>CM060915.1:189084318-191584318 GCA_030737875.1 Allium sativum | reverse complement strand
ATCCTAATGTTTATGTTTACATCTAAAATGTAAACAAAATGATGATTTAATTCTAATGTTTGTTTGCATCTAAAGTTGCAAACAAAAATATGATTTTAATTCTAATGTTTTGTTTGCATCTAAAGTTGCAGACAAAAATATGATTTTACTTATTTTATTGCATATTTGCGTTAGAAAATGCAAATAAAAGAATATTTTATATTCAAAGTTTACTTGCATCAAGGGATGCAAATAAATAACAATTTTACATTTCTATATATATATGCATAAAAGAATGCAAATACAAGAACGATTTATTTTCTCTAAATATATTTGCATGAAAGAATGCAAATAAAAGGAGGGTTTATTTTCAATGAATATATTTACATAAAGGAATGCAAATAAAAGAACATTTTTTTTCCAATGTATATTTGCATCAAGGGATGCGAATAAAAGACCAATTTATTTCCCTAAATATATTTGCATAAAAGAATGCAAATCGGAGAACGGTTTATTTTCAATGAATATATTTGAATAAAGGAATGCAAATAAAAGAACATTTCTCAACTCAATGATATGGACAAAATTAATATATTTTTCATTTTATCAACAGTTCTATTTCAATACAATAAAAATGATAAAATAATGTTTTATGTTAAATTGATAATCCTATTTCAATGCTCAAAATGTTAAAAAGATATTTTAAATATTGCATTGATAATTTATTCAATTCGACTAATACGATCGAGATAATAGTTTTTATATCGAATTGACGATATAAATCAGTTCTACAAAAATAATCCAAATAGTGTTTGATGTTGAATTGGGCATATAACGCAATTTATCATGCAATTTATCATAACAAAATGATTGTTTTTCTTGATTTGGGAATTCTAATCCAAATCAATAAAAAACAATAATGACAGTTTCCATTGTTTTGAAAATTCCAATCAAATGTAATTTAACATGACATAGTGATTATTTTATCGATTTAGAAATTCTAATCCAATCAATAAATAAACAAGGTAATTACTTAATCTAAACACAACCAAATCTGTGATTATGCATCAACAACAACAGATAAACATCCACGATATCATTATAAAACAGATCTGAATTATATACATTCATTCGTCACATAACAATTAAATTTAATAATAAATTAATTATATAAATGAAGAATTCTCACAGTAGTAACGCGAATTTGTCCAAAATTTGAAATGCTTGGAATTGGATCTAGTCTGGACAACAACGTAATCATAGTTTCACGGTCGAATAGGATCTGAAATTGTTCAGTTTCGATAACGTATGTATTAGATACGACTTTTACAAGTTTTACAACATTTTTAAATTAATTAAATAAATTAAATAATTTAAATTAGTCCATCTTCTACCTCTAAAACACATGGCCGCAACTTCACGCTTTAGTTCAGAATTAGGTTTAAATTTTCCGACCAACACAGTCAACGAGAGGGCGATCGGAGGGGGGGGGGTCTCGACGGCCTTGGAGGCGCGCGTTGGCGGCCTGAGTGAGGCGGAGCTCGGTCAAGTGAGGGGAATGCGGCGGCTTTGGGTAGGGCGTGTGTTTGGGCGTCTTGTCCTTGGAGTTCGGGACACTAGAAATCGATCAAGCCATATAGAATTGTAGAGTGGACAATCCTCTACAAAATTGACAAAAGAAGGGGTGGGTTTTGATGAAAGGATGGTCCGGAGTTAGTGGAGAAAGCTTGCTGCAAATTCGGCCATGGATTGAGTTGGGTGGTGGATGATATTTTAGTTTTAGGGTTTTGAGCAGATGAACTATTTTTATATTAATTTAATGTTATTTTTACAAATAAATCCATACATCTTAACTAATCTGATTTTAGTGCAACCAGAGTTGACCCTAGCCAATAGCCCCCTTTAGGATCCAACGGGCCAAGCCTCGTCAGCCTAAACGACTGTCTGTGGCCTGAAATCCCTAATTATTATTTAAATCATTTAAATAATGTAACAACCCGGAAAATCTGGGCCAGTTTAAAATTTTTATTTCAGCAATTTTAGCTAATTTTGAATATTTAAAATGGGATATTTTATATAATATCGACGAGAAATTTATTTTGAATATAATTCGAACGTATATATTTATACGCGTCGTCGTTAGAATATAAATATTTATATATAATTATAAATAGAATTGAAAATGGCGTGGTAGTTCGATAATTCGATTTCAAACTTCAATTGAATGTACCAGGTGCAAAACAATCCGGATTTTAGTGAAACCAAAAATGATAGGATCTAATTGATAATATCTTTCTATCGAATCCGAAAAATCAAGATTTCATAGCGGGAATCAAAAGATACGTCCAGTTGAAAATTCTGAATAGTCGCTATGGAATTCAGGCCCTTAAAAATGGACATTTTGCAAACGACCTCGGATTTCGTCGAAACCAGTTTTGTTGGGTCCGGGATGTAAAGTTATTACTAGATTCCAAATTTCATAATTTTTCGAATCAATATGTGAGCGTGGAAAAGGAAAACGCGTTTGACCAGTTTCAGTTGATTTTAATCGACTGGAAAATGGCCACTTTTCTAACGGTCTCAGAATTTGACGAAATTAGTTTTGTTAGGACCGTATGGTCCATACAAAGCTAAAAATATTTTTTGTAGAATTTTTAGAGTCCGTATGTGGCCCCGGTAAATTGAAATGTACGTTTAAAATTGAATATATAGATTTAAATGTATATCTAATGAAAACTGATCGAAACGGTCGAACTGGCTAACGTATCATATCCCATTGTGTTCGGAATGGGGGTATTTAGCTAGGGGCGACATTCGTTGGGTTTGAATTGAAGTTCGTATCAATATACAAGTAATAATGGAATAAAATATTATTAAATAATTATTATAAATACCCTAGATTTTCTAAACCCTAGTCAACCTGGTCAAACTCCATATCGCGCCTCCTACTGATACACGACGGAAATGCTCAGATTTTTGAGCTTCGATTTCGTGCGATCTACTTGATTAATTCAAGTAATTTCAAAACAAAATTCAAGAGTAAATCGTGGGCTTCAGGATCATACGGTCAAGACCGTCGTTCGTTCAATGTACGGGGGGATTTGGGGCCTCAAAGTTCACCGCTTCGTAGCAGTTTTTAGAGGGGTGGGGACCATCGAGTTGGCCAAGGCGGGGTGTCGCGGGGGCGTCGCAAGGAGGCGCCGCTCATGGTGGCAGCCGATCAACCGGAAAGCGGCACAGGGAGGAGCAAAGTTGAGCCCTAGAAATCGACCTCAATTTCCAACAGTTCGGCTTTAAACGAAGGAGATGATAACCAGAGAAGGTAACGGTTTCTTTTAAAATTATTATCATCATTATTATTATTTTTGTAAATTTAGTTAATTAAATATAAACGTGAATTTTAAAAATAAATATACAGGGTTTTTAAATAAAAGAAAATGAACATTGTTTTTAAATGTGTTTTTGAAAATAAAATAAAATTAGAAGTGTGTTAAATTAAATTTGTAAAAGGTAAAAATGAAATGGTTTTCAAAGTAGAAATAGAATTGTTTTTTTTAAATAAAATATTATTGTTTTTCAAATAAAAATAGGCATAGTTTTGAAAATATAAAAACATAGTATAATATAAAATTAGTACTGTTTAGAAAATAAATAAATATTGTTTTAAAAAAATATGATTTTTATATGTTGAACTTCGAAATAAAAATATGGTTTTTATATGTTGAACTTCGAAATAAAAATATGGTTTTTATATGTTGAACTTCGAAATAAAAATATGATTTTTATATGTTGAACTTCGAAATAAAAATATGATTTTTATATGTTGAACTTCGAAATAAAAATATGGTTTTTATATGTTGAACTTCGAAATAAAAATATGATTTTTATATATTGAATAGCGAAGTAAAAATTCGATTTTTACATAGGTAGTGAAAGCGGGCGACGAAGGTAACAAAAAGGCGAGAACGAAGAAGATTTATATCAAAGTAGAGTCAAGATGTTTGGATAGCTATCAGTGAGAATTTCTCACTCTTCAATTTCTTTTCTAGTTATATATATATGTATATATTAGGATGCAGACGGTGCTTAGTAGCACCCGACACAATCGTCCACAGACCATGGACTTGTTTGTTTGGTTGCATAGATTAGTTAGATGATTTGATTTGAAATTGAATTGTTTGGTGAAATGAATGGATTGATTGATGTGTGAATGGCGTGGGCCTTCACTAGACCGGGGATAAGGCTAGGCCTCGTCCCGTTTCTAGTATCGTGCCGTTATGCCGCCGAAATTTTCTAAAATAAGTTAGAAAAATAAAAATATCATTTTATCGAAGAAATGAATTGAATAGAAATTCATATGTTGAAATAAAATGTTTTACCGTTAAAAATATAATTTTTAACGTGAATGTGAATAAATAAATATTCATTTACAAACCAGACGGTTTGTTTATGTACACCTATTTGAAGGACATTGATTGGGACGATAAATTTTACACATCGCCCAACTGCACAACTAAATCTGGGTTTGATTGTTTGAAACCCCACACGATTGTTAGGATGAAATATGAAGTTCACTCATCCTGATTGATTGAATATGTCGATCGATTGATTGACAGGTTGTTATAAGCGTTAGATATCTATATCTGATGCTTATACAGTGTAGCGCACTTTGGTTGATGGTTGATTATTTTTCAATGTTATTATATACGTGTGAGGTATGAAAATCCATATAATTAACATTATATGATGATTGATTGGGCCTCATTCCAATGTAGAAAATAAAGAATATTATAAAATAAAGGTTCATGTGTTGACAGTACTCATCCATTGAGATTGGTCATGTATTGAACGAAATATTTTAGTAATAAAATTTACATCTTTATCAATATAAAATAAAGGTTCATGTGTTGACAGTACTCATCCATTGAGATTGGTCATGTGTTGAACAAAATATTTTGATAATAACAACTATTTTGAAAAAGAAATATTTGAAATAGAGTATTTGAAAATAGAAATTTATGAAGCCGTGTTGAATAGATTGACGCCATTTTGACGTGAACGATATTTATATCGATTTTATTCATTTCGAAATGAATTGAATTGAAAACGATTTCGAAATGAATTGAATTGAAAACGATTTCGAATTGAATTGAATTGAAAACGATTTCGAAATGAAATGAATTGAAAACGATTTCGAAATGAAATGAATTGAAAACGATTTCGAAATGAAATGAATTGAAACAATTTCGAAATGAATTGAATTGAAAACGAATTCAAATTGAATTGAAAGCGAATTGAACTGAATTTAAATTGAATTGAAATTTGAATTGAATAGAAATGAATTTTAAAACGAATTTATAAAGAAGAATTCAAATTTGATTTGAATTGAAAAGGAAGTTGAAATTGCTTTTGAAACGAATGTTAAAACAATTTATATAATTCGTTTTAAATAGAAATCGACGAAATATATATTATATATATAATATAATGGCCTGAATAGAACGCGCCGCGCCGCGGCAGTTCGTGAATTTCGACCATTTATTTCAAACGGACATTACGGGAGATCCGACCGTCGGATTCTCCTAAAACCGGAACCGTTGGGTTCGTATCGAAAAGAGCTTTCTAACGAATATTAGAAATTAGAAATCTAACGATTGGATTTGGAATTATGTCCAAATCAAATTTGAAAAAGGTCGATGTAAGTGCAGTTCGATGGCCATTGATGGAAATCGACTGTACGGGCCTTGATAAAATTATTAAAAATAGTAATAATTTGTGTAAAATCATAAGAAATGATTTGGGAAAAATTGGGATGAAAAACTCCATATTTGAAAAGATAAAAATAGATTTTTATCGAAATGAACTAGTTTTGAACTAGAAATATAATTCTATTTATTTTTAAATAAATAAATTGAATTTGAAAAGGGTTTTAAAAATAACCAGAATTTCCAATGATTGCATTGGAGTGGATTTGAATCGAAATTGTCTTCGGAATATTTCGATGTTTGAATTCGTGATTATACAGATGTTGTTATGGAAATTTGAAAGATATATATTTATATCGTTATTTCCAATACGACATTTGTTAATCGTAGAATTTGATATTGAATATAAGCCGCTATATTTTCTATTCAGAGCCTTATATTGAATATCAAATGTGATTTGGGTTTGTCGTGAATGGTGTCTTCACTAACACTGTTCTTGAACCCAGTTGAGAAAAGATTAAATCTTTTATTTAGATTTAATGAAGTGTACCAATTAAATGATATTTAATTGGAATGGAATTGGTATTGATTTTTGGGTTTATCGTGAATAGTGTTTTAAATAACACTTGTTCTTTAACCCGATAATTAATGAATGTGACTTTGGGTTTTATCGTGAACCGTGTTTTAAAAGACACGGATTCTTTAACCCAGTTAACGATTAAAACTAAGTGGAGTTTTAATGAATCTTTAATTAGATTGAAATGATCGAAAATGGAGTATCACCAGTTTTTCTCCAGGCGATAGTTAAATCTTTAATTAGATTTGAACGTGAAATGTTAATTGAATTTACCGATAACACTGTGGTGTTAGATATGAAGTATTACCAGTTTTACTTCATGGGATAAATAGGTTGGGATGGGGAAATTAAAATAAATGATTACTTCGGTAAGGTTCGCTAATCCCGACTAGTTTGAATTGAGATTCAAAAATAGAATAAAGAATAAATTCAAGGAATTTAGCTTGGATAAAATTAATGGGAACCTTTCCCTATGAATGTGAAATTTAGAAACTAACTGTCGGTTAGCCAAGCAGAATGGGTTTCTGGATATTGATCTGATGTTGGTTTCGGCCTTCGGGGTTAATATTTGGGGAATTATTCTCTTGGCTAATTTACGGTTAGTGACTGATGAATTGGAATGAGGCGTATGTTGTGTTTGTGTAACACTTATTTAAAATATACGCGAGTTATTCGGAAAGACCGGGTTTATTCCATTTTGAATAACTGATACGACGATAAGTCAAAGATGAAGACGATGGTCGAAGACCGGAGGTCTTCACGTCGTTTGGGTGCTTACTGATGATCTTGATTGGGCTGTACACCCAAGAAGATGGAAACAGTTGGTGATCGTCCAGACGTACTTGGAGATCGAAGGATATGCGGGGTACTAGGTGCCTCCGGTTTCGTTCAGACCCAGAACGGACTTGTAAATGGACTATGTGTCTGACATTGGATTTTAGTCCGTGTGATTGATCTCTATTAAATATATATCTGTTTGGCGGCAGAGAATTTATTCTCTTGCTTAACGCCCTTCTCTGAGACGTACGAGCTCAGGGGTTATATATTGATGGATATCAAACGCATGGAGTGAATTGCCTGTGTGGCATGCCTAAGTGGCAATTGATCGAGGCTTCTGTTGAAAAGCAAAGTCTTGTGGTGATGATCAAAGCAAGGCCTTTGTGGCGTAGCTTTGTGTAACGTTTACTTCGCGTGTTTCACACCCGGTATGAACCAAAAACGGGAGAGGACGTCAGGGAGGGCATGCGTTTCTTTCTAGCTAAAAAGTGGCGTCAGTGGTTTTACACGCCCTGACGAGTTTGACTTATGTGGTTGTTGCTGTTGCGAGGCGCCTCGGATTGATCGGTCGTTCTCGAACCGATGGAGTCATTTAGTTGGCTCATTTACGCCCCAAAGGGCGGGGAAACGTAGTATTCAGGCATAATAATCCACATCGGTGGACCGGCCATGACGATCCAAAGGGTTGATGCGTTCTGATCCTGAGGCTCGGGCTAGAGAGTCTTGAATCGGTCGAGGACTATCTTTTGCCTCGGTTCATAGACGGAAATCCAATTTCCAAATACGTGACTTTGCGGTTTTATTTGCAAACCAATATATGGCGACATAGTGGCATGGGACGCTCATGCCGCCTATGATTGATACTTATGATTTGAAGTTGTTTTATACACTATGCACTTATAATAGTATCAAACGATTTGTTTTAACCGTATCAAGCATTCTTTTGCTGTTATAAGGGAAAACCCTATCCTCGGCTGCGTTGCATTGTGTGATGGGACCTGGGTCTTATAACAGCTTCATTTTTCTCTATTTAGCATGGAGCTGTTTGTTTTATGCACTGGTATTCTTGGGAGAAAACCCGTTCCGTGTTATACGGCGTGGTCCCTTGATTTACCTAACTTTAAGAATAAAGATTAATAACTGTTTTAGTTCTCACACCAGTCACATGACTGACCTGGAGTTTATTGTTTTAACCTAAACTCTGGGTGCCCCTATTTTCGACACGGGCAGCTAGTAGTTTTGGTTTTGCAGATTTATATTCACAGGATCCTGGTTTTCAGCTGGAACGATATCCGGAAAGCTTTGTATCCGTATATCTCTTCTAGTTGTGTATCGTATTATTTTCCGCTGTTATGTATTTAAATGTAATTTAAATCTCTGATATTTCTGTGTAATATTCTTTTATACTCTG
This sequence comes from Allium sativum, assembly GCA_030737875.1. Lineage (NCBI taxonomy): Eukaryota > Viridiplantae > Streptophyta > Magnoliopsida > Asparagales > Amaryllidaceae > Allium > Allium sativum. Next base: position 191,575,869 of record CM060915.1, on the reverse strand, counting down.
TATATTCTTGTAATCTGATGCATTGTTGTAATATACAGTGAAATGTTCTTCTGTCTGCGTTCTATATTGTCCTGTTCTCAAAACGATAGGGCGTTTCGACCGGTCTGGGTCGGTTTAGCGACTGGTTCGGACCGAGCGAAATTCCTTCTCGTCACAGTTGGTATCAGAGCTTTGGTTTACAAAGCTTCGAGAACAAGGCACATTAGAACCATACGAAAGAATTCATCAGATATTGGATTAAGCAATATCCAATTAGAATGACTCGTTAGAGATAGGATCAGTAGTATCCTAGAACGAGTGTGAAGAGTAAATTTTTCAAATGAAAACAATTTTGTTTTAAAAATTTAAATCGTTTTAAACGTATTTGAATATTTATTTATTTTGGATATGGACAATCCAATATATAAAGGTTTTGTATATACGCGTCATGAACGTATATTCGAAGTTTTAATATACTGGATAGATATAGAATTACACTCTAGTCGCCCGGAGATGATGTTGATAATGACGATGGCATCATCAATAATTATGTTCGTGTTTCGAAGGTGTGATTTCTATATATTTCCATTAGACTGGTGTGAGAACCAAAACTTATATAGCTAGAACACTTTGTTGTGAATTGGCATCAAAAACAAGATTTCAAGTATATATATCAAAATTATGAATTTGAAACGTTAATTCACTAATTGATTGATGTTTGTGTTGTTTGTTTTTTTGTTTGCTAAATTTTAACCATTTTGCCTAATTGAACCAAATATTGAACTGTATTGAGAATTAGTTGCATTTGCTTGCATATACAAGTATATCATTGAACAGGTTATAGCAAGGAGGCTAGAGCAGAGAATAAAATTTGTTTGCCGGACAAATAGGTACATGTTTACTACATAATTTACTGTTTTGTTTGGGTGATGATGATTTTATGAGCCTATTGGCTAGCCGCTTGGCTTTTTCTTTTTCTTTTTGAGATCTGATGGACCGGGGAAGCTATTTGAAATTCCCCGATGCTCCCGGTGCAGGGGAGGTTATGGCGAAATTTTTCAAAAATTTAGGGTGTTAGCCAATTTTTTTGAAATTTTGAAAATTCTCAGAAACTGAAAAGTTGGAGAATGGAAGCCAGATCGAACGTAGAGTTGAATGGTCAAACCACTTTTGACTTTGTTCCTTTTCGGGGACGAAAAGTTTTAAGTGGGGGAGATTGTAACAACCCGGAAAATCTGGGCCAGTTTAAAATTTTTATTTCGGCAATTTTAGCGAATTTTGAATATTTAAAATGGGATATTTTATATAATATCGACGAAAAATTTATTTTGAATATAATTCGAACGTATATATTTATACGCGTCGTCGTTAGAATATAAATATTTATATATAATTGTAAATAGAATTGAAAATGGCGCGGTAGTTCGATAATTCGATTTCAAACTTCAATTGAATGTACCGGGTGCAAAACAATCCGGATTTTAGTGAAACCAAAAATGATAGGATCTAATTGATAATATCTTTCTATCGAATCAAAAAAATCAAGATTTCATAGCGGGAATCAAAAGATACGTCCAGTTGAAAATTCTGAATAGTCGCTATGGAATTCAGGCCCTTAAAAATGGACATTTTGCAAACGACCTCGGATTTCGTCGAAACCAGTTTTGTTGGGTCCGGGATGTAAAGTTATTGCTAGATTCCAAATTTCATAATTTTTCGAATCAATATGTGAGCGTGGCAAAGGAAAACGCGTTTGACCAGTTTCAGTTGATTTTAATCGACTGGAAAATGGCCACTTTTCTAACGGTCTCAGAATTTGACGAAATTAGTTTTGTTAGGACCGTATGGTCCATACCAAGCTAAAAATATTTTTTGTAGAATTTTTAGAGTCCGTATGTGGCCCCGGTAAATTGAAATGTACGTTTAAAATTGAATATATAGATTTAAATGTAAATTTAATGAAAACTGATCGAAACGGTCGAACTGGCTAACGTATCATATCCCATTGTGTTCGGAATGGGGGTATTTAGCTAGGGGCGACATTCGTTGGGTTTGATTTCAAGTTCGTATCAATATACAAGAAATAATGGAATAAAATATTATTAAATAATTATTATAAATACCCTAGATTTTCTAAACCCTAGTCAACCTGGTCAAACTCCATATCACGCCTCCTACTGATACACGACGGAAATGCTCAGATTTTTGAGCTTCGATTTCGTGCGATCTACTTGATTAATTCAAGTAATTTCAAAACAAAATTCAAGAGTAAATCGTGGGCTTCAGGATTATACGGTCAAGACCGTCGTTCGTTCAATGTACGGGGGGATTTGGGGCCTCAAAGTTCACCGCTTCGTAGTAGTTTTTAGAGGGGTGGGGACCATCGAGTTGGCCAAGGAGGGGTGTCGCGGGGGCGTCGCAAGGAGGCGCCGCTCATGGTGGCAGCCGATCAACCGGAAAGCGGCTCAGGGAGGAGCAAAGTTGAGCCCTAGAAATCGACCTCAATTTCCAACAGTTCGGCTTTAAACGAAGGAGATGATAACCAGAGAAGGTAACGGTTTCTTTTAAAATTATTATCATTATTATTATTATTTTTGTAAATTTAGTTAATTAAATATAAACGTGAATTTTAAAAATAAATATACAGGGTTTTTAAATAAAAGATAATGAACATTGTTTTTAAATGTGTTTTTGAAAATAAAATAAAATTAGAAGTGTGTTAAATTAAATTTGTAAAAGGTAAAAATGAAATGGTTTTCAAAGTAGAAATAGAATTGTTTTTTTTAAATAAAATATTATTGTTTTTCAAATAAAGATAGGCATAGTTTTGAAAATATAAAAACATAGTATAATATAAAATTAGTACTGTTTAGAAAATAAATAAATATTGTTTTAAAAAAATATGATTTTTATATGTTGAACTTCGAAATAAAAATATGATTTTTATATGTTGAACTTCGAAATAAAAATATGATTTTTATATGTTGAACTTCGAAATAAAAATATGATTTTTATATGTTGAACTTCGAAATAAAAATATGATTTTTATACGTTGAACTTCGAAATAAAAATATGGTTTTTATATGTTGAACTTCGAAATAAAAATATGATTTTTATATATTGAATAGCGAAGTAAAAATTCGATTTTTACATAGGTAGTGAAAGCGGGCGACGAAGGTAACAAAAAGGCGAGAACGAAGAAGATTTATATCAAAGTAGAGTCAAGATGTTTGGATAGCTATCGGTGAGAATTTCTCACTCTTCAATTTCTTTTCTAGTTATATATATATATATTAGGATGCAGACGGTGCTTAGTAGCACCCGACACAATCGTCCACAGACCATGGACTTGTTTGTTTGGTTGCATAGATTAGTTAGATGATTTGATTTGAAATTGAATTGTTTGGTGAAATGAATGGATTGATTGATGTGTGAATGGCGTGGGCCTTCACTAGACCGGGGATAAGGCTAGGCCTCGTCCCGTTTCTAATATCGTGCCGTTATGCCGCCGAAATTTTATAAAATAAGTTAGAAAAATAAAAATATCATTTTATCGAAGAAATGAATTGAATAGAAATTCATATGTTGAAATAAAATGTTTTACCGTTAAAAATATAATTTTTAACGTGAATGTGAATAAATAAATATTCATTTACAAACCAGACGGTTTGTTTATGTACACCTATTTGAAGGACAATGATTGGGACGATAAATTTTACACATCGCCCAACTGCACAACTAAATCTATGTTTGATTGTTTGAAACCCCACACGGGTGTTAGGATGAAATATGAAGTTCACTCATCCTGATTGATTGAATATGTCGATCGATTGATTGACATGCTGTTATAAGCGTTAGATATCTATATCTGATGCTTATACAGTGTAGCGCACTTTGGTTGATGGTTGATTATTTTTCAATGTTATTATATACGTGTGATGTATGAAAATCCATATAATTAACATTATATGGTGATTGATTGGGCCTCATTCCAATGTAGTAAATAAAGAATATTATAAAATAAAGGTTCATGTGTTGACAGTACTCATCCATTGAGATTGGTCATGTGTTGAACGAAATATTTTAGTAATAAAATTTACATCTTTATAAATATAAAATAAAGGTTCATGTGTTGACAGTACTCATCCATTGAGATTGGTCATGTGTTGAACAAAATATTTTGATAATAACAACTATTTTGAAAAAGAAATATTTGAAATAGAATGTTTGAAAATAGAAATTTATGAAGCCGTGTTGATTAGATTGACGCCATTTTGACGTGAACGATATTTATATCGATTTTATTCATTTCGAAATGAATTGAATTGAAAACAATTTCGAAATGAATTGAATTAAAAACGATTTCGAATTGAATTGAATTGAATTGAAAACGATTTCGAAATGAAATGAATTGAATACGATTTCGAAATGAAATGAATTGAAAACGATTTTGAAATGAAATGAATTGAAACGATTTCGAAATGAATTGAATTGAAAACGAATTCAAATTGAATTGAAAGCGAATTGAACTGAATTCAAATTGAATTGAAATTTGAATTGAATAGAAATGAATTTTAAAACGAATTTATAAAGAAGAATTCAAATTTGATTTGAATTGAAAAGGAAGTTGAAATTGCTTTTGAAACGAATGTTAAAACTATTTATATAATTCGTTTTAAATAGAAATCGACGAAATATATATTATATATATAATATAATGGCCTGAATAGAACGCGCCGCGCCGCGGCAGTTCGTGAATTTCGACCATTTATTTCAAACGGACATTACGGGAGATCCGACCGTCGGATTCTGCTAAAACCGGAACTGTTGGGTTCGTATCGAAAAGAGCTTTCTAACGAATATTAGAAATTAGAAATCTAACGATTGGATTTGGAATTATGTCCAAATCAAATTTGAAAAAGGTCGCTGTAAGTGCAGTTCGATGGCCATTGATGGAAATCGACTGTACGGGCCTTGATAAAATTATTAAAAATAGTAATAATTTGTGTAAAATCATAAGAAATGATTTGGGAAAAATTGGGATGAAAAACTCCATATTTGAAAAGATAAAAATAGATTTTTATCGAAATGAACTAGTTTTGAACTAGAAATATAATTCTATTTACTTTTAAATAAATAAATTGAATTTGGAAAGGGTTTTAAAAATAACCAGAAATTCCAATGATTGCATTGGAGTGGATTTGAATCGAAATTGTCTTCGGAATATTTCGATATTTGAATTCGTGATTATACAGATGTTGTTATGGAAATTTGAAAGATATATATTTATATCGTTATTTCCAATACGGCATTTGTTAATCGTAGAATTTGATATTGAATATAAGTCGATATATTTTCTATTCAGAGCCTTATATTGAATATCAAATGTGATTTGGGTTTGTCGTGAATGGTGTCTTTACTAACAATGTTCTTGAACCCAGTTGAGAAAAGATTAAATCTTTTATTTAGATTTAATGAAGTGTACCATTTAAATGATATTTAATTGGAATGGAATTGGTATTGATTTTTGGGTTTATCGTGAACAGTGTTTTAAATAACACTTGTTCTTTAACCCGATAATTAATGAATGTGACTTTGGGTTTTATCGTGAACCGTGTTTTAAAAGACACGGATTCTTTAACCCAGTTAACGATTAAAACTAAGTGGAGTTTTAATGAATCTTTAATTAGATTGAAATGATCGAAAATGGAGTATCACCAGTTTTGCTCCAGGCGATAGTTAAATCTTTAATTAGATTTGAACGTGAAATGGTAATTGAATTTACCGATAACACTGTGGTGTTAGATATGAAGTATTACCAGTTTTACTTCATGGGATAAATAGGTTGGGATGGGGAAATTAAAATAAATGATTACTTCGGTAAGGTTCGCTAATCCCGACTAGTTTGAATTGAGATTCAAAAATAGAATAAAGAATAAATTCAAGGAATTTAGCTTGGATAAAATTAATGGGAACCTTTCCCTATGAATGTGAAATTTAGAAACTAACTGTCGGTTAGCCAAGCAGAATGGTTTTCTGGATATTGATCTGATGTTGGTTTCAGCCTTCGGGGTTAATATTTGGGGAATTATTCTCTTGGCTAATTTACGGTTAGTGACTGATGAATTGGAATGAGGCGTATGTTGTGTTTGTGTAACACTTATTTAAAATATACGCGAGTTATTCGGAAAGACCGGGTTTATCCCATTCTGAATAACTGATACGACGATAAGTCAAAGATGAAGACGATGGTCGAAGACCGGAGGTCTTCACGTCGTTTGGGTGCTTACTGATGATCTTGATTGGGCTGTACACCCAAGAAGATGGAAACAGTTGGTGATCGTCCAGACGTACTTGGAGATCGAAGGATATGCGGGATACTAGGTGCCTCCGGTTTCGTTCAGACCCAGAACGGACTTGTAAATGGACTGTGTGTCTGACATTGGATTTTAGTCTATGTGATTGATCTCTATTAAATATATATCTGTTTGGCGGTAGAGAATTTATTCTCTTGCTTAACGCCCTTCTCTGAGACGTACGAGCTCAGGGGTTATATATTGATGGATATCAAACGCATGGAGTGAATTGCCTATGTGGCATGCCTAAGTGGCAATTGATCGAGGCTTCTGTTGAAAAGCAAAGTCTTGTGGTGATGATCAAAGCAAGGCCTTTGTGGCGTAGCTTTGTGTAACGTTTACTTCGCGTGTTTCACACCCGGTATGAACGAAAAACGGGAGTGGACGTCAGGGAGGGCATGCGTTTCTTTCTAGCTAAAAAGTGGCGTCAGTGGTTTTACACGCCCTGACGAGTTTGACTTATGTGGTTGTTGCTGTTGCGAGGCGCCTCGGATTGATCGGTCGTTCTCGAACCGATGGAGTCATTTAGTTGGCTCATTTACGCCCCAAAGGGCGGGGAAACGTAGTATTCAGGCATAATAATCCACATCGGTGGACCGGCCCTGACGATCCAAAAGGTTGATGCGTTCTGATCATGAGGCTCGGGCTAGAGAGTCTTGAATCGGTCGAGGACTATCTTTTGCCTCGGTTCATAGACGGAAATCCAATTTCCAAATACGTGACTTTGTGGTTTTATTTGCAAACCTATATACGGCGACATAGTGGCATGGGACGCTCATGCCGCATATGATTGATACTTATGATTTGAAGTTGTTTTATACACTATGCACTTATAATAGTATCAAACGATTTGTTTTAACCGTATCAAGCATTCTTTGGCTGTTATAAGGGAAAACCCTATCCTCGGCTACGTTGCATTGTGTGATGGGACCTGGGTCTTATAACAGCTTCATTTTTCTCTATTTAGCATGGCGCTGTTTGTTTTATGCACTGGTATTCTTGGGAGAAAACCCGTTCCGTGTTATACGGCGTGGTCCCTTGATTTACCTAACTTTAAGAATAAAGATTAATAACTGTTTTAGTTCTCACACCAGTCACATGACTGACCTGGAGTTTATTGTTTTAACCTAAACTCTGGGTGCCCCTATTTTCGACACGGGCAGCTAGTAGTTTTGGTTTTGCAGATTTATATTCACAGGATCCTGGTTTTCAGCTGGAACGATATCCGGAAAGCTTTGTATCCGTATATCTCTTCTAGTTGTGTATCGTATTATTTTCCGCTGCTATGTATTTAAATGTAATTTAAATCTCTGATATTTCTGTGTAATATTCTTTTATACTCTGTATATTCTTGTAATCTGATGCATTGTTGTAATATACAGTGAAATGTTCTTCTGTCTGCGTTCTATTTTGTCCTGTTCTCAAAACGATAGGGCGTTTCGACCGGTCTGGGTCGGTTTAGCGACTGGTTCGGACCGAGCGAAATTCCTTCTCGTCACAAATAACAAATTTGATCATCTATTTAAATCTACCAGGGCAACATACAAACTCAGAAAAATCCAGAGAAAATATTTCTGGCTTTGTTTTAACGATACGCTCATAACAAAGTAAATTTCGTCGAATTCTGAGACTGTTCGAAAAATGGCTATTTTCATGTCGTTCAGATTTGATTGAAATTGACAAAACATATTTTTGTTTGCCACGAACACATATTAATTCGAAAAATTATCAAAATTGAAACCTAGCAATAATTTCACATTCCGGATCCAATAAAAGTGGTTTCGTCGAAAACTGAGGTCATTAAAAAAAATGGCCTTTCGTACGGACTATAAATTATACTATAGTGTCCATCTCGAATATTCAATTGGCCATATCTTTTGATTTCCGCTATGAAATTTCGATTTTTCGGATTCGTTGAAAAGAAATTTTCAAACAGATTTAGATATTTTTGGTCTTGCTAAGATCCGTTAGATTTTGAATCCGGTACATTCGGTCAAAGTACAGGTTTGACTTTTCAAACTACCGTACTATTTTTGATTTCTTTAGAAATCAAAGAGAATATATTTGTTCTATCTTCGATTAAAATAAATTTTTAATCGTTATTATTTAAAATGAATCATTTTAACTATTCAAAATTTACTGAAATAACCAAAATAAATTTTTTAAATTGGTTCGGATTTTCCGGGTTGTTATATTAAGCAAGAGAATAAATTCTCCGCCACAAGACAGATATTTATTAAATAGAAATCAATTCATACAGAACAAAATCCAATGTCAGACACACATCCATTTCCAAGTCCGTTCTGAGTCTGAACGAAACCGGAGACACCTTATTCCTCGACCCGTATGTCCAATACGGAAGAGAGGTTCTCGCATATCGGGACAATCAACAAGTACGTCCGGACAATTACCACTTTAACCCTTTCCTGGGAGCAAAAAAATCCAGAACATCAGCAGTCGTCCATTCGATGTGAAAATCGCCGGTTTTCATCCACCGTCTTCAATATCTTCGATTTTAAAATATCGCATAATTATTTGAAATAAGATTGAACTCGGTCTTTTCAAATGATTCCCAAATATATATAATTTAAATCATTTCATATCGTTAATATTATTTTATAACGATTTATCTGTATTTTTATTTATATAAAAATAGCTCATTTAATTTAAATGACGTTTCAGGTCGTTACGTGGCCCTAGCACTGTTTTTATCCAAATTTGAATCACCCATTTCTCAAAATCTAACCCTTTGATCTTAGTAAATTTAATACCGTTGGAAAGATCTTTCCAAAGTGAACCTAACAGTACCATTTTTGGGAAAATCCGACGGTCGGATCTTTTGGTATAATCGTTTAAAGTTACGATGCCGAAACACGAACTACAACACACGATTCATTTAATTTTAATTTATATATATATATATAACTCATTTGACGATTTAACTATCATGTTAAAAATTATATTTTAATCAACAAGATCATATCCTAACATATGATTCTTATTCTAATTTAACATGATAAAAATTTCAATTTTTTTGATAAAACATGTTTTACATAAATTTCTATTTATCCCAACTTAACATATTGAGAATGTTATTTTCAATGACAAGACATGCTTTGCATAATTTCTATTTATTCTGATCTAACATGTTGAAAATGTTATTTTCAATGAAAAAACATGTTTGTAATATATATCTTTTTATTCTAATCTAACATATTGAAAATGTTATTTTCAATGAGAAAACATGTTTTACATAATTATTATTTATTCTAATCTTACATGCTGAAAAATTTATTTTCAATGACAAGACATGCTTTACATAATTTCTATTTATTCTAATCTAACATATTGAAAATGTTATTTTCAATGACAAAACATGTTTATAATATATTTCTTTTTATTCTAATCTAACATATTGAAATTGTTATTTTCAATGTCAAAACATGTTTTACATAATTTCTATTTATCCTAATCTAACATATTGAAAATGTTATTTTCAATGACATAACCTGTTAATAATATATTTCTTTTTATTCTAATCAAATAGGTTAAATGTGAAAATTTTAATTACAAATTCTATTTTAACATGTTAGTCTTTTTATCTAAATAAACATGTTAAAAGAAACATTATTAATGAACGACTCCTATCTTAACACGTAATCCTTTTATCTATTGAATAAAAACATACACTAAAACTGTCATTTTTAATGTTTAGACAATTTCTAATGAACAAATCATTTGTAATGGACAAATCATTTTTAATGAAACTAATCATACACTAGAAATGTCATTTTTAATATCTAAACAATTTCAAATGAACATGTCATTTTTAACGATGAATCATTTTTAACGAAAATAGTCATACATTAAAAATGTCCTTTTTATTATCTAAACAATTTCTAATGAACATGTAATTTTTAACGATGAATCATTTTTAATGAAACTAATCATACATTAAAACTGTCCTTTTTAATATCTAAACAATTTCTAATGAACATGTCATTTTTAATAATGAATCATATTTAATGAATCTTATCATACATTAAAAATGTCCTTTTTAATATCCAAACAATTTCTAATGAACATGTCGTTTTTAACGATGAATCATTTTTAAGGAAACTAATTATACATTAAAAATGCCCCTTTTAATATCTAAACAATTTCTAATGAACATGTCATTTTTAACGATGAATCGTTTTTAATGAAACTAATCAGACACTAAAAATGTCATTTTTAATATCTAAACAATTTCTAACGAAAATGTCATTTTTAACGATGAATCATTTTTAATGAAACTAATCATACATTAAAAATGTCCTTTTTATTATCTAAACAATTTCTAATGAACATTTCGTTTTTAACGATGAATCAATTTTAATGAAACTAATCATACATAAAAAATGTCCCTTTTAATATGTAAACAATTTCTAAAGAACATGTCATTTTTAATGGACAAATCATTTTTAATAATGAAACAAAACATACATGAAAAATGTTATTTTTAATGCTTAACTATTTTTCTCTAAAACATGACAAAATTGTGATTCATATATATACAATAGAAAGTAAATTTTTATTGAGTAAACAATTATTTATAACATGAAAATTTATGTGATCCATATACAATATAAAAAGGAAATTTTATTGTATAAACAATTATGACCAATTCTATGATTCATATATACAATAAAAAGATAATTTTATGTATAAATATTTTTGACAAATTCTATGTTCGCATGTAAAATAAAAAGACAATTTTTATTATATAAATATATTTGGCAATTTGTATGACTCACATGTACAATAAAAGGATAATTTTAATTGTATAGCAATTTTAACAAAACATAAATAATTTATTTTCATATGTACAATAAAAAAATTATTTTAATTGTATGATCAATTTCTAACAAACATGAATATTTTATTTTCCAACATACATAGTTCAATCCATTTGTTCATCGCAATCACAAACAATCATCTCAAATTTTACGCCACACATATGTGAATTTCACATCGAAATCAATAATAAATTTTATTTTTAAATTAGAGATCTCACAGTGATTTTGAATTCTTCAAAAATTATAGATCGCTCAAAAATTTCCCTGGTCGCTTCCAAAATGTAGTCGACACTGCCACGATCCCAACGGTTCCTATTTCATTTGATTCTGACATAGTATGAACGAGTTATGATTTTTATCGTGTTAATAATATTTTTAATTTAATTAATTAAATAATAAAACAAAAAAATTCACCTTCTTCCACCTTACAGAACCAAGGCCGATCCTTTTCTTATTTGTTCAAAACTAGGGTCTAACTTTTCGATCGATCCACTTCACTTCGCGATGATTGGACAGTGCCACGTTGGAGAGTGAAGAAGCGCACACCAACGGGTGCCCGCAATGGCGAACTCGATCGCACCAGGGAGGCACGGCGGTCGTTAATTTAGTGGCCGTTTGGGGAGGTGGTGCGATCAAAATACTCTACTAAATGGGGTGTTGTCCTCATGGATGTGAAGAATGTAGAAATCTCTACAATATTCTCCAAAGGATGGAATGATTTTACTGAGAGGGTTGAGAGTTATTGGGAGAGGAAGGATTGAACAGTTCTGGCCACAAACGATAAGATGGCGATAGCTATGAAAATGAATTAGGGTTTTGTTAATCCTATATTTATAATATAATATTATTTAATTCTCTAATTTTCAAAAAACCCATTAACTAATAGTAACTCCAAATTAAGCCAATCGAATGTCGCCCCTAGCCGAATACCCCCATTCTGGACACAATAGACAAGGTTTCATCAGCCCATTTGACCGTTGCAGCCTATTTTTCTTTAAATTAAAATATAGAACATTTAATATTTAGTTTAATCATACATTTTAATTTACCGAGGCCGCATACCGATTCCAAAATTTTCTGAAAAATAAATCTAGCTATGCTTTGACGATACGGTCCTAACAAAATTAATTTCGTCGAATTTGGAGACTGTTTGCAAAATGGATATTTTTAATAGCTTTGTTTTTATTTAAAAATGGAATTTTTAAATTCTGACAAATTTTTTGTTCAAATTTCTTAAAATAATATTTTTAAATTGGTTCGTATTTTTCGAGTTGTTACAATCTCCCCCACTTAAAAACTTTTCGTCCCTAAAAAGGAAACAATGGTAAAGTAGGAAACAAAACGGAAAATGTAAAATATTGTAAATGTACCTCAACACAAGAGCTAATCAGAGATGTCCACTCTGCACTTGAGATAAGCCTTTTTAATGCTATCCTCGGTCTCCCATGTACAGTCTCTAGGATCTCCGCTCCACTTTACTTTGGCTAAATGGATCCTCTTATTCCTCATAATTCTAGTTTCTTTGCCAATAATTTTCACTGGCTCTCTTCACACTGCTAAGCTTGGGGTAATCTCCAAATCTTGTTATGCTGCTTCCTCCACAATCAAGTCTGGATCATATATATGCTTTCAAAGTTAAGACACGTGAAATAATTCATGCACCCCGGTCACTAGTCAGGCAACTGAACCATGTAAGCAAGAGCTCCAATTCTTTCGAGTATAAGGAACGGACTAATGAATCTAGGCTCCAACTTCCCTATCTTCCCGAAACGAACTACTCCTCTCAATGGGGAATTTCTAAAGTACACAAAATCACCAACATCAAATTCTAAATCCCTTCTTCTTGAATCTTTATAACTCTTTTGCCGGCTCTGAGCTGTCTTAAGTCGCTTCTTAATGAAATCGACTTTATCTGGTGCTTCCCGAATCATGTCGGGACCAAGTACTAGTCGATTGCCTGGTTCTACCCGACATGCGGGTGATCTACATGGCCTGCCATACAATGCTTCATATGGCGACATTTGTAAGTTTGCTTGGTAATTGTTATTATATGAAAACTCAACAAAATTCAAGTGATCTTCCTACGATCCGCCAAAATCGAGAATACATGCCTGCAATAAGTCTTCTAGTATACGATTCACCCTCTCAATCTGGACATCTGTTTGAGGATGATAAGCTGTGCTCAGATTCAACTTTTTCCCCGGCTCCTCTTGGAATGCTTCCCAAAATTTACTAGAAAATATCACCAACAATACTACTTGGAACTCCATGTAGTCTGACAATTTCTCTGAAATAAATCTACGCCATAATAGGAGCTGTTCTAGTAGATCTGACAGGAATAAAATGGATGGTCATCGTGAAACGATCTACGATCACCCATATATTTTCATTGCCTTTCCTGGTTACGGGCAAACCATCAACGAAATCCATGGAAATTTGATCCCACTTCCAATCTGGAACCTCTAGTGTTTGCAACAATCCAGCGTGTCTTTGCTGATAACTTTTGACTTGTTGGCAAGATGGAAACCTGTTAACATGTATGGAAATGTCTCTTTTCATAGATCTCCACTAGAACGTGCGCTTGAGATCATGATACATCGTACTCACTCCAGGATGAATACCAAGCTTGGACTTGAGACATTCATCCATTACTTTTCTTCTGAGCTCGGTAATATTCAAAACACAAATTCGCTCTAATAGGCTCAGAACTCCCTTGCTATCAATCTGGAAATTCAAGGGTTCGCCTTCTCAAAACCTTTTACTAATCCTTTGAATAAATTCATCATGCTTCTAAAGAGCAGATATTTTTTCAATCAATGAAGCTTCAATAATGAGATTGGCAATGATCACATTCTTTCTACTGAGCGCATTAGGTACAACATTGGCTTTTCCTTGAGTATACACGATATCTTGATCGTATGATGCAAGAAATTCTAATAAACACTACTGCCTCAAATTCAAGGCCGTTTGGGTGAATAGATACTTTACTGATTTATGATCTGTATATAATTCGAAATTCTCACACAAAAGATAGTGCCTCCATATTTTCAAAGCAAAAACGACGGCTAGCAACTCAAGATCATGAGTAGGACATCTCTTCTCATGCGGCTTTAACTAGCATAAGCAACTACTTTTCCTCTTTGCATCAATACCACACCAACACTTTCAAGAGAAGCATCTATATAGATGATCAAATCTTGATTTTGTCTATAATAGTCGACACTAGAGTAGTAGTCAATCGCAATTTCAGCTTTTGGAAAGCTGTCTCACATTCAGGCGTCCAATTAAACTTTTTATGCTTCTTGGTAAGCTTCGTTAATGGATAAGATAGCTTCAAATAATCTTTAAAGAATTTCTGATAATAGCCAGCCAATCGTAGAAAACTTCTGATTTCTGAAGGAGTGCTAGGTTGCTTCCAATCTCAAATGGCTGTGATTTTTCCTGGGTCCACTGAAATTCCTTCATCGATACTACATGACCGAGAAGCTTCTCTTCTTCTTGCCAGAATATGCATTTAGAAAATTAGGCTTTTAAAACATTCTTTCTCAAAATTTCCAAAACCTCTTCCAAATGCTTTGCATGCTCGTTAGTGGACTTAGAGAAGCTTAAAATGTCGTCAATGAAAACCAGCACAAATTTATTCAAGACATTGCGGAATACTCTTTTAATTAAATCGACAAAGTAAGTAGGAGAGTTACATAAGCCGAATGATATTACTAACCTCTCATAGAATAAGTCTGGACCTCTGAAAGCTATCAAAGGAACACACTCTTCTGTAATACAGAATTGATGGAAACCTGTAGCCAGGTCCATTCTAGAAAACACTTGCGATCTATTCAAGCGATCTAATAAATCATCAATACATCGAAATGGATATTTATTCTTCAGTGTCTGCTTGTTGAGGTCCCGGTAATCCACACATAGTCTGAGAGTACTGTCTGACTTTGGAACAAGCACTACTACTGCACCCCAATTTGAAAAGCTAGGCCTGATCAGACCTTTCCACAAAATCTATTTAGTTTGATTGCTCAATTCTTCTTTTCCTTTCAGTGTCATTATTCGAATAACGTGCACCACTGGCCTTGCATTCAGAACTAGGTCGATCCTGAAGTCAATTTCTCTTCGCGGAGGTAAGCTGTCAACTTCTTCAAAAACGTTCGCATAATCTTTAACTACAGGAATATTCTCAATAGAAGTAGGAGTAACTTCTGGAGAAGAAAAAAATATTTTATATCATTTTTGAGTTGTGGTATGGTGTAGAAATAATGTTTCCCAATTTGATTTTAGCCTTAACAATTCTTTCGGCCCATAATGACTCAGCCTCATACTTCGTTTACCAATCCAGCTCAAGAATAACACCGTATTCAGAAAAATTCATGACGATAAGATCAAAAGAAAAATGGTAACAAGAATAAGACATCGACACTCTACAGTATAAACTGAGAACAAGAGAACCTCCTATTGGATTATGGATGCTAACCGATTCTTTAAGATCTCTTAGTTTAAAATTTAACTTTTTCACGGTGTTACTAGAAATGAAACTTCGTGATGCACCATTGTCATATAATACTATAACAAGAACATTCTTAATAGTAAGGGTACCTACTAAAACATCTAGTTTACCTGCTCCATCAGAAAATGCTGGTGCACTCGCTCCATCATACACGTGAGCCACCTCAGACTTCTTCCACAATGGACAATCCTTGGTAAGATGCCCCAGCTTTTGACAATTAAAGCATTCTTTAGTACAACGAGGATTATGACTGGGCCCTGATTCACTCCTCCTTGTCTCTTTGGAGATTTGCATTCATAATTATAGTGTCCTAACTTTTGACAGTTGAAGCGTTTGACCTTAGTCCTTTTATTCTCTTGAGGCTTGGCGGTTGTAGCGTTGCTCGCCTTAGGCTTCTTATCTGAATGTTTCCTCTTGTTATTAGCTTGGTTTCTCTCATGGTCCTACTGAGAATTTCTCTTGTCGATCTCCTTGTGTCTACAAGCCATCCCAATCACTTTTGCAAATAGGAGCTCTATATATATCATCACTCTGTTTTGAAACTTCCTCGAAAGACCATTTATGAACCTCTTGTTTTTCTGGAGAGGGTCCTGAATCAATTTAGGTGCATATCGGAAAAGCTCTACGAATCTTCTCACATACTCATTAATAGTTCTATCCCCTTGCTGGAGATTAGAAAAATCATCAAGCAGACGCTCGACTTCTTGCCGAGGGATGAACTTCTTATTAAAGTGCTCTTTGAACTTCGCCAAAGTCATATCTGCATCAATATCTCCAATCGTAGCTGTCTCCCAACAAATTAAAGCATCAGTCTTTAGCAGCCATGATGCCATGAATCTCTTCCGATGGTCCTCTAAATCCAAGCCCGCAAAAATCTTTTTGCAGGTCTTTAGCCATGCCTAAGCCTCAATCACTGTCTCACGGCCAGTGAATGGCACGCCTACCAAATTTCTTAATTTCTTTGCCAATTTATCCAAATCAAAAGGTTGCGGGGTGGTGGTGGTGGCACTACAGCCTCTAGATTAGTTTGGTTCTGAGCAGCGGGTATTTCACCCCTTCCCTGGCCTCTGCCTATTCAACCTGTACCTCTAGCTCTAGCCCTCTGTGAAAACCCGTAACTTTCCCGGTGAGGAAAGCGCGGATAGTTCGAGAACAAGCCACAACAAAACGCAGACAGAAGAACATTTCATAGTATATAACAACAATACCATCAGATTACAAGAATATACAGAGTATAAATGAATATTACACAGAAATATCAGAGATTTAAATTACATTTAAATACATAGCAGTAGAAAAATAATACAATACACAACTGAAGGAGATATACGGATACAAAGCTTTCCGGATATCGTTCCAGCTGCAAACCAGGATCCTGTGAATATAAATCTGCAAAACCAAAACTACTAGCTGCCCGTGTCAAAATAAGGGCACCCAGAGTTTAGGTTAAAACAATAAACTCCAGGTCAGTCATGGGACTAGTGTGAGAACTAAAACAGTTGTTAATCTTTGTTTTAAAGTTAGGTAAATCAAGGGACCACGCCGTATAACACAGAACGGGTTTCCTCCCAAGAATACCAGTGCATAAAACAACAGCGCAATGTTAAATAAAGAAAAATAAAGCTATTATAAGACCCAGGTCCCATCACACAATGCAACGCAAGCCGGAGGATAGGGTTTTTACCTTATAATAGCCAAGAATGCTTGATACGTTTAAAACAAATCATTTGATACAATTATAAGTGTATAGTGTCAAAACAATTTCAAATCATAAGTATCATTCATAGACGGCATGGGTACCATATATCATGTCGCCCTACTAGGCTCTACAAATAAAACCGCAAATGTCACGTATTTGGAAGTTGGATTTCCATCTATGAACCGAGGCAAAAGATAGTCCTCACCGACTTCGAGACTGTCTAGCCCGAGCCTTAGGGTCAGAGCGCATCGACCCTTGGATCCTCAGGGCCGGTCCACCGATGTGGATTAAACTTAAACCCTGAACATGCGTTTCCCCGCCCTCTGGGGCGTAAATGAGCCAACAAATGACTCCACCGGACCCGGATCGTCCGATCAAACCGAGGCGCCTCGCAACAGCAACAACCACATAAGTCAAACTCGTTAGGGCATGTAAAACCACCGACGCCACTTCTAGCTAGAAAGAAACGCATGCCCTCCGTGACGTCCTCTCTCGTTTTTGGTTCATACCGGGTGTGAAGCTCGCGAATCAAACGTTACACAAAGCTATGCCACAAAGGTCGTGCTTTGATCATCAACCACAAGACTTTGCTTTTCAACATAAGCCTTGATCATTTGCCACTTAGGCATGCCACACAGGCAATTCACTCCATGCGTTTGATATCCACCAATATATAACCCCTGAGCTCGTACGTCTCAGAGAAGGGCGTTAACCAAGAGAATAAATTTTCCGTCGCCAAACATGTATATATTTAATAGAAATCAATCACACAGACTAAAATCCAATGTCAGACACACAGTCCATTTACAAGTTCGTTCTGGGTCTGAACGAAACCGGAGGCACCTAATACCCCGCATATCCATCGATCTCCAAATACGTCTAGACGATCACCAACTGTTTCCATCTTCTTGGGTGTACAGCCCAATCAAGATCATCAGTAATCACCCAAACGACTTGAAGACCTCCGGTCTTCAACCATCGTCTTCATCTTCGATTAATCGTCGAATCAGTTATTCAGAATGGGATAAACCCGGTCTTTCCGAATAACTCGCGTATATTTTAAATAAGTGTTACACAAACACAACATACCCCTCATTTCTAACAAGAGAATAATTCCCCAAATATTAACCCCGAAGGCCGAAACCAACATCAGATCAATATCCAGAAAACCATTCTGCTTAGCTAACCAACAGTTAGTTTCTAAATTTCACATTCATAGGGAAAGATTGCAATTAATTTTATCAAAGATAAATTCCTTGAATTTATTCTTTAATCTTCTTTTGAATTTCGATCCAACTAGTCGGGATTAACGAGCCTTACCGAAGTAATCATTTGTTTTAATTTCCCAATCCCAACCTATTCATCCCATGAAGTAAAACTGGTAATACTTCATATCTAACACCACGGTGTTATCGGTAAATTCAGTTACAATTTCACGTTTAAATCTAATTAAAGATTTAACTATCGCCTGGAGCATAACTGGTGATACTCCATTCTCGATCATTTCAATCTAATTAAAGATTCATTAAAACTCCACTTAGTTTTAATATTTGACTGGGTTAAAGAATCAGTGTCATTTAAAAACACCGTTCACGATAAACCCAAAATCATATTTCATTCAGTCCCTAACTGTGAATTAGCAAGTGAGCAGTTCCCTAAGTATTAACCCCGAACGCCGAAACCAACAACAGATCAATAAACCAAAAACCATTCAACTCAACTGATCTCCAGTTAGTTTCTGAATTTTCTTAACTCCTTTGGGTCTAAGAACAGTATTATTGAAGATACCATTCACGACAACCCAAAATCATATTTCATTAATTATCGGGTTAAAGAACAAGTGTTATATAAAATACTGTTCACGATAAACCCAAAAATCAATACCAATTCAATTCCAATTAAATATTATTTAATTGGTACACTTCATTAAATCCAAATAAAAAGATTTAATCTTTTCCTCAGCTGGGCTTAAGAACAATGTTAATGAAGACACCATTCACGACAAACCCAAATCAAATTTGATATTAAATACAAGGCTCTGAATAGAAAATATATCGGCTTATATTCAATATCAAATTCTACGACCAACAAATATCGTATTGGAAATAACGATATATAAATATCTTTCAAATTTCCATAACAACATCTGTATAATCACGAAATCCAACCTCAAAATATTCCCAAGACAATTTCGATTCAAATCCATTCCAATGCAATTATTGGAAATTCTGGTTATTTTCAAAACAATTTCAAATCCAATTTATTTATTTAAAAATAAATAGAATTAGAATTCTAGTTCAAAACTAGTTCATTTCGATAAAAATCTATTTTTATCTTTTCAAATATGGAGTTTTTCATCCCGATTCTTCCCAAATCATTTCTCATGATTTTACACAAATTATTGATATTTTTAATAATTTTATCAAGGCCCGTACAGTCGATTTCCATCAACGGCCATCGAACTGCACTTACAGCGACCTTTTCCAAATTTGATTTGGACATAATTCCAAATCCAACCGTTGGATTTCTAATTTCCAATATTCGTTAGAAAGCTCTTTTCGATATGAACCCAACAGTTTCGGATTTAGGAGAATCCGACGGTCGGATCTCCCGTAATATCTGTTCGAAGTCAATGGTCGAAATTCGCGAACTGCCGCGGCGCGGCGTGTTCTATTCAGGCAATTATATTATATATATAATATATATAATATATACTTCGTTGATTTCAATTCAAAACATGCTTTATAAATCGTTTTAAATTCATTTTCAAAACGGTTTCAACTTCATATTCAATTTCAAATCAAAATTGAATATTCCAATATAAATTTGTTTTAAATTCATTTCAAATCGATTTCAATTCAATTTCAATTTAATTCGAATTTCTTTTCAATTTCAATTTGAATTCAATTCCTTTCGACTCCATTTCGGATTCAATTCTATTCAATTTAATTCGGATTTCAATTCTATTCAAATTTCAAATCATTTCAGTGTATTTCGAATTTCAAATCAATTCAGTTTAATTTGAATTTCAATTCACTTTAAATATAATTCGAATTTCAATTCATTTCAATATAATTCGAATTTCAAATCTATTCGATTTCAAATATATTCAATTTAATTCGAATTTCAAGTCTATTCAATTTAATTTGAATTTCAAATCTATTTCAATATTCATTGAAAAATGAATAAAATCGATATAAATATCGTTCATGTCAAAATGGCGTCAATCTAATCAACACGGCTTCATATATTTCTATTTTCAGATATTCTATTTCAAATATTTCTTTTTCAAATATTTCACTTTCAAATATTTTTATTTCAAATATTTCTTTTTAAAACTGGAATGAGGCCCGATCAATTACCATATAATGTTAATTATATGGATTTTCTATAACACATGTATACAATAACAACGATACATCATCAACCATCATCCAAAGTGTGTTCTACACTGTATAAGCATCAAATATAAATATTCAACGCTTATAACAGTCTGTCAATCAATCAATCGACATACAACTAAACAATCTGGATTAGTGTACGTCAAATATCATCCCAATACCCGTGTGGGGTTTAAAACAATCAAACACAGATTTTATTTGTGTAGTTGGGCGATGTGTAAAATTTATCGTCCCAGTCAATATCAGTCAAATGTGTGTATATAAACAAATCGTCCGATTTGTTTATTTTTATTTCATTTCATATACACGTTAAAATTCTATTTTCAACTATAAAATATTTTTAACTATATAAATATTTTATTCCATTTCACTTCACATCACACAATCAACTACACATTGAAATCAAACAAACAAGCGTACAAGCCGTCCATGGTCTGTGGACGACGGGTGTCGGGTGCTACTAAACACCGTCTACATCCAAGTATATATTTTAACTAGAAATAAAATAAAATAAAGGTGAGGAGTTGTCACATAATAGCTAATCCAACGCCACGACTCTTCTTATGTAGAAATCTTCGTCGTTCTCGCCCTTTTGTCAATTTTCACTGCCCGTATTCTCTACATATGTAAAAATCGAATTTTTACTTCGCTATTCAATATATAAAAATCGAATTTTTACTTCGCTATTCAATATATAAAAATCGAATTTTTACTTCGCTATTCAATATATAAAAATCGAATTTTTACTTCGCTATTCAATATATAAAAATCGAATTTTTACTTCGCTATTCAATATATAAAATCGAATTTTTACTTCGCTATTCAATATATAAAAATCGAATTTTTACTTCGCTATTCAATATATAAAAATCACATTTTTACTTCGCTATTCAATATATAAAAATCGAATTTTTACCTTCACTAAAAATTATATTTTTACTTCGCTATCATATAAAGAAAAATCACATTTTCTAATCGCTTTCTTATAAAAAATATAATCTTTTCATGTCACGAATAAATAAAAAACTCCAATCTTTCTTCTAACTAAAAATTCTATTTTTATATAACCAAACATCATATTTTTCTTTCATAAAAATCCTACCTTTTTCTTACTTAAAAATCGCACCTCTTCTAAAGTAAAAATCATACCTACAGGGTCTTTTCAGCGAAGGGGGGGGGGGGGTATATGCATTCGCCAGTGGTGGAGGGGCTTCAGATGCCCTAGGCGGTGGAATTGGATCGGGGGGGGGGGGGAGGTTTACTAGGCGACGGCCGGGCGCTGATGGTCAGAGTGGGGCCCGACGTTGTGGGCCAGGGCTAGGGCGTCGGTCTTCTTCGATTTGGGCGCGGGGTGGGTAACCGATTGGAGGAGGGGCGCCTAGAGAAGGGGAGGGGGCGAAGGAGGAGGCGGGGCGTAGGGGGGGCGGCGACGATGGCACGGGGATCGACCCGATCCCGATCCTTTTTTTTTCTTCGTCAGTTTTCTGAAAAGTAAGGAGAGAGAAGAGGGAACGGGGTAAGGGAATTATATAGTTTAATTATTTAATTATTTATTTATTTAATTACTCCAACCTTTGACTTTTCATTCGAACTCCATTCCGAGCCCAACGACTGTCGCCCCTAGCTAATTACCCCCATTCCGAACACAATGGGATATGTATCGTAAGCTGATTCGATCGTTTCGATAAGTTTTCATCAAAATCAACATATAACTCTATATATTGAATTTGAACGCGCATTTCAATTTACTGTGGCTAAATATGAACTCGAAAAATTCCCGAAAAATATTTTCTAGCCTCGTATTGACGACACGGTCCTAACAAAAATAATTTCGTCGAATTCTGAGACCGTCTGAAAAATGGCCAATTTCCAATCGATTAAAATCAACTAAAACTGGTCAAACGCGTTTTCCCTTGCCACGCTCACATACTGATTCGAAAAATTATGAAATTTGAAACCTAGCAATAACTTTACATCCCGGATCCAACAAAAGTGGTTTCGTCGAAATCCGAGGTCGATTGCAAAATTCCCATTTTTAAGGGCCTGAATTCCATAGCGACTATTCAGAATTTTCAACTGGACGTATCTTTTGATTCCCGCTTTGAAATTTCGATTTTTCGGGTTCGTTGGAAAGATATTATCAATTAGATTCAAATATTTTTGGTTTAACTAAAATCCGGTTTATTTTGAATCCTGCACATCCATTTGAAGTTTGAAATTGAATTATCTAACTACCGCGCCATTTTCAATTCCTTTTATAAATATAAAGAAATATTTATATTCTATCGTCGATTCAAACGAATATATACGTTCGAATTATATTCAAAATAAATTTCTCGTCGATATTATTTTAAATAAATCATTTTTAATAATCAAAATTTGCTAAAATTGACAAAATAAAAATTTTAAACTGGCCCAGATTTCCGTGTTATTACACCCTCGTACTCATCTCAGTCAGTTATGTACCATCAAGGAAATAGTAGACCAACAGAAATGTTAGTTTTTAACGAATGGTAAAAGTAGAAGGACATATAGAAAATGATGATGTAATGATTGATTATTATGTGTTATTCTGCTGTGCTTATTCTAGGACATTATTATTCTTATCTCCAATGAGCTACTCGCCTTAGAATACTACTGATTCTATTTTGATGAATTGTTTTAAATATGTTACACTCCGGAGCTAAGATTAACCTAAGCTCTGATACCAACTATGATAACCCCAAACTCCCGTGCCACGGAAGTAAGGATAATCATTAGAATATAATACATTTATCACAACAGCAGATTACAGATAACAACATAACACATGAAATCATAGGATAATCTCATCATCATAGCAGCGAAATCATAAATGTTATCAACATTAGAGTTGCACAGACATAGATTACAACTTAGCACATAAAAAGTTTCAGCAAATAGAAATAAGTCTAGAACATTATCATGTACAAATTAAATAAGTGATGTCTAAATGTCCCAAAATAGAGATAAAAGATTAAGATAGTCTTCATCTTCTGCCAAACGAGCACACCATGCTGCGGTGCATATCCGAAATAAGCATGTTACCTGTTTACTTGGCTGCCCGTGTAAAAATAAGGGCACCTGAGTTTGCAAGTGAAAACAAACTACGAGTCAGTCATGTGACTGGTATGAGAAATCTAACTTAACTTACCTAATAAGAAGGCTAATCAAAAGACCACGCCAATAACGCGGAACAGGTTTATTCCATTTGATTGCCATGCATAAATAAAGTAATTTTTTTTAACAACGCAATGCTTTTTAGGAAAAAATTTAAACCATTATAAGACTGAAGTCCCATCACTCAATGCAACGCCAAACGGAGGATAGAGTTGATCAAACATTATTAATACGTATAAAGCAATAATCATTTGATATTATTATTAGTGTCTTATCAATTTAAAACACTTTTAAAATAAATGTATCAATCCTTGACGGCATAGCTACCATATACTATGTCATCATAAATAGATTTACAATTAAATCTGTAATGTCGTATTGGAAATTGGGTTTCCATCATGAGTCGAAGCAAGGAATTATCCTCACCAATTCGAGACACTCTAGCAAATGTCTTAAGACTCGGACGCTGGCGAACCCTGGTTAGTAGCAGGGCTGGTCCACAAATACTTGTGGATTGGTTATGCCTGAACAATACGTTTCCCAGTCCAATTGGTCCTATCACTTTTCCAGTTCCGAAAAATATCTGAGGGCCCTCAACATCGATCATCCACATAAGTAAAAATGTCTGGGCTCCATACCATGACACCACTTCAAGCTAGAAAGAAACGCATGCACTCCCTGCTGTCCTCATTCTGTTTTTGACTCATACGGGTGTAAGGGGCTCGCAAAGTAATGCTATACACAAAGCTATGCGAAATAAAGACGTGATTTGATCATCAACCACAAGGCTCTTCTTTTTAACAAAAGTCATGATCATTTGCATCTTAGCATGCCACATTGACAATCCAAGCCATGCAACTGATGTCTGTCAATATATAACCTCTAAGCTCGTACGTCTCAGAGAAAGGTATTAAGCAAGAGAATAAATTCTCCGCCACCAAACAGATATATATTAAATTGAAATCAATTCACACAAAATGAAATCCAATGTCAGACACACATCTATTTACAAGTCAGCTATGGGTCTAAACGAAACCGGAGACACCTAATTCTTCATCCCGTATGTCCACTACGGAAGAGAGGTTCTCGCATATCTAGACAATCAACAAGTACGTCTAGACAACTACCACTTTAACCCTTTCCTGGGAACAAACCAATCCAGGGCATCAGTAGCCATCCATTCGATGAGAAGTTCATCGGTCTTCAACTACCGTCTTCAATGTGTTCGATTGTAAATCGTCGTATAATTATTTGAAATGAGATTGAACTCGGTCTTTCCAAATAATTCCCAAACATATATAATTTAAATCATTTCATATCGTTAATATTATTTTTTAACGATTTATCGCTATTTTGATTTGCATAAACATAACACATTTAATTCAAACGATGTTTCCGGTTGTTATGCGACCCTAGCGTTGTTTCTATCCAAATTTGAATTACCCATTTCTCAAAATCTAACCGTTGGATCTTAATAAATTTAATATCTTGAAAAGTACTTTCCAAAGAGAACCTAACGTTTCAAGTTTTGGGAAAATCCGACGGTCGGATCTTTTGGTATAATCGTTTAAAGTTACGATGCCGAAACACAAACTACTGCGCGCGATTGGTTTAATTTTAATTTTAATTTATATTATATATGTATATATATAAAACGTTTTATGATTTAACTATCATGTTAAATATAATATTTTAATCAAAAAGATCATATCCTAACATATGATTCTTTTATTCTAATTTAACATGATAAAAATGTCTTTTTTTTTTGAAAAAACATGTTTTATATAAATTTCTATTTGTCCCAACTTAACATATTGAAAATGTTATTTTCAATGACAAGACATGCTTTACATAATTTCTATTTATTCTAATCTAACATATTGAAAATGTTATTTTCAATGATAAAACATGTCTGTAATATATTTCTTTTTATTCTAACCGAACATATTGAAAATGTTATTTTCAATGACAAAACATGTTTTACATAATTTCTATTTATTCTAATCTAACATATTGAAAATGTTATTTTCAATGACAAGAAATGTTTTACATAGTTTCTTTTTTTTTATATTCTAGCATATTGAAAATGTTATTTTCAATGACAAAATATGTTTATTATATATTGCTTTTTATTCTAATTTAACATATTGGAAATGTTATTTTCAATGACAAAACATGTTTTACATAATTTCTATTTATTCTAATCTAACATATTGAAAATGTTATTTTCAATGACAAAGCCTGTTTGTAAGGACCCGTAACTTCCCCGGTAAGGAAAGCCCGGATTGCTTTGAGAACAACACATATCGGAACACAAACAGAAGAACATTTCATTGTATATTACAACAATTCCATCAGAATACTAGAATATACAGAGTGTAAATAAACATTATACATAAGAGAAATATCAGAGATTCAATTTACATTACATAGCAGCGGAAAATAATACAAAACACAACTGAAAGTAATACACGGATACAGAGCTTTCCGAGTATCGTTCCAGCTGTAAACTAGGATCCTGTGAATATAAATTTGCAAAACCAAAACTACTAGCTGCCCATGCGGAAAATAGGGGCACCCAGAGATTAGGTTACAACAACAAACTCCTGGTCAGTCATGTGACTTGTGTGAGAACTAAAACAGTTATTAATCTTTATTTAAAGTTAGGTAAATCAAGGGACCACGCCGTATAATACGTAACGAGTTTCCTCCCAAGAATACCAACGCATAAAACAACAGCGCAATGCTAAATAAAGAAGAATGAAGCTATTATAAGACCTAGGTCCCATCACACAATGCAACGCAAGTCATAGGATAAGGTTTTTACCTTATAATAGCCAAGAATGCTTTGTACGTGAAATTTCATGTTTTATTATTACTATAAGTGTATAGTGTCAAAACAATTTCCATCATAAGTATCAATCATAGACGGAATAAGTGCCTCATACCACTATGTCGCCATATATAGGTTTACAATCAAAACTGCAATTGTCACATACTGGAAATTGGATTTCCATCTGTGAGTCGAGGCAAAAGATAGTCCTCTACCGATTCGAGACTCTCTAGCCCGAGCCTCAGGACAAGTACTCAGTCAAGCCCTTGGATCGTCAGGGCCAGTCCACCGATGTGGATTAAAATGCATGAACACTGCGTTTCCCCGCCCTTTGGGGCATAAATGCGCCAAATGATTCCATCGGCTCCACATAGTCACTGATATATCCAAGGCGCCTCGTGTAACACCCCATGTCCATTAATGTCACTCACAAAGGGAATGCATTAACTTCTATGGAGCATTTTAAGAGAGCATAGAATAGAAACTTAACAACAAGACAGATATGAACAATACTTGAAAAATAAAAAACTTTATTTCATTGCAGCGGAAAATACATATGTTTGATTACATCATCAAAATCAGAGCCAAGTACATAATATCCATCTTGATTAAATCAAAGTACATAAATTGAATGACATAATCCCCAATAAAAAATAGCCATAAATAAAATAGTGGCTGAACTTTACTTCGGCGATCCAAGTAATTTTCTAAAAGCAAGAAGCACAGCTGTCCAAAATCAAGCTCCACTGGTGCAAATTCCAACCTGAGCACCTGGGGGGGGAAGGAAGAAAAGAGGAGGAAACAAAGGGGGTCAGATATAACGTCTGGCGAGTGCGATAACTTTAACAATATAATCACCAAAGTAACTAGGCTAAAACATAAGTTGGAAAATCAGGAAACGACCATGAACCATTGAGTATGGCCGAGTAAACAAGGAAACATGATGAACAACGATATCGTTAAAGCGCACCTAAACCACTGTAAGATAATTGCTAAATTACACCAACACTATGAGACAATTGCTATACTGTACCACCACTAGTATACTACACCACCACTAGTCATCCTAAGGTTGTTCCCGCCTACAGAACTTAATAATGATATTGGTAGTTTCGTGCACCCCTAGCTGCCTTCATAGGTGCCGCCTGCCCCTATCTCCACTAGGTGTACCCAATACGCTAAACGATCGGCTCCCTAACTCATAGATACCCGTGCTGGTCCCACAGTGGGGTGTATCACTCCCCAAAGTGGCAACCCGATATCACAAATAATGCACGGCTTATACCTACATGATGCAACAACGTCTTACCTACCAGCCCGGGTCCACACACGCATATGAACCCATTGGACTTGCGTTGCTACCACTAACCCGGTTTGGCCTCTTACAGTCAAGTCCAGTTTGCGTGTCCCGTCCTCGACTTGGGTCGAGCCAACAAAGATACGTATGGGTTACTGGTTGAAATGGGCCCCCATGACTTGACACAAGCTGTCCACCTAAGCTTGGTCCCCTCTAGTATTTCCCACTTAACCCACTTCATATTCATGTTTCAATTAGATGTTTCGATTTTGGTTAAGTATTTCTAATTGTATTTCAAATGCCACCCAAGGCACCCACTAGATTCCACATGCCACCCAAGGCACCCACTTAACCCCCTCACGTCCCACTACAGGTTTATCTGGTTAAGTGTTTCTTAATTCATTAAGACCATAACTTCATAAAGAACTCTCACATTAGACTAGCATTTGTGGCAGCTGGGTTTGCCGAGCGGGTCCGGGCAGTCTTATAACACAAAAGAGCCTAACCTCGTGTCTTTACAATGGTTACGTATTTAATTTATACCTAAGACCTCCCACATTAGACTGGCATTTGTGGCAGCTGGATTTGCCGGGCGGGTCCGGGCAGTCTTACACCGCAAAAGAGCCTAACCTCCTGTCTTAGACGATTAATTACTCCTAATTAATCATTCCCCAGTCTGAATTACTTTCCCTATTCAAATTATCAATTAATTCCAAATTTAACGATGTCCATAATTGACTCAATTATGTCCATCCTTTTATGGTATGTAAAATCATACCAATTTTCATCACAAATTTATTTTATGTCTTTTAAGGCGTTTATGCCAATTAAATCTTTTAATATTATCCCCTTTACCCCATGTTGTACGTTCGTTCGTCGTAACTTCCCCGTGAAGGAAAGCACGAATACTTTGAGAACAACACACAAAAGGACGCAGATGGAAGAACATTTCATTGTTATTACAACAATTCCATCAAATACAAGAATATACAGAGTATAAATGAATAAATTACACAGAAAATATCAGAGATTATAATAAATTACATAGCAGCGGAAAAATATATATAACACAACTAGAAGTGATACACGGATACAGAGCTTTCCGAGCATCGGTCCAGCTGTAAATCAGGACCCTGTGAATATAAATCTGCAAAACCAAAACTACTTGCTGCCGTGTGGAAAATAGGGGTACCCAGAGTTTAGGTTAAAACAATAAACTCCAGGTCAGTCATGTGACTGGTGTGAGAACTAAAACAGTTATTTAAAACTTTACTTTAAAGATAGTAATTCAAGGGACCACGCCGTATAACACGGAACGGGTTTCCTCCCAAGAATACTAGTGCATATAACAGAACAGCGCAATGCTCTTTGGAAAAATGAAGCTATTATAAGACCCAGGTCCCATCACACAATGCAACGCAAGCCGGAGGATAGGGTTTTCCCTTATAATAGCCAAACATGCTTGGTACGTCAAAACAAATCATCTGATACTATTATAAGTGTATAGTGTCAAAACAATTTTCAATCATAAATATCAATCATAGGCGGCATGGGTACCATCTATCATGTCGCCATACTAGTTCTACATCTAAATCCGCAATATCACGTATTGGAAATTGGATCCCCTCATGAGCCGAGGCAAGGGGCAAGCTCCTCTCCGCGTTCGAGACACTCTAGCAAATGTCTCAGGACCCCACTATGATCCTTTGGAACCTCCAAGGCTGGTCCTCTCTTACTTTTGAGGGTTGGCAATTCCTGAACACACGTTTCCCGGTCCTTACAAACCTATATCTGAGGCGCCTCGTATCCAACAACCACACAGGTGAAAAGAATATAAATGTCAGGGCTGGTAGGTCACTGACACCACCCTAGCTAGAAAGAAACGTCGTGCACTCCTTGGGTCCGTATCCCATTTTTGACTCATACCGAGGTGTGAGGCTCGCGAATTCACGTTATGCACAAAGCTACGCCACACAGGCCGTGCTTTGATCATCAACCACAAGACTTTGCTTTTCAACAGAAGCCTTGATCAATTGCCACTTACGCGTGCCACACTGGCAATTCATTCCATGCGACTGATGTCCATCGATATACAACCTCTGAGCTCGTACGTCTCAGAGAAGGGCGTTAAGCAAGAGAATAAATTCTCCGCCGCCAAACAGATGTATATTTAATAGAGATCAATCAACACAGAATAAAATCCAATGTCAGACACACAATCCATTTACAAGTTCGTTCTGGGTCTGAACGAAATCGGAGGCACTTTCCTCGCATATCCATCCATCTCCAAGTACGTCTGGAAGATCACCAACTGATTCCCTCATCCTGGGTGTACAGCCCAATCAAGATCATCAGTAATCACCCAAACGATGTGATGACTTCCGGTCTTCAACCACCGTTTTCATCTTCGACATCTCGTCGAATCGGTTATCCAGAGTGGGTATAACCCGGCCTTTCTGAATAACCCACGTATATAATAAACAAATGTTACACAAACACAACAAACGCCTCATTCCAATTCAGAATATCCTTTTATTCACAAAATCACATTTTTTAGGGAAATGTTCCCATTAATTTTATCCAAGATAAATTCTTCTAAATTTATCCTATAATCTTCCTTTGGATATCATTTCAAACCATTTTATGGTTTTCCAAACTAGTCGGGATTAGCGAACCACACCGAAGTAATTATTTATTTTATTTCCCAATCCCAACCTATATATCCCATGGAGCGAAACTGGTGATACTCCATTCCTAACACTACGGTGTTTTCGGTAAAATTAATTACCATTCCACGTTCAAATCTAATTAAAGATTTAACTATCGCTTTGGAGCAAAACTGGTGATACTCCACTCTCGATCACTTTTCAGATTTGATAATTTAAATTATCAATTCACATTTTAATCTAATTAAAGATTCATTAAAACTCCACTTAGTTTTAATCTTTTCAAAAATCGATATCTTGCCTTTAACTAGGTTAAAGAACCAATGTCCTCTAAAACACGATTCACGATAAACCCAAATCACATTTGATATTAAATACAAGGCTCTGAATAGAAAATATATCGGCTTATATTCAATATCAAATTCTGAAACCAACATATATTGTATTGGAAATAACGATATTAAATATATCTTTCAAATTCCCATAACAATATCTGTATAGTCACGAAATCCAACATCGAAATATCCCGAAGATAATTTCGATTCAACTCCAGTCCAATCCACGTATTGGGAATATTGATTATTTTTAAAATCACTTTCCAATTCAATTTATTTATTTCAAAAATAAATTGATTTTAATTCTAGCTCAAAACTAGTTCATTTCGATAAAAATCTATTTTTATCTTTTCAAATGTGGAATTCTCCAGCTCAATTTTTCCCAAATCATTTCTTATGATTTTACACAAATTATAGAAATTTTTAATAATTTTATCAAGGCCCGTACAGTCGATTTCCATCAACGGCCATCGAACTGCACTTACAACGAACTTTTTCGAATTTGATTTGGACATAATTCCAAATCCAACCGTTAGATTTCAAATTTCTAATATTCCAAAGCGGTTTCAATTCATTTTCCTTACATAATGTCAGACACAGAAAAGCTTTATAAATCGTTTTCAATTCATTTTCAAAGCGGTTTCAACTTCATATTCAATTTCAAATCAAAATTGAATATTCCAATATAAATTCGTTTTAAATTCATTTAAAAACGATTTCAATTCTATTCGAATTCATTTATATTCAATTCTTTTCAAAATATCAGATTTTGAAATCACTTTTGATATTCATTATAAAATGAATAAAATCGATATAAACATCGTTCACGTCAAAATGGCGTCAATCTAATCAATACGGCTTCATATATTCGTATTTTCAAATATTCTCTTTCAAATATTTCTTTTTCAAATATTTCTAGTTTAAAACTGGAATGAGGCCCAATCTATTACCATATAATGTTAATTATATGGATTTTCTATAACACATGTATACAATAACAACAATGAATAATCAACCATCATCCAAAGTGCATTCTACACTGTATGAGCATCAAACATAAATATTTAACGCTTATAGCAGCCTGTCAATCAATCGATCGACATACAACTAAACAATCGGGATTAGTGTACGTCAAATATCATCCCAATACCCATGTGGGGTTTCAAGCAATCAAACACTGATTTTTATTTGTGCAGTTGGGCGATGTGTAAAATTTATCGTCCCAATCAATGTCCTTCAAATAGGTGTACATAAACAAACCGTCTGGTTTGTAAATGAATATTTATTTATTCACATTCACGTTAAAAATTATATTTTTAACGATCAAACTATATTATTCAACCTATGAATATTCTATTCGGTTCATTCATTAAATAAAATGTTATCTTTATTTTTCTAACTTATTTTTAGAAAATTTCGGCGGCATAACGTCACGATACTAGAAACGGGACAAGGCCTAGCCTTATCCCCGGTCTAGTGAAGGCCCACGCCATTCAGCCATCAATCAAATTCACCAAACAACCAAATTCAAATCAAATCATCTAACTAATCTACGCAACCAAACAAACAAGTCTATGGTCTGTGGACGATTGTGTCGGGTGCTACTAAGCACTGTCTGCATCCTAGTATATATATAACTAGAAAAAGAGATTTTGAGTGAGAAATTCTCACCGATAGCTATCCAACTTCACGACACTTCTTTTATAGAAATCTCCATCGGTTATCGCATTTTTGTCATCTTCGTTGCTGTATCCACTACATATGTAAAAATCGAATTTTTACTTCGCTATTCAATATATAAAAATCGAATTTTTACTATGCTATGCAATATATAAAAATCGAATTTTTACTATGTTATTCAATATATAAAAATCGAATTTTTACTATGTTATTCAATATATAAAAATCGAATTTTTGCTCTCCTTTCAAACAAAGAAAAATCTATTTTCCCTAAGTAAAAATTATATTTTTATCACATTAAAAATCGTATCTTTACCATGGTGTTCGCATTCTTATCTTTTCTGTATATAAAAACCATTTCTTTTTAAAGATCAAACATTTGTCTTTTTAAAGATCAAACCTTTTTAATTTTAAAGATCAAATCTTTTCTATTATGATGCTTACATATATATAAATTATATATATAAATATATTTTCAAAACACTATATATACAAAGATCATACTTTGACCTTTCTAAAAATGTTATCTTTTCATCTCATCTTCGTTCCTCGATATCATTAAAAATCAAATATTTTATAAAGTACAAATCAGATTTTATATATATAATTAAGAAAATGTATAAAAAAAACTTACTGTAATTGAGGGAGGAGCGATTCGCGAGCAGGGGGCGCGCTGTGCTTCGTCGGAGGGGAGTGTGGTGGACTGTGGGGCCAGGCGGAGGGCGCGGGGGTGCTGAGCAGGACCGTCGGTTGGGCTATGGGGTTCGGGCGCGGATCTGAACGGAGGTGGGGGGTCTCGGGACTGGAGGAGAGGCCGGAGGCGGCTCTGGCGCGGGAGGCTCTGGCGATCGCTGGTGGAAGGCGGCGTGGGGTTTCCGTCGGCCTTGATATTAATTTTTTTCTCTCTTGTTTCTGTTTTCGAAATGATATCGGGGGGGGGGGGGGGGGGCTGGTTAAGGGAGGAGAGGGTTTTTCTTTTTTATTATTTAATTTTTTTATTTACAAAAATGTTGACTTTTTATTTCGACCTCGAAACGAGGACCACCGCCTGTCGTCCATAGCGTTTCACCCCCATTCCGAACACAATGGGATGCGTATCGCCAGCTGATATGATTGTTTCGATCAGTTTTCATCAAAATCAACATATAACTCTATATATTGAATTTGAACGCGCATTTATATTTACCGGGGTGACATACGAACTCGAAAAATTCCAGAAAAAGTTTTCTAGCTTCGTATTGACGATACGGTCCTAACAAAACTAGTTTCGATGAATTCCGAGACCGTTGGAAAAATGGCCATTTTCCAGTCGATTAAAATCAACTGAAACTGGTCAAACGCGTTTTCCTTTGCCACGCTCACATATTGATTCAAAAAATTATGAAATTTAAAACCTAGCATTAATTTGACATCACGGATCCAGCAAAAGTGGTTTCGTCGAAATCCGAGGTCGTTTGAAAATTTTCCATTTTTAAGGGCCTGAATTCCATAGCGACTATTCAAAATTTTCAACTGGACATATCTTTTGTTTCCCGCTATGAAATTTCGATTATTAGGATTCATTGGAAAGATAGTCACAATTAGATTCCATTATTTTTTTTGGTTTCACTAAAATCTGGATTGTTTTGCACCCGGTACGTTCAATTGAAGTTTGAAATCGAATTATCGAACTACCGCGCCATTTTCAATTCCTTTTATAATTTAAAATAATTATTTATATTCTAACGACGATGTATATAATATATACGTTTGAATTCCATTTAAAATAAATTTCTCATCGATATTATTTAAAATAATTCATTTTAAATAATCAAAGCGACTCTAAAATTGCCAAAATAAAAAAAAATTAAATCGGCCCAGATTTTCGGGTTGTTACAATCTCCCCCACTTAAAACTTTTCGTCCCCGAAAAGGAACAAGGTCGAAAGTGGTTTGATCAATCAACTCTACGTTCGATTTGGCTTCCATTCTCCAATTTTTCAGTTTCTGAGAATTTTCAAATTCTTCGAAAATTTGGCTAACACCCTAAATTTTTGAAAAATTTCGCCATAACCTCCCCTACACCGGGAGCCACGGGAAAATCCCGAAATTGCCATATAGGCCTTCAGATCTCAAAAAGAAAAAGAAAAAGCCAAGCGGCTAGCCAATAGACTCATAAAAATCATCATCACCCAAACAAAACAGTAAATTATGTAGTAAACATGTACCTATTTGTCGGGCAAACATATTTTATTTTCTGGCTCTAGCCTCCTTGCTATGACCTGTTCAATGTAAGTACAAGTATATACAAGCAAATGCGACAAATTTTCAATACAGTTCAATATTTGGTTCAATTAGGCATAACGGTTCAAAATTATCAAACAAATAAACAAACAACACAAACATCAATCAATTGGTTGATTATCCTTTCAAATGCATAACTTTGATGTATAGTCAAAAATCACATTTTTGATGCCAAATCAAAACAATAGGCCCTATCTAATTTTGGTTCTCACACCAGTCAATAGGAAATATATAAATATCACACCTTCGACACTCGAACACTAATTCTGATGATGAAGCTTCAATCATCAGAACCATCTCCTGGCGACTAGAGTGTGATTCTATATCTATCCAGTATATTAAAATTCCAAATGCACGTTTGCAAGGCGTATATGCAAAATCTTTATATACTGGACTGTCCAAATCAATATAGAATAAATAATCAAATACGAATAGTTGATTTAAATTTTCAAAACAAAAATTGCTTTCATTTTAAAAATATACTCTTCACACTCGTTCTAGGATACTACTGATCCCATCTCTAACGAGTCATTCCCATCGGATGTTACTAATCCAGTATCTGATGAATTCTTTCGTATGGTTCTAATGTGCCTTGTTCTCTGAGCTTGGTAAACCAAAGCTCTGATACCAAATGTAAAAACCCGTAACTTCCCCGTGAAGGAAAGCGCGGATAGTTCAAGAACAAGCCACAAAATAGAACGCATACAAAAGAACATTTCATTGTATATTACAACAATGCATCAGAATACAAGAATATACAGAGTAAAAATAAAAAAATTATTACACAGAAATATCAGAGATTTAAATTACATTTAAATACATAGCAGCGGAAAATAATACGTTACACAACTAGAGGAGATATACGGATACAAAGCTTACCGGATATCGTTCAAGCTGTAAACCAAGATCCTGTGAATATAAATCTGCAAAACCAAAACTACTAGCTGCCCGTGTTAAAATAGGGGCACCCAGAGTTTAGGTTAAAACAACATACTCCAGGTCAGTCATGTGACTGGTGTGAGAACTAAAACAGTTATTAATCTTTATTTTTAAAGTTCGGTAAATCAAGGGACCACGCCGTATAACACGGAACGGGTTTCCTCCCAAGAATACCAGTGCATCAAACGAACAGCGCAATGCTAAATAAAGAAAAATGAAGCTATTATAAGACCCAGTTCCCATCACACAATGCAACGCAAGCCGGAGGATAAGGTTTTTACCTTATAATAGGCAAGAATCCTTGATACGTTGAAAACAAATCATTTGATACTATTATAAGTGCATAGTGTATAAAACAACTTCAAATCATAAGTATCAATCAGAGGCGGCATGAATGCCCCATAACACTATGTCGCTATATATAGGTTATACAATCAAAATCGCAAAGTCGCGTATTTGGAAATTGGATTTCCGTCTGTGAACCAAGGCAAAAGATAGTCCTCAACCGATTCGAGACGCTCTAGCCCGCCCCTCAGGCAAGTACTCAGTCAAGCCTTTGGATCGTCAGGGCCGGTCCACCAATGTGGATTAAAATTCTTGAACACTGCGTTTCCCCGCCCTTTGGGGCGTAAATGAGCCAACGAATGACTCCATCGGACCCGGATCGTCCGATCAAACCGAGGCGCCTCGCAACAGCAACAACCACACAGGTGAAAAGTATATAAATGTCAGGGCTAGTAGGTCACTGACACCACCCTAGCTAGAAAGAAACACATGCCCTCCCTGATGTCCTCTCCCGTTTTTGGTTCACAACCGGGGTGTGAAACTCGCGAAGTAAACGTTACACAAAGCTACGCCACAAAGGCCGTGCTTTGATCATCACCATAAGACTTTGCCTTTCAACAGAAGCCTCGATCAATTGCCACTTAGGCATGCCACACAGGCAATTCACTCCATGCGTTTGATATCCATCAATATATAACCCCTGAGCTCGTATGTCTCAGAGAAGGGCGTTAAGCAAGAGAATAAATTCTCCGCCGCCAAACAGATATATATTTAATAGAGATCAATCACACGGGCTAAAATCCAATGTCAGACACACAGTCTATTTACAAGTCCGTTCTGGGCCTGAACAAAACCGGAGGCACCTAGTACCCCGCATATCCATCGATCTCCAAGTACGTCTGGACGATAACCAACTGTTTCCATCTTCTTGGGTGTACAGCCCAATCAAGATCATCAGTAATCACCCAAACGACATGAAGACCTCCGGTCTTCGACCATCGTCTTCATCCTCGACTTATCGTCGTATCAGTTATTCAGAATGGGATAAACCCGGTATTTCCGAATAACTCGCGTATTATTTTAAATAAGTGTTACACAAACACAACATATGCCTCATTCCAATTCATCAGTCACTAACCGTAAATTAACAAGAGAACAATTCCCCAAATAATAACCCCGAAGGCCGAAACCAACATCAGATCAATATCCAGATAACCATTCTGCTTGTCTAACCGATAGTTAGTTTCTAAATTTCACATTCATAGGGGAAAGGTTCCCATTTATTTTATCCAAGATAAATTCCTTGAATTTATTCTCTAATCTTCTTTTGAATTTCGATTCAACTAGTCGGCATTAACGAACCTTACCGAAGTAATCATTTGTTTTAATTTCCCAATCCCAACCTATTCATCCCATGAAGTAAAACTGGTTATACTTCATATCTAACACCACGGTGTTATCGGTAAATTCAATTACCATTTCACGTTCAAATCTAATTAAAGATTTAACTGTCGCCTGGAGCAAAACTGGTGATACTCCATTCTCGATCATTTCAATCTAATTAAAGATTCATTAAAACTCCACTTAGTTTTAATCTGTGACTAGGTTAAAGAATCAGTGTCATTTTAAAACACGGTTCACGATAAACCCAAAATTACATTCATTAATTATCGGGTTAAAGAACAAGTGTTATTTAAAAACACTGTTCACGATATACCCAAAGATCAATATCAATTCAATTAAATATTATTTAATTGGTACACTTCATTAAATCTAAATAAAAAGATTTAATCTTTTCTCAACTAGGTTCAAGAACAGTGTTAGTCAAGACACCATTCACGACAAACCCAAATCACATTTGATATTAAATACAAGGCTCTGAATAGAAAATATATCGGCTTATATTCAATATCAAATTCTACGACCAACAGATATCGTATTTGAAATAACGATATATATATATCTTTCAAATTTCCATAACAACATCTGTATAATCACGACATCCAACATCGAAATATTCCGAAGACAATTTCGATTCAAACCCATTCCAATGCAATCATTGGAAATTCTGGTTATTATCAAAACCATTTCAAATTCAATTTATTTATTTAAAAATAAATAGAATTGTAATTCTAGTTCAAAACTAGTTCATTTCGATAAAAAACTATTTTTATCTTTTCAAATATGGAGTTTTTCATCCCATTCCTTTCTAAATCATTTCTTATGATTTTACACAAATTATTACTATTTTTAATAATTTTATCAAGGTCCGTACAGTCGATTTCCATCAACGGCCATCGAACTGCACTTACAGCGACCTTTTTCAAATTTGATTTGGACATAATTCCAAATCCGACCGTTAGATTTCAAATTTCTAATATTCCTAGAAAGTTCTTTTCGATGCGAACCCAACGGTTCTGGTTTTAGGAGAATCCGACGGTCGGATCTCCCGCAATATCCGTTCGAAGTCAATGGTCGAAATTCGCGAACTGCCGTGGCGCGGCGCGTTCTATTCAAGCCATTATATTATATATATAATATATATAATATATACTTCGTCGATTCCAATTTAAAAAGTGGTTTATAAATCGTTTTCAATTCATTTTCAAAGCGGTTTCAACTTCATGCTCAATTTCAAATCAAAATTGAATATTCCAATATAAATTCGTTTTAAATTCATTTCAAAACGATTTCAATTCTATTTCAATTCTATTCGAATTCATTTATATTCAATTCTTTTCAAAATATCATATTTTGAAATCACTTTTGATATTCATTATAAAATGAATAAAATCGATATAAACATCGTTCACGTCAAAATGGCGTCAATCTAATCAATTCGGCTTCATATATTCCTATTTTCAAATATTCTCTTTCAAATATTTCTTTTTCAAATATTTCTATTTTAAAACTGGAATGAGGCCCAATCAATTACCATATAATGTTAATTATATGGATTTTCTATAAAACATGTATACATTAACAACGATGAATAATCAACCATCATCCAAAGTGCATTCTACATTGTATAAGCATCAAACATAAATATTTAACGCTTATAGCAGCCTGTCAATCAATCGATCGACATACAACTAAACAATCGGGATTAGTGTACGTCAAATATCATCCCAATACCCGTGTGGGGTTTCAAGCAATCAAACACTGATTTTTATTTGTGCAATTGGGCGATGTGTAAAATTTTGTCGTCCCAATCAATGTCCTTCAAATAGGTGTACATAAACAAACCGTCTGGTTTGTAAATGAATATTTATTTATTCACATTCACGTTAAAAATTATATTTTTAACGATCAAACTATATTATTCAACCTATGAATATTCTATTCGGTTCATTCATTAAATAAAATGTTATCTTTATTTTTCTAACTTATTTTTAGAAAATTTCGGCGGCATAACGGCACGATACTAGAAACGGGACAAGGCCTAGCCTTATCCCCGGTCTAGTGAAGGCCCACGGCATTCACACATCAATCAAATTCACCAAACAACCAAATTCAAATCAAATCATCTAACTAATCTATGCAACCAAACAAACAAGTCCATGGTCTGTGGACGATTGTGTCGGGTGCTACTAAGCACCGTCTGCATCCTAGTATATATATACAACTAGAAAAAGAGATTTTGAGTGAGAAATTCTCACCGATAGCTATCCAACTTCACGACACTTCTTTTATAGAAATCTTCATCGGTTATCGCATTTTTGTCATCTTCGTTGTTGTAGCCACTACATATGTAAAAATCGAATTTTTACTTCGCTATTCAATATATAAAAATCGAATTTTTACTATGCTATTCAATATATAAAAATCGATTTTTTACTATGTTATTCAATATGTAAAAATCGAATTTTTACTATGTTATTCAATATATAAAAATCGAATTTTTGCTCTCCTTTCAAACAAAGAAAAATCGTATTTTCCCTAAGTAAAAATTATATTTTTATCACATTAAAAATCGTATCTTTACCATGGTGTTCGCATTCTTATCTTTTCTCTATATAAAAACCATTTCTTTTTAAAGATCAAACATTTGTCTTTTTAAAGATCAAACCTTCTTAATTTTAAAGATCAAATCTTTTCTATTATGATGCTTACATATATGTAAAATATATATATATATATATGTATATTTTCAAAACACTATATATACAAAGATCATACTTTGACCTTTCTAAAAATGTTATCTTTTCATCTCATCTTCGTTCCTCGGTATCATTAAAAATCAAATATATTATAAAGTACAAATCAGATTTTATATATATAAATAAGATAACATATAAAAAA
The DNA here is from genome assembly GCA_030737875.1 of Allium sativum. Classification (NCBI taxonomy): domain Eukaryota; kingdom Viridiplantae; phylum Streptophyta; class Magnoliopsida; order Asparagales; family Amaryllidaceae; genus Allium; species Allium sativum. The sequence continues at coordinate 191,535,326 of CM060915.1, read as the reverse complement.
AACTTACTGTAATTGAGGGAGGAGCGATTCGCGAGCAGGGGGCGCGCTGTGCTTTGTCGGAGGGGAGTGTGGTGGACAGTGGGGCCAGGCGGAGGGCGCGGGGGTGCTGAGCAGGACTGTCGGTGGGGCTATGGGTTTCGGGCGCGGATCTGAACGGAGGTGGGGGGTCTCGGGACTGGAGGAGAGGCCGGAGGCGGCTCTGGCGATCGCTGGTGGAAGGCGGCGTGGGGCTTCCGTCGCCCTCGATATTATTATTTTTTTCTCTCTTGTTTCTGTTTTCGAAATGATATTGGGGGGGGGCCTGGTTAAGGGAGGAGAGGGTTTTTCTTTTTTATTATTTAATTGTTTTATTTACAAAAATGTTGACTTTTTATTTCGACCTCGAAACGATTCCCACCGTCTGTCATCCATAGCGTTTCATCCCCATTCCGAACACAATGGGATACGTATCGCCAGCTGATTTGATTGTTTCGATCAGTTTTCGTCAAAATCAACATATAACTCTATATATTGAATTTGAACACGCATTTATATTTACCGGGGTCACATACGAGCTCGAAAAATTCCAGAAAAATATTTTCTAGCTTCGTATTGACGATACGGTCCTAACAAAACTAGTTTCGACGAATTCCGAGACCGTTGGAAAAATGGCCATTTTCCAGTCGATTAAAATCAACTGAAACTGGTCAAACGCGTTTTCCTTTGCCACGCTCACATTTTGATTCGAAAAATTATGAAATTTAAAACCTAGCAATAATTTGACATCACGGATCCAGCAAAAGTGGTTTCGTCGAAATTCGAGGTCATTTGCAAAATTTACATTTTTAAGGGCCTGAATTCCATAACGACTATTCAGAATTTTCAACTGGACATATCTTTTGTTTCCCGCTATGAAATTTCGATTATTCGGATTCGTTGGAAAGATAGTCACAATTAGATTCCATTATTTTTTTGGTTTCACTAAAATCCGGATTGTTTTGCACCCGGTATGTTCAATTGAAGTTTGAAATCGAATTATCGAACTACCGCGCCATTTTCAATTCCTTTTATAATTTAAAATAATTATTTATATTCTAACGACGACGTATATAATATATACGTTTGAATTCCATTCAAAATAAATTTCTCGTCGATATTATTTAAAATAATTCATTTTAAATAATCAAAATTCGCTAAAATTGCCAAAACAAAAAAATTAAACCGGCCCAGATTTTCGGGTTGTTACAATGAAATATTTTTTTTCAACACATGAATTTCTATTCAGTTCAATTATTCAATAAAATGATATTTTTATTTTTCCAATTTATTTTTAGAAAATTTCGGCGGCATAACGGCACGATACTAGAAACGGGACGAGGCCTAGCCTTATCCCCGGTCTAGTGAAGGCCCACGCCATTCACACATCAATCAAATCCATTCAATTCACCAAATAATTCAATTCAAACCAAAAATCTAACCAACTACACAACCAAACAATTTAACAAACAAGCCATTCATGGTCTGTGGATGACGGGTGTCGGGTGCTACTAAACACCGTCTACATCCTAGTATATATATATATATATATATATATATAACTAGAAAAAGAAATTTAGAGTGAGAAGTTCTCACCGACTAGCTATCCAACTTCACGACACTTCATTTATAGAAATCTTCATCGTTATCGCATCTTTGTCATCTTCGTTGCCCGTAGCCACTACATATACAAAAATCACATTTTTGTTTGTTCACTTTCAATTTAAAAATCATATTTTTATAATCACTTCATATATATAAAAATCGAATTTGTACTATGCTATTCAATATATAAAAATCAAATTTTTACTATGCTATTCAATATATAAAAATCAAATTTTTTTTCTTCGCTACTAAATAGATAAAAATTCTATTTTTTTAGAACGATGTTATATAGATAAAAATTCTATTTTTTTACAACGATGTTATATAGATAAAAATTCTATTTTTACCCCTCTATTCTTCATATAAAGATTTCACCTTTTCAATTTCAAATATCTAATCTTTTATAGTTTAAAGATAACTTCTTTTAAATTTTAAAAATTACGCCTTTTATATTTTAAAAATCACGTCTTTTATATTTTAAAAATCACGTCTTTTATATTTGCTATTCTATGAAATAAAAATTAAATCTTTATCATGGTGTTCATAAAATAAAAATTGAATCTTTATTTTCAAAAATAAACTGAAATCGAATTTAAAATATTGTTTTAAATATATACAAATAAAATAAAATAAAAAAACAAAGCAAAATAAATATAAAACTTACAGTATTTTTCAGAGGGAGGAGGGGCGGATTCGCTGCAGGGAGGAGGAAGAGAATGGAGGAGGGTGGCGGCGCTAAGGGGGGTGTGTGTGCGGCGGCGGAGGCAGCGACGGAGGGGGGGTGTGTGTGCGGTGGTGGAGGCAGCGACGGAGGGGGGACTAGGGCTGGAGCGATGCGGTGGTGGGTCGTTGCATGGAGGGGCTCGCGCGTCGAGCTTCGAGGAGGGGGGGGCAGCTCCGCCACCTACGGCGGTGCGGTGGTCATCGGGGAGGGGCGGCGGCTCCTCCCCCGTCGCCCTCTTTCTTCTTCTTTTTCTTCTTCTTTTTTTCTGAATAATGATTTTGAACGGGGGAGGGGGGGGGGCAGAGAAAGATAAAGGAGAGGGGAGAGAAAGTTTATTTTTAATTATTTTATTTACCAAAAAGTTGACTTTTTATTTCGACCTCGAAACGAGGCCCACCGCCTGTCGTCCATAGCGTTTTACCCCCATTCCGAACACAATGGAATATGTATCGCAAGCTGATTCGATCGTTTGTATTAGTTTCCGTCAAAATCTACATATAACTCTATATATTGAATTTGAACGCGCATTTCAATTTACCAGGGTCACATACTAACTCTAAAAATTCCATAAAAATATTTTCTGGCTTTGTATTGACGATAAGGTCCTAACAAAACTAGTTTCGTCGAATTCTGAGACTGTTGGAAAAATGGCCATTTTCCAGTCGATTAAAATCACCTAAAACTGGTCAAACGCGTTTTCCATTGCCACGCTCACATATTGATTCGAAAAATTATGAAATTTGGAATCTAGCAATAATATGACATCACGGACCCAACAAAAGTGGTTTCGTCGAAATCCGAGGTCGTTTGCAAAATGTCTATTTTTAAGGGCCTTAATTCCATAGCGACTATTCAGAATTTTCAACTGCACATATCTTTTGATTCCCGCTATGAAATTTTGATTTTTTCAGATTCGTTGGAAAGATATCATCAATTAGATCCTATTATTTTTGGTTTCACTAAAATCCGGATTGTTTTGCACCCGCTACATTCAATTGAAGTTTGAAATCGAATTATCGAACTACCGCGCCATTTTCAATTCCTTTTTTAATTATGTATAATTATTATATTATAACGATGACGTATATAAACATATGTTCGAATTCTATTCAAAATAAATTTCTCATCGATATTATTTAAAATAATCTATTTTAAATGTTCAAAATTCGCTAAAATTGCCAAAATAAAAATTTTAAACTGGCCCAGATTTTCGGGTTATTACAATCGTTTAATGTAAAATATACGTTAGACTCGAATAGTCTAACTCATGGAATAAAGAGAAAACATCACGACATACATATAATTAAAACTAGATCTAAACATAGGGGTGAACTTGCATGTGTGAATGATGTTCTACATCTAAAACTTGCATAGGCCAAAGTAACAACTTGCATAAAACTACATATGTCATAGACCCAAATCTAAAGGTGTGAACTTGTTGGGATAATGGTCACAAACTTGCATAAATCATGTATGACATAGATTTACATCTAAAGGTGTAATCTTGCATAGGCAGTAACCAAAACTTGCATAACAAGATTCATATTCAAACACATGTATTCATATAAACTTGCATATGTGATTTATGCAACATAACAATAGTATAAACTTACATCTAAACATGTAAACAAGGATGTAGAATTTGGCCTATAACTCATGCATGTCATAGCCTAACTTTAGATCTAAAATAGGTGTCATGAAGCATATAAGGTTATACATATAATTTTCCCCAACTTGCATATGATTCTTGTCTTAATAAAAATATAAACTTGCATACATACTTATGATTTATCATATGAATCAATATAGCCAAACTAGCATATGAACAACATGGTGATTTGATTATACATAAGCCAATCATAAAATTACAACATAGATGATCACAACTTTGCAAGATAGCATCATAGAATTTACAACATAAACATCACAATTTTACTACATGAATAATAACATGCGGTCAATAATTCACTTCATATCCAAATAGTCCACATCATAACTCAGTCCAATTAATTTTCTAATTATTTTATTAAAATTATCAAACTCACAATTCAGATAAGGTCTTGAATTCTGAATTCTGAGTTCTGAAGTTGTAATAGCTTTCCCTTGAAGAAGATTCATTGTTAAAGTTGAAAAGGATTGATTTAGACTAGCTTTCTTCCTCTCTAATTGGTGGCGGCTATGCTGAGTTGCTAGGTGACGGCAAGGAGGCCATGAATCTTATTTTGTTTTGATTTTAGGTTTTGAGTTTAGAGGTGTTTTTGTAGAGTTTAGGATTAATTTAGGCCATCAGATCAACCTAGAAGCAACCTGAACCATCCGAACAAGATAGGGTGACACCTCAGCCCTAATGACTCAACACAGTGTATTAAATGTTCATTTTTTCTGTAATTTACATATTTCTTATTTATGACAAATTCATATGTAAATTATTCCCATTTTAATTATGCCATAACTATATTTTTAATTATGCTCACAATTAATGGTATACTAAATATACTATTTCATGAACCAATCTATGCCATGAAATTTTCATGTTTATCCTTCATATTTATATGTAAATTATAAATCTATTATTGTTAATTACATATTCTCCCTTTTACCGTATACATTAATTACCCATATACAATTATCCATTTATACATGCATAAATCTTTCTTAACTTTAATTTGTCGTAAAAGCCAATCAAAGAAGGCCACATAAAAAAAACAATCCTTGACAACCAAAAAATGCGCCACGTACGCCACATGATGCATACACGTCATATATATATATATATATATATTATGTATATATATATATTTTTTATTTTTATCTATCTTCCCAATTACACATTTTCACACTAAACCACTTTTTGAACTGTGTTCACACTAAGCCATTTTAAGCCATTCCCCTAAAACAAAAATATGGTGCTGGCGGGGATCGAACTCTGTACCCTTTGTATGCAAGTCACGTGTTCCAACCAAATGAGCTACTAAATCTTCTGCTTAGAAACCTTAGAACAATTCTAAACATTTATTATTTTCTCATTCTTTTTTTTTCATGTTTTGCTACAATATTTAATTTAAAGATATCTTTTTCATACGGAATCCAATTTACGCAAACTCGGACTCTATCTCAACCGGAATTCCGAGACGAACACAATGGTGCAACCCGTTTCCCTTAATTCTCACATCTAAGATTAAATATTCTTTAATTTAGTTGATTCGATTATTCAAAAATTCATGGTGTAACATTCTCCCCTACATAAAGGATTTCGTCCTTGAAAACTCTAAGACAAGAAGAACGTATCCTACCATCGAAACAACCAGGTACTCAACCATCAAACACAGGCATCTATTGTCCTTAAAAAAAATTAATGTTGTATGACCATATGCAAGAAGTGTGTGTATATGTTCCTTATCTAATGCAAAATCAGGCGGTCTACTGATTCAGTTGACCTCCTTAATGAAAACCATGATAGTGCCATGCATCCATTATGTATGCGAAAGAATCCTATCGATATATATATTATCTCTACATGCATAACCATTCACCAAAATGCAACATCCATATGATAGTACAACCATTATACATCCATTACCTAAATATGTACACACATTTATATGCAATATGTAATATGAAGTGACTGAGCCGATCTAGTGTCTAAAGTGTATGTATATGCATCCACGAGCAACCACTAGCGAACACTTGCATCCACATGCATCCATCATACATAACATGTCTCAAACACATGTTTCAACCATAGGACTACCCTATCTAAAGTTCAAAGGTACTAACGAGAGGACACACTAAACATAAGATAAGTATAAGGTAAGCGATAAAGGAGAAACTAAAAGACATACCCTCAAAAAGAAAAGGGTATAATGAACGCATCTTCTCTTCCGTCTCCCAAGTAGCGTTGCTCTCATCATCTCCCCATTGTAATTTGACTAGCTTGACCTCTCGATTCCTCAACTTCTTAACCTCCAACTCACAAGAAACTTCGTCCTGCATCAACCAAGCAGCTAGTCGAACCTTCCTCCCCTCGTCTATCTCAAAGATACAGACAAGTCCTCCACTTTCTTGAGCCAACTTCTAGCCCCGACAAACGTCTAAGTCCCATGAAGCGGTTTTCCGCCCATCGTACAGAAGTCCTAATATATCTTAGGAAAAAGCATCTATACGCAGAGGAAGAGATTCAAAAGGGAAAAAGGAAGAGATTCAAAACGGAGAATCGAAGGAAAGATATATGGCTCTTGGGGATTATGTTTTCTAAAATAAGCTTTTCTCTTGGAAATACTTTCCTTAAACATACTTTTGTAGGTGCTTCTTTATAAAAATGGTTTTGAAAAGCAACTTTTTCAAAATTCATATTTGTTCTGGTAACCTTCAGCTCTGATACCATGTGTAACACCCCATGTCCATTAATGTCACTCACAAAGGGAATGCATTAACTTCTATGGAGCGTTTTAAGTGATTATAGAACAGGAACTTAACAATAAGACAGATATAAACAGTACATGAAAAATTAAAAACTTTATTTCATTGCAGCGAAAAATACATATGTTTGATTACATCATCAAAACCAGAGCCAAGTAAATAAATTGAAAGACATAATCCCCAATACAAAATAGCCATAAATAAAAGAGAGACTGGTCTTTACTTCAGCGATCCAAGCAATCTTCTAAAAGCAAGAAGCACAGCTGTCCAAAATCAAGCTCCATTGGTGCTAGTTCCAACCTGAGCACCTTGGGGGGGGGGGGAAGGGATAAAAGAGGATGAAACAAAGGGGGTTAGACATAAAGTCTGGCGAGTGCGATAACTTTAACAATATAATCACCAAAGTAACTAGGCTAAGGAATAAGTTCGAAAATCAGGAAATGACCATGAACCATTGAGTATGGCAGAGTAAACAAGGAAACAGGATGAACAACGATATCGTTAAAGCGCACCTAACCCACTGTAAGATAATTGCTAATCTACACCAACACTATAAGATAATTGCTATACTGCACCACCACTAGTATACTGCACCACCACTAGTCACCCTAAGGTTGATCCCGGCTACAGAACTAAATAATGATATTGGTAGTTTCGTGCACCCCTAGCTGCCTTCATAGGTGCCCCGCCTGCCCCTATCTCCACTAGGTGTACCCACTACCCCCAAGCGATCGGCTCCCTAACTCGGAGATACCCGTGCTGGTCCCACGGTGGGGTGTATCACTCCCAAAAGTGGCAACCCGATACCACAAATAATGCACGGCTTATACCTACATGATGCAACAACGTCTTACCTACCAGCTCGGGTCCACACACGCATATGAACCCGTTGGACTTGCGTTGCCACTGCTAAGCCGGTTTGGCCTCTTAAAGTCAAGCCCATTATGCGTGTCCCATCATCGACTTGGGTCGAGCCCACAAAGATGCACATGGGTTACTAGTTGAAATGGGCCCCCATGACTTGACACAAACTATCCACCTAAGCTTTGTCCCCTCTAATATTTCCCACTTAACCCACTTCTTATTCATGTTTCAATTACATGTTTCAATTTTGGTTAAGTATTTCTCATCGTATTTCAAATGCCACCCAAGGCACCCACCAGATTCCACATACCATCCAAGGCACCCACTTAACCCCCTCATGTCCCACTACATGTTTATCTGGTTAAGTGTTTCATAATTCATTAAGACTGTAACCTCATAAAGGCCTCTCACATTAGACTGGCATTTTTGGCAGTTTGATTTGCCGGGCAGGTCCTTGAAGTCTTACACCACAAAAGAGCCTAACCTCGTGTCTTCACAATTGTTACGTATTTAATTCATGCCTAAGACCTCCCACATTAGACTGGCATTTGTGGCAGCTGGATTTGTCGGGCGGGTCCGGGCAGTCATACACCACAAAAGAGCCTAACCTCGTGTCTTAGACGATTAATTACTCCTAATTAATCATTCCCCAATTTGAATTACTTTCCCTATCCAAATTATCAATTAATTCCAAATTTAACGATGTCCATAATTGACTCAATTATGTCCATCCATTTATGGTATGTAAAATCATACCAATTTTCATCACAAATTTATTTTATGTCTTTTAAGGCGTTTATGCCAAATAAATCTTTTAATATTATCCCCTTTACCCCACGTTGTACGTTCGTTCGTTTAATGTAAAATATACGTTAGACTCGAATAGTCTAACTCATGGAATAAAGAGAAAACATCACAACATACATATAATTAAAACTAGATCTAAACATAGGGGTGAACTTGCATGTGTGAATGATGTTCTACATCTAAAACTTGCATAGGCCAAAGTTACAACTTGCATAAAACTACATATGTCATAAACCCCAATCTAAAGGTTTGAACTTGTTGGGATAATGGTCACAAACTTTCATAAATCATGTACGTCATAGATCTACATCTAAAGGTGTAATCTTGCGTAGGCAGTAACCACAAACTTGCATGACATGATTCATATTCAAACACATGTATTCATATAAACTTGCATATGTGATTTATGCAACATAACAATAGTACAAACTTACATCTAAACATGTAAACCAGCATGTAGATTTTGGCATATAAGTCACACATGTCATAGCCAAACTTTAGATCTAAAATCGGTGTCATGAAGCATATAAGGTTATACATATAATTTTCCCCAACTTGCATATGATTCATGTCTTAATAAAAATCTAAACTTGCATACATACTTATGATTTATCATATGAATCAACATACCCAAACTAGCATATGAACAACATGGTGATTCGATTATACATAAGCCAATCATAAAATTACAACATAGATGATCACAACTTTGCAATATAGCATCATAGAATTTACAACATAAACATCACGATTTTACTACATGAATAATAACATGCGGTCAATAATTCACATCATATCCAAATAGTCCACATCATAACTCAATCCAATTAATTTGCTAATTATTTCTTTAAAATTATCGAACTCACAATTCAGAGAAGGTCTTGAATTCTGAATTCTGAGTTCTGAAGTTGTAATAGTTTTCCCTTGAAGAAGATTCGTTGTTAAAGTTGAAAAGGATTGATTTAGACCAGCTTTCTTCCTCTCTAATTGGTGGCGGCTATGCTGAGTTGCTAGGTGACGACATGGAGGCCATGAATCTAATTTTTTTTTGATTTTAGGGTTTGAGTCTAGAGGTGTTTTTACAGAGTTTAGGATTAATTTAGGCCATCCGATCAACCTAGAAGCAATCTGAACCATCCAAAAAAGATAGGGTGACACCTCTGCCCTAATGACTCCGCATAGTGTATTAAATGTTCATTTTTTCTATAATTTACATATTTCTTATTTATGAAAATTCCATTTGTAAATTATTCCCATTTTAATTATGCCATAACTATATTTTTAATTATGCTCAAAATTAATGGTATACTAAATATACCATTTCATGAATCAATCTATGCCATGTAATTTTCATGTTTATCCTTCATATTTATATGTAAATTATAAATCTATTATTGTTAATTACATATTCTCCCTTTTACTGTATACATTAATTACCCATATACAAATTTCCATTTATACATGCATAAATCTTTCTGAACTTTAATTTATCATAAAAGCCAATCAAAGAAGGCCACATAAAAAAACAATCATTGACAACAAAAAAATGCTCGACGTATGCCACATGATGCATACATGTCATATATATATATATATATATATATATATATATATATATATATGTGTGTGTGTGTGTGTGTGTGTGTGTATGTGTGTGTGTGTGTGTTTTATATATTTGTTTTTCTTTTTATCTATCTACCCAATTACCCATTTTCACACTAAACCACTTTTTGAACTGTGTTCACACTAAGCCATTTTAACCCATTCCCCTAAAGCAAAAATATGGCGCTGGCGAGGATCGAACTCGGTACCCCTTGTATGCAAGTCACGTGTTCCCACCAAATGAGCTAATAAGTCTTTTGCTTACAAAGCTTAGAACAATGCTAAACATTTATTGTTTTCTCAATTTTTTTTAATGTTTTGTTGCAATTTTTAATTTGAAGATATCTTTTTCATACGTAATCCAATTTACGAAAACTCGGACTCTATCTCAACCAAAATTACGAGACGAACACAATGGTGCAACCCATTTCCCTTAATTCTCACATTTGAGATTAATTATTCTTTAATTTAGTTGATTCAATTATTCAAAAATTCATGGTGTTAAACCTCGCAACATCAACAACCACACAGGTGAAAATAATATAAATGTCAGGGCTGGTAGGTCACTGACACCACCCTAGCTAGAAAGAAACGCATGCCCTCCCTGATGTCCTCTCCCGTTTCTGGTTCACAACCGGGGTGTGAGGCTCACGAATCAACGCTGCACAAAGCAATGCCACACAGGTGGTGCTTTGATCATCGACCACAAGAATTTTCTTTTTAAAAAAATCCTTGATCAATTGCCACTTAGGCATGCCACATAGGCAATTCACTCCATGCGATTGATATCCATCAATATATAACCCCTAAGCTCATACGTCTCAGAGAAGGGCGTTAAGCAAGAGAATAAATTATCCACCGCCGAATATATATATATATATATATATATATATATATATATATTAAATAGAAATCAATCGCACAGAATAAAATCCAATGTCATACACACAGCCCATTCACAAGTTCGTTCTGGGTCTGAACGAAACCGGAGGCACCTTGTACCTCGCATATCCATCGATCTCCAAGTACGTCTGGACGATCACCAACTGATTCCCTCCTCTTGGGTGTACAACCCAATCAAGATCATCAGTGATCACCCAAACGATGTGAAGACCTCCGGTCTTCGACCACCGTCTTCATCCTTGACACATCGTCGAATCAATTATTCAGAATGGGTTAAACCCGGTCTTTCTTAATTACCCGTGTATGTAATAAACAAGTGTTACACAAACACAACATATGCCTCATTCCAATTCAAAATGTTCTTTTATTCAAATATTCTTATACTTTGGGAAAGGTTCCCATTAATTTTATCAAAGATAAATTCTTTAAATTTATTCTTTAATCTTCTTTTGAATATCAATTTAAACCAAATTACGGTTTATCCAAACTGGTCGGGATTAACGAGCCTTAGAGAAGTAATCATTTGTTTTAAATTTCCCAATCCCATCATATTCATCCCATGAAGTAAAACTGGTCATACTTCATATCTAACACCACGGTTTTATCGGTAAATTCAATTACCATTTAAGTTCAAATCTAATGAAAGATTTAACTATCGCCTGGAGTAAAACTGGTGATACTCCATTTTCGATAATTTCAATCTAATTAAAGATTCATCAAAACTCCACTTCATTTTAATCCTCCAAAAAATCAATATTAATGAATGTTTAACTTGGGAAATCATATTTGGTCTTTAACTGGGTTAAAGAACTAATGTCATTAAAAACACAGTTCACGATAAACCCGAAATCTCATTCCATTCCATTCCAATTTATTTTATTAAATTGGAAAAATTTACTTTGGAAAGCCTCCTTTAAATCTTAACAAAAGATTTATAAACCCAAATCATATTTCACTGTAAATCGGGTTAAAGAAGAAATGTTGTTAAAACACAATTCACGATAAACCCAATTCCCATTTGATATTATATACAAGGCTCTGATTAGAAAATATATCGGCTTATATTCAATATCAAATTCTATGACCAACAAATATCGTATTGGAAATAACGATATATAAATATATCTTTCAAATTTCCATAACAATTTCTGTATAATCACGAAATCCAACAATGAAATATTCCAAAGATAATTTCGATTCAAATCCATTCCAATTCAATTATTGGAAATTCTGGCCACTTTTAAAACCTTTCAAATCCAATTTAATTATTTAAAAAATAAATGGATTATAATTCTAGTTTAAAACTAGTTCATTTTGATAAAAATCTATTTTTATCTATTCAAATACGGAGTTTTTCATCCCAATTCTTTCCAAATCATTTCTTGTGATTTAACACAAATTATTACTATTTTTAATAATTTTATCAAGGCCCGTACAGTCGATTTCCATCAACGGCAATCGAACTGCACTTACAGCGACCTTTTCCAAATTTGATTTGGACATAATTCCAAATCTAACCGTTAGATTTCAAATTTTTAATATTCATTGGAATGCACTTTTCGATACGAACCCAAGGGTTCTGGTTTCAGGAGAATCCGACGGTTGGACCTCCCTCAACGTTAATTCGAAGTCAATGGTCGAAATTCGCGAATTGTCGCGGCGCGTTCTATTCAGGCCATTTAATATATATATTATATATAAATATATATATTATATTTCATCGATTTCAATTCAAAACGTATTTTATAATTCGTTTTAAATTCGTTTTCAAAACAATTTCAATTTATATTCAATTTCAAATCAAAATTGAATTTTCCATATCATTCACAAATAAATGATAATATTTTCAAAACGTTATATTTTGAAATCACTTCCTTTTTTATATTCATTATAAAAACGAATATAATCGATATAAATATTGTTCGCGTCTAAATGGCGCATCTCTAATCAACCCGGCTTTATATATTTCAATAATTTCGCTATTCTATTCAACAAATGAATATTTCCTTTTTCAACACATGAATATATATTTTATTCAACACATGAATGGTTTCAACACATGAATGGTTTCAACACATGAATATTCTCAACGCATGAGTATTGTCAACACATGACTATTTATTCTATTCAACACATGATTCTTTATTTTTTTTATTCTTTATTTTCCAAATTGGAATGAGGCCCAATCAATTACCATATAATGTTAATTATATGGATTCCATAGAACACATGTATATAATAGCAATGACAAATAATCAACCATCATCCAAAGTGCACCACATACTGCATAAGCATTAAAAATAACTAATTAACGCTCATACTATGTGTCAATCAAATGATAGACATACCACTAAACAATTGAGAATAGTGTACGTCAAATATCATCCCAACACCCATATGGGGTTTCAACCCACAAACACTGAATATTATTTGTGTAGTTGGGCGACGTGTAAAATTTATCGTCCCAATCAATATCCTTCAAATGGGTGTACATAAACAAATTGTCTGATTTATAAATGAATATTTATTTATTCACCTTCACATTAAGTTTATATTTTTTACGATAAATAATTTATTTCAACACATGAATATATATTTTCCATTCATTCCACATCACAATCAATTTTCACAACACAACAAAATCGAACAAGTCGTCCATGGTTTCTGGACGACGGGTGTCGGGTGCTGCTAAACACCGTCTACATCCTAGTATACAACTTTAACTTGAAAACAAGTTTTAAAGTGAGAAGTTCTCACCGACTAGCTAAATCAATACACCGCGACTCTTCATATGTAGGAAATCTTGATGTGTCCGCCTTTTGTCACTTTCGTTGCCCGTATTCACTACATATATAAAAATCACATATTTATATTGTTGCTATGTATATAAAAATCACGTTTTTATATTGTTGCTATGCATATAAAAATCACCTTTTTATAACTATGCTACATGGATAAAATCACATTTTTATACTGCTACTATATAGATAAAAATTCTATTTTTATACCGCTACTATATAATAAAAATTCTATTTTTATACCGCTACTATATAGATAAAAAATTCTATTTTTATACCGCTACTATATTGATAAAAGTTCTATTTTTATTCGCTATACACATAAAAAAATATCTAATTTTTCTTCTATTAAAGATTAAATCTTTTTAATAAACAAAATCTAATCTTTTCTATTTCAAAATCTAAACTTTTCGATTTATAAGATTATATCCTTTTCATGTACAAAACTTTAAGCTTCCCATGCACGAAAATCAAATTTTTACTGTATTAAAAATCGAGTCTTCATGCGGTTCGTACATGTATAAAAATATAATATTTTCGTATTTAAAAATCTCGCCTTTTTATAAATAAAAATCTTGCCTTTTATCTACCAAAAATAACATTTTTATACAAAAAAAATTGATATCTTTATATTTTCAAACCAATGCATATCTTATGTTCGTAAAAACCGTATTTTTAAATTAACTAAACTAAGTAAATTAAAAAAAACTCACCTTATTTTCTTGTAAAAATCGAGCCTTTGAGGGACGAGGGGCACTGATGTTTGCTATTGCGTCGGACTTGTGGAAGAGGTGGCTCGCACATCTAAAGTTTTTGGGCAGTGGAGTGTCGGATTGAAGAGGAGGTGAAGGAGAGAGAAGAGAAAGGGAGGCGAAGGGGGTGCAGGGTGGTTCAGAGGAGGGGCGGCGGGTATGGGGCCCTCAGGCGGTGGCGGTGGCAGCAAAAAGGGGCTAGGGCTCGGTTTTAGAATTAGGGCGTGGGGTTTCGGGGGGTCTCGATCCTCGGTTGCAGCGCCAAGATGAGGAGAGGGAGGTCGTAGGCGTGGAAGAGGGTGGTGGAGGGGCTGAGAGATGGCGTCGAACGATTTGGGGAGGCGCGATCGACAGTTGTGCGGGTTTTCTTTTAACGATTTGGCTGTAATGAGAAAGGGAAAGGGGCTTTGACTCCATATATAATTATATATTTAATTTCTTAAATTTCGATAAAATGATAGATTTTTATTCGAACCCCAAATCGAACCCAATGACTGTCGCCTCTAGCTAATTACACCCATTCCGAACACAATGGGATATGACTCGTAAGCCAATTCAGCTGTTACGATCAGTTTCCGTTAAAATTACAATATAAATCTATATATTCTGTTTTAAACGTACATTTCAAATTACCGGGGCCACATATTAACTCTAAAAATTTCCGAAAAAATATTTCTAGCTTTGGATCAACGATACGATCCTAACAAAACTAATTTCGTCGAATTCTGAGATCGTTTGGAAAATGGCCATTTTAAAGGGCCAGAATTCCGTAGCGACTATTCTGAATTTTAAACTGGACGTAACTTTTGATTCCCACTATGAAATTTTGATTTTTTGGATTCGTTAGAAAGATATTCTCAATTAGATTCTAATATTTTTGGTTTCGCTAAAATCCGGTTTATTTTGAATCCTGCACATTCATTTGAAATTCGAAATCGAAATTTCAAACTACCGCGCCATTTTCAATTCCTTTTATATTTAAAAATAATTATTTATTTTCTAACGACGATCTATATAACTATATACTTGTAATTATCTTCAGAAGAAATTTCTCGTCCTTGTTATTTAAAATAATTCATTTTAAATATTCAAAATTCATTAAAATTGCCAAAATAAAATTTTTAAATTAGCTCGGATTTTCCGGGTTGTTACAATCTCCCCTACTTAAAACTTTTCGTCCCCGAAAAGGAACGAAGCTGAAAGTTGTTTAACTAATCAACTCAACTTTCATTATTTTCTTTATGGCTTAAGTTATTCAACTTTTCAGTTTCTAAGAACTTCTCAAATTCTTCAAAAATTTGGCTAACACCCTAAATT
This sequence comes from Allium sativum, assembly GCA_030737875.1. Lineage (NCBI taxonomy): Eukaryota > Viridiplantae > Streptophyta > Magnoliopsida > Asparagales > Amaryllidaceae > Allium > Allium sativum. The sequence goes on along the minus strand of CM060915.1, from coordinate 191,519,520 downwards.
TTCGAAAAAATTCGCAATAACCTCCCCTGCACCGGGAGCTTCGGGATATTTCAAATAGCCTAGCATGGCCCTCATCAATCCAAAAAGAAAAAGAAACAGCCAAGCGGCTAGCCAATCGACTCATAAAATCATCAAAAACCCAAGAAATACAATAAACATGTACCTATTTGTCGGGCAAACAATTTTATTCCTCTTCTCTAGACTCCTTGCTATGACCTGTTCAGTGTAAGTACATGTATATGCATGCAATTACGGCTACTTTTCAATACAATTCACTGTTTGATAGAATTTGGCTAAATGGTTCAAATTTTAATTAATCAACCAATAATCAAACAACACAATGAACAATCAATTAGTTGATTGACTTTTCAAATTCATAATTTTGATATCTAGTCAAAAATCACGTTTTTGATGCTAATTCACAACAATAAGCCCTATCTAGTTTTGGTTCTCACACCAGTCAATTGGAAATATATAGAAATCCCACTTTCAAAACTCGAACACAAGTGCTGATGATGACATGCCATCATCAGAACCATCCCCGGGCGACCAGAATGTGATTCTATATCTATCCAGTATATTAAAACTTCGAATACACATGGATCAGACATATACGAAAAATATTTATATACTTGATTGTCCAAATCAATACAAATAAATATTCAAAAACGAATAATTGAATTTAATTTTTCAAAACAAAATTTGTTTTCAATTTTATTTTCAAAATATCACTCTTCACACTCGTTCTAGGATACTACTGATCCCATCTCTAACAAGTCATTCTCATTGGATATTACTAATCCAATCTCTGATGAATTCTTTCGTTTGGTTCTAACGTGTCTTGTTCTCCGAGCTCTGTAAACCAAAGCTCTGATACCACTGTAAGATAGCCGACGAAATCCGGTAGGCTTTGCAACCATCCCTTCATCCCCCGAGCAGCAGGTAATACCCACCATGGCTCCCACATCGTCCCCCAGTACACTTGGCAACCCTCTCGAGCCTCCCGGCCACTGCCTAGCCAACCCTCAAGAGGGACATGTGGGGGTAAGAGTCTCCCGTTCGCCACCGAACCGGGAAGTGAGAACCCCCCATCATGATTGCAACAAGAACTGGTGATACTACATTCTCGATCATTTCAATCTAATTAAAGATTCATTAAAACTCCACTTGGTTTTAATCTTCCCAAAAATGAATATTAATGATTGTTTAACTTGGGAAATCATATCTGTTCTTTAACTGGGTTAAAGAACCATTGTCATTTAAAACACGGTTCATGATAAACCCTAAATCACAAGCCATTCCATTCCAATTTATTTTATTAAATTGGAAAACTTTACTTTGGAAAACCTCCTTTAAATATTAACAAAAGATCTATAAATTCCAAATCACATTTCACTGTAAATTGGGTTAAAGAACAAATGTCGTTAAAACATAGTTCATGATAAACCCAATTCTCACTTGATATCAAATACAAGGCTCTAAATAGAAAATATATCGGCTTGTATTCAATATCAAATTCTACGACCAACAAATATCGTATTGGAAATAACGATATAAATATATCTTTCAAATTTCCACAACAATATATGTATAATCACGAAATCCAACTTCGAAATATTCCAAAGACAATTTCGATTCAAATCCATTCCAATTCAATTATTGGAAATTCTGGTTACTTTTAAAACCCTTTCAAATCCAATTTATTTTTTTCAAAAATAAATGGATTATAATTCTAGTTCAAAACTAGTTGATTTTGATAAAAATCTATTTTTATCTTTTCAAATATGGAGTTTTTCATCCCAATTCTTTCCAAATCATTTCTTATGATTTTACACAAATTATTACTATTTTTTATAATTTTATCAAGGCCCGTACAGTCGATTTTCATCAACGGCCATCGAACTGCACTTACACCGACCTTTTCCAAATTTGATTTGGACATAATTCCAAATCCAACCGTCATATTTCAAATTTCTAATATTTATTGGAACGCTCTTTTCGATACGAACTCAACGGCTCTTGTTTCAGGAGAATCCGACGGTTGGATCTCCTACAACGTCAATTCGAAGTCAATGGTCGAAATTCGTGAATTGCCGCGGTGCAACGCGTTCTATTCAGGCCATTTAATATATAAAATATATATATTATATATATTTTGTCGATTTCAATTCAAAACTTATTTTATAATTCATTTTCAAAACAATTTCAACTTCATATTCAATTTCAAATCAAAATTGAATATTCCATATCATTAACATATAAATGATAATATTTTCAAAACGTTATATTTTGAAATCACTTCCTTTTCTATATTCATTACAAAAATGAATATAATCGACATAAATATCGTTCGCGCCATTTAATATCGTTCGCGTCAAAATGGCGCATCTCTAATCAACACAGCTTTATATATTTCAATAACTTTGTTATTCTATTCAACAAATGAATATTTCCTTTTTCAACACATGAATATATATTTAATTCAACACATGAATGGTTTCAACACATGAATGGTTTCAACACATGAATGGTTTCAACACATGAATATTCTCAACACATAAGTATTGTCAACATATGACTATTTATTCTATTCAACACATGAATCTTTATTTTATTTTTTTATTCTTCATTTTCCAAATTGGAAAGAGGCCCAATCAATTACCATATGATGTTAATTATATGGATTCCGTACAACACATGTATATAATTGCAATGACAAATAATCAACCATCATCCAAAGTGCACCACACAACTGCATAAGCATTAAATATTATTAATTAACGCTCATACAGTCTATCAATCGAACGATCGACATACCACTAAACAATTGGGATTAGTGTACGTCAAATATCATCCCAACACCCGTGTGGGGTTTCAATCCATAAACACTGAATATTATTTGTGCAGTTGGGCGACGTGTAAAATTTATCGTCCCAATCAATATCCTTCAAATGGGTATACATAAACAAATCGTCCGATTTGTAAATGAATATTTATTTACTCACCTTAACGTTAAGTTTATATTTTTAACGATAAATAATTTATTTCAACACATGAATATATATTTTCCATTCATTCCACATCACTATCAGTTTTCACAACACAAAAAAATCAAACAAGTCGTCCATGGTCTGTAGACGATGAATGTCGGGTGCTGCTAAGCACCGTCTGCATCCTAGTATATAACTTTAACTTGAAAACAAGATTAAAGTGAGAAGTTCTCGCCGACTAGCTAAACCAATACACCGTGACTCTTCATATGTAGGAAATCTTGCCGTGTCCTCTTTTTGCCACTTTCGTTGCCCATATTGACTACATATATAAAAATCACATTTTTATATTGTTGCTATGTATATAAAAATCACATTTTTATATTGTTGCCATGTATATAAAAATCACATTTTTATTACTACGCAACATGGATAAAATCACATTTTTATACTGCTACTATATAGATAAAAATTCCATTTTTATACTGCTACTATATTGATAAAAATTCTATTTTTATATCGCGACTATATAGATAAAAATTCTATTTTTATACCGCTACTGTATAGATAAATTCTATTTTTATATCGCTACTATATAGATAAAAATTCTATTTTTATTTGCTATACATATATAAAAATCTAATTTTTCTTCTATTAAAGATTAAATCTTTTTAATGAATTAAATCTAATCTTTTCTATTTCAAAATCTAATCTTTTCAATTTATAAGAATATATCTTTTTCATGTACAAAACTCTAAGCTTCTCATGCACTAAAATCAAATTTTTACTGTATTAAAAATCGAATCTTTATGCCGTTCGTACATATATAAAAATATAATCTTTTCGTATTTAAAAATCTCGCCTTTTTATAAATAAAAATCTTGCCTTTTATCTACCAAAAATCACATTTTTATACAAAAAAATGATATCCTTATATTTCCAAACCAATGCATATCTTATGTTCATAAAAACCATATTTTTAAATTAACTAAACTAAGTAAATTAAAATAAAACTCACCTTATTTTCATGTAAAAATCGAGCCTTTGAGGGACGAGGGGCACTGATGTTTGCTGTGGTGCGCACTGGTGGAAGAGGGGGCCCGCTCATCTGAGGTTTTTGGGCGGTGGAGTGTTGGGTTGAAGAGGAGGTAAAGAAGAGAGAAGGGAAAGGGAGGAGAAGGGCGCACGGGGTAGTTTAGAGGAGGAGCGGCGGCTGTGGGGCCCTCAGGCAGCGGCGGTGGTTGTAAAAAGGGGCTAGGCCGCGGTTTTAAAATTAGGGCGTGGGGTTTCGGGGCGTCTCGATCCTCGGTTGCAGTGCCTAGATGAGGAGAGGGAGGTCGGAGGCGTGGGAGAGGGCGGTGGGGGGGCTGAGCGATGGCGTCGAACGATTTGGGGAGGAGCGATCGACAGTTGTTCGGGTTTTTTTTATTGATTTGACTGTAATGTGAAAGGGAAAGGGGCTTTGACTCCATATATAATTGTATATTTAATTTCTTCAATTTCGATAAAAAAGTAGATTTTTATTCGAACCCCAAATCGAACCCAATGACTGTCGCCCCTAGCTAATTACCCCCATTCCGAACACAATGGGATATGATTCATAAGCCAATTCGGCTGTTACGATCAATTTCCGAAAAAATTACAATATAAATATATATATATTCTATTTTAAACGTACATTTCAAATTATCGGGCCACATATTATCTCTAAAAATTCCCAAAAAATTCGGCTGTTACGATCAGTTTCGTATCGACGATATGGTCCTAACAAAAGTAATTTCGTCGAATTCTGAGACCGTTTGAAAAATGGCCATTTTTAAGGGCCAGAATTCCATAGCGACTATTCTGAATTTTCAAGTGGACGTAACTTTTGAACACGCTATGAAATTTTGAATTTTCGGATTCGTTTGAAAGATATTCTCAATTAGATTCTAATGTTTTTGGTTTCGCTAAAATCCAGTTTATTTTGAATATTAAACATTCATTTGAAATTCGAAATCGAAATTTCAAACTACCACGCCATTTTCAATTCCTTTTATATTTAAAAATAATTATTTATTTTCTAATGACAATCTATATAAATATATACTTCTAATTCTATTCAAAAGAAATTTCTCATCCTTATTATTTATAATAATTCATTTTAAATATTCAAAATTCATTAAAATTGCTAACATAAAATTTTTAAATTGGCTCAGGTTTTCTGGGTTGTTACATTGTTACTAATATATTTCTTTTTATTCTTATCGAACAGGTTAAATGTAACATTTTTAATTACAAATTCTATTTTAACATGTCATTCTTTTTATCTAAATAAACATGTTAAAAGAAACATTATCATTGAAAAACACCTATTTTAACATGTAATCCTTTTATCCATTAAATCAAAACATACATTAAATATGTCATTTATAAAATTTAAACAATTTCTAATGAACAAATCATTTTTAATGGACAAATAATTTTTAATGAAACTAATCATACACTAAAAATGTCATTTTTAATATCTAAACAATTTCTAATGAACATGTCATTTTTAATGATGAATCATTTTTAATGAAATTTGTCATACACTAAACATGTCCTTTTTAATATCTAAACAATTTCTAATGAACATGTCATTTTTAAAGATGAATCATTTTTAATGAAACAAATTATACATTAAAAATGTCCTTTTTGATATCTAAACAATTTCTAACGAACATGTCATATTTAATGAAACTAATCATACATTAAAAATGTCCTTTTTAATATCTAAACCATTTCTAATGAACATGCCATTTTTAATGATGAATCATTTTTAATGAAACTAATTATACATTAAAAATGTCTCTTTTAATATCTAAACAATTTCTAATGACCATGTCATTTTTAACGATGAATCATTCTCAATGAAACTAATTATACATTAAAAAGGTCCTTTTTAATATCTAAACAATTTCTAATGAACATGTCATTTTTAAGATGAATCATATTTAATCAAACTAATCGTACATTAAAAATGTCCTTTTTAATATCTAAACAATTTCTAATGAACATGTAATTTTTAAGATGAATCGTATTTAATGAAACTAATTAGATATTAAAAATGTCCTTTTAAATATCTTAACAATTTCTAATGAACATGTCATTTTTATCAATGAATCATTTTTAATGAAAGTAATCATGCACTAAAAATGTTATTTTTAATATCTAAACGATTTCTGCTGAACGTGTCATTTTGACAGTGAATCATTTTTATTGAAACTAATCATACATTAAAAATGTACTTTCTAATATCTAAACAATTTCTAATGAACATTTCATTTTTAACATATTATTTTTAATGAAACTAATCATACATTACAAATGTCCCTTTTAATATTTAAACAATTACTAGTGAACATGTCATTTTTAATGGATAAATCATTTTTAATAATGAATAAAAACATACTTAAAAAATGTTATTTTTAATGCTTAACTATTTTTCTCCAAAACATGATAGATTTGTGATTCATATATATACAATAAAAAGTAAATTTTTATTGTGTAAACAATTATTTCCAACATGACAATTTCTATGATCCATACATACAATAAAAAGGAATTTTTTTTGCATAAACTATTATGACCATATCTATGATTCATATATACAATAAAAAGATAATTTTATTATATAAATATTTTTGACAAATTTTATGTTCACATATACAATAAGAAGATAATTTTTATTGTATAAATACAATTTCTATGATTAACGTGTACAATAAAAATATAATTATTATTGTATAACAATATTAGCAAAACATGAATAATTTTTTTTCATATATACAATAAATAAAAGAATTTTATTATATGAATAATTTCTAACAAACATGAGCAATTTATTTTCTAACATACAAAGCTCAATCCATTCATTCATCGCAATCATGAACAATCGTCTCAAATTTTATACCATACATGTATGAATTTCGCATGAAATCAATAATAAATTTTATATTAAAATTAGTGATCTCACAGTGATTTTGAATTCTTCTAAAATTCTAGATCGTTTAAAATTTCCCGGTCGCTTCTAAAATGTGGTCGACACTGCCACGATCCCAACAGTTCCTATTTAATGTGATTCCGACATCGTATGAACGAGTTAAGATTTTTATCGTGTTAATAATATTTCAAATTTAATTAAGTAAATAATAAAAAAAAAAATATCACCTTCTTCCACCTTACAGAACCAAGGCCGATGATTTTCTTTTTTGTTCAAAACTAGGGCCTAACTTTTCGATCCACACACTTCACTTCGGGATGATCGGATAGCGCCTCGTCGGGGAGGAGGAAGTGCGCGCCAGGGGGTGCCACGATGGCGAACTCGATCGCACCAGGGAGGCGGGACGGCGGTTGATACGGTGGCGGTTTGGGGAGGTGGTGCGATCAAAATACTCCACTATAGGGGGCGTTGAACGTATTGATGTGAAGAATGGAGAAATCTCTACAATTTTCTCCAAAGGATGGAATGATTTTACTGAGAGGATTGAGAGTTATTGGGAAAGGAAGGATTGAACAGTTCTAGCCACACACGATAAGATGGCAGCGGCTATGAAAATGAATTAGGGTTTTGTTAATCCTATATTTATAATACAATATTAGTTAATTCTCTAATTTTCAAAAAAGCCCATTAACTGACACTAACTCCAAATTAAGCCCAGCGACTGTCGCCCCTGGCCCAATGGCCCCATTCCAGACACAATGGACTAGGTTTCATCAGCCCATTTAACCGTTTCAGCCTATTTTTCTTTAAATTAAAATATAAAACAGTTAATATTTAATTTGATCTTACATTTTAATTTACCGAGGCCACATACTGATTCCAAAAATTCTCGAAAAATAAATCTAGCTATGTTTTGAAGATATGGTCCTAACAAAATTAATTTTGTTGAATTTTGAGACTGTTTGCAAAATGGCTATTTTTAATAGCTTTATTTTTATTTAAAAATGGAATTTTTAAATTCTGACACACTTTCTATTAAAATTTCTTAAAATAAATTTTTTTAATTGGTTCCGTTTTTCCAGCTTGTTACATTTGTGGATTTAAATTTCATTTCGAATGCCCTATATATATATATATATACACACACACACACACGAATTGATGTTTAATACCGAAATAGTTCGATTCGTTTTCGTGAATGGAAAATTGAAGGACTAAAAGAGGCGGGGTTGCAATGTCATGAAGCTCTCGCTTGCTTTTGATTAAAGGAGAGAACGAATTTTTTGGTTTTGAAAATATAAGGAGTGCCATACACTTTCTTTCTTTTGAGATTTAAAGAAGAAAAGGGGATTTTATAACATTGAGGAAAGAGTGAGAGCTATGGAAAGATAAAAGAAATTAAAAGAGGAGTTTGCTGTGATTAAATAGAAAAACATGAGGAACCATTGTACCAAAGTCAATAAATCGTGGTTTTACTTCGTGGTGAAGGCAGGAGACTAGCATACTTTTAAATGAAAGAAGAGGTTATAGGCTAGGGTAGGTTTGCAGTGTACTTCATTTCTTAGGTTAGGAGGAAAGTAAAGGTTTTATATTATTTTTATTCTATTTTATTTATATTTTAATTATAACTGGTATCCTTTAATTCAAATTATCACGTTGATTTCAAACTCCTATTTGAACCCAACAACAATCCTTTCTAGGGTTAAACTATTATACTGAACACACCGTGACATGTTTCACAGCCATATTCGGTCATATAAAGAAGATATTAATTTAAATCAATATAATTAAATTCAAAACAAATAAATTATTCAAAAATAAATTAACATTATTATTCTAATTCAAACACAAGTCTGTATTGATCATCTGATCTATTTTCAATTGAGTTTTAATTTTTGTGAATTCAATTAAATTCAGTTCCATATTACGATAATTATATAAATTTGACATAAATCGTATATCGATTATTAAATCGATAAACTGAATATAAAATCCATTTATATTATCAACCATATATTTAAAATAAATATTAAATATTCAAAAATAAATCAATCAAAATCTGGGTCATTACATTCTTTCCCCTTAAAAGAATTTCATCCTCGAAATCACTAAGTTAGGAAAAATGCTTCAAACCCATTAACCTGTCAAAAAAACTCATTTTGAAACTCAACATTTTATATTTCCACAATTGTAGTTCCAACCGAAACTTTTGGTTTTCATTCATATTATACATCTCATATGCTTATATTTATTTAAATTCATTCGAATTGATTCTAAACTAATTTATTCACTTTGATTCATTTAACTTGCTTAAGTTAAATTTATATATCAGAATTCAAATTTTGGGGTTTTTATTTCAAATCATTTTGAAATCACTTAAATATATACATATATTTTATAATCATTTCAAATTCATAACATCTAAATTTTCAAAAACAACTTGTTTTCTTACAAATAAATTTTCATCAAAAACTTTTCTAAGGTAGCAATCAATGACTTAGAAACTCGAAAATTAACACTGACGATGTCGCAATCATCATCAGAATTATTTTCCAGCTACTGAAGTGAGTTCAGTGCTTTATCACTTTTAAATCCACATGAAATGATTTCTATTCAAAAATCCCTTTTAAAACAAAGCTATATTACTTTAATATACTTTGGAAAATATTTTCCAACTTCCCAGGATTAAATTCTGGAATCTAGCTTGAATTTATTTTTAATTCATCTCGTTTGTATATTTAATTCATATACAAGCTCTGTTTGGTTATATATAACCATTTCAATTTTATAATCTCATCGATTGTAATATTAACAACCAACTCATCCATATAATATAATAGTTTCAGAAAATTATTCCTTTCCTATCAAAATAGATTTTTCAATAAAATTATTTCATTTGCCCACTTAAAAACAATATCATGTTCAAACTTCTGTTCAAATATTTACAAACACGTTGTGGCGTCCCTCAATTCGATCAGAATTCATAAACCACTCAACAAACTAGCTAACACAATATAATTTTTTTACATCAAATAAAAATACGCTCTCTCGTATATATACACTCAACTCGTTCTATGGTTCTACTGACCCTATCTCTAATGAGCACTGTAACACCCCGTATTTCTATTAACACTATAATAATAAACTGAAGAATAACTAATCTCAGATGTTAGAATTAAGGGAAACGGGTTACGCGATTGTGTTCATCTCAGAATTTTGGTTGAGATAGAGTCCGAGTTTGCATGAATTGGACTTCGTATGAAGAAGTTATGGCCAACGGAAGTTTCAAAAAATTCAAATTAGATTTAAAAATTAAAATTTTCAGAGTTAGATGGGCTAGAAGGGAAAATTCCCGCTAGGGCCAGGTCGACCATAGGGTTGACCTTGGTGTCGACCTACCCTGACCAGGTCGACCATAGGGTCGACTTGGGGGTTGACCTGCACCCCCCCCGGCCAGATTTGATTGATGACCTGTTTATTACTGTGTTTTCTGATCTGCTCTTATTGGCTGGGATTAATTCTAGGTTGATCGGACGGCATAAACTAATCCTAAACTCTATAAAAAGACATGAAGACTCAAACCCTAAAATCAAATTAAAATTAGATTCATGGCCTCAATGTCGTTACCTTGCAACTTAGAATACCCGTCACCAATTAGAGAGGAAGAAAGCAAATCAAATTCAATTCTATTCAACTCTAACAGCGAATCTTCTTCAAAGGAAAGATAATACAACTTCAGAACCCAGAATTCAGAACTCAAGACCTTCTTTGAGTTGTGAGTTCGATTTCTTTAATAAAATAATTAGCAATTTAATTGGATTAAGTTATGATGTTGATTATATGGATAGGATGTGAATTATTGACCGCATGTTATAATTATGTTGTAAAAATTGTGATGTTATCATATATGTTGTAAATTCTATGATGTTATGTTGTGATCATTTATTTTGTAAAGTTATAATGCTACCATCTATGTTGTAATTATATGATTGGCTTATGTATAATCAAATCATCATGTTATTCATATGCTAGTTTGGTTATGTTGATTCATATGATAAATCATATGTATGTATGCAAGTTTAGATATTGATTTAGACATGAATCTTATGCAAGTTAGTGAAAATTATGTATAACCTTACATGTTTCATGACATCTATCTTAGATCTAAATTTAGGCTATGACATGTGTGAGTTATATGCTAAATTCTACATGCTAGTTTACATGTTTAGATGTAAGTTTACGCCATTGTTATGTTGCATAAATAACATATGCAAGTTTATATAAATATATGAGTTTGGAGTATAAATCATGTTATGCAATTTTGTGGTTATTGCCTATGCATTTTTACAACTTTAGATGTAGATCTATGACATACATGATTTATGCAAGTTGTGACCATTACCTAAACAAGTTTACACCTTTAGATTTGGATCTATGACATATGTAGTTTTATGCAAGTTGTAACTTTGGCCTATGCAAGTTTTAGATGCAGAACATCATTCACACATGCAAGTTCACCCCTTATGTTTAGATCTATTTTTAATTATATGTATGTTGTGATGTTTTCTCTTTATTCCATTAGTTAGACTATTCGAGTCTAACGTATATTTTACGTTAAATGAACGAACATACAACGTGGGGGTAATGGGATAATATTAAAAGATTTAATATCGAGAATTGGCATAAATGCGTTAAAAGGCATATAATTGATTTGTGATGTAAATTGGTATGATTTTACATAACATAAATAGATGGACATAATTGAGTCAATTATGGCCATAGTTAAATTTGGAGTTAATTGATAATTTGAATAGGGAAATTAATTCAAATTGGGGAATGATTAATTAGGGGTAATTAATCATCTAAGACACGAGGTTAGGCTCGTTTGTGGTGTAAGACTGCCTGGACCCGCCCGAAAAATCCAGCTGCCACAAATGCCAGTCAAATGTGGGAGGTCTTAGGCATAAATTAAATGCGTAATGGTTGCAAGGACACGAGGTTAGGGTCTTTTGTGGTGTAAGACTGCCCGGACCCGACCGGCAAATCCAGCTGCCACAAATGACAGTCTAATGTGGGAGGTCTTTATAACGTTACAGTCTTAATGAATTAAGGAACACTTAACCAGATAAACATGTAGTGGGACATGAGGGGGTTAAGTGGGTGCCTTGGGTGGCATTTGAAATACGATTAGAAACACTTAACCAAAATTGAAACTTGTAAGTGAACATGAAAAAGAAGAGGGTTAAGTGGGATGTACTAGAGGGGACTAAGCTTAGGTGGATAGCTTGTGTCAAGTAATGGGGGGGCCGTTTCAACCAGTAACCCATACGTATCTTTGTGGGCTCGACCAAAGTCGAGGACGGGACACGCATACTGGGCTTGACTGTAAGAGGCCAAAACGGGTTAGCGGTGGCAACGCAAGTCCAATGGGTTCATATGCGTGTGTAGGCCCAGGCTAGTAGGTAAAATGTTGTTGCATCGTGTGGGTAAAAGCCGTGCATTATTTGTGGTATTGGGTTGCCACTTTGGGGAGTAATACACCCCACTGTGGGGCCAGCACGGGTATCAACGAGTTAGGGAGCCGATCACTTGGGGGTAGTGGGTACACCTAGTGGAGATAGGGGCAGGCGGCACCTATGAAGGCAACTAGGGGTGCACGAAACTACCATTATCATTATTAAGTTCTGTAGGCGGGATCAACCTTAGGGTAACTAGTGGTGGTGCAGTATAGTAAATATCTCATAGTGGTTTAGGTGCTCTTTAACGTTATCTTAGTTCAATCTTATTTCCATGTTTTGTTATACCCAATTGTTCACAGTCATTTCCCTATTTTCTAACTTATGCCTTAGCCTAGTTATTTTGGTAATTTTATTGTTAAAGTTATCGCATTCGCCAGACTTTATGTCTGAACCCCTTTGTTTCCTCCTCTTTTCTTTCTCCCCCCCCCCCAGGTGCTCAGGTTGGAACTAGTACCAGCGGAGCTTGATTTTGGACAACTGTATCTCTTCTTTTAGAAGTTGCTTGGATCGCTGAAGTAAAGTTCAACCTCTCTTATTTATGGCTGTTTTGTACTGGGGTTATGTCTTTAAATTCATGTACTTTGATTTAGTCAAGATGGATATTATGTGCTTTGACTCTGGTTTTTGATGATGTAATCAAACTTATGTGTTTATCGCTGCAATGAATAAAATTTTAATGTTTTAAGTACTGTTAATATCTGTCTTGTTGTTAAGTTTCTGTTCTATACACACTCAAAATGCTCCATGGAAGTTAATGCATTCCCTTTGTGAGTGACATTAATGGACGTGGGGTGTTACATGTGGTATCAGAGCCAGGTTACCAGAACAGATATGAATTTTGAAAAGAGTTTTTGAAAAACAACCTTTATAAAGAAGTACCTTCAAAAGTATGTTTTAAGATAAGTATTTTCAAGAGAAAAGCTTATTTTAGAAAGCATAACCCCAAGAGCCATATATCTTTCCTTCGCTTCTTTTGTATTTAATCTTTCCTTTTTCGTTTCAGTATGTCTAGAATTCCCGAGATACCTGAGGGGATAAAGATACCAGGATGGTTTAGGAGGTATTTGTAGACTAGGGCCACCACTGCAGGTCCAACAAATGCTCCTCCTCCTCCTCCTCGCATCGATACTTTCGCAAAGATATGTAAGGACTTTCGGGCAATGGGTGGAAAACCTTTTCACGGGACGAAGACATTTATTGAAGCATGAAATTGGCTAAAGGAGGTGGAAGAATTGTTTGGGATCTTTGAAGTGGAAGATGGAAGAAAAGTTTAGTTAGCTGCCTGGCTAATGAAGGATAAGGCCTAGTTTTGGTGGGAGGTCACTAATAGAGAATGTCTAGTCGATACATGGCCAGATTTTAGGCGGAGATTTGTGGCGAAGTTTCTCTCATGGGCTGAAGAGAATCTATATATGGAAAGATTTTTGTGTTGAAGTAAGGGAAACTATCGGTGAAAGAATACGTCAACAAATTCAATCAGTTGGCAAGATCTGGCATGGACTTGGTGAATACACCAGAAAAGAAGGCCCTGAGATTTGTTAAGGGTTTGAACGAGCCGCTTCATGGGTTAGCTATGACCCACATCCCTATGGTTGCTACTTTTGAGAGACTAGTTGACATGGCACTTATGCATGAAGAAGAGAAGGGCGCCAATGCTAATAAGGCACCCGAGAAGAAAGGGGATCAAAAGAAGCTGCAACAGCAACAACTGAACAAGAAATGTGGAAAAGGCAACAATACTAAGGGAAAGAAAAGATGTTTTAACTATGGGACACCAGGCCATCTAAGCAAAGATTGTAGGAAGAAAAAGAAGACAGGTTGTTTCCACTGTAGCGAAGAGGGAAATGTGATTAAGGACTGCCCAAAGAAAGGGCAGAGGCAGGGTCTACCTCGGGAGGACAGGTGCTAGCTCTTATGGCACCAGGGCAGGCAAGGGGACAAGTTTAGGCGCTCGTGGTCCCACCGTTGCAAGAACGAGGTAGAGCAATTTCCTTTAAAAGTTTAATTTTTCTGTTCGATCATCCTGTCCGTACTTTATTTGATTCTGGCGCATCACATTCGTTTATCTCTACATCGTTAGTTGAAACACTGCACCTAGATACTATTTAAGTTACAGATCCCTTGGTAGTCTCAATCCTATTGGTAGTTCGGCTCATCTTTCTATGATTTGTCAGGATTTGAGAGTGTATATCTTGGGCGTTGGGATTGAATGCAACGCCATTGTTCTTGGCTTCATGGGCTATGGCTTGATTCTGGTTATGGATTGGCTAACTAGATACGGGGCCATCCTAGTTTGTGAAAGAAGGGTAGTTAGATTGTTGACTCGTTGTGGAAAAACCCATGATATTTCTTGTGACCCTAGAGGTCCAGTAATGCTTAGCTACCTGGAATCCCTTGACGCATCCGATGATGATTTGCATTCTGTTTGTATAGTCTGTGAATATGATGATGTCTTCGATGAGGTGAGGGGTTTACCCCTAAAACGTGAGATAGACTTTCGAATATATCTAGTAGATAATGCAAATCCAGTTGCATTGCCAGTGCGCCACATGGCTCTAGGAGAGAGAACAGAACTCAGTAAGCAAGTGAAGGAGGTGCTTGAGAAGGGGTTCATCAGACGTAGTATATCGGAGTAGGGTGCTCCAGTAGTATTTGCCACGAAGGCAGATGGGTCCCTTAGACTATGTGTGGACTATAGAGAACTTAATAAGCTTACTAAGAAGAATAGACACCCACTGTCGAGGATTGACGATCTCTTCGATCAGTTAGTTGATGCCTCAGTGCTTTCGTAGTTGGACTTAGCCACTGGTTTCCATCAGTTGAGATTGGATGAGGATAGCATAGACAAGACTGCCTTTAGGACTCCAGACGGTTTCTTCGAGTAGCTTGTGATGCCCTTCGGTTTGACAAATGCCCCCGCATACTTTGTTGACTTGATGAGTAGGGTGCTTAGGGAGTACCTTAATAAATTTGTGGTAGACTTCGTGGACGACATCTTGATCTTTTCTAAAAGTGAGGAAGAGCATGCCCTACATCTTAGGGAAGTATTGGTGACTCTTCGAGCGCATAGCCTTAAAGCTAAATTTTCTAAATGTCACTTTTGGAGAAAGGAAGTGCGGTTCTTAGGGCATGTGGTTTTCAAAGAAGGGATAGCTGTGGATCCCGCAAATGTAGTGGTCATCCAAGATTGGAAGGTCCTTAAAAATGCTATCGAAGTGAGGAGTTTCTTAGGGTTGGCTGGCTACTATAGGAAGTTTATCAAATACTTTGCAAAAATATCAGCTCCATTAACACGCTTGACGAAGAAGAACTTAGTTTTCACGTGGGACATAGATTGTGATGATGCGTTCCAACATTCAAAGAGAGCTTTAACCACAACCCCAGTCATAGTGTTGCCAGATGGGAGTAAACCATTTACTGTTTATACCAATGCTTATAGGACAGGACTAGGCGTAGTCTTAATGCAAGAGGGAAGGGTAATAGCCTATGGTGGAAGGTAGTTGAGAGTGCATGAGAAAAATTACCCTACGCATGACCTAGAGTTGGCCGCTATTGTTTTCGCGCTTAAGCCTTGGCGCCATTATCTTCTTGACGAGAAATTCAAATTGTTCACTGACCACAAATCGCTAAAATACTTGTTGTAATAACCCGAAAATCTGGGCCAGTTTAAAATTTTTATTTTGGCAATTTTAGCGAATTTTGATTATTTAAAATAGATTATTTTAAATAATATCGACGAGAAATTTATTTTGAATGGAATTCGACGTATATATTTTATACGTCGTCGTTAGAATATAATAATTATATATAATTATAAATAGAATTGAAAATGGCGCGGTAGTTCGATAATTCGATTTCAAACTTCAATTGAATGTATCGGGTGCAAAACAATCCGGATTTTAGTGAAACCAAAAACAATAGGATCTAATTGATGATATCTTTCCAACGAATCCGACAAGTTGAAATTTCGTAGCGAGAATCAAAAGATATGTCCAGTTGAAAATTCTGAATAGTCGCTATGGAATTCAGGCCCTTAAAAATGGACATTTTGCAAATGACCTCGGATTTCGACGAAACCAGTTTTGTTGGGTCCGCAGTGTCAAATTATTGTTAGATTCCAAATTTCATAATTTTCGGAATCAATATGTGAGCGTGGCAAAGGAAAACGCGTTTGACCAGTTTCAGTTGATTTTAATCGATTGGAAATTGGCCATTTTTCTAACAGTCTCAGAATTCGACGAAACTAGTTTTGTTAGGACCGTATCGTCAATACGAAGCTAGAAAATATTTTTCTGGAATTTTTAGAGTTAGTATGTGACCCCGGTATATTGAAATGTACGTTTAAAATTCAATATAATGATTTAAATGTAAATGCAACAGAAACTGATTGTAACAGCCGAATCAACTTGCGGTACATATCCCATTGTGTTCGGAATGGGGGTAGAACGTTATGGACGACAGGCGGTGGGCCTCGTTTCGAGGTCGTATGTGAAAGTCAACTCTTTAGGATAAAATAAATTAATTAATTAATAAAATAATAATAATAAAAAAAAAAAAATCCCTCCTCCCTTTATCTCTCTGCCCCCCCCCCCCCATTCAAACAGAAATCGTTTTATAAAAAAAAAAAAAAACGGGAAAATGGAATCGGAATCGGAGGGAGGGCGCGAGCGGCCTCCTCCATGCCGCCGCCGCCTCTGGCGAGCCCCCAACGTCGGAGCACCTCACGCGAGCAACCCCCGATGGGTCGCGACGCCCACCCCCTCCCTGTAGCCGCCCTTCCCCTATCGCTCCTCCTCCCACGAGCCTCCAGAACCACCGCGACCCCCCTAACCCTAACCACCGCCACCATCCAAAACCCTAGCCCTCTGAAACCCGTGATCCACCCACAACCGCAACCGCCTGCTCCTCCCTTCCTCCAGCCTCGCGCGAGCAGCAAATTCCCCCCCCCCCCCCCCCCGTTCGATCCTGAAAATCCTAAAAGAGAATAGTGAGTTTTTTTATTTAGTTTTTATTTATTTTTGTTTAAAAACAATTAGTTTATTTAGTCCATTTAAATCAGGAAAGCAAGATTTTTAAAATAGCGAAAGTTTAGATGTTTAAATAGAAAAGTTTGATTTTTATTTGGTAAAAGATACGATCTTTATATTTTTAAAGTAATAAAAATTCGATTTTTATATATTGAACTTTGAAATAAAAATTCGATTTTTATATATTGAACTTTGAAATAAAAATATGATTTTTATATATTGAACTTTGAAATAAAAATATGATTTTTATATATTGAACTTTGAAATAAAAATTCGATTTTTATATATTGAACTTTGAAATAAAAATTCGATTTTTATATATTGAACTTTGAAATAAAAATTCGATTTTTATATATTGAACTTTGAAATAAAAATTCGATTTTTATATATTGAACTTTGAAATAAAAATTCGATTTTTATATATTGAACTTTGAAATAAAAATTCGATTTTTATATATTGAACTTTGAAATAAAAATATGATTTTTATATATTGAACTTTGAAATAAAAATTCGATTTTTATATATTGAACTTTGAAATAAAAATTCGATTTTTATATATGTAGTGGCTACGGGCAACAAAGGCGATAAAAAGGCGAGTTGGCGAAGATCTTCTGCATATGAAGTGCCGTGGAGCTAGGATAGCTATAGGTGAGAATTTCTCACCTTTCAATTTCTTTTCTAGTTATATATATATACTAGGATGCAGACGGTGCTTAGTAGCACCCGACACAATCGTCCACAGACCATGGACTTGTTTGTTTGGTTGCATAGATTAGTTGAATTATTTGTTTGAATTGAATTGTTTGGTGAGATGAAATTGATTTGATTGATGTGTAAATGGCGTGGGCCTTCACTAGACCGGGGATAAGGCTAGGCCTTGTCCCGTTTCTAGTATCGTGGCGTTATGCCGCCGAAATTTTCTAAAATATGTTAGAAAAATAAAAATAATCATTTATTGAATAAATGAAATGAATAGAGATTCATGTGTTGAAATAGAATATTTTATCGTTAAAAATATAATTTTTAACGTGAAAGTGAATAAGTAAAATATTTATAAACAAATCGGCCGATTTGTTTATATACACTGATTTGACTGATATTGATTGGGTCGATAAATTTTACACATCGCCCAACTGCACAAATAAAATCTGTGTTTGATTGTTTGAAACCCCACACGGGTGTTGGGATGAAATTTGAAGTTCACTCCTCCTGATTGATTAAATATGTCGATCGATTGATTGACAGGCTGTTATAAGCGTTAGATATCTATATTTGATGCTTATACAGTGTAGTGCACTTTGGTTGATGATTGATTATTTTTCAATGCTATTATATACATGTGTTGTATGGAATCCATATAATTAACATTATATGGTGATTGATTGGGCCTCATTCCAATCGGGAAAATAATAAATATAATAAAAGAAAATTCATGTGTTGAATATAAAAATAGTCATGTGTTGACGGTGTTCATGTGTTGAGTGAAATATTTTATACAATGAAATTTACATCTTTATCATATTTAAAATTAGAACTACTTCCCAGTAGAAGTCTAACTAAAAATCAAACGATAGATACCATAGTTTTATAAAATATTTTACATAACAAAAATAGTGATGTGTTGACAGTACTCATGTGTTGAGATTAGTCGTGTGTTGAAAGAAATATAGATTCATGTGTTGAATGGGATAAATATTCATTTGTTGAATAGAATAACGAATTATTGAAATATAAAGCCGTGTTGATTGGAGATGCGTTATTTTGACGCGAACGATGTTTATATCGATTTTATTCGTTTTTTTTTATGAATATTGAAAAGTGATTTCAAAATTTAATATTTTGAAAGGAAATTCAAATTGAATTAGATTAAAATGGAAATTTTATTGAATCAATTTGAAATGAATTCGAATCGAATAGAAAATGAATTCGATTCGAATTGAATTTGAAAGTGAATTTGAATTCGAATAAAATCGAAATGAATTGAATTGAAAACGATTTCGAAATGAATTGAATTGGAAACGATTTCGAAACGAATTGAATTGAAAACGATTTCGAAATGAATTGAATTGAAAACGAATTCAAATTGAATTGAAAGTGAATTGAAAGTGAATTGAAATGAATTCAAATTGAATTAAAATTTGAATTGAATAGAAATGAATTTTGAAACGAATTTATAAAGAAGAATTCAATTTTGGATTTGAATGGAAATAGCGTTGAAATGGTTTTGAAACGAAGTTAAAACGATTAATAAAATTCGTTTTAAAAGGAAATCGCCGAAATATATAATATATATATATATTATATATATAATGGCCTGAATAGAACGCGCCGCGCCGCGGTAGTTCGTGAATTTCGACCATTTATTTCAAACGGACATTGCGGGAGATCCGACCGTCGGATTCTCCTAAAACCGGAACCGTTGGGTTCGTATCGAAAAGAGCTTTCCAATGAATATTAGAAATTTGAAATCTAACGGTTGGATTTGGAATTAAGTCCAAATCAAATTCGAAAAAGGTCGCTGTAAGTGCAGTTCGATGGCCGTCGTTGGAAATCGACTGTACGGGCCTTGATAAAATTATTAAAAATATCTATAATTTGTGTAAAATTACAATATGTGGATTGGAAAGATTTGGGCTGGAAAATTCCACATTTGAAAAGATAAAAATAGATTTTTATCGAAATGAACTAGTTTTGAACTAGAATTGAAATCAATTTATTTTTAAAATAAATAAATTGAATTTGAAAGTGATTTTGAAAATAATCGATAATTTCCAATACGTGGATTGGACTGGAGCTGAATCGAAATTATCTTCGGGATATTTCGATGTTGGATTTCGTGACTATACAAATATTGTTATGGGGATTTGAAAGATATTTTATATCGTTATTTCCAATACGATATTTGTTGGTTTCAGAATTTGATATTGAATATAAGCCGATATATTTTCTATTCAGAGCCTTGTATTTAATATCAAATGTGATTTGGTTTGTCGTGAATCGTGTTTTTGATGACATTGGTTCTTTAACCCAGTTAAAGGCGGAATATTGATTTTTGTAAAGGTTAAAACTAAGTGGAGTTTTAATGAATCTTTAATTAGATTAAAAATGTGGATTGATAATTTAAATTATCAAATCTGAAAGGTGATCGAGAATGGAGTACCACCAGTTTTGCTCCAATGCGATAGTTAAATCTTTAATTAGATTTGAACGCGAAATGGTAATTAATTTTACCGATAACACCGTGGTGTTAGATATGGAGTATCACCAGTTTTCCTCCATGGGATATATAGGTTGGGATTGGGAAATAAAATAAATAATTACTTCGGTGTGGTTCGTTAATCCCGACTAGTTTGAAATGATATCCAAAGGAAGATTATAGGATAAATTTAGAAGAATTTATCTTGGATAAAATTAATGGGAACATTTCCCTAAGAATGTGATATTGTGAATAAAAGAATATTCTGAATTGGGATTAGGCGTTTGTTGTGTTTGTGTAACATTCATTATTATATACGTGGGTTATTCAGAAAGGCCGGGTTTATACCCATTCTGAATAATCGATTCGACGAGATGTCGAAGATGAAGACGGTGGTTGAAGACCGGAAGTCTTCACATCGTTTGGGTGATTACTGATGATCTTGATTGGGCTGTACACCCAGGATGAGGGAATCAGTTGGTGATCGTCCAGACATACCTGGAGATGGATGGATATGCGAGGAAAGTGCCTCCGGTTTCGTTCAGACCCAGAACGGACTTGTAAATGGACTGTGTGTCTGACATTGGATTTTAGTCCGTGTGGTTGATCTCTATTAAATATATATCTGTTTGGCGGCGGAGAATTTATTCTCTTGCTTAACGCCCTTCTCTGAGACGTACGAGCTCAGGGGTTATATATTGATGGATATCAAACGCATGGAGTGAATTGCCTGTGTGGCATGCGTAAGTGGCAATTGATCAAGGCTTCTGTTGAAAAGCAAAGTCTTGTGGTTGATGATCAAAGCACGGCCTGTGTGGTGTAGCTTTGTGTATAGCGTGAATTCGCGAGCCTCACACCTCGGTATGAGTCAAAAACGGGAGACGGGCCGCTGGGAGAGCACGACGTTTCTTTCTAGCTAGGGTGGTGTCAGTGACCTACCAGCCCTGACATTTATATACTTTTCACCTGTGTGGTTGTTGGAATGCGAGGCGCCTCGGATATAGGTCTGTAAGGACCGGGAAACGTGTGTTCAGGAATTGCCAATCCTCAAAAGTAAGAGAGGACCGGCCCAGCCGATTCCAAGGATCATAGTGGGGTCCTGGGACATTTGCTAGAGTGTCTCGAACGCGGAGAGGAGCTTGCCCCTTGCCTCGGCTCATGACGGAATCCAATTTCCAATACGTGTATTGCGGTTTTAATTGTAGAACTAGTATGGCGACATGATAGATGGTACCCATGCCGCCTATGATTGATATTTATGATGTGAAATTGTTTTGACGCTATACACATATAGTAATATCAAAATAATGTGTTTTAAACGTATCAAGCATGCTTTGGCTGTTATAAGGGAAAACCCTATCCTCCGGCTTGCGTTGCATTGTGTGATGGGACCTGGGTCTTATAACAGCTTCATTTTTCTTTATTTAGCATTGCGCTGTTTGTTTTAAGCACGGGTATTCTTGGGAGGAAACCCGTTCCGTGTTATACGGCGTGGTCCCTTGATTTACCTAACTTTAAAAATAAAGAATTATAACTGTTTTAGTTCTCACACCAGTCACATGACTGACCTGGAGTTTATTGTTTTAACCTAAACTCTGGGTGCCCCTATTTTCCGCACGGGCAGCTAGTAGTTTTGGTTTTGCAGATTTATATTCACAGGGTCCTGATATACAGCTGGAACGATGCTCGGAAAGCTCTGTATCCGTGCATTACTTCTAGTTGTGTTTTATATATTTTTCCGCTGCTATGTAATTTATTGTAATCTCTGATATTTATCGAATATAATTTATTCATTTATACTCTGTATATTCTTGTATCTGATGGAATTGTTGTAATAACAATGAAATGTTCTTCCGTCTGTGTTCCGATGTGTGTTGTTCTCAAAGTATTCGTGCTTTCCTTCACGGGGAAGTCACGGGTTCTTACAGTGGTATCAGAGCTTTGGTTTACAGAGCTCGAGAACAAGACACATTAGAACCATACGAAAGAATTCATCAGATATTGGATTAGTAATATCCAATTAGAATGACTCGTTAGAGATAGGATCAGTAGTATCCTAGAACGAGTGTGAAAAGTATATTTTTCAAATGAAAACAATTTTGTTTTGAAAATTTAAACCGTTTTATACGTATTTGAATATTTATTTATTTTGAATATGGACAATCTAGTATATAAAGATTTTGCATATACGCGTCATGAACGTATATTCGAAGTTTTAATATATTAGATAGATATAGAGTCACACTCTAGTCACCCGGACATGGTCTTGATGATGAAGTATACCATCACCAGTATTTATTTTCGAGTGACGAAAGCGTGATTTTCTATATATTTCCATTAGACTGGTGTGAGAACCAAAACTAATATAGTTAGAACACATTGTTGTGAATTGGCATCAAAAACATGATTTTTGTATATGTATCAAAATTATGAATTTGAAACTCTAATTCACTAATTGATTGATGTTTGTGTTGTTTGTTTAATTGTTTGCTAATTTCTATCCATTTAGCCTAATTAAACCAAATATTGATTTGTATTGATAATTGGTCGCATTTGTTTGCATATACATATACTTACATTGAACAGGTCATAGCAAGGAGGCTAGAGCCGAAGAATAAAATTTGTTTGCCCGACAAATAGGTACATGTTTACTACATAATTTCCTGTTTTGTTTGGGTGATGATGATTTTGTGAGCCTATTGGCTAGCCGCTTGGCTTTTTCTTTTTCTTTTTGAGATCTGAAGGACCGGGGAAGCTATTTGAAATTCCCCGATGCTCCCGGTGCAGGGGAGGTTATGGCGAAATTTTTCGAAAATTTAGGGTGTTAGCCAAATTTTTGAAATTCTGAAAATTCTCAGAAACTGAAAAGTTGGAGAATGGAAGCCAGATCGAACGTAGCGTTGAATAATCAAACCACTTTCGACTTTTGTTCCTTTTCGGGGACGAAAAGTTTAAAGTGGGGGAGATTGTAATAACCCGAAAATCTGGGCCAGTTTAAAATTTTTATTTTGGCAATTTTAGCGAATTTTGATTATTTAAAATAGATTATTTTAAATAATATCGACGAGAAATTTATTTTGAATGGAATTCGACGTATATATTTTATACGTCGTCGTTAGAATATAATAATTATATATAATTATAAATAGAATTGAAAATGGCGCGGTAGTTCGATAATTCGATTTCAAACTTCAATTGAATGTATCGGGTGCAAAACAATCCGGATTTTAGTGAAACCAAAAACAATAGGATCTAATTGATGATATCTTTCCAACGAATCCGACAAGTTGAAATTTCGTAGCGAGAATCAAAAGATATGTCCAGTTGAAAATTCTGAATAGTCGCTATGGAATTCAGGCCCTTAAAAATGGACATTTTGCAAATGACCTCGGATTTCGACGAAACCAGTTTTGTTGGGTCCGCAGTGTCAAATTATTGTTAGATTCCAAATTTCATAATTTTCGGAATCAATATGTGAGCGTGGCAAAGGAAAACGCGTTTGACCAGTTTCAGTTGATTTTAATCGACTGGAAATTGGCCATTTTTCTAACAGTCTCAGAATTCGACGAAACTAGTTTTGTTAGGACCGTATCGTCAATACGAAGCTAGAAAATATTTTTCTGGAATTTTTAGAGTTAGTATGTGACCCCGGTATATTGAAATGTACGTTTAAAATTCAATATAATGATTTAAATGTAAATGCAACAGAAACTGATTGTAACAGCCGAATCAACTTGCGGTACATATCCCATTGTGTTCGGAATGGGGGTAGAACGTTATGGACGACAGGCTGTGGGCCTCGTTTCGAGGTCGTATGTGAAAGTCAACTCTTTAGGATAAAATAAATTAATTAATTAATAAAATAATAATAATAAAAAAAAAATATCCCTCCTCCCTTTATCTCTCTGGCCCCCCCCCCCCCCCCCCCGTTCAAACAGAAATCGTTTTATAAAAAAAAAAAAAAAAAAAAAAGGGAAAATGGAATCGGAATCGGAGGGAGGGCACGAGCGGCCTCCTCCATGCCGCCGCCGCCTCTGGCGAGCCCCCAACGTCGGAGCACCTCACGCGAGCAACCCCCGATGGGTCGCGACGCCCACCCCCTCCCTGTAGCCGCCCTTCCCCTATCGCTCCTCCTCCCACGAGCCTCCAGAACCACCGCGACCCCCCTAACCCTAACCACCGCCACCATCCAAAACCCTAGCCCTCTGAAAACCGTGATCCACCCACAACCGCAACCGCCTGCTCCTCCCTTCCTCCAGCCTCGCGCGAGCAGCAAATTCCCCCCCCCCCCCCCCGTTCGATCCTGAAAATCCTAAAAGAGAATAGTGAGTTTTTTTATTTAGTTTTTATTTATTTTTGTTTAAAAACAATTAGTTTATTTAGTCCATTTAAATCAGGAAAGCAAGATTTTTAAAATAGCGAAAGTTTAGATGTTTAAATAGAAAAGTTTGATTTTTATTTGGTAAAAGATACGATCTTTATATTTTTAAAGTAATAAAAATTCGATTTTTATATATTGAACTTTGAAATAAAAATTCGATTTTTATATATTGAACTTTGAAATAAAAATTCGATTTTTATATATTGAACTTTGAAATAAAAATATGATTTTTATATATTGAACTTTGAAATAAAAATATGATTTTTATATATTGAACTTTGAAATAAAAATTCGATTTTTATATATTGAACTTTGAAATAAAAATTCGATTTTTATATATTGAACTTTGAAATAAAAATTCGATTTTTATATATTGAACTTTGAAATAAAAATTCGATTTTTATATATTGAACTTTGAAATAAAAATATGATTTTTATATATTGAACTTTGAAATAAAAATTCGATTTTTATATATTGAACTTTGAAATAAAAATTCGATTTTTATATATGTAGTGGCTACGGGCAACAAAGGCGATAAAAAGGCGAGTTGGCGAAGATCTTCTGCATATGAAGTGCCGTGGAGCTAGGATAGCTATAGGTGAGAATTTCTCACCTTTCAATTTCTTTTCTAGTTATATATATATACTAGGATGCAGACGGTGCTTAGTAGCACCCGACACAATCGTCCATAGACCATGGACTTGTTTGTTTGGTTGCATAGATTAGTTGAATTATTTGTTTGAATTGAATTGTTTGGTGAGATGAAATTGATTTGATTGATGTGTGAATGGCGTTGGCCTTCACTAGACCGGGGATAAGGCTAGGCCTTGTCCCGTTTCTAGTATCGTGGCGTTATGCCGCCGAAATTTTATAAAATATGTTAGAAAAATAAAAATAATCATTTATTGAATAAATGAAATGAATAGAGATTCATGTGTTGAAATAGAATATTTTATCGTTAAAAATATAATTTTTAACGTGAAAGTGAATAAGTAAAATATTTATAAACAAATCGGCCGATTTGTTTATATACACTGATTTGACTGATATTGATTGGGTCGATAAATTTTACACATCGCCCAACTGCACAAATAAAATCTGTGTTTGATTGTTTGAAACCCCACACGGGTGTTGGGATGAAATTTGAAGTTCACTCATCCTGATTGATTAAATATGTCGATCGATTGATTGACAGGCTGTTATAAGCGTTAGATATCTATATTTGATGCTTATACAGTGTAGTGCACTTTGGTTGATGATTGATTATTTTTCAATGCTATTATATACATGTTTGTATGGAATCCATATAATTAACATTATATGGTGATTGATTGGGCCTCATTCCAATCGGGAAAATAATAAATATAATAAAAGAAAATTCATGTGTTGAATATAAAAATAGTCATGTGTTGACGGTGTTCATGTGTTGAGTGAAATATTTTATACAATGAAATTTACATCTTTATCATATTTAAAATTAGAACTACTTCCCAGTAGAAGTCTAACTAAAAATCAAACGATAGATACCATAGTTTTATAAAATATTTTACATAACAAAAATAGTGATGTGTTGACAGTACTCATGTGTTGAGATTAGTCGTGTGTTGAAAGAAATATAGATTCATGTGTTGAATGGGATAAATATTCATTTGTTGAATAGAATAACGAATTATTGAAATATAAAGCCGTGTTGATTGGAGATGCGTTATTTTGACGCGAACGATGTTTATATCGATTTTATTCGTTTTTTTTTATGAATATTGAAAAGTGATTTCAAAATTTAATATTTTGAAAGGAAATTCAAATTGAATTAGATTAAAATGGAAATTTTATTGAATCAATTTGAAATGAATTCGAATCGAATAGAAAATGAATTCGATTCGAATTGAATTTGAAAGTGAATTTGAATTCGAATAAAATCGAAATGAATTGAATTGAAAACGATTTCGAAATGAATTGAATTGGAAACGATTTCGAAATGAATTGAATTGAAAACGATTTCGAAATGAATTGAATTGAAAACGAATTCAAATTGAATTGAAAGTGAATTGAAAGTGAATTGAAATGAATTCAAATTGAATTAAAATTTGAATTGAATAGAAATGAATTTTGAAACGAATTTATAAAGAAGAATTCAATTTTGGCTTTGAATGGAAATAGCATTGAAATGGTTTTGAAACGAAGTTAAAACGATTAATAAAATTCGTTTTAAAAGGAAATCGACGAAATATATATAATATATATATATTATATATATAATGGCCTGAATAGAACGCGCCGCGCCGCGGTAGTTCGTGAATTTCGACCATTTATTTCAAACGGACATTGCGGGAGATCCGACCGTCGGATTCTCCTAAAACCGGAACCGTTGGGTTCGTATCGAAAAGAGCTTTCCAATGAATATTAGAAATTTGAAATCTAACGGTTGGATTTGGAATTATGTCCAAATCAAATTCGAAAAAGGTCGCTGTAAGTGCAGTTCGATGGCCGTCGTTGGAAATCGACTGTACGGGCCTTGATAAAATTATTAAAAATATCTATAATTTGTGTAAAATTACAATATGTGGATTGGAAAGATTTGGGCTGGAAAATTCCACATTTGAAAAGATAAAAATAGATTTTTATCGAAATGAACTAGTTTTGAACTAGAATTGAAATCAATTTATTTTTAAAATAAATAAATTGAATTTGAAAGTGATTTTGAAAATAATCGATAATTTCCAATACGTGGATTGGACTGGAGCTGAATCGAAATTATCTTCGGGATATTTCGATGTTGGATTTCGTGACTATACAAATATTGTTATGGGGATTTGAAAGATATTTTATATCGTTATTTCCAATACGATATTTGTTGGTTTCAGAATTTGATATTGAATATAAGCCGATATATTTTCTATTCAGAGCCTTGTATTTAATATCAAATGTGATTTGGTTTGTCGTGAATCGTGTTTTTGATGACATTGGTTCTTTAACCCAGTTAAAGGCAGAATATTGATTTTTGTAAAGGTTAAAACTAAGTGGAGTTTTAATGAATCTTTAATTAGATTAAAAATGTGGATTGATAATTTAAATTATCAAATCTGAAAGGTGATCGAGAATGGAGTACCACCAGTTTTGCTCCAATGCGATAGTTAAATCTTTAATTAGATTTGAACGCGAAATGGTAATTAATTTTACCGATAACACCGTGGTGTTAGATATGGAGTATCACCAGTTTTGCTCCATGGGATATATAGGTTGGGATTGGGAAATAAAATAAATAATTACTTCGGTGTGGTTCGTTAATCCCGACTAGTTTGAAATGATATCCAAAGGAAGATTATAGGATAAATTTAGAAGAATTTATCTTGGATAAAATTAATGGGAACATTTCCCTAAGAATGTGATATTGTGAATAAAAGAATATTCTGAATTGGGATGAGGCGTTTGTTGTGTTTGTGTAACATTCATTATTATATACGTGGGTTATTCAGAAAGGTCGGGTTTATACCCATTCTGAATAATCGATTCGACGAGATGTCGAAGATGAAGACGGTGGTTGAAGACCGGAAGTCTTCACATCGTTTGGGTGATTACTGATGATCTTGATTGGGCTGTACACCCAGGATGAGGGAATCAGTTGGTGATCGTCCAGACGTACCTGGAGATGGATGGATATGCGAGGAAAGTGCCTCCGGTTTCGTTCAGACCCAGAACGGACTTGTAAATGGACTGTGTGTCTGACATTGGATTTTAGTCCGTGTGATTGATCTCTATTAAATATATATCTGTTTGGCGGCGGAGAATTTATTCTCTTGCTTAACGCCCTTCTCTGAGACGTACGAGCTCAGGGGTTATATATTGATGGATATCAAACGCATGGAGTGAATTGCCTGTGTGGCATGCGTAAGTGGCAATTGATCAAGGCTTCTGTTGAAAAGCAAAGTCTTGTGGTTGATGATCAAAGCACGGCCTGTGTGGTGTAGCTTTGTGTATAGCGTGAATTCGCGAGCCTCACACCTCGGTATGAGTCAAAAACGGGAGACGGACCGCTGGGAGAGCACGACGTTTCTTTCTAGCTAGGGTGGTGTCAGTGACCTACCAGCCCTGACATTTATATACTTTTCACCTGTGTGGTTGTTGGAATGCGAGGCGCCTCGGATATAGGTCTGTAAGGACCGGGAAACGTGTGTTCAGGAATTGTCAATCCTCAAAAGTAAGAGAGGACCGGCCCAGCCGATTCCAAGGATCATAGTGGGGTCCTGGGACATTTGCTAGAGTGTCTCGAACGCGGAGAGGAGCTTGCCCCTTGCCTCGGCTCATGACGGAATCCAATTTCCAATACGTGTATTGCGGTTTTAATTGTAGAACTAGTATGGCGACATGATAGATGGTACCCATGCCGCCTATGATTGATATTTATGATGTGAAATTGTTTTGACACTATACACATATAGTAATATCAAAATAATGTGTTTTAAACGTATCAAGCATGCTTTGGCTGTTATAAGGGAAAACCCTATCCTCCGGCTTGCGTTGCATTGTGTGATGGGACCTGGGTCTTATAACAGCTTCATTTTTCTTTATTTAGCATTGCGCTGTTTGTTTTAAGCACTGGTATTCTTGGGAGGAAACCCGTTCCGTGTTATACGGCGTGGTCCCTTGATTTACCTAACTTTAAAAATAAAGAATTATAACTGTTTTAGTTCTCACACCAGTCACATGACTGACCTGGAGTTTATTGTTTTAACCTAAACTCTGGGTGCCCCTATTTTCCGCACGGGCAGCTAGTAGTTTTGGTTTTGCAGATTTATATTCACAGGGTCCTGATATACAGCTGGAACGATGCTCGGAAAGCTCTGTATCCGTGCATTACTTCTAGTTGTGTTTTATATATTTTTCCGCTGCTATGTAATTTATTGTAATCTCTGATATTTATCGAATATAATTTATTCATTTATACTCTGTATATTCTTGTATCTGATGGAATTGTTGTAATAACAATGAAATGTTCTTCCGTCTGTGTTTCGATGTGTGTTGTTCTCAAAGTACTCGTGCTTTCCTTCACGGGGAAGTCACGGGTTCTTACACTTGTTTTCTCAGAAGGACTTGAACTTAAGGGAGCAAAGGTGGATGGAATTATTAGCGTCCTATGATTTCGAGATAGCATATACCCATGGCAAGGGTAACGTGGTGGCAGACGCCTTAAGTAGGAAAAGGTTGTCCTTGAGTCCGTTGTTTGTTGAGCGGCGAAGCTTAGAGTTCATCTCTATGTTTGACTTTAGACCTTCCATTGAATTTGTACCCAGTTTGCTGGCATCCTTAGCGGTCAGACCTACGCTTTTGGGACGGATTGGTGAAGCACAGCGAGATGACCCATAGTTGGTTGAGTTAGTGGAAAAGCTCAAAAGAGAGGAGTCATCGAGCCATCTCTGTAGGTATACCCTAGATGATAAGGGTTGGTTACGTAGGGACGGTAGTCTTTGTGTACCACGGGATGAGAACTTGAGGAAGACCATTATTGATGATGCACATCGTTCAAAGATGACCATCCATCCCGGCGGGGACAAGATGTACATGGACATGAGACGAGTTTACATTTGGGCCGGCATGAAGAGGGATGTGGCCGTATTTGTCTCTAGATGCTTGGTGTGCCAAAAAGTTAAAGCAGAACAAAAGAAGCCCGATGGGTTGCTTCACCCATTGGAGGTCCCACAATGGAAGTGGGAAAGTGTCTCGATAGGCTTTGTTGACGGGTTATCGACATGGAGGAAGGGTAATACGAGGATTTGGGTCGTGGTAGATAGACTTACTAAGAGCACCCATTTCATTCATGTGAAGAGTAAGAGGACTGCTCCATGGTTAGCCTCATATACATTCGAGAGATAGTTCGTTTACACGGTGTTCCTTCTAGCATAGTGAGCGACCGCGATCCTGTCTTCACTAGCGAGTTTTGGAAGAGCTTGCAAGAGGCGGTAGGGACTCAGTTATGTTTGAGCACCACATATCATCCTCAGAGGGATGGCCAGATCGAGAGGGTGAATCGTATTCTAGAGGACCTATTGAGGTTGTGTGTCTTAGATTCGGAGGTACATGGGAGGAACATCTTCCATTGGTGGAGTTCACATATAATAATAGCTTTCATCCTAGCATTGGCATGGCACCGATCGAGGCTCTTTATGGACGGCCGTGTCGTTCACCTACAAGCTGGTGGGAGTCTACGGATAAGATCTTGCTTGGGCCCGATATGATTAGAGAGAGTTCAGAAAAGATCGATTTGATTCGAAGGAGGATGAAGACGGCGCAAGATAGGCAGAAATCTTATGCGTACAAGAGGAGGACAGATCTTGAGTTTGATATTGGGGACATTGTCTTTGTCAAGGTGTCTCCATTACGGAATGTGGTTCGCTTTGGGTCCGTTGGGAAGTTAGCACCAAGGTTCATAGGGTTGTTTCCTATTAGGGAAAGGATTGGACAGATGGCGTATAGAGTGGAGTTTCCCGAGAGGCTTAGTGGTGTACACGATGTATTCCACGTATCACATTTGAGGAAATGCTTGCATGAGATCGCGGAAGTGGTAGAGCCGAGCTTGCTTAGAGAGGTGGATATCGAGCGTGATGCGACGATTCGACAAGCTCCTATGTGCATTCTTGGGTCGGAGATTAAGAAGTTGAGAAATCGAGAGGTCAGACTAGTCAAAGTGCAATCGGGAGATGATGAGGGCAACACTACTTGGGAGACGGAAGAGAAGATGCGTTCATTGTACCCTTTTCTTTTCGAGGGTATGTCTTTTAATCCTTTATCATTTAGCTTGTACTTATCTTATCTTTAGTATGTCCTCTCACTAGTATCTTTGACCTTTAGATAGGGTAATCCTGTGGTTGAAACATGTGTTTGAGACATGTTATGTATGATGGATGCATGTGGATGCAAGTGGTTGCTAATGGTTGCTCGTCGATGCATATACACACACTTTAGGCACTAGATCGGCTTAGTCACTTCATATTGCATATTGCATATAAATGTGTGTGCATATTTAATTTAATGGATGTAAAATGGTTGTACTATCATATGGATGCTGCATTTTGGTGAATGGTTGTACACACATATAAAAATAATATGTATCGATAGGATTCTTTCGCATACATAACGGACGCATGGAACTATCATGGTTTGCATTAAGGAGGTCAACTGAATCAGTAGACCGCCTGATTTTGCATTAGATAAGGAACATATACACACACTTCTTGCATATGTTCATACAACATTAGGAATTTATAAAGACAATGGATGCCTGTGTTTGACGGTTGAGTAGATGGTTGTTGGGATGTTAGGACATGCATTCTCCTTAACTTGGAGATTTCGGGGGCGAAATCCTTTAAGGAGGGGAGAATGTAACACCCCGTATTTCTGTTAACACTATAATAACAAATTGAAGAATAACTAATCTCAGATGTGAGAATTAAGGGAAACGGGTTGCGCCATTGTGTTCGTCTCGGAATTCTAGTTGAGATATATTCCGAGTTTGCGTGAATTGGACTTCGTATGAAGAAGTTATGGCCATCAGAAGTTTCAGAAAATTCAAAACAGATTTCAAAATTCAAAATTTCAGAGTCAGATGGGCTAGGCGGGAAAATTCCCGCTAGGGCCAAGTCGACCATAGGGTCGACCTGGGGGTGGACCTACCCTGACCAGGTCGACCATAGCCTGGCCCCCTCTCCCACACGGGTAGATTTGATTGATGACCTGTTTATGACTATGTGCTGACACATTAGGTGTAATGACCCGGATCCTTATGGGTTAAAATTTTGGATATTTAATATGGATTTAAATATTGGGTGGATAAATATAAATGGAATTTTTATATTTAGTTAACGATTTAATAATCGATTTCGATTTAATATTGAATATATTAAATTATCAGAATACGAAAATGGATTTAGTTGAATTCAAAATTTTATTTGAATTAAATACTGTTCAAATAATTAATAGGAAATTTAGTTTGAATTTATAACAATAATGATATTTATTCATTTATCGAGGAAATAAATTCTCTGAAATTAATTTATATTGAATTAAATTAATATCTTCCAAATATAATCGAACTGGACTTCGTGACCTATCCCAGTGGGTTGAGAATAGTGGTATTACCCTAGGATTGACAGTTGTTGGGTTCAGAAAGGAGTTCGGAATCATGGGTTAGTTTTATTAAGGGACACCGGTCCAAAAACTAATTAAAAATATAATAAATTCCTTTTGTTCATGGATAGAAATAAAACAACAAGAGGCCTCGCTGTGAAAATTCTAAACCATAAGAGGAATCAAATCACGGCCTTCCTCAAATCCACAAAGAAATCGAGAGGAGAAGGAAGTATCCACGCACTGTTTTTTTTCTTTTACTTAAACAACGACACCCTCCCTAAATCTCTCTTTAAAATTCAATCGGAATCGAAAGCTTCAAAACCGAATGGCCACTCTCCGATTTTCTTCCCAAATAAAATCAAAACACAGGCATCCTATTTCTCCTCCTCCATCGAAATCGAGTTCGCCAGAAATAAGGTTGGTCAGAAACGCAGGTTTCGGGGTGGTGCGATGGATAGTCTCGGGGTCGAGTTCAACCTAGAATCCACCGCGATGCTCAGATTAGGGTTCGGTGATATTGCGGTGAAGGTCAGAAATTGGATCTGGGTAAATCCGAGCTAGAGTTGAAATCCCCCTTTCGATTTAGGCGTTGCAGATGAAGCAAACAGTGGACTCGATCTTATGGTTGTCTTCGACACTTGCGTTGTTCCCTTTGAAGGACTTAGGGCATTTAACAGTCGTCGGTTTTGGGTTTATCGCAATGGAAAAGGTCGGAGTGCGAGCTGCTGCTGAGTGGAGATTTTGAAGTTGGTGAAAAGTGGTGCGATGTTGTTGGGTCTGGACATTGTCAGCAACGTCCGATGGTGGTGCGAGCTGATGAAGTCAATGATGGAGGAATGGTGACGGACTCTGGAAGGAGTCTGTGTAATATTTGGTGAACTGTTTAACAGTGAGGATTGAAGGAGAAATGATCATTTCCTGGATGGTGGTTGGGGCAAATGAACCAGATGGATTTTGTTGGATTCATATTTTTCCCTGATCGTTTAGGGAACTAGCAGTAAGATGCTGGGAAGGGTGCGATGATCAATGTCTGAGTTCAAAACAATGGTGATGGTACTGGCCGTGGTCGATGATGTTCGAATCGAGATGTTGAAAAAAAGGCAACATAATGTGTTCGACATTAAGGTAATTTAAAGTTCATTTAGTTATTGTTTTCTAATTTTAAAGTAATTTAATTAAATTCGGTAAATTAGCAAACTTATAAAATATATAACCTTTGAATATATTTCCAGAATCAAGTAAAAACGATTATTTTGGATTCGAATTGGCAAAGGTCTGCATACGTACTGAGTTGGAGTAATATGGAACTAATCAAAATAATCGTCGTTTCAATGGAAATTCTGGTGAGTAAAATCTCACTCACTTTTATTTATTTATTTTTATATAGTTAAAAATAATTGTCTGTGCTTGTTTGGATGCTGTCTGTTTGTTTTAAAATATATATATAGTTATTTAGGATTGGTTGACTATTATATATATATATATATTGGGTTGATGATTGGTTGGATTCCCGCGGTTTCATTAGCGGATGCCCGCGGTTTCATAGCGGATGATTACCCTAT
Source organism: Allium sativum (assembly GCA_030737875.1). Classification (NCBI taxonomy): domain Eukaryota; kingdom Viridiplantae; phylum Streptophyta; class Magnoliopsida; order Asparagales; family Amaryllidaceae; genus Allium; species Allium sativum. The sequence goes on along the minus strand of CM060915.1, from coordinate 191,484,755 downwards.
ACGCCCCACGCTATGATTAGTGGATGACCTTCTATACCGCGATATCCTGCCTCGAAGCAGGATGGGTATTACTATGTTGACTAACATCTGTGGATGCAGGAAAACAGGTTGGAGGAATCCAACTGGATTCCTCAAAAATATATATTATCTGTTTGTTTGTTTGATGTCATATATATTCATATATGATGTGATAAAAATCAAATGATTGAAATTTGGTTGATTGATTGTTTAAAATATCCCTAGGGCTTGAATATTGATTCATAAAAATATCGGAAAGGGTATTTGATATTTAAAAAGGAAATTCTATTTTTGTAAATAGAATTTGAATTTTAAATAAAACTATAGAAAATATTAACTTGTTTTGAAGGTATATAAAACAAGTAATTAAATTTATAAACTTTGTTTATAAATGAAAATATGGGATTTGAATTGAATTTATAAACTTTGTTTATAATTGGAAGATGGGATTTCAATCGAATTTATAAACTTTGTTTATAAATGAGAATATGGGATTTGAATTGAATTTATAAACGTTGTTTATAAATGGAAAGGTGGGATTTGAATTGAAGTTATAAACGTTGTTTATAAATAATGCAGAGAATTCAAATAGACTTTGAATATAGAATTCAAATAGACTTTGAATATAGAATTTGAATAACAGAATTCAAATGGACTTTAAACGATTTGAATATAGGATTCAAATGGAATTTAAACAATAGAATTTGAATAGATTTGAATAATAGAATTCAAATAGACTTTAAACTATAGAATTTGAAAATAGAATTCAAATGAAGTTTAAATAAAGAGAATTCAAATAGAATTGAATTGGAATTTGAGTAAGAAGTCGATAAGGAAACGAGAGTATGAGTATAATTAGAATTTGTTAATATGCAGTTAAAATATATTTGAACATGTCATGTTCAAATATGAAGGTGAAATAGACTGAAAAGTTAAGTAACAGATTTAATTAACAAATTGAGTTAAAACGATTGGTATAGTTAATTTAGACTGGGCAGGTATAAATATAAAGGAGACAGGTATGGAATAAAGTATAGAAGTGAAATAAATAGAATGCCCGACAAAAAGGTACGTATTTAATTTCCATATGAGATTTTATGCACCGTATCGGCAATCCGCTTGGCTTTTTCTTTTTCTTTTTTGAGATAAGAAGGACCGGGAAAGCTATTTGAAATTTCCCGATGCTCCCGGTACAAAGGAGGTTATGGCGAATTTTTCCAGGAGTATAAGGAGATAGAATATTTTTAAGATAATTTGATAGTTAGAAATTAACATATCAAAATATATAGAAGTCGATAAGAAAACGAACTTAGAAATAGAATAGTATAATCAAAAAGGAAGACTAGGAGTAAAATCTAGTAAGAATAGAAAGAGAAAATGTATATGTGTTTAAAGGTGAATAATCAGTTGTATGGTATTGGTTATTAAAGTAAGTAGTCTTGTCTGTTTTGACGTTAAATGTTATTCAGTCAAGGTCTGAGAGGTAATTGTACCCCAACTTGGTTGATTTCATGATATACCGGTAAGTTGCAAGATTCAGGCTCGAAGATCAATGTGGAATAAGAATTAGTTAAATACTGTATTTGGGTTGCCGTAACGATGTTTTACACAACATCTGTTTTAACCCAAATATGTGCAAAGCTTGGAAATAGAATAATGAATATTTCCTAGTATAGAAAATAAAAGAAGGTGATATTCGGAAATGTTTTCCAAATAACGCAAAAGGGCCAACATGGTTATTGAAAATATTTGGTTAACAAATATTGATAAAGAAATAGAGAAGAGATTTAATTAATGAAATATTAATTAAAGCTCCGTGATTGTTGGATGTTTGGATGAACACTTGTTTTATTCGATAGTTAAATCATCGACTATCGAAACACTTGTTTTTATTCGATAGTTAAATCACAGACTATCGAAGTTTTGACCATCATTGTCAATATGGAGAGACCGGTTGGATTATTATCCGAAGAACCACTCCATATCGGCAGTAGCGTGCGAATCAGATTATATAAAGATAATCGAAGACGGAGTAGAGTTCAAGGACTTTTTCTATTAATAGAAAAAGTGCCTTCAGTTCATCCTGTTCCTGGGTGACTTGTATGGATGAATGCCTGACAGAGTATTTCCAGGCGATCACGTATATTGATTTCTCCAACCGTACCAAGAGTGGAGGCGGAGAAGGAAACTTCTTTAAGCTAACACATATTGTATTGTTGTAGACGTCAATCGGTGATTTGATGGATTTGACAATGTGGCATTCAAAGTGAATTTGGTATGATGATAAAGCGTAGCTTCTAGCCTCATCATCCGGTAAATGACAGAAATCGGGCAGGCAGCATGGCTAAGTCGGTCGCACCGAAGTAGGGTGTATAATCACCTGATCTAGAGTTTCATTTACTTCTAAAAATCTATTGTTGATGCTGTCCCATTCGGGAAACGGTTGCGGATCCCAACTGTTGGTGATATACATTCGATACACTCAAGCGAAATGAGTGGTCGGTCGTGTGTGGCCGGGTTGCAAGATGTTCTTGTTGAACCCAGTGTATTCCTCTCTAGAGGTACATTAGCGAAAGGTGGTTCCATACCTTGTCATAGTTGGAAATCCATTACCCAATACGTGCTTGCGGTTTTGATTCTATACTATATATGTAGAACGTGAGATGAAAGCGTTTCTGCTAGATGATTATATATATACTGTGGTTGATAGACATTATTATAATATCAAAAAGGTTTTTGATATAAAGATATTTTGGATTCTCATAAGGGAAAAACCCGTTCCGTTATGCGGCGTGGTCTTATGAGATATCGTTTACTTGTTCGAACTGTTTTTAAACTGTTTTACTCATACCAGTCCCATGACTGACCTGGAGTTTACTTTGTTGTTTTCCCTAAACTCTTGGTTGCCTAAATTTGTACGGGCAGTCAAGTAGTCGGGAATTTACAGATATACTGGAAGAGCTTGGAGCAGGAGGCTTCAGGATCATATAGCTATAGTTATTTCCGTTGTGTTGTAAGTGATGTACTTTGATATTGATGTATATTCAAGTACAGATGTATATTTCAAGTTATGTTATATATATTATATGTTATTCGTTCCGCTGTGAGATTCGTGTTACTCTGATGTTGTGTTCTTCTTCTTCTTCTATTCTAAGTTTCTATCTTATCTTTCCTCACCCTCTAATTTCTTTCACTAATTACCAGGATTTTTCGATGTTTTGGTTATCGACATCGAGCTTATGTCGATAACCAAAGTCGGTCAAAATCCGGGTCGTTACAGTTGGTATCAGAGCTTAAGTTAAGAATTACTTGGCTCTGTGGCGTGACTCGGTAGAGATAGGGTTAGTAATACCCTAGATTGAGTTTGAGTGTATATATATACGAGAGAGCGTATTTGTTATTTGGTATAAAAACCGTTTTATATTGTGTTGACTAGTCTGTTGAGTGGATTATAAATTTTGGTCGAATCGTGGGACGCCACGAAGTCGATAGGAATTTATAAACACTTGAACAGGAGATTGGACATGATATTGTTTTTAAATAGTTAAGTTGATTATTAGGATTATAATCGAATTAGATTATAAAAACTGAAATAGTTATATATAACCAATGGAGTTTGTATATGAAATGAAATATACAAGGGAGATGAAATTGAAATTGAATTCCAACCAGAATTCATAATTTAAAATCCTGGGAGTTTGGAAAATATTTTTCTAAATGGATTTTGAAAGAAATATAGTACTGAACTCATTCAGTAGCTGGGAAATAATTCTGATGATGGTCGCAACATCACCAGTCTTCATTTTCGAGTTTCTAAGTGACAAATTGCTGCCTTAGAAAAGTTTTGATGGAAATTTGTTTGAAAGAAACAAGTTGTTTGAAAATTCAGATGTTTTGAATTTGAGATAGATATAAATATATATGTATATATTTATATAACTTCAAAGGAATTTTGAAATGGGAATTGGAATATTAGATTTCAAATAGAAGTAAAATAAAGGAATTTTAATATATATATATAATTCAAATAGAAGTGAAATAGAATTTGAATTCAAAGGAATTCAAATGAGTTGAATAAAGAAAATTCAAATAGAAATTATATAAGAAAATTTGAAATGGAATTTGAATTCAAAGGAATTCAAATGGATTTGAATAAAGAAAAGTCAAATAGAGATTTGAATATTAGAATTCAAATGGAGAATGGTTAAATAGAATTTCAAAGAGAATATAAAGTGGAGGTTGAATATTAGAATTCAAAGAAAATATAAAGTTTGAAATAGAATTTTAAATAAAAGGAATTTAAATAGAAATTGAATAAAGGATTTCAAATGGAATTTGAATAAGGGATTTGAAATGGGGTTTTGAATAAAGAAATTCAAATAGAATTTGAAGATAAGGAATTGAAATGAAGAAATTCAAATAGAAATTGAATAGAAGGAAATAATATAGAGTTTGAATAAATGAAAATGTGGAATTTGAATATTGTAAATGTAGAGGACTTGAATATTTAAAGAGAAATAGATCGGGAATATTATGTGAAATGGATTTGATATATTTTTAAAATATATCAGAATGGAGTTGAATTTATTATAAACAGAGTTAAAACGTTTATATTTATAAATATAATTAAAACGAGCTCGCCGTAGTGCGGCAGTTCGAAAATTGGCGATTCGAACTTCAATTTAGTATACAGAACTCAATTGAAGTCGGAATTCTTTGAAACAAGAATCGTCGGGACCGGTTGAACTATAGTTTTCTAATGAAAGAGAAAAATCTAGATTTCATCGTATAGATTTTGAGTTATGTCAAAATCAAATTTTTAGAAAAGCAGTGCCAGAACCATTATAAAACCATAACGGTTTAATTAAATAAATAAAGGGATTTTTAGGAAATAAAATCTGGGTTGGCATTAGAAAAATCCAGACTGGAAATATAAAATATATATGAACTCTAGTGAAGTAAGTGAAATGATTTTTAAGACAAAAATCATATTTTAAATGGTTAAATAGAATTAACTAAATGGGAAAAGAATTAGTTAAAGGAAATTTGAGTCGAAATTGGGGTTTTGGATAAGTGAAAGAGATTGAGAGTTTGTGTTCGAAATCGAATATATAACTCGAGTTGAAATTATAATTAGATTAGTTTATAATTAAGTTGACATATATTTGAACAAGTGACATTCGAATAAAAATGGTGAAATAGGAAAAACGATTAATTAGCAACTAGTTAATGGGAATTTGAACGATTGAAATTAAATTTAACTTAAGTAAGTTAAATGGATCGAAATGAATAAATTGAGTAAAATCAATGTGAATATGAATTGGGTGTGAATTAAGGAAAAACTCAAAAGAGTTAAAAAGAAAATATATTTGTAAATCAAATATAAAGGAAATATATTTGTAACACAAATACAAAGGATGTTATGTGTAAACAAATAGAAGGAGAAATATTTGTAAAAACATTTACAAATAGAATTTAAAAGGAAATATTTGTAAAACATTTACAAATAGATTAAATGGAAATATTTATTTATAGAAAATAAAAAGAATGTTATAAATGAGATATTTATTTGTTAAATAAATAGAATTTAATCAAAGGAATATTAAGAAGATGAATAGAAAATGGAAATCTGTTTTTTAACAGATAAATAGAAAAGATTAATTTACAAATAATAGTTTATAAATTAAATTAAATATTTATCATTCGATAGATGGAATATATAAGTCAGAACTTATATAGAGGAGAGATATTGGTTTTTAACACCGATAGTTTTAAATAGAAGGGGTATACAACACTTGTATAAGTGAAGTAACGTTATTAAAGAGAACATTTATAAAGTGAAGAACCGTTACTAAAAGTAAATCTTTATAAATGAAGAAACGTTATCCAATAAGAGTTATTCGAATAGGAGAAGTCGATTAGAGTTAGAAATAATCGATTAGAGTTAGAATAAATCAATTAGAGTAAGTATTAACCAGTTAGAGTTAATCAATTAGGGTTAATCCGTAAAGTTAATTGAATATTAGTTATTCAATTAGGATTTATCGAATATTTGTTATTCAATTTAAGAGTTAACCAGATAGAGTTAATTGAACATAGTTAATCGAATTAAGATTTAATTGAATGTTAGTTATTCAATTAAAGTTGATCGAATATAGTATTGAGATAGAGTTAGTCAAACATAGTTACTCAGGATAAGTTGCCATTTCGTACAGCTTCTAGCGTAATTCGCAGGAATGCAGATAGCCTAGGGCGGTCGGATGTTTCCTGGGGGAATCGGGCGTAACCATTGTGATCGCTGCGATCTAGAGTTCAGCGAATGGAGTTAAATCAAATATAGTTATTCGGATAGAATTAAAGGAGTTATCGAATATAGTTTTATTCGAAAGGAATTATCGATTATTAGTTAATCGAAGGAGTTATCGATTATTAGTAAATCGGAGGAGTTATCGATTATTTGTTAATCGAAAAGAGTTATCGATTAGTTTAATCGAAATGAGTTATAGAATATTGGTTATTCGAAGGGAGGTTTTCGAATCTAGTTATTCGATAGAGAGATTATCGAATATAGTTATTCGAAGGGAGGAGTTATCTAATAGGGATTTATTCGAAAGAAAGTTACGTAAGGAAGTTTGAAATGTTGAGTATCAACATAAATAAGTTTTGAAAAGATAAATGGGTTTGTAGCACTTTTTCTACCTTATCAATTTCGAGGATGAAATTATTTTAAGTGGGGAAGATTGTAATGACCCGGATCCTTATGGGTTAAAATTTTGGATATTTAATATGGATTTAAATATTGGGTGGATAAAATAAATGGAATTTTTATTTTTAGTTAACGATTTAATAATCGATTTCGATTTAATATTGAATATATTAAATTATCAGAATACGAAAATGGATTTAGTTGAATTCAAAATTTTATTTGAATTAAATAATGTTCAAATAATTAATAGGAAATTTAGTTTGAATTTATAATGATAATGATATTTATTCATTTATCGAGGAAATAAATTCTCTGAAATTAATTTATATTGAATTAAATTAATATCTTCCACAGATAATCGAGCTCGACTTCGTGACCTATCCCAGTGGGTTCAGAATAGTGGTATTACCCTAGGATTGACAGTTGTTGGGTTCAGAAAGGAGTTCGGAATCATGGGTTATTTTAATTAAGGGACGCCGGTCCAAAAACTAATTAAAAATATAATAAATTCCTTTTGTTCATAGATAGAAATAAAACAACAAGAGGCCTCGCTGTGAAAATTCTAAACCATAAGAGGAATCAAATCATGGCCTTCCTCAAATCCACAAAGAAATCGAGAGGAGAAGGAAGTATCCACGCACTGTTTTTTTTCTTTTACTTAAACAACGACACCCTCCCTAAATCTCTCTTTAAAATTCAACCGGAATCGAAAGCTTCAAAACCGAATGGCCACTCTCCGATTTTCTTCCCAAATAAAATCAAAACAGAGGCATCCTATTTCTCCTCCTCCATCGAAATCGAGTTCGCCAGAAATAAGGTTGGTCAGAAACGCAGGTTTCGGGGGGTGCGATGGATAGTCTCGGGGTCGAGTTCAACCTAGAAGCCACCGCGATGCTTAGATTAGGGTTCGGTGATATTGCGGTGAAGGTCAGAAATTGGATCTTGGTAAATCCGAGCTAGAGTTGAAATCCCCCTTTCGATTTAGGCGTCACAGATGAAGCAAATAGTGGACTCGATCTTATGGTTGTCTTCGACACTTGCGTTGTTCCCTTTGAAGGACTTAGGGCATTTAACAATCATCGGTTTTGGGTTTATCGCAATGGAAAAGGTCGGAGTGCGAGCTGCTGCTGAGTGGAGATTTTGAAGTTGGTGAAAAGTGGTGTGATGTTGCGGGGTCTGGACATTGCCAGCAACGTCAGAAGGTGGTGCGAGCTGATGAAGTCAATGATGGAGGAATGGTGACGGACTCTGGAAGGAGTCTGTGTAATATTTGGTGAACTATTTAACAGTGAGGATTGAAGGAGAAATGATCATTTCCTGGATGGCGGTTGGGGCAAATGAACCAGATGGATTTTGTTGGATTCATATTTTTCCCTGATCGTTTAGGGAACTAGCAGTAAGATGCTGGAAAGGGTGCGATGATCAATGTCTGAGTTCAAAACAATGGTAATGGTACTGGCTGTGGTCGATGATGTTCGAATCGAGATGCTGAAAAAAAGGCAACATAATGTGTTCGACATTAAGGTAATTTAAAGTTCATTTAGTTATTGTTTTCTAATTTTAAAGTAATTTAATTAAATTCGATAAATTAGCAAACTTATAAAATATATAACCTTTGAATATATTTCCAGAATCAAGTAAAAACGATTATTTTGGATTCGAATTGGAAAAGGTCTGCATACGTACTGAGTTGGAGTAATATGGAACTAATCAAAATAATCGTCGTTTTAATGGAAATTCTTGTGAGTAAAATCTCACTCACTTTTATTTATTTATTTTTATATAGTTAAAAATAGTTGTCTGTTCTTGTTTGAATGTTGTCTGTTTGTTTTAAAATATATATATAGTTATTTAGGATTGGTTGACTATTATATATATATATATATATTGGGTTGATGATTGGTTGGATTCCCGCAGTTTCATTAGCAGATGCCCGCGGTTTCATAGCGGATGATTACCATATACGGCCCACGCTAGGATTAGTTGATGACCTTCTATACCGCGATATCCTGCCTCGAAGCAGGATGGGTATTACTATGTTGACTAACATCTGTGGATGCAGGAAAACAGGTTGGAGGAATCCAACTGGATTCCTCAAAAATATATATTATCCGTTTGTTTGTTTGATATCATATATATTCATATATGATGTGACAAATATCAAATGATTGAAATTTGGTTGATTGATTGTTTAAAATATCCCTAGGGCTTGAATATTGATTCATAAAAATATAGGAAAGGGTATTTGATATTTAAAAAGGAAATTCTATTTTTGTAAATAGAATTTGAGTTTTAAATAAAACTATAGAAAATATTAACTTGTTTTGAAGGTATATAAAACAAGTAATTAAATTTATAAACTTTGTTTATAAATGAAAATATGGGATTTGAATTGAATTTATAAACTTTGTTTATAAATGGAAGATGGGATTTGAATCGAATTTATAAACTTTGTTTATAAATGAAAATATGGGATTTGAATTGAATTTATAAACGTTGTTTATAAATGGAAAGGTGGGATTTGAATTGAAGTTATAAACGTTATTTATAAATAATGCAGAGAATTCTAATAGACTTTGAATATAGAATTCAAATAGACTTTGAATATAGAATTTGAATAACAGAATTCAAATGGACTTTAAACGATTTGAATATAGGATTCAAATGGAATTTAAACAATAGAATTTGAATAGATTTGAATAATAGAATTCAAATGGACTTTAAACTATAGAATTTGAAAATAGAATTCAAATGAAGTTTAAATAAAGAGAATTCAAATAGAATTGAATTGGAATTTGAATAAGAAGTCGATAAGGAAACGAGAGTATGAGTATAATTAGAATTTGTTAATATGCAGTTAAAATATATTTGAACATGTCATGTTCAAATATGAAGGTGAAATAGACTGAAAAGTTAAGTAACAGATTTAATTAACAAATTGAGTCAAAACGATTGATATAGTTAATTTAGACTGGGCAGGTATAAATATACAGGAGACAGGTATGGAATAAAGTATAGAAGTGAAATAAATAGAATGCCCGACAAAAAGGTACGTATTTAATTTCCATATGAGATTTTATGTGCCGTATCGGCAAGCCGCTTGGCTTTTTCTTTTTTGAGATAAGAAGGACCGGGAAAGCTATTTGAAATTTCCCGATGCTCCCGGTACAAAGGAGGTTATGGCGATTTTTTCCGGGAATTTAAGGAGATAGAATATTTTTAAGATAATTTGATAGTTAGAAATTAACATATAAAAATATATAAAAGTCGATAAGAAAATGAACTTAGAAATAGAATAGTATAATCAAAAAGGAAGACTAGGAGTAAAATCTAGTAAAAATAGAAAGAGAAAATGTATATGTGTTTAAAGGTGAATAATCAGTTGTATGGTATTGGTTATTAGAGTAAGTAGTCTTGTCTGTTTTGACGTTAAATGTTATTCAGTCAAGGTCTGAGATGTAATTATACCCCAACTTGGTTGATTTCATGATATACCGATAAGTAGCAAGATTCAGGCTCGAAGATCAATGTGGAATAAGAATTAGTTAAATACTGTATTTGGGTTGCCGTAACGATGTTTTACACAACATCTGTTTTAACCCAAATATGTGCAAAGCTTGGAAATAGAATAATGAATATTTCCTAGTATTGTAAATAAAAGAAGGTGATATTCGGAAATGTTTTCCAAATAACGCAAAAGGGCCAACATGGTTATTGAAAATATTTGGTTAACAAATATTGATAAAGAAATAGAGAAGAGATTTAATTAATGAAATATTAATTAAAGGATCCGTGATTGTTGGATGTTTGGATGAACACTTGTTTTATTCGATAGTTAAATCATCGATAATCGAAACACTTGTTTTTATTCGATAGTTAAATCACAGACTATCGAAGTTTTGACCATCGTTGTCAATATGGAGAGACTGGTTGGATTATTATCCGAAGAACCACTCCATATCGGCAGTAGCGTGCGAATCAGATTATATAAAGATAATCGAAGACGGAGTAGAGTGCAAGGACTTTTTCTATTAATAGAAAAAGTGCCTTCAGTTCATCCTGTTCCTGGGTGACTTGTATGGATGAATGTCTGACAGAGTATTTCCAGGCGATCGTGTATATTGATTTCTCCAACCGTACCAAGAGTGGAGGCGGAGAAGGAAACTTCTTTAAGCTAACACATAATGTATTGTTGTAGACGTCAATCGGTGATTTGATGGATTTGACAATGTGGCATTTAAAGTGAATTTGGTATGATGATAAAGCGTAGCTTCTAGCCTTATCATCCGGTAAATGACAGAAATCGGGCAGGCAGCATGGCTAAGTCGGTCGCACCGAAGTAGGGTGTATAATCGCCTGATCTAGAGTTTGATTTACTTCTAAAAATCTATTGTTGATGCTGTCCCATTCGGGAAACGGTTGCTGATCCCAACTGTTGGTGATATACATTCGATACACTCAAGCGAAATGAGTGGTCGGTCGTGTGTGGCCGGGTTGCAAGATGTTCTTGTTGAACCCAGTGTATTCCTCTCTAGAGGTACATTAGCGAAAGGTGGTTCCATACCTTGTCATAGTTGGAAATCCATTACCCAATACGTGCTTGCGGTTTTGATTGTATACTATATATGTAGAACGTGAGATGAAAGCGTTTCTGCTAGATGATTATATATATACTGTGGTTGATAGACATTATTATAATATCAAAAAGGTTTTTGATATAAAGATATTTTGGATTCTCATAAGGGAAAAACCCGTTCCGTTATGCGGCGTGGTCTTATGAGATATCGTTTACTTGTTCGAACTATTTTTAAACTGTTTTACTCATACCAGTCCCATGACTGACCCGGAGTTTACTTTGTTGTTTTCCCTAAACTCTTGGGTGCCTAAATTTGTACGGGCAGTCAAGTAGTCGGGAATTTACAGATATACTGGAAGAGCTTGGAGCAGGAGGCTTCAGGATCATATAGCTATAGTTATTTCCGCTGTGTTGTAAGTGATGTACTTTGATATTGATGTATATTCAAGTACAGATGTATATTTCAAGTTATGTTATATATATTATATGTTATTCGTTCCGCTGTGAGATTCGTGTTACTCTGATGTTGTGTTCTTCTTCTTCCTCTATTCTAAGTTTCTATCTTATCTTTCCTCACCCTCTAATTTCTTTCACTAATTACCAGGATTTTTCGATGTTTTGGTTATCGACATCGAGCTTATGTCGATAACCAAAGTCGCTCAAAATCCGGGTCGTTACATTAGGGTTTCTGATCTGCTCTGATTGGCTGGGATTAATTCTGGGTTGATCGGACGGCTTAAACTAATCCTAAACTCTATAAAAAGACATGAAGAATCAAAACCTAAAATCGAATTAAAATTAGATTCATGGCCTCAATGCCGTCACCTTGCAACTCAGAATAGCCACCACCAATTAGAGAGGAAGACAACTAATCAAATTCAATTCTATTCAACTCTAACAATGAATCTTCTTCAAAGGAAAGCTAATACAACTTCAGAACACAGAATTCAGAACTCAAGACCTTCTTTGAGTTGTGAGTTCTATTTCTTTAATAAAATAATTAGCAATTTAATTAAATTAAGTTATGATGTGGATTATATGGATAGGATGTGAATTATTGACTGCATGCTATAATTATGTTGTAAAAATTGTGATGTTATCATACATGTGGTAAATTCTATGATGTTATTTTGTGATCATCTATGTTGCTACCATCAATGTTGTAATTATATGATTGGCTTATGTATAATCAAATCATCATGTTGTTCATATGCTAGTTTGGTTATGTTGATTCATATGATAAATCATATGTATGTGTGCAAGTTTAGCTATTGATTTAGACATGAATCATATGCAAGTTAGTGAAAAATATGTATAACCTTACATGTTTCATGACATCTATTTTAGATCCAAAGTTAGGCTATGACATGTGTGAGTTATATGCTAAATTCTACATGCTAGTTTACATGTTTAGATGTAAGTTTACGCCATTGTTATGTTGCATAAATCACATATGCAAGTTTATATAAATATATGAGTTTGGAATATAAATCATGTTATGCAAGTTTGTGGTTATTTCTTATGCAAGTTTACACCTTTAGATGTAGATCTATGACATACATGATTTATGCAAGTTGTGTCCATTATCTAAACAAGTTTACACCTTTAGATTTGGATCTATGACATATGTAGTTTTATGCAAGTTGTAAATTTGGCCTATGCAAGTTTTAGATGTAGAGCATCATTCACACATGCAAGTTCACCCCTTATGTTTAGATCTATTTTTAATTATATGTATGTTGTGATGTTTTCTCTTTATTCCATGAGTTAGACTATTCGAGTCTAACGTATATTTTACGTTAAATGAACGAACGTACAACGTGGGGTAATGGGATAATATTAAAAGATTTTATATTGAGAATTAACATAAATGCCTTAAAAGGCATATAATTAATTTGTGATGAAAATTGGTATGATTTTACATACCATAAATAAATGAACATAAATGAGTCAATTACGGCAATAGTTAAATTTGGAATTAATTGATAATTTGAATAGGGAAATTAATTCAAATTGGGGAATGATTAATTAGGAGTAATTAATCGTCTAAGACACGAGGTTAGGCTCTTATGTGGTGTAAGACTGCACGGACCCGCCTGGCAAATCCAGCTGCCACAAATGCCAGTCTAATGAGGGAGGTCTTAGGCATAAATTAAATGCGTAGTAGTTGTAAAGACATGAGGTCAGGCTCTTTTGTGGTGTAAGACTGCATGGACCCGCCCGACAAATCCTGCTGCCACAAATGCTAGTCTAATGTGGAAGGTCTTTATAAGGTTACGGTCTTAATGAATTAAGAAACACTTAACCAGATAAACATGTAGTGGGACATGAGGGGGTTAAGTGGGTGCCTTGGGTGGCATGTGGAATCTAGTGGTTGCCTTTGGTGGAATTTGAAATACGATTAGAAACACTTAACCAAAATTGAAACATGTAAGTGAACATGAATAAGGAGAGGGTTAAGTGGGATGTACTAGAGGGGACCAAGCTTATGTGGATAGCTTGTGTCAAGTAATGGAGGGCCCGTTTCAACAAGTAACCCATATGTATGTTTGTGGGCTCGACCTAAGTCGAGGACGGGACACGCATACTGGGCTTGACTGTAAGAGGCCAAAACGGGTTAGCGGTGGCAACGCAAGTCCAAAGGGTTCATATGCGTGTGTGGGCCCGGGCTGGTAGGTAAGACGTTTTTGCATCGTGTAGGTATAAGTCGTGCATTATATGTGGTATCGGGTTGCCACTTTGGGGAGTGATACACCCTACTGTGGGGCTAGCATGGGTATCTACGAGTTCGGGATTCGATTGCTTGGGGGTAGTGGGTACACCTAGTGGAGATAAGGGCAGGCGGCACCTATAAAGGAAACTGGGGGTGCACGAAACTACCATTATCATTATTAAGTTCTGTAGGCAGGATAAACCTTAGGGTAACTAGTGGTGGTGCAGTATAGTAAATATCTCATAGTGGTTTAGGTGCGCTTTAACGTTATCTTAGTTCAATCTTATTTCCTTGTATTGTTATACCCAATTGTTCATAGTCATTTCCCTATTTTCCAACTTATGCCTTAGCCTAGTTATTTTGATATATTGTTAAAGTTATCGCACTTGCTAGACTTTTTGTCTGACCCCCTTTGTTTCGTCCTATTTTCTTCCTTCCCCCCTCCCCAAGGAGCTCAGGTTGGAACTAGCACCAGCGGAGCTTGATTTTGGACAGCTGTATCTCTGCTTTTAGAAGTTGCTTGGATCGCTGAAGTAAAGTTCAGCCTCTCTTATTTATGGCTATTTTGTACTGGGGTTATGTCTTTCAATTTATGTACTTTGATTTAGTCAAATGGATATTATGTACTTTGACTCTGGTTTTTAATGATGTAATCAAACTTATGTGTTTACCGCTGCAATGAATAAAATTTTAAATTTTTAAGTGCTGTTTATATCTGTCTTGTTGTTAAGTTTCTATTCTATACACACTCAATACGCTCCATGGAAGTTAATGCATTCCCTTTGTGAGTGACATTAATGGACGTGGGGTGTTACAAGCACAGTCCCAACGAAGCCTAGGTATTCGCTCAACCTATACTCTGATACCACTTTAATGGCCCGCAAATCCATACATTTGAGTTGACTACATGCATCACATGTCCAACCTAAATATCACAGAAATGCAAATCAATTTTTTTGAAGAAAAAGGTAGAAGAAGAACAGAAATATCAACACAGAATCTCACATCGCAGCCCAAAAAAATATAATATCTCATAACTTTTTAAACACAAAATTTTAACCGTATAACATACAATTATCAGGGTACAACACTTACAACACAACGAAAATAAAATACAATATATCTAACACTGAAGCCTCCAACTTCAAGCTCCGTTAGATAGATCTGTAAAATCCTAAACTACTTGACTACAGGCACAAATTTAGGCACCAAGGATTTTAAGTAAAATAAAACAAAACAAAATAAACTCTGGGTCAGTCATGAGACTGATATGGGTAAATAATTTAAAACAGTCTGGGAAAATAAATGATATTTCATACGACCACGCCGTATAAAACAGTACAGGTTTTTCCCTTATGAGAATCCAAAACACTTAATATTACTTTCAAATCCTTTTGAAAGAAAATGACAATCTTTATATTAAAAGTCTTTTGATATTATAATAGTGTCTAAATCAAATAAATAACAATCTAGTGGAACGCTTTCATCTCACGCTACTCATACGTAATATACAATCAAAACCACAGGCAATTATTGGGTAATGAATTTCCCACTATGACAAGGTATGGATCCACCTTCCAATAGTGTATATCTAGAGAGCAATATGTTGGGTTCAAGAAGAACATCTTACAAACCGGCCACACATGACCAAGCACTCATTTCGCTTGAGTGTATCGAACATATGTCACCAACGGTTGGGATCGTCAACCATTTTCCCGAATGGGACAACATCGAATAGAATAAAGAATGAAATGAATTTCTCCATATAGGTGATAATACACCCTAATTTGGTGCTACCCCCTTATCCATGCTAACTGCCCGATTTTTGTCATTTTTCGGTTGTCGAGGCTTGAGGCTACGGTTACTTACCATTCATTAATAGCACAATCACTTTGAATGCAATATGGTTAGATCCGTTAATCATTAATTGGTTTGCACAAATATATTCTGGATATTATGCTAAGAGAATAATTCTCCGCCACCATATACTTTTATACAGACCAACATATGCGATCACTGGAAATACATTGTTAAACCTTTGTCCATATACGTTTGTTCTGGGATTGAACGAAACCGAAGTGTAACTTCCCGCATTTTTATCGGTTTGTATTTGAATATTTAAATCAGTTCAAATATTGAATTCGTAATATAAGTGGATTTATAAAGAAGTTGAACGTATAAAAATATATATTAAATATAATTGAGCCCGTAATATTGTAGCAGTTCGTAATTTAACGTTCTGAACTTCAACTGAGTGTATAAGACCCGTTATTAGTCGGATACGAAACAAGAAACGTTGGAATCTGCTGATTTGTATTTTTCAAATGGAAGTGAAAAACTGAAATTTTGTGTTATAGATTGGGAGTTATGTCCAAATCAAATTTCAAAATAGTCGCTATAGAATTGTTCATTGACCGTAACGGTTTATTTAAAATAACTACATACTGGTTTCGAATTTAGACAAGTTCTTTTGAGACATAGTGATAAGTTAGTTTTGAGAATTTTACTAAATTTTTTAATTAAATAAATAAGCGTCTTTTTATTTAGAGTATTTCGCAACATATATCAATATTTTAGGGTTTCACAATATGAGTAAAACTACCGATATTATTATATTTTTGGGATCGTGGCACCACGCTGCACATGACGGTATTTTTAGCTCTGTCCGTAGCAGTCAGTAAATGAACAAAGTTCTATACGATCGTCACCACTTACACCTTAACAAATATCTATGGGCATTAAATGAAACATGTGCTAAGCCTTTCTTTATCAAAACCTACACAACAGTGCTATACCCTAAACTGTACACTGATACACATCGCTACCCTGTAATCTACCCTTACCCTATTACTTCATTGTGAAGTAATACATAACCTACCTATCCTCTATCTAATCAAAATTTGCCTTAGCAGTTAAGTGTTGGATTGTCTTCGGCTAGTCACAACTACTCTATCTCCAGATTACTCACACAAGTACTAAACCACGTCCCTAACAAATTATACAGTAGAGCTACCCCGTTAATCTATCATGCCTAAGAACGAGTTGTCCATCAAAGCAGCGTGTTAACTCATCGAAAGTAATATCATTCATGGATTTTTCAAATCAACAGCTCTACGTTGTATCACTATCCTAAGCTAAAACATGGTACCTACCCTAGTCTCTGTTGCTTAAGTATTAATATTCTCATCTATAACTACACGCTATTCCTTCTTTTCTTTCTTCTTTCAGAAATTACACCGAAGCTTTAAAGATGATTTCAGAAATAAAAACAAAACGAAATCCTCATCCATAGATCTGCGAATTTCCCCAAGTGCCTCTTTTCATTATCATATATTTATATAGTAATCAAAATGTGAGGGAGAAAAGTATAACTAAGCCACCATCCCATTTTCACATTCGATAGCAGTGTCGTTAGGATCAGAGAAGTGAAACGTGGGAGCTCTGTTGGAGTTCGAGTGGCCATGGATCCAGACGCAGAAGCAAGGGAGTATACAACCTGATAGATCTGACCAAGGCAGTAGGTTCTAAAACTTGTTGAAGACCCACAGAAAAGTGGAGGAGTTGTAGATACTACGGCATGATATTTTGAAGAGGATTCACTATTGTTGTTTTTGGGAGTATTGAAATACATTGGTTTTCATAAATGGTAAGGGGGAGGGGGGGATGTTTTCGGTGAACAGGAGGAGTAGCATGGGTATTGTTGGAAGGACGTATGTTTGAGGAGAAGTGTTGTGCATAAGCGGTGGAATGCACAGGACATTGGGTGTTCGTGTAAAACATGAGGATGCTTTGCAATGCAAAACGCATGCACATGGGCGTAAATGTACACATGTGCGAAGATTGGGTATAGCAAAGGGGAAAACGGCGGAGATGATGAGGTCTGAAGTTGGAACACATGCATGGTTTGTTTGAGGTGGAGTTCCGTAACATGCGAATATGGTGGTTAAGTTGGGGTTTTAAATGGTGCGAAGGTGGAGTTGTAGTGGCTCAAAAACTACGACAATAAAATTTCAAATGTCTGGAGCGGGTTTTGTTTCTCAATCGGTGAGGAGAAGCAATGGCATGGGTAAGGTATACGAGCCATATGGGCGATTACATTGTAATTATAAAGGGAGGCCCATCTATGATGTATAAGAAAAGGGTTCATATACTGGAAGAAATGATGGAGATTTTGAGTTCGAAACATGAATGAACAGGGTAAAGAGTGCATGGAAAACATGAATGGAAGCTTTGATTTGAATCTGGAAGTGTGAAATGACGCAGTGGTTACTGTGTTGAGGATAATGTAGTTTGTACTGAGCATTGTCATCGGTTGGAGGAAATAACAGAGATATAAAAAGGAAGGACACATTATCGGGTTTAAGGGAAAGCCGGGATCAGAGGGGAACGATTACCCAATGACAAGTGTGAACGGTTTGGTAACAAAAGGGAGTCGTTCGTAATGTTGCAGCCATACGCAAGAACGCCACGCGATGAAGCTGTTCTAGAGCAGATAAACGCTCGTTGAATTTATAGCAAAATAAAACGCTGGATTCGGAACTATCGATTGACGCAAATCGTTATTTAATGGTTAACGTGGGAATGTGAGTAAATTCACTAACTCTAATCTATTTAAAATATTATAATTATATTTTAAAATAATGGTTGAATGTTGTGTGATGGTTCGTAAGGTAAATTACAATTAAATTGGTTGAATATCGTCATATATGTACACATCATTGGTTGGATAGATTCCATCGATTATAATATTTCCTAGTATGGAGTGTTAATTGTATTGACTAACATCTGTGGACGCAGGAAACCGGTTGGAGGAATCCAACCGAATTCCTCAATATTTATATGTATTGTTTGTTTTATATTATATATATATGGACTATTTGAACCTAAATGACATTGAAACCTATATGAATATTGATGTTGAATGAAAATTCAACGTTATTTGATAAACGATATCAATTAAGAAAGTGGAAACAGTCGACCATAACCCCATCTTCTTGTTAAGAATTTAATTGGCCATCAGGTAATTCAATGAAGTTAAATTATAAAAAATTTATATTTATAATTATAACGATGTTTAAAATTTATAATAGAAGTTCTATTATAAACATTTTATAGTTCGTTTATAAGGTTAATATAAACAATTGTTTGACTTTTAAATAAAGTTTATAAAGTTATAATTATGCAGCGAGTTAATATTTTTGGATAATTATTTTTAAACAAACAATTTAGAAATAATTAGATTAATTATATTAATCTAATGGTAAGAAGTAATTAAAATCAGTTCACGAATTAACTGATGGTTTGAAGTTGATTTGAAAATTGATTATTTGATAAATTGATATTAAATTAATCTATTGCTAATAACTTAGCGAGAAATTGATCAAAATTAATAAAATTTCTTATTAATTACTTTTTAAATTAATTAAGTATAAATGATTATTGAACTAAGTACAATTAGTTTTTATTTATTTAAGCAACCAATTTGTTATGAAGTAAACTGTTTACTTCAGCAATGATGAGGTAAATATTATTTAATTATTTTTAATTAAATAATTGTTTCTTAAATGGATTTCATTTAAGAGGATATTGCATTTATAATAAAATGTTACTTGGATTAAGAATAATGATTCAAATAAAAGTAAAACGTCAGAACGACAAAGAACGCAAATGGATCTTGATAAAGAAGTTATAAATAGAACTGTGAAATGAAGTTAAAGCGAAGAGTTAATGTTAAATAGAAATAGTCATAAACAATAGAGATTTCGATGTATGAATATGGTGTTATAAAACCATATCCCAAATAAAACAAGATACGGTTTGAGGGATGTTACAAATAATAAGGAGTTTAGAGTTATGAACTTAATCTATTCTAAGATAAGAATGTTTTTAATCATGGTCTGAGAGGTAAATAAAATACCCCAACTTGAATGGCTTCACTATTACCGAGGGATGGTATTAGTTTGTAAGGGAAAGAGACGTCGAGATTAATTATATAGTGAAATATAGTAGCATATTGCAAGTCTTTGAACTATAATGATAAAATAACATTGTTGACTAGGCTTAAGCGTGACTGTTATGTCGGGATTAGTTACAAAGGGGAATATTACAGCATATGACAAGTTTTTGAACTATAACGATAAATTAGCGTTGTTGACCAAGCTTAAGCGTGATTTTTATATATAGCACTACTCCCTAGGGAATGAAAAAAGTTTGGTTTAAAATCCACTTATTCTAAAGTAAGAAGTAACGATGTTTGTCCAAGAAATATAAGAATAATTTAGTAAGAGAAATTGGAAAATCATTTCAGAAAACGATGACAATCATTTTAAGGTTTGGAATAAAATTAGAACTAAAAAACACTAGTAGGAATTAGAACTATAATTCGACGATGTCGAATGTATTAAAGTAAATTATTTTTAGGAACTATAATCTGATAGGATATATCTAGTTTAAACCAACAAATTATGATCGGACGGGTAATCAATTTTTATCTATACACTAGATATTGATTTAACAAGAAGTGACTTAGAAACAGAATTTATAAAGTGGAATGGGAATATAAAATTATGAAAGAGTTATTTGATAAAGGTGTTCAAATTTCGATAATAGGTATTGTATTCAAATTTTAAGGTGAATAATGTTTTAAAAGAGAACGTTTGGCAGATTAAACTATTTATAATGAAATTGGAAATATTTTTCCAATGTAGATACGACATATTATCCAAGTGCAGAAAATAAAAAATGTAAAAAGAATGGAAATGTTTTCAAATGTAAGTAACGTATATTTTCTAGAATATAGGAGAATAAGAGTTTATAATAACTGGGAATGTTTTCCAAGAAGTGTGGAAAGGCAAAAACAGGGTTTGAGAAATATCTGGTAAGATATAGGGATTTGAATAATAAAATTCACTAACATATTTTGCATTAAGGGGGTTTACTGAATCAGTAACCTCCTGATTTTCGCGTTAGATAAGTACATATACACACACCTTTGCATATGATCATACAAAGGTGCTCGTCGTTATGTG
Organism: Allium sativum; assembly: GCA_030737875.1. NCBI lineage: Eukaryota > Viridiplantae > Streptophyta > Magnoliopsida > Asparagales > Amaryllidaceae > Allium > Allium sativum. Next base: position 191,463,714 of record CM060915.1, on the reverse strand, counting down.
ATGTTTAGTTGTACATTTGAATGGATGATTGTTTTTACTTCGATAGTTAAATAATTGACTATCGAAGTGTTTTGACCATCGCTATCACTACGGAGAGACCGGTTGGATATATTATCTAAAAACCACTCCGTATAGGCATAAGCGTTGCGAATTAGATTATGCTCAAGATAATTGAAGACGGAGTGAAAGGCAAGAGTCATTCTATTCCAGAATGGTGTTTTTTGTTTGTCCAATCCAAGGACAATTTGCGTGGACGAGTGTCTTACAGAGTATACCTAATAAATCACGTATGGTTGATCTCTTAAAGGTATTACGTCTGGCAGTAGAGGAATTTGTTCCACTTAGTTTTTATACCCATGATATTTTTGGAAATTGATTAGTGAATTGATGGGTTGACGATGTGGCATTCAAAGTGAAAGGTGATCAGATGTTCTGAAAGATAAACGTAGCCTCTAGCCTCACATCCGGGAAATGACATAAATCGGGTGGGCATCATTGCTAGTTGGATCATTCCTAAGCAGGGTGTATTGTCATCGATTTAGAGAAAATTCCTATTTGTTCTTCTTTTCGATTCTGTACCTTCGAAATACGGTTGGAGGGCCAACAATCGTGGGTGATAATATATTCGATACACTGAAGTTAAATGAGTGGTCGGTCATGTGTGGGCCGGGTTGCAAGATGTTCTTGTTGAATCCCAATGTATCCTCTCTAGAGTACATTGATCGGGAGGTGGTTCCATACCTTGTCATAGATGGAATCCGATCTCTAATAAGCGCTATGCGGTTTTTGATTTTATACTATGTGTGTGGAGCGTGAGATGAAAGCATTCTGCTACTTGTTTATTTATTTGATTAGACATTATTATAATATCACTGGATTTTGATATCAAAATATTTTGGGTTATAGTAAGGTAAAAACTGTCCATCTTTATGTGTGGGCCGGTCTTACTATTATCCTTTTGTTTTAAAAGGATTTTCAAAGTTAAGCGATATGGTTGGAATTTTGTAACAACGCAGATTTTTAGCCGTTGAATTCTAAATATTAATTTTATTTAAATATTTTACTTGAATTATATATAGGAATTTATTTAATAAAACGATATATAAATGTATAATTTATAATATAATTAAAATGAGTTCAAAATGGCGCGGTAGTTTGAAAATTCGATTTCAAATTTCAAATGAATATACAGGATTCAAAATAAGTCGGATTTCTTTGAAACAGGAAACGTTTGCTTCTGTTTAACTATATTTTTCTAGTGGAGGAGAAAATTCAAGATTTCATCTTATATATTGGGAGTTATGTCCAAATCAAATTTTCAAAAAGTCGCTGTGAAATCGTATATAAGCCATAACGGTTATTTAAATATATTTAAATATCGGTATTGAATTTGGACAAGATTCTTTTAAGGCATAGTTATAATTTAATTTTTAGAATTTTACTTTAATTTTTAATTAATTAAATATGCAACTTTTTATTTGGAGTATTTTGCACCCTATATCAATATTTTGGGATTTCGTAATATAATTTAAACTATCGATATTATTATATTTTTAAGATCGTGGTACCTTGCTGGACACGACCATATTCTTACTTCTGTCTGTAGCGGCTCGACCATAAACGAAATCCTGTATAACAGCTCGTACTTCCTAGTTTCTATGGTGATATAACGATGTTAAAAAAAAGAAAAAAGTAAAAAAAAAGAAATACTACTTTTAAATTTTATGAACCTTAGTGCAAATAATAATGATTGTCTTTTGTATACGTTACTTTATACGAGCATACAATTAACTTGCACAATTTATGTCAATGTACAGTATTATATTACACCATGCATGGCGAGATATGTGGCATTACACATTGGTTTCATCCCAGAAAGGGAAATAGTTCATCCAGACATATTAATACAATAATTATCGAAAATCTAAAATAAACAACAACAAAATCTTTTCATTAAGGATCATTTAGAGGTACATTATAAAGGTCAGAATCCTATAACAGAGGCCTTCGTTTGGTACTACACAGATCTTTTGGGAAAATCCAGTAACTAGAGAGCGGTATTGCGCAATGCTTAGAAGATTTCCTTACGCTGAACCTATGTTGAACTTGCGTGTTGGCATTTCTTAGCTGTCAAACTGTTTTACCGTGGATGCCAAGGCAAGTGACTAACCGTGCATCCCAAGCTTTTCAAACACCGTGCTCTTCAAGCCATCTCATTTTCGTGCCTACCAAGCTGTTATTTCCATTCGCCGCAAGCCATTTCATTCTTTAAATACTGGAGAGCATCACACTAGTTCTCAAGCAAAGAAAAAAAAAGAATAAAAAAAACGAAAGCAAAACTAAAATTTCATTAATAAATTAAAGGTGGGAATCTCAGTCAAATTGTTCGATCCATTTCTGCTTTCTGCAAGCTTCGATCTCCTGTTAGTTTTGCCAGGTTCGAATATATTTTCGTTTCTCAAATTCAATACAACACATGGAAAATTTGGGTTTCGTGAAGTTGAGGTTTTAATTAGCGAAACTGAAGTTAGATGTGTGTTCTGGAAAATATTTTAAACCGAGTTGCAATTTTTGGTGGATCTAAGCAAGGATTTAAGTTGCGCTTTGCTCTGTAGCCGCGAGTTTGGGCTAATGGATGAGATGGGAACGAGAGCTGCGAATGGGCAAAACCAGGTACTGGAGGATGGAGATTTCGGTGGAGGAGCTATTGGTGAAGTCGGGTTTAATTTTCATTGAGGAATGATGGATTTCGAGTGGAAGAAAGGTCGGCCATTGTGAACGTTATCAAGCGAGTTTCTGTATTCGAAGAAGGAGTATGTGTGCTGGCATGTTTGTGATGGGGAGGAATTCAACGATGCAGTTGAAAGGTCAAACGGTCTACTTTGGAGTAGGAAGTCATGTCGTTTGGGAACATTACAGTTCGATGCCGTGAAGGAGGAGACTCATTTCACAGTGTTGATGAATTATATCTAATGTTAAGGTTTGGTAATTGAGTATCAAGTTTAATGGAGGGGTAAAAGGACGTATGCGACGTAATCAAGGGAGACTAATTATTAATAAAAGGGTAATTAAGTAAAAGGAGAATATGAAATTGTATGTCATGGCAGTAGGATATGTTGTGGAACCGGAAATGGAGAGACTAACCAGCCATGATTTATTTGAGTTAAGAGAGATGTTAACAGTTTTGGACGAAGTCAGTCACTTTGAAATCATAGCAATGAAATCTACATCGTTGAACTACCATGACCGAGAACTGAGCTAAGTGGAATTCCAGGTAAAAAGTTAACGTCTGTTTATTTTACATGGAAACAAAGAAGGACCGTCAACAGTGAAACAAAGTGAGTAAACTCACTAACTTTGCTTCGTTTATATTTTTATATAAAAGAATTTTAAATTTATTTTATACTGTGAAATGGTTGATAAAATTGGTTGATATGATTACATCGTTGATCGATGATTAGGTCTGATATTTCATATTGATGTGAAATAATATTATTAATGCTGATTAACATCTATGGATGTAGGTAAACAGGTTGGAGGGACCCAACTGGGTTCCTCAACATTTATATTATTGTTTACTGTGATAAATTATGTTGTGTTGAATTCCATGACCCAAGGAATTTTGTATTTTAATACCGCAAAATATTTTCGAATATAAAAGGGGGTTTGAAATATAAAAAAGGAAATTTAATTCCATAGCAGAGAATTGAATTTTTTTGAATGGAATTGAAGGTAGGAACTTGTTTTAATAAATAAAACAAGAAGTTGATTATAAATATCTATTATAAATTTAGTAAAATATTGTCATTGGATTAAATTGAATTTATATGGAAAAGGAGAAATTAGTTTTGGAACCAATAGTTGTAATTGGATTTGATCTTAGTGCTTCTAAAGGGGATTATAAATGAGGTTATTACTGTTTGAAGTTAAAAGTGAGATTTTTATTAACATTTTTAAATAGAAGTTATAAATAGAATTTGGATTTGAAGGAATATTTATAAAAACAAAACCAAATGAATATACATGAAAGATATAGATTTAGGATTAAAATAAATAATGGTTTAGAGTAAATGTAACGACCGAGAATTTCGCTTGGTCTGAATCAGTCACTAAACCGACCAAGATCGTTCGAAACCCCTGATTGAGTTGAGAACAAGCCACATCGGAACGCAAACAGAAGAACATTTCATTGTTAATTACAACAATTCCATCAGATTACAAGAATATACAGAGTATTAGCAAATAATTTACATTGTAAAATATCAGATATTACAAAACATTACATAGCAGCGGAACATAATACGATACACAACTAGAAGTAATACACGGATACAGATCTTTCCGAGTATCGTTCCAGCTGTAAATCAGGATCCTGTGAATATGAATCTGCAAAACCAAAACTACTAGCTGCCCGTGTGGAAATAGGGGCACCCAGAGTTTAGGTTAAAACAATAAACTCCAGGTCAGTCATGGGACTGGTGTGAGAACTAAAAAGTTATCAATCTTTATTTTAAAGTTAGGTAAATCAAGAGACCACGCCGTATAACACGAAACGAGTTTCCTCCCAAGAACACCAGTGCATAAAACAAACATCGCAATGCTAAATAAAGAAAAATGAAGCCATTATAAGACCCAGGTCCCATCACACAATGCAACACAAACCGGAGGATAGGGTTTTACCTTATAATAGCCAAAGCATGCTTGATACGTTAAAAAAAATCGTTTGATACTATTATAAGTGTATAGTGTCAAAAAAAATTCAATCATAAATATCAATCATAGACGGCATGGGTACTATATATCTTGTCGCCATGCTAGGCTCTACAATCAAAACCGCAAAGTCATGTATTTGGAAATTGGATTTCCATCTGTGAACCAAGGCCAGGGATCGTCCTTTACCGATTCGTGACAATGTAGCCTACCATGTCTCAGGACCCAGACTCAGGTGAGCCCTTGGATCGTCAGGGTCGGTCCACCGATGTGGATTAAAGTGCATGAACACTGCGTTTACCCACCCTTTGGGGCGTAAATGAGCCAACGAATGACTCCATCGGACCCGAATTGTTCGATCAAACCGAGGCGCGTCATGAAACACCCCACCTCCGTTAGGGTCACTCTCAAAGGGAATGCCCTAATTTTGGTGGAGGTTTATAAGTATAAGTCACAGATATACAAGACAGATATAAGAACACATATTTTTGAACAGCGGATAAGCAACAACTTTTATTTCATAAGAGAAAATACGTTTTACAACGACATTACCACAATTGTCTTACATACTTCCAAAAACATAACATCTTCATAACTGTCTTGATTACATTATTTAAAGAAGCATAAAGAAAACATAAATAAACTGCAAAAGTCCCATAGTTGTTGTCCAAAGCCATAGTCCAAAACGAAAAGGTCCAAGCAATACATTCTTTCTCTTCAAGCTGGATATGAAGGCTGGTCAAGCTGCGGTATTCCCTCCCTGTGGACCTGGGGGGGGGAGGGAACGGAAGAAAAGAAGACGAAAGAAAAGTAGAGTCAGACATAAAGCCTGAGTAAGTCTAGGACTATTCAGTCTATGAATAAAGGACTGGGTATGATAAGTATAAACAAGAAATGGGAAAGCATCATAAACTTAGTTAAGTTGTCTAGGGTCGAATATACTATCGTACACCAAATTAATCTCTGTACCCATATAAACTAGTTCCCAACAGGCACCCCATAATCAGGGTGAAGTGATCGATTTTATGATGATCGGCTCCTACTCGCATAGTTACATGTGTCTTACGGCCCCCGATGTTGTAGTTACCTATGCTGGTCCCACCATGGGGTGTATCAAGTCCCATGGTGGCAGCCCGACACAATCCTAGAATGCACAGGTATGCTACTGGTGCCCAGTGCCTTATTTTTCTGCGCCGGAGTGTGTGCATGCCCGCACCCCGTTAGAACCTACACTGTTGCACCACCGCCGTCGATTTGACCTCTTACAATCAGCCCAGTAATTGTGCCCCACCCTGCCTAGTTTCAGGGTATCATGATACACCTTATAGGGTTACTGCTGAAAAGGGTCCCCCGCTACTAGGTTTTCTATCTCTAGCCAACATGCTAAGTTGGTTAAGTGTTTTATAAACCTAACCCCCAATCAGTCTGTTTAGTTTAGCATGTTCCATTTTGATTAAGTATTAATATAATTTACTTAATCCTATCAATCCTGACTCCGCCTTAATTGTCTTATTAAAGCCTTGACCTCTCACATTAGACATGTATTGTTGTGGCTGCCTGTTGTCGGTTGGGTCCGGGCAGTCTTACGCCACAACTCAGTCTAACCTCGGGTCCGTAATGGGCTCCATGTTTTACCACCCACATTGGATAGGTATTGTTGTGACTACTGGACAGCCGGGCGGTTCCGGGCAGGTTTACATCACAACTCAATCCAACCTCGGGTTAAACACATCGTATTTTCTACATTTACATATTTTGTCTTTCTTCTTTGTTTTCTTATATGTAAATATTTGCGGCCCACTATTCAAAATCAATTAATGGTGTAAGGGTTTACACCAATCATGGGCCCAACCCATTCTTGAATTTGGGCCCCTCTACTTTTTTATATTTTCGATTATTAATTAATTTGGCCCAACGCTATTTCCCCCGTTTAATACGTTCGTTTATTATAATATATGTTGGGCTTAGCCTTTTAAGCCCAAATTAGCCATGTGAAAAAGGGGAGGCTTAAAACGTGGTTATATACACAAAAAGGGGAATGTGAACGCATGAACTTACAACATAACGTTGGAACTACAAAATAGAAACAGGTGTACTTGCATTGCAGTAACATATACTTTGGTCATAAAACATAAGTGACATGAATCAAACCATGTAAACTTGTAGTTAAGTTAAGAATCTAACTAAATTAGATATCATTATGGACACAAAGTCTTAACTACAACATAAACCTATATTTTTACCTAGGCATAATGTCAAACATAAGCAAATCATGTTTATAAAATTACTATATGTTTACAAAGGTGCTTACTTTTGTTACTAATACAAAAGTATAGTTCAACTAGAATTATTCCAACTTAATCATGCTTTTTAATCTATTCACATAATCATGGAACAATTTTACCCAAACATGAAATGACGGTTTTTGATCTATTCATATAATCATGGCATAAATATTCCTAAACATGAAATCATGGTTTTTACTTTATTCATGCAAACTTGCAATTAGAATGTAAATCTAACTTAGCTATGTGTCACATATATTATATAATTCTTGCTAACAACATAGGCCTAACATGTTTTTTTAATTAGGCATAATACCAAACATAGCCTAGTCATATTCATAAAATCAACATAAGTTCACAAAGAGGCTTACTTTTGTTTCTAATATAAAAGTATGGTTTTATACATAGATCATGATGCCAATTCCAACATAATTTCATATGAATCATAATACCCCAAATTTGTTCCAATTACACACAAAATGATTTTTGTACAAAAATATACATTATGATGGCATAGTAGCAAAACCACATACTTGCATGAATCTCAATTAAACAACCACAAACGTGTAGCTTCAACATGAATTACATACTTGTGAATATCCAATCATCATATCACAATATTCTAAATCGATTAGAATTATAGCAACGCACAAATATGAATTATTATGGCCACAATTCCATTTCTTACATTACACAAATCAACACAATTATTTATTTCATATCGGAATAGCACTCTACTTACAATCGTGTGACGAATTCTTCAATTCAGGAGTCTGAATTCTGGATTTGGAGATGCTATTCCCTTGACGTAGGCGTTGATTTGATTTGTTTAAGTTGTAGTTTCTTTAGAGTTTGCCTCCTAATCGTCTCTCAAATTGGTGGCTACTCCTAGTCGTTCCTCAGCAGCATGATGGCCTTATTCTTATTTTTGAATGAATAGATTAGGTATAGTCTAGGGCCATTTTTATAGAGTTTATGAACTGATTAGGACCATCGATGTTGCTTGGATTGATCGTAGCCATTCATTCGAAAGAGAGACCAATCAGGGGCTGACACCTAGCCCTAGTGACAAGGCAAGGCTCAGAAAATCGGCCAAACACAGACCTGGCCAGCCAGGATGGGCTGGGTTCGACCTGGCCCGGGGCCAGGTCGACAGCCCTGTCGACACCCAGGTCGACAGCCCAGTCGACCTGGTTAGCCCAGGTCGACAGCCAAGTCGACCTGGTGCCTTCTGGCGGGAATTTTCCCGCCCTGGCCAACTGGGCCCGATTTTGAATTTTGAATTGTTTTTCTGAGCTGTTTTTCTTCTGTTCGAATTTTAAACTTAATTCAGAAACTTCCGGAGGCCATATCTTGGTCATACGGACTCCGATTTTCGAAAACTCGGACTCTATTTCGCGTATTTTTCCGAGACAAACGCAATGGCGTATCCCGTTTCCCTTAATTCTTTGATTTGAAATTAATTATACTTTAATTTATGACTTTCAAGGTTATAGAACACACGGGGTGTTACATTGTCCACCACTTAAAAGGATTTCGTCCCCGAAATCTTCAAGTTAGGAAGAATGTACATCCTAACATCCAAACATCCATCTACTCATCCATAAAACACGAACACCCATTGTCCTTAAAAGGCTTCTAATGCTTCATGATCATATGCGAAGTGTGTGTGTACATGTACTTATCTAATGCAAAATCAGGCGGTCTACTGATTCAGTTGACCTCCTTAATGCGAATTATTTAAGTGCCATGAATCCATTATGTATGCAAATTTTCCTATTCATGATTCTACATGAGTGCACAATCATTCATACAAATGCAACATCCATATGACAATACATTAAAGTTCAACCATATACGAATGCAAACATATATGCATATGCAATATGAAGTGACTGAGCCGATCTAAAACCAAGATTGTGTGTGTATATGCAACCACGAGCAACCACTAGCAATCACTTGCAACCACTTGCAACCATCATCCATAACATGTTTCAACTACATGTTTTCATCCAAAGAGTTTCAACCGAAAAGATAAGGTCGAGGAAATATACCTAAAAGATAGATAAAAGCGCAACTTAAGGAAAAAGAAAGATCAAGGATGTACCCTCGAAAAGAACAGGGTAGGCAGTGCGTATTCTAGCTTCAGTTTCCCAAGTCGCGTCTCCCTCGGCGTCGTTCCACTGAACTTTGACGAGCTTGACTTCGCGGTTGCGTAGCTTCTTCACTTCCGTTCCTAATATGCGGGTTGGAACTTTCCTCACGATTGCTTCGCGCTCTACTTCAATTTCTTCTAGGATATTTGGCTCTACGACTTCAGCAGACTCATGAAGACATTTTCGGAGATGTGAAACATGAAAAACGTTGTGGACTCCGGCCAGCTTTTCGGGTAGCTCTAATCTATAGGCCATTTTCCCAATTTTCTCGATGATAGGGAATGGCCCTACGAACCTTGGTGCTAGCTTTCCTGTGGTTCCAAAACGAACAACGTTCCTTAGCGGAGATACCTTAAGAAAAACTCTGTCCCCAATCTCAAATTCAAGGTCGGTCCTCCTCTTGTCGGCGTAGGACTTTTGTCTGTCTTGGGCCGTCTTCATCCTTCTTCGTATTAAGTCTACTTTCTCTGAAGTCTCTCGGATCATATCTGGTCCAAGTATGAGCTTATCAGTAGACTCCCACCAACAAGTGGGCGATCGACACGGTGTTCCATATAAAGCTTCGAAGGGCGCCATTCCGATGGTTGCTTGATAGCTGTTGTTGTAGGCAAATTCCACTAAAGGAAGATGGTCTTCCCTCGTTCCTCCGAAGTCAAGGACGCACAGTCTTAAAAGGTCCTCCAAAACTCTGTTCACTCTTTCCGTTTGGCCGTCGGTTTGGGGATGATAGGCTGTGCTCAAGCATAACTGCGTGCCTACCGCTTCTTGCAGACTCCGCCAAAACTCACTTGTGAAAATAGGGTCTCGGTCACTAACAATGCTGGATGGTATTCCATGGAGTCGAACGATTTCCTTGAGGTAAAGAGATGCTAGGGATGAGGCAGTTCTTTTACTTTTGACAGGTAAAAAGTGGGCTCTTTTAAAAAGCCTATCCACTATTACCCAAATGCTAGTGTTGCCTCTCCTAGACCTAGGCAGCCCATCGATGAAGTCTATTGAGATGCTATCCCACTTCCACTGCGGGACCTCCAGAGGATGTAGCAGACCGCCAGGCTTTTTCTGTTCCGCCTTAACATGTTGGAACACCATACACTTAGAAACGAATTCTGCCACGTCCTTTTTCATGCCGTTCCAGAAGAAAGTTCTTTTTATATCTTTGTACATTTTAACTCCGCCTGGGTGTATCGTCATCTTGGAGTGATGTGCTTCCTCGAGAACCTTCTTTACTAAATCCCTTGTCTGTGGGAACGCATAGTCTTCCGTCTCGCCTTAGCCAACCCTTATCGTCGTTGGAGTATCTGTTGAGGTGACTTGAAGTCTCACCCCTAATTAGCCTATCAATCGTTTCCACAAGCTGAGGGTCTTCGCGTTTTGCTGTCCCTATTGAGTCCACTAAAGTCGGGCGCACTTCGAGAGATGCTAGCAAGCCTGGTACAAAATCGAAGGAAGGCCTAAAGTCGAAGCTGGCTATAAACTCTAGGCTTTGTCTTTCAACAAACAACGGGCTTAGGGTCAATTTCTTTCGGCTCAACGCGTCTGCCACTACGTTGCCTTTGCCCGGAGTGTAGGAGATCTCGAAATCATACAAGGCAAGAAACTCCATCCATCTTTGTTGCCTCAAGTTAAGATCTTTCTGCGAGAAAAGATATTTCAACGATTTATGGTCAGTGTAAAGTTCGAACTTCTCACCTAGGAGATAGTGTCGCCAAGACTTGAGTGCAAAGACGATGGCAGCTAACTCAAAATCGTGGGTTGGGTAGTTCTTTTCGTGCACCTTCAACTGCCTCCCGCCATAAGCTACTACCCTTCCTTCTTGCATTAAGACGGCGCCTAGCCCTGTCCCACATGCATCTGTATAAACAGTGAACATCTTGTTCCCATCTGGCAACGTCAAAACTAGGGCTGTTGTAAGAGCCCTTTTCAGTCGTTGGAAAGCAAACTCGCAATCCAAGTCCCAATTGAACACTAGATTCTTCTTGGTCATTTTCGTGAGTGGAGCTGAGATTTTCGCAAAATCCCTTATGAACTTTCAATAGAAACCTGCTAGTCCTAGAAAACTTCGGACCTCAGTTGCATTCCTTGGTGTCTTCCAATCCTGTACCGCCACTACCTTAGCAGGGTCCACTGCTAACCCTTGTTTGGATACTATGTGCCCAAGGAACCTCACTTCTTCTCTCCAAAAGTGGCATTTGGAGAATTTGGCTTTTAGTTGATGGACTCGCAGAGTTTCCATGATTGCCCTTAAGTGCTGAGCATGTTCCTCTTCACTCTTTGAGAAGATAACGATATCGTCCACGAAGACCACTACGAACTTATTGAGGAAATCTCTGAATACCCTACTCATCAGGTCCACGAAGTAAGCAGGTGCATTTGTCAAGCCGAAAGGCATGAAAAGCCATTCAAAGAAGCCGTCTGGGGTTCTGAATGCCGTTTTATCGATACTATCTTCAGCCACCCTTAGATGATGAAAACCGGTCGCTAAATCGAGTTGGGAGAAAACAGACGCTCCTACAAGCTGATCAAACAAATCGTCAATTCTGCGGAGAGGGTGCCAATTCTTTTTCGTTAGCTTGTTGAGCTCCCTATAGTCAACACATAGACGGAGTGAACCATCCTCCTTTGTAGCGAACACCACTGGAGCTCCCCATTCTGAAATGCTCCTCCTAATGAACCCCTTCTCTAGAAGCTCTTTAATCTGTTTACTGAGCTATTTTCTTTCCCGTGGAGCCATGTGTCTAACGGGCAACGCATCGGGCTTTGCATTATCTACAAGATATATGCGGAAGTCTATCTCCCGCTTCGGAGGCAAGCCCTTCACCTCTTCGAAGACATCCGGATATTCCCGGACCACTCTAACTGATTGCAAATTTTCAACAGAGGCATCTAGCGATTCAAGGTAACTAAGCATAACCGCATATGAGGGATTACAAGAAATTTCCAAAGTATTACAGAGCTGGATTAGGAGCCTAACAACCCTTTTCTCACAATCAAGGATGGCCCCATTACTGGATAGCCAATCCATGCCCAAAATCAAACCATAACCCGAAAAGCCCAAAACAAAGGCACTACATTGAAATTCTACGCTTAGAATAGAAATTTTCAATCCCAAACAGATCATAGACAAATGAGTTGGGCCCCCGATTGGGTTTGAAACAATTAAGGGGTCCTCTACCATACTAGTTTTTAGGTGCAGAGATTCTACTAAAGCAGACGAGATAAAGGAGTGCGATGCGCCAGAATCAAATAAAGTGCGAACGGGGTGATCATAAAGATAAACTACACTTTCTACAGAAGTATGTATACCTCGCTGTTGCAGAGGTGGCGCTTCTAGCACATGAACTTGTGCCCCTGAGGTGGATCCAGCCCTCTGCCCCTGTCCTCGTTTCTTTGGGCAGTCCTTAGCCCTGTGGCCTCTCTCACCGCAAGAAAAGCACCCACCATTCTCCTTGGCCTTCTTTTTCCTGCAATCTTTCACTAAGTGCCCCACTTTGCCACAGAAATTACACTTCCTCTTCTCTTTTTTGCCTTTCCCGCCCTTCTTAAAGTCTGTCTTCTTAGGCTGCAAACCCTCTTTCTTTCCTTGAGAGCTTTCTGCCTTTGTCTCCTTCTTGTCTTTATCCTCTTCGTTCAGCAATGCCATTTGAACCAATCTTTCATACGTGGCTCCCATGGGCATATGGGTCATGGCCAAACTATGTAATGGCTCATTCAACCCTTTGACGAAACGGAGAGCCTTCTTGTGCGGGGTGTTGACTAGGTCCAGCCCAAACCTAGCCAGCTCATCGAACAGATTAACATACTCTTTAACTGTCTTGTTCCCTTGCTTAAGAAATAAGAATTTTTCCAACTGCAAACTCCTTTCCGCATCTGAGAGAAATTTAGCCTCAAACCTTGCCCTAAAGTCCTCCCATGTCTCCACTGGTCTTTCTGCATTAGTGACTTCCCACCAGTAGGAAGCCTCGCCCTTTAGTAGCCATACTGCCAGTTGTACTTTCTGTCTATCTTCTACCTCAAAGATGATGAATAAGTCCTCGGTTTCTTTTAGCCAATTTCTAGCTGCCACGAAGGACTCAGTTCCATGGAAATCCTTTCCTCCCATAGCTTTAAAATCTTTACATATCTTAGCAAAAGTGTTTCCCCGCGGAGGAGGTGGAGGAAGAGGTGCTGCTGCAGCTGGAAGATTTCCTGCGGCTGGGGGAGGAGGAACAGTAGGACCTGACTGAGTGGACCTTGCTTCTAAGAACCGTCTAAACCAACCAGGTATTGGTACACCCTCTGGCAAGTTAAGTTCTTCGGACATGCTGAAACAAAAAGGATAGATTCAAAACGAAGGATAAGAGATAGTACCTATGGCTTTGGGGGGGGGGGACTTTACCTTTTTTAAAATAAAATAATATTTTTATTTTAAAAATGCTTCTTTAAATTTCCTTTTTGAAAATAAATTTTCAAAACTTTTTATCTTATTTGGTAAACCTATGCTCTGATACCAAGTGAAACACCCCACCTCCGTTAGGGTCACTCTCAAAGGGAATGCCCTAATTTTGGTGGAGGTTTATCAGTATAAGTCACAGATATACAAGACAGATATAAGAACACATATTTTTGAACAGCGGATAAGCAACAACTTTTATTTCATAAGAGAAAATACGTGTTACAACGACATTACCACAATTGTCTTACAAACTTCCAAAAACATAACATCTTCATAACTGTCTTGATTACATTATTTAAAGAAGCATAAAGAAAACATAAATAAACTGCAAAAGTCCCATAGTTGTTGTCCAAAGCCATAGTCCAAAACGAAAAGGTCCAAGCAATACATTCTTTCTCTTCAAGCTGGATATGAAGGCTGGTCAAGCTGCGGTATTCCCTCCCTGTGGACCTGGGGGGGGGGGGAAATGGAAGAAAAGAAGACGAAAGAAAAGTAGAGTCAGTCATAAAGCCTGAGTAAGTCTAGGACTATTCAGTCTATGAATAAAGGACTGGGTATGATAAGTATAAACAAGAAATGGGAAAGCATCATAAACTTAGTTAAGTTGTCTAGGGTCGAATATACTATCGTACCCCATATTAATCTCTGTACCCATATAAACTAGTTCCCAACAGGCACCCCATAATCAGGGTGATGTGATCCATTTTATGATGATCGGCTCCTACTCGCATAGTTACATGTGTCTTACGGCCCCCGATGTTGTAGTTACCTATGCTGGTCCCACCATGGGGTGTATCAAGTCCCATGGTGGCAGCCCGACACAATCCTAGAATGCACAGGTATGCTACTGGTGCCCAGTGCCTTATTTTTCTGCGTCGGAGTGTGTGCACGCCCGCACCCCGTTAGAACCTACACTGCTGCACCACCGCCGTCGATTTGACCTCTTACAATCAGCCCAGTAATCGTGCCCCACCCTGCCTAGTTTCAGGGTATCATGATACACCTTATAGGGTTACTGCTGAAAAGGGTCCCCCGCTACTAGGTTTTCTATCTCTAGCCAACATGTTAAGTTGGTTAAGTGTTTTATAAACCAAACCCCCAATTAGTCTGTTTAGTTTAGCATGTTCCATTTTGATTAAGTATTAATATAATTTACTTAATCCTATCAATCCTGACTCAGCCTTAATTGTCTTATTAAAGCCTTGACCTCTCACATTAGATAGGTATTGTTGTGGCTGCCTGTTGCCGGTTGGGTCCGGGCAGTCTTACGCCACAACTCAGTCTAACCTCGGGTCCTTATTGGGCTCCATGTTTAACCACCCACATTGGATAGGTATTGTTGTGACTACTGGACAGCCGGGCGGTTCTGGGCAGGTTTACATCACAACTCAATCCAACCTCGGGTTAAACACATCGTATTTTCTACATTTACATATTTTGTCTTTCTTCTTTGTTTTCTTATATGTAAATATTTGCGGCCCATTATTCAAAATCAATTAATGGTGTAAGGGTTTACACCAATCATGGGCCCAACCCATTCTTGAATTTGGGCCCCTCTACTTTTTTATATTTTCATTTATTAATTAATTTGGCCCAACGCTATTTCCCCCGTTTAATACGTTCGTTTATTATAATATATGTTGGGCTTAGCCTTTTAAGCCCAACTTAGCCATGTGAAAAAGGGGAGGCTTAAAACGTGGTTATATACACAAAATGGGGAATGTGAACGCATGAACTTGCAACATAACTTTGGAACTACAAAATAGAAATAGGTGTACTTGCATTGCAGTAACATATACTTTGGTCATAAAACATAAGTGACATGAATCAAACCATGTAAACTTGTAGTTAAGTTAAGAATCTAACTAAATTAGATATCATTATGGACACAAAGTCTTAACTACAACATAAACCTATATTTTTACCTAGGCATAATGTCAAACATAAGCAAATCATGTTTATAAAATTACTATATGTTTACAAAGGTGCTTACTTTTGTTACTAATACAATAGTATAGTTCAACTAGAATTATTCCAACTTAATCATGCTTTTTAATCTATTCACATAATCATGGCACAATTTTACCCAAACATGAAATGATGGTTTTTGATCTATTCATATAATCATGGCATAAATATTCCTAAACATGAAATCATGGTTTTTACTTTATTCATGCAAACTTGCAATTAGAATGTAAATCTAACTTAGCTATGTGTCACATATATTATATAATTCTTGCTAACAACATTGGCCTAACATGTTTTTTTAATTAGGAATAATACCAAACATAGCCTAGTCATATTCATAAAATCAACATAAGTTCACAAAGAGGCTTACTTTTGTTTCAAATACAAAAGTATGGTTTTATACATAGATCATGATGCCAATTCCAACATAATTTTATATGAATCATAATACCCCAAATTTGTTCCAATTACACACAAAATGATTTTTGTACAAAAATATACATTATGATGGCATAGTAGCAAAACCACATACTTGCATGAATCTCAATTAAACAACCACAAACTTGTAGCTTCAACATGAATTACATACTTGTGAATATCCAATCGTCATATCACAATATTCTAAATCGATTAGAATTATAGCAACGCACAAATATGAATTATTATGGCCACAATTCCATTTCTTACATTACACAAATCAACACAATTATTTATTTCATATCGGAATAGCACTCTACTTACAATCGTGTGACGAATTCTTCAATTCAGGAGTCTGAATTCTGGATTTGGAGATGCTATTCCCTTGACGTAGGCGTTGATTTGATTTGTTTAAGTTGTAGTTGCTTTAGAGTTTGCCTCCTAATCGTCTCTCAAATTGGTGGCTACTCCTAGTCGTTCCTCAGCAGCATGATGGCCTTATTCTTATTTTTGAATGAATAGATTAGGTATAGTCTAGGGTCATTTTTATAGAGTTTATGAACTGATTAGGACCATCGATGTTGCTTGGATTGATCGTAGCCATTCATTCGAAAGAGAGACCAATCAGGGGCTGACACCTAGCCCTAGTGACAAGGCAAGGCTCAGAAAATCGGCCAAACACAGACCTGGCCAGCCAGGATGGGCTGGGTTCGACCTGGCTCGGGGCCAGGTCGACAGCCCTATCGACACCCAGGTCGACAGCCCTGTCGACCTGGTTAGCCCAAGTCGACAGCCAAGTCGACCTGGTGCCTTCAGGCGGGAATTTTCCCGCCCTGGCCAACTGGGCCCGATTTTGAATTTTGAATTGTTTTTCTGAGCTGTTTTTCTTCTGTTCGAATTTTAAACTTAATTCAGAAACTTCCGGAGGCCATATCTTGGTCATACGGACTCCGATTTTCGAAAACTCGGACTCATTTCGCGTATTTTTCCGAGACGAACGCAATGGCGTATCCCGTTTCCCTTAATTCTGTAATGACCCGGTATTTTCACGGATCGTTGACACAGTTATTTGATCGTGAGTTTGTATTTTCAAATAGGATTTTAAATTTAGACTTTGAAATTACAGAATTTGTTAACATATAATAGCATTTATATGTGCAGCATTTATCAAAACCTATTTTTGATTTATTGTGGTATGATAGCACAAATTTAATAACGTTTGTTAATCTTATTTTACACAAGTATTTAGGATAGCAAATTTGTAAGAGTGTTATTTAAAAATTTGTTTCTCTTATGTATAGATAATAACACTTGTTATAGCATTTTAACATGCCATCTTTCTTTCACATATGTTTAGTTCTTTTTAAAGAGGGATTTTAAAGACTTATATATTTCTAAGTAAATTTCTAGTTTTTTTTTTACAAAGCATTTTTTTCAACCAAATTTTTATTAGAACCATGTTTGGTTGGCAAGAACAAGAAAACATGTTGTTTCACTCACATGAATACATCATTTTCTTGCAAGCATGAACACATATATCTTTGCAAACTTCCTCATGAACACATACACACCTAGATGCAACTACACAAGTAAAGTCCTACACTAGAAGAGGATGTGAGACATGAACACTTGCACATGGCAAATCCTTTTTGTTTCAACAATTTCAGATTTTAAATTCTTTCATGTTTCTTTTTCTGGATTTTTCCTCTCTCATTCTTTCCAAAACTCTTTCATTTTGTCAAGATCCATGTGTAAAGAAATCACCCATTCTTGTACAAATATTACATGAATCTTTCCTTCCCTAGTTAAGCCTCTTAGAAATGATTTTCTATGATTTTTCCTATGCATAAAACCACATGGCCGTGAGCTAAGAATGTGCAGGAAATTTCAGGTTTTTTTCTACCTTGGAGGCCAAGGTATAATACTTTATAATTGTTGTTAAATCAGCATGTTTATGCATAAGAAAATGTGGGCTAATGCATGTGAGAACTGAGCTATAATGGTACACAAGGGAAGCTACTATTTTAGCTAAAGTCCTATGATAGGTAACATGTAGTACAAGAAGCATTTAATTGATTTTTCATAGTGCACCAATAGGAATGTCTTGCGCAGGAAACATCTCATAAGAGAAGGCTGCTAAAGACATGTGATTCATTGGTCCATGTGTTGGTGGTGTGAGAGAAAGAAATTTTTAAATGGTCTTTCATTTGTCACTCGAAAAAAAAAAAAAAAAAAAACTGAAAACCGCTTTTTTCTCTTCTTTCAAAAACTACATTAAATGTACAAATTTTATAATGTTTTCCTCACACTATATAAGGACCTACATACATGCACATAACTCACTCACACCAACACACAATAGTTCAAACATTTTCTGCAAGAAAAAGCAAGAGGTTTGGAGCATCTAAAGTGAGTAAACATACACTGTATTTTCTGTTTGAACTCTTGTAGTTTTTCTGTGTGAGTTATAATTTAGAACTTGGCTTGTTTATGATGTTTTGTTAAATTTAATAAGTCATATGTGGGTGTTTGCTTGGTATGATATAAGGTCAGTACTGCTAAAATGGAAAATCCGTATGTAGAAAATGTTGGACAGGAGTACTTCCTGTTTGTTGTTTAAAACCTGTCAAGTTGTGGAAAAATTTGATCAAACAGTATAGATCAATGGATCCAGGCTAAGGACTTAGGACAGATAGGTATACCATGTTGTAAACATCCATCTAGTCTTTTAAGTATCCAAATTAAGGTGAATATGTGCCAAGAAAGCTTACTGTTAGTTTTAAAAGCAATCAACAGTTTCTTCTCTGTTTCTTCTTTTACAAAGTGGATTTCCGAACTTAAATAAAACGATGTTTGATTACATAAATAGGATCAGCAAACTACATGATGATTTTTAAATCAAAAACAAAGATTTTTAGAATCATGGATCAAGAGGAATAAGGGAGTACCCAAAAATTCGATTTTTGTGGACTGGGGGTGGAGCACTTGATCGGAGGAGATGGCACTCGGCCTGGAGGAGCATGGGGAAGTATAGATCAGGGGAAAAATACGAGTTTAATTTTTAATTTCATAGGTTTTGCAAAATCAACTGAAATAGGGTTTTAAAAAATGTTTTTGGGTGCGCCAGTTTGCGTCGGAACTGCTCAAAGGTGGAGGGACTAGGGGTTGCGGTCCAGAGGGGATCTGGGCGTCAGGGTCGGGGGTTGACGTGGCCAAGAGGTGGTGGAGTCCGGTGGTCGAGGGGAGGAGGTGCGAGGAGTTTTTCCTTGGTAATGTTTTACTGGGAGAAGAGGTACCACGGCCAAATTCCGTTCAGGGCAAGGGAGGGTGGTTCTGATGGTTGTGATGGGATCCGATGTCGGAGTGTGGTGTGTGGCGATGGACGCTGGTGGATGGAGGAGCTCCGGACACGTGTGCACGTGCACGGTTGGACACAGAGAATGAAGAAGAAGAAGAAGAAAGGTCGACAGTGGATTTGTGTGTTTTTGTGGTGATTGGGTAGAAAACATCGATGTCTCGACCCTGGTACTTTGTTGAACCTGGTACTGAGGATTTTGTGTGTTTTCGTGGTGATCGGGCAGCAAACACCATGGTCTGGGCCTTGGTACTTTAGTCGGTGATCAACCACTTGGTACTTGGCTAAAACGTGAGATCCGAGTTAATTTTCATGGGTGCACGCTAATGTTTTTTCTTACCTGGTACTTTGCCGTATTAGTACTTTGGTTATTTTAGTTTGAAAACAATAGTTTGAACAGTGTTTTAAAATTTAAATTAGTTTTTAAATAAAATAAGGTTTTAAATAAGTAGTAAAAATAAATATTTAAATAAAATAGATTTTTTTTTTCTAATAGAAAAAGAGAAAGAAGTGAATCAGGAAATGTAGTTTCGTCCAAAACAGGAAATACAGAAGTAGAATTTAAATAAAGTTATAAATTTTAATTATAATAAGAATTAGAAATAATTTTCTAATGAAGATCTCAAACTACAAAGTCAAACGAGAAGACAATCGATCGAGAGGAAGAAACCAGACGTTTTTGACAGAAATCGGGAAGTCAACAAAAGCTGTAAATTTTAAACTATAAATAATTTAAGATTGAATTTATTTCTAGTAAAAATATTTGGAATATTCAAATGCTAAAGACAAGGTAAAGGAAACTGTATGTGACACATACGGTAGAAATGGTCACTTTTATCTGAAATCTTAAATATCAGATATAAGGAACTGATCATGAACAGTTCTGTATTTTGAAAACAAGAACTGTGAATAAATGTTTTAATGGTGTCTAGACTGATAATGAAAAGAAGAAATTTTATCAGTATAGAAAGAAAATGAGTAGATCAAGAATTAATGATCGAAAAGGGAAATCTAACGAGAGAATACCAAGTGTATAAGTATAACATAAATAATGAAAGCATAAGCTTAAGTCATTTATGATAATCAAAGTAAGTAAATAATGATGAGAAATATTTTTCTGAGGATAAATAAAGAAAGAATTTATTTTTAGAAGTAATGAACAAACGAAGATAAAAACCCGTGCTGCGCACACGGCAAAATTCACCGTTTTGGAAAGATGATCAATATATCAGATATTGCCAAGATGATCATGAGCTGTTTGGTTTGACTGTAACCATATATACAGATTAGATTATAATCCTGTTAGAATTATAATTTGAAGTGAAATTTGTTCGTTAATCATTTCAAAGAGACCGGAATCTATATTCCACTTTGAATTGATTCTACGATGCGCGTCAGAAATTATCGAAGATAATTGAAGACGGAGTTGTGCAAGGGCTGTTCTGTTTCAGAATAGTGCCTTCGGTTTGTTCAAACCCAGAACAACTTGCATGGACGAGTGTCCGACAAAGTAATTCTAACTGGTCACGTACGTTGATCTTTTCAAACGTAATTATATGGTGGTAGTGGAATTCGTTTCTCTCGCCGTATACCTATAATGTATTTTTGAGGAAGTCAATTAGTGATCGGGAAGGTCTGGACGATGTGGCACTCAAAGAAATAAACCAGAAATGATGACGTCAGTCTAGCCTCAAGCCTCACACCCAGGAAATGACAAAAATCGGGCAGGCAGCATGGCTATGTGGGTCGCTCCCATTAGGGTGTAGTATCACCTATCTAGAGAAATTCTTATTGTTTCTTAATCTATCGATTCTGCCCATGCGGGGATGGTTGCCGTACACAACCATCGGTGATATACATTCGATACACTCAAGAGAAATGAGTGGTCGGTCATGTGAGGGTCGGGTTGCAAGAAGTTCTTGTTGAACCCAGATGTATTTGCCTCTAGAGATACATCAGCGGAAGGTGGACCCATACCTTGTCAAGTTGGAAGTCCAATTTCCCTAAGCGCCAAGCGGTTTGTATTTGTATACTATATCGGAAAATGTGAGATGCAAGCATTTTCCTAGATTTCTAAATTATTTGTGAAAACCCTTGATATTATAAAAATATCCGTTTCCAAGTATACAAACCCGTTCCGTATTTACGGCGTGGTCTTATGAGATATGTTTATTTGTTTTCAAACTGTTTACTCATACCAGTCCCCTGACTGACCCGGAGTTTATTTTTCTGTGTTTTCCTTAAACTCTTGGGTATTCATAACGCTTGTTATGAATAGACAAGTGAATCAGGATCGGATAACTTGTGAAGCTGAATGAAGATTATCAGTGTGCTGGACTATCTACCCCATCTACTGTATAATTATAAGTCTGCAGTTAGTCGAGAATGTTATGTATAATTACTGCTGTATAATAGTTGTACCACTGGACATGTGATGATCCGATGTATTATGTACTGTTGTGTAACATTATAAAGTATTACCTTTTTGTGAAAAATTCCGCTGTGAGATTCTGATATTCTGTGTTTTGTCTTCTATCTATTCTCATTTCTCATAAATGGCACAACTTGAGATGTGTTCGAAAGTTGGGTCGTTACAGTTGGTATCAGAGCTTAGGTTACTGATTACCTAGGCTTTGGGTGAGTGTGAGAGAGCGTATTTTTATATAAAAATTTAAAATGAATTTAACACAACTTGGATGATATACCTAAGGTAGTTATATCCTATCAAGACTCGATTGATAACCTGTTATAGTCAGGTGATCAAAATGAGCACCCGTGCACTAAGAGGTCGAGCTAGAGGGTCATCCACTGCTGCTGTTCGTAATACTGGATCCCAGGACCAAGGTGAAACAATAGAGGAAGTTGCACCAGTTCAACAGGATAAGAGCTTTGCGACCATTTGTAAGGAGTATACGACTTTGGGAGGAAAGGTTTTCAAAGGAACTGAGTCTTTTACTGAAGTTCAGGCCTGGATGAGGTCCTGTGAGAGGATTTTTAAGGGACTGAAATTGAATGATGAGCAGAAACGTCTTTTGGCATCATGGCAACTTCAAGAAGCTGCTGGAACTTGGTGGGACGCTCAAACCGCTAATGTTCCTGAGGAAAGTTTTACTTGGGATAAGTTCAAAGAAGCTTTCGAAGCGCAATTTCTACCTGCTGCAGGAAAGACTAGGATGTATCGAGATTTTATTGATCTCAAGCAGGGAAATATGAAAGTGTCAGAATATGAGAACAAATTCAACTCGCTTTCTTGTTTCGGGCCAGAACTGATAAACACTTCACTTAAGAAGAATGAAATGTTCATAGCAGGATTAAAGGATAGCCTACAAGTTCAGATGATTGGACATCTCAAGGTTCCATTCGTTGATCTAGTGGATATGGCTGTTCGTTATGAGGCACTGGAAAGTAAGAAGACAGTGGCAAAAGCAGCACAGACAGGAGGATCTAATAGTGAGAATCCAAATAAAAGGAAATTCAATCCGAACTGGAACAACAACAAGGGAATACCCGTGATGGGAGAAAAAGCCAAGGAGAGGTTCAAAGATACCACATGCCATAAATGTTTGCAGAAGGGACACATTGCCAAGTTCTGCACCAAGCCAGCAGCAGAAAAGCCACAGCAAACTCAGCAGCCGGGGCAACAGCAACCAAATGGAACAAGTGATGTTATTCCACAGAAGTTTTCATGCTATAATTGTCATCAGCCTGGACACTTGGTTAAAGACTGTCCGCTTATGAAGAAGTCACAGCAACCAAAGGTCTACGCTTTAATGGACAAGCCATCAACTTCTGAGAGTGTGAAAATGGAAGATGTTTCAGAAGGTACCTTACTCTTTTCTTATAAAAGGAGTTAACAAACTAGGGTCAGCCTCGAGATAAAATGAATATGGATGGATTAAATTGGGGTAATATCCAATCACATTAATACCGGAGATCGAGTTAGAATTTTAAATTGAGTTAAAATTTGGATTTTTCTGAAATTGAGACTAGACTTAAGTATTTATTTGTGTGTGGACTCAGTCAAAGTGAATGGGTCGATTTGTGAAAACAAATCATGTTGAGTTCTGAAATAGAAATTGTTAAGTATGTAAATTAAATTTTTGGGAAAATACTTAACGAAGTTAAGAAGATTGACTTGTGAGTTAAGGGGATTTGGGCAGATATTTTTGAATAGGAATAATTGCTGATGTGTGTTTTATTTATTGATGTGTGTTTATAAGTCGATAACTCTAATCTACTGCTTACAAATTTTGAGGACGAAATTTTTATAAGGGGGGTAGAATGTAATGACCCGGTATTTTCACGGATCGTTGACACAGATATTTGATCGTGAGTTTGTATTTTCAAATAGGATTTTAAATTTAGACTTTGAAATTACAGAATTTGTTAACATATAATAGCATTTATATGTGCAGCATTTATCAAAACCTATTTTTGATTTATTGTGGTATGATAGCACAAATTTAATAACGTTTGTTAATCTTATTTTACACAAGTATTTAGGATAGCAAATTTGTAAGAGTGTTATTTAAAAATTTGTTTCTCTTATGTATAGATAATTACACTTGTTATAGCATTTTAACATGCCATCTTTCTTTCACATACGTTTAGTTCTTTTTAAAGAGGGATTTTAAAGACTTATATATTTCTAAGTAAATTTCTAGTTTTTTTTTTTTACAAAGCATTTTTTTCAACCAAATTTTTATTAGAACCATGTTTGGTTGGCAAGAACAAGAAAACATGTTGTTTCACTCACATGAATACATCATTTTCTTGCAAGCATGAACACATATATCTTTGCAAACTTCCTCATGAACACATACACACCTAGATGCAACTACACAAGTAAAGTCCTACACTAGAAGAGGATGTGAGACATGAACACTTGCACAAGGCAAATCCTTTTTGTTTCAACAATTTCAGATTTTAAATTCTTTCATGTTTCTTTTTCTGGATTTTTCCTCTCTCATTCTTTCCAACACTCTTTCATTTTGTCAAGATCCATGTGTAAAGAAATCACCCATTCTTGTACAAATATTACATGAATCTTTCCTTCCCTAGTTAAGCCTCTTAGAAATGATTTTCTATGATTTTTCCTATGCATAAAACCACATGGCCGTGAGCTAAGAATGTGCAGGAAATTTCAGGTTTTTGTCTACCTTGGAGGCCAAGGTATAATACTTTATAATTGTTGTTAAATCAGCATGTTTATGCATAAGAAAATGTGGGCTAATGCATGTGAGAACTGAGCTATAATGGTACACAAGGGAAGCTACTATTTTAGCTAAAGTCCTATGATAGGTAACATGTAGTACAAGAAGCATTTAATTGATTTTTCATAGTGCACCAATAGGAATGTCTTGCGCAGGAAACATCTCATAAGAGAAGGCTGCTAAAGACATGTGATTCATTGGTCCATGTGTTGGTGGTGTGAGAGAAAGAAATTTTTAAATGGTCTTTCATTTGTCACTCGAAAAAAAAAAAAAAAAAAAACTGAAAACTGCTTTTTTCTCTTCTTTCAAAAACTACATTAAATGTCCAAATTTTATAATGTTTTCCTCACACTATATAAGGACCTACATACATGCACATAACTCACTCACACCAACACACAATAGTTCAAACATTTTCTGCAAGAAAAAGCAAGAGGTTTGGAGCATCTAAAGTGAGTAAACATACACTGTATTTTCTGTTTGAACTCTTGTAGTTTTTCTGTGTGAGTTATAATTTAGAACTTGGCTTGTTTATGATGTTTTGTTAAATTTAATAAGTCATATGTGGGTGTTTGCTTGGTATGATATAAGGTCAGTACTGCTAAAATGGAAAATCCGTATGTAGAAAATGTTGGACAGGAGTACTTCCTGTTTGTTGTTTAAAACCTGTCAAGTTGTGGAAAAATTTGATCAAACAGTATAGATCAATGGATCCAGGCTAAGGACTTAGGACAGATAGGTATACCATGTTGTAAACATCCATCTAGTCTTTTAAGTATCCAAATTAAGGTGAATATGTGCCAAGAAAGCTTACTGTTAGTTTTAAAAGCAATCAACAGTTTCTTCTCTGTTTCTTCTTTTACAAAGTGGATTTCCAAACTTAAATAAAACGATGTTTGATTACATAAATAGGATCAGCAAACTACATGATAATTTTTAAATCAAAAACAAAGATTTTTAGAATCATGGATCAAGAGGAATAAGGGACTACCCAAAAATTCGATTTTTGTGGACTGGGGGTGGAGCACTTGATCGGAGGAGATGGCACTCGGCCTGGAGGAGCATGGGGAAGTATAGATCAGGGGAAAAATACGAGTTTAATTTTTAATTTCATAGGTTTTGCAAAATCAACTGAAATAGGGTTTTAAAAAATGTTTTTGGGTGCGCCAGTTTGCGTCGGAACTGCTCAAAGGTGGAGGGACTAGGGGGTGCGGTCCAGGGGGGATCTGGGCGTCAGGGTCGGGGGTTGACGTGGCCAAGAGGTGGTGGAGTCCGGTGGTCGAGGGGAGGAGGTGCGAGGAGTTTTTCCTTGGTAATGTTTTACTGGGAGAAGAGGTACCACGGCCAAATTCCGTTCAGGGCAGGGGAGGGTGGTTCTGATGGTTGTGATGGGATCCGATGTCGGAGTGTGGTGTGTGGCGATGGACGCTGGTGGATGGAGGAGCTCCGGACACGTGTGCACGTGCACGGTTGGACACAGAGAATGAAGAAGAAGAAGAAGAAAGGTCGACAGTGGATTTGTGTGTTTTTGTGGTGATTGGGTAGAAAACATCGATGTCTCGACCCTGGTACTTTGTTGAACCTGGTACTGAGGATTTTGTGTGTTTTCGTGGTGATCGGGCAGCAAACACCATGGTCTGGGCCTTGGTACTTTAGTCGGTGATCAGCCACTTGGTACTTGGCTAAAACGTGAGATCCGAGTTAATTTTCATGGGTGCACGCTAATGTTTTTTCTTACCTGGTACTTTGCCGTATTAGTACTTTGGTTATTTTAGTTTGAAAACAATAGTTTGAACAGTGTTTTAAAATTTAAATAAGTTTTTAAATAAAATAAGGTTTTAAATAAGTAGTAAAAATAAATATTTAAATATAATAGAATTTTTTTTTCTAATAGAAAAAGAGAAAGAAGTGAATCAGGAAATGTAGTTTCGTCCAAAACAGGAAATACAGAAGTAGAATTTAAATAAAGTTATAAATTTTAATTATAATAAGAATTAGAAATAATTTTCTAATGAAGATCTCAAACTACAAAGTCAAACGAGAAGACAATCGATCGAGAGGAAGAAACCAGACGTTTTTGACAGAAATCGGGAAGTCAACAAAAGCTGTAAATTTTAAACTATAAATAATTTAAGATTGAATTTATTTCTAGTAAAAATATTTGGAATATTCAAATGCTAAAGACAAGGTAAAGGAAACTGTATGTGACACATACGGTAGAAATGGTCACTTTTATCTGAAATCTTAAATATCAGATATAAGGAACTGATCATGAACAGTTCTGTATTTTGAAAACAAGAACTGTGAATAAATGTTTTAATGGTGTCTAGACTGATAATGAAAAGAAGAAATTTTATCAGTATAGAAAGAAAATGAGTAGATCAAGAATTAATGATCGAAAAGGGAAATCTAACGAGAGAATACCAAGTGTATAAGTATAACATAAATAATGAAAGCATAAGCTTAAGTCATTTATGATAATCATAGTAAGTAAATAATGATGAGAAATATTTTTCTGAGGATAAATAAAGAAAGAATTTATTTTTAGAAGTAATGAACAAACGAAGATAAAAACCCGTGCTGCGCACACGGCAAAATTCACCGTTTTGGAAAGATGATCAATATATCAGATATTGCCAAGATGATCATGAGCTGTTTGGTTTGACTGTAACCATATATACAGATTAGATTATAATCCTGTTAGAATTATAATTTGAAGTGAAATTTGTTCGTTAATCATTTCAAAGAGACCGGAATCTATATTCCACTTTGAATTGATTCTACGATGCGCGTCAGAAATTATCGAAGATAATTGAAGACGGAGTTGTGCAAGGGCTGTTCTGTTTCAGAATAGTGCCTTCGGTTTGTTCAAACCCAGAACAACTTGCATGGACGAGTGTCCGACAAAGTAATTCTAACTGGTCACGTACGTTGATCTTTTCAAACGTAATTATATGGTGGTAGTGGAATTCGTTTCTCTCGCCGTATACCTATAATGTATTTTTGAGGAAGTCAATTAGTGATCGGGAAGGTCTGGACGATGTGGCACTCAAAGAAATAAACCAGAAATGATGACGTCAGTCTAGCCTCAAGCCTCACACCCAGGAAATGACAAAAATCGGGCAGGCAACATGGCTATGTGGGTCGCTCCCATTAGGGTGTAGTATCACCTATCTAGAGAAATTCTTATTGTTTCTTAATCTATCGATTCTGCCCATGCGGGGATGGTTGCCGTACACAACCATCGGTGATATACATTCGATACACTCAAGAGAAATGAGTGGTCGGTCATGTGAGGGTCGGGTTGCAAGAAGTTCTTGTTGAACCCAGATGTATTTGCCTCTAGAGATACATCAGCGGAAGGTGGACCCATACCTTGTCAAGTTGGAAGTCCAATTTCCCTAAGCGCCAAGCGGTTTGTATTTGTATACTATATCGGAAAATGTGAGATGCAAGCATTTTCCTAGATTTCTAAATTATTTGTGAAAACCCTTGATATTATAAAAATATCCGTTTCCAAGTATACAAAGTGTTTTGATCTCATAAGGTAAAAACCCGTTCCGTATTTACGGCGTGGTCTTATGAGATATGTTTATTTGTTTTCAAACTGTTTACTCATACCAGTCCCCTGACTGACCCGGAGTTTATTTTTCTGTGTTTTCCTTAAACTCTTGGGTATTCATAACGCTTGTTATGAATAGACAAGTGAATCAGGATCGGATAACTTGTGAAGCTGAATGAAGATTATCAGTGTGCTGGACTATCTACCCCATCTACTGTATAATTATAAGTCTGCAGTTAGTCGAGAATGTTATGTATAATTACTGCTGTATAATAGTTGTACCACTGGACATGTGATGATCCGATGTATTATGTACTGTTGTGTAACATTATAAAGTATTACCTTTTTGTGAAAAATTCCGCTGTGAGATTCTGATATTCTGTGTTTTGTCTTCTATCTATTCTCATTTCTCATAAATGGCACAACTTGAGATGTGTTCGAAAGTTGGGTCGTTACAAATTCTTTGATTTGAAATTAATTATACTTTAATTTATGACTTTCACGGTTATAGAACACACGGGGTGTTACACCTCACAACAGCAACAACCACACAGGTGAAAATAATATAAATGTCAGCCACTTTAAGCACTGACACCACCTCCAGCTAGAAATAAACGCACTCCCTACCTGATGTCCTCTCTCGTTTCTGGTTCACAACAGGGGCGTAAGGCTCGCGAATAAACGCTACACAAAGCTATGCCACACAGGCCGTGCTTTGATCATCAGCCACAAGACTTTTCTTTTCAACAGAGGCCTTGATCAATCACCACTTAGGCATGCCACACAGGCAATTCACTCCATGCGATTGATATCCATCAATATATAACCCTTGAGCTCGTACTTCTCAGAGAATGGCGTTAAGCAAGAGAATAAATTCTCCGCTGCCAAAAAGATATATATTTAATAGAAATTAATCACACAGAATAAAGTCCAATGTCAGACACACAGTCCATTTACAAGTCCGTTCTGGGTCTGAACGAAACCGAAGGCACCTTGTACCTCGCGTAGCCATCGATCTCCAAGTACGCCTAGACGATCACCAACTGATTCCGTCCTCTTGGGTGTACAACCCAATCAAGATCATCAGTAATCACCCAAAGAATGTGAAGACCTCAAGTCTTTGACCACCGTCTTCATCCTCGACACCACGTCCAATCAGTTATTCAGAATGGGCTAAACCTGGTCTTTCTGAATAACTCACGTATATAATAAACAAGTGTTACACAAACACAACATACACCTTATTTATTTCAGAATATTCTTTTATTCAAATATTCTTATACTTTGGGAAAGGTTCCAATTAATTTTATCAGAGATAAATTCTTTAAATTTATTCTTTAATCTTATTTTGAATGTCAATTCAAATTAGTTGGGATTAGCGAACCACACCGCAATAATCATTTATTTTATTTCCCAATCCCAACCTATTCATCCCATGAAGTAAAACTGGTCATACTTCATATCTAACACCACGGTGTTATCGGTAAATTCAATTACCATTTCACGTTCAAATCTAACAAAAGATTTAACTATCGCCTGGAGCAAAACTTGTGATACTCCATTCTCGACCATTTCAATCTAATTAAAGATTCATTAAAATTCCACTTGGTTTTAATCTTCCTAAAAATCAATATTAATGATTATTTATCTCGGGAAATCACATCCTGTTTTTAACTGGGTTAAAGAACCAATGTCATTTAAAACACGACTCACTATAAACCCAAAATCAAATTCCAATAATTATCGTGTTAAAGAACAAGTGTTATTTAAAACACCATTCGCGATAAACCCAAAAATCAATTCAAATTCAATTTCAATTAAATACCATTTAATTGGTACACTTCATTAAATTTAAATAAAAAGATTTAATCTTTTTCTCAACTGGGATCAAGAACAGTGTTAATGAAGACACCATTCACGAATAACCCAAATCACATTTTATATTAAATACAAGGCTATGAATAGAAAATATATCGGCTTATATTCAATATCAAATTCTACGACCAACAAATATCGTATTGGAAATAACGATATTAATATATCTTTCAAACTCCCATAACAGTATCTGTATCGTCACGAGATCCAACATCGAAATATTCAAAAGACAATTTCGATTCAAATCCATTTCAATTCAATTATTGGAAATTGTAACACACCGTATTTTTGTTAATACTAAAATTCACAAATTAAAAGAATTAATATTGAGAATTTGCATGAAATAGCCTTAAAAAGGCATATAACAAATTTGAGATATGTGAATTGCCTTAAAAGGCGAAAAATGGAATTAAGACATTAATTGGAAAATTAATGTGTAGAAATGGTGATAAGTTAATTATGGATTAATTTGAATTCATGAATAGGTGCGTGTGTGTATATATATATATATATATTTATATATATATGGGCAGTTAATGTAAACATGAATAGAAGTTTATTAATTTGCTAAGTGTTTGCTGAGTCACTTCTGACTCATTGCTGAGTCAATAAGATAAACCCCATGTAACACCCCGTATTTTGGGTTAATGCTAAAATTCACTAATTACAGAATAAATAATCTCAGATGTGGGAATCGGGGGAAACGGGCTATGCCATTACGTTCGTCTCGGAAAAATACGCGAAATAGAGTCCGAGTTTTCGAAAATCGGAGTCCGTATGGCCCAGTTATGGCCCGATGAAGTTTGCTGAAAATTCAAAACTAAAAACAGAATTAAGAATTTAAAATTCAGATTTTAAATTGGACAAGTGGGGTCAGGCGGGAAAAATCCCGCCCTACCCATGTCGACAGGGCTGTCGACAGGCCTGTCGACAGGGGGTGTCGACTTGCCTGTCGACTTGCCTGTCGACAGGGGTGCGGCGTTCAGTGAACCTGGGTGCACCAGGTTGCACCAGGTTGCACCAGGTTGGGTTCTAGGCTGGCTTGGAGGGCTGGTTCTAGAGATTTCCTAAATCTAAGGGTCCTAATTTAATCTAGGGTTAATCTAAGGGCCTAAAACACTCTCTTAATCTATAAATACACCCTAAACCTACCTTAATCCATACTAAAAATAGAAATGAAGGCCTCATGCCGCCAAATTAAATCCTAGAAGGAGTCTCCATTAATCTAAGAAGGAAGTTGCAAGCTAATCCCTCTCAAATCATTCTCTAATCGTCACCATCTTCATAATTAGCAACTAATTCCTCTTCATAAATTGGTTAATTTTGGGTTTGGTGAGTTTCTATCACTTTAACACCAATTGTTAAAGTAAGTAGATTGGGTGTAATGAGACTTATGGTCTTAAATGCGGATTAGTAAGTTTGAATCATGTATAATGATATGTTACTCTATGTTGTTCTTTGTTTATGCATATTTGATAAGTTGGTTTATGCATGCTTAATAAGTTGATTTATGCATGTTTAACAAGTTGGTATATGCATGCTTAACAAGTGGATTTATGCATATTTAATGAGTGGAATTATGCATGTTTAATAAAGTAAGTTATGCAAGATAAGTATATGTTTAAATGCAAGTTTAAAGTGATATGCAAGTTATGCATGCTTATGCAAGTGT
Source organism: Allium sativum (assembly GCA_030737875.1). Taxonomy (NCBI): domain Eukaryota; kingdom Viridiplantae; phylum Streptophyta; class Magnoliopsida; order Asparagales; family Amaryllidaceae; genus Allium; species Allium sativum. The sequence continues at coordinate 191,432,069 of CM060915.1, read as the reverse complement.
ATGGATGCTTATGCAAGTCATGTATATGTTTAAATGCAAGATTTATGTGATATGCAAGTTATGCATGCTTATGCGAGTATATGAATGTTTATGTAAGATATGTATATGCTTAAATGACATGATATGCAAGTTATGCATGTTTATGCAAGTTATGTATGCTTATGCAAGTATGTGAATGTTTATGCAAGTATGTGAATGCTTATGCAAGTTATGTGTATGCCTAAATGCATGTTTAACATGTTATGCAAGTCATGAGAATGCTTATATGCAAGTTCAACATGTTATGCAAAATATGTGTATGATAATATGCAAGCTCATATGCAACATGTTATGCAAATCATGTGTATGATAATATGCAAGTTTGGGTTAAATGTGGTTGGGTTAAAATGTGTTCATATATGCAAGTTGACATCCTCTTAACCCATGACAAAGTTATATGCTAAACCCATGATATTTGTGATGGATCTTCCCCTTTTGTTATGTCATGAAATGAGAACGATTTACGTGGGGAACGATGGGGTTGGTAAATATGTTAATAAATGAATGATTGGGTATGATTAAGCATACCATAAAAATAAATTACCATAAGTGGGAATTTACCTATTGAGTTAGGTCTACCCCATGGGAATTTACCTATTGAGTTAGGTCTACCCATGTTATGGAAAACTTGATATTAATTAGGGATAATTAATATGGGGGTGATTAATTAGGTGTAATTAATCGACTAAGACACGAGGTTGGACTCATTTGTAGTGTAAAACTGCCCGGACCCGACCGGCTTAACCAGTTGCTACAAATGTCAGCCCAATGTGAGAGGTCTTAGCCATGAATTAAATACGTGATTAAGGTAAAGACACGAGGTTAGACTCTGTTATGACGTAAGACTGCCCGGACTCTACCGGCTTAACCAGGCGGTCATAACAGTCAGTCTAATGTGGGAGGTCTTTATGGGAGATCACGGTCTTAATTAATTAAGAAACACTTAACCATATTAGCATGTAGTGGGACATGAGGGGTTAAGTGGGTGCCTTGGGTGGCATGAGGAAATTTTGTGGTTGCCTTGGGTGGCATGTGGAATCTAGTGGGTTGCCTTGGGTGGCAATAGAAAATACGATTAGAATACTTAACCAAGTGGAAACATGTAATTAAACATGATTAAAGGGTTAAGTGGGATACACTAGATATTTGACAAGCTTAAGTGGGTAGCTTGTTGGGGGCCCATTTCAACCAATATCCCAAACGTATCTTTGTGGGCTCGACCCATGTCGAGTGACGGGACACGCATATTGGGCTTGATTATAAGAGGCCAAAACGGGTTAGCGGTGGCAACGCAAGTCCAACGGGTTTCATATGCGTGTGTAGGCCCGGGCTGGTAGATAAGCCGTTGTTGCATCGTGTAGATATAAAGCCGTGCACCGTTGATAGTATTAGGTTGCCACTTTAGGGGAGTGATACACCCCACTGTGGGACCAGCACGGGTATCTACGGTAGAGAGCCGATCGATGGGGAGTAGTGGGTACACCTAATAAAGATAGGGGCAGACGGCACCTATGTAGGGGTACACGAAACTACTGGGTTAAATTGCTAGGTACACCTAGTGGAGATAGGGGAAGACGACAACTATGTAGTGGGCTAGGAGTACACGAATCTACTGGGGAAATTTTCTAAGTCCTTGGAGGGATCAAACCTTTAAGTAGGAGTGACTGGTGTGGTGCAGTGTAGTAATTACCCTTGGGTGGGTAGATGCGTCCTGACGATTATTTTAGTTTATCCTAAGTCTACCAAGCTGCTTAGTGTAGCCATTCATCCCCAGATATTACCGTAGGTCAAGTTTATGTCTTCTCTGGTTACTTTAATGATTGTATTGTTAAAGTTATAGGATTCACTCAGACTTATGTCTGACCCCGTTGTTTTTATCTTTTTCCCAACCCTCAGGTCCTACGGTGGATCCTAGCGGTAGTAGAGCTTGATCGGATTGCTGTTCCAGTCTTTCGGAGCTTGGGTAGATGTAAAGCTCCCGTTATCCAGTTATCTTTTCTTTTGTCATGGCTATTGTATGAGAGAGTGGGATTATGTACTTCTTTATTTTGACGGATATTGTACTTGACTTTTATCATGGTTTTATGATGTAACCAGACATGTTTATTTCCGCTGTTATGAGATGATGTTTTAAAATTTCAAGTACTATTTATATCTGTCTTGGTGTAATTTTTCTGTTCTATATTCACTAAAATACTCCACCGATGCTAAGGCATTCCCATAGTGAGTGACCATAGCGGGCGTGGGGTGTTACACGTGGTATTAGAGCAAAGGTTACCGGAACAGATAAAATTTTTAGAAAACTATTTTTCTAAAAACATTTTTGGAAGAGATATTTTCAAAAACATGTCTTTTAAGAGAAAAGTTTTTGAAAGAAAAGCATAATCCCCAATAGCCATATCTATATCCTTCGAATCCTTCGTTTTGAATCTTTCCTTTTTCGTTTCAGCATGGCCGAGAATCTTATCTTTCCAGAGGGTGTGACGGTACCAGTATGGTATAGGAGATTGATGGAGGCTAGGGCCACCACGGCGGGTCTAGAAAATGTTCCTCCACCAACCGTAGCACCCGATCTTCCTCCTCCCCCTCCTCCTCGTACGGATACTTTTGCTAAGACTTGCAACGAGTTTAAAGCTATCGGAGGGAAACCTTTTCAAGGATCTGAAACTTTTGTGGAGGCTAGAGATTGGCTTAAGGAGGTGGAAGAGTTGATAGATATCTTTGAGATGGAAGAAGGGAAGAAAGTCAAGTTGGCTGCTTGGTTAATGAAGGGAGAGGCCTCATTCTGGTGGGAGGTCACTAATGGAGAACGCCCCGTCGACTCTTGGGCAGATTTTAGGCAAAGATTTGTGGCAAAGTTTCTCTCAAGGGCGGAGGAAAACTTGTATATGGAAAGATTCTTGACTCTAAAGCAAGGGAATCTCTCGGTGAAGGAATATGTCAACAAGTTTAATCAGTTGGCAAGGTTTGGCCTAGATATTGTGAATACACCAGAGAAGAAGGCTTTGAGGTTCGTGAAAGGCTTGAATGAACCGATGCATGGGTTGGCTATGACTCACATCCCTATGGGGGCCACCTTTGAGAAGCTAGTTGACATGGCACTCATGTATGAGGAAGAGAAGGGTCCTAATGCTAATAAGGCACCCGAGAAGAAGGGAGATCAAAAGAGACCTCAGCAACAACAGCAAAGCAAAGGTGGGAAATGCAACGGTGGCAAAGGCAAGAAGAAGAAGTGTTTCAATTGTGGGACACCTGGCCACCTAAGCAAGGATTGTCGCAAGAAGAAGAAGACTGGCTGCTTCCACTGTGGCGAAGCAGGGCATTTAGTGAAGGATTGCCCTAAGAAAGGGCAAAGGACGGGATCTACCTCAGGAGGACAGGTGCAAGCTCTTATGGCACCGAGTCAGGCTAGGGGGCAAGTACAGGCTCTCGCGGTTCCACCGATTCAGGAAAGAGGTAGAACTATCTCCGTTGAAAGTCTGGTTTTTCTATTTGATCATCTTGTCCGTACATTGTTTGATTCAGGCGCATCGCATTCGTTTATCTCATCATCATTAGTTGAGTCACTGCACTTAGACACCAGTCTGGTAGATGATCCCTTGGTTGTTTCAAACCCAATTGGGGGCTCCACTTATTTGTCCATGATATGTTTGGGTTTGAAGATTTCTATACTTAGCATTGAGTTTAGATGTGATGCTTTTGTGTTGGGCTTCACGGGCTATGGGTTGATTTTGGGCATGGACTGGTTATCCAGTAATGGTGCCGTTCTTGATTGCGAAAGGAGAGTTGTTAGGCTCATGACCCGCTTGGGTAACACTCTCGAGATTTCTTGTAATCCCAGGGACTCCGTTATGCTAAGTTATCTTGAATCGCTTGACGCTTCGGTCGAGAGTTTGCAATCTGTTAGAGTGGTCCGGGAATATCCGGATGTGTTTGAGGAGGTGAAGGGCTTACCTCCGAAACGGGAGATTGACTTCCGAATATATTTGGTGGATAATGCTAAACCGGTATCTTTACCAGTGCGCCACATGGCTCCTCGTGAGAGGAGGGAACTCCATAAGCAAGTAGGGGAGTTGCTTGAGAAGGGGTTCATAAGACGAAGTATATCGGAGTGGGGTGCTCCAGTAGTTTTTGCTACGAAGGCGGATGGGTCCCTCAGACTTTGTGTAGACTATAGAGAACTCAACAAGCTCACAAAGAAGAATAGACACCCATTGCCGAGGATTGATGATCATTTCGATCAGTTGGTTGGCGCTTCAGTATTTTCTCAGTTGGACTTAGCCACGGGGTTTCATCAGTTAAGGGTGGCTGAGGATAGCATAGACAAGACTGCCTTTAGAACTCCGGATGGTTTCTATGAGTGGCTGGTGATGCCATTTGGGTTGACGAACGCCCCTGCATATTTCGTTGATTTGATGAGTAGGGTGTTCAGGGAGTTCCTTAATAAATTTGTGGTGGTCTTTGTGGATGATATCTTAGTATTTTCTAAGAGTGAGGAAGAGCATGCCCTACATCTTGGGGAGGTGTTGAAGACTCTTCGAGCGCATAGCCTTAAGGCTAAATTCTCTAAATGTCACTTCTGGAGGAAGGAAGTGCGGTTCTTGGGGCACGTGGTCTCCAAGGATGGGATAGCCGTGGATCCCGCGAAGGTAGTATCAGCCCAAGATTGGAAGGTTCCTAGAAATGCTACCGAAGTAAGAAGTTTCTTGGGGTTGGCGGGTTATTATAGGAAGTTTATTAAAGACTTCGCGAAGATATCAGCCCCATTAACCCGCTTAACAAAGAAGAATCTTGTTTTTGCATGGGACGTAGATTGTGATGATGCGTTCCGACGGTTAAAGAGAGCTTTAACCATGGCTCCAGTTTTAGTGTTGCCAGATGGGAGCAAGCCATTTGTTGTCTATACCGATGCTTGTGGGACAGGACTTGGCGCAGTCTTAATGCAAGAGGGAAGGGTAATAGCCTATGGTGGAAGGCAGTTAAGGCCACATGAGAAAAATTACCCTACCCATGATCTAGAGCTGGCCGCTATTGTTTTTGCGCTTAAGATTTGGCGCCATTATCTTCTTGGTGAGAGATTCGAGTTGTTCACTGACCATAAATCAATGAAGTACTTGTTTTCTCAGAAGGATTTGAACTTGAGACAGCAAAGGTGGATGGAGTTCTTAGCATCTTATGATTTCGAGATAGCGTATACCCCTGGCAAGGGTAACGTGGTGGCGGACGCCTTGAGCAGGAAGAGGTTGTCCTTGAGTCCATTGTTCGTGGAACGACGAAGCTTGGAATTTATTTCGATGTTTGATTTCAGACCTTCCGTTGACTATGTACCCGGTTTGCTAGCTTCTTTGGAAGTTAGACCTACTCTTTTGGGGCGGATTGGAGAAGCACAGAGGGACGACCCACAGTTTGTTGAGTTGGTAGAAAATCTCATAAGGGGGGAGTCGTCCAGCCATTTGAGTAGGTACACCCTAGACGATAAGGGGTGCTTGCGTAGAGACGGTAGACTTTGTGTACCGCAAGATGAGGGTTTGAGGAAGGCTATTCTTGATGACGCACACCGTTCTAGGATGACCATTCATCCCGGTGGGGATAAGATGTACCAAGACATGAAGAGGGTTTTCTTCTGGGCCGGTATGAAGAAAGATGTGGCCGAGTATGTCGCTCGATGTTTGGTGTGCCAGCAAGTGAAGGCGGAGCAAAGGAAACCAGGTGGGTTGCTTCACCCATTGGAGGTTCCGCAATGGAAGTGGGATAGCGTCTCGATGGATTTTATTGACGGGTTACCCAGGTCGAGGAAGGGTAATACAGGAATTTGGGTGGTGGTAGACAGACTTACTAAGAGCGCCCATTTCATACCTGTGAAAAGCAAGAGGACTGCTCCATGGCTAGCTTCAGTATATCTTCGAGAGATAGTTCGATTACATGGGGTACCCTCTAGCATAGTTAGTGATCGAGATCCTATCTTCACTAGCGAGTTCTGGAGAAGTTTGCAAGAAGCAGTGGGGACTCAATTGTGTCTGAGCACTGCATATCATCCTCAGACGGACGGCCAGACTGAGAGGGTGAATCGTGTTCTAGAAGACCTTTTGAGGCTTTGTATCTTAGATTTTGGAGGTACATGGGAAGAACATCTTCCATTGGTGGAGTTCGTATATAATAACAGCTTTCAGTCCAGTATTGGGATGGCTCCTTTCGAAGCTCTCTATGGAAGGCCTTGTCGATCACCTACATGTTGGTGGGAATCTATGGATAAGATCTTGCTTGGGCCTGATATGGTTAGGGAGACTTCAGAGAAGATCGATTTGATTCGAAGAAGGATGAAAGCAGCGCAAGATAGGCAAAAATCCTATGCGGACAAGAGAAGGACGGATCTTGAGTTTGAGGTTGGGGATATGGTTTTTGTCAAGGTATCTCCGTTGAGAAATGTTGTTCGCTTCGGATCCGTTGGGAAGTTAGCACCGAGGTTTGTTGGCCCGTTTCCTATCAAGGAAAGGATTGGACAGATGGCATATAGGGTGGAATTGCCCGACAGACTTAGTGGTGTTCATGATGTATTCCATGTATCACATCTGAGGAAGTGCTTACATGAGACGGCAGAGGTGGTAGAGCCGAGCTTGCTTAGAGATGTAGAGGTAGAGCGTGATGCGACTATTCGACGAGCTCCTACTCGCATCCTTGGGTCAGAGACTAGGAAGTTGAGAAACAGAGAGGTTCAGCTAGTCAAAGTGCAATGGGGAGAAGATGAGAGCAACGCAACTTGGGAGACGGAAGCGAAGATGCGTTCATCGTACCCATTTCTTTTTGAGGGTATGTCTTTACTTTCTCCTTTATCGCTTGTCTAGTACTTGTCTTATCTTTGGTATGTCCTCTCGTTAGTACCTATGACCTTTAGATAGGGTAAACCTATGGTTGAAACATGTGTTTGAGACATGTTATGGTTGATGGATGCAAGTGGATGCAAGTGTTTGCTAGTGGTTGCTCGTGGATGCATATACACACACTCTAGGCACTAGATCAGCTCAGTCACTTCATATTGCATATTGCATAAAATTGTGTGTAGGAAAATATATTTATGGATGTATAATGGTTGTGTTATCACATGGATGATGCATTTTGGTGAATGATTGTGCACTCATGTAGATATTGTATGTGTCGATAGGGTTTTCTCGCATACATAATGGATGCATGGCACTATCATGGTTTGCATATGTCCATACATTAGATAGGGAACATATACACACACCGTTTGCATATGCTCATACATCATTAGAAACTGTCTAAGGACAATGGATGCCCGTGGTTGATGATTTGAGTAGATGGTTGTTTGGATGGTAGGATATGCATTCTCCTTAGCTTAGAGATTTCGGGGACGAAATCCTTTAAGGAGGGGAGAATGTAACACCCCGTATTTTGGGTTAATGCTAAAATTCACTAATTACAGAATAAATAATCTCATATGTGGGAATCGGTGGAAACGGGCTGCGCCATTACGTTCGTCTCGGAAAAATACGCGAAATAGAGTCCGAGTTTTCGAAAATCGGAGTCCGTATGGCCCAGTTATGGCCCGATGAAGTTTGCTGAAAATTCAAAACTAAAAACAGAATTAAGAATTTAAAATTCAGATTTTAAATTGGACAAGTGGGGTCAGGCGGGAAAAATCCCGCCCTACCCATGTCGACAGGGCTGTCGACAGGCCTATCGACAGGGGGTGTCGACTTGCCTGTCGACTTGCCTGTCGACAGGGGTGCGGCGTTCAGTGAACCTGGGTGCACCAGGTTGCACCAGGTTGCACCAGGTTGGGTTCTAGGCTGGCTTGGAGGGCTGGTTCTAGAGATTTCCTAAATCTAAGGGTCCTAATTTAATCTAGGGTTAATCTAAGGGCCTAAACCACTCTCTTAATCTATAAATACACCCTAAACCTTCCTTAATCCATACTAAAAATAGAAATGAAGGCCTCATGCCGCCAAATTAAATCCTAGAAGGAGTCTCCATTAATCTAAGAAGGAAGTTGTAAGCTAATCCCTCTCAAATCATTCTCTAATCATCACCATCTTCATAATTAGCAACTAATTCCTCTTCATAAATTGGTTAATTTTGGGTTTGGTGAGTTTCTATCACTTTAACACCAATTGTTAAAGTAAGTAGATTGGGTGTAATGAGACTTATGGTCTTAAATGCGGATTAGTGAGTTTGAATCATGTATAATGATATGTTACTCTATGTTGTTCTATGTTTATGCATATTTGATAAGTTGGTTTATGCATGCTTAATAAGTTGATTTATGCATGTTTAACAAGTTGTTATATGCATACTTAACAAGTGGATTTATGCATATTTAATGAGTGGAATTATGCATGTTTAATAAAGTAAGTTATGCAAGATAAGTATATGTTTAAATGCAAGTTTAAAGTGATATGCAAGTTATGCATGCTTATGCAAGTGTATGGATGCTTATGCAAGTCATGTATATGTTTAAATGCAAGATTTATGTGATATGCAAGTTATGCATGCTTATGCGAGTATATGAATGCTTATGCAAGATATGTATATGCTTAAATGACATGATATGCAAGTTATGCATGTTTATGCAAGTTATGTATGCTTATGCAAGTATGTGAATGTTTATGCAAGTATGTGAATGCTTATGCAAGTTATGTGTATGCCTAAATGCATGTTTAACATGTTATGCAAGTCATGAGAATGCTTATATGCAAATTCAACATGTTATGCAAAATATGTGTATGATAATATGCAAGCTCATATGCAACATGTTATGCAAATCATGTGTATGATAATATGCAAGTTTGGGTTAAATGTGGTTGGGTTAAAATGTGTTCATATATGCAAGTTGACATCCTCTTAACCCATGACAAAGTTATATGCTAAACCCATGATATTTGTGATGGATCTTCCCCTTTTATTATGTCATGAAATGAGAACGATTTACGTGGGGAACGATGGGGTTGGTAAATATGTTAATAAATGAATGATTGGGTATGATTAAGCATACCATAAAAATAAATTACCATAAGTGGGAATTTACCTATTGAGTTAGGTCAACCCCATGGGAATTTACCTATTGAGTTAGGTCTACCCATGTTATGGAAAACTTGATATTAATTAGGGATAATTAATATGGGGGTGATTAATTAGGTGTAATTAATCGACTAAGACACGAGGTTGGACTCATTTGTAGTGTAAAACTGGCCGGACCCGACCGGCTTAACCAGTTGCTACAAATGTCAGCCCAATGTGAGAGGTCTTAGCCATGAATTAAATACGTGATTAAGGTAAAGACACGATGTTAGACTCTATTATGACGTAAGACTGCCCGAACTCTACCGGCTTAACCAGGCGGTCATAACAGTCAGTCTAATGTGGGAGGTCTTTATGGGAGATCACGGTCTTAATTAATTAAGAAACACTTAACCATATTAGCATGTAGTGGGACATGAGGGGTTAAGTGGGTGCCTTGGGTGGCATGAGGAAATTTTGTGGTTGCCTTGGGTGGCATGTGGAATCTAGTGGGTTGCCTTGGGTGGCAATAGAAAATACGATTAGAATACTTAACCAAGTGGAAACATGTAATTAAACATGATTAAAGGGTTAAGTGGGATACACTAGATATTTGACAAGCTTAAGTGGGTAGCTTGTTGGGGGCCCATTTCAACCAATATCCCAAACGTATCTTTGTGGGCTCGACCCATGTCGAGTGACGGGACACGCATATTGGGCTTGATTATAAGAGGCCAAAACGGGTTAGCGGTGGAAACGCAAGTCCAACGGGTTTCATATGCGTGTGTGGGCCCGGGCTGGTAGATAAGCCGTTGTTGCATCGTGTAGATATAAAGCCGTGCACCGTTGATAGTATTAGGTTGCCACTTTAGGGGAGTGATACACCCCACTGTGGGACCAGCACGGGTATCTACGGTAGAGAGTCGATCGATGGGGAGTAGTGGGTACACCTAATAAAGATAGGGGCAGACGGCACCTATGTAGGGGTACACGAAACTACTGGGTTAAATTGCTAGGTACACCTAGTGGAGATAGGGGCAGACGACACCTATGTAGTGGGCTAGGAGTACACGAATCTTCTGGGGAAATTTTCTAAGTCCTTGGAGGGATCAAACCTTTAAGTAGGAATGACTGGTGTGGTGCAGTGTAGTAATTACCCTTGGGTGGGTAGATGCGTCCTGACGATTATTTTAGTTTATCCTAAGTCTACCAAGCTGCTTAGTGTAGCCATTCATCCCCAGATATTACCGTAGGTCAAGTTTATGTCTTCTCTGGTTACTTTAATGATTGTATTGTTAAAGTTATAGGACTCACTCAGACTTATGTCTGACCCCGTTGTTTTTATCTTTTTCCCAACCCTCAGGTCCTACGGTGGATCCTAGCGGTAGTAGAGCTTGATCGGATTGCTGTTCCGGTCTTTCGGAGCTTGGGTAGATGTAAAGCTCCAGTTATCCAGTTATCTTTTCTTTTGTCATGGCTATTGTATGAGAGAGTGGGATTATGTACTTCTTTATTTTGACGGATATTGTACTTGACTTTTATCATGGTTTTATGATGTAACCAGACATGTTTATTTCCGCTGTTATGAGATGATGTTTTAAAATTTCAAGTACTATTTATACCTGTCTTGGTGTAATTTTTCTGTTCTATATTCACTAAAATACTCCACCGATGCTAAGGCATTCCCATAGTGAGTGACCATAGCGGGCGTGGGGTGTTACACCCCATCTGGTCTGAATGGCTGCGGTTATTTCTAGGTTAAATCTAATGGCCTAAATGAATCCTAACATCTATAAATAAGTGGGTAGACTCTAACCCTAAATCACTTGAAAAATTGGAGAGCTACCGACATGTCGTTGCCATGGAGTTCAGCATTGCCGTCACAAACTAAAGAAGAAGAAGGCCTAATCTACAAACTAAATCTACTCAAATCAAATCAAAAGCTCTCTCTCTTTCTATTTCTCTTCTTTAAAATTGTGAGTATGATGAATCTCACAATATTATTATAAAATAACTTGATTAAGTTATGAATGGATCACAAGAAAGTGATATGAATTGTTATGTATTTGTAAATTATGTTGTGGATATCTTGTTATGCTATTATGTTATCATATATATGTTGTTATGTTGTAGTAATTATGTTGTAAATAATCCTATGCTATGTCATATGTGATTAATCATGCTATGCTATGTTGTAAATCATATCATGCTATGTTGCAAATTATGTTATGCTATGTTGTAAATCTTATATATGTTGTAGATCTCATATTATCACATATGTTGAAATACTTATGTTATATGATAATGATGTAATGTTAAGTTGTGTTGAATCATACAAGTTGTAAAATCATGATGTTAGTATTTATGCGAATTGGATCATGTTTAAAGTTTATGTTTTTTTTATAATAGATCTTGATTATGGGAATTTGCCTATTGGGTTAGGTGTACCCATATACATGAATCTACAAATTAATTGGATCTTGAATATGGGAATTTGCCCATTAAGTTAGGTGTACCCATATACATGAATCTATGATTAAATGAATTTTGATTTTTGGGAATTTGCCTACTGAGTTAGGTGTACCGATATAAAACCATATTGTTAATGATATTGATTCACACATGTCCTATACAAGTTTATGAAATTTGATCAAAATCATATTATGTGAATTATGAATAAGTTGACACCCTTAGATCCATGACATGTATAACCTTATGCAAGTTGTAATGTATGCAAGTTTTACCCCTTGTTATGATTTATTTAGTCACATATATATGTTGTTGTTGTGAATATTTTCTTTTATGCTATGAGTTAGACTAATCGGGTCTAGCATACATATTGCGAATAAACGTTCAAACGTGGGGTAGGGGTAATATTAGGAAATTAATAAATTGGGGTGCAATTGATATGATTTTGCATGCCTAAAATGGATGTCCATAATTGAGTCAATTATGGACATTGTTAAATTTGGAATTAATTTATAATTCAAGTAGGGAATTATTAAAATTGGGGAAAGTGGATTATTAATAATAATCAGTGCTTAGGACACGAGGTTGGACCCGTTTGTGACGTAAACCTGCCCGGACCCGCCCGGCAAATCCAGTAGTCACAAATGTCGGCCCAATGTGAGAGGTCCTAGGCCTAAACTAAAGCATAACAGTTGTAAAGACACGAGGTTAGACTCTTTTATGGTGCAAGACTGCCCGGACCTGCCCGGCAAATCCAGCTGCCATAAATGCCAGTCTAATGTGAGAGGTCTTTATGAGGTTATGGCCTTAATGAATTAAGAAATACTTAGCCAGATAATCATGTAAGGTGGGACATGGAGGTTAAGTAGGTGCCTTGGGTGGCATGAGGAATCTAGTGGTTGCCTTTAGAGGCATTTGAAATACGATTAGACATAACCAAATACACATGTAAATGAACATGACTAAGTGGGTTAAGTGGATGGACTAATGGGACAAGCTTAGGTGGAATGCTTGTGGGAAATAATGGGGGCCCATTTCAACCAGTATCCCAAAACGTATCTTTGTGGGCTCGACCCAAGTCGAGGACGGGACACGCATACTGGGTTTGACTATAAGAGGCCAAAACAGGGAGCGGTGGCAACGCAAGTCCAACGGGTTTCATATGTGTGTGTGGACACGGGCTGGTAGGTAAGACGTTGTTGCATCGTGTAGGTATAAGCCGTGCATCTCCGTTATATCGGGTTGCCACTTTAGGGGAATGATACACCCCACTGTGGGGCCAGCACGGGTATCTACGAGTAGGGAGCCGATCGAAAAATGGAAAGTGGGGTACACCTAGTGGAGATAGGGGCAGGCGGCACCTATGTTGTCAGCTAGGAGTACGTAAAGCCATTAAGAAAGTTTCTAAGTGAAGCTAAGTGGAATCAATCTTTAGGTTGACTGGTGTGGTGCAGTATAGTGTTTATCCTTTAGTATTTAGGAGCGCCTATCGTTTCCTTTAGCGATTGTCTATGTCCTTAATCTGCTCTTTCATAGACATTTCCTTGTTTTCCAGTTTATGCCTTAGTCCAGTTATTTTGATAATAGTATTGTAGAATTATCATACTCACCAGACTTTATGTCTGACCCCCCCCCCCCCCTCTTTTTCATCTTTTTTCTCCCTTCAGGTCCTCCGGTTGGGCCAAGTTCCAGTGGAGTCTGATTGGATTGCTTATCTCTTGGAAAGCTTGGACTGCTGAAGTAATGTCCAGCTTGTTATCTTTCTTTTTAATGGCTATTTATGTAATGGGATTATTTACTTGTTTTATCAAGATAGATATTGTACTTGACTTTGATTATGGTGTTATGATGTAATCAAATATGTTTTGACTTCTGATGCAATTGAAATAAAGTTTTTAAATTTCCATGTACTTTTTTATATCTGTCTTGTTGAAATTTTACTGTTCTATATTCACCTAAAACCTCCATAGAAGTTAATGCATTCCCTTTGTGAGTGACATTAATGGACGTGGGGTGTTACACGTGGTATCAGAGCATAAGGCTACCAAAACAGATAAAATTTTTAGAAAAATATTTTTCTAAAGAATTTTTGGAAGAAGTGCTTTCAAAAACATGTTATTTAGAGAAAGTTTTTATGAAAAACATAATCCCAAATAGCCATATCATTATCTTTATCTTTCGAATTCTCCATTTTGAATCTTTCCTTTTTCGTTTCAGCATGGCTGAAGATCTTAATCTCCCAGAAGGTGTGACGGTTCCAGGGTGGTTTAGGAGATATTTGGAGGCTAGGGCCACCACTGCAGGCCCAGCAGATGTTCCTCCACCCCCAGTTGCACCCATTCCTCCTCCTGGTGTTGACACTTTTGCAAAGACGTGCAAGGAATTTAAGGCTATGGGAGGAAAAACTTTTCAAGGGACTGAGACGTTTGTGGAGGCCAGAGACTGGCTTAAGTAGACTAAGGAATTGTTGGATATCTTTGAAGTGGAAGATGGGAGGAAAGTCCATTTAGCTTCTTAGTTAATGAAGGGAGAGGACTCGTTTCGGTGGGAGGTCACTAACGGGGAACGTCCAGTTGATTCATGGGCGGATATCAGATGAAGGTTTGAGGCAAAGTTTCTTTCAATGGCAGAGGAGAATTTAAATATGGAAAAATTCCTGACATTAAAGAAAGGGAGCTTATCAGTGAAGGAATATGTCAATAAATTTAATCAGTTAGCAAGGTTTGGCTTGGAGTTGGTGAACACGCCAGAGAAGAAAGCTTTGAGGTTCGTTAGAGGCTTGAATGAACCGTTGCAAGGGTTGGCTATGACCCACATCCCTATGGGAGCCACCTTTGAAAGGCTAGTAGAAATGGCACTTATGCATGAGGATAAGGCAGTTGAAAAGAAAGGGGATCAGAAGAAACCCCAACAGCAAAATAAGAAGGGTGGTAAAAACAATAATGGCAAAGGGAAGAAGAGATGCTTCAATTGTGGGACGCCTGGCCATCTCAGCAAAGATTGTAGAAAGAAAAAGAAGACTGGTTGTTTTCATTGTGGAGATGCGGGACATTTGGTGAAGGACTGCCCAAAGAAGGGGCAGAGGGCAGGGTCTACCTCGGGAGGACAGGTGCAGGCTCTTATGGCACCAGGGCAGGCAAGAGGGCAAGTTCAGGCTATTGCGGCCCCACCGCTACAAGAAAGAGGTAGAACAATTTCTGTTGAAAGCTTAGTTTTTCTGTTTGATCATCCTGTCCATACCTTATTCGATTCTAGCGCATCTCATTCGTTTATCTCTGCATCATTAGTTGAATTACTGCACTTGAACACCAGTTCAGTAAAGGATCCCTTGGTTGTTTCGAATCCAATTGGGGGTTCGGCTCATTTGACCATGATATGTTTGAATTTGAAAATCTCTATACTTAGCGTTGAATTTAGATGTGATGCTTATGTATTGGGCTTCACGGGCTATGGGCTAATTTTAGGAATGGATTGGTTATCTAGAAATGGGGCCATTCTTGATTGTGAAAGGAGAGTAGTTAGGCTTGTGACTCGCCTTGGTAACACTCTCGACATCTTTTGTAATCCCATAGATTCCGTTATGCTAAGTTATCTTGAATCGCTTGACGCGTCTGTAGAGAATCTGCGATCGGTAGAGGTGGTCCGGGAATATCCGGATGTGTTTGAGGAGGTGAAGGGCTTACTTCCAAAGCGGGAGATAGACTTTCGAATTTATCTTGTGGATTATGCTAAACCCGTATCTTTGCCAGTGCGCCACATGGCTCCTCGTGAAAGGGGGGAACTCAATAAGTAAGTGAAGGAGTTGCTTGAGAAGGGGTTCATAAGACGTAGTATATCGGAGTGGGGTGCTCCAGTAGTATTTGCTACAAAGGCGGATGGGTCCCTTAGACTTTGTGTGGACTATAGAGAACTAAACAAGCTTACTAAAAAGAACCGACACCCACTGCCGAGGATTGACGATCTCTTTGATCAGTTAGTTGGCGCCTCAGTGTTTTCACAGTTGGACTTAGCCACTAGCTTTCATCAACTGAGAGTGGCTGAGGATAGTATAGATAAGACTGCTTTTAGGACTCCTGAATGATTCAATGAATGGCTAGTGATGCCCTTTGGCTTGACAAACGCCCCCGCATATTTTGTTGATTTGATGAGTAGGGTGTTTAGGGAGTACCTTAACAAATTCGTGGTAGTCTTTGTGGATGACATCTTAGTCTTTTCTAAGAATGAAGAAGAGCATGCCCTACATCTTAGGGAAGTGTTGGAAACCCTTTGAGCGCATAACTTTAAGGCAAAATTTTCTAAGTGTCACTTCTGGAGGAAAGAAGTACGGTTCTTAGGGCACGTGGTTTCCAAGGAAGGGATAACAGTGGATCCTGCAAAGGTGGTGGCCATCCAAGATTGGAAGGTCCCTAAAAATGTAACCGAAGTAAGAAGTTTCTTGGGGTTGGCTGGCTATTATATAAAGTTTATCAAAGACTTCGCAAAAATATCAGCTCCATTAACACGGTTAACGAAGAAGAACCTGGTTTTTACGTGGGACGAAGATTGTGATGATGCGTTCCAACGTTTAAAGAGAGCCTTAACTTCAGCCCCAGTCTTAGTGCTGCCAGACGGGAATAAGCTGTTTACCGTCTATACTGATGCTTGTGGGACGGGACTTGGCGCGGTCCTCATGCAAGAGGGAGGAGTAATAGCCTATGGTGGAAGGCAGTTGAGGGTTCATGAAAAGAATTACCCTACGCATGACCTTGAGTTAGCCGCAATTGTTTTCGCGCTTAAGTCTTGGTGTCACTATCTTCTTGGTGAGAAATTCGGACTGTTCACTGACCACAAATCATTAAAATACTTATTCTCTCAGAAGGATTTGAATTTAAGGCAGCAACGGTGGATGGAATTCTTAGCCTCCTACGATTTTGAAATAGCATATACCCCGGGCAAGGGTAACGTGGTAGCAGACGCCTTAAGTAGGAAAAGGTTGTCCTTGAGTCCGTTGTTTGTTGAACGACGAAGCTTAGAATTCATCTCCATGTTTGACTTTAGACCGTCTGTTGACCTAGTACCTGGTTTGTTAGCATCCTTGGAGGTTAGACCTACACTTCTAGGACGAGTTGGTGAGGCACAGCAAGACGACCCACAGTTGGTTGAGATAGAAGAAAAGCTTAAAGGAGGGGAGTCGTCTAGCCATCTTCGTAGGTATACCCTAGACGATAAGGGTTGGTTACGAAGGG
Organism: Allium sativum; assembly: GCA_030737875.1. NCBI lineage: Eukaryota > Viridiplantae > Streptophyta > Magnoliopsida > Asparagales > Amaryllidaceae > Allium > Allium sativum. Next base: position 191,415,321 of record CM060915.1, on the reverse strand, counting down.
ATAATAGACTTTGTGTACCACAAGACGAAGACTTAAGGAAGGCCATTCTTGATTATGCTCATCGCTCAAAGATGACCATTCATCCCGGCGGAGACAAGATGTACAAAGATATGAAGCGGGTTTTCTTTTGGGCCGGTATGAAAAAGGATGTGGCCGAGTACGTCGCTAGATGCTTGGTGTGCCAACGAGTAAAAGCGGAACAAAAGAAACCCGGTGGGTTGCTTCACCCATTGGAAGTTCCACTATGGAAATGGGAAAGCGTCTCAATGGATTTTGTGGATGGATTACCAAGATCAAGGAAGGGTAATACGGGGATTTGGGTTATAGTAGATAGACTTACTAGGAGCGCCCATTTTATTCCCGTGAAAAGTAAGAGGACTGCTCCGTGGTTGGCTTCTGTATACATTAAAGAGATAGTTCGTTTGCACGGTATTCCTTCTAGTATAGTAAGCGACCGTGATCCCATCTTCACTAGCGAATTTTGGAAGAGTTTACAAGAGGCGGTAGGGACTCAGCTATGTTTGAGCACCGCATATCATCCTTAGACGGACGGCCAGACCGAGAGGGTGAATCGTATTCTAGAGGATCTTTTAAGGCTTTGTATCCTAGACTTTGGGGGTACATGGGAAGAGCACCTTCCGTTGGTAGAATTCGCATATAATAATAGCTTTCAGTCTAGTATTGGCATGGCACCTTTCGAAGCTCTTTATGGAAGGCCTTGCCGTTCGCCTACATGTTGGTGGGAATCTACCGATAAAATCCTACTTGGGCCCGATATGGTTAGGGAAACCTCGGAGAAGATTGATTTGATTCGAAGGAGGATGAAAGCAGCACAAGATAGGCAGAAATCGTATGCTGATAAGAGGATGATAGATCTTGAGTTTGACATTGGGGACATGGTTTTTATCAAAGTGTCTCCGTTACGGAATGTTGTTCGCTTTGGGTCCGTTGGGAAATTAGCGCCAAGGTTTGTAGGGTCGTTTCCTATAAAAGACAGGATTGGGAAGATGGTGTATACGGTGGAGTTGCCTGAGAAACTTAGTGGAGTACACGACGTATTCCATGTATCACATTTGAGGAAGTGTTTGCACAAGACCGCAGAGGTGGTAGAGCCGAGCTTGCTTAAAGAGGTGGAAATAGAGCGTGATGCAACAATTAGACGAGCTCCTACATGCATTCTTGTGTCGGAGATCAAAAAGTTGAGAAATCGAGAGGTCAGACTAGTTAAAGTGCAATGGGGAGATGATGAGAGCAACGCTACTTGGGAGACAGAAGGGAAGATGCGTTCGCTATACCCTTTTCATTTTGAGGGTATGTCTTTTAATTTCTCCTTTATCGCTTAGCTTATCTTATCTTATCTTTAGTATGTCCTCTCATTAGTATCTTTGACCTTTAGTTAGGATAATCCTATGGTTGAAACATGTGTTTGAGACATGTTATGTATGATGGATGCAAAATGGATGCAAGTGGTTGCTAGTGGTTGCTCGTGGATGCATATATACACACACTTTAGGCATTAGATCGGCTCAGTCACTACGTATTGCATATTGCATAAATGAATGTATTTAGTATAATGGATGTATAATGGTCGTACAATCATATAGATGGTGCATTCGGTTGAATGGATGTGCACGCATATAGAAGTAGTTTGTAAGCAATTAGGATCTTTTGCATACATAATGGATGCATGGCACTATCATGAATTGCATCAAGGAGGTCAACTGAATCAGTGGACCGCCTGATTTTGCATTACATACGGACATAGACACACACTGTGCATTTAAACATGAAAGCATTAGAAGTCTATAAGGACAATGGATGCCAGTGTTTGTTGATTGAGTAGATGGTTGATGATAGGATATAAACTTGAAGATTTCGGGGTCGAAATCCCTTAAGGAGGGGAGAATGTAACACCCCGTATTTCTGTTAATACTAATATTCACAAATTAAAAGAACTAATATTGAGAATTTGCATGAAATAGCCTTAAAAAGGCATATAACAAATTTGAGATATATGAATTGCCTTAAAAGGTGAAAAATGGAATTAAGACATTAATTGGAAAATTAATGTGTAGAAATGGTCATAAGTTAATTATGGATTAATTTGAATTCAAGAATAGGTGTGTGTATATATATATATATATATATGGGCAGTTAATGTTAACATGAATAGAAGTTTATTAATTTGCTGAGTGTTTGCTGAGTCACTTCTGACTCATTGCTGAGTCAATAAGATAAACCCCATCTGGTCTGAATGGCTGCGGTTATTTCTAGGTTAAATCTAATGGCCTAAATGAATCCTAACATCCATAAATAAATGGGTAGACTCTAACCCTAAATCACTTGAAAAATTGGAGAGCTACCGACATGCCGTTGCCATGGAGTTCAGCATAGCCGTCACAAACTAAAGAAGAAGAAGGCCTAATCTACAAACTAAATCTACTCAAATCAAATCAAAAGCTCTCTCTCTTTCTATTTCTCTTCTTTAAAATTGTGAGTATGATGAATCTCACAATATTATTATAAAATAATTTGATTAAGTTATGAATGGATCACAAGAAAGTGATATGAATTGTTATGTATTTGTAAATTGTGTTATGGATCTCTTGTTATGCTATTATGTTATCATATATATGTTGTTATGTTGTAGTAATTATGTTGTAAATAATCCTACGCTATGTCATATGTGATTAATCATGCTATGCTATGTTGTAAATCATATCATGCTATGTTGCAAATTATGATATGCTATGTTGTAAATCTTATATATGTTGTAGATCTCATATTATCACATATGCTGAATTACTTATGTTATATGATAATGATGTCATGTTAAGTTGTGTTGAATCATACAAGTTGTAAAATCAGGATGTTAGTATTTATGCGAATTGGATCATGTTTAAAGTTTATGTTTTTTTTATAATAGATCTTGATTATGTGAATTTGCCTATTGGGTTAGGTGTACCCATATACATGAATCTACAAATTAATTGGATCTTGAGTATGGGAATTTGCATATTAAGTTAGGTGTACCCATATACATGAATCTATGATTAAATGAATTTTGATTTTTGGGAATTTGCCTATTGAGTTAGGTGTACCCATATAAAACCATATTGTTAATGATATTGATTCACACATGTCCTATACAAGTTTATGAAATTTGATCAAAATCATATTATGTGAATTATAAATAAGTTGACACCCTTAGATCCATGACATGTATAACCTTATGCAAGTTGTAATGTATGCAAGTTTTACCCCTTGTTATGATTTATTTAGTAACATATATATGTTGTTGTTGTGAATATTTTCTTTTATGCTATGAGTTAGACTAATCGGGTTTAGCATACATTTTGCGAATAAACGTTCAAACGTGGGGTAGGGGTAATATTAGGAAATTAATAAATTGGGGTGCAATTGTGAGACGACCCGAACTTCCCCGTGAAGGAAAGCACGGATAGAATTGAGGACAAGACAAAATAGAATGCAAACAGAAGAACATTTCATTGTTATTACAACAATTCCATCAGATACAAGAATATACAGAGTATAACCGAATAAATAACATTAAGCAAATATCAGAGATTACAATAAATTACATAGCAGCGGAAAGATATACAAAACACAACTGAAAGTGATACACGGATACAGAGCTTTCCGAGCATCGTTCCAGCTGTAAATCAGGACCCTGTGGATATAAATCTGCAAAACCAAAACTACTAGCTGCCCGTGTGGAAAATAGGGGCACCCAGAGTTTAGGTTAAAACAATAAACTCCCGGTCAGTCATGTGACTGGTGTGAGAACTAAAACAGTTATTAATCTTTATTTTTAAAGTTTGATAAATCAAGGGACCACGCCGTATAACACGGAACGGGTTTCCTCCCAAGAATACCAGTGCATAGAACAAACAGCGCAATGCTAAATAAAGAAAAATGAAGCTGTTATAAGACCCAGGTCCCATTACACAATGCAACGCAAGCCGGAGGATAGGGTTTTTACCTTATAACAGCCAAAGCATGCTTGATACGTTTAAAACACATTATTTGATACTATTATAGGTGTATAGTGTCAAAACAATTTCAATCATAAATATCAATCATAGGCGGCATGAATGACCCATACCACTATGTCGCCATACTAGGTTCTACAAATAAAACCGCACTATCACGTATTGGAAATTGGATTTCCGTCATGAGTTGAGGCAAGGGGCAAGCTCCTCTCTGCGTTCGAGACACTCTAGCAATGCCTCAGGACCCCACTATGATCCTTTGGAACCTCCAAGGCCGGTCCTCTCTTACTTTTGAGGATTGGCAATTCCTGAACACACGTTTCCCGGTCCTTACAGACCTATATCCGAGGCGCCTCGTATCCAACAACCACACAGGTGAAAAGTATATAAATGTCAGGGCTGGTAGGTCACTGACACCACCCTAGCTAGAAAGAAACGTCGTGCACTCCTTGGGTCCGTATCCCGTTTTTGACTCATACCGAGGTGTGAGGCTCGCGAATCCACGTTATACACAAAGCTACGTCACACAGACCATGCTTTGATCATCAACCACAAGACTTTGCTTTTCAACAGAAGCCTTGATCAATTGCCACTTACGCGTGCCACACTGGCAATTCACTCCATGCGACTGATGTCCATCGATATACAACCTCTGAGCTCGTACGTCTCAGAGAAGGGCGTTAAGCAAGAGAATAAATTCTCTGCACCCAAACAGATGTATATTTAATAGAGAACAATCAACACAGAATAAAATCCAATGTCAGACACACAATCTGTAACACCCCACGCCCGCTATGGTCACTCACAAAGGGAATGCCATAGCATCGGTGGAGTATTTTAGTGAATATAGAACAGAAAAATTACACCAAGACAGATATAAATAGTACTTGAAATTTTAAAACATCATCTCATAACAGCGGAAATAAACATGTCTGGTTACATCATAAAACCATGATAAAAGTCAAGTACAATATCCGTCAAAATAAAGAAGTACATAATCCCACTCTCTCATACAATAGCCATGACAAAAGAAAAGATAACTGGATAACGGGAGCTTTACATCTACCCAAGCTCCGAAAGACTGGAACAGCAATCCGATCAAGCTCTACTACCGCTAGGATCCACCGTAGGACCTGAGGGTTGGGAAAAAGATAAAAACAACGGGGTCAGACATAAGTCTGAGTGAGTCCTATAACTTTAACAATACAATCATTAAAGTAACCAGAGAAGACATAAACTTGACCTACGGTAATATCTGGGGATGAATGGCTATACTAAGCAGCTTAGTAGACTTAGGATAAACTAAGATAACCGTCAGGCCGCATCTACCCACCTAAGGATAATTACTAACTGCACCACACCAGTCATTCCCACTTAAAGGTTGATCCCTTCCAAGGACTTAGAAAATTTCCCCAGTAGTTTCATGTACTCCTAGCCCACTACATAGGTGCCGTCTGCCCCTATCTCCACTAGGTGTACTCAGTAATTCCTACCCAGTAGTTTCGTGTACCCTTACATAGGTGCCGTCTGCCCCTATCCTCATTAGGTGTACCCACTACTCCCCATCGATCGGCTCCCTACCGTAGATACCCGTGCTGGTCCCACAGTGAGGTGTATCACTCCCCCAAAGTGGCTACCCAATACTATCAACGGTGCACGGCTTTATATCTACACGATGCAACAACGGCTTATCTACCAGCCCGGGCCCACACACGCATATGAAACCCGTCGGACTTGCGTTGCCACCGCTAACCCGTTTTGGCCTCTTATAATCAAGCCCAATATGCGTGTCCCGTCACTCGACATGGGTCGAGCCCACAAAGATACGTTTGGGATATTGGTTGAAATGGGCCCCCACAAGCTACCCACTTAAGCTTGTCTAATATCTAGTGTATCCCACTTAACCCTTTAATCATGTTTAATTACATGTTTCCACTTGGTTAAGTATTCTAATCGTATTTTCTATTGCCACCCAAGGCAACCCACTAGATTCCACATGCCACCCAAGGCACCCACTTAACCCCTCATGTCCCACTACATGCTACTATGGTTAAGTGTTTCTTAATTAATTAAGACCGTGATCTCCCATAAAGACCTCCCACATTAGACTGGCTGTTATGACCGCCTGGTTAAGCCGGTAGAGTCCGGGCAGTCTTACGTCATAAGAGAGCCTAACCTCGTGTCTTTACCTTAATCACGTATTTAATTCATGGCTAAGACCTCTCACATTGGGCTGACATTTGTAGCAACTGGTTAAGCCGGTCGGGTCCGGGCAGTTTTACACTACAAATGAGTCCAACCTCGTGTCTTAGTCGATTAATTACACCTAATTAATCACCCCCATATTAATTATCCCTAATTAATATCAAGTTTTCCATAACATGGGTAGACCTAACTCAATAGGTAAATTCCCATGGGGTAGACCTAACTCAATAGGTAAATTCCCACTTATGGTAATTTATTTTTATGGTATGCTTAATCATACCCAATCATTCATTTATTAACATATTTACCAACCCCATCGTTCCCCACGTAAATCGTTCTCATTTCAAGACATAATAAAAGGGGAAGATCCATCACAAATATCATGGGTTTAACATATAACTTTGTCATGGGTTAAGAGGATGTCAACTTGCATATATGAACACATTTTAACCCAACCACATTTAACCCAAACTTGCATATTATCGTACACATGATTTGCATAACATGTTGCATATGAGCTTGCATATTATTATACACATATTTTTCATAACATGTTGAACTTGCATATAAGCATTCTCATGACTTGCATAATATGTTAAACATGCATTTAGGCATACACATAACTTGCATAAGCATTCACATACTTGCATAAACATTCACATACTTGCATAAGCATACATAACTTGCATAAACATGCATAACTTGCATATAATGTCATTTAAGCATATACATATTTTGCATAAGCATTCATATACTCGCATAAGCATGCATAACTTGCATATCACATAAATCTTGCATTTAAACATATACATGACTTGCATAAGCATCCATACACTTGCATAAGCATGCATAACTTGCATATCACTTTAAACTTGCATTTAAACATATACTTATCTTGCATAACTTACTTTATTAAACATGCATAATTCCACTCATTAAATATGCATAAATCCACTTGTTAAGTATGCATATACCAACTTGTTAAACATGCATAAATCAACTTATTAAGCATGCATAAACCAACTTATCAAATATGCATAAACATAGAACAACATAGAGTAACATATCATTATACATGATTCAAACTCACTAATCCGCATTTAAGACCATAAGTCTCATTACACCCAATCTACTTACTTTAACAATTGGTGTTAAAGTGATAGAAACTCACCAAACCCAAAATTAACCAATTTATGAAGAGGAATTAGTTGCTAATTATGAAGATGGTGATGATTAGAGAATGATTTGAGAGGGATTAGCTTGCAACTTCCTTCTTAGATTAATGGAGACTCCTTCTAGGATTTAATTTGGCGGCATGAGGCCTTCATTTCTATTTTTAGTATGGATTAAGGTAGGTTTAGGGTGTATTTATAGATTAAGAGAGTGTTTTAGGCCCTTAGATTAACCCTAGATTAATTTAGGTCCGTTAGATTTAGGAAACCTCTAGAACCAAGCCCAGCCCTAGCCAGAAAACCAGATCTGGTGCACCCAAGCACCCTGGTTCGACACGCCATGTCGACAGGCAAGTCGACAGGCATGTCGACACCCCTGTCGACAGGCCTGTCGACAGCCCTGTCGACATGCTTAGGGCGAGAACCTTCCCGCCTGGCCCCGTTGGTTCTAATTTAAAATCTAAATTTAAATTCCTAAATCTGTTTTTAGCTCTAATTTTTCTGCAAACTTCTTTGGGCCATAACCGGGCCATACGGACTCCGATTCTCGAAAACTCGGACTCTATTTCGCGTATTTTTCCGAGACGAACGCAATAATGCAGCCCGTTACCCCCAATTCCCACGTCTGAGTTTATTTATCCTGTGATTAGTGAATTTTAGTATTAACTAAAATTCGGGGTGTTACATTCTCCCCTCCTTAAAGGATTTCGTCCCCGAAATCTCTAAGCTAAGGAGAATGCATATCCTACCATCCAAACAACCATCTACTCAAATCATCAACCACGGGCATCCATTGTCCTTAGACAGTTTCTAATGATGTATGAGCATATGCAAACGGTGTGTGTATATGTTCCCTATCTAATGTATGGACATATGCAAACCATGATAGTGCCATGCATCCATTATGTATGCGAGAAAACCCTATCGACACATACAATATCTACATGAGTGCACAATCATTCACCAAAATGCATCATCCATGCGATAACACAACCATTATACATCCATAATATATTTTCCTACACACAATTTTATGCAATATGCAATATGAAGTGACTGAGCCGATCTAGTGCCTAGAGTGTGTGTATATGCATCCACGAGCAACCACTAGCAAACACTTGCATCCACTTGCATCCATCAACCATAACATGTCTCAAACACATGTTTCAACCATAGGTTTACCCTATCTAAAGGTCAAAGGTACTAACGAGAGGACATACCAAAGATAAGATAAGTACTAGACAATCGATAAAGGAGAAAGTAAAGACATAGCCTCAAAAAGAAATGGGTATAATGAACGCATCTTCGTTTCCGTCTCCCAAGTTGCGTTGCTCTCATCTTCTCCCCATTGCACCTTGACTAGTTGAACCTCTCTGCTTCTCAACTTCCTAGTCTCTGACCCAAGGATGCGAGTAGGAGCTCGTCAAATAGTCGCATCACGCTCTACCTCTACATCTCTAAGGAAGCTCGGCTCTACCACCTCTGCCGTCTCATGTAAGCACTTCCTCAAATGGGACACATGGAATACATCATGAATACCACTAAGTATGTCGGGCAACTCCACCCTATATGCCATCCGTCCAATCCTTTCCTTGATAGGAAACGGCCCAACAAACCTCGGTGCTAACTTCCCAACGGATCCGAAGCGAACAACATTCCTCAACGGAGATACCTTAACAAAAACCCTATCCCCAACTTCAAACTCAAGATCCGTCCTTCTCTTGTCCGCATAAGATTTTTGCCTATCTTGCGCTGCTTTTATCCTTCTTCGAATCAAATCAATCTTCTCAGAAGTCTCCCTAACCATATCAGGCCCAAGCAAGATCTTATCCGTAGATTCCCACCAACATGTAGGTGATCGACAAGGCCTTCCATAGAGAGCTTCGAAAGGAGCCATACCAATAATGGACTGAAAGCTGTTATTATATGCGAACTCCACCAATGGAAGATGCTCTTCCCATGTACCTCCAAAATCTAAGATACAAAGCCTCAAAAGGTCTTCTAGAACACGATTCACCCTCTCAGTCTGGCCGTCTGTCTGAGGATGATATGCGGTGCTTAGACACAATTGAGTCCCCACTGCTTCTTGCAAACTTCTCCAGAACTCGGTAGTGAAGATAGGATTTCGATCACTAACTATGCTAGAGGGTACCCCATGTAATCGAACTATTTCTCGAAGATATACTGAAGCTAGCCATGGAGCAGTCCTCTTACTCTTCACAGGTATGAAATGGGCGCTCTTAGTAAGTCTGTCTACCACCACCCAAATTCCTGTATTACCCTTCCTCGACCTGGGTAACCCGTCAATAAAATCCATCGAGACGCTATCCCACTTCCATTGCGGAACCTCCAATGGGTGAAGCAACCCACCTGGTTTCTTTTGCTCCGCCTTCACTTGCTGGCACACCAAACATCGAGCGACATACTCGGCCACATCTTTCTTCATACCGGCCCAGAAGAAAACCCTCTTCATGTCTTGGTACATCTTATCCCCACAGGGATGAATGGTCATCCTAGAACGGTGTGCGTCATCAAGAATAGCCTTCCTCAAACCCTCATCTTGTGGTACGCAAAGTCTACCGTCTCTACGCAAGCACCCCCTATCGTCTAGGGTGTACCTACTCAAATGGCTGGACGACTCCCCCCTTATGAGCTTCTCTATCAACTCAACCAACTGTGGGTCGTCCCTCTGGGCTTCCCCAATCCGCCCCAAAAGAGTAGGCCTAACTTCCAAGGAAGCTAGCAAACCGGGTACATAGTCAATGGAAGGTCTGAAATCAAACATCGAGATAAATTCCAAGCTTCGTCGTTCCACGAACAATGGACTCAAGGACAACCTCTTCCTGCTTAAGGCGTCTGCCACCACGTTACCCTTGCCAGGGGTATACGCTATCTCGAAATCATAAGATGCTAGGAACTCCATCCACCTTTGCTGTCTTAAGTTTAGATCCTTCTGAGAGAACAAGTACTTCAAAGATTTATGGTCAGTGAACAACTCGAATCTCTCACCAAGAAGATAATGGCGCCAAATCTTAAGCGCAAAAACAATAGCGGCCAGCTCTAGATCATGGGTAGGGTAATTTTTCTCATGTGCCCTCAACTGCCTTCCACCATAGGCTATTACCCTTCCCTCATGCATTAAGACTGCGCCAAGTCCTGTCCCACAGGCATCGGTATAGACAACAAATGGCTTGCTCCCATCTGGCAACACTAAAACTGGAGCGGTGGTTAAAGCTCTCTTTAACCGCCGAAACGCATCATCACAATCTACGTCCCATGTGAAAACAAGATTCTTCTTTGTTAAGCGGGTTAATGGGGCCGATATCTTCGCGAAGTCTTTAATAAACTTCCTATAATAACCCGCCAACCCCAAGAAACTTCTTACTTCGGTAGCATTTCTAGGAACCTTCCAATCTTGGACTGATACTACCTTCGCGGGATCCACGGCTATCCCCTCCTTAGAGACCACGTGCCCCAAGAACCGCACTTCCTTCCTCCAGAAGTGACATTTAGAGAATTTAGCCTTAAGGCTATGCGCTCGAAGAGTCTTCAACACCTCCCCAAGATGTAGGGCATGCTCTTCTTCACTCTTAGAAAATACTAAGATACCATCCACAAAGACCACCACGAATTTATTAAGGAACTCCCTGAACACCCTACTCATCAAATCAACAAAGTATGCAGGGGCGTTCGTCAACCCAAATGGCATCACCAGCCACTCATAGAAACCATCCGGAGTTCTAAAGGCAGTCTTGTCTATGCTATCCTCAGCCACCCTTAACTGATGAAACCCCGTGGCTAAGTCCAACTGAGAAAATACTGAAGCGCCAACCAACTGATCGAAAAGATCATCAATCCTCGGCAACGGGTGTCTATTCTTCTTTGTGAGCTTGTTGAGTTCTCTATAGTCTACACAAAGTCTGAGGGACCCATCCGCCTTCGTAGCAAAAACTACTGGAGCACCCCACTCCGATATACTTCGTCTTATGAACCCCTTCTCAAGCAACTCCCCTACTTGCTTATGGAGTTCCCTCCTCTCACGAGGAGCCATGTGGCGCACTGGTAAAGATACCGGTTTAGCATTATCCACCAGATATATTCGGAAGTCAATCTCCCGCTTCGGAGGTAAGCCCTTCACCTCCTCAAACACATCCGGATATTCCCGGACCACTCTAACAGAATGCAAACTCTCGACCGAAGCGTCAAGCGATTCAAGATAACTTAGCATAACCGAGTCCCTGGGATTACAAGAAATCTCGAGAGTGTTACCCAAGCGGGTCATGAGCCTAACAACTCTCCTTTCGCAATCAAGAACGGCACCATTGCTGGATAACCAGTCCATGCCCAAAATCAACCCATAGCCCGTGAAGCCCAACACAAAAGCATCACATCTAAACTCAATGCTAAGTATAGAAATCTTCAAACCCAAACATATCATGGACAAATATGTGGAGCCCCAAATTGGGTTTGAAACAACCAAGGGATCATCTACCAGACTGGTGTCTAAGTGCAGTGACTCAACTAATGATGATGAGATAAACGAATACGATGCGCTTGAATCAAACAATGTACGGACAGGATGATCAAATAGAAAAACCAGACTTTCAACGGAGATAGTTCTACCTCTTTCCTGAATCGGTGGAACCGCGAGAGCCTGTACTTGCCCCCTAGCCTGACTCGGTGCCATAAGAGCTTGCACCTGTCCTCCTGAGGTAGATCCCGTCCTTTGCCCTTTCTTAGGGCAATCCTTCACTAAATGCCCTGCTTCGCCACAGTGGAAGCAGCCAGTCTTCTTCTTCTTGCGACAATCCTTGCTTAGGTGGCCAGGTGTCCCACAATTGAAACACTTCTTCTTCTTGCCTTTGCCACCGTTGCCTTTCCCACCTTTGCTTTGCCGTTGTTGCTGAGGTCTCTTTTGATCTCCCTTCTTCTCGGGTGCCTTATTAGCATTAGGACCCTTCTCTTCCTCATACATGAGTGCCATGTCAACTAGCTTCTCAAAGGTGGCCCCCATAGGGATGTGAGTCATAGCCAACCCATGCATCGGTTCATTCAAGCCTTTCACGAACCTCAAAGCCTTCTTCTCCGGTGTATTCACCATATCTAGGCCAAACCTTGCCAATTGATTAAACTTGTTGACATATTCCTTCACCGAGAGATTCCCTTGCTTTAGAGTCAAGAATCTTTCCATATACAAGTTTTCCTCCGCCCTTGAGAGAAACTTTGCCACAAATCTTTGCCTAAAATCCGCCCAAGAGTCAACGGGGCGTTCCCCATTAGTGACCTCCCACCAGAATGAGGCCTCTCCCTTCATTAACCAAGCAGCCAACTTGACTTTCTTCCCTTCTTCCATCTCAAAGATATCTATCAACTCTTCCACCTCCTTAAGCCAATCTCTAGCCTCCACAAAAGTTTCAGATCCTTGAAAAGGTTTTCCTCCCATAGCTTTGAATTCCTTACAAGTCTTAGCAAAAGTATCCGTACGAGGAGGAGGGGGAGGAGGAAGATCGGGTGCTACGGTTGGTGGAGGAACATTTGCTGGACCCGCCGTGGTGGCCATAGCCTCCATCAATCTCCTATACCATACTGGTACCGTCATACCCTCTGGAAAGATAAGATTCTCGGCCATGCTGAAACGAAAAAGGAAAGATTCAAAACGAAGGATTCGAAGGATATAGATATGGCTATTGGGGATTATGCTTTTCTTTCAAAAACTTTTCTCTTAAAAGACATGCTTTTGAAAATATCTCTTCCAAAAATGTTTTTAGAAAAATAGTTTTCTAAAAATTTTATCTGTTCCGGTAACCTTTGCTCTGATACCACGTGTAACACCCCACGCCCGCTATGGTCACTCACAAAGGGAATGCCATAGCATCGGTGGAGTATTTTAGTGAATATAGAACAGAAAAATTACACCAAGACAGATATAAATAGTACTTGAAATTTTAAAAACATCATCTCATAACAGCGGAAATAAACATGTCTGGTTACATCATAAAACCATGATAAAAGTCAAGTACAATATCCGTCAAAATAAAGAAGTACATAATCCCACTCTCTCATACAATAGCCATGACCAAAGAAAAGATAACTGGATAACTGGAGCTTTACATCTACCCAAGCTCCGAAAGACTGGAACAGCAATCCGATCAAGCTCTACTACTGCTAGGATCCACCGTAGGACCTGAGGGTTGGGAAAAAGATAAAAACAACGGGGTCAGACATAAGTCTGAGTGAGTCCTATAACTTTAACAATACAATCATTAAAGTAACCAGAGAAGACATAAACTTGACCTACGGTAATATCTGGGGATGAATGGCTATACTAAGCAGCTTAGTAGACTTAGGATAAACTAAGATAACCGTCAGGACGCATCTACCCACCTAAGGATAATTACTAACTGCACCACACCAGTCATTCCCACTTAAAGGTTGATCCCTTCCAAGGACTTAGAAAATTTCCCCAGTAGTTTCATGTACTCCTAGCCCACTACATAGGTGCCGTCTGCCCCTATCTCCACTAGGTGTACTCAGTAATTCCTACCCAGTAGTTTCGTGTACCCCTACATAGGTGCCGTCTGCCCCTATCCTCATTAGGTGTACCCACTACTCCCCATCGATCGGCTCCCTACCGTAGATACCCGTGCTGGTCCCACAGTGGGGTGTATCACTCCCCTAAAGTGGCTACCCAATACTATCAACGGTGCACGGCTTTATATCTACACGATGCAACAACGGCTTATCTACCAGCCCGGGCCCACACACGCATATGAAACCCGTTGGACTTGCATTGCCACCGCTAACCCGTTTTGGCCTCTTATAATCAAGCCCAATATGCGTGTCCCGTCACTCGACATGGGTCGAGCCCACAAAGATACGTTTGGGATATTGGTTGAAATGGGCCCCCACAAGCTACCCACTTAAGCTTGTCTAATATCTAGTGTATCCCACTTAACCATTTAATCATGTTTAATTACATGTTTCCACTTGGTTAAGTATTCTAATCATATTTTCTATTGCCACCCAAGGCAACCCACTAGATTCCACATGCCACCCAAGGCACCCACTTAACCCCTCATGTCCCACTACATGCTACTATGGTTAAGTGTTTCTTAATTAATTAAGACCGTGATCTCCCATAAAGACCTCCCACATTAGACTGGCTGTTATGACCGCCTGGTTAAGCCGGTAGAGTCCGGGCAGTCTTACGTCATAATAGAGTCTAACCTCGTGTCTTTACCTTAATCACGTATTTAATTCATGGCTAAGACCTCTCACATTGGGCTGACATTTGTAGCAACTGGTTAAGCCGGTTGGGTCCGGGCAGTTTTACACTACAAATGAGTCCAACCTCGTGTCTTAGTCGATTAATTACACCTAATTAATCACCCCCATATTAATTATCCCTAATTAATATCAAGTTTTCCATAACATGGGTAGACCTAACTCAATAGGTAAATTCCCATGGGGTAGACCTAACTCAATAGGTAAATTCCCACTTATGGTAATTTATTTTTATGGTATGCTTAATCATACCCAATCATTCATTTATTAACATATTTACCAACCCCATCGTTCCCCACGTAAATCGTTCTCATTTCATGACATAATAAAAGGGGAAGATCCATCACAAATATCATGGGTTTAACATATAACTTTGTCATGGATTAAGAGGATGTCAACTTGCATATATGAACACATTTTAACCCAACCACATTTAACCCAAACTTGCATATTATCATACACATGATTTGCATAACATGTTGCATATGAGCTTGCATATTATTATACACATATTTTGCATAACATGTTGAACTTGCATATAAGCATTCTCATGACTTGCATAACATGTTAAACATGCATTTAGGCATACACATAACTTGCATAAGCATTCACATACTTGCATAAACATTCACATACTTGCATAAGCATACATAACTTGCATAAACATGCATAACTTGCATATAATGTCATTTAAGCATATACATATCTTGCATAAGCATTCATATACTCGCATAAGCATGCATAACTTGCATATCACATAAATCTTGCAATTAAACATATACATGACTTGCATAAGCATCCATACACTTGCATAAGCATGCATAACTTGCATATCACTTTAAACTTGCATTTAAACATATACTTATCTTGCATAACTTACTTTATTAAACATGCATAATTCCACTCATTAAATATGCATAAATCCACTTGTTAAGTATGCATATACCAACTTGTTAAACATGCATAAATCAACTTATTAAGCATGCATAAACCAACTTATCAAATATGCATAAACATAGAACAACATAGAGTAACATATCATTATACATGATTCAAACTCACTAATCCGCATTTAAGACCATAAGTCTCATTACACCCAATCTACTTACTTTAATAATTGGTGTTAAAGTGATAGAAACTCACCAAACCCAAAATTAACCAATTTATGAAGAGGAATTAGTTGCTAATTATGAAGATGGTGATGATTAGAGAATGATTTGAGAGGGATTAGCTTGCAACTTCCTTCTTAGATTAATGGAGACTCCTTCTAGGATTTAATTTGGCGGCATGAGGCCTTCATTTCTATTTTTAGTATGGATTAAGGTAGGTTTAGGGTGTATTTATAGATTAAGAGAGTGTTTTAGGCCCTTAGATTAACCCTAGATTAATTTAGGTCCGTTAGATTTAGGAAACCTCTAGAACCAAGCCCAGCCCTAGCCAGAAAACCAGATCTGGTGCACCCAAGCACCCTGGTTCGACACGCCATGTCGACAGGCAAGTCGACAGGCATGTCGACACCCCTGTCGATAGGCCTGTCGACACCCCTGTCGACATGCTTAGGGCGGGAACCTTCCCGCCTGGCCCCGCTGGTTCTAATTTAAAATCTAAATTTAAATTCCTAAATCTGTTTTTAGCTCTAATTTTTCTGCAAACTTCTTTGGGCCATAACCGGGCCATACGGACTCCGATTCTCGAAAACTCGGACTCTATTTCGCGTATTTTTCCGAGACGAACGCAATAACGCAGCCCGTTACCCCCAATTCCCACGTCTGAGTTTATTTATCCTGTGATTAGTGAATTTTAGTATTAACTAAAATTCGGGGTGTTACACAATCCATTTACAAGTTCGTTCTGGGTCTGAACGAAACCGGAGGCACTTTCCTCGCATATCCATCCATCTCCAAGTACGTCTGGACGATCACCAACTGATTCCCTCATCCTGGGTGTACAGCCCAATCAAGATCATCAGTAATCTCCCAAACGATGTGAAGACTTCCGGTCTTCAACCACCGTCTTCATCTTCGACATCTCGTCGAATCGATTATTCAGAATGGGTATAACCCGGCCTTTCTGAATAACCCACGTATATAATAATCAAATGTTACACAAACACAACGAACGCCTCATTCCAATTCAGAATATTCTTTTATTCACAAAATCACATTCTTAGGGAAATGTTACCATTAATTTTATCCAAGATAAATTCTTCTAAATTTATCCTATAATCTTCCTTTGGATATCATTTCAAACTAGTCGGGATTAACGAACCACACCGAAGTAATTATTTATTTTATTTCCCAATCCTAACCTATATATCCCATGGAGAAAACTGGTAATACTCCACATCTAACACCACGGTGTTATCGGTAAAATCAATTACCATTTCACGTTCAAATCTAATTAAAGATTTAACTATCGCTTTGGAGCAAAACTGGTGATACTCCACTCTCGGTCACTTTTCAGATTTGATAATTTAAATTATCAATTCACATTTTAATCTAATTAAAGATTCATTAAAACTCCACTTAGTTTTAATCTTCTCACAAATCGATACCTTGCCTTTAACTGGGTTAAAGAACCAATGTCTTCTAAAACACGATTCACGATAAACCCAAATCACATTTGATATTAAATACAAGGCTCTGAATAGAAAATATATCAGCTTATATTCAATATCAAATTCTGAAACCAAAAAATATCGTATTGGAAATAACGATATAAAATATATCTTTCAAATTCCCATAACAATATCTGTATAGTCACGAAATCCAACATCGAAATATCCCGAAGATAATTTCGACTCAACTCCAGTCCAATCCACGTATTGGGAATATTGATTTTTTTTAAATCACTTTCAAATTCAATTTATTTATTTCAAAAATAAATTGATTTTAATTCTAGTTCAAAACTAGTTTATTTCGATAAAAATCTATTTTTATCATTTCAAATGTGGAATTCTTCATCCCAGTTCTTTCCAATTCACATATTATGATTTTACACAAATTATCAATATTTTTAATAATTTTATCAAGGCCCGTACAGTCGATTTCCATCAACGGCTATCGAACTGCACTTACAGCGACCTTTTTCAAATTTGATTTGGACATAATTCCAAATCCAATCATTAGATTTCAAATTTCTAATATTCATTGGAAAGCTCTTTTCGATACGAACCCAACGGTTCCGGTTTTAGGAGAATCCAACGGTCGGATCTCCCGTAATGTCTGTTTGAAATAAATGGCCGAAATTCACGAACTGCCACGGCGCGGCGCGTTCTATTCAGGCCATTATATATATAATATATATATTATATGTATTTCGTCGATTTCCTTCTTAAAACGTATTTTATAAATCTTTTAAATTCGTTTTCACAACCATTTCAACACTATATTCAATTTCAAATCGATTTGATTTCAATTCAACTCGAATTCATTTCAATTATATTTAATTCGAATTCAAATTCGTTTCACTTCAATTCAAATTCAAATTCGTTTCAATTCAAATTGAAATTCAAATTGATTTCAATCCAAATTGATTTGAATTCAATTTCGATTCGAATTCATTTCTATTTGATTTCAATTCAATCGATTTCAATTAAGTTCCAGTTCGTTTTCAATTCAACTTGAATTCGTTTTATATTCAATTCAATTCGAAGTCATTTTACATTCAATTCAAATTCGTTTTCTTTTCAATTCAAATTCGCTATAATATTCATTTCAATTTGAATGAAATCGATATAAATATCGTTCACGTCAAAATGGCGCAAAACTAATCAACACGGCTTTATATATTTCAGTCACTTCGTTATTCTTTTCAACAAATGAATATTTATTCTATTCAACACATGAATTTATATTTCTTTCAACACACGACTAATCTCAACACATGAGTACTGTCAACACATCACTATTTTTGTTATGTAAAATATTTTACAACATTATGGTATCTATCGTTTGATTTTAATTATACTCCATCGTAAAATAGTTCTAATTTTAAATATGATAAAGATGTGAATTTTATTATTAAAATATTTCACTCAACACATGAATAGATTCAACACACGAATTTTCCTTTATAATATTCATTATTTTCCCAATTGGAATGAGGCCCAATCAATCACCATATAATGTTAATTGTATGGATTCTATACAACACATGTATATAATAGCAACAATAAACAATCAACCATCATCCAAGGTGCACCACACTGTATAAGCATCAAATATAGATATCTAACGCTTATAATAGCCTGTCAATCAATCGATCGACATATTTAATCAATCAGGATGAGTGAACTTCAAATTTCATCCCAACACCCGTGTGGGGTTTCAAACAATCAAACACAGATTTTAGTTGTGCAGTTGGGCGACGTGTAACATTTATCGACCCAATCAATATCAGTCAAATCAGTGTATATAAACAAATCGGCCGATTTGTTTATAAATATTCATTTATTCACTTTCACGTTAAAAATTATATTTTTAACGATAAAATAATTTATTCAGTTCATTTATTCAATAAAATGATATTTTTATTTTTGTAACATATTTTAGAAAAATTTCGGCGGCATAACGGCACGATACTAGATACGGGACGAGGCCTAGCCTTATCCCCGGTCTAGTGAAGGCCCACGCCATTCACACATCAATCTAATCCATTCCATTCACCAAATAATTCAATTCAAATCAAATAATCTAACCAACTACACAACCAAACAATTTAACAAACAAGCCATCCATGGTCTGTGGATGACGGGTGTCGGGTGCTACTAAACACCGTCTGCATCCTAGTATATATATAACTAGAAAAAGAAATTTAGAGTGAGAAGTTCTCACCAAAAGCTATCCAATCATCTTGACTCTTCTTTTATAGAAATCTTCTTCATTCTCGCCTTTTTATCATCTTCGTTGCCCGTAGTCACTACATATACAAAAATCATATTTTTATAATCACTTCATATATTTAAAAATCGAATTTTTACTTTGCTATCCAATATATAAAAATCGAATTTTTACTTTGCTATTCAATATATAAAAATCGAATTTTTACTTTCACGCTATATGGATAAAAATTCTATTTTTACATCGCTACTATATAGATAAAAATTATATTTTTACATCGTTGTCGTCTATATAAAGATCTCGCCTTTTCAACTGTAAAGATTTTACCTTTTCAGTTTCATCACATTTTTACTTTTCTACATATATAAAGATGATATTTTTAATATTCCTATCGTAAAAATTATATTTTTAATTCTCTACATAAATAAAAATCATATTTTTACATCTTCTATATAGTAAAGATCATATTTTTATCTTTCTACAATATAAAAGATTATATTTTTACTACTTTAAAAATATAAAAATAATATTCTTATAATCGCTATATAGTAAAGATTATATTTTTAATACTTTAAAAATATAAAAATCATATTTTTAATATCCTACTTACATAAAAATTATAATTTTCATTTATTTCAAAATCAAATCTTTATTTCATCATCAGTTTTAATCACTATATAAAATTAGTTTTTATAATCCCAAAAAAAAATCGATTTTAATATATATATAAAAAAAACAGTTATATATAAACAAAAATAATAGAATAAAAAAAAGGAAGGGGACTTACAGCGGATGGAGGAGAAGAGGGGTCGGAGGGCTGGAGTTCGCCGGTGGTGGCGGCGGAGTAGGCGAGGGGGGCTCGGTTGCGTCGGTGGATGGAGGGGGTCTCGCGTCGGTGTCGAGGAAGGCAAGGGGGAGAAGGAAGAAGAGGGGCGCCGCGAGGGGGGGGGTCTGGCCTGGGGAGGTTGCACCAGAGGCACGACGCCTCTGGTGGGCGGCGGTGGCGAATCGCGCCCCCCGTTCTCTCCTCTTTTTTTTTATTTTACTGAATCGATTTGAAGAAAATAAACGGGGGGGGGGGGGGGGGTTAAAGAGATAAGGGTTTTATTATTATTATTATTATTATTATTAAATTAATTTATTTTTCACCAAAAAGCAACCTTTATTTTCGACCTCTAAACGAGGCCCACCGCCTGTCGTCCATAGCGTTTTACCCCCATTCCGAACACAATGGGATATGTATCGTAGGATGATTCGGCTGTTTGAATCAGTTTCCGTTGAATTTTACATCTAAATCATTATATTGAATTTTAAACGTACATTTCCATTTAAATCATTATACTGCAGATCCAACAAAAGTGGTTTCGTCGAAATCCGAGGTCATTTGCAAAATGTCTATTTTTAAGGGCCTGAATTCCATAGCGACTATTCAGAATTTTCAACTGGACATATCTTTTGATTCCCGCTATGAAATTTCAATTTTTCGGATTCGTTGGAAAGATATTACCAATTAGATCCTAATGTTTTTGGTTTCACTAAAATCCAGATTGTTTTGCACCCGGTACATTCAATTGAAGTTTGAAATCGAATTATCGAACTACCGCGCTATTTTCAATTCTATTTATAATTATATATAAATATTTATATTATAACGACGACGTATATAATATGTACGTTCTAAATATATTCAAAATAAATTTTCGTCGATATTATTTAAAATAATTTATTTTAAATGTTCAAAATTCGCTAAAATTGCCAAAATAAAAATTTTAAACTGGCCCAGATTTTCGGGTTATTACAAATTGATATGATTTTGCATGCCTTAAATGGATGTCCATAATTGAGTCAATTATGGACATTGTTAAATTTGGAATTAATTAATAATTCAAGTAGAGAATTATTAAAATTGGGGAAAGTGGATTATTAATAATAATCAATGCTTAGGACACGAGGTTGGACCCGTTTGTGACGTAAACCTGCCCGGACCCGCCCGGCAAATCCAGTAGTCACAAATGTCGGCCCAATGTGAGAGATCCTAGGCCCAAACTAAAGCATAACAGTTGTAAAGACACGAGGTTAGACTCTTTTATGGTGTAAGACTGCCCGGACCCGCCTGGCAAATCCAGCTGCCATAAATGCCAGTCTAATGTGAGAGGTCTTTATGAGGTTATGGCCTTAATGAATTAAGAAATACTTAGCCAGATAATCATGTAAGGTGGGACATGGGGGTTAAGTAGGTGCCTTGGGTGGCATGAGGAATCTAGTGGTTGCCTTTAGAGGCATTTGAAATACGATTAGACTTAACCAAATACACATGTAAATGAACATGACTAAGTGGGTTAAGTGGATGGACTAATGGGACAAGCTTAGGTGGAATGCTTATGGGAAATAATGGGGGCCCATTTCAACCAATATCCCAAAACGTATCTTTGTGGGCTCGACCCAAGTCGAGGACGGGACACGCATACTGGGTTTGACTATAAGAGGCCAAAACAGGGAGCGGTGGCAACGCAAGTCCAATGGGTTTCATATGCGTGTGTGGACCCGGGCTGGTAGGTAAGACGTTGTTGCATCGTGTAGGTATAAGCCGTGCATCTCCGTTATATCGGGTTGCCACTTTAGGGGAATGATACACCCCACTGTGGGGCCAGCACGGGTATCTACGAGTAGGGAGCCGATCGAAAAATGGAAAGTGGGGTACACCTAGTGGAGATAGGGGCAGGCGGCACCTATGTAGTCAGCTATGAGTACGTAAAGCCATTAAGAAAGTTTCTAAGTGAAGCTAAGTGGAATCAATCTTTAGGGTGACTGGTGTGGTGCAGTATAGTGTTTATCCTTTAGTATTTAGGAGCGCCTATAAAGTTTCCTTTAGCGATTGTCTATGTCCTTAATCTGCTCTTTCATTGGCATTTCCTTGTTTTCCAGCTTATGCCTTAGTCCAGTTATTTTGATAATATTATTGTAGAATTATCATACTCGCCGGACTTTATGTCTGACCCCCCCTCTTTTTCATCTTTTTTCTCCCTTCAGGTCCTCAGGTTGGGCCAAGTTCCAGTGGAGTCTGATTGGATTTCTTATCTCTTGGAAAGCTTGGACCGCTGAAGTAAAGTCCAGCTTGTTATCTTTCTTTTTAATGGCTATTTATGTAATGGGATTATGTACTTGTTTTATCAAGATAGATATTGTACTTGACTTTGATTATGGTGTTATGATGTAATCAAACATGTTTTGACTTCTGCTGCAATTGAAATAAAGTTTTTAAATTTCCAAGTACTATTTTATATCTGTCTTGTTGAAATTTTACTGTTCTATATTCACCTAAAACCTCCATAGAAGTTAATGCATTCCCTTTGTGAGTGACATTAATGGACGTGGGGTGTTACAGAAATTCTAGTTACTTTTAAAACCATTTCAAATCCAATTTATTTATTTCAAAAATAAATTGATTTTAATTCTAGTTCAAAAGTAGTTCATTTCGATAAAAATCCATTTTTACCTTTTTAAATTTGGAATTTTTCATCCCAATTCTTCACCAACCATTTCTTATGATTTTACACAAATTATTGATATTTTCAATAATTTTATCAAGGCCCGTACAGTCTATTTCCATCACTGGCCATCGAACTGCACTTACAGAGACATTTTCCCAATTTAATTTGGGCATAATTCCAAATCCAACCGTTAGATTTCAAATCTCTAATATTTATTAGAAAGCTCTTTTCGATACGAACCCAAAGGTTCCTTTTTAGGAGAATCCGACGGTCGGATCTTCCGTAATATCAATTCGAAGTCAATGGTCGAAATTCGCGAACTGCCGCGGCGCGGCGCATTCTATTCAGGCCATTCTATATATATATATAATATATATATTACGTCGATTTCCTTTCAAAATGTATTTTATAGATCGTTTGAAGATCGTTTTTGAAACGATTTCAACTTCATATACAATTTGGAATCAAAATTGAATATTCCACATCATCGATATACAAATGATAATATTTTCAAAATGTTATATTTTGAAATCGCTTCCTTTTCTATATTCATTATAAAAATGAATAAAATCGATATAAATATCGTTCACATCAAAATGGCGTCAATCTAATCAACACGGCTTTTATTCAACACATTAATGTTTATTCTATTCAACACATGAATTTTATTTTTAGTTCAACCCATGAATTTATTTTCTATTCAACACATGAATTCATTTTCAATTCAACACATGGATTTTCTTTCAATTCAACACATGAATTTTCTTATTTAATATTCATTATTTTCCCAATTTGAATGAGGCCCAATCAGTTACCATATAATGTTAATTATATGGATTTTCTACAACACATGTATATAACAGGAACGTTAAATCATCAACCATCATCAAGAGTGCACCACACAATTGCATAAGCATTAAATATCAATAATTAACGCTTACACAGTCTATCAACCCATCGATTGACATACAACTAAATAATCGGGATTAGTGTACGTCAAATATCATCCCAATACCTATATGGGGTTTCACATCAACAAACACAGATTTTTATTTCTGCAGTTGGGCGATGTGTAAAATTTATCGTCCCAATCATTATCAGTCAAATCAGTGTATATAAACAAATCATCGATTTGTTTGTAAATATTCATTTTATATACACGTTAAAAATTATATTTTTAACTAAAAAATATTTTCCACTGTAAAATATTTTATTTCACTCCACATCACAAAACCAAATTTCACAACATAGCAATCAAACAAAAAAGTCATCCATGGTCTGTAGATGACGGGTGTCGGGTGCTGCAAAGCACCATCAGCATCCTAGTATATATTTCAACCAGAAAATAAATTGGAAGTGAGGAGTTCTCACCAATTGCTAAACCAACGCCACGACTCTTCATATGTAGAACATCTTCGCCTTGCTTGCCTTTTGTCACTTTCGTCATCCGTGTTCGCTACATATATAAAAATCACATTTTTAAATTATCACTCCATGGATAAAAATTATATTTTTATATCGCTCTATAAATTGTAAAGAATATATTTTTGCTTTTCTAAAATATATATAAAAATCATAACTTTATACTAACTTTAAAATCGTATTTTTATTTTACTTGTCATCTAATAAAAATCATATTTTTATAACCTCTATTGTGTAAAAAATCATTTTTTTTCAAATCTCTATATGTAAAAATCCTATCTTTTTTTTCTATTCAAACTAGTAAAAAATCCTACCTTTATTAGTTATTCAAACTAGTAAAAATAATACCTTTATTTTGCCATTTAAACAAGTAAGAATCCTACCTTTATTTGCTATTCAAACTAGTAAAAATCCTACCTTTATTTTGCCAGTCAAACAAGATTCCTACGTTTATTTTGCTATTCAAACTAGTAAAAATCCTACCTTTATTTTTTTCCAATTATAAACTGCTTTTATAAATAATAAAAATTGATTTCTTATATATAAAAAAATAATAATAAAGAAATAACAACAAAAGAAACTTACAGGAGGTAGGGGAAGAAGGAAGAGGCGCAGGGGTGAAGGAGGAGGCGCGGTGGTAGTCAAAGGGGGGCGGAGATGGTATTGGGTCACCGGGCTAGGGTTTTCATGGATTTGGGGACAACGGTCGCGGAGGAGAGGAGCAGAGGGGAAACAGAGGGGGGTCTGGAGAGAGAAGCAGAGGGCGGTGGCGTCGGGCGCGTCTCCAACGGGGGGGGGGGGGGATAGGGTTTTAGAGCGTAGGTTTTTTTTTTACTGAATGAATTCCATCGTGGAAGATAAAGGGGAGGGAGGGGTTTTAAAGTAAATTATATATATTTTATTAGTTCTAAATTCCAAAAAGCAACTTCAAATTTCGATCTCCAAACGAGACCCACCGTCTGTCGTTCCTAGCTATTCACCACCATTACGAACACAATGGGATAGGTATCGTAGGCTGATTCGATCGTTTCGATCAGTTTCCATCAACATCAACATATAACTCTATATATTGAATTTGAACGCGCATTTCAATTTACCGGGGCCACACACGGACTCTAAAAATTCCCGAAAAATATTTTCTAGCTTCGTATCGACGATACGGTCCTAACAAAACTAGTTTCGCCAAATTCCGAGAACGTTTGAAAAATGGCCATTTTCCAGTCGATTAAAATCAACTAAAACTGGTCAAACGCGTTTTCCTTTGCCATGCTCACATATTGATTCGGAAAATTATGAATTTTGGAATCTAGCAATAACTTGACATCTCAAATCCAACAAAAGTGGTTTCGTCGAAAACCGAGGTCATTTGCAAAATTTCCATTTTTAAGGGCCAGAATTCCATAGCGACTATTCTAAAATTTCAACTGGGCATAACTTTTTATCCCTGCTATGAAATTTCACTTTTTCGGATTCGTTGGAAAGATATTCTCATATAGGTTCTAATATTTTTGGTTTCACTAAAATCCGGTCTATTTTGCACCCGGTACATTCATTTGAAATTTGAAATCGAATTATTGAACTACCACGCCATTTTCAATTCCTTTTATAAATAAAAATAAATATTTATATTTTACGATGATTCAAATAAAAATATACCTTCTATTTCTATTCAAAATAAATTTCTCGTCGTTATTATTTAAAATAAATCATTTTAAATGTTCAAAATTCACTAAAATTGCCAAAATAAAAATTTTAATTGGCTCGGATTTTTGGGTTTTTACAATCTCCCCCACTTAAAACTTTTCATCCCCGAAAAGGAACGAAGCCGAAGGTTATTTAACTAATCAACTCAACTTCCATAATTTTCATTATGGCTTAAGTTCTTCAACTTTTCCGTTTCTAAGAATTTTTCAAATTTTTCAAAAATTTGGCTAACACCCTAAATTTCCAAAAAATTTCGCCATAACCTCCCCTGCACCGGGGACTTTGGGATATTTCAAACAGCCTCCTATGGCCTTCTTCAATCCAAAAGAAAAATAAAATGCCAAGCGGCTAGCCAATCGGCTCATAAAATCATCCAAACCCAAAGAAATACAATAAACATGTACTTATTTGTCGGGCAAACAATTTTATTCCTCTTCTCTAGCCACTTTGCAATGACCTGTTCCCACATATATACGTACATGTATGCATTTGCGAATAATTTTCAATACAGTTCAATATTTTGTTCAATTTGGCCTAAATTTACCTTTCTTTCATATAATGGTTTAAAGGGATAATCATAAATCAATTAGTGAATTTAACATTTCAAATTCATAATTTTGATATAGTCCAAAAATGAAATTTTTGATGCGAAATCACAACAATAAGCCCTATCTAGTTTCGGTTCTCACACCAGTCAATTGGAAATATATAGAAATCCCACTTTCGAAACTCGAAAATAAATACTGGCGATGGTGCCCCGTCACCAGAATTATCCCTGGGCAACTAGAGTGTGCTTCTATAACTATCTAGTATATTAAAACTTCGAATACACGTTTGCAAGATGTAACAAACCGAAAATCTGGGCCAATTTAAAAAATTTATTTTGGCAATTTTAGCGAATTTTGATTATTTAAAATGAATTATTTTAAATAATATCGACGAGAAATTTATTTTGAATGGAATTCGAACGTATATATTATATAGATCGTCGTTAGAATATAAATATTTATTTTAAATGTGAAAACCCGTAACTTCCCCGTAAAGGAAAGTGTCGGATAGTTCGAGAACAAGCCACAAAAGAACGCATATAGAAGAATATTTCATTGTATATTACAACAATGCATCAGATTACAAGAATATACAGAGTATGAATAAATATTACACAGAAATATCAGAGATTTAGATTACATTTAAATACATAGCAGCGGAAAATAATACAATACACAGCTAGAAGTAGATATACGGATACAAAGCTTTCCGGATATCGTTCCAGCTGTAAACCAGGATCCTGTGAATATAAATCTGCAAAACCAAAACTACTAGCTGCCCGTGTCGAAAATAAGGGCACCCAGAGTTTAGGTTAAAACAATAAACTCCAGGTCAGTCATGTGACTGGTGTGAGAACTAAAACAGTTATTAGTCTTTATTTTAAATCATTAAGTAAATCAAGGGACCACGCCGTATAACACGGAACGGGTTTCCTCCCAAGAATACCAGTGCATAAAACAAACAGCGCCATGCTAAATAAAGAAAAATGAAGCTGTTATAAGACCCAGGTCCCATCCCACAATGCAACGCAGCCGAGGATAGGGTTTTCCCTTATAACAGCCAAAGAATGCTTGATACGTTTAAAACAAATCATTTGATACTATAATAAGTGTATAGTGTATAAAACAACTTCAAATCATAAGTATCAATCATAGGCGGCATGAATGCCCCATAACACTATGTCGCCATATATAAGTTTACAATCAAAACCGCAAGACGTCATATTGGAAGTTGGGTTTTCATTTATGGTATGAACCGAGGCTAGGGGCAAGATCCTCAACCGATTCGAGACGCTCTAGTCCGCCTCTCAGGAACAGCCGCAACTGCCCCTTGGATCGTTAGGGCCGGTCCACCGATGTGGATTATTATGCCTGAACACTACGTTTCCCCGCCCTTTGGGGCGTAAGCCTGGCCCGTCAGCTGACCAGAAGCATCGGCCGAAACCGATATCACGAGGCGCCTCGCTTTTCAGCAAGTAATAATAAGTAACATCCACATGAGTCAAACTCATCAGCCAGTTCAAGCACTGACGCCACTCCTAACTAGAAAGAAACGCATGTCCTCCCTGATGTCCGTCTCCCGTTTTTGATTCATACCGGGTGTGATACTCGCGAATCAACGTTACACAAAGCTACGCCACAAAGGCCGTGCTTCGATCATCAACCACAAGACTTTGCTTTTCAACAGAAGCCTTGATCATTTGCATCTTAGCATGCCACACAGGCAATTCACTCCATGCGATTGATATCCATCAATATATAACCCCTGAGCTCGTACGTCTCAGAGAAGGGCGTTAAGCAAGAGAATAAATTCTCCGCCGCCAAACAGATATATATTTAATAGAGATCAATCACACGGACTAAAATCCAATGTCAGACACACAGTCCATTTACAAGTCCGTTCTGGGTCTGAACGAAACCGGAGGCACCTAGTACCTCGCATATCCATCGATCTCCAAGCACGTCTGGACGATCACCAACTGTTTCCATCTTCTTGGTTGTACAGCCCAATCAAGATCATCAGTAATCACCCAAACGACGTGAAGACCTCCGGTCTTCGACCATCGTCTTCATCTTCGACTTTTCGTCGTATCAGTTATTCAGAATGGGATAAACCCGGTCTTTCCGAATAACTCGCGTATATTTTAAATAAGTGTTACACAAACACAACATATGCCTCATTCCTATTCATCAGTCACTAACCGTAAATTAATCAAGAGAATAATTTCCCAAATACTAACCCCGAAGGCCGAAACCAACATCAGATCAATATCCAGAAAACCATTCTACTTGGCTAACCGACAGTTAGTTTCTAAATTTCACATTCATAGGGAAAGGTTCCCATTAATTTTATCCAAGATAATTTCCTGAATCTATTCTCTAATCTTCCTTTGAATTTCGATTCAACTAGTCGGAATTAGCGAACCGTACCGTAGTAATCATTGGTTTTAATTTCCCAATCCCAACCTATTCATCCCATGAAGTAAAACTGGTAATACTTCATATCTAACACCACGGTGTTATCGGTAAATTTAATTACCATTTCATGTTCAAATCTAATTAAAGATTTAACTATCGCCTGGAGCAAAACTGGTGATACTCCATTCTCGATCATTTCAATCTAATTAAAGATTCATTAAAACTCCGCTTAGTTTTAATCGCTAACTGGGTTAAAGAATCATTGTCATTTAAAACACGGTTCACAATAAACCCAAAATCACATTCCATTAATTATCGGGTTAAAGAACGAGTGTTATTTAAAACACTGTTCACGATAAACCCACAAATCGATATCAATTTAATTCCAATTAAATATTATTTAATTGTTACACTTCATTAAATCTAAATAAAAAGATTTAATCTTTTCTCAACTGGGTTCAAGAACAGTGTTAGTGAAGACACCATTCACGACAAACCCAAATCACATTTGATATTCGATATAAGGCTCTGAATAGAAAATATATCGGCTTATATTCAATATCAAATTCTACGATTAACAAATGTCGTATTGGAAATAACGATATAAATATATATCTTTCAAATTTCCGTAACAACATCTGTATAATCACGAATTCCAACAATGAAATATTCCGAAGACAATTTCGATTCCGATCCACTCCAATGCAATCATTGGAAATTCTGGTTATTTTTTAAACCCTTTTCAAATTCAATTTATTTATTTAAAAATAAATAGAATTGTAATTCTAGTTCAAAACTAGTTCATTTCGATATAAATCTATTTTTATCTTTTCAAATATGGAGTTTTTTCATCCCAATCCTTTCTAAATCATTTCTTATGATTTTACACAAATTATTACTATTTTTTATAATTTTATCAAGGCCCGTACAGTCGATTTCCATCAACGGCTATCGAACTGCACTTATAGCGACCTTTTTCAAATTTGATTTGGACATAATTCCAAATCCATCCGTTAGATTTCAAATTTCTAATATTCGTTAGAAAGCTCTTTTCGATACGAACCCAACGGTCCCGGTTTTAGGAGAATCCGACGGTCGGATCTCCCGTAATATCCGTTCGAAGTCAATGGTCGAAATTCGCGAACTGCCGCGGCGCAGCGCGTTCTATTCAGGCCATTATATTATATATATATAATATATATAATATATATTTCATCGATTTCTATTTAAAGCAAATTATATAATTAGTTTTGAAATCGTTTCAAAAGCAATTTCAACTTTCTTTTCAATTCAAATCAAAATTGAATTCTTCTTTATAAATTCGTTTTAAAATTGATTTCTATTCAATTCAAATTTCAATTCAATTTGAATTCATTTCAATTCACTTTCAATTCAATTTGAATACGTTTTCAATTCAATTCATTTCGAAATCGTTTTCAATTCAATTCATTTCGAAATCGTTTTCAATTCAATTCATTTCGAAATCGTTTTCAATTCAATTCATTTCGTAATCGTTTTCAATTCAATTCATTTCAAAATGAATAAAATCGATATAAATCTCGTTTACGTCAAAATGGCGTCAATCTAATCAACACGGCTTCATAAATTT
This sequence comes from Allium sativum, assembly GCA_030737875.1. Classification (NCBI taxonomy): domain Eukaryota; kingdom Viridiplantae; phylum Streptophyta; class Magnoliopsida; order Asparagales; family Amaryllidaceae; genus Allium; species Allium sativum. The sequence continues at coordinate 191,384,614 of CM060915.1, read as the reverse complement.
CTATTTTCAAATATTCTATTTCAAATATTTCTTTTTCAAAATAGTTGTTGTTATCAAAATATTTCGTTCAACACATGACCAATCTCAATGGATGAGTACTGTCAACACATGAACCTTTATTTTATATTGATAAAGATGTAAATTTTATTACTAAAATATTTCGTTCAACACATGACCAATCTCAATGGATGAGTACTGTCAACACATGAACCTTTATTTTATATTGATAAAGATGTAAATTTTATTACTAAAATATTTCGTTCAACACATGACCAATCTCAAAGGATGAGTACTGTCAACACATGAACCTTTATTTTATATTGATAAAGATGTAAATTTTATTACTAAAATATTTCGTTCAACACATGACCAATCTCAAAGGATGAGTACTGTCAACACATGAACCTTTATTTTATAATATTCTTTATTTTCTAAATTGGAATGAGGCCCAATCAATCACCATATAATGTTAATTATATGGATTTTCATACAACACATGTATATAATAGCAACGATAAATAATCAACCATCAACCAAAGTGCACTACACTGTATAAGCATCAAATATAGATATCTAACGCTTATAACAGCCTGTCAATCAATCGATCGACATATTTAATCAATCAGGATGAGTGAACTTCAAATTTCATCCCAACACCCGTGTGGGGTTTCAAACAATCAAACAAATATTTTATTCGTGCAGTTGGGTGATGTGTAAAATTTATCGTCCCAATCAATGTCCTTCAAATAGGTGTACATAAACAAACCGTCTGGTTTGTAAATGAATATTTATTTATTCACATTCACGTTAAAAATTATATTTTTAACGATAAAACATTTTATTCCAACATATGAATTTCTATTCAGTTCATTCTTTAAATAAAATGATATTTTTATTTTTCTAACATATTTTAGAAAATTTCGGTGGCATAACGACACGATACTAGAAACGGGACAAGGCCTAGCCTTATCCCCGGTCTAGTGAAGGCCCACGCCATTCACACATCAATCAAAACAATTTATTTCACCAAACAATTCAATTTCAAATTAAATCATCTAACTAATCTATGCAACCAAACAAACAAGTCCATGGTCTGTGGACGATTGTGTCGGGTGCTACTAAGCACCGTCTGCATCCTAGTATATATATATATATATAACTAGAAAAAGAAATTGAAAGGTGAGAAATTCTCAACAAAAGCTATCCAATCATCTTGACTCTTCTTTTATAGAAATCTTCGCCAACTCGCCTTTTGTCGCTTTCGTTGCCCGTATTCACTACATATGTAAAAATCGAATTTTTACTTCACTATTCAATATATAAAAATCGAATTTTTATTATGCTATTGAATATATAAAATTCGAATTTTTATTATGCTATTCAATATATAAAAATCGAATTTTTACTTCGATGTACAATATATAAAAAACGAATTTTTACTTCGATGTTCAATATATAAAAATCATATTTTTACTTCGCTATTCAATATATAAAAATCGAATTTTTTACTTAACCAAAATCAATTCTTTTTTTTCAAAAATCGAGTCTTTTCCTATCGTTGTATATATTTTCTATTCAAAAATCATTCCTTTCTATGCTTTCATATGGATAAAAATCCAATTTTTACTCCGCCTCTATATAGATAATATTATATTTTTATTCGCTATAACTATATAAAAACTAATTTTTATTTTATCTTTTACAGTGAAAAATCAATTCTCTAAACAAAATCTAACCTTTACTATATTTAAAAAAAAATCTAATCCTTGCTTCATGAAAAATCGTATAAAAATTCAATCTTTAGATTCATGAGAACATTATATTTTAATTTAAAACTGAATCTGAAATAAAATGAAGAGGAGAAGCTCACTGTTGCTTTCATCGGTAGGGTTGAACTGGAGCTGCACCTAGGGTTTTCGTCGTTGCCACTCTCCTATCTTTTTCTTGTTCAACCGACATATGAAACCCATCACTGAACAATTAGGGTTCCAAATCGCATGTTCTTCGAGGCCTGAGGAGCGGATCAGTCGTCTCCACCTTGTAGCCCTACACGAGAGCCACCCAACGCTGCCGATTTCAGGGAACTCGGCCACCCCTAGCACCCCAAAATCTGATCGAAAGGCGGCCCCTTTCAGGTAGGATTCCGGCCATCCCAAGACTTGAACGCCGATCATAACCGTCGATCTAATAGAGCTTGGGAGCCTCTTCAATTTCGAGTTGGAGACATTAGAGATGGAGGAATGAAACGCGAGTTTTGGGAGGAGGAAATCGCGAGAAAACCCGTCGCCCATTCACTAAGAGGCGGCGAATACGTTAGAGGGAATTAGGGTTTTTTTTTTCTTCGATCTGATTTAGGTTTTAAGGGGGGGGGGGGGGCAGAGATATTATATAGAAATATATATAATTATTTAATTCAATTCACTAAAAGGTAACTTTTTATTTCGAACTCAGAATCCAACCCACCGACTGTCGTCCCTAGCGTATTACCCCCATTCCGAACACAATGGGATATGTATCGCAGGCTGATACGGCTGTTACAATCAGTTTCCGTTAAATTTACATTTAAATCACTATATTGAATTTTAAACGTATATTTCAAATTACCGGGGTCACATACTAACTCTAAAAATTCTCGAAAAATATTTTCTAGCTTCGTATTGACGATACGGTCCTAACAAAACTAGGTTCGTCGAATTCTGAGACCGTTAGAAAAATCGCCATTTTCCAGTCGATTAAAATCAACTGAAACTGGTCAAACGCGTTTTCCTTTGCCACGCTCACATATTGATTCGAAAAATTATGAAATTTGAAATCTAGCAATAATTTGACATCACGGACCCAACAAAACTGGTTTCGCCGAAATCCGAGGTCGTTTGCAAAATTCCCATTTTTAAGGGCCTGAATTCCATAGCGACTATTCAGAATTTTCAACTGGACATATCTTTTGATTCCCGCTATGAAATCTTGATTTTTCTGATTCGTTGGAAAGATATCATCAATTAGATTCCATTATTTTTGGTTTCACTAAAGTCCGGATTGTTTTGCACCCGGTACATTCAATTGAAGTTTGAAATCGAATTATCGAACTACCGCGCCATTTTCAATTCTATTTATAATTATATATAAATATTTATATTCTAACGACGACGTATATAATATATACGTTCTAAATATATTCAAAATAAATTTCTCGTCGATATTATTTAAAATAATTCATTTTAAATAATCAAAATTCGCCAAAATTGCCAAAATAAAAATTTTAAACTGGCCCAGATTTTCGGGTTGTTACAATCTCCCCCACTTAAAACTTTTCGTCCCCGAAAAGGAACAAAGTCGAAAGTGGTTTGATCATTCAACTCTACATTCGATCTGGCTTCCCTTCTCTAACTTTTCAGTTTCTAAGAATTTTCAAAATTTCAAAAATTTGGCTAACACCCTAAATTTTCGAAAAATTTCGCCATAACCTCCCCTGCACCGGGAGCATCGGGGAATTTCAAATAGCTTCCCCGGTCCTTCAGATCTCAAAAAGAAAAAGAAAAAGCCAAGCGGCTAGCCAATAGGCTCATAAAATCATCATCACCCAAACCAAACAGTAAATTATGTAGTAAACATGTACCTATTTGTCGGGCAAACAAATTTTATTCTCTGGCTCTAGCCTCCTTGCTATGACTTGTTCAATGTAAGTACATATATATGCAAGCATATGCGACCAATTCTCAATATAAGTCAATATTTGATTCAATTAGGCGTAATGGTTCAAAATTTATCAAACAACTAAACAAGCAACACAAACATCAATCAATTAGTGAATTAGAGTTTCAAATTCATAATTTTGATACATATAAAGAAAATCATGTTTTGATGCCAAATCACAACAATGTATTCTAGCTACATTAGTTTTGGTTCTCACACCAGTCTAATGGAAATATATAGAAAATCACACCTTCGAAACTCGAACATAAATGTTGATGATGCGATCGCTATCATCAATATCATCTTCAGGCGACTAGAGTGTGATGCTATATCTATCCAATATATTAAAACTTTGAATACACGCGGATCAGACGTATACGCAAAATCTATATATACTGGATTGTCCACATCAATATAAATAAATAACCAAATACGAATAATTGATTTATATTTCAAAACAAGATTTTGTTTTCATTTTAAAAATATACTCTTCACACTCGTTCTGGGACACTACTGATCCCATCTCTAACGAGTCATTCCATTGGATATTACTAATCCAATATCTGATGAATTCTTTCATATGGTTCTAATGTGTCTTGTTCTCCGAGCTTTGTAAACCAAAGCTCTGATACCAACTGTGAAAACCCGTAACTTCCCCGTAAAGGAAAGTGTCGGATAGTTCGAGAACAAGCCACAAAAGAACGCATATAGAAGAATATTTCATTGTATATTACAACAATGCATCAGATTACAAGAATATACAGAGTATGAATAAATATTACACAGAAATATCAGAGATTTAGATTACATTTAAATACATAGCAGCGGAAAATAATACAATACACAGCTAGAAGTAGATATACGGATACAAAGCTTTCCGGATATCGTTCCAGCTGTAAACCAGGATCCTGTGAATATAAATCTGCAAAACCAAAACTACTAGCTGCCCGTGTCGAAAATAAGGGCACCCAGAGTTTAGGTTAAAACAATAAACTCCAGGTCAGTCATGTGACTGGTGTGAGAACTAAAACAGTTATTAGTCTTTATTTTAAATCATTAAGTAAATCAAGGGACCACGCCGTATAACACGGAACGGGTTTCCTCCCAAGAATACCAGTGCATAAAACAAACAGCGCCATGCTAAATAAAGAAAAATGAAGCTGTTATAAGACCAAGGTCCCATCACACAATGCAACGCAGCCGAGGATAGGGTTTTCCCTTATAACAGCCAAAGAATGCTTGATACGTTTAAAACAAATCATTTGATACTATAATAAGTGTATAGTGTATAAAACAACTTCAAATCATAAGTATCAATCATAGGCGGCATGAATGCCCCATAACACTATGTCGCCATATATAAGTTTACAATCAAAACCGCAAGACGTCGTATTGGAAGTTGGGTTATCATTTATGGTATGAACCGAGGCTAGGGGCAAGATCCTCAACCGATTCGAGATGCTCTAGTCCGCCCCTACGGAACAGCCGCAACTGCCCCTTGGATCGTCAGGGCCGGTCCACCGATGTGGATTATTATGCCTGAACACTACGTTTCCCCGCCCTTTGGGGCGTAAGCCTGGCCCGTCAGCCGACCAGAAGCATCGGCCGAAACCGATATCACGAGGCGCCTCGCTTTTCAGCAAGTAATAATAAGTAACATCCACATGAGTCAAACTCGTCAGCCAGTTCAAGCACTGACGCCACTCCTAACTAGAAAGAAACGCATGTCCTCCCTGATGTCTGTCTCCCTTTTTGATTCATGCCGGGTGTGATATTCGCGAATCAACGTTACACAAAGCTACGCCACAAAGGCCGTGCTTCGATCATCAACCACAAGACTTTGCTTTTCAACAGAAGCATTGATCATTTGCATCTTAGCATGCCACACAGGCAATTCACTCCATGCGATTGATATCCATCAATATATAACCCCTGAGCTCGTACGTCTCAGAGAAGGGCGTTAAGCAAGAGAATAAATTCTCCCCCGCCAAACAGATATATATTTAATAGAGATCAATCACACGGACTAAAATCCAATGTCAGGCACACAGTCCATTTTCAAGTCCGTTCTGGGTCTGAACTAAACTGGAGGCACCTAGTACCTCGCATATCCATCGATCTCCAAGCACGTCTGGACGATCACCAACTGTTTCCATCTTCTTGGGTGTACAGCCCAATCAAGATCATCAGTAATCACCCAAACGACGTGAAGACCTCCGGTCTTCGACCATCGTCTTCATCTTCGACTTTTCGTCGTATCAGTTATTCAGAATGGGATAAACCCGGTCTTTCCGAATAACTCGCGTATATTTTAAATAAGTGTTACACAAACACAACATACGCCTCATTCCTATTCATCAGTCACTAACCGTAAATTAATCAAGAGAATAATTTCCCAAATACTAACCCCGAAGGCCGAAACCAACATCAGATCAATATCCAGAAAACCATTCTACTTGGCTAACAGACAGTTAGTTTCTAAATTTCACATTCATAGGGAAAGGTTCCCATTAATTTTATCCAAGATAATTTCCTGAATTTATTCTCTAATCTTCCTTTGAATTTCGATTCAACTAGTCGGAATTAGCGAACCTTACCGTAGTAATCATTGGTTTTAATTTCCCAATCCCAACCTATTCATCCCATGAAGTAAAACTGGTAATACTTCATATTTAACACCACGGTGTTATCGGTAAATTTAATTACCATTTCACGTTCAAATCTAATTAAAAATTTAACTATCGCCTGGAGCAAAACTGGTGATACACCATTCTCGATCATTTCAATCTAATTAAAGATTCATTAAAACTCCACTTAGTTTTAATCGCTAACTGGGTTAAAGAATCAGTGTCATTTAAAACACGGTTCACAATAAACCCAAAATCACATTCCATTAATTATCGGGTTAAAGAACGAGTGTTATTTAAAACACTGTTCACGATAAACCCACAAATCAATATCAATTTAATTCCAATTAAATATTATTTAATTGTTACACTTCATTAATCTAAATAAAAAGATTTAATCTTTTCTCAACTGGGTTCAAGAACAGTGTTAGTGAAGACACCATTCACGACAAACCCAAATCACATTTGATATTCGATATAAGGCTCTGAATAGAAAATATATCGGCTTATATTCAATATCAAATTCTACGATTAACAAATGTCGTATTGGAAATAACGATATAAATATATATCTTTCAAATTTCCGTAATAACATCTGTATAATCACGAATTCCAACATCGAAATATTCCGAAGACAATTTCGATTCAGATCCACTCCAATGCAATCATTGGAAATTCTGGTTATTTTTAAAACCCTTTTTCAAATTCAATTTATTTATTTAAAAATAAATAGAATTGTAATTCTAGTTCAAAACTAGTTCATTTCGATAAAAATCTATTTTTATCTTTTCAAATATGGAGTTTTTTCATCCCAATCCTTTCTAAATCATTTCTTATGATTTTACACAAATTATTTCTATTTTTAATAATTTTATCAAGGCCCGTACAGTCGATTTCCATCAACGGCTATCGAACTGCACTTACAGCGACCTTTTTCAAATTTGATTTGGACATAATTCCAAATCCAACCGTTAGATTTCAAATTTCTAATATTCGTTAGAAAGCTCTTTTCGATACGAACCCAACGGTTCCGGTTTTAGGAGAATCCGAAGGTCGGATCTACCGTAATATCCGTTCGAAGTCAATGGTCGAAATTCGCGAACTGCCGCGGCGCGGCGCGTTCTATTCAGGCCATTATATTGTATATATATAGTATATATAATATATATTTCGTCGATTTCTATTTAAAACGAATTATATAATTAGTTTTGAAATCGTTTCAAAAGCAATTTCAACTTTCTTTTCAATTCAAATCAAAATTGAATTCTTCTTTATAAATTCGTTTTAAAATTCATTTCTATTCAATTCAAATTTCAATTCAATTTGAATTCATTTCAATTCACTTTCAATTCAATTTGAATTCGTTTTCAATTCAATTCATTTCGAAATCGTTTTCAATTCAATTCATTTCGAAATCGTTTTCAATTCAATTCATTTCGAAATAGTTTTCAATTCAATTCATTTCGAAATCGTTTTCAATTCAATTCATTTCAAAATGAATAAAATCGATATAAATCTCGTTTACGTCAAAATGGCGTCAATCTAATCAACACGGCTTCATAAATTTCTATTTTCAAATATTCTATTTCAAATATTTCTTTTTTAAAATAGTTGTTGTTATCAAAATATTTCGTTCAACACATGACCAATCTCAATGGATGAGTACTGTCAACACATGAACCTTTATTTTATATTGATAAAGATGTAAATTTTATTACTAAAATATTTCGTTCAACACATGACCAATCTCAATGGATGAGTACTGTCAACACATGAACCTTTATTTTATATTGATAAAGATGTAAATTTTATTACTAAAATATTTCGTTCAACACATGACCAATCTCAAAGGATGAGTACTGTCAACACATGAACCTTTATTTTATATTGATAAAGATGTAAATTTTATTACTAAAATATTTCGTTCAACACATGACCAATCTCAAAGGATGAGTACTGTCAACACATGAACCTTTATTTTATAATATTCTTTATTTTCTAAATTGGAATGAGGCCCAATTAATCACCATATAATGTTAATTATATGGATTTTCATACAACACATGTATATAATAGCAACGATAAATAATCAACCATCAACCAAAGTGCACTACACTGTATAAGCATCAAATATAGATATCTAACGCTTATAACAGCCTGTCAATCAATCGATCGACATATTTAATCAATCAGGATGAGTGAACTTCAAATTTCATCCCAACACCCGTGTGGGGTTTCAAACAATCAAACAAATATTTTATTCGTGCAGTTGGGCGATGTGTAAAATTTATCGTCCCAATCAATGTCCTTCAAATAGGTGTACATAAACAAACCGTCTGGTTCGTAAATGAATATTTATTTATTCACAATCACGTTAAAAATTATATTTTTAACGATAAAACATTTTATTCCAACATATGAATTTCTATTCAGTTCATTCTTTAAATAAAATGATATTTTTATTTTTCTAACATATTTTAGAAAATTTCGGCGGCATAACGGCACGATACTAGAAACGGGACAAGGCCTAGCCTTATCCCCGGTCTAGTGAAGGCCCACGCCATTCACACATCAATCAAAATAATTTATTTCACCAAACATTTCAATTTCAAATTAAATCATCTAACTAATCTATGCAACCAAACAAACAAGTCCATGGTCCGTGGACGATTGTGTCGGGTGCTACTAAGCACTGTCTGCATCCTAGTATATATATATATAACTAGAAAAAAGAAATTGAAAGGTGAGAAATTCTCACCAAAAGCTATCCAATCATCTTGACTCTTCTTTTATAGAAATCTTCGCCAACTCGCCTTTTGTCGCTTTCGTTGCCCGTATTCACTACATATGTAAAAATCGAATTTTTACTTCGCTATTCAATATATAAAAATCGAATTTTTATTATGCTATTCAATATATAAAAATCGAATTTTTATTATGCTATTCAATATATAAAAATCGAATTTTTACTTCGATGTTCAATATATAAAAAACGAATTTTTACTTCGATGTTCAATATATAAAAATCATATTTTTACTTCGCTATTCAATATATAAAAATCAAATTTTTTACTTAACCAAAATCAATTCTTTTTTTTCAAAAATCGAGTCTTTTCCTATCGTTGTATATATTTTCTATTCAAAAATCATTCCTTTCTATGCTTTAATATGGATAAAAATCCAATTTTTACTCCGCCTCTATATAGATAAAATTATATTTTTATTCGCTATAACTATATAAAAACTAATTTTTATTTTATCTTTTACAGTGAAAAATCAATTCTCTAAACAAAATCTAACCTTTACTATATTTTAAAAAAAAAATCTAATCCTTGCTTCATGAAAAATCGTATAAAAATTCAATCTTTAGATTCATGAGAACATTATATTTTAATTTAAAACTGAATCTGAAATAAAATGAAGAGGAGAAGCTCACTGTTGCTTTGATCGGTAGGGTTGAACTGGAGCTGCACCTAGGGTTTTCGTCGTTGCCACTCTCCTATCTTCTTCTTGTTCAACCGACATATGAAACCCATCACTGAACAATTAGGGTTCCAAATCGCATGTTCTTCGAGGCCTGAGGAGCGGATCAGTCGTCTCCACCTTGTAGCCCTACACGAGAGCCACCCAACGCCGCCGGTTTCAGGGAACTCGGCCACCCCTAGCACCCCAAAAACTGATCGAAAGGCGGCCCCTTTCAGGTAGGATTCCGGCCATCCGAAGACTTGAACGCCGATCATAACCGTCGATCTAATAGAGCTTGGGAGCCTCTTCAATTTCGAGTTGGAGACATTAGAGATGGAGGAATGAAACGCGAGTTTTGGGAGGAGGAAATCGCGAGAAAACCCGTCGTCCATTCACTGAGAGGCGGCGAATACGTTAGAGGGAATTAGATTTTTTTTTCTTCGATCTGATTTAGGTTTTAAGGGGGGGCCAGAGATATTATATAGAAATATATATAATTATTTAATTCAATTCACTAAAAGGTAACTTTTTATTTCGAACTCAGAATCGAACCCACCGACTGTCGTCCCTAGCGTATTACCCCCATTCCGAACACAATGGGATATGTATCGCAGGCTAATACGGCTGTTACAATCAGTTTCCGTTAAATTTACATTTAAATCACTATATTGAATTTTAAACGTATATTTCAAATTACCGGGGTCACATACTAACTCTAAAAATTCTCGAAAAATATTTTCTAGCTTCGTATTGACGATACGGTCCTAACAAAACTAGTTTCGTCGAATTCTGAGACCGTTAGAAAAATCGCCATTTTCAAGTCGATTAAAATCAACTGAAACTGGTCAAACGCGTTTTCCTTTGCCACGCTTACATATTGATTCGAAAAATTATGAAATTTGAAATCTAGCAATAATTTGACATCACGGACCCAACAAAACTAGTTTCGCCGAAATCCGAGGTCGTTTGCAAAATTCCCATTTTTAAGGGCCTGAATTCCATAGCGACTATTCAGAATTTTCAACTGGACATATCTTTTGATTCCCGCTATGAAATCTTGATTTTTCTGATTCGTTGGAAAGATATCATCAATTAGATTCCATTATTTTTGGTTTCACCAAAGTCCGGATTGTTTTGCACCCGGTACATTCAATTGAAGTTTGAAATCGAATTATCGAACTACCGCGCCATTTTCAATTCTATTTATAATTATATATAAATATTTATATTCCAACGACGATGTATATAATATATACGTTCTAAATATATTCAAAATAAATTTCTCATCGATATTATTTAAAATAATTCATTTTAAATAATCAAAATTCGCCAAAATTGCCAAAATAAAAATTTTAAACTGGCCCAGATTTTCGGGTTGTTACATTAAATTATAAAAATAGAAAATAGCGCGGTAGTTTGTTAATTCGATTTCAAATTTCAAGTGAATGTACAGGATTCAAAATAAATCGGATTTCAACGAAATAAGAAATATTCGGTTCTGTTTAATCATATCTTTCTAACGAAGCCAAGAAACTGAGATTACACTTTAGAGATGAGAAGATACGTCCAGTTTAAAATTAAAAAAGTCGCTGTGGAATTCAAATATATTCTAATATATATAAAGGCCTTTGAAAATGGAAATTTTGCAAACGGCCTCGGTTTTCGATGAAACCACTTTTGTTTGATCCGGGATGTCAAATTATTGCTAGGTTTCAAAATTCATAATTTTTGAAGTCAATATGTGAGCGTGGCGAAGTTAAACGTGTTTTGACAGTTTCAGTCAATTTTGATCGACCAGAAAATGGCCATTTTTCAAACGGTCTCAGAATTTGATGAAACTAGTTTTGTTAGGACCGTATCATCAATACGAAGCTAAAAATAATTTTTCTGTAATTTTTAGGGTCAGTATGTGCCCAGTAAATTGAAATGTGCGTTCAAATTGAATATATATTTATTTATATATTATTTCTGATGGAAACTGATCGTAACAGCCGAATTGGGTTACGAAACATATCCCATTGTGTTCGGAATGGGGGTATTTGGCTGGGGGCGATAGTCGTTGGGGTCAATTTGGAGTTTGAATGCGAAATCTAATTTTTTGGGATTAAAATAATATTAAATAATTCTATAAAAGGGGCAAATTCTCCCAAACCCTAGCCATTTAATACAGCCGTCGTTCAAAGCTATTAACAGCCCAGAAAGCACAAATTTAAATCTCTTTTTTCCCATCAATCCGCGCAACAATTTCAGGAAATTACAAAGGAGAATCGAAGAGTATTTTGAGATCTACAAAATCATTCGGGGATGATGGAATTTAGTTGAGGGGTTTGCTCGATTTGGGCGTTCAAAGGCACGATCTTTGGACGCTGATTGCAGCGCCTAGGTGGCGGCGAGTTCGCCTGAACGGGGGGCGACGGAAGAACTTCTGGAGGGCTTCGATGGGAGGAGGTCGGATCGGGGTCAGGCGGTCTGGAATTCCGTGCATTGGTGGGGTTTTTGATCGACGAGGGCATCAGCACCTTGAGGAACGAAATACACAGTAGGAAGAAGGAACGTCAGTCAGGTAATGGAAGAAGGTTAATATAAATTAAATTTAATTATGTTTAACTAGTTTAAATTTATCCAAACTTTTAAATGCCGTATATTCTTCAAACTGAAACCAAATTCGACGATTTCAGGTTCGTTGGACTCGTCTTGAGAAGCTGTACATTTCTGGATAGACCGAAATAAATTCATGCAGATCGGTTTTTTGATAAAATTAAACCCTCGTTTAATTTTATTTAAAAAAAATAAAGAAAGCAATCGTTATATTTAACGATTTCAAAGCCGACCAATGTGAGAATTCTCTCACTTTATATTTTCTATACAGTTATATATTTCATAAGTGCATATATGAACTATTCCCCGTCGTCCACAGACCATGGACGACTTGTTTGTTTGATTGTATTCTGTGTGAAAATTGATTGTGATGTGAAATTGATCGTGATGTGAAATTGATCATGATGTGAAATGAATTATATATATTGAAAAGTGAAAACATTGTATATATGAAAAGTCAAAATATCGTATATATTAAAAAGTGAAAATATCGTATATATTGAAAGTTAAAATATCGTATATATTGAAAAGTGAAAATGTCGTATATATTGAAAGTCAAAATAGTATATATATGAAAGGTGGAAATTATATATATATATATATATATATATGAAATGAAAACGATATATATATATATATGAAATGTGAAAACGAGATATATATACGTGAAAAATGACAACGATATATATGAAATGAAAACGATATATATATGAAATGAAAGCGATATATATACATACATACATATATATATATATATATATATGAAATGTGAAACCGATATATATGAAATGAAAACAATATATATATGAAATGAAAGCGATATATATATATATGAAATGTGAAAACGATACATATATATGTGTGTGTATATATATATATATATGAAATGTGAAAACGATATATATATGAAATGAAACGATATATATGAAATGAAAACGATATATATATGAAATGTGAAAACGATATATATGAAATGAAAACGATATGTATGTATATATATATATATATATGAAATGTGAAAATGAATTTTTTTAACATATATATATATACTGTATAAAATTGTCACGTATATGAAATATTCGATTTTGATATTGAATAGAAAATGAATTCGAATTAAACTGAATAGAATTGAAATTCGAATTAGATTGAAATCATTTTGAATTGAATTTAAAACGTATTGAAATTGAACTGAAAATCGATTTGAATTGAAATCAATTTGAAATGAATTTAAAACGAATTTATAAGGAAAAATTCAGTTTTGATTTGAAATTGAAATGAAGTTGAAATCGTTTCAAAAACGAATTTGAAAACGATTTATAAAACTCGTTTTAAATAGAAATCGATGAAATATATACTATATATATTATATATATAACATAATGGCCTGAATAGAACGCGCCGCGCTGCGGCAGTTCGCGAATTTCGACCATTGACTTCAAATGGACATTACGGGAGATCCGACCGTCGGATTCTCTTGAAATCAGAACCGTTGGGTTCGTATCGAAAAGAGCTTTCTAATGAATATGATAAATTTGAAATCTAACGGTTGGATTTGGAATTATGTCCAAATCAAATTTGGAAAAGTTCGTTGTAAGTGAAGTTCGATGGCCATAGGTGGAAATCGACTGTACGGGCCTTGATAAAATTATTAAAAATAGTAATAATTTGTGTAAAATCATAAGAAATGAATTGGGAAGAATTGAGATGAAAAATTCCATATTTGAAAAGATAAAAATATATTTTATCGAAACGAACTAGTTATTAACTAGAAAAATAATCCAATAGTTATAAATAAATAAATTGGATTGAATTTGAATTGAAATTATCTTTGGATAATTTCAAAATTGAATTCCGTGATTATACAGATATTGTGATGGGAATTCGGAAGATATCGATATCGTTATCCCCGATATGATATCTGTTGGTTTCAGGATTTGATGTTGAATATAAGTCGATACTATCTCTATTCAAAACCTTATATTTAATGTCAAATTTGATTGATTGATTATTTGGATTGAGCTCGACTAGTTTATGAGCAGAATATGCTATTACATTTAGCATTGGGTTGGGTTGAAAATATCTGTGTGCTAACGCCTTGTGAAACACTTCACGATTCGATGATAAGGTGTTTAGCGATGTTGTGTTCATTTCAAATTTAACGAATGATTGTGAAATGATATTTTTCTTAAATGAAAAGAAATGTATTCCCGATTTTGGACAGGGAATGTTTTATAAAAAATGGTTTTATAAAACAGAAAGGATTTCGAGGCCCAGAACCCGGTGATTTCTAAAATGATTTAGAAATGTATTATATGTTACATTGTGGTTTATCGCATATTCGATTATTTGCTATTGATGATGTATCTGTTTGGTGGCGGAGAATTTATTTTCTTGGTTAACACCCTTCTTTGAGACGTACGAGCTCAAAGGTTATGTGATTAATAGTTACTGATCATATGCGTGAATTACTGATGTGAAGTACTATATTTTGAAAGTACTTGTGATTATTACGATGTGAAATGATTTTCCCTACTTCGGGATATGAAATGATTTAGTATGTGGCTAAAGAGTCAGGTAACCCTGAGACTAAAAGTATGGGTGGGAGGGCGGTGTAGCCTGCTCCTATGTGGGGTAGGTGCATCGTCGGTGTAGCCTACTCATATGTGGGGTAGGTGCACATTTATATATCGAGTTGCGAGGTGCGTACCCTTTGCCCTGTCGATGGGGAGCACGATATTTGGTTGCATACTTGTTTGTATGCATTGTTATGTTTTGGAATTCATATTTCCAAACGATTTCATTTGAGATCCCGAAGTGAAATCTACTTTGATATAGAAAGTTAGATAGGTATTTCAAATGATTTGAAATAAGAAATCGGGAATATAATCCAAAGGAATAATTTCGGTAAATTGAATTGGATTTGGAAAATCTAAGTGTAGTGATTAATCTAAGTGGGTAGATTGGGATATTGCATGTTGATTGATGCATAGTAGATCCATATATCTATATTGATTGTTGTTTATACACTGGCATTCATGGGGGTAAACCCGTTCAGCGTTAGCGGCGTGGTCCCGTGATATGCCATATTATTAAATAAGTTAATTATAACTGTTTAGAGTTTCTCACACCAGTCCCATGACTGACCTGTAGTTTGCTTTTTCCTTGCGAACTCGGGTGCCCCTATTTTCCACACGGGTAGTCGAGTAGTTTTATTTTGCAGATATGTTTAGCAGGATTCTGGATCGAAGCGAAAAGCCGTGTCCAGAGTATTGATAGTCTTCCGCTATGTAGTTTATATTTCCGTTGTGCACTGTATTACATTTATGTAAATTTATCTTCCGCTGTGTATTATATTTCGATATACTCTGATATTCTGTACTCTGATGTAACATTATTATGATGTTTATAGAAGTCTTCTGTTATTTGTTCTCATGTGTTGTATGCCCAGAGTTAGCGTACACGGGATTCGTACGGTCTTGGTTGATTTAGCGATCGATTAGGTCCGGGCGAAATCCGTGTTGTTACATATGGTATCAGAGCTTTGGTTAACTCAAATCTTTGGGGTACAACTCGTTAGAACAGAACAAAAGACTCATCATAGGTAGGATAAGTAATATCCTATAGAAGAATCCTCATTAGAGATAGAATCAGTAGCATTCTAGAATGAGTGACTCGTTAGAGATGGGGTTAGAAATGCCCTAGAATGAGTTGAGTGTTATATGTTTATAAATAATGTATTTGTGATAATATATGTAATCTGGTTTTAGAAAATTTGATTTTTGAATATATAAAAGTTCTATATATTTGAAAATTTAATCAACAAATTGATTGTTGGTTGTGTTGCTTGATTTTTGGTTGATTAATTAGAATTTTGAACCATTTAGCCAAATTGAACAAATGTTGAACTGAATTGAATTTTTTTCGGAATTGCATGCATACATGCATATACATGTATATCAATTGAACAGGTCATAGCAAGGAGGCTAGAGCAAAGAATAAAATTGTTTGCCTGACAAATAGGTATATGTACTATAATTTACTGTTTTGTTTCAGTGATGATGATTTTATGAGCCGATTGGCTAGCCGCTTGGCTTTTTCTTTTTGAAATCAGAGGGCCTGTATGGCAATTTCGGGATTTTCCCGGTGCTCCCGGTGCAGGGGAGGTTATGGCGAAATTTTTCGAAAATTTAGGGTGTTAGCCAAATTTTTGAAAAATTTGAAAAGTTCTTAGAAACTGAAAAGTTGAAGAACTTAAGCCATAATGAAAATAATGAAAGTTGAGTTAGTTTTTTTAAAACAACTTTCGGCTTCGTTCCTTTTCGGGGACGAAAAGTTTTAAGTGGTGGAGATTGTAACAACTCGAAAATCTGGGCCAATTTAAAAAATTTATTTTGGCAATTTTAGTGAATTTTGATTATTTAAAATGAATTATTTTAAATAATATCAACGATAAATTTATTTTGAATGGAATTCGAACGTATATATTATATAGATCGTCGTTAGAATATAAATATTTATTTTAAATTATAAAAATAGAAAATGGCGCGTTCGATAATTCGATTTCAAATTTCAAATGAATGTACAGGATTAAAAATAAATCGGATTTCAATGAAACAAGAAATATTCGGATCTGTTTAACCATATCTTTCTAACGAAGCCAAGAAACTGAGATTTCACTTTAGAGATGAGAAGATACGTCCAGTTGAAAATTCAGAAAAGTCGCTGTGGAATTTATATATATTTTAATATATAAAAAGGCCTTTGAAAATGGAAATTTTGCAAATGACCTCGGTTTTCGACGAAACCACTTTTGTTGGATCCGGGATGTCAAATTATTGCTAGGTTTCAAAATTCATAATTTTTGAAGTCAATATGTGAGCGTGGCGAAGTTAAACATGTTCTGACAGTTTCGGTCAATTTTGATCGACCAGAGAATGGCCATTTTTCAAACGGTCTCAGAATGTGACGAAACTAGTTTTGTTAGGACCGTATCATCAATACGAAGCTAGAAATAATTTTTCTGGAATTTTTAGGTCAGTATGTGGCCGCGGTAAATTGAAATGTGCGTTCAAATTGAATATATATTGATTTATATATTATCTTTGGTGGAAACTGATCGTAACAGCCGAATTCGGTTACGAAACATATCCCATTGTGTTCGGAATGGGGGTATTTGGCTGGGGGCGACAGTCGTTGGGGTCAATTTTGTAACAACCCGTATTTTTAATAACCTGTAATAATGAAAATTGAGGCAGAATTAAATTATAAAATGTGAATCAAGGGAAACGGGCTATGCCATTGCGTTCGTCTCGGAAAAATACGCGAAATAGAGTCCGAGTTTTCGGAAATCGGAGTCCGTATGACCCAGTTAAGGCCCATTGAAGTTTGCAGAAAATTTCTAAGTAAAAACAGATTTAGATTTAAAATTAGAAACAAGGGTTTGGGCCAGCTGGGCCAAGGCGGGAAAAATCCCGCCCATGACCCCATGTCGACAGGCCTGTCGACAGGGGTCTTGGCATGTCGACTGCCCTGTCGACAGCCCTGTCGACAGGGGGTGCACGGGCTGCTTAGCCTGGTGCACCATTTCTGATTGGGGTTGGGTCTTGTGGCTTGTTTCTAGAGAGTTCCGGGATCTGATGGCCCTAATTGAATCTAGGGTTAATCCTATGGTTCAAATCACTAACCTAATCTATAAATAAGACCCTAACCTACCCTAAATCATTCATTATTCATCCTAGTAACTAAACTATGCCAAAATCAAAACTCTCATGGCCTCCACCCTCTTCATACAATTCCTAATTTAATTCCTAAGTGATTTTCCATGCATACAAGCATATTTAGGCTTGTATGATCCTCCTTAGCTTGCATTAAAGGCTTATTTTTCTATTGGCATCATAAAGGAGGAGTCTTGATCAAGTTTGCTTGCATTTGGGGGTTTTAATTAGTTGCATAAGGGGTTTCTTGCATTTGTTGTACTCATTTGAGTCCGCATAAGCATTGTAAGCCCTCTTACCCTCATTTTAGAAACTATAAGTTAATGTGTGATGAAAGTTGGGGTTTATGTATGTTTATTGAGTTGTGCATGTTATGCAAGGGTGCTAAGCCATGATTTGCAAATCTATTAAGTTATGCATGTATACTAAGCCATGATTTGCAAGATTTATAAGTTATGCATGTTTATGCAAGTTTGTTAAGCCATGATTTGTATGTTTATTAAGTTATGCATGTTTATGCAAGTTTGTTAAGCCATGATTTGTATGTTTACTAAGTTATGCATGTTTATGCAAGTTTGCTAAGCCATGATTTGTACGTTTATTGAGTTATGCACACTTATGCAAGTTTCAAATGACAAGTTGTGCATGTTTTGACAAGTTGTGCATGTTTTGACAAGTTGTGCATGTTTGACAAGTTATGCATACTTATGCAAGTTTAAAATGACAAGTCGTGCATGTTTTGACAAGTTGTGCATGTTTTGACAAGTTGTGCATGTTTGACAAGTTATGCATACTTATGCAAGTTTAAAATGACAAGTTGTGCATGTTTTGACAAGTTGTGCATGTTTGACAAGTTATGCATACTTATGCAAGTTTAAAATGACAAGTCGTGCATGTTTTGACAAGTTGTGCAAGTTTGACAAGTTATGCATACTTATGCAAGTTTAAAATGACAAGTTGTGCATGTTTTGACAAGTTGTGCATGTTTTACGGTAATATGCAAGATCACTATGCTAAGTTGTGCAAGTCTAACATGTTATGCATGATTGTTGTGCAAGTTTATCATGTATGTTGTGCCAAGTTCCCTCTTCCTATCCTTTATGCGTTACTACGAATATGTAAGCGATAGAATGACGTTGGGGGTTTTGGGGTAAACTTAAAATACATGAAAATATAAGATTGGGAATTTACCTATTAAGTTAGGTCTACCCCTTGGGAATTTACCTATTAAGTTAGGTCTACCCAAGTAATTGTTTGACTTGTGATTATGTTTTGAAATAAAGTGGACATGACACTTAGAAAACATAAGTGTGGCCAACTCGAGGTTGGGTTGAGTTTGTAGCGTAATTCTACCCGGAACCGACCGGCTTAACTAGTGGCTACAAACAATAGGACCCAATGTGAGAAGTTGGTCATGGGGTGCCAAGACCCGAGGTTAGACCAAGTTGTGGTGTAAAGCTACCCGGACCCGCCCGGCCTAACTAGTAACCACAACAAGGTCTAATGTGAGAGGTTAAGGTGCATTAAATTAATTAATGCCTCATGATTAGGGTTAAGTCAGGGTCCACTAATACTTAACCAATTTGGGAATTCGAGGGATTAGAATGTGGTTAAGTTCTGAACCGTTGGTTACACTTTACTAGTTTAATCCATTTGGGAGTTCAAGGGATTAGAACGGGGTTAAGCCACACTTAACCAGTTTAATCCAGGATTAGTGAAGGGTTAAATCACACTTAACATCCTTAGGAAACCCTAGCAGCGTGGTCTGTTCCAGCAGTAATCCCAGTTTGGTATCATTCACAACCCTAGGGGCTAGGCTAGGGCGGGGCACGATTACTGGACTGATGTAAGCGACCAAAGCGACGGCTGAGTGGTACAGCGGTGCGGGTCCGGCGGGCTACGGACGTGCACGTAGTCCGATGTTGGACAAACTCGAGGCACGGGTACCAGTAGGTTAGGGTTGTGCATTATTGCTTAAGTGTCCGGGGTCGACAACCGAGGGCTTGATACACCCAAAGGTGGGCCCAGCACAGACTACCTACATCCATATGTGGGCCGTATGGACATCAACACTTGACGTGTTAGGCTTATAGGGAGCCGATCGACTAGACCGTTGGGTTGGACCTTATATTAAGGTCACTTCATGTTATTGGGCCAAGGTTTGGGCTAAGGGATCAATACCTGTTATGTTGGTTTACTAGTACACCGTGGTGCAAAAACTTAACCATGTTTATGCGATGACACCTCTATCTATTTTGTGGTTAATTTATCATGTCGGTATGTTGTTATCTATGATCATCTCAGTTTCCATCATGATGTTAACTTTATTAGTTTATAGACTGATCGTAGCAGGGCTTACTCAGTCTTTTTGACTGACCCGTTTTGTTTCGCCTCTTTTCTTCCGTTTCCCCCCCCCCCAGGTTCTTAGGGAGGGAATACTGGAGCCTAGCTTGGATTTTAGCTGCTTCCTTGGATAGCTCAAGTATGCTTTGGACTTGAGTCGCTATGGTTTATCACTCTTATTTGGGGATAGTACTTATGTATTTTCAGTTTATCAGATGATGTATTTATCCAGACTTGTAATTTTGGGAAATTGACATTCTGATGTACCAGACTTGTGTTTTGAAACGGTTTTAAATCTTCCGCTGTTTTATTTACTTACTCTGTTGATTTACATATGTATATATATGTCATGTCCCTGCCTTGCTATATCATTATGCATGTTTACCAATAATGCCCCTCCAAAGCTAGTGCATTCCTTTGCGAGTGACCCTGGCGGAGGTGGGGTGTTACATTTGGTATCAGAGCATATGGTTTACGAGAAGGGATAAAAAGGTTTTAAAAACTTTTGAAAAACTATTTTCAAAACCAAGTATAAAGTATTTTCCAAAGAAAAGTCTAGTTGTTTTTAAAGGCTATTCCCCAAAAGCCATTAGCACTATCCTTTGATCCCTCGTTTGAACTCTTTTCTTTTCGTTTCCAGCATGTCTGATAATCTCATCTTGCCCGAAGGAGTAACGATACCCGATTGGTTTCGTCGGTACTTGGAAGTCACGGCACCGGTCCCGGATGTCCCTCATACTGTCTCCCCAGTCGAGGCCGCTGTTCCTCCTCCTCCTCCTTCCGTAGCTGATGTTCCTCTTCTCCCTCAGCCTCCACAAGCGGATTTTGCGGAAACTTGTAAGAACTTTAAGATGATGGGTTGCAAGAATTTCTTTGGAACCGAGACTTTAGTGGAGGCAAGGAATTGGTTGAAAGAGACCGAAGATCTTTTAGCCACCTTTGATATAGGTGACCGCAGGAAGGTTTTATTAGCAGTATGGTTGCTAAAGGAAGAAGCTGCACGTTGGTGGGTAGTCACCACCGCGACCAGGCCAATTGAGACTTGGGATGACTTTAGAGGAAGGTTTGGACTGAGATTCTTATCACTGGAGCAAGGGGACATGACTATTAGGGAATACATAGATAAGTTTAATCAACTGGCTCAGGACGATTTAGACTTGGTTGATACAGCTCAGAAGAAGGCCCTACACTTTGCTCTAGGATTAAACGAGCCATTACATGATTTGGCCCTGTCTCATATACCCTTGGGGGCGACTTTCGAGAGCTTAGTGAATTTGGCCCTACTTCAAGAAGAAGGTAGCAATGATAAGAGAGAGGTCAAGGCAAATGAGTCTCAAGGCAAAGGAGTAAATTCCGGGAAACGGGGCAAGAATATGAAATGTAACTTCTGTGGTACAGTTGGACATATAGCCAGGGAATGTAGGAAGAAGGAAAAAAGAAAGCGGGGCGAATGCTTCATTTGTAGTGAGTTTGGACATTTCAGCAAAGATTGCCCGAGGAAACAAGGGCAAGGTCAGACTCAGTGTGCAGGACTATCTGGAGGGCGAATCCATCCCCTCAACCCCGTCCTTCCAGCTCATGATAGAGGTAGTGTTCCTGTTGAAAATCTTGTTTACATTTTCTGATTTTCCCTGTTCGAACCTTGTTTGATTCTGGCACATCGCATAGTTTTATTTCTTCTGATCCAGTTGGAAGTTTTGCACCTAAGTACTAGTGTAGTTGATGATCCCGTATGTGTTTCAAATCCAATTGGGGGTTCTGCCCGCCTGTCTGTGGTCTGAGTGGATTTGAAAATTTCTATCTTGAGTATAGAATTCTCGTGGGATGTTTATATTCTCGGTTTCGGGGGATATGGGTTGGTTTTGGGCATGGAATGGTCGTCCTATTTTGGAGCCATTCTGGGTTTTTGTATATAAGGTGTGGGGCTCATGACTCGCCTCGGTAATACCCTAGAAATTTCTAGTAACCCTATGGGTCCCGTCATGTTATGTTATCTTGAATCCCTCAACTCGTCTATCGATAGTTTGCAATATGTGAGGGTGGTCCGAGAATATCCTGATATCTGGGGATAGATTTTCGTATTATCTGGTTGGTAATGCCAAGCCAGTTTCGTGGCCAATTAGGCACATGACCTCACGAAATGAGAGTTAAGAAAGCAAGTCAAGGAGTTGCTTGAAAAGAACTTCCTGAGACGAGGCATTTTCGAGTAGGGTGCTCCAGTGGTATTCGTTAATGATGTGGACAGTTTGCTTCGCTTATGTGTTGATTATCATGAGAAGAATAGATAACTGTTACCAAGGATCAATGATTTGTTTGATCAGCTTGTAGGAGCATCTGTTTTTCCTCTAATCTAGCTACCGGATTCCATCAGCTTAGGATGGCTGAGGATGGAATTGACAAGACTGCGTTTAGGACTCTAGATGGGTTTTAGAATGATTAGTCATACTATTTGGTTTGACTAATGCACCCGCATATTACGTAAACTTGATGGGTTGGGTGTTTAGGGAGTCCTTGAACAAGTTGTCGTGGTCGTCGTAGACGATATTTGGTCTCCTCAAAAGAACGAGGAAGAACGTGCTATACATCTCAAGGAGGAGATGGATACGCTTAGAGCCACCAGTTGAAGGTCAAGTTCTCCAGATGTCACTTTAGAGGAAAAAAGTTGGATTTCTTGGGCACATAGTTCCTAAGTAAGGCTTAGCGGTGGATTCCGCTAAAGTGGTGGCGGTTTAAAACCGGGAAACTCTGAGGAGGGCAATTGAAGTAAGAAGCCTCCTCTGTTTGGCTAGTTAGTTAGCGTTCCCGGAGCTTAGACTTACTCTTCTGGATCAAGAAGGGGGTTTTCGCAGGAAGAAGAGCCGCAGTTGGTCAAGAACGTGGACCAGGCGGATTCGAGGCGAGATGTTAAGTCACCTCACTAGATATATTATAGATGACAAGGGATGATTAAGGCACGATGAGAGATTATGTGTTCCTCGAGTGAAAGACTTGGTAAAGAAGGTTCTTGAAGGTGCGCATCACTCGAGGAGGTGGCCGAGTTGGTCTCTGGATGCATGTTGTGCCACCAAGTTAAGGCCAAGTCATAGAAGCCCAGTGGGCCATTACCTCTATTGGAGGTTTCGCAAGGGAAGTGTGAAAACATCTCGATAGATTATGTGGATAGACTAGAAAGGGAATACGGGTATGTGGGTAGACTCACGGAGAGTGCTCATTTCAGTCCGGTGAAGAGCGAGAGGACTGCATCATGGTTAACAACGGTTTACCCTCAAAAAAGTTGGCCAGTTTTGGAATAGCCTACAGGAAGCCATGGGTAGGCAATTGAATCTAGGTATGGTCTATCACTCATAGGCGGATGGTTCATTTCGATTAAGCATGAGTTATAGAAAAATCACGTTTATAAGGGCAATTGGCAACGTGGATTGGTATTTTCAAGAAAAGTTCTGTTGCATGGAATACTTTATAGTAAGTAGACGAGATCCAGGATTCACTGGTGAATTTTGGAGAGCTGGCATGAGATCATGAGGTTATAGTATGTTTAAGCCAAGTATACATAAGGGAGAATAAGTGGGAAAGAAAGACGAGAGGCGATAATGAAATGAGTTCCAACTCGAATTTGGGAAATAGGAGTTAGGAAGCCCAGGGATCATGAAGTGAAAGATAGTCAAAACACAGTGGAGTTAAGCTCAAGGAAACGTGACTAAGAAGAGCGAAGACTAGATACGCGCATCATATCTCTTCTTAAGAGTGCATCTTTGATCCTTGTTTTCCTGTGGAGCCTGCTTGCAAGTTATCTTTTGTATATGTCCTCTCGATCCCATTCTTGATCTTATTTCTGTTGTAAACTCCATAAGGGGGTTAAGACTCATCGGTTAGTACTGAATGTCAAAGTTTGAATGGATTTCTTGTAATCCAAAAAGGAGTTTATCTAGTTTATCGTGTTTTATCTTGTCATGAGGTCCTTAGGTAGAAACCCTTTGGATGAAACATGTATTTGAAACATGTTATGCTTGATGGTTGCAAGTGGTTGCAAGTGTTTGCAAGTGGTTGCTCGTGGATGCATTATACACGATTAGGCACTAGATCGGCTCACACACTCCTCATATTGCATGTGCATGAGTGTTTATGCTTATTCTTGGATGAAATTCGTATGCTATCACATGGATGTTGCATATGGATGTATGATTGAGCACGCATGTAGATATTATACATTATGTTAGGGATTTGCATACATATGGATTCATTTCACTGACATACATGTGCATTAAGGAGGTTTACTGTATCAGTAACCGCCTGATTTACATACATATGCATTAAGGAGGTTTACTGTATCAGTAACCGCCTGATTTTTGCATTAGGTAAGTACATATACACACACTTTTGCATATGTTCATCCAGCATTTAGAATCTTGTAAGGACAATGATTGCTCGTGGATGATGCTTTGAGTAGATGGATGATTGGATGGTAGGATACGTTCTTCCTAACTTGAAGATTTCGGGGACGAAATCCTTTAAGGAGGGGAGAATGTAACAACCCGTATTTTTAATAACCTGTAATAATGAAAATTGAGGCAGAATTAAATTATAAAATGTGAATCAAGGGAAATGGGCTATGCCACTGCGTTCGTCTCGGAAAAATACGCGAAATAGAGTCCGAGTTTTCGGAAATCGGAGTCCGTATGACCCAGTTAAGGCCCATTGAAGTTTGCAGAAAATTTCTAAGTAAAAACAGATTTAGATTTAAAATTAGAAACAAGGGTTTGGGCCAGCTGGGCCAAGGCGGGAAAAATCCCGCCCAGGACCCCATGTCGACAGGCCTGTCGACAGGGGTCTTGGCATGTCGACTGCCCTGTCGACAGCCCTGTCGACAGGGGGTGCACGGGCTGCTTAGCCTGGTGCACCATTTCTGATTGGGGTTGGGTCTTGTGGCTTGTTTCTAGAGAGTTCCGGGATCTGATGGCCCTAATTGAATCTAGGGTTAATCCTATGGTTCAAATCACTAACCTAATCTATAAATAAGACCCTAACCTACCCTAAATCATTCATTATTCATCCTAGTAACTAAACTATGCCAAAATCAAAACTCTCATGGCCTCCACCCTCTTCATACAATTCCTAATTTAATTCCTAAGTGATTTTCCATGCATACAAGCATGTTTAGGCTTGTATGATCCTCCATAGCTTGCATTAAAGGCTTATTTTTCTATTGGCATCATAAAGGAGGAGTCTTGATCAAGTTTGCTTGCATTTGGGGGTTTTAATTAGTTGCATAAGGGGTTTCTTGCATTTGTTGTACTCATTTGAGTCCGCATAAGCATTGTAAGCCCTCTTACCCTCATTTTAGAAACTATAAGTTAATGTGTGATGAAAGTTGGGGTTTATGTATGTTTATTGAGTTGTGCATGTTATGCAAGGGTACTAAGCCATGATTTGCAAATCTATTAAGTTATGCATGTATACTAAGCCATGATTTGCAAGATTTATAAGTTATGCATGTTTATGCAAGTTTGTTAAGCCATGATTTGTATGTTTATTAAGTTATGCATGTTTATGCAAGTTTGTTAAGCCATGATTTGTATGTTTACTAAGTTATGCATGTTTATGCAAGTTTGCTAAGCCATGATTTGTACGTTTATTGAGTTATGCACACTTATGCAAGTTTCAAATGACAAGTCGTGCATGTTTTGACAAGTTGTGCATGTTTTGACAAGTTTTGCATGTTTTGACAAGTTGTGCATGTTTGACAAGTTATGCATACTTATGCAAGTTTAAAATGACAAGTCGTGCATGTTTTGACAAGTTGTGCATGTTTTGACAAGTTGTGCATGTTTGACAAGTTATGCATACTTATGCAAGTTTAAAATGACAAGTTGTGCATGTTTTGACAAGTTGTGCATGTTTGACAAGTTATGCATACTTATGCAAGTTTAAAATGACAAGTCGTGCATGTTTTGACAAGTTGTGCAAGTTTGACAAGTTATGCATACTTATGCAAGTTTAAAATGACAAGTTGTGCATGTTTTGACAAGTTGTGCATGTTTTACGGTAATATGCAAGATCACTATGCTAAGTTGTGCAAGTCTAACATGTTATGCATGATTGTTGTGCAAGTTTATCATGTATGTTGTGCCAAGTTCCCTCTTCCTATCCTTTATGCGTTACTACGAATATGTAAGCGATAGAATGACGTTGGGGGTTTTGGGGTAAACTTAAAATACATGAAAATATAAGATTGGGAATTTACCTATTAAGTTAGGTCTACCCCTTGGGAATTTACCTATTAAGTTAGGTCTACCCAAGTAATTGTTTGACTTGTGATTATGTTTTGAAATAAAGTGGACATGACACTTAGAAAACATAAGTGTGGCCAACTCGAGGTTGGGTTGAGTTTGTAGCGTAATTCTACCCGTAACCGACCGGCTTAACTAGTGGCTACAAACAATAGGACCCAATGTGAGAAGTTGGTCATGGGGTGCCAAGACCCGAGGTTAGACCAAGTTGTGGTGTAAAGCTACCCGGACCCGCCCGGCCTAACTAGTAACCACAACAAGGTCTAATGTGAGAGGTTAAGGTGCATTAAATTAATTAATGCCTCATGATTAGGGTTAAGTCAGGGTCCACTAATACTTAACCAATTTGGGAATTCGAGGGATTAGAATGTGGTTAAGTTCTGAACCGTTGGTTACACTTAACTAGTTTAATCCATTTGGGAGTTCAAGGGATTAGAACGGGGTTAAGCCACACTTAACCAGTTTAATCCAGGAATAGTGAAGGGTTAAATCACACTTAACCTCCTTAGGAAACCCTAGCAGTGTGGTCTGTTCCAGCAGTAATCCCAGTTTGGTATCATTCACAACCCTAGGGGCTAGGCTAGGGCGGGGCACGATTACTGGACTGATGTAAGCGACCAAAGCGACGGCTGAGTGGTACAGCGGTGCGGGTCCGGCGGGCTACGGACGTGCACGTAGTCCGATGTTGGACAAACTCGAGGCACGGGTACCAGTAGGTTAGGGCTGTGCATTATTGCTTAAGTGTCCGGGGTCGACAACCGAGGGCTTGATACACCAAAGGTGGGCCCAGCACAGACTACCTACATCCATATGTGGGCCGTATGGACATCAACACTTGACGTGTTAGGCTTATAGGGAGCCGATCGACTAGACCGTTGGGTTGGACCTTATATTAAGGTCACTTCATGTTATTGGGCCAAGGTTTGGGCTAAGGGATCAATACCTGTTATGTTGGTTTACTAGTACACCGTGGTGCAAAAACTTAACCATGTTTATGCGATGACACCTCTATCTATTTTGTGGTTAATTTATCATGTCGGTATGTTGTTATCTATGATCATCTCAGTTTCCATCATGATGTTAACTTTATTAGTTTATAGACTGATCGTAGCAGGGCTTACTCAGTCTTTTTGACTGACCCGTTTTGTTTCGCCTCTTTTCTTCCGTTCCCCCCCCCCCAGGTTCTTAGGGAGGGAATACTGGAGCCTAGCTTGGATTTTAGCTGCTTCCTTGGATAGCTCAAGTATGCTTTGGACTTGAGTCGCTATGGTTTATCACTCTTATTTGGGGATAGTACTTATGTATTTTCAGTTTATCAGATGATGTATTTATCCAGACTTGTAATTTTGGGAAATTGACATTCTGATGTACCAGACTTGTGTTTTGAAACGGTTTTAAATCTTCCGCTGTTTTATTTACTTACTCTGTTGATTTACATATGTATATATATGTCATGTCCCTGCCTTGCTATATCATTATGCATGTTTACCAATAATGCCCCTCCAAAGCTAGTGCATTCCTTTGCGAGTGACCCTGGCGGAGGTGGGGTGTTACAAATTTGGAGTTTGAATGTGAAATCTAACTTTTTGGGAATAAAATAATATTAAATAATTCTATAAAATGGGCAAATTCTACCAAACCCTAGCCATTTAATATTGCCTCCGTTCAAAGCTATTAATGGCCCAGAAAGCACGAATTTAAATCTCCTTTTTCCCATCAATCCGTGCAACAATTTCAGGAAATTAAAAAGGATAATCGAAGAGTATTTTGAGATCTACAAAATCATACGGGGATGATGGAATTTAGTTGAGGGGTTTGCTAGATTTGGGCGTTCAAAGGCGCGATCTTTGGACGCTGATTGCAGTGCCTAGGTGGCGGCGAGTTCGCCTGAACAGGGGGCCAACGGAAGAACTTCTAGAGGGCTTCGATGGGAGGAGGTCGGATCGGGGTCAGGCAGTCTGGAATTCCGTGCGTTGGTGGGGTTTTTGATCGATGAGGGCATCAGCACCTGGAGGAACGAAATACATAGTAGGAAGAAGGAACGTCAGTTAGATAATGGAAGAAGGTTAATATAAATTAAATTTAATTATGTTTAATTATGTTTAAATTTATCCAAACTTTTTAATGTCGTATATTCTTCAAACTGAAACCAAATTCGATGATTTCAGGTTCGTTGGACTCGTCTTGAGAAGCAATACATTTCAGGACAGACCGGAATAAACTCATGCAGATGGGATTTTTGATAAAATAAAACCCTCGTTTAATTTTATTTAAAAAATAAATAAAGAAAACAATCGTTATATTTAACGATTTCAAAGCCGACCAATGTGAGAATTCTCTCACTTTAAATTTTCTATACAGTTATTTATTTCATAACTGCATATATGAACTGTTCCCCATCATCCACAGACCATGGACGACTTGTTTGTTTGATTGTATTCTGTGTGAAAATTGAGCGTGATGTGAAATTGATCGTGATGTGAAATTGATCGCGATGTGAAATGAATTATATATATTGAAAAGTGAAAACATTGTATATATTGAAAGTTAAAATATCGTATATATTGAAAAGTGAAAATGTCGTATATATTGAAAGTCAAAATAGTGTATATATATATGAAAGGTGGAAATAATATATATATATATATATATATGAAATGAAAACGATATATATATATATATGAAATGTGAAAACGATATATATATATATATATATATATATATATATATATATATATGTGAAATGTGAAAACGATATATACGAAATGAAAACGATATATATATGAAATGAAAAACGATATATATATGAAATGTGAAAACGATATATATATATATATATATATATATATATGAAATGTGAAAACGATATATATATGAAATGAAAATGATATATATGAAATGAAAACGATATATATATGAAATGAAAACTATATATATATGAAATGTGAAAACGATATTTATGAAATGAAAACGATATGTATGTATATATATATATATATGAAATGTGAAAATGATTTGATTGTTAAAAATATAATTTTTAACATATATATATACACTGTATAAAATTGTCATGTATATGAAATATTCGATTTTGATATTGAATAGAAAATGAATTCGAATTAAACTGAATAGAATTGAAATTCGAATTAGATTGAAATCGTTTTGAATTGAATTTAAAACGTTTTGAAATTGAATTGAAAATCGATTTGAATTGAAATCAATTTGAAATGAATTTAAAACGAATTTATAAGAAAAAATTCAATTTTGATTTGAATTTGAAATGAAGTTGAAATCGTTTCGAAAACAAATTTAAAAACGATTTATAAAATTCGTTTTAAATAGAAATCGACTAAATATATATTATATGTATTATATATATAATATAATGGCCTGAATAAAACGCGCCGCGCTGCGGCAGTTCACGAATTTCGACCATTGACTTCGAATGGACATTACGGGAGATCCGACCATCGGATTCTCCTGAAATCAGAACCTTTGGGTTCGTATCGAAAAGAGCTTTCTAATGAATATGAGAAATTTGAAATCTAACGGTTGGATTTGGAATTATGTCCAAATCAAATTTGGAAAAGGTCGTTGTAAGTGCAGTTCGATGGCCATTGGAGGAAATCGACTGTACGGGCCTTGATAAAATTATTAAAAATAGTAATAATTTGTGTAAAATCATAAGAAATGAATTGGGAAGAATTGGGATGAAAAATTCCATATTTGAAAAGATAAAAATATATTTTATCGAAACGAACTAGTTATTAACTAGAAAAATAATCCAATAGTTATAAATAAATAATTTGGATTGAATTTGAATTGAAATTATCTATGGATATTTTCGATATTGAATTCCGTGATTATACAAATATTGTGATGGGAATTTGGAAGATATCGATATCGTTATCCCCGATATGATATCTGTTGGTTTCAGGATTTGATGTTGAATATAAGGCGATATTATCTCTATTCAAAACCTTATATTTAATGACCAATTTGATTGATTGATTGTTTGGATTTTGCTCGACCAGTTTATGAGAAGAATATGATTTTACATTTAGCATTGGGTGGGGTTGAAAATATCTGTGTGCTAACGTCTTGTGAAACACTTCATGATGTATCTGTTTGGTGGCGGAGAATTTATTTTCTTGCTTAACACCCTTCTTTGAGACGTACGAGCTCAAAGGTTATGTGATTAATAGTGACTGATCATATGCGTGAATTACTGATGTGAAGTACTATATTTTGAAAGTACTTGTGATTATTACGTTGTGAAAGGATTTTCCCTACTTCGGGATATGAAATGATTTAGTATGTGGCTAAAGAGTCGGGTAACCCTGAGATTAAAAGTATGGGTGAGAGGGCGGTGTAGCCTGCTCCTATGTAGGGTAGGTGCATCGTCGGTGTAGCCTACTCCTATGTGGGGTAGGTGCACATTTATATATCGAGTTGCGAGGTGCGTACCCTTTTCCTTGTCGATGGGGAGCACGATATTTGGTTGCATACTTGTTTGTATGCATTGTTATGTTTTGGAATTCATATTTCCAAACGATTTGATTTGAGTTCCCGAAGTGAAATCTACTTTGATATAGAAAGTTAGATAGGTATTTCAAATGATTTGAAATAAGAAATCGGGAATATAATCCAAAGGAATAATTTCTGTAAATTGAATTGGATTTGGAAAATCTAAGTGTAGTGATTAATCTAAGTGGGTAGATTGGGATATTGCATGTTGATTGATGCATAGTAGATCCATATATCTATATTGATTGTTGTTTATACACTGGCATTCATGGGGGTAAACCCGTTCAGCGTTAGCTGCGTGGTCCCGTGATATGCCATATTATTAAATGAGTTAATTATAACTGTTTAGAGTTTCTCACACCAGTCCCATGACTGACCTGTAGTTTGCTTTTTCCTTGCGAACTCGGGTGCCCCTATTTTCCACACGGGTAGTCGAGTAGTTTTATTTTGCAAATATGTTTAGCAGGATTCTGGATCGAAGCGAAAAGCCGTGTCCAGAGTATTGATAGTCTTCCACTGTGTAGTTTATATTTCCGCTGTGCACTTTATTACATTTATGTAAATTTATCTTCCGCTGTGTATTATATTTCGATATACTCTGATATTCTGTACTCTGATGTAACATTATTATGATGTTTATAGAAGTCTTATGTTATTTGTTCTGATGTGTTGTATGCCCAGAGTTAGCGTACACGGGATTCATACGGTCTTGGTCGATTTAGCGATCGATTAGGTCCGGGCGAAATCCGTGTTGTTACATATGGTATCAGAGCTTTGGTTAACTCAAATCTTTGGGGTACAACTCGTTAGAACAGAACAAAAGACTCATCAGAGGTAGGATTAGTAATATCCTATAGAAGAATCCTCATTAGAGATAGAATCAGTAGCATTCTAGAATGAGTGACTCGTTAGAGATGGGGTTGGAAATGCCCTAGAATGAGTTGAGTGTTATATGTTTATAAATAATGTATTTTTGATTATATATGTAATCTGGTTTTAGAAAATATGATTTTTGATATATAAAAGTTCTATATATTTGGAAATTTAATCAACAAATTGATTGTTGGTTGTGTTGCTTGATTTTTGGTTGATTAATTAGAATTTTGAACCATTTAGCCAAATTGAACAAATTTGGAACTGAATTGAATTTTTTTTGGAATTGCATGCATACATGCATATACGTGTATATCAATTGAACAGGTCATAGCAAGGAGGCTAGAGCAAAGAATAAAATTGTTTGCCCGACAAATAGATACATATTTTCTATAATTTACTGTTTTGTTTGAGTGATGATGATTTTATGAGCCGATTAGCAAGCCGCTTGGCTTTTTCTTTTTGACATCAGAGGGCCTGTATGGCAATTTTGGGATTTTCCCGGTGCTCCCGGTGCAGGGGAGGTTATGGCCAAATTTTCCGAAAATTTAGGGTGTTAGCCAAATTTTTGAAAAATTTGAAAAGTTCTTAGAAACTGAAAAGTTGAAGAACTTAAGCCGTAATGAAAATAATGAAAGTTGAGTTGGTTTTTTTAAAACAACTTTCGGATTCGTTCCTTTTCGGGGACGAAAAGTTTTAAGTGGGGGAGATTGTAACAACTCGAAAATCTGGGCCAATTTAAAAAATTTATTTTGGCAATTTTAGTGAATTTTGATTATTTAAAATGAATTATTTTAAATAATATCGACGAGAAATTTATTTTGAATGGAATCCGAACGTATATATTATATAGGTCGTCGTTAGAATATAAATAATTATTTTAAATTATAAAAATTGAAAATGGCGCGGTAGTTCGATAATTCGATTTCAAATTTCAAATGAATGTACAGGATTCAAAATAAATCGGATTTCAACGAAACAAGAAATATTCGGATCTGTTTAATCATATCTTTCTAACGAAGCCAAGAAACTGAGATTTCACTTTAGAGATGAGAAGATACGTCCAGTTTAATATTCAGAAAAGTCGCTGTGGAATTTATATATATTTTAATATATATAAAGGCCTTTGAAAATGGGAATTTTGCTAATGACCTCGGTTTTCGACGAAACCACTTTTGTTGGATCCGGGATGTCAAATTATTGCTAGGTTTCAAAATTCATAATTTTTGAAGTCAATATGTGAGCGTGGCGAAGTTAAACATGTTCTGACAGTTTCGGTCAATTTTGATCGACCAGAGAATGGCCATTTTTCAAACGGTCTCAGAATTTGACGAAACTAGTTTTGTTAGGACCGTATCGTCAATACAAAGCTAGAAATAATTTTTCTGGAATTTTAAGGGTCAGTATGTGGCCCCGGTAAATTGAAATGTGCGTTCAAATTGAATATATATTGATTTATATATTATCTTTGATGGAAACTGATCGTATCAGCCGAGTTCGGTTACGAAACATTTCCCATTGTGTTCGGAATGGGGGTATTTGGCTGGGGGCGACAGTCGTTGGGGTCAATTTGGAGTTTGAATGTGAAATCTAACTTTTTGGGATTAAAATAATATTAAATAATTCTATAAAAGGGGCAAATTCTCCCAAACCCTAGCCATTTAATACAGCCGCCGTTCAAAGCTATTAATGGCCCAGAAAGAACGAATTTAAATCTCCTTTTTCCCATCAATCCGCGCAACAATTTCAGGAAATTACAAAGGATAATCGAAGAGTATTTTGAGATCTACAAAATCATACGGGGATGATGGAATTTAGTTGAGGGGTTTGCTCGATTTGGGCGTTCAAAGGTCCGATCTTTGGTCGCTGATCGCAGCGCCTTGGTGGCGGCGAGTTCGCCTGAACAGGGGGCCGACGGAAGAACTTCTGGAGGGCTTCGATGGGAGGAGGTCGGATCGGGGTCAGGCGGTCTGGAATTCCGTGCATTGGTGGGATTTTTGATCGACGAGGGCATCAGCACCTGGAGGAACGAAATACACAGTAGGAAGAAGGAACGTCAGTCAGATAATGGAAGAAGGTTAATATAAATTAAATTTAATCATGTTTAATTAGTTTAAATTTATCCAAACTTTTTAATGTCGTATATTCTTCAAACTGAAACCAAATTCGATGATTTCAGGTTCGTTGGACTCGTCTTGAGAAGCAATACATTTCAGGACAGACCGGAATAAACTCATGCAGATGGGATTTTTGATAAAATTAAACCCTAGTTTAATTTTATTTAAAAAATAAATAAAGAAAACAATCGTTATATTTAACGATTTCAAAGCCGACCAATGTGAGAATTCTCTCACTTTAAATTTTCTACACAGTTATTTATTTCATAACTGCATGCATGAATTGTTCCCCATCGTCCACAGACCATGGACGACTTGTTTGTTTGATTGTATTCTGTGTGAAAATTGATCGTGATGTGAAATTGATCGTGATGTGAAATTGATCGCAATGTGAAATGAATTATATATATTGAAAAGTGAAAACATTGTATATATGAAAAGTGAAAATATTGTATATATTGAAAAGTGAAAATAACGTATATATTGAAAGATAAAATATCGTATATATTGAAAAGTGAAAATGTCGTAATATTGAAAGTCAAAATAGTATATATATATATATATATATGAAAGGTGGAAATAATATATATATATATATATATATGAAATGAAAACGATATATATATATATGAAATGTGAAAACGAGATATATATATATATATGAAATGTGAAAACGATATATATGAAATGAAAACGATATATATATGAAATGAAAACGATATATATATGAAATGTGAAAACGATATATATATATATATATATATATATATATATATATATGAAATGTGAAAACGATATATATATGAAATGAAAATGATATATATGAAATGAAACCGATATATATATGAAATGTGAAAACGATATATATGAAATGAAAACGATATATGTATATATATATATGAAATGTGAAAATGATTTGATTGTTAAAAATATAATTTTTAACATATATATATACACTGTATAAAATTGTCATGTATATGAAATATTCGATTTTGATATTGAATAGAAAACGAATTCGAAATAAACTGAATAGAATTGAAATTCGAATTAGATTGAAATCGTTTTGAATTGAATTTAAAATGTTTTGAAATTGAACAGAAAATCGATTTGAATTGAAATCAATTTGAAATGAATTTAAAATGAATTTATAAGAAAAAATTCAATTTTGATTTGAATTTGAAATTAAGTTGAAATTGTTTCGAAAACGAATTTAAAAACGATTTATAAAATTCGTTTTAAATAGAAATCGACGAAATATATATTATATATATTATATATATAATATAATAGCCTGAATAGAACGCGCCGCGCTGCGGCAGTTCGCGAATTTCGACCATTGACTTCGAATGGACATTACGGGAGATCCGACCATCGGATTCTCCTGAAATCAGAACCGTTGGGTTCGTATCGAAAAGAGCTTTCTAATGAATATGAGAAATTTGAAATCTAACGGTTGGATTTGGAATTATGTCCAAATCAAATTTGGAAAAGGTCGTTGTAAGTGCAGTTCGATGGCCATTGGTGGAAATCGACTGTACGGGCCTTGATAAAATTATTAAAAATAGTAATAATTTGTGTAAAATCATAAGAAAAGAATTGGGATGAAAAATTCCATATTTGAAAAGATAAAAATATATTTTATCGAAATGAACTAGTTATTAACTAGAAAAATAATCCAATAGTTATAAATAAATAATTTGGACTGAATTTGAATTGAAACTATCTTTGGATATTTTTGATATTGAATTCCGTGATTATACAAATATTGTGATGGGAATTTGGAAGATATCGATATCGTTATCCCCGATATGATATCTGTTGGTTTCAGGATTTGATGTTGAATATAAGTCGATACTATCTCTACTCAAAACCTTATATTTAATGTCAAATTTCATTGATTGATTGTTTGGATTTTGCTCGACCAGTTTATGAGAAGAATATGCTTTTACATTGTGGTTCATTGCATATTCGATTAGTTGCTATTGATGATGTATCTGTTTGGTGGCGGAGAATTTATTCTCTTGCTTAACACCCTTCTTTGAGACGTACGAGCTCAAAGGTTATGTGATTAATAGTGACTGATCATATGCGTGAATTACTGATGTGAAGTACTATATTTTGTAAGTACTTGTGATTATTACGTTGTGAAATTATTTTCCCTACTTCGGGATATGAAATGATTTAGTATGTGGCTAAAGAGTCGGGTAACCCTGAGACTAAAAGTATGGGTGAGAGGGCTGTGTAGCCTGCTTTTATGTGGGGTAGGTGCATCGTCGGTGTAGCCTACTCCTATGTGGGGTAGGTGCACATTTATATATCGAGTTGCGAGGTGCGTACCCTTTGCCTTGTCGATGGGGAGCACGATATTTGGTTGCATACTTGTTTGTATTCATTGTTATGTTTTGGAATTCATATTTCCAAACGATTTGATTTGAGATCCCGAAGTGAAATCTACCTTGATATAGAAAGTTAGATAGGTATTTCAAATGATTTGAAATTAGAAATTGGGAATATAATCCAAAGGAATAATTTCTGTAAATTGAATTGGATTTGGAATATCTAAGTGTAGTGATTAATCTAAGTGGGTAGATTGGGATATTGCATGTTGATTGATGCATAGTAGATCCATATATCTATATTGATTGTTGTTTATACACTGGCATTCATGGTGGTAAAACCGTTCCGCATTAGCGGCGTGGTCCCGTGATATGCCATATTATTAAATAAGTTAATTATAACTGTTTAGAGTTTCTCACACCAGTCCCACGACTGACCTGTAGTTTGCTTTTTCCTTGCGAACTCGGGTGCTCCTATTTTCCACACGGGCAGTCGAGTAGTTTTATTTTGCAGATATGTTTAGCAGGATTCTGGATCGAAGCGAAAAGCCACGTCCAGAGTATTGATAGTCTTTCGCTGTGTAGTTTATATTTCCGCCGTGCACTGTATTACATTTATGTAAATTTATCTTCCGCTGTGTATTATATTTCGATATACTCTGATATTCTGTACTCTGATGTAAAATTATTATGATGTTTATAGAAGTCTTCTGTTATTTGTTCTGATGTTTTGTATGCCCAGAGTTAGCGTACACGGGATTCGTACGATCTTGATCGATTTAGCGATCGATTAGGTCCGAGCAAAATCCGTGTCGTTACACAAGACGTATATGCAAAATCTTTATAAATCGGATTGTCCAAATCAATTTAAAATAAATTGTTCAAATACCTATAATATGATTTAAATTTCAAAAAAAAATTGGTTTTCTTTTTATTTTTCAAAAATATACTTTTCACTCGTTCTAGGATACTACTGATCCCATCTCTAACTAGTCATTCTCATTGGATATTACTAATCCAATTTCTGATGAATTCTTTCGTTTGGTTCTAACGTGACTTGTTCTCCGAGCTCCGTAAACCAAAGCTCTGATACCACGATGTAACGACCGAGAATTTCGCTCAATCCGAATCAGTCACTAAACCGACCAAGACCGTTCAAAACCCCTGATTGAGTTGAGAACAAGCCACATCGGAATGCAAACAGAAGAACATTTCATTGTTAATTACAACAATTCCATCAGATTACAAGAATATACAGAGTATTAACAAATAATATACATTATAAAATATCAGAGATTGCAATACATTACATAGCAACGGGAAATAATACGACACACAACTAGAAGTAATACAAGGATACAAGGCTTTCCGAGTATCGTTCCAACTGTAAATCAGGATCCTGTGAATATGAATCTGCAAAACCAAAACTACTAACTGCCCGTATGGAAATAGGGGCACCCAGAGTTTAGGTTAAAACTATAAACTCCAGGTCAGTGATGGGACCGGTGTGAGAACTAAAACAGTTATTAATCTTTATTTTAAAGTTAGTTAAATCAAGGGACCACGCCGTATAACACGGAACGGGTTTCCACCCTAGAACACTAGTGCATAAAACAAACAGCGCGATGCTAAATAAAGAAAAATGAAGCTATTATAAGACCCATGTCCCATCACACAATGCAACACAAACCGGAGGATAGGGTTTTACCTTATAATAGCCAAAGCAGGCTTGATACGTTAAAAACAAATCATTTGATACTATTATAAGTTTATAGTGTCAAAACAATTTCAATCAAAAATATCAATAATAGATGGCATGAGTACCATATATCATGTTGTCATACTAATCTCTACAATCAAAGCCGCAAAGTCACGTATTTGGAAATTGGGATTTCCATCTCTGAACCGAGGCCATGGATCGTCCTCTACCGATTCGAGACATTCTAGCCTACCCTGTCTAAGGACCCAGACTCAGGTGAGCCCTTGGATCGTCAGGGCTGGTCCACCGATGTGGATTAAAATGCCTGAACATTGCACCCTTTGGGGCGTAAATGAGCCAACGAATGACTCCATCGGTCCCGGATCATCTGATCAAACCGAGGCGCCTCACAATAGCAACAACCAAACAGTTGAAAATAATATAAATGTCAGCCAGTATAAGCACTGACACCACCTCTAACTAGAAAGAAATGCATGCCCTCCCTGATGTCCTCTCCCGTTTCTGGTTCACAACCGGGGTGTGAGGCTCGCGAATCAATGCTACACAAAGCTATGCCACACAGGCCGTGCTTTGATCATCAACCACAAGACTTTTCTTTTCAACAGAGGCCTTGATCAATCGCCACTTAGGAATGTCACACAGGCAATTCACTCCATGCGATTGATATCCATCAATATATAACCCCTGAGCTCATACGTCTCAGAGAAGGGCGTTAAGCAAGAGAATAAATTCTCCGCCGCCAAATAGATATATATTTAATAGAAATCAATCACACAAAATAAAATCCAATGCCAGACACACAGTCCATTTACAAGTCCGTTCTGGGTCTGAACGAAACCAAAGGCACCTTGTACCTCGCATATCCATCGATCTATAAGTACGTTTGGACGATCACCAACTGATTACCTCCTCTTTGGTGTACAACCCAATCAAGATCATCAGTAATCACCCAAACGATGTGAAGACCTCCGGTCTTCGACCACCGTCTTCATCCTCGACACCACGTCGAATCAGTTATTCAGAATGGGCTAAGCCCGGTCTTTCTGAATAACTCGCGTATATAATAAACAAGTGTTACACAAACACAACATACGCCTCATTTATTTCAGAATATTCTTTTATTCAAATATTCTAATACTTTGGGGAAGGTTCCCGTTAATTTTATCAAAGATAAATTCTTTAAATTTATTCTTCAATCTTCTTTTGATATCAATTCAAATTTGTCGGGATTAGCGAACCACACCGCAGTAATCATTTATTTTATTTCCCAATCCCAACCTATTCATCCCATGAAGTAAAACTGGTCATACTTCATATCTGACACCACGGTGTTATCGGTAAATTCAATTACCATTTCACGTTCAAATCTAGTTAAAGATTTAACTATCGCCTGGAGCATAACTGGTGATACTCCATTCTCGACCATTTCAATCTAATTAAAGATTCACTAAACTCCACTTGGTTCTAATCTTCCAAAAATTAATATTAATGATTATTTATCTTGGGAAATCACATCCTGTCTTTGACTGGGTTAAAGAACCAATGTCATTTAAAACACGGCTCACTATAAACCCAAAATCACATTCCATTAATTATCGGGTTAAAGAACAAGTGTTATTTAAAACACCATTCACGATAAACCCAAAAATCAATTCAAATTCAATTCCAATTAAATACCATTTAATTGGTACACTTCATTAAATCTAAATAGAAAGATTTGATCTTTTTCTCAGCTGGGCTCAAGAACAGTGTTAATGAAGACACCATTCACGACAAACCCAAATCACATTTGATATTAAATACATGGCTCTGAATAGAAAATATATCGGCTTATATTGAATATCAAATTCTAAGACCAACAAATATCGTTTTGGAAATAACAATATTAATATATCTTTCAAATTCTCATAACAGTATCCATATTGTCACGAGATCCTACATCGAAATATTCCAAAGTCAATTTCGTTTCAAATCCATTACGATTCAATTATTGGAAATTCTGGTTACTTTTAAAACCATTTCAAATCCAATTTATTTATTTAAAAATAAATTGATTTTAATTATAGTTCAAAACTAGTTGATTTCGATAAAAATTTATTTTTATCTTTTCAAATTTGGAATTTTTCATCCCAATTCTTCACCAATCATTTCTTATGATTTTACACAAATTATTGATATTTTTAATAATTTTATCAAGGCCCGTACAGTCGATTTCCATCAACGGCCATCGAACTGCACTTACAGCGACCTTTTCCAAATTTGATTTGGACATAATTCCAAATCCAACCGTTAGATTTCAAATCTCTAATATTCATTGGAAAACTCTTTTCGATACGAACCCAAATGTTCTGGTTTTAGGAGAATCCGACGGTCGGATCTCCCGTAATATCGATTCAAAGTCAATGGTCGAAATTCGCGAACTGCCGCGGCGTGGCGCGTTCTTTTCAGGCCATTCTATATATATAATAATATATTTTATATATTACGTCGATTTGCTTTCAAAACATATTTTATAAATCGCTTTAAGTTCGTTTTCAAAATGATTTCAACTACATATTCAATTTTGAATCAAAATTGAATATTCCACATCATCGATATACAAATGATAATATTTTCAAAATGTTATATTTTGAAATCACTTCCTTTTCTATATTCATTATAAAAATGAATAAAATCAATACAAATATCGTTCACGTCAAAATGTAGTCAATCTAATCAAGACGGCTTTTATTCAACACATGAATGTTTATTCTATTCGACACATGAATTTTATTTTCAATTCAACCCATGAATTTATTTTCTATTCAACACATGAATTTATTTTCGATTCAACACATGGATTTTCTTTCAATTCAACACATGAATTTTCTTATTTAAAATTCCTTATTTTCACAATTTGAGTGAGGCCCAATCAATTACCATATAATGTTAGTTATATGGATTATCTACAACACACGTATATAACAGTAACGATAAATCATCAACCATCATCCAGAGTGCACCACACAACTGCATAAGCATTAAATATCAATAATTAATGCTTACACAGTCTTTCTGAAACACCCGACCTCCGTTAGGGTCACTCTCAAAGGGAATGCCCTAATTTTGGTGGAGGTTTATAAGTATAAGTCACAGATATACAAGACAGATATAATAACACATATTCTTGAACAGCGGAAAACAACAACTTTTATTTCTTCAAAATACGTGTTACACAAACCATGCCATAATACTTCCCAAAATCATAACTGTCTTGATTACATTATTTAAAGAAGCATGAAGAAAACATAAATAAACTGCAAAAGTCCCCTAATTGCTGTCCAAAGCCATAGTCCAAAACGGAAAAGATCCAAGCAATACATTCTTCCTCTGCAAGCTGGATGCGAAAACTGATCAACCTGCGGTATTCCCTCCCTGAGAACCTGGGGGGGGGGGCGAAATAAAAAGAGGCGAAAGGAAAAGGGTCAGTCATAAAGACTGAGTAAGTTCTAGTGACTTTCAGTGTAGAAACGGTTAAAACAACCAGTCATGTATGAACTGGAACTAAACTTAAGAATGGTGTCAAGGTGAACAAGATAGACTAAGGTGATCAGGATAAGTCAAGACAAGACAAGTAAAGCATCACATGTTCGAGATTCGTTGCATCGACTGTACTAGTATACTAAGCCCATGTCACAAGTTAATCACGAAATAAATCCCACGGCCCAATGTCATGAAATGACCCTGAAACGGGGTCTGACCCAAGTACAGGGTCCTACGGAGCGATTATCTAGTCGATCGGCTCCCTACAAGTTCTAGCTCGTCAAGTGTCCGTGTCATATGGCTAATCATGAATGTAGTCAACTGTGTTGCGTCCACCTTCGGGTGTATCAGCCCTAGGGTGTCAACCACTGACATGATTCAAGATG
Source organism: Allium sativum (assembly GCA_030737875.1). Taxonomy (NCBI): domain Eukaryota; kingdom Viridiplantae; phylum Streptophyta; class Magnoliopsida; order Asparagales; family Amaryllidaceae; genus Allium; species Allium sativum. The sequence goes on along the minus strand of CM060915.1, from coordinate 191,342,406 downwards.
CACAGATAAATCTACGGATACCCAGTGTCTGCCCCGGATACGTGCACGATCGTAGTCCGCCGAACCTACACTGGCGTACCCTACTGCCATCGTTCACCTCTTACAATCAGCCCAGTAATCGTGCCCCACCCGGCCTAGCCCCAGGGTACCTTGATACTTCTAGAGGGTTACTGCTGAAAGGTGTCGTGTCTAGGGTTTCGCCTAATAAATTAGGTCATGTATTTCGTGACCTAACCCGCCTAACAGATTAAGTCATGTAATTTGTGACTTAATCCTTTTCTAGTCTAGTCATGTCAAGATGGTTAAGTATGTCATTTCAGTTCGCGACTTATCCCGCCTACGTGTCATGTCAAGTTGGCTAAGTGTTGTCGTTTTCAAGTTCATGACTTAGCCCTGCAAACCGTGTTCAAGTTGGTTAAGTTGTCTTTTCATGTTCATGACTTAACCCTAATTGGCATTAACTGATTCGTTAATGCACCGAACCACTCACATTGGATCCTGTTGTTCGTAGCCACTGGATTTGTCGGGCGGTTCCGGGCAGGTTTACGCTACGAACTCAACCCAACCTCGGGTTTCAAGCGCGATGTGACCAACTACCCACATTGGATCCTATTGTTTGTAGCAACTGGATTTGCCGGGCGGTTCCGGGCAGATTTACACTACAAACTCAACCCAACCTCGAGTTGGCCACTTTCTTGTTTTCTAAAGTCATGCCCATGTTCTTAGATTTTACGCTATTTCCATAGCATGTTCATATGTCAATTTCGTGCCCAACTAAGGCATGTTTTAAGGTCAAGTTATGGCATGTTCAAGTCAAGTTTTCGTGCCATATTTCATGTTCTACTTATGCCAAATTTCACAGTTTATGCTTATAATTAATTCAAGTTTTGCCTATTCTACCCAATCGTATTCCCAACGCATATAAACGCACTTCGTTCATAAGCATAAATAATTCAAGAGAAAAAGGGGAATAACACCAAACATGTGATAGGCATACGTGACAATTCCAACATCACTTGCATAATAAACAGGCTATAACATATCACATGGTTGCAATACTAGTATGATGATAACTTGGCATAGTAATGATTCCAACTTAATTTAACATGATGATTTCAACTTTACATCATAGGCATAACAATCATTGCGGGCATAATAATAATTTTATTATAAACATGAAACATTAAAGGCATAGTAATCCTAATAGGCATAGTGGATTCCAATTTAGCATTTTTAACATAATAATTCTCATAGACATAATGATTCCAATTTATCATAATGATTCTCATCTAACATTATAAACATAATGGTTCCAACTTAGCATTTTTAACATAATGATTCTCAACTAACATTATAGACATAATGATTCCAATTTAGCGTTTTTAACATAATGATTCTCAACTAACATTATAGACATAATGATTCTAATTGAGCATTTTTAACATAATGATTCTCAACTAACGTTATAGACATAATGATTCCATTTGAGCGTTTTTAACATATCTAACATTATAAACATAATAATTCCAACTTTTCATCATAACCTATCAATACCCAATTTTTCATTAATCATGATGGGTATAGTAACATCACAGGCATAATTCCATCAATAGTCATAGCCATGGTTTAATTAGCACCATAGGCATGGTTTAATCAACATAAAGATTTCAATAAACATAACGTTTCCATGGACATGTATTTGTCCAACTTGCCAAACAATTAAACCCAAGTGATTCATAACAACATCAAAATCATGACAAGTTTAACTTGCAACGTTGCCATAGCAATATCCCCAAATTATAATTCAAAGATAAACAATATAAACAATGGATTAACAATATTTCCTAAATCCGGTTTCAATTCATGGCATGTCCATATTGTTTTAGCGTTTTTGCCTAAAAAGTAACATAGAACTTACAATATGAAGAAAATAACTCAAATAAAATAGTCCCAAATTCGTTGTCTAAAGCGTCGTAGTTGTTGTAGCTTCTAGTTGTAGCCTTCAAGAATCGTCCTCTTTCTTCTATAATTTTATTCTTTGTATTTTTTATTCAGAGTTCTAGGTTTAATGGCGGCGGCCTGAGGCTAAAATGAAATAGTATGATTTAGGCTAGGTCTTAGGTCCTTTTTATAATGTTTGTGAGTTGTTTTAGACCGTCGATGGAGCTTGATTCAATAATAGCCATTCGTTTGAAGGAGGGGCCAATCCGGAGCTGACACCTAGCCCTAGTGACAAGGCAAGGCTCAGAAAATCGACTAAACATAGACCAGGCCAGCCAGGGTGGGCTGGGTTCGACCTGGCTCTGGGGCCAGGTCGACAGCCCAGTCGACACCGTGTCGACAGGGCAGTCGACAGCCCTGTCGACCTGGCTAGCCCAGGTCGACTGCCAAGTCGACCTGGGTGCCTTAGGCGGGAATTTTCCCGCCCTGGCCAATTGGGCCCGAATTTTGAATTTTAAACTTGTTTTTCTGAGCTATTTTCGTCTGTTTGAATTTTATCCTGAATTCTGAAACTTCCGGAGGCCATATCTTCTTCATACGGACTCCGTTTTTCGAAAACTCGGACTCTATTTCGCGTATTTTTCCAAGACGAACACAATGGCGTATCCCATTTCCCTTAATTCTTTGATTTTAAATTAATTATACTTTAATTTGTGAATTTCACTATTATAGAATACACGGGGTGTTACATTCTCCCCCACTTAAAAGGATTTCGTCCCCGAAATCTTCAAGTTTAGGAAAAATATATATCCTAACATCCAAATATCCATCTACTCATCCATCAAACATGAGTATCTATTGTCCTTAAAAGACTTCTAATGCTTCATGATTATATGCGAAGTGTGCGTATATGTTCCTTAGCTAATGCTAATGATCAGGCCTGGTTGATCTTCTAAATGCAAAATATGTTTAGTGAAATGAATCCAATATGTATGCAAATTTTTCCTATTATAATTCATAATTTCTACATGAGTGCTCGAACATTCAATCATATGCAACAACCAAATGATAGCACAACCAAGTTTCCAAAATAAACACTCATGCATATGCAACATGAAAATGTGTCTGAGCCGATCTAGTGCCTAATGTGTATTCATGCATCCACGAGCAACCACTTGCGACCACTTGCAACCATTTCGCAATCATAACATGTTTCAATTACATGTTTACATCCAAAAAGATTCTAACTATGGTTCTCAAGATAGGATCGAGGAGAGAAATAAGATAAAACAAAGCATCTAGAATAGGTTAACGATGTACCGCCAGAAGGTCCGGTCTGCTTCTCAGGGCAGTCTTTGCTGATGTGTCCAGTCTTCCCACAATGAAAACATTCACCTTGCTTTCTCTTCCTCTTTCTACAATCCTTGGCTATGTTCCCTTCCGTACCATAGTAATTGCATTCCTTTTATCGCGTGAGTTGTTGTTCTTGCCTCCCTTCTCGGAGTCTACCTTCTTATTCTTAGAATCGTTAGGCTTGACCTCTTTCTTCCCTTGAGAGTTTTCTGCCTCTGTCTCCTTCTTGCCCTTATCTTCCTCGTTCAGCAATGCCATCTGCACCAACCTTTCGTACGTAGCTCCCATGGGTATATGCGTCATGGCCAAACTGTGTAATGGCTCATTCAACCCTTTGACAAAGCGGAGAGCCTTTTTGTGTGGGGTGTTGACTAGGTCTAGTCCGAACCTAGCCAGCTCGTCGAACTGATTAACGTACTCTTTGACTGTCATATTTCCTTGCTTAAGAAATAAAAATTTCTCCATCTGCAAACTCCTTTCGGCTTCTGAGAGAAATTTAGCCTCAAACCTTGCCCTAAAGTCCTTCCATGTTTCCACTGGTCTTTCTGCATTAGTGACTTCCCACCAGTAGGAAGCCTCACCTTTTAGTAGCCACACTGCCAGTTGTACTTTCTGCCTATCTTCTACCTCAAAGATGACGAATAAGTCCTCGGTTTCTTTCAGCCAATTTCTAGCTGCCACGAAGGACTCCGTTCCATGAAAGTCTTTTCCTCCCATAGCCTTAAAATCTTTACATATCTTAGCAAAAGTGTTTCCCCGTGGAGGAGGTGGAGGAAGAGGTGCTGCTGCAGCTGGATGATTTCCTGCAGCTGGGGGAGGAGGAACGGTAGGACCTGGCTGGGTGGCCCTTGCTTCTAAGAATCGTCTAAACCAATCAGGTATTGGTACAACCTCTGGCAAGTTAAGTTCTTCGGACATGCTGAAACAAGAAGGATAGATTCAAAACGAAAGATAAGAGATAGTACCTATGGCTTTGGGGGACTTTGCCTTTTTTTTAAAATAAAATAATATTTTATCTTTTAAAAATGCTTCTTTAAATTTTCTTTTGAAAATAAATTTTCAAAACTTTTTATCTTATCTGGTAAACCTATGCTCTGATACCAAGTGAAACACCCACCTCCGTTAGGGTCACTCTCAAAGGGAATGCCCTAATTTTGGTGGAGGTTTATAAGTATAAGTCACAGATATACAAGACAGATATAATAACACATATTCTTGAACAGCGGAAAACAACAACTTTTATTTCTTCAAAATACGTGTTACACAAACCATGCCATAATACTTCCCAAAATCATAACTGTCTTGATTACATTATTTAAAGAAGCATGAAGAAAACATAAATAAACTGCAAAAGTCCCCTAATTGCTGTCCAAAGCCATAGTCCAAAACGGAAAAGATCCAAGCAATACATTCTTCCTCTTCAAGCTGGATGCGAAAACTGATCAAGCTGCGGTATTCCCTCCCTGAGAACCTGGGGGGGGGGGACGAAAGAAAAAGAGGCGAAAGGAAAAGGGTCAGTCATAAAGACTGAGTAAGTTCTAGTGACTTTCAGTGTAGAAACGGTTAAAACAACCTGTCATGTATGAACTGGAACTAAACTTAAGAATGGTGTCAAGGTGAACAAGATAGACTAAGGTGATCAGGATAAGTCAAGACAAGTCAAGTAAAGCATCACATGTTCGAGATTCGTTGCATCGACTGTACTAGTATACTAAGCCCATGTCACAAGTTAATCACGAAATAAATCCCACGGCCCAATGTCATGAAATGACCCTGAAACGGGGTCTGACCCAAGTACGGGGTCCTACGGAGCGATTATCTAGTCGATCGGCTCCCTACAAGTTCTAGCTCGTCAAGTGTCCGTGTCATACGGCTAATCATGAATGTAGTCACCTGTGCTGCGTCCACCTTCGAGTGTATCAGCCCTAGGGTGTCAACCCCTGACACGATTCAAGATGCACAGATAAATCTACGGATACCCAGTGTCTGCCCCGGATATGTGCACGATCGTAGTCCGCCGAACCTACACTGGCGTACCCTACTGCCGTCGTTCACCTCTTACAATCAGCCCAGTAATCATGCCCCACCCGGCCTAGCCCCAGGGTACCTTGATACTTCTAGAGGGTTACTGCTGAAAGGGGTCGTGTCTAGGGTTTCGCCTAATAGATTAGGTCATGTATTTCGTGACCTAACCCGCCTAACAGATTAAGTCATGTAATTCGTGACTTAATCCTTTTCTAGTCTAGTCATGTCAAGATGGTTATGTATGTCATTTCAGTTCGCGACTTATCCCGCCTACGTGTCATGTCAAGTTGGCTAAGTGTTGTCGTTTTCAAGTTCATGACTTAGCCCTGCAAACCGTGTTCAAGTTGGTTAAGTTGTCTTTTCATGTTCATGACTTAACCCTAATTGGCATTAATTGATTCGTTAATGCACCGAACCACTCACATTGGATCCTGTTGTTCGTAGCCACTTGATTTGCCGGGCGATTCCGGGCAGGTTTACGCTACGAACTCAACCCAACCTCGGGTTTCAAGCGCGATGTGACCAACTACCCACATTGGATCCTATTGTTTGTAGCAACTGGATTTGCCGGGCGGTTCCGGGCAGATTTACACTACAAACTCAACCCAACCTCGAGTTGGCCACTTTCTTGTTTTCTAAAGTCATGCCCATGTTCTTAGATTTTACGCTATTTTCATAGCATGTTCATATGTCAATTTCGTGCCCAACTAAGGCATGTTTTAAGGTCAAGTTATGGCATGTTCAAGTCAAGTTTTCGTGCCATATTTCATGTTCTACTTATGCCAAATTTCGCAGTTTATGCTTATAATTAATTCAAGTTTTGCCTATTCTACCCAATCGTATTCCCAACGTATATAAACGCACTTCGTTCATAAGCATAAATAATTCAAGAGAAAAAGGGAATAACACCAAACATGTGATAGGCATATGTGACAATTCCAACATCACTTGCATAATAAACAGGCTATAACATATCACATGGTTGCAATACTAGTATGATGATAACTTGGCATAGTAATGATTCCAACTTAATTTAACATGATGATTTCAACTTTACATCATAGGCATAATAATCATTACGGGCATAATAATAATTTTATTATAAACATGAAACATTAAAGGCATAGTAATCCTAATAGGCATAGTGGATTCCAATTTAGCATTTTTAACATAATAATTCTCATAGACATAATGATTCCAATTTATCATAATGATTCTCATCTAACATTATAAACATAATGGTTCCAACTTAGCATTTTTAACATAATGATTCTCAACTAACATTATAGACATAATGATTCCAATTTAGCGTTTTTAACATAATGATTCTCAACTAACATTATAGACATAATGATTCTAATTGAGCATTTTTAACATAATGATTCTCAACTAACGTTATAGACATAATGATTCCATTTGAGCGTTTTTAACATATCTAACATTATAAACATAATAATTCCAACTTTTCATCATAACCTAGCAATACCCAATTTTTCATTAATCATGATGGGTATAGTAACATCACAGGCATAATTCCATCAATAGTCATAGCCATGGTTTAATTAGCACAATAGGCATGGTTTAATCAACATAAAGATTTCAATAAACATAACGATTCCATGGACATGTATTTGTCCAACTTGCAAAACAATTAAACCCAAGTGATTCATAACAACATCAAAATAATGACAAGTTTAACTTGCAACGTTGCCATAGCAATATCCCCAAATTATAATTCAAAGATAAACAATATAAATAATGGATTAACAATAGTTCCTAAATCCGGTTTCAATTCATGGCATGTCCATATTGTTTTAGCGTTTTTTCCTAAAAAGTAACATAGAACTTACAATATGAAGAAAATAACTCAAATAAAATAGTCCCAAATTCGTTGTCTAAAGCATCGTAGTTGTTGTAGCTTCTAGTTGTAGCCTTCAAGAATCGTCCTCCATCTTCTATAATTTTATTCTTTGTATTTTTAATTCAGAGTTCTAGGTTTAATGGCGGCGGCCTGAGGCTAAAATGAAATAGTATGATTTAGGCAAGGTCTTAGGTCCTTTTTATAATGTTTGTGAGTTGTTTTAGACCGTCGATGGAGCTTGATTCAATAATAGCTATTCGTTTGAAGGAGGGGCCAATCCGGAGCTGACACCTAGCCCTAGTGACAAGCCATGGCTCAGAAAATCGACTAAACATAGACCAGGCCATCCAAGGTGGGCTGGGTTCGACCTGGCTCTGGGGCCAGGTCGACAGCCCAGTCGACACCGTGTCGACAGGGCAGTCGACAGCCCTGTCGACCTGGCTAGCCCAGGTCGACTGCCAAGTCGACCTGGGTGCCATAGGCGGGAATTTTCCCGCCCTGGCCAATTGGGCCCGAATTTTGAATTTTAAACTTGTCTTTCTGAGCTGTTTTCGTCTGTTTGAATTTTAACCTGAATTCTGAAACTTCCGGAGGCCATATCTTCTTCATACGGACTCCGTTTTTCGAAAACTCGGACTCTATTTCGCGTATTTTTCCGAGACGAACACAATGGCGTATCCCGTTTCCCTTAATTCTTTGATTTGAAATTAATTATACTTTAATTTGTGAATTTCACTGTTATAGAATACACGGGGTGTTACACTTTCAACCCATCGATTGACATACAACTAAATAATCGGGATTAGTGTACATCAAATATCATCCCAATACTCGTGTGGGGTTTCAAATCAACAAACACTGATTTTTTTTTTTGTAGTTGGACATTGTGTAAAATTTATCATCCTAATCAATATCAGTCAAATTAGTGTATATAAACAAATCCTCGATTTGTTTATAAATATTCGTTTTAAATACACATTAAAAATTATATTTTTAACAATAAAATATTTTCCACTATAAAATATTTTATTTCACCCCACATCACACAACCAAATTTCACAACACAACAATCAAACAAACAAGTCATCCATGGTCGGTGGACGACGGGTGTCGGGTGCTGCTAAGCCTCGTCAGCATCCTAGTATATATTTCAACTAGAAAATAAATTAAAGTGAGGAGTTCTCACCAATTGCTAAACCAACGCCACGACTCTTCATATGTAGAACAACTTCGCCGTGCTTGCCTTTTGTCACTTTCGTCGTCCGTGTTCGCTACATATATAAAAATCACATTTTTATATTATCACTCCATGGATAAAAATAATATTTTTAAATCGCTCTATACATTGTAAAGATTATATTTTTACTTTGCTAAAATATATACAAAAATGATAACTTTATACTAACTTAAAAATCGTATTTTTATTTTACTTCTCATCTAACAAAAATCATATTTTTATTTCAATTCTCTATACGTAAAAATCATATCTTTTTTCGCTATTCAAACTAGTAAAAAATCATACCTTTATTTGCTATTCAAACTAGTAAAAATCCTACCTTTATTTTATGATTCAAACTAGTAAGAATCCTACCTTTATTTGCTATTCAAACTAGTAAAAATCCTATCTTTATTTTTCCATTCAAACTAGTAAGAATCCTACCTTTATTTTGCTATTCAAACTAGTAAAAATCCTACCTTTATTTTTCTCCAATTATAAACATCTTTTATAAATAAAAGAAACTGATTTCTTATATATATAAAAAAAATAAAGAAATAACAACTAAAGAAACCTACAGGAGGTAGGGGAAGAAGGAAGATGCGCAGTGGGTGAAGGAGGAGGTGCGGTGGTAGTCAAAGGGGGGCGGAGGCGGTATTGGGTCACGGGGCTAGGGTTTTCATGTATTTGGGGACAAAGATCATGGAGGAGAGGAGCAGAGGGGAAACAGAGGCGGAGCGGTCTGGAGAAAGAAGCGGAGGGCGGCGACCGGCTCCATCAAGGGGAGGGAGGCGACAGGGTTTTGGAGCGTGGTTTTTTTTTACTGAATGAATACCATCGTGGAAGATAAAGTGGAGAAGGGGTTTTAAAGTAAATTATATATATTTTATTATTTTTTAATTCCAAAAAGCAACTTTAAATTTCGATCTCCAAACGAGACCCACCGTCTATCGTCCCTGGCTATTTACCCCCATTCCGAACACAATGGGATAGATATCGTAGGCTGATCCGATCGTTTTGATCAGTTTCCGTCAAAATCAACATATAACTCTATATATAGAATTTGAATGCGCATTTCAATTTACTGGGGCCACATACGGACTCTAAAAATTCCCAAAAAATATTTTCTAGCTTCGTATCGATGATATGGTCCAAATAAAACTAGTTTCATCAAATTATGAGACTATTTGAAAAATGGTCATTTTCCAGTCGATTAAAATCAACTGAAACTGGTCAAACGCTTTTTCCTTTGCCACGCTCTCATATTGATTCGGAAAATTACGAATTTTGGAATCTAGCAATATCTTGACATCACGGATACAACAAAAGTAGTTTCGTCGAAAACCGAGGTCGCTTGCAAAATTTCCATTTTTAAGGGCCGGAATTCCATAGCAACTATTCTAAAATTTCAAATTGGCATAACTTTTTATCCCGGCTATGAAATTTCAATTTTTTGGACTTGTTGGAAAGGTATTCTCAGATAGATTCTAATATTTTTGGTTTCACTAAAATCCGGTTTATTTTGCACCCGGTACATTCATTTTAAATTTAAAATCGAATTATCGAACTACCGCGCCATTTTCAATTCCTTTTATAATTAAAAAAAATTATTTATATTCTAACAATGATTCAAATAAAAATATACATTCTTTTTCTATTAAAAATAAATTTATCGTCGTTACTATTTAAAATAAATCATTTTAAATGTTCAAAATTCACAAAAATTGCCAAAATAAATTTTTTAAATTGGCTCGGATTTTCGGGTTATTACAGTAAAGAGTTTGCAAATAAAATATATATAATGGAAATTCAGATATAAATATGAATCCAAATTGGAGTATGAATGAGATCGGGAAATGGGGAATCAATTTAAAAGAAAACGATAAAAGTTTTATTTCAAAATGTGGAATATAAAATAAATGGTGATAACGTAATGATTTGGAAAGCATGAATTCAAAGGGGAGTTTGGAATTTGAATTAACGTGAAATGGTTGATAAATTCTGGGGTTCGGAATATGATCGAGTATATATTATTCGAGACGCGGTTATTGGAATTTGATTATATCGAATTTAGGAAGGTAGTTATTTCTACTTTTCGTTTTGAATCAAATTTAATTATTTAATTAATTACTTATTAATTGAAATTAATAAGTACAAATTATATTTTTATATACCAAATATTTGAAAACAGCGATTATAATGCTACTGCTATGATAAATGTTTTGTAAATTTATGCAGTGATTATAATGCTATTGTTATAGTAATTGTTTTGTAAATTCTAAACAGCAATTTTAACGCTGCCATTATAATGCGATCTTAACGCTATTGTTAAAATAAATGCTCTATAATTCTAGACAGCGATTTTAACACTGTTGTTAAAAAGCAATGATTTATAAACTAAATATTTGGGAACAACGATTATAACGCTACCGTTATAATCAATATTTTTCTGTAAAGGAAGTGTGTTCTTAGATCGAATCCGAGAGTCATGTAAGTGATGTTTTGGTTAAGGTTGTGAGCTTTGACTATTCTGAAGTTATGAATGTCGTTCAGTTAAAGTCTGAGAGGTAATTATACCCCAACTTGACTGGCGTCATGATTGAGGGAAAAATAGTTAAGGTTCAGTGGCAAGGATTGGTTAGTGATACCACTGGTTAACGAATGATTTATGGTTTGAGTTATAATAACGATGTTTTATAACATCGTGTTCATTATATGGATTTTGAAATATTCTCCCCAAAAAGAAAACGAAATGAATTGGTCAAGGAGGAATTAAGGGATGGAATATGAAAATATTTTCCGATGTTAATAAATATATTTTCTGAATATAGAAATAAGGATTCGTTAATATAGATGTTTTCTAACTGGAATAAGAAATATTTTCTCGAATAAAGGAAATAGGAATTTGAAATGATAATATAATAAGGAATTCAATTAAAAAGGGGCCCAGTGTTGTTTGATGTTTGCTCGGTAGGATTTCCAATTGGAAATAGGACCGTTGATTGTATGGATGTTTTTCTTTGATAGTTATATCGCCGACTATCAAAGTTTTGATTTATTTTATACCTCCGTTGTCAATATGGAGAGACCGGGATCATATTTAATATCTGAAACCGCTATGTATTGGTACAAGCATTACGTATCAACGTATGCAGAAGATAATTGAAGACGGAGTAAAATGCAAGGACTGTTCTGTTAACCCTAGGTAGAAATTGCCCAAGATGGATTCATAGAACGGTGCCTTCGGTTTGTCCAAACCAAGGGAAACTTTTATGGACGAGTGTCTGACAGAGTATTTCCCAAGGGATTACGTATGTTGATTCCTTCAAACGTACGAAGTTGGTGGCAAAGAAGGGGAACTTCTTTAGCCTAACAATCTGAGTATTTTTGTGGAAACCAATTAGTGATTTCCAATGGATCTGACGATGTGGCATTCAAAGTGAATGGTGGCCAGATGTTCTGGAAGGTAATTCAAACCTCAAGCCTCACAACCTAGAATTTGACAAAAATCGGGCAGGCAGCATGGCTATGTGGGTCGCTCCCATTAGGGTGTATAATCACCTATCTAGAGAAATTCCAGTTGCTTCTTTAATCCATCGATGCTGTCCCTTTCGGGGAACGGTTGCTGATCCCAACCGTTGGTGATATACATTTGATACCCTCAAGCAAAATGAGTGGTCGGTCATGTGTGGGCTGGGTTGCAAGATGTTCTTGTTGAACCCCAGTGTATTCGCCTCTAGAGATACACTATCGGCAGGTTGTTCCATACCTTGTCATGTTGGGAATCCAATATCCAATAAGCACCATGCGGTTTTTGATTTTATATTATATATGGAGCGTGAGATGTAAGTGTTCCGCTAGATTCTATTCATTTGATGTAGACATTATTATAATATCACTGAATTTGATATCAAAAATATTTTGATTATCGTAAGGTAAAAACCATCTGTGTTTATGTGTGGATCGGTCCTACGATTATCATTTCTTTCGAAAGGATTTTGAAAGTTAAAACAAATGATTGGAGTTTACTCACACCAGTCCCATGACTGACCCAGAGTTTATTTTGTTTTGTTTCCCTAAACTCTTGGGTGCCCAAATTTGTACGGGTAGTCAAGTAGTCGGGATTTTGCAGATTCACTTGGAAGAGTTGGAAGCAGGAGGCTTCACCAGTTAGCTATAGACTATCATATTTTCCGCTGTGTCTAGTGTTGTATCTAGAAACAGGTGTTTATAACTGTTCCAGTGGTAACCGTTGTGCTCTGATGATGATATGTATATAGAATTACTGATTTGTATTTCGAAATTTATGTTATTTAATATATTTTATTCGTTCCGCTGTGAGTTTGTGGTCTATGCTTTCTTTTGTTCTAATATTTCTTCCTTTTTATTTCGCATCCTCTAACTTCTTTCTAAGAATGATTCATATTTATGTGCCATTTGGGTTGGATGTGTGTTGTTATTAGTCAACTCAAGAGTACGGAAATTCGGGTCGTTTCATTTGGTATCAGAGCTGAAGGTTGAGAAGTAACCTTGGCTCTGTGGAGTGACTCAATAAAGATGGGGTTAGTAATACCCTGGATTGAGTATATATATAAGCGCGTATTTGTAGATTTGATGTAAAAATTGTTTTATATTGTGTTGACTGGTTTTTGAGTAGTTTATGAATTCTGGTCGATACCTGATGTACAACTGTATCGATGGGTGTTTTTAAACTGTCGAACGAAACAATTCGACATAGTATTGTTTTAAAGATTGGTAAATGATATAATTTTGCCCAAAGTACATTTTTGATATAAAAATTGATAATTTTCTGAAATTATTAAATGTGTTGATTGTTATTACAATCAAATGGAATTATAAAATATTGAAATGGTTACAAATAACCAAATATAAATTGTATATGGAAAATATACATAAATAAGATGAATTGGAATTGAATTCAAACCAAAATTTGGAATTTCAAATCCCGGTTGTTTAGAAACATTTTCTGAAGTATTTTTAAGGTAGTCTAACATTACTTTGAAGAATTTTTGAATAAGAATGATTTTAAATGGATTTTGAAAGTGATTAAGCACTGAAATCACTTCAGGGGTGAGAAAATAGTTCTGATAATAGGTCGCGGCATTATCGGTATTCATTTTCAAGTTTCTGAGTGACGGATTGCTACCATAATAGTTCGTTGATGGAAAATTTTGTTCGAAAAGATAAGTTATTTTAGAAAATTCGAAATTTTGGTTTTGCAAATGATTATGGATACATGTATATATATTATTTCAAGGGAGTTTGAAATAAAAGCCGGGAATTTGAATTCTGAATTTCCATTTAACCATTATAATTTAAATGAATTAAAATGGTATAAGTAAATCGAATATAAATAAAATTTAACTTAAGTTAAAAAGGTTGAAATTGTAAAAGTAAGTCAAATAGATTGGAATTTAACTTGGGTCCAGTTAAATAAAATTGGATTAGATGGAGATAATCCCGAATGTGACTAAATATGGTAATAAGAGAAATATTTAAGATTTGATCTATTAAAATAGATTCAACTTATACCAAACAAGTTGAATACATATATATTGTATGTCATTAATTGGAGTTAAGTTATTTTTGAACTCAAGTAGAATAAGAAGGTTGATTTTTGGAAATAGATTTTAGTTTGGATTAGTGAATGGAGGTGAACTAATGTAAAAACCCGTAACTTCCCCGTAAAGGAAAGTGTCGGATAGTTCGAGAACAAGCCACAACAGAACGCATATAAAAGAACATTTCATTGTGTATTACAACAATGCATCAGATTACAAGAATATACAGAGTATAATTAAATATTACACAGAAATATCAGAGATTTAAATTACATTTAAATACATAGCAGTGGAAAATAATACAATACACAACTGAAGGAGATATACGGATACAAAGCTTTCCAGATATCGTTCCAGCTGTAAACCAGGATCCTATGAATATAAATCTGCAAAACCAAAACTACTAGCTGCCCGTGTCAAAATAAGGGCACCCAGAGTTTAGGTTAAAACAATAAACTCCAGGTCAGTCATGGGACTGGTGTGAGAACTAAAACAGTTATTATTCTTTATTTTTAAAAGTTAGGTAAATCAAGGGACCACGCCGTATAACACGGAACGGGTTTCCTCCCAAGAATACCAGTGCATAAAACAAACAGCGCAATGCTAAATAAAGAAGAATGAAGCTGTTATAAGACCCAGGTCCTATCACACAATGCAACGCAAGCCGGGGGATAGGGTTTTCCCTTATAACAGCCAAAGAATGCTTGATACGTTTAAAACAAATCATCTGATACTATTATAAGTGCATAGTGTATAAAACAACTTCAAATCATAAGTATCAATCATAGGCGGCATAAGTGCCCCATCCCACTATGTCGCCATACTAGGCTCTACAAATAAAACCGCAAAAGTCACGTATCTGGAAATTGGGTTTCCATCTATGAACCGAGGCAAAAGATAGTCCTCTACCGATTCGAGACAATCTAGCCCATGTCTCAGGTCCCAGACTCAGGTGGGCCTTGGATCGTCAGGGCCGGTCCACCGATGTGGATTATTATGCCTGAACAATACGTCTCTCCGCCCTATGGGGCGTAAATGAGCCAACAAATGACTCCATCGGACCCGGATCGTCCGATCAAACCGAGGCGCCTCGCAACAGCAACAAAAACATAAGTCAAACTCGTCACGGCGTGTAAAACCACTGACTCCGCTTCTAGCTAGAAAGAAACGCAAGTCCTCCCTGATGTCCTCTCCCGTTTTTGGTTCATACCGGGTGTGAAACTCGCGAAGTAAACGTTACACAAAGCTATGCCACACAGGCTGTGCTTTGATCATCACCACAAGACTTTGCTTTTCAATAGAAGCCTCGATCAATTGCCACTTAGGCATGCCACACAGGCAATTCACTCCATGCGTTTGATATCCATCAATATATAACCCCTGAGCTCGTACGTCTCAGAGAAGGGCGTTACGCAAGAGAATAAATTCTCCGCCGCCAAACAGATATATATTTAATAGAGATCAATCACACGGACTAAAATCGAATGTCAGACACACAGTCCATTTACAAGTCCGTTCTGGGGCTGAACGAAACCGGAGGCACCTAGTACCCCGCATATCCATCGATCTCCAAGTACGTCTGGACGATCACTAACTGTTTCCATCTTCTTGGGTGTACATCCCAATCAAGATCATCAGTAATTACCCAAACGACGTGAAGACCTCCGGTCTTCGACCATCGTCTTCATCTTCGACTTATCATCGTATCAGTTATTCAGAATGGGATAAACCCGGTCTTTCCGAATAACTCGCGTATATTTTAAATAAGTGTTACACAAACACAACATACGCCTCATTCCAATTCATTAGTCACTAACCGTAAATTAATCAAGAGAATAATTCCCCAAATATTAACCCCGAAGGCCGAAACCAACATCAGATCAATATTCAGAAAACCATTCTACTTGGCTAACCGACAGTTAGTTTCTAAATTTCACATTCATAGGGAAAGGTTCCCATTAATTTTATCCAAGATAAATTCCTTGAATTTATTCTTTAATCCATTTTTGAATATCAATTCAAACTAGTCGGGATTAGCGAACCTTACCGAAGTAATCATTTGTTTTAATTTCCCCATCCCAACCTATTCATCACATGAAGTAAAACTGGTAATACTTCATATCTAACACCACAGTGTTATCGGTAAATTCAATTACCATTTCACGTTCAAATCTAATTAAAGATTTAACTATCGCCTGGAGCAAAACTGGTGATACTCCATTTTCGATCATTTCAATCTAATTAAAGATTCATTAAAACTCCACTTAGTTTTAATCTTCGACTGGGTTAAAGAATCAGTGTCATTTAAAAACACGGTTCACGATAAACCCACAATCACATTCCATTAATTATCGGGTTAAAGAACAAGTGTTATTTAAAACACTGTTCACGATAAACCCAAAAATCAATACCAATTCAATTCCAATTAAATATCTTTTAATTGGTACACTTCATTAAATCTAAATAAAAAGATTTAATCTTTTCTCAACTGGGTTCAAGAACAGTGTTAGTGAAGACACCATTCACGACAAACCCAAATCACATTTGATATTCAATACAAGGCTCTGAATAGAAAATATATCGGCTTATATTCAATATCAAATTCTACGACTAACAAATGTCGTATTGGAAATAACGATATAAATATATATCTTTCAAATTTCCATAACAACATCTGTATAATCACGAATTCCAACATCGAAATATTCCGAAGACAATTTCGATTCAAATCCACTCCAATGCAATCATTGGAAATTTTGGTTATTTTTAAAACCCTTTTCAAATTCAATTTATTTATTTAAAAATAAATAGAATTATAATCCTAGTTCAAAACTAGTTCATTTCGATAAAAACTATTTTTATCTTTTCAAATATGGACTTTTTCATCCCAAATCTTCACAAATCATTTCTTATGATTTTACACAAATTATTACTATTTTTGATAATTTTATCAAGGCCCGTACAGCCGATTTCCATCAACGGCCATCGAACTGCACTTACAGCGACCTTTTTCGAATTTGATTTGGACGTATCTCCAAATCCAACCGTTAGATTTAAAATTTCTAACATTCGTTAGAAAGCTCTTTTCGATACGAACCCAACGGTTCCGATTTTAGGAGAATCCGACGGTCGGATCTCCCGTAATGTCCGTTTGAAATAAATGGTCGAAATTCACGAACTGCCGCGGCGCGGTGCGTTCTATTCAGGCCATTATATTATATATATAATATATACTTCGTCGATTTTCTATTCAAAACGAATTATATAAATAGTTTTAAAATTCGTTTCAAAATCTATTTCAACTACCATTTCAATTCAAAACAAAATTGAATTCCCCTTTATAAATTCGTTTCAAAATGCATTTCTATTCAATTCAAATTTCAATTCAATTTGAATTCATTTAAAATCGCTTTCAATTCAATTTGAATTCGTTTTAAATTCAATTTGAATTCGTTTTCAATTCACTTCATTTCGAAATCGTTTTCAATTCAATTCATTTCGAAATCGTTTTCAATTCAATTCATTTCGAAATCGTTTTCAATTCAATTCATTTCGAAATCGTTTTCAATTCAATTCATTTCGAAATCGTTTTCAATTCAATTCATTTCGAAATCGTTTTCAATTCAATTCATTTCGAAATCGTTTTCAATTCAATTCATTTCGAAATCGTTTTCAATTGAATTCATTTCGAAATCGTTTTCAATTCATTTCGAAATCGTTTTCAATTCAATTCATTTCGAAATCGTTTTCAATTCAATTCATTTCGAAATATTCGATTCAATTCATTTCGAAATCGTTTTCAATTCAATTCATTTCGAATAGGTTTTCAATTCAATTCATTTCGAAATCGTTTTCAATTCAATTCATTTCGAAATATTCGATTTCGAAATCACTTTTCAATATTCATTTTAAAATGAATAAAATTGATATAAATATCGTTCACGTCAAAACGGCATCAATCTAATCAACACGGCTTCATAAATTTCTATTTTCAAATATTCTTTATTTTTCAAATTGGAATGAGGCCCAATCAATTACCATATAAAATTAATTATATGGATTTCCATACAACACATGTATATAATAGCATTGAAAAATAATCAACCATCAACCAAAGTGCACTACACTGTATAAGCATCAAATATAGATATCTAACGCTTATAACAGCCTGTCAATCGATCGATCGACATATTTAATCGATCAGGATGAGTGAACTTCAAATTCCATCCTAACACCCGTGTGGGGTTTCAAACAATCAAACACATATTTTATTTGTGCAGTTGGGCGATGTGTAAAATTTATCGTCCCAATCAATGTCATTCAAATAGGTGTACATAAACAAACCGTCTGGTTTGTAAATGAATATTTATTTATTCACATTCACGTTAAAAATTATATTTTTAACGACAAAACATTTTATTCCAACGTATGAATTTCTATTCAGTTCATTTATTCAATAAAATGATATTTTTATTTTTCTAACTTATTTTAGAAAATTTCGGCGGCATAACGGCACGATACTAGAAACGGGACGAGGCCTAGCCTTATCCCCGGTCTAGTGAAGGCCCACGCCATTCACACATCAATCAAGTCAATTTCATTTCACCAAACCATTCAATTCAAACCAAATAATCTAACTAATTTTTGCAATCAAACAAACAAGTCCATGGTCTGTGGACGATTGTGTCGGGTGCTACTAAGCACCGTTTGCATCCTAGTATATATATATAACTAGAAAAATTAAATTGAAAGGTGAGAAGTTCTCACATATAGCTATCCTAGCTCCACGGCACTTCATTGATAGAAATCTTCATCGCTATCGCCTTTTTGTTACCTTCGTTGCCCGCTTTCACTACCTATGTAAAAATCGAATTTTTACTTCGCTGTTCAATATATAAAAATCATATTTTTATTTCGAAGTTCAACATATAAAAATCATATTTTTATTTCGAAGTTCAACATATAAAAATCATATTTTTATTTCGAAGTTCAACATATAAAAATCCTATTTTTATTTCGAAGTTCAACATATAAAAATCTAGTCTTTATATGTCATATATATAAATAGAAATCTCCTCTTTATGTTATACAAGAATCTTTTCATTAGTAAAAATATAGTCTTTCCTACAATAAAAATAAAATCTTTCCTCATATAAAATTCCATCCTTTAACTTACCAAAATCTAAGCCTTTTATATTTGAAAAACCAAAGCTTTTCATCCTATGTAAATGAACAAAAATCGTATTTAAACATACCGCTGCCTTGGGGTGGAGATGGCGGCATGAGGTGTTCGAGGAGGTGGTGGGGCGTCGCTGCACTGCCGGCAGTGGCAGAAATGGGCCCACAGTCGCTGTTTTGGGTGTTTGAAGGGATTTGGCTCGAGTTGGATGGGAGAAGCGAGCGGGGGTGGTGCGGTGTCGTCGCAGGTGGTGGGTGGCCAGGGTTGGCTGGCGGAGACGAGGCCAAGGGGGTCCACGGCGATGCCCTTCTTCGATTTGGGGGCTCGAGTGGTCGGATTCGTGAGGTGGGGGTAGGCCAAAGCGTCGGCGGTGGCTGTAGGAAGGTGGGCGGTGTGGGGTGGTCGGCCTCCGACGTCAGGCGATGGGGGCGCGGCATGATGGCCTGAGGAGGAGCGGCCTCCATTCATCTCGATCGGGGTTTTTTTTTTTTCTGAAACTGATTTCCAACCAGGAGAGAGAGAAATAGAGTTGGGGATAGGGTTAAGGGTTATTATATAATTATTTTATTTTATTTTATTCTCCAATAAAATTGTTTTTTTCCATTTGATCTCCAATTCTTATCCAACAACTGTCGCCCCTAGCTAATTACCCCACCTCCGAACGCAATGGGATATGTTTTGTGAGCCAGTTCGATTGTTACGATCTGTTTTCATCAAATTTAAAACATAAATCAGTATATATTTAATTTGAACGTACATCTTAAACTACCGGGGTCACACACTAACTAGAAAAATTCCCGAAAAATATTTTCTAGCTTCGTATTGACGATACGGTCCTAACAAAACTAGTTTCGTCGAATTCTGAGACCGTTTGAAAAATGGCCACTTTCCAGTCGATTAAAATCAACTGAAACCGGTCAAACGCGTTTTCCTTTGCCACGCCCACATATTGATTCGAAAAATTATGAAATTTGAAACCTAGTAATAATTTGACATCCCGGATCCAACAAAACTGGTTTCGTCGAAATCCGAGGTCGTTTGCAAAATGTCCATTTTTAAGGGCCTGAATTCCATAGCGACTATTCAGAATTTTCAACTGGACATATCTTTTGATTCCCGCTATGAAATCTCGATTATTCGGATTCGTTGGAAAGATATTATCAATTAGATCCTATCATTTTTGGTTTCACTAAAATCCGGATTGTTTTGCACCCGGTACATTCAATTGAAGTTTGAAATCGAATTATCGAACTACCACGCCATTTTCAATTCTATTTATAATTATATATAAATATTTATATTCTAGCGACGACGCGTATAAATATATATGTTCAAGTTATATTCAAAATAAATTTCTCGTCGATTTTATTTAAAATAATTCATTTTAAATAATCAAAATTCGCTAAAATTGCCAAAATAAAAATTTTAAACTGGCCCAGATTTTCGGGTTGTTACAACTAATCAGGAGTTGATTAGACTGTCAAAAACTGGAAGTTGGATTGATTCAAAACCAACTGGAAATGGATATATGTATGCTGAGTAGATATTGGATGGAAGCAAATGCAAGAGAAAGAATAATGCCCGACAAAAAGGTACATGTTTACATTATAACTTGGGTTTGATGGTTTTATGACCCTACGGGGCAAGCCGCTTGGCTTTTTGATTTTCTTTTGGATTGGAGAAGGCCTAGAAGGGCGAACTGGGGTTGTACCGATTTAGCCATGTAGAGGAGATGCGGCCGACATTTTTCAGAATTTAAAGTTTTAGAAAATTTTCAAATTTTTTGCAAATTACGATAACACGAAATAAATTAATATTTTAATTGGAAAAATTTCGTTCGATTGAAACAGAAACAAAAAGGATTTTTGGACCTAGTTAATAGGGTATGTAGCATCTTTTCCTACCTTAGCAATTTCGAGGACGAAATTATTTTAAGGTGGAAGGAATGTAACGACCCGGATTTTTAGTCGTTGAATTGTAAATATTAATTTTGTTTTAAATATTTTATTTGAATTATATATAGGAATTTATTTAATAAAACGATATTTAAACGTATAATTTATAACATAATTAAAACGAGTTCAAAATGGCGCGGTAGTTTGGAAATTCAATTTCAAATTTCAAATGTATATACGGGATTCTAAATTAGTCGGATTTCTTTGAAACAAGAAATGTTCGGTTCTGTTTAACTATATTTTTCTAGAGGAAGAGAAAATTCAAGATTTCGTCTTATATATTGGGAGTTATGTCCAAATCAAATTTTCAGAAAGTCACTGTGAAATCGTATATAAGCCATAACGGTTATTTAAATATATTTAAATATCGGTCTTGAATTTGGACAAGATTATTTTGAGTCGTAGTTATAAATTAATTTTTAGAATTTTACTATAATTTTTAATTAATTAAATATGCAACTTTTTACTTGGAGTATTTTGCACCCTATATCAATATTTTGGGATTTCATAATATAAGTTAAACTACCGATATTATTATATTTTTGAGATCGTGGTACCTTGCTGGACACGACCGTATTCTTACTTCTGTCTGTAGCGGCTCGACCATAAACGAAATCCTGTATAATAGCTCCTACTTCCTAGTTTTTACGGTGATATGATGATGTTAAAAAAGAAAAAAAGAAAGAAATACTACTTTTAAATTTTATGAACCTTAGTGCACATAATAATGATTGTCTTTTGTATACGTTACTTTATACGACCATACAATTAACTTGCATAACTTATATCAATGTACAATATTATATTTCACCGTGCATGGTGAGATATGTGGCATCACACGTTGGTTTCATCCCAGAAAGGGAAATAGTGCATCCAGACATATTAATACCATAATTATCTAAAATAAAATAAAAACAATAAAATCTTCTCATTAAGGATCATTTAGAGATAATTTATAAAGGTCAGAATCCTATAACAGAGGCCTTCGTTCGTTACTACACAGATCTTTTGGGAAAATCCAGTAATTAGAGAGAGGTATTGAGCAATGCTTAGAAGACTTCCTTATGATGAACCTATGTTGAACTTGCGTGTTGGCATTTCTTGGCTGTCAAACTGTTTTACCGTGGATGACAAGGCAAGTGATAACCGTGCATCCCAAACTTTTCAAACACCGTGCTCTTTAAGCCATCTCATTTTCGTGGCTACCAAGCTGCTGTTTCCGTTCGCCGCATGCCATTTCGTCCTTTAAATACCGGAGAGCATCACACTAGTTCTCAAGCAAAGAATAAAAAAATAATATAAAAAACGAAAGCAAAACTGAAATTTCATTAATTAATTAAAGGTTGGAATCTCAGTCAAATTGTTCGATACATTTCCGCTTTCAGCAAGCTTCGATCTCCTGTTAGTTTTGCCAGGCTCGAATATATTTTCGTTGCTCAAATTCAGTACAACGCATGGAAATTTTGGGGTTTCGTGAAGTTGAGGTTTTAATTCGCGAAACTGAGGTTAGATGTGTGTTCTGCATTTTAAACCGGGTTGCAATTTTTGGTCGATCTAAGCCAGGATTTAAGTTGCGCTTTGCCCTGTGGCCGCGAGTTAGCCGCGAGTTTGGGCTGATGGACGGGATGGGAACGAGAGCTGCGAATGGGCGAATCCAGGTACTGGAGGATGGAGATTTCGGTGGAGGTCTATTGGTGAAGTCGGGTTTAATTTTCATTGAGGAATGATGGATTTCGAGTGGAAGAAAGGTCGGCCATTGTGAACGTTATCAAGCGAGTTTCTGTATTCGAAGAAGGAGTATGTGTGCTGGCATGTTTGTGATGGGGAGGAATTCAACAATGCAGTTGAAAGGTCAAACAGTTTACTTTGGAGTAGGAAGTCATGTCGTTTGGTAACATTATAGTTCGAAGCCGTGAAGGAGGAGACTCATTTCACAGTGTTGATGAATTATATCTGATGTTAAGGTTTGGTAATTGAGTATCAAGTTTAATGGTAGGGTAAAGGAGGTATACGACGTAATCAAGGGAAACTGATAATTATTAAAAGGGTAATTAAGTAAAAGGAGAATATGAAATTGTATGTCATGGCAGTAAGATATGTTGTGGAACCGGAAATGGAGAGACTAACAAGCCGTGATTTATTTGAGTTAAGAGAGATGTTAACAGTTTTGGACGAAGTCGATCACTTTGAAATCATAGCAATGAAATCTACATCGTTGAACTACCATGACCGAGAACCCAGCTAAGTGGAATTCCAGGAAAAAAGTTAACATCTGTTCATTTTACATGGAAACAAAGCAGGACTGTCAACTGTGAAACAAAGTGAGTAAACTCACTAACTTTGCTTCGTTTATATTTTTATATAAACGAATTTTAAATTTATTTTATACTGTGAAATGGTTGCTTGGTTGAAATGGTTGATAAAATTGGTTGATATAATTACATCGTTGATCGATGATTAGTTCTGATATTTCATATTGATGTGAAATAATATTATTAATGCTGATTAACATCTGTGGATGCAGGGAAACGGGTTGGAAGGACCCAACTGGGTTCCTCAATATTTATATTATTGTTTACTGCGATAAATTATGTTGTGTTGAATTCCCTGACCCTAGGAAATTGGTATTTTAATACCGTAAAATATTTTCAAATATAAAAGTGGGTTTGAAATATAAAAAAGGAAATTTAGTTCCATAGTAGAGAATTGAATTTTTTTGAATGGACTTGAAGGTAGGAAATTTTTCTAATAAATAAAACAGGAAGCTGATTATAAACATCTGTTATAAATTTAGTAAAATGTTGTCATTGGATTATATTGAATTTATATGGAAAAGGAGAAATTGGTTTTGGAACCAATAGTTGTAATTGAATTTGATCTTAGTGATTTTAAAGGGGATTATAAATGAGATTATAAATGTTTGAAGTTAAAAGTGAGATTTTTATAAACATTTGTAAATAGAAGTTATAAATATAATTTGGATTTAAAGAATATTTATAAAAATGAAACCAAATGATTGTACATGAAAGAAATAGATTTAGGATTAAAATAAATAATGGTTTAGAGTAAAGAGTTTGCAAATAAAATATATATAATGGAAATTCAGATATAAATATGAATCCAAATTGGAGTTTGAATGAGATAGGGAAATGAGGAATCAATTTAAAAGAAAACGATAATTTTTATTTCAAAATGCTGAATATAAAATAAATGGTGATAACGTAATGATTTGGAAAGTATGAATTCAAAGGGGAATTGGGAATTTGAATTAACGTGAAATGGTAGATAAATTCCGGTGTTCGGAATATGATCGAATATAGATTATTCGAGAGGGAGTTATTGGAATTTAATTATATCGAATTTAGGAAAGTAGTTATTTCTACTTTACGTTTTGAATCAAATTTAATTATTTAATTAATTACTTATTAATTAAAATTAATAAGTACAAATTATATTTTTGTATACCAAATATTTGAAAACAGCGATTATAATGCTACTGCTATGATAAATGTTTTGTAAATTTATGCAGCGATTATGTAACAACCCAAATTTTTGACCATTCAAATCGACAATAAACCACCCATGTCGACCCAAACAAATCGCAAATGCAGGTAGTTATTGGGGAAAAAGAAGAAAAGAAAGAAAGAAAAGAAAAACCAATCACATAATCTCACAGCGGAAGGACAACATATAATACACAAATAGCAGTTTCAAAGCGGTTGAAATGTATACCTCGGTTATAACATTCAATGGTTATCAGAGTTACATATACATACAGCTGTATATGATAAGCAGCGGAAATAATGCAGCGGATATGCATATGTATAGATAGTAGATATACGAAATCTTCATCTTCGATCTCCAAAGCAAAGTCATCTTCGGTAACTGCAACGTCTGCTGACCCGAGCGTATTACATAAAAGAAACACAACAAACACTCGGATCAGCACTAAATCATTCTCATATTAGTCAAATTAAAATATGAAACAAATTTAGTATCATGGGTGTAGTAACTCGAGAGGTGTTACGGGATTTTTCCATCTCTCAAGGATCCGTCGAACTAATACGTACATAGCATAATACGCTATTATGATAGTGTCTATTCAGTAAAGTATAAATACAGAAAATAGCGTAAGCGGGATTACCATATTACCCTTACGCAGTTTATAGGCATCAACGATCTATACAGTACCGTAAATTCACCGTGCTGGCGTTATCAGAGGGCACTCCAAAGAAAGCAATACTAAATCAAAATCGTAGGGGCTCCATAGGAATAAATATGACAAGGCACTCGAGGCAATGCCCAGGGTAGGATTCTACCAATTGCACTCCCGGACCGGTGGTAACGCATAGCAGCCACTACCGCCCACCTCGGAACACACTCACAAAGTCATAAATGGGCCCAAATCATCATCATCATCATAGTCATACAAATATTATTTAAGAAGTGTGTCCGATCAAAGGTGCTACCTCAGTTAGTCACGGTATAGCTCCTGTTTTAGTCATTTCAATTCTGACCCGATGGTCAGGGCTATTTCGCAATCGCTCATTCTTCTACGATCAAGTAAATCGCCTTCAAGTCATCATATCTCAATCTGGATACGTCGAAACGTTCACAGATACGTCAAACGTTCATAGTTGTCAAAGTGGTATCGACACTGACAGAGAGTATGCCTTATGCCGACTCCGGTCTCTTTGACAACCAACGCTTACATCTTTTACATCGGTTGGTTCTTTTTCATTTCAAAGGTTCGCTTTCATACCAAAATATCATATTCTGTTTTGAACCAATTTATATTCAAAATAGAATATAGTTTCATATCGAATGTCATAAATCATACCAAACCGATTATATTCTAATATTAGAATAAATTTCCATATCCTTATACTAAAATCATATAGTGTTTCAAAATCGACTTATATTCCAATAGAATATATTTCATCTCAAGAGATTTCAAATTATTCCAAATCAATTCATATTTGAAATTCATTCATAATAAAATAGAATATATTATTACATAACTTATTTTCAGTCCCTTAGGAGGTAAGTTCACATTATAGTATAATACAATTCACCTTCATATTTGAAATCGATTTATAGTAAAAGAACATAACCTTTATCTTAACTCCATTTGAACGACGGTTCAGACTCAAGCACTTTCATTCGGAAGGAATCTACACTTTATAAAGTAAGTTTATGAAAATAGATGTTATAAAGAAACCTATATATATATAGTAATTTATGTATAGAATATGATAGTTAAAATAGGATAAAATAAGTTTAAACACTAGGTATATACATAAATTTAAAAGTTAATTAAATAATTTAAAATAAAAGAATATAAAGAAAATTTAGTTATAATAAAATAGTTATAGAAAAATTTAATAAATAAATTTTGAAAACAGGATAGTTATTGAAATCAACTATAGAAATATATATGAAAATTCTTTAACTAAAATCGATTCTTCATCCGAACTACAAACTTGAATCTAAACTCCAGTCTCAATGGAGTTGCTTAGCCCAAAAGACTTGTTTCAAATCTCATTTCAACCCATTTACAAATTCAAAGATTCAAAATTTTACTCGTATTAAGTTTAAACAATTCTGAGTATCCTCAATTCCTTTATCCCAATATTAAATTTAATAAAAATCTATAAATCTGGAGTCTACCCAAATTCTTGAAAATCCCAAATCATATAAATTTTTATATCCTTAACACTTCCAATTCATTTGGAAAAAATTCTTAAATCATTTCAAAAAATTTCGAGATTTAGATCTTTAAAGAGAAAATAAAGCTTATCGAAACCGATCCCTTTCCTTTAAATGAAAGTTCCATAAAAATAGAATTTCAAATATAAAAAAAGTCATTTAACCAACCGACGTTCATATAAAATTTGCTATCCTATGGCCAAGTGATTTTCAACTTTAATTCTTGATATCTCATGAATGGATCTATCATTTCAATCCAAATCAGGGTCACAGAGATTTATCATTTCACTCTGTGTTCTTAATTCATTCCATCGATAAATCCCGGGTTCGTTAGATGCCCGTAACATCAAGGTTAAATGGGATTTATCGCTAAAATCCACATGCAATAAAACATACTAGAAATAAGAGCATTTGCAACGTCAATATAAATTCAAAAATAAATTTCAACCAACATACATCACAACCATTTCATTCAACTGATAAGCATTAACTATTCCAGGATTTGGCAGGGGTCGAATTTCATCTATAATTTAAATAAATTATATAACTAATTATGGACTAAACTGAATATTAACACACTAGCATGTCAAATTCAAACAACACATCAAAAATCAACACAACCATGAAACCAAAATTACTTCACAATTTAATTTAATAAAAATGGGAATAATTTAGTCATTTGTGAGCGAAGAATCACTCACCTTCGTGTCTAAATTCAGACGAGCGTCCGACCATAGCCCAAAATTTCACAGTCTCCAAACGCAGTCAGGTTAGTGCCAAAACGTCCGCAATTTCACCATGATCCTAACGCAACAAACCGCACGTCAATCCGTGGTCATATGAAGAAGTTATTCATGTTTTACCATTCGAAATTTAAATATATATATATATATAAATTAATTAAATAATTCCTCACCTAATCTCACCTTGACACGTCAGCCACCCCCCCCCCCCCCCCCCCCCGCATAACACGTTCTTCCCGCTCTTCCTACCTTTCAGCTACAGGAACCCGACGGAACAACCCACCACGCACCAAACTTTGACCGCCTACTATGACCAACTTCGGCCACGAGAGCTGCTCCAACCACCACGTTCTGATCGGCCAGGCAAGACGCTTCCACCGGTGCCCGAACCACCTGCTCCGGTGACTTCCATCGCCGCCGGCGCTGTGAAGAGAAAACGGGTTTTTCCCCGTTCAACCACCGAATCCGACTACCCACAACAACTATTTTCCAAACGAACACCACCAGGGAACTCGTATGGACCTCCTCTCCAATACCCATATCTCCGTTTCCTTAAATAGATCCTAAATCGAAAACCCCTAATTATAGCTTAGGGTTACGATTTCCAGAACTTTGACCGAGATTTTCCGGCAACTCTGATCACTGCATGTCAGAATAAATCGTACCAACGGCTTCTACTCATCGAGAGCTTCAATTTGATATATAATTTGATAGGGTTTGGAGAGATTTTATTTTCAAGCTTGTATTTTTATTTCTAGGGTTTGCAAATTTGTTTTCAGCCATTAACAATGAGGTTTCGATGGAGAAAAAAAAATTATACGTAATAGTGAATGCGCTGATATGTGAAGGAAGAGATTTATTTATATAATTTATAGAAGGTCCAAATGTTAAAACACCCAATTATCAGTTTACAAGGATCTCGTTCACATTTTCGCTCGTACGATCAAACGGTAAGTCGGATTGTAACGCAAATTGAAATCCTATAATAATTCACCGTTCCGGATCCAATGGCACCAGTTTCGTCGAATTCCGAAACAGTCGCCGAAACCGTTAAATTCCACAGTCAAATAAATAAATAAACAAAATATTCAATTATTCGATTAACTGTTTTAAATTCAAATTAAATCTTCATTAAATTCAAATTAAATCAAATTACAACTTAAATAAATTCTATAAATTTATTTCATAAATTTTAAGTTCCCACATCGGATTATTCACAAATTCAAATTTAAATTTCAAATTTAACTTAAACAACCACAATTCCACTATTCAACAATCAAATTTGAAATTCCTTTTTTAACTTAAATAACTTGAATTTAGTTATTCATTAAAATATCACCTTTCACATTTCAACATCTTGAAATATATCTTAATAAAAGAATTTGTTTATATTAAATTCAAACCATCGTCACCCTTAAATCAACAAAAATTTGGATTTTAACAAATATGATCCCGTTTAATTCATTTAAATTTGAAAATTAAATATACAGAAAATGTGGGATGTTACATTCTCACCCACTTAAAAATCTTTTCGTCCTCGAAA
This sequence comes from Allium sativum, assembly GCA_030737875.1. Lineage (NCBI taxonomy): Eukaryota > Viridiplantae > Streptophyta > Magnoliopsida > Asparagales > Amaryllidaceae > Allium > Allium sativum. The sequence goes on along the minus strand of CM060915.1, from coordinate 191,313,299 downwards.
AGAGAACGAGGTAAGGTATTAAACAAGCCATACATTCAAATCCATACTTATAAAATAGTATTTATAAATAAGTATATGGTTGTAAAACCTTATAAATTTTTAACTCCAAAAATCCCGGAAAATTTCGGCAGCATCTCCTTTGTACGGAGAGGTCCGGAAAATCACATATATATATAAAAGTTCAATATACATCTCATCACTCGATGAGGCATCCCAAAATGGGGAAAAACTCATATATAAAACCACCAAAACTTTGTAACACATTTACATACCTTTCATTAGCGTTTATTTGCATTTTTATTACCTTAACATTTAGCGTTTAGCGCAAGCGAGCTCCAAAGCGTAGCGCACACTCCTTACACTTGTTACAACTCGCATACACATGAGATTCAAGCATATGTACAAGATATAGCAAATTGTATACAACTTAGACAACATATATCAACATTTCAACTACAAATCCAAAATATTCATAACAGGTCAGCGAAAAAACAAGGTTTATCACTCACTAAAAGTTGGAATTTGACTAAAACATACTAGGCAAAAGTTGTGGCGTTTGTTTCAGGCTTTCCGAATTGTCCGGACTCGTCGAATTCGGATAAGTCGTTCAAAAGTTATGACTATTTTAGTAAAGGCGAACACTTCAGCCCGCACACTGAAAATGCAGATCTGAAATGTTTTACCCAGTTTTTAACCCTTTAAACAGCAAAATTTAACCCAGCAAATTAAGAAAAAGTTTTAGTACAGACCCTGGGCTTTCCGAATTGTACTCGCACATCGAAATCCGACGCTCCGTTTGAAAGTTATGGTCAAAACAATATAGGTACTCAGTTCAGATTTTTATTTTCTGTGCATACAACTACGACTAGTTCTTGGTTTTTAACATAATTAACTTGAAAATTAGGCAAAACACTATTGACAAAAGTTTTAGTTCAGTTTCTAAAGTTTCCAAAAAGTCCGGAATCGTTAAATTCCGATCATCCATTCAAAAGTTATCGTCACTTTAGCTTCAGCTTATCGACTACTTCAGATTTACATGAACATTGGTTTATTTCTATTCGAATTTCAACATTCTCGATTTCAATACTTTTGTAAATCCTTAACATTTAACTTTTTATCACTTCATTATTCAAGAAACGGATTCATATTCAGTTGCTCACTTAAGTTCGATATTCTTTCTATTCAATTCCCGGTTTCATTTCAAGTGTTTAAATTCCGATTAAATCTTGAATTCATTATAAAATTTCCAATGAACTTGATTACGTTGATCCTTTAATTCATTACCATGGATCAATTTTGCCAACGTTTTATAACTCATTTCTTTCCTAGTACTAAATTCTCAATTGATATTCCTTTCGATCTTCTAATTTATTCTCACAGGTTCAATTCACTCGACCCGACTAAGTTTAGCTTTATTTCATACTTCTTTATTTTAAATTTATCGATGATCCCTATTTTATCAACAACATAAATTCCCTTCCCACTCTTTCTTGAACTAACTTGATATGCTTATTTATTTCCCAAGCCATAAGTTATTGCCACTTTTATTTACACAACAAATTTTTTTTTCCAAATTCGTTTTAGTCGGCTTAGTTGAATTATATTCCATGGTTAAATCTCAATTTCCTTAACGCTTATATCGACTAACTTGGAATTTATTTAAACTTATCATCGCCCCTATTTAAGCATTTTGATAACCACTTCCCTTTTTCTTAATGCTTAAGTAAATTTCCTGGTTTCAAAATCAAAATTCTAACATCTCGATTAACCTTAGTACGCGAGTTATTCTTATGAGTTAAGGTGGACTCAAGTGCTCGATTCCGGGTTTATAGGCCAAGTTTAAGTAACATATGTACTTGTAAATTTTTATAGAAGGTCATATCATAAAAGTTGAAACCTAAATCTTAAGTAACAAAGAACATAGAAATTTCAATTCTAGTTTAATCCAATTCCAACTTTAAATAACCAATACTAATACCTTTATATAATATTTATACTATATGAAATGAAATCCAACTTAGACTTTATATTCGCTATAGTGCCTTAATAAGGTTATCATTAAGGTTCCTTACATTTCTACTTCATCGATCATTCACCTTTCATAAATAAACTTTATTTCTTAAAAATTTCCTTCTCAACTAAATTAACTCACTCATCAACTATTTCACGTCATAATTTGTTACCATTTCGTTTCACCACCAAGTTCTTCAGTTCATTTTAGTCGACTTGAATTAAGTTTTATCTCCTACATTCTTCAGCACTTCTATCGACTAACCTTGTAACTTATTTGACTTAATTATCATCCACGTTTTTGAGCTTTAACGATGGTTCCTTTCTCTCAACACTTAAGTCTATTTCTTAGTTTCAACATCAAGGACTCAAATGGATCAGGCTACCTTATTACCTGAATTAATTATTATTTTTCAAGATGAACTTAAATATTTTGATTCCGGGTTTTAAAACTAAGTTTAAAAATGCATATATGTTTATAAAATTCATAGAAAACATATAATTAACAAAACGAGGAAATTTCAATCTTGGTTAAATCTTAACTCCACTTTACATATCATCGAAAATTAAATCAAAATCTTTTCCCAACGAGTTATGAAAAGTATGGAGTGGGCTCCCCCACTTAGACGCTTCAGAATAAACATCGATAATGCATGCACTCATTACCGAAATCTTTTCTGATGTCCGAGAAGGGATTACACACTTTAATCCTTAAAATCCTTTAGAAAACTATTTATAATGCGATATTTTTTTCTTCAAAATTTCATAACACTCTTTCAAGAGTACCCCAGGATCAAGTTTCAAGTTCATTTCTATTTCAATCTCAAACCATTCTCATCCAATTACACTTAAAGGTATCATTTCATTTCATATATTTCTTAGACCATTTAAATTCCTTATTAAATTTATTATTGAATCAACCGTAATAGGTATAAATTTAATATTGCCACCTACTAAAACAAATACATGCATACTTGAACCAAATATATATATTCAATATATTTTAAAATATGACCAGAAACCATATTATATCGATCATTCTGTTCGATTATTTAGGAATTCCTATCGATTCCATGGCCTCCCATATATCGATCAGAACTCATAAATATTCAACAGAATAAGTCAACACAACAGAAAACAAATTTGTATCAAAATACAAGTACGCTCTCTCATATCACTCAACTCATTCTACGGCGTTTTTAACCCCATCTCTAATGAGTTAATTCCCAACAGAGCCAAGGTTATCGCCAACCATCACTTTGATACCAACTGTAACGACCCAAATTTTTGACCGTTCAAATCGACAATAAACCACCCATGTCGACCCAAACAAATCGCAAATGCAGGTAGTTATTGGGGAAAGAAGAAAAGAAAGAAAGAAAAGAAAAACCAATCACAGAATCTCACAGCGGAAGGACAACATATAATAAACAAATAGCAGTTTAAAAGCGGTTGAAATGTATACCTCGATTATAACATTCAATGGTTATCAGAGTTACATATACATACAGCTGTACATGATAAGCAGCGGAAATAATGAAGCGGATATTCATATGTATAGATAGTAGATATACCAAATCTTCGTCTTCGATCTCCAAAGCACAGTCATCTTCGGTAACTGCAACGTCTGCTGACCCGAGCGTATTACATAAAAGTAACACAACAAACACTCGGATCACCACTAAATCATTCTCATATTAGTCAAATTAAAATATGAAACAAATTTAGTATCATGGGTGCAGTAACTCGAGAGATGTTACGGGATTTTTCCATCTCTCAAGGATCCGTCGAACTAATACGTACATAGCATAATACGCTATTATGATAGTGTCTATTCAGTAAAGTATAAATACAGAAAATAGCGTAAGCGGGATTACCATATTACCCTTACGCAGTTTATAGGCATCAACGATCTATACAGTACCGTAAATTCACCGTACTGGCGTTATCAGAGGGCACTCCAAAGAAAGCAATACTAAATCAAAATCGTAGGGGCTCCATAGGAATAAATATGACAAGGCACTCGAGGCAATGCCCAGGGTAGGATTATACCAATTGCACTCCCGGACCGGTGGTAACGCATAGCAGCCACTACCGCCCACCTCGGAACACACTCACAAAGTCATAAATGGGCCCAAATCATCATCATCATCATCATCATCATCATCATCATAGTCATACAAATATTATTTAAGAAGTGTGTCCGATCAAAGGTGCTACCTCAGTTAGTCACGGTATAGCTCCTGTTTTAGTCATTTCAATTCTGACCCGATGGTCAGGGCTATTTCGCAATCGCTCATTCTTCTACGATCAAGTAAATCGCTGTAACAACCCGGAAAATCTGGGCCAGTTTAAAATTTTTATTTTGGCAATTTTAGCGAATTTTGAATATTTAAAATAGATTATTTTAAATAATATCGACGAGAAATTTATTTTGAACATAATTCGAACGTATATATTATACGCGTCGTCGTTAGAATATAAATAATTTTATATAATTATAAATAGAATTGAAAATGGCGCGGTAGTTCGAAAATTCGATTTCTAATTTCAAATGAATATACATAATTCAATATAAGTCAAAATTGAACGAAACAAGAAATATTTGAATCTGTATAACTATATCTTTGTAACGAAGTTAACAAACTGAGATTTCATCTTAGAAATGATAAGATATGTCCAGTTTAAAATTAGAAATAGTCGCTGTGGAATTTATATATATTTATATATATATAAGGCCCTTAAAAATAGCCATTTTGCAAACGACCTCGGATTTCGACGAAACCACTTTTGTTGGATCCGTAGTGTAAAGTTATTGCTAGATTTCAAATTTCATAATTTTTCGAATCAATATGTGAGCGTGGTAAAGGAAAACGCGTTTGACCAGTTTCAGTTGATTTTAATCGACTGGAAATTGGCCATTTTTCAAACGATCTCAGAATTCGACGAAACTAGTTTTGTTAGGACCGTATCGTCAATACGAAGCTAGAAAATATTTTTCGGGAATTTTTCTAGTTAGTATGTGACCCCGGTAATTTGAAATGTACGTTTAAAATTCAATATAGTGATTTAAGTGTAAATTTAACGGAAACTGATTGTAACAGCCGAATCAACTTGCGGTACATATCCCATTGTGTTCGGAATGGGGGTAGAACGTTATGGACGACAGGCGGTGGGCCTCGTTCCGAGGTCGTATGTAAAAGTCAACTCTTTGCAAATTAAATAATTAATAATTAAATAAATATAATAAAAAAAATTCTTATCTTCCCCCCCCCCCCTTAAAACTTTCTGCCCCCCCCCCCCCCCCCCGTCATTCGTGGAAAAGAAATATAAAAAAAAAAAAAACCCCAAAGACGCGATCGATCCACCATCGCACTCCCTCCCTGGCGCCGCCGTCCTTCACCGCCCCACCTCCTCTTCTCCGATCCCCCTCCTTCCCTTCCCCCTCTCGCTTCTCTCCCCTCCTTCCCTGGTTAAAAACCCGCACGCCCCCCCCCCAGGCCTAGGTCAGCTCGAAGCCGCCGCCTCCGGCCTGCCAACGCCGTCTCCGAGGCTCCCGACCCCCTGCGCCCTCCCTCCACCTCCGGCGACGAGGACGAGCCCCCCCCTGTAAGCAAGTCTTTTTATTTTATTTTATTGTCTTATTTTTATTTTATAAAACAGAATTTAAAAAAAAAGGAGAAAAAAAAAACTGATTTTGAAAAAGCATTTAAAAACTGATTTTATTTTTGGATTTTAAAAAGAAAAGATTTAAACTTTAAAATCGAAAAGATTTAAACTTGGAAAGTAAAAGAGTTAAACTTTGAAAAGTAAAAGAAAAGATTTGATCTTTAGAATGGAAAAGTCGGAAATAAAAATTCGATTTTTATATATTGAACTTCGGAAATAAAAATAGGATTTTTATATATTGAACTTCGATAGAAAAATAGGATTTTTATATATTGAACTTCGATAGAAAAATAGGATTTTTATATATTGAACTTCGATGGAAAAATAGAATTTTTATATATTGAAGTTCGATATAAAAATATGATTTTTATATATGGAATAACATGGTAAAAATTCGATTTTTAAATATATGAAGTGATTATAAAAATATGATTTTTAAATTGAAAACGAACAAATAAAAATGTGATTTTTATTTTAAAGACATCGAAATATAAAAATGTGTGATTTTTATATATGTAGTGACTACGGGCAACGAAGGTGACAAAAAGGCGAAACGACGAAGACTTCTGCAAATGAAGTGCCGTGGAGCTAGGATAGCTATAAGTGAGAATTTCTCACCTTTCAATTTCCTTTCTAGTTATATATATATACTAGGATGCAGACGGTGCTTAGTAGCACCCGACACAATCGTCCACAGACCATGGACTTGTTTGTTTGACTGTTTGGTGATTGATTGCGATATTGGTTTGAATGTGGTTTGTGGTGTGAAAAATCGAATCGATAAATTGGTTAGGATTAGACGTGCGCCGTTATAAGGCGAAGGAGTAAGGCTAGGTTAGACTCTTACTCCAAATTTTGTGGTTTGCATAACGAAAGTGAATTTGATTGATGTGTGAATGGCGTGGGCCTTCACTAGACCGGGGATTAGGCTAGGCCTCGTCCCGTTTCTAGTATCGTGCCGTTATGCCGCCGAAATTTTCTAAAATAAGTTAGAAAAATAAAAAAATATCATTTTATTATGTAAATGAATAATAGAAATTCATATGTTGGAATAAAATGTTTTATCGTTAAAAATATAATTTTTAACGTGAATATGAATATAGTGAAAGTGAATAAATAAATATTCATTTACAAACCAGACGGTTTGTTTATGTACACCTATTTGAATGACATTGATTGGGACGATAAATTTTACACATCGCTCAACTGCACAAATAAAATATGTGTGTGATTGTTTGAAACCCCACACGGGTGTTGGGATGAAATTTGAAGTTCACTCATCCTGATTGATTGAATATGTCGATCGATTGATTGACAGGCTGTTATAAGCGTTAGATATCTATATGTGATGCTTATACAGTGTAGTGCACTTTGGTTGATGGTTGATTATTTTTCAATGCTATGATATACATGTGTTGTATGAAAATCCATATAATTAACTTTATATGGTAATTGATTGGGCCTCATTCCAATTTGAAAAATAAATAATATTATAAAATAAAAGTTCATGTGTTGACAGTACTCATTCATTGAGATTGGTCATGTGTTGAACGAAATATTTTGATAATAACAACTATTTTGAAAATAGAAATTTATGAAGCCGTGTTGATTAGATTGACGCCATTTTGACGTGAACGATATTTATATTGATTGAAAACGATTTCGAAATGAATTGAATTGAAAACGAATTCAAAATGAATTGAAAACGATTTCGAAATGAATTGAATTGAAAACGAATTCAAAATGAATTGAAAACGATTTCGAAATGAATTGAATTGAAAACGAATTCAAAATGAATTGAAAACGATTTCGAAATGAATTGAATTGAAAACGAATTCAAAATGAATTGAAAACGATTTTGAAATGAAATGAATTGAAAACGAATTCAAAATGAATTGAAAACGATTTCGAAATGAATTGAATTGAAAACGAATTCAAAATGAATTGAAAACGATTTCGAAATGAATTGAATTGAAAACGATTTCGAAATGAATTGAATTGAAAACGATTTCGAAATGAATTGAATTGAAAACGAATTCAAATGGAATTGAAAGCGAATTGAAATGAATTCAAATTGAAATTTGAATTGAATAGAAATGAATTTTAAAACGAATTTATAAAGAAGAATTCAATTTTGCTTTGAATTGAAATGGAAGTTGAAATAGATTTTGAAACGAATTTTAAAACTATTTATATAATTCGTTTTAAATAGAAATCGACGAAGTATATATTATATATATTATATATATAATATAATGGCCTGAATAGAACGCGCCGCGCCGCGGCAGTTCGTGAATTTCGACCATTTATTTCAAACGGACATTACGGGAGATCCGACCGTCGGATTCTCCTAAAACCGGAACCGTTGGGTTCGTATCGAAAAGAGCTTTCTAACGAATATTAGAAATTTGAAATCTAACGGTTGGATTTGGAATTATGTCCAAATCAAATTTGAAAAAGGTCGCTGTAAGTGCAGTTCGATGGCCATTGATGGAAATCGACTGTACGGGCCTTGATAAAATTATTAAAAATAGTAATAATTTGTGTAAAATCATAAGAAATGATTTGGGAAGAATTGGGATGAAAAACTCCATATTTGAAAAGATAAAAATAGATTTTTATCTAAATGAACTAGTTTTGAACTAGAATTATAATTCTATTTATTTTTAAATAAATAAATTGAATTTGAAAAAGGTTTTGAAAATAACCAAAATATCCAATGATTGCATTGGAATGGATTTGAATCGAAATTGTCTTCGGAATATTTCGATGTTGGGATTCGTGATTATACAGATGTTGATATGGAAATTTGAAAGATATATATTTATATCGTTATTTCCAATACGACATCTGTTAGTCGTAGAATTCGATATTGAATATAAGCCGATATATTTTCTATTCAGAGCCTTGTATTGAATATCGAATGTGATTTGGGTTTGTCGTGAATGGTGTCTTCACTAACACTGTTCTTGAACCCAGTTGAGAAAAGATTAAATCTTTTTATTTAGATTTAATGAAGTGTACCAATTAAATAATATTTAATTGGAATTGAATTGATATTGATTTTTGGGTTTATCGTGAACAGTGTTTTAAATAACACTCGTTCTTTAACCCGATGATTAATGAATGTGATTTTGGGTTTATCGTGAACCGTGTTTTTAAATGACACTGATTCTTTAACCCAGTCGAAGATTAAAACTAAGTGGAGTTTTAATGAATCTTTAATTAGATTGAAATGATCGAAAGTGGAGTATCACCAGTTTTGCTCCAGGCGATAGTTAAATCTTTAATTAGATTTGAACGTGAAATGGTAATTGAATTTACCGATAACACCGTGGTGTTAGATATGAAGTATTACCAGTTTTACTTCATGGGATGAATAGGTTGGGATTGGGAAATTAAAACAAATGATTACTTCGGTAAGGTTCGCTAATCCCGACAAGTTTGAATTGATATTCAAGAATGGATTAAAGAATAAATTCAAGGAATTTATCTTTGATAAAAGTAATGGGAATCTTTCCCTATGAATGTGAAATTTAGAAACTAACTGTCGGTTAGCCAAGCAGAATGGTTTTCTGGATATTGATCTGATGTTGGTTTCGGCCTTCGGGGTTAATATTTGGGAAATTATTCTCTTGATTAATTTACGGTTAGTGACTAATGAATTGGAATGAGGCGTATGTTGTGTTTGTGTAACACTTTTTATAACATATACGCGCGAGTTATTCGGAAAGACCGGGTTTATCCCATTCTGAATAACTGATACGACGATAAGTCGAAGATGAAGACGATGGTCGAAGACCGGAGGTCTTCACGTCGTTTGGGGGATAACTGATGATCTTGATTGGGCTGTACACCCAAGAAGATGGAAACAGTTAGTGATCGTCCAGACGTACTTGGAGATCGATGGATATGCGGGGTACTAGGTGCCTCCGGCTTCGTTCAGACCCAGAACGGACTTGTAAATGGACTGTGTGTCTGACATTGGATTTTAGTCCGTGTGGTTGATCTCTATTAAATATATATCTGTTTGGCGGCGGAGAATTTATTCTCTTGCTTAACGCCCTTCTCTGAGACGTACGAGCTCAGGGGTTATATATTGATGGGTATCAAACGCATGGAGTGAATTGCCTGTGTGGCATGCCTAAGTGGCAATTGATCGAGGCTTCTGTTGAAAAGAAAAGTCTTGTGGTGATGATCAAAGCAAGGCCTTTGTGGCGTAGCTTTGTGTAACGTTTACCTCGCGTGTTTCACACCCGGTATGAACCAAAAACGGGAGACGGACCTCAGGGAGGGCATGCGTTTCTTTCTAGTTAGAAGTGGCGTCAGTGGTTTTACACGCCCTGACGAGTTTGACTTATGTGGTTGTTGCTGTTGCGAGGCGCCTCGGTTATATCGGTTTCGGCCGATGCTTCTGGTCGGCTGACGGACCAGACTTACACCCCATAGGGTGGGGAAACGTAGTGTTCAGGCATTTTAATCCACATCGGTGGACCGGCCCGGTCGCTCCAAGGGTCGATGCGCTCTGACCCTGTGGCTCGGGCTAGAGAGTCACGAATCGGTTGGGGACTATCTTTTGCCTCGGTTCATAGACGGAAATCCAATTTCCAAATACGTGCCATTTGCGGTTTTATTTGTAATCCTATATATGGCGACATAGTGGTATGGGGCATTCATGCCGCCTATGATTGATACTTATGATTTGAAGTTGTTTTATACTCTATGCACTTATAATAGTATCAAATGATTTGTTTTAAACGTATCAAGCATTCTTTAGCTGTTATAAGGGAAAACCCTATCCCCGGGCTTGCGATTGCATTGTGTGATAGTACCTGGGTCTTATAACAGCTTCATTTTTCTTTATTTAGCATTGCGCTGTTTGTTTTATGCACTGGTATTCTTGGGAGGAAACCCGTTCCGTGTTATACGGCGTGGTCCCTTGATTTACCTAACTTTAAAAATAAAGATTAACTGTTTTAGTTCTCACACCAGTCACATGACTGACCTGGAGTTTATTGTTTTAACCTAAACTCTGGGTGCCCTTATTTTCGACACGGGCAGCTAGTAGTTTTGGTTTTGCAGATTTATATTCACAGGATCCTGGTTTACAGCTGGAACGGTATCCGGAAAGCTTTGTATCCGTATATCTCTTCTAGTTGTGTATTGTATTATTTTCCGCTGCTATGTATTTCAATGTAATTTAAATCTCTGATATTTCTGTGTAATATTTATTTGTTTATACTCTGTATATTCATGTATTCTGGTGCATTGTTGTAATATACAATGAAATGTTCTTCTGTATGCGTTCTGTTTTGTCCTGTTCTCAAACGATAGGGCGTTTCGAACGGTCTGGGTCGGTTTAGCGACTGGTTCAGACCGAGCGAAATTCCTTGCCGTCACAGTTGGTATCAGAGCTTTGGTTTACAAAGCTAGAGAACAAGACACATTAGAAACATACGAAAGAATTCATCAGATATTGGGTTAGTAATATCCAATTAGAATGACTCGTTAGAGATAGGATCAGTAGTATCCTAGAACGAGTGTGAAGAGTTATTTTTCAAATGAAAACAATTTTGTTTTGAAAATTTAAATCAATTATTCGTATTTGATTATTTTTTTTATATTGATTAGGACAATCCAAAATATAAAGATTTTTGCGTATGCGCCTAGCTAGCGTGTATTCGAAGTTTTGATATATTGGATAGATATAGAATTACACTCTAATCGCCCGGAGATGATTTTGATGATGGAGCTCCATCATTAGAATTTATATTCGAGGGACGAACGTGTAATATCTATATACTTCCTATTGACTGGTGTGAGAACCAAATCTTATATAGCTAGAATACATTGTTGTGATTTGGCATCAAAAACATGATTTTTGTATATGTATCAAAATTATGAAATTCGAAACTCTAATTCACTAATTGATTGATGATTGTGTTGTTTGTTTAATTGTTTGATAATTTTGAACCAATTAGCCTAATTGAATCAAATATTGAACTATATTGAAAATTGGTCGCATTTGCTTGCATATACATATATATCCTTGAACAGGTCATAGCAAGGAGGCTAGAGCAGAGAATAAAATTTGTTTGCCCGACAAATAGGTACATGTTTACTACATAATTTCCTGTTTTGTTTGGGTGATGATGATTTTGTGAGCCTATTGGCTAGCCGCTTGGCTTTTTCTTTTTCTTTTTGAGATCTGAAGGACCGGGGAAGCTATTTGAAATTCCCCGATGCTCCCATTGCAGGGGAGGTTATGGCGAAATTTTTCGAAAATTTAGGGTGTTAGCCAAATTTTTGAAATTTTGAAAATTCTCGGAAACTAAAGAGTTGGAGAAAGGAAGCCAGATCGAACGTAGTGTTGATTAATCAAACCACTTTCGACTTTGTTCCTTTTCGGGGACGAAAAGTTTTAAGTGGGGGAGATTGTAACAACCCGGAAAATCTGGGCCAGTTTAAAATTTTTATTTTGGCAATTTTAGCGAATTTTGAATATTTAAAATAGATTATTTTAAATAATATCGACGAGAAATTTATTTTGAACATAATTCGAACGTATATATTATACGCGTCGTCGTTAGAATATAAATAATTTTATATAATTATAAATAGAATTGAAAATGGCGCGGTAGTTCGAAAATTCGATTTCTAATTTCAAATGAATATACAAAATTCAATATAAGTCAAAATTGAACGAAACAAGAAATATTTGAATCTGTATAACTATATCTTTGTAACGAAGTTAACAAACTGAGATTTCATCTTAGAAATGATAAGATATGTCCAGTTTAAAATTAGAAATAGTCGCTGTGGAATTTATATATATTTATATATATATATATAAGGCCCTTAAAAATAGCCATTTTGCAAACGACCTCGGATTTCGACAAAACCACTTTTGTTGGATCCGTAGTGTAAAGTTATTGCTAGATTTCAAATTTCATAATTTTTCGAATCAATATGTGAGCGTGGTAAAGGAAAACGCGTTTGACCAGTTTTAGTTGATTTTAATCGACTGGAAATTGGCCATTTTTCAAACGATCTCAGAATTCGACGAAACTAGTTTTGTTAGGACCGTATCGTCAATACAAAGCTAGAAAATATTTTTCGGGAATTTTTCTAGTTAGTATGTGACCCCTGTAATTTGAAATGTACGTTTAAAATTCAATATAGTGATTTAAGTGTAAATTTAACGGAAACTGATTGTAACAGCCGAATCAACTTGCGGTACATATCCCATTGTGTTCGGAATGGGGGTAGAACGTTATGGACGACAGGCGGTGGGCCTCGTTCCGAGGTCGTATGTAAAAGTCAACTCTTTGCAAATTAAATAATTAATAATTAAATAAATATAAAAAAAATTAAAAATCTTATCTTCCCCCCCCTTAAAACTTTCTGCCCCCCCCCCCCCGTCATTCGTGGAAAAGAAATATAATAATAAAAAAAAAACCCCAAAGACGCGATCGATCCACCATCGCACTCCCTCCCTGGCGCCGCCGTCCTTCACCGCCCCACCTCCTCTTCTCCGATCCCCCTCCTTCCCTTCCCCCTCTCGCTTCTCTCCCCTCCTTCCCTGGTTAAAAACCCGCACGCCCCCCCCCAGGCCTAGGTCAGCTCGAAGCCGCCGTCTCCGGCCTGCCAACGCCGTCTCCGAGGCTCCCGACCCCCTGCGCCCTCCCTCCACCTCCGGCGACGAGGACGAGCCCCCCCCTGTAAGCAATTCTTTTTAATTTTTTTATTTTATTTTATTGTCTTATTTTTATTTTATAAAACAGAATTTAAAAAAAAAAAGGAGAAAAAAAAAACTGATTTTGAAAAAGCATTTAAAAACTGATTTTATTTTTGGATTTTAAAAAGAAAAGATTTAAACTTTAAAATCGAAAAGATTTAAACTTGGAAAGTAAAAGAGTTAAACTTTGAAAAGTAAAAGAAAAGATTTGATCTTTAGAATGGAAAAGTCGGAAATAAAAATTCGATTTTTATATATTGAACTTCGGAAATAAAAATAGGATTTTTATATATTGAACTTCGATAGAAAAATAGGATTTTTATTTATTGAACTTCGATAGAAAAATAGGATTTTTATATATTGAACTTCGATGGAAAAATGGGATTTTTATATATTGAAGTTCGATATAAAAATATGATTTTTATATATGGAATAACATGGTAAAAATTCGATTTTTAAATATATGAAGTGATTATAAAAATATGATTTTTAAATTGAAAACGAACAAATAAAAATGTGATTTTTATTTTAAAGACATCGAAATATAAAAATGTGTGATTTTTATATATGTAGTGACTACGGGCAACGAAGGTGACAAAAAGGCGAAACGACGAAGACTTCTGCAAATGAAGTGCCGTGGAGCTAGGATAGCTATAAGTGAGAATTTCTCACCTTTCAATTTCCTTTCTAGTTATATATATATACTAGGATGCAGACTGTGCTTAGTAGCACCCGACACAATCGTCCACAGACCATGGACTTGTTTGTTTGACTGTTTGGTGATTGATTGCGATATTGGTTTGAATGTGGTTTGTGGTGTGAAAAATCGAATCGATAAATTGGTTAGGATTAGACGTGCGCCGTTATAAGGCGAAGGAGTAAGGCTAGGTTAGACTCTTACTCCAAATTTTGTGGTTTGCATAACGAAAGTGAATTTGATTGATGTGTGAATGGCGTGGGCCTTCACTAGACCGGGGATTAGGCTAGGCCTCGTCCCGTTTCTAGTATCGTGCCGTTATGCCTGCGAAATTTTCTAAAATAAGTTAGAAAAATAAAAAAATATCATTTTATTATGTAAATGAATAATAGAAATTCATATGTTGGAATAAAATGTTTTATCGTTAAAAATATAATTTTTAACGTGAATATGAATATAGTGAAAGTGAATAAATAAATATTCATTTACAAACCAGACGGTTTGTTTATGTACACCTATTTGAATGACATTGATTGGGACGATAAATTTTACACATCGCTCAACTGCACAAATAAAATATGTGTGTGATTGTTTGAAACCCCACACGGGTGTTGGGATGAAATTTGAAGTTCACTCATCCTGATTGATTGAATATGTCGATCGATTGATTGACAGGCTGTTATAAGCGTTAGATATCTATATGTGATGCTAATACAGTGTAGTGCACTTTGGTTGATGGTTGATTATTTTTCAATGCTATGATATACATGTGTTGTATGAAAATCCATATAATTAACTTTATATGGTAATTGATTGGGCCTCATTCCAATTTGAAAAATAAATAATATTATAAAATAAAAGTTCATGTGTTGATAGTACTCATTCATTGAGATTGGTCATGTGTTGAACGAAATATTTTGATAATAACAACTATTTTGAAAATAGAAATTTATGAAGCCGTGTTGATTAGATTGACGCCATTTTGACGTGAACGATATTTATATCGATTGAAAACGATTTCGAAATGAATTGAATTGAAAACGAATTCAAAATGAATTGAAAACGATTTCGAAATGAATTGAATTGAAAACGAATTCAAAATGAATTGAAAACGATTTCGAAATGAATTGAATTGAAAACGAATTCAAAATGAATTGAAAACGATTTCGAAATGATATGAATTGAAAACGAATTCAAAATGAATTGAAAACGATTTCGAAATGAATTGAATTGAAAACGAATTCAAAATGAATTGAAAACGATTTCGAAATGAATTGAATTGAAAACGATTTCGAAATGAATTGAATTGAAAACGATTTCGAAATGAATTGAATTGAAAACGAATTCAAATGGAATTGAAAGCAAATTGAAATGAATTCAAATTGAAATTTGAATTGAATAGAAATGAATTTTAAAACGAATTTATAAAGAAGAATTCAATTTTGCTTTGAATTGAAATGGAAGTTGAAATAGATTTTGAAACGAATTTTAAAACTATTTATATAATTCGTTTTAAATAGAAATCGACGAAGTATATATTATATATATTATATATATAATATAATGGCCTGAATAGAACGCACCGCGCCGCGGCAGTTCGTGAATTTCGACCATTTATTTCAAACGGACATTACGGGAGATCCGACCGTCGGATTCTCCTAAAACCGGAACCGTTGGGTTCGTATCGAAAAGAGCTTTCTAACGAATATTAGAAATTTGAAATCTAACGGTTGGATTTGGAATTATGTCCAAATCAAATTTGAAAAAGGTCGCTGTAAGTGCAGTTCGATGGCCATTGATGGAAATCGACTGTACGGGCCTTGATAAAATTATTAAAAATAGTAATAATTTGTGTAAAATCATAAGAAATGATTTGGGAAGAATTGGGATGAAAAACTCCATATTTGAAAAGATAAAAATAGATTTTTATCTAAATGAACTAGTTTTGAACTAGAATTATAATTGTATTTATTTTTAAATAAATAAATTGAATTTGAAAAAGGTTTTGAAAATAACCAAAATATCCAATGATTGCATTGGAATGGATTTGAATCGAAATTGTCTTCGGAATATTTCGATGTTGGGATTCGTGATTATACAGATGTTGATATGGAAATTTGAAAGATATATATTTATATCGTTATTTCCAATACGACATCTGTTAGTCGTAGAATTCGATATTGAATATAAGCCGATATATTTTCTATTCAGAGCCTTGTATTGAATATCGAATGTGATTTGGGTTTGTCGTGAATGGTGTCTTCACTAACACTGTTCTTGAACCCAGTTGAGAAAAGATTAAATCTTTTTATTTAGATTTAATGAAGTGTACCAATTAAATAATATTTAATTGGAATTGAATTGATATTGATTTTTGGGTTTATCGTGAACAGTGTTTTAAATAACACTCGTTCTTTAACCCGATGATTAATGAATGTGATTTTGGGTTTATCGTGAACCGTGTTTTTAAATGACACTGATTCTTTAACCCAGTCGAAAATTAAAACTAAGTGGAGTTTTAATGAATCTTTAATTAGATTGAAATGATCGAAAGTGGAGTATCACCAGTTTTGCTCCAGGCGATAGTTAAATCTTTAATTAGATTTGAACGTGAAATGGTAATTGAATTTACCGATAACACCGTGGTGTTAGATATGAAGTATTACCAGTTTTACTTCATGGGATGAATAGGTTGGGATTGGGAAATTAAAACAAATGATTACTTCGGTAAGGTTCGCTAATCCCGACTAGTTTGAATTGATATTCAAGAATGGATTAAAGAATAAATTCAAGGAATTTATCTTTGATAAAATTAATGGGAATCTTTCCCTATGAATGTGAAATTTAGAAACTAACTGTCGGTTAGCCAAGCAGAATGGTTTTCTGGATATTGATCTGATGTTGGTTTCGGCCTTCGGGGTTAATATTTGGGAAATTATTCTCTTGATTAATTTACGGTTAGTGACTAATGAATTGGAATGAGGCGTATGTTGTGTTTGTGTAACACTTTTTATAACATATACGCGAGTTATTCGGAAAGACCGGGTTTATCCCATTCTGAATAACTGATACGACGATAAGTCGAAGATGAAGACGATGGTCGAAGACCGGAGGTCTTCACGTCGTTTGGGGGATAACTGATGATCTTGATTGGGCTGTACACCCAAGAAGATGGAAACAGTTAGTGATCGTCCAGACGTACTTGGAGATCGATGGATATGCGGGGTACTAGGTGCCTCCGGCTTCGTTCAGACCCAGAACGGACTTGTAAATGGACTGTGTGTCTGACATTGGATTTTAGTCTGTGTGGTTGATCTCTATTAAATATATATCTGTTTGGCGGCGGAGAATTTATTCTCTTGCTTAACGCCCTTCTCTGAGACGTACGAGCTCAGGGGTTATATATTGATGGGTATCAAACGCATGGAGTGAATTGCCTGTGTGGCATGCCTAAGTGGCAATTGATCGAGGCTTCTGTTGAAAAGCAAAGTCTTGTGGTGATGATCAAAGCAAGGCCTTTGTGGCGTAGCTTTGTGTAACGTTTACCTCGCGTGTTTCACACCCGGTATGAACCAAAAACGGGAGACGGACCTCAGGGAGGGCATGCGTTTCTTTCTAGTTAGAAGTGGCGTCAGTGGTTTTACACGCCCTGACGAGTTTGACTTATGTGGTTGTTGCTGTTGCGAGGCGCCTCGGTTATATCGGTTTCGGCCGATGCTTCTGGTCGGCTGACGGACCAGACTTACACCCCATAGGGTGGGGAAACGTAGTGTTCAGGCATTTTAATCCACATCGGTGGACCGGCCCTGTCGCTCCAAGGGTCGATGCGCTCTGACCCTGTGGCTCGGGCTAGAGAGTCACGAATCGGTTGGGGACTATCTTTTGCCTCGGTTCATAGACGGAAATCCAATTTCCAAATACGTGCCATTTGCGGTTTTATTTGTAAACCTATAAATGGCGACATAGTGGTATGGGGCATTCATGCCGCCTATGATTGATACTTATGATTTGAAGTTGTTTTATACTCTATGCACTTATAATAGTATCAAATGATTTGTTTTAAACGTATCAAGCATTCTTTAGTTGTTATAAGGGAAAACCCTATCCCCCGGCTTGCGATTGCATTGTGTGATAGGACCTGGGTCTTATAACAGCTTCATTTTTCTTTATTTAGCATTGCGCTGTTTGTTTTATGCACTGGTATTCTTGGGAGGAAACCCGTTCCGTGTTATACGGCGTGGTCCCTTGATTTACCTAACTTTAAAAATAAAGATTAACTGTTTTAGTTCTCACACCAGTCACATGACTGACCTGGAGTTTATTGTTTTAACCTAAACTCTGGGTGCCCTTATTTTCGACACGGGAAGCTAGTAGTTTTGGTTTTGCAGATTTATATTCACAGGATCCTGGTTTACAGCTGGAACGGTATCCGGAAAGCTTTGTATCCGTATATCTCTTCTAGTTGTGTATTGTATTATTTTCCGCTGCTATGTATTTCAATGTAATTTAAATCTCTGATATTTCTGTGTAATATTTATTTGTTTATACTCTGTATATTCATGTATTCTGGTGCATTGTTGTAATATACAATGAAATGTTCTTCTGTATGCGTTCTGTTTTGTCCTGTTCTCAAACGATAGGGGGTTTCGAACGGTCTGGGTCGGTTTAGCGACTGGTTCAGACCGAGCGAAATTCCTTGCCGTCACAATCGCCTTCAAGTCATCATATCTCAATCTGGATACGTCGAAACGTTCACAGATACGTCAAACGTTCATAGTTGTCAAAGTGGTATCGACACTGACAGAGAGTATGCCTTATGCCGACTCCGGTCTCTTTGACAACCAACGCTTACATCTTTTACATCGGTTGGTTCTTTTTCATTTCAAAGGTTCGCTTTCATACCAAAATATCATATTCTGTTTTGAACCAATTTATATTCAAAATAGAATATAGTTTCATATCGAATGTCATAAATCATACCAAACCGATTATATTCTAATATTAGAATAAATTTCCATATCCTTATACTAAAATCATATAGTGTTTCAAAATCGACTTATATTCCAATAGAATATATTTCATCTCAAGAGATTTCAAATTATTCCAAATCAATTCATATTTGAAATTCATTCATAATAAAATAGAATATATTATTCCATAACTTATTTTCAGTCCCTTAGGAGGTAAGCTCACATTATAGTATAATACAATTCACCTTCATATTTGAAATCGATTTATAGTAAAAGAACATAACCTTTATCTTAACTCCATTTGAACGACGGTTCAGACTCAAGCACTTTCATTCGGAAGGAATCTACACTTTATAAAGTAAGTTTATGAAAATAGATGTTATAAAGAAACCTATATATATATAGTAATTTATGTATAGAATATGATAGTTAAAATAGGATAAAATAAGTTTAAACACTAGGTATATACATAAATTTAAAAGTTAATTAAATAATTTAAAATAAAAGAATATAAAGAAAATTTAGTTATAATAAAATAGTTATAGAAAAATTTAATAAATAAATTTTGAAAACAGGATAGTTATTGAAATCAACTATAGAAATATATATGAAAATTCTTTAACTAAAATCGATTCTTCATCCGAACTACAAACTTGAATCTAAACTCCAGTCTCAATGGAGTTGCTTAGCCCAAAAGACTTGTTTCAAATCTCATTTCAACCCATTTACAAATTCAAAGATTCAAAATTTTACTCGTATTAAGTTTAAACAATTCTGAGTATCCTCAATTCCTTTATCCCAATATTAAATTTAATAAAAATCTATAAATCTCGAGTCTACCCAAATTCTTGAAAATCCCAAATCATATAAATTTTTATATCCTTAACACTTCCAATTCATTTGGAAAAAATTCTTAAATCATTTCAAAAAATTTCGAGATTTAGATCTTTAAAGAGAAAATAAAGCTTATCGAAACCGATCCCTTTCCTTTAAATGAAAGTTCCATAAAAATAGAATTTCAAATATAAAAAAAGTCATTTAACCAACCGACGTTCATATAAAATTTGCTATCCTATGGCCAAGTGATTTTCAACTTTAATTCTTGATATCTCATGAATGGATCTATCATTTCAATCCAAATCAGGGTCACAGAGATTTATCATTTCACTCTGTGTTCTTAATTCATTCCATCGATAAATCCCGGGTTCGTTAGATGCCCGTAACATCAAGGTTAAATGGGATTTATCGCTAAAATCCACATGCAATAAAACATACTAGAAATAAGAGCATTTGCAACGTCAATATAAATTCAAAAATAAATTTCAACCAACATACATCACAACCATTTCATTCAACTGATAAGCATTAACTATTCCAGGATTTGGCAGGGGTCGAATTTCATCTATAATTTAAATAAATTATATGACTAATTATGGACTAAACTGAATATTAACACACTAGCATGTCAAATTCAAACAACACATCAAAAATCAACACAACCATAAAACCAAAATTACTTCACAATTTAATTTAATAAAAATGGGAATAATTTAGTCATTTGTGAGCGAAGAATCACTCACCTTCGTGTCTAAATTCAGACGAACGTCCGACCATAGCCCAAAATTTCACAGTCTCCAAACGCAGTCAGGTTAGTGCCAAAACGTCCGCAATTTCACCATGATCCTAACGCAACAAACCGCACGTCAATCCGTGGTCATATGAAGAAGTTATTCATGTTTTACCATTCGAAATTTAAATATATATATATATATAAATTAATTAAATAATTCCTCACCTAATCTCACCTTGACACGTCAGCCCCCCCCCCCCCCCCCCCCCCGCATAACACGTTCTTCCCGCTCTTCCTACCTTTCAGCTACAGCCCACCACGCACCAAACTTTGACTGCCTACTATGACCAACTTCGGCCGCGAGAGCTGCTCCAGCCACCCACGTTCTGATCGGCCAGGCAAGACGCTTCAACCGGTGCCCGAACCACCTGCTCCGGTGACTTCCATCGCCGCCGGCGCTATGAAGAGCAAACGGGTTTTTCCCCGTTCAACTACCGAATCCGACTACCTACGACCACTATTTTCCAAACGAACACCACCAGGGAACTCGTATGGACCTCCTCTCGAATACCCTTATCTTCGTTTCCTTAAATAGATCCTAAATCGAAAACCCCTAATTATAGCTTAGGGTTACGATTTCCAGAACTTTGACCGAGATTTTCCGGCAACTCTGATCACTGAATGTCAGAATAAATCGTACCAGCGGCTTCTACTCATCGAGAGCTTCAATTTGATATATAATTTGATAGGGTTTGGAGAGATTTTATTTTCAAGCTTGTATTTTTATTTCTAGGGTTTGCAAATTTGTTTTCAGCCATTAACAATGAGGTTTTGATGGAGAAAAAAAAATACGTAATATTGAATGGGCTGATATGTGAAGGAAGAGATTTATTTATATAATTTATAGAAGGTCCAAATGTTAAAACACCAAATTATCAGTTTACCAGGATCTCGTTCACATTTTCTCTCGTACGATCAAACGGTAAGTCGGATTGTAATGCAAATTGAAATCCTATAATAATTCACCGTTTCGGATCCAATGGCGCCAGTTTCATCGAATTCCGAAACAGTCGCCAAAACCGTTAAATTCCACAGTTAAATAAATAAACAAACAAAATATTCAATTATTCGAATAACTGTTTTAAATTCAAATTAAATCTTCATTAAATTCAAATTAAATCAAATTACAACTTAAATAAATTCTATAAATTTATTTCATAAATTTTAAGTTCCCACATCTGATTATTTACAAATTCAAATTTAAATTTCAAATTTAACTTAAACAACCACAATTCCACTATTCAACAATCAAATTTGAAATTCCTTTTTTAACTTAAATAACTTGAATTTAGTTATTCATTAAAATATCAGCTTTCACATTTCAACATCTTTAAATATATCTTAATAAAAGAATTTGTTTATATTAAATTCAAACCATCGTCACCCTTAAATCAACAAAAATTTGGTTTTTAACAAATATGATCCCGTTTATTTCATTTAAATTTGAAAATTAAATATACAGAAAATGTGGGATGTTACAGATTATAATGCTATTGTTATAGTAAATGTTTTGTAAATTCTAAACAGCAATTTTAACGCTGCCATTATAATGCGATCTTAACGCTATTGTTAAAATAAATGTTCTATAATTCTAGACAGCAATTGTAACGCTATTGTTAAAAAGCAATGATTTATAAACTAAATATTTGGGAACATCGATTATAACGCTACCGTTATTAATCAATATTTTTCCATAAAGG
Organism: Allium sativum; assembly: GCA_030737875.1. Taxonomy (NCBI): domain Eukaryota; kingdom Viridiplantae; phylum Streptophyta; class Magnoliopsida; order Asparagales; family Amaryllidaceae; genus Allium; species Allium sativum. The sequence goes on along the minus strand of CM060915.1, from coordinate 191,290,885 downwards.
AAGTGTGTTCTTAGATCGAACCCGAGAGTCGTGTAAGTGATGTTTTGGTTAAAGTTGTGAGCTTTGACTATTCCGAAGTTAAGAATGTCGTTCAGTTAAGGTCTGAGAGGTAATTATACCCCAACTTGACTGACATCATGATTGACGGAGAAATAGTTAAGGTTCGGTGGCAAGGATTGGTTAGTGATACCATTGGTTAACGAATGATTTATAGTTTGAGTTATAATAACGATGTTTTATAACATCGCGTTCATCTAAAGGATTTTGAAATATTCTTCCCAAATAGAAAATGAAATGAATTGGTCAAGGAGGAATTAAGGGATGGAATATGAAAATATTTTCCAATGTTAATAAAGTATATTTTATGAATATAGAAATGAGGATTCGTTAATATAGTTGTTTTCTAACTGGAATAAGAAATATTTTCTCAAATAAAGAAAATAGGAATTTGAAATGATAATATAATAAGGAATTCAATTAAAAAGGGGCCCAGTGTTGTTTGATGTTTGCTCGGTAGGATTTCCAATTGGAAATAGGACCGTTGATTGTATGGATGTTTTTCTTTGATAGTTAAATCAACGACTATCAAAGTTTTGATTTATTTTATACCTCTGTTGTCAATATGGAGAGACCGGGATCAGATTTAATATCTGAAACCACTCTGTATTGGTACACGTATCAACGTATGCTGAAAATAATTGAAGACGGAGTAAAATGCAAGGATTGTTCTGTTAACCCTAGGTAGAAATTGCCCAAGATGGATTCATAGAACGGTGCCTTCGGTTTGTCCAAGCCCAGGACAACTTGTATAGACGAGTGTCTGACAGAGTATTTCCAAAGGGATTACGTATGTTGATTCCTTCAAACGTACGAATTTGGTGGCAAAGAAGGAGAACTTCTTTAGCCACACAATCTGAGTATTTTTGTGGAAACCAATTAGTGATTTCCAATGGATCTGACGTTGTGGCATTCAAAGTGAACGGTGGCCAGATGTTCTGGAAGGTAATTCAAACCTCAAGCCTCACAACCCGGAATTTGACAAAAATCGGGCAGGCAGTATGGCTATGTGGGTCGCTCCCATTAGGATGTATAATCACCTATCTAGAGAAGTTTCAATTGCTTCTTTAATCTATCGATGTTGTCTCTTTCGGGGAATGGTTGCTGATCCCAACCACTGGTGATATACATTCGATACACTCAAGCGAAATGAGTGGTCAGTCATGTGTGGGCCGGGTTGCAAGATGTTCTTGTTAAACCCCAGTGTATTCGCCTCTAAAGATACACTATCGGTAGGTGGTTCCATACCTTGTCATGTTGGGAATCCAATATCCAATAAGCGCCATGCGGTTTTTGATTTTATATTATATATGGAGCGTGAGATGCAAGCGTTCCGCTAGATTCTATTTATTTGATGTAGATATTATTATAATATCACTGAATTTGATATCAAAAATATTTTGATTATCGTAAGGTAAAAACCATCTGTGTTTATGTGTGGATCGGTCTTACGATTATCATTTCTTTCGAAAGGATTTTGAAAGTTAAAACAAATGATTGGAGTTTACTCACACCAGTCCCATGACTGACCTAGAGTTTATTTTGTTTTGTTTCCCTAAATTCCTGGGTGCCCAAATTTGTACAGGTAGTCAAGTAGTCAAGATTTTACAGATTCACTTGGAAGAGTTGGAAGCAGGAGGCTTCGCTAGTTAGCTATAGATTATCATATTTTCCGCTGTGTCTAGTGTTGTATCTGGAAACAGGTGTTTATAACTGTTCCAGAGATAACCGTTGTGCTCTGATGGTGGTATGTATATATACAGTTACTGATTTGTATTTCGAAATTTATGTTATTTAATATATTTTATTCGTTCCTCTGTGAGTTTGTGATCTTCGCTTTCTTCTGTTCCAATATTTCTTTCTTTCTATTTCGCATCCTCTAACTTCTTTCTAATAATGATTCGTATTACTGTGTCATTTGGGTTGGATGTGTGTTGTTATTAGTCAACTCAAGAGTACGGAAATTCGGGTCATTTCAAATTTACTCACACCAGTCCCGTGACTGACCCAGAGTTTGTTTTGTTTGTTTTCCCTAAACTCTTGGGTGCCCAAATTTGTACGGGCATTCAAGTGTTTCAGGTTTTGCAGATTCACTTTGAGGAGCTCGAAGTAGGAAGCTTCACCGCTAGTTACTTAGAGATTATTTCTGATGTGATGTATATGAATTATACTCTGATATGATATGTATGTGCAAAAATTCAGATTTTTATTTCAAAGTTAGGTTGTAATATATTTTATTCGTTCCGCTATGAGTTCTGTGTTTACTCTGATTTAGTTCATTTGTGATCTTCTTCTTTTTCTATTCTATTAGTTCTATCTTTTCTATCTCATCCTCTAATTTCTTTCTATTAAAGATCTGTATTTTCGTGCATTTTGGGTTGAATGTATAGAATATAAGTCAGCTCAAATTGGTATGGATTTACAGGGCTTTACAATTGGTATCAGAGCTAAAGGTTAAGTAATTTCCTTGGCTCTATGGCGTCACTCAATAAAGATGAAGTTAGTAATACTCTATATTGAGTTCGAGTGTATATATATGAGCGCACATTTGCAAATTAGTATAAAAACTGTTTTATATTGTGTTGACGGGTCAGTTGAGTGGTTTATGAATTCTGGTCGAAATAGTAATGCAAACTGTGTCGATAGGTGTTTCTAAACTCTTGAACAGAGTATTTCGACACGGTATGTTTTGAAAAGAGGGTAAATGAAATAATTTTACCCAAAAATATATTTTGATATGGAAAAAGTATTTATATTGGAATTATGAATATATATATATATACTGAATGTGTCGGTTGAAATTATAATCCAATAGGGTTATAATTGAATTGGTTATAAATAACCAATAAGAATTCCCATGAGTATAATTTATAAATTAGGTGAATAGAATCTGAATTTAAAACCAGAGTTGAAATAAAACTCTAGAAACTTGGAAAGATGTTATAAATGAAATTTGGATTAAATATAAGGGAATTTTAAAATCCTGGGAGAGATTTAGAAATGTATTCCAAGCATTTGGAAATAATATTTTAAAGAAATTTTCAAATTGAAAAGTGTTTGAAAATAAGATTTGATAGTGATATAGTATTGAACTCACTTCAATCACTGGAAAATAACCCTGATGATGAACCATGGCATCATCAGTGTAATTTTCGAGTTTCCAAGTGATGGATTACTACTAAATATTTTGTTTTGAGAAAATACGTTGTTTAGAAATTCAAATGTTTTGAACTATTATTATTATGTATATATGATTTCATACTGATTTGAAATAAAGACCCAGGAATTTAAATTTTTTGAAATTTAACTTATGAATTTAAATATATTGGAACGATAAAAGTGGATAAATTTGAATTTAAGTTAATTAAATAAAAATTGGAATTTATTTGATGCTAAGTAAGTGGAAATCGGATTGGAACAGAACTAACCTGGCAAAGTAATTAAATTTGTGGAATAAGATTTTGGAATGGATTTGGATGGTGAGTAAGAGCATAGAATTACGATCAGAACTTGAATTTTTGAAATGGAATTTATCGTGGAGGATGAATTGATTGGAGACCAACCAAGGATGCCTGATTATATGCTAAAGTAATAGAAAATGGCGGAAATGTAGTTGAATGCCGAACAAAAGGGTACACGTTTGTATTTTATACGGGTGTGAGATTTTTATGAGTCTGTTTAGCAAGCCGTTTGCCTATTTGATTTTTTGTTGAATTGGAGAAAGCCCAAAGAAGAAAGTTATAGTAATACCGAAGGAGCAGTGCAGAGGAGATGTGTAACACCCCACCTCCATTAAGGTCACTCACAAAGGGAATGCCTTAACTTCAGTGGAGCGTTTTGGTAAAGAGACACAGAATATCACAAGGCAGATATAAAAAAATTTGCAGCGGAAAATAAACAACTTTATTAAATCACTAAAATATTTTGTTACATAATATCATCAGTCATAAAACCCTTACAACAAAACACTTCTGTCTTATATTATCAGAGTACATAGCTATTTAAAAGAAAACATCATTTCCCATATCAAAGAGCAAGCCATATAAGAGACAGAGACTCGAGCCATACTTCAGAAGTAGCTCCTAGAAGATGATATCCAAATCCTGACTAAACCTGTGTGTTTCCTCCCTCAGAACCTGAGGGGAACGGAAGAAAAGAGGCGAAACAAACTAGGTCAGACATACGTCTGGTGAGTCTAGTAACTTTTAGCCAGTAAATAAATAAAGGTAAACATGATAGGCATACAAAGTGGATAAGTGGATCATGGTACAGATGACAGGTATGACAGGACAAATATGGTTAGGTTTATGCATGATTCACTACTAACTACTCTGCACTATTACTAATCAAATCAAGATGGGATGATCCCTACCGCTAATGATAACGATGGTGGTAGTTTCGTGTATTCCTAGCTGCTGCCATCGGTGCCGCCTTCTCCTATCTCAACTAGTCGTACCCACTACCCTCCTACTGTAAATTGGTAGACTTAGGGCATATGTCCGGATACACCCTAATCGATCGGCTCCCTACTCCGTAGATATCCTGTGCTGATCCAACAACTAGGGGGTATCACTTCCCTAAAGTGGCAACCTAAGGTGTGCACAGTTATACCTACTGGTGTCACGGTCATCTTGTCCCCCTCTGCCCGGCCCATGCACGCACATGTTCCCGGTCGGTTTGCATCGCCCACACCATCCATCTCGTTTTGGATCTCTTACAATCAATCAATAAGCGTGCCCCTTCCCCGCCTAGTACGGAGACCTTTACTTTGATACCCCTCCGGGTAACTGACTGAAATGGGTCCTAAACAACATGATACAAGCTCCCCCCTATGTCTTGTATCCCCACTTGGTTTTCTACTGACTATGTATACCCTAAGGTGTCTTTAATTACATAGCCCTCAATCAGTTATGCGTACCTATAGGTGTCTTTAATACATAACCCCTATTCTACCTATCGATTATGCGTAACCATAGGTGTCTTTAATAAATAACTCTACCTATTCCCATTAGTTATGCGTACCGCTAAGAGTGTCTTTAATACATAACTCTATCTATCCCCATTAGTTATGCGTACCCCTAAGGGTTTCTTTAAAACATAACCCTATCTATCCCCATTAGTTATGGTACCGCTAAGGGTGTCTTTAATATATAACTTTACTATTCTTGCCCCGATTATGTATACCATTAGGTGTCATTAATTACATAACCCTTTTTATCCGGTTAAGTTTGTGGGACTATATATATTAATATTACCCACCTACCTTCAGTTGTACGTAACCCTCCCACTGATTTAATCCTATTTATTTAATGATTAAGTTTGTGGGCCCATATATGCTAATATTACCCACCTACCCATCAGTTGTACTTAACCCACCTACAATGCAATTCGTTTTACTTAACCCTAACTTATGTCTATCATCATACAATCCATATGTATTAAGTTAGGTTAAGTAGTCTTTAATCAGCATTAATTAATTATTGAAATATCTAATCGTATTTCACATGCCACCCCAGGCACCCACTTAATTCCACATGCCACCCAAGGCACCCACTTAACCCCCTCATGTCCCACTACATGCTTTTCTGGTTAAGTGTTTCTTAATTCATTAAGGTCGTAACCTTATAAAGACCTCCCACATTAGACTGGCATTTGTGGCAGCTGGATATGTCGGGCGGGTCCGGGCAGTCTTACACCACAAAAGAGTCTAACCTCGTGTCTTTACAACTGTCACGTATTTAATTTATGCCTAAGACCTCCTACATTAGACTGGCATTTCTGGCAGCTGGATTTGCCGGGCGGGTCCTGGCAGTCTTACACCACAAAAGTGTCTAACCTCCTGACTTAGATGATTAATTACTCCTAATTAATCTTTCCCCAATTTGAATTAATTTCCCTATTCAAATTATCTATCAATTCCAAATTTAACTATGGCCATAATTGACTCAATTATGTCCATCTAATTATTGTATGTAAAATCATACCAATTTCATCACAAATTTATTTTATGCCATTTAAGGCATTTATGCCAATTCTCAATATTAAATCTTAGGACTTTAATTGCTTAAACATTCCTCTTTTGATTGACTAAGTTAATTAATTAATCCTTTCCTTTTCATAGGTGTCAATACCTATCTTATTAACATTCTGGATTTCTTATCCATAAATGGTTATAGCCAAATTATACCATTTTTACCCACTTTTACCCATGTCATAATAGGTAATTATTTATATGTTTCCCTACTAGAATCATGTGTCCAATCTACATAATCGCTCTGTAAATTATGCCTATTACAAATTCCCCTTTTCCCTGTTTCTTAACTAGCGTAACCGTTTGTGTTTTTGGCGTCATTGAGGCTACAAAATAGCCTCGCCACAACAATAATATAAAGGGAATGACAAGGCGGTTGTTTCAGTACAATTTTTGGCCTAAGCAAGACAACTAGGGAAAATGACATGATAACTTCACATATAATTATGATTCACCACATAATTAACAACTTGCATAAATTCATAACAACTTGCATAGGTTTATGAATTAACAACATAATTAACAACCAACATAGGTTCATGATTCTCAACATAATCAATCAACTTATATGGGTTCATGATTCACAATATCACAACTAGCATAGGTTCATGAATTAACAACGCAACAACTTGCATAGGTAACTTGCATAGGTTCATGATTCATAACATAACAACTAGCATAGGTTCATGAATACATCACACAATAACTTGAATAGGTAACTTGCATGATCGCATAACAATTTGCATAGATTCATGATAACAACTTGCATAATAACGACTTGCATATATTCACGATAACAACTTGCATAGATTCATAATAAAGACTTGCATAGATTCATCATAACGACTGGCATAGATTCATAGTTTCTCAACATAATAACTTGCATAACTTCATGATTCACAACGATAATGAACTTGCATCATTTCATGATTCACAACAATAATAAACTTGCATCATATCATGATTTATCACAATAATGAACTTGCATAACTACAAACAACATATATCCAAATCATAGTTTACCACAATTCACTTTTATTTATTTAAACCTAAAGGTGACTAGAACTCACCGAATAAGGGGTGTTGAGTTCTGGGTTCTGAATTCTGTAATTGATTAGTGTTCCCTTGTTGTAGACAATTATGTTGTTGTAGTTTTAGGCTTGATTAGAATTGAATTGTTGTCTTTAACTTTCTTCTAGTTGGTGGCGGCTACTCTGGGGTTTGTAGTGACAACATGACGGCTACTGATCATATTTTTGATTTGATTCTAGGGTTTGGGTCTACACATGTTTATATAGAATTTCAATTTAATTATAGCCGTCGGATGATCTTAGGGTTAATCAAAACCACTCAGTCCAGATTAGAACTATCCAGAAACCCTAATGACTCATTAACTAGTCAGAAATTACTCAGCAATGAGTCAGAACATGGGTCAGACTTAACCAGAAGGCTGTGCAGGTTTTCTCTCGGCCTAGGCGCACTTGGGAAGTGCACCAATGCAAATTAGTACTGGCACACTTCCCAAGTGCGCCAGTGCATATTTTTTTCAAAACTTGTTCGTCTATATCTTCTTCATACGGCATCCGTTTTATGCAAACTCGGACTCTATCTCAAGTAGAATTCCGAGACGAACGCAATGGAATGACCCTTTCCCTTAATTCCCACATTTGAAATTAAGTATTCTTAAATTTAGTTAATCTGATTATTCAAAAATTCGAGGTGTTACATTCTCTCCTACTTAAAGGATTTCGTCCCCGAAATCTTCAAGTTAAGAAGAATGTGTCCTACCATCCAATCGCCCATCTACTCAACCATCATCCACAAGCATCCATTGTCCTTAGAAAATTTCTAATGTTGTATGAACATATGCAAAAGTGTGTGTATACGTTCCTTATCTAATGCAAAATCAGGCGGTCTACTGATTCAGTTGACCTCCTTAATGCAAACCATGATAGTGCCATGCGTCCATTATGTATGCGAAAGAATCCTATCGGTACATATTATTTCTACATGTGTGCTCAACCATTCATCAAAATGCATCATCCATTTGATAACAAAACCATTGTTCATCCATTATCTTTAATATGCACACACATTTATATGCAATATGAAAGTGATTTGAGCTGATCTAGTGCCTAATGTGTGTATAAATGCATCCACAAGAAACCACTAGCAAACACTTGCATCCACTTGCAACCATCAAACCTAACATGTCCCAAGCACATGTTTACATCCATGGATTTCCTATCTAAAGGTCGAAGATTCGGTTGATGGGATACAAACAAATGATATAACTAAAACAAAACCTCTGTTCCTATTTGACATTGATTAACGGAATAATTCCCTAAGTCTCAGCCCCGAAGACCGAAATCAACATCAGACTGACACCCAAGGAATTACCCCCATTAAACAATGTTAAAACTGGAGATCTACTTCATGCTTCGAGTGGAAACCCTTATCCTTCAGAAATATCCAAATACTTACAGCCACTGGTACATATCAGATTACAAAATGGTTCTCAGAAAGCTAAGAATAACAGACCCTTGTGGGTCACAAGAAACTTTGGGTGTCTTCCCATGATAAGTTAGAAACTTAAAGACCCTCCTGTCAAAATCTAGAACGGCCCTCTACATAGAAAGCTGGTACATTTGGACCCAACCCATAGCCCATGAACTTGAGCACACAAATGTCATATTCAAATTTTTGACGCCTAACACAGATAATTTTAAACCCCTATGAATCACTAACAATTGAGCCGAACCACAAATGGGGTTTGAAACAACTACGGGATCAGAAACAAGACTAGTACTAAAGTGCAGAGTCTCAATGCCAGAATCCAAAAGAGTCTTAACTTCATAACCAGATAAGGAAATTAAACCTTCTACATAAATTTTCCTATCCCTATCCTATCCATCAGCTGTGAGATCATTCGCCTATCCTATCAAAGGAAGTGATTTTAGACAAAGGACTGAAGCATACTACATGTGGCTTTTCGAGGAATGTGTTTTAAAACAGGCTTTCCTTTTTGAAAATACTTTCTTTTAAAACCTTTTTTTAAATAGTTTTCAAAAACTTTATCTAATCTGGTAACCTTCAACTCTGATACCAAGTGTAACACCCCACCTCCATTAAGGTCACTCACAAAGGGAATGCCTTAACTTCAGTGGAGCGTTTTGGTAAACAGACACAGAATATCACAAGACAAATAAAAAAATTTGCAGCGGAAAATAAACAACTTTATTAAATCACTAAAATATTTTGTTACGTAATATCATGAGTCATAAAACCCTTACAACATAACACTACTGTCTTATATTATCAGAGTATATAGGTATTTAAAAGAAAACATCATTCCCCATATCAAAGGGCAAGCCATATAAGAGACAGAGACTCGAGCCATACTTCACAAGTAGCTCCTAGAAGATGATATCCAAATCCTAACTAAACCTGTGTGTTTCCTCCCTGAGAACCTTGGGGAGGAACGGAAGAAAAGAGGCGAAACAACTAGGTCAGACATACGTCTGGTGAGTCCAGTAACTTTTAGCCAGTAAATAAATAAAGGTAAACATGACGGGCATACAAAGTGGATAAGTGGATCATGGTACAGATGACAGGTATGACAGGACAAATAAGGTAAGGTGTATGCATGATTCACTACTAACTACTCTGCACTATTACTAGTCAAATAAAGATGGGATGATCCCTTCCGCTAATGATAACGATGGTGGTAGTTTCGTATATTCCTAGCTGCTACCATAGGTGCCGCCTTCTCCTATCTCAACTAGTCGTACCCGCTACCCTCCTACTGTAAATTGGTAGACTTAGAGCATATGTCCGGATATACCCTAATCACTACCCTAATCGATCGGCTCCCTACTCCGTAGATATCCTGTGCTGGTCCCACAACTAGGGGGTATCACTTCCCTAAAGTGGCAACCTAAGGTGCGCACAGTTATACCTACTGGTGTCATGGTCGTCTTGTCCCTCTCTGCCCGGCCCATGCATGCACATGTTCCCGGGCGGTTTGCGCCGCCCACACCATCCGTTTCGTTTTGGATCTCTTACAATCAATCAGTAAGCGTGCCCCTTCCCCGCTGTGACGGCAAGGAATTTCGCTCGGTCCGAACCAGTCGCTAAACCGATCCAGGCCGTTCGAAACGCCCTATCGTTTGAGAACACGACAAAACAGAACGCATACAAAAGAACATTTCATTGTATATTACAACAATGCATCAGATTACAAGAATATACAGAGTATAAATGAATAAATATTACACAGAAATATCAGAGATTTAAATTACATTTAAATACATAGCAGCGGAAAATAATACAATACACAACTAGAAGGAGATATACGGATACAAAGCTTTCCGGATATCGTTCCAGCTGTAAACCAGGATCCTGTGAATATAAATCTGCAAAAACCAAAACTACTAGCTGCCCATGTCAAAATAAGGGCATCCAGAGTTTATGTTAAAACAATAAACTCCGGGTCAGTCATGTGACTGGTGTGAGAACTAAAACAGTTATTAATCTTTATTTTTAAAGTTAGGTAAATCAAGGGACCACGCCGTATAACACGGAAAGGGTTTCCTCCCAAGAATACCAGTGCATAAAACAAACGGCGCAATGCTAAATAAAGAAAAATGAAGCTGTTATAAGACCCAGGTCCCATCACACAATGCAACGCAGCCGAGGATAGGGTTTTCCCTTATAACAGCCAAAGAATGCTTGATAAGTTTAAAACAAATCATTTGATACTATTATAAGTGCATAGTGTATAAAACAACTTCAAATCGTAAGTATCAATAATAGGCGGCATAAGCGTCCCATGCCACTATGTCGCCATATATAGGTTTACAAATAAAACCGCCAAGTCACGTATTTGGAAATTGGATTTCCGTCTATGAACCGAGGCAAAAGATAGTCCTCAACCGATTCGAGACAATCTAGCCCATGTCTCAGGTCCCAGACTCAGGTGGGCCTTGGATCGTCAGGGACGGTCCACCGATGTGGATTATTATGCCTGAACACTACGTCTCTCCGCCCTTTGGGGCGTAAATGAGCCAACGAATGGCTCCATCGGACCCGGATCGTCCGATCTAACCGAGGCGCCTCGCAACAGCAACAACCACATAAGTCAAACTCGTCAGGACGTGTAAAACCACTGACGCCACTTTTAGCTAGAAAGAAACGCAAGTCCTCCCTGATGTCCGTCTCCCGTTTTTGGTTCTTACCGGGTGTGAAACTCGCGAAGTCAGCGTTACACAAAGCTATGCCACAAAGGCCTTGCTTTGATCATCACCACAAGACTTTGCTTTTAAACAGAAGCCTCGATCAATTGCCACTTAGGCATGCCACACAGGCAATTCACTCCATGCGTTTGATATCCATCAATATATAACCCCTGAGCTCGTACGTCTCAGAGAAGGGCGTTAAGCAAGAGAATAAATTCTCCGCCGCCAAACAGATATATATTTAATAGAAATCAATCACACGGACTAAAATCCAATTTCAGACACACAGTCCATTTACAAGTCCGTTCTGGGTCTGAACGGAACCGGAGGCACCTAGTACCCCGCATATCCATCGATCTCCAAGTACGTCTGGACGATCACTAACTGTTTCCATCTTCTTGGGTGTACAGCCCAATCAAGATCATCAGTAATTAACCAAACGACGTGAAGACCTCCGGTCTTCGACCATCGTCTTCATCTTCGACTTATCGTCGTATCAGTTATTCAGAATGGGATAAACCCGGTCTTTCTGAATAACTCGCGTATATTTTAAATGAGTGTTACACAAACACAACATACGCCTCATTCCAATTCATTAGTCACTAACCGTAAATTAATCAAGAGAACAATTCCCCAGATATTAACCCCGAAGGCCGAAACCAACATCAGATCAATATCCAGAAAAGCATTCTGTTTGGCTAACCGACAGTCAGTTTCTAAATTTCACATTCATAGGGAAAGGTTCCCATTAATTTTATCCAAGATAAATTCCTTGAATTTATTCTTTATTCTATTTTTGAATCTCAATTCAAACTAGTCGGGATTAGCGAACCTTACCGAAGTAATTATTTATTTTAATTTCCCCATCCCAACCTATTCATCCCATGAAGTAAAACTGGTTATACTTCATATCTAACACCACGGTGTTATCGGTAAATTCAATTACCATTTCACGTTCAAATCTAATTAAAGATTTAACTATCGCCTGGAGCAAAACTGGTGATACTCCATCCTCGATCATTTCAATCTAATTAAAGATTCATTAAAACTCCACTTAGTTTTAATCGTTATCTGGGTTAAAGAATCCGTGTCATTTAAAACACGGTTCACGATAAACCCAAAGTCACGTTCCATTAATTATCGGGTTAAAGAACGAGTGTTATTTAAAACACTGTCCACGATAAACCCAAAAATCAATATCAATTCAATTCCAATTAAATATTATTTAATTGGTACACTTCATTAAATCTAATTAAAAAGATTTAATCTTTTCTCAACTGGGTTCAAGAACAGTGTTAGTGAAGACCCCATTCACGACAAACCCAAATCACATTTGATATTCAATATAAGGCTCTGAATAGAAAATATATCGGCTTATATTCAATATCAAATTCTACGATTAACAAATGTCGTATTGGAAATAACGATATAAATATATATCTTTCAAATTTCCATAACAACATCTGTATAATCACGAATTCCAACATCGAAATATTCCGAAGACAATTTCTATTCAAATCCACTCCAATGCAATCATTGGAAATTCTGGTTATTTTTAAAACCCTTTTTAAATTCAATTTATTTATTTAAAAATAAATAGAATTATATTTCTAGTTCAAAACTAGTTCATTTCGATAAAAATCTATTTTTATCTTTTCAAATATGGAGTTTTTCATCCCAATCCTTTCTAAATCATTTCTTATGATTTTACACAAATTATTACTATTTTTAATAATTTTATCAAGGCCCGTACAGTCGATTTCCATCAACGGCCATCGAACTGCACTTACAGCGACCTTTTTCGAATTTGATTTGGACGTACCTCCAAATCCAACCGTTAGATTTCAAATTTCTAATATTTGTTAGAAAGCTCTTTTCGATACGAACCCAACGGTTCCGATTTTAGGAGAATCCGACGGTCGGATCTCCCGTAATGTACGTTTGAAATAAATGGTCGAAATTCACGAACTGCCGCGGCGCGGCGCGTTCTATTCAGGCCATTATATATATTATATATATTTCGTCGATTTCTATTTAAAACGAATTATATAAATAGTTTTAAAATTCGTTTCAAAAGCAATTTCAACTTCCTTTTCAATTCAAATCAAAATTGAATTCTTCTTTATAAATTCGTTTTAAAATTCATTTCTATTCAATTCAAATTTCAATTCAATTTGAATTCATTTCAATTCGTTTTCAATTCAATTTGAATTCGTTTTCAATTCATTTCGAAATCGTTTTCAATTCAATTCATTTCGAACTCGTTTTCAATTCAATTCATTTCGAAATCGTTTTCAATTCAATTCATTTCGAAATCGTTTTCAATTCAATTCATTTCGAAATCGTTTTCAATTCAATTCATTTCGAAATGAATAAAATCGATATAAATATCGTTTACGTCAAAATGGCGTCAGTCTAATCAACACGGCTTCATAAATTTCTATTTTCAAATATTCTATTTCAAATATTTCTTTTTCAAAATAGTTGTTATTATCAAAATATTTCGTTCAACACATGACCAATCTCAATGGATGAGTACTGTCAACACATGAACCTTTATTTTATAATATTCTTTATTTTTCAAATAGGAATGAGGCCCAATCAATTACCATATAAAGTTAATTATATGGATTTTCATACAACACATGTATATAATAGCATTGAAAATAATCAACCATCAACCAAAGTGCACTACACTGTATAAGCATCAAATATAGATATTCAACGCTTATAACAGCCTGTCAATCAATCGATCGACATATTTAATCAATCAGGATGAGTGAACTTCAAATTTCATCCCAACACCCGTGTGGGGTTTCAAACAATCAAACACATATTTTATTTTTGCTGTTGGGCGATGTGTAAAATTTACCGTCCCAATCAATGTCATTCAAATAGGTGTACATAAACAAACCGTCCGGTTTATAAATGAATATTTATTTATTCACTTCACGTTAAAAATTATATTTTTAGCGATAAAACATTTTATTTCAACCTATGAATTTCTATTCAATTCATTCTTTAAATAAAATGATATTTTTATTTTTCTAACATATTTTAGAAAAATTCGGCGGCATAACGGCACGATACTAGAAACGGGACGAGGCCTAGCCTTATCCCCGGTCTAGTGAAGGCCCACGCCATTCACACATCAATCAAAATCACCAAACAACCAAATTCAAATCAAATCATATAACTAAGCTATGCAACCAAACAAAGAAGTCCATGGTCTGTGGACGATTGTGTCGGGTGCTACTAAGCACCGTCTGCATCCTAGTATATATATATAAATAGAAATGAAATTGAAAGGTGAGAAATTCTCACATATAGCTATCCAATCATCTTGACTCTTCTTTGATATAAACCTCCTTCGTTCTCGCCTTTTTGTTACCTTCGTTGCCCGCTTTCACTACCTATGTAAAAATCGAATTTTTACTTCGCTATTCAATATATAAAAATCATATTTTTACTTCGAAGTTCAATATATAAAAATCATATTTTTATTTCGAAGTTCAATATATAAAAATCATATTTTTATTTCGAAGTTCAATATATAAAAATCATATTTTTATTTTGAAGTTCAATATATAAAAATCATATTTTTACTATTTTCAAAACAAAGTATATTTTTCTATTTTCAAAACAAAGTATATTTTTCTATTTTCAAAACAAAGTATATTTTTCTATTTTCAAATCAAAGTATATTTTTCTATTTTCAAAACAAAGTATATTTTTCTATTTTCAAAACAAAGTATATTTTTCTATTTTCAAAACAAAGTATATTTTTCTATTTTCAAAACAAAGTATATTTTTAACAAAGCCCATATATTTAAAAAACAAATTTAAACTGATTTTCAAAACAATTTTAAACTGAATTTAAACTGAATTTTAAACTGTATTTAAACTGTTAAAAACTGATTTTAAAATTGCTTAAAACTGATTTTAAAATTTAAAAAGAATAAATAAAAATAAAACCTTTTCTCTTACCTTAACACAGGCCGACGATTCTCGATTGAGGGCTCTAAACTAGGTTTCCCCTTTTCGCTCAAGCCACTCCACTTTGTGCCGATCTGACTGTACCATGCGGAGGAGCCTTGAAAGGCGCGCCTGAGGACCCCAATTTCATCAACCTCGGTGGTGGCACGGAGGGGGAATGGGGGCGCGAACGATGGCGAGTGGAGCCTCGATTTTGGCCATAATACTCCACGATAATCGAAGAATCAAGTATGGATTGGAAGTGTGGAAAGAGTACTACGGATTTGCCTTAAGAAGCTCCTGAAATTATGGCGTGGATTGAACGATTTTTGCTCATGAATTTTCGTGTTTTATGGCCCTTGATTTTTGTCTGGCGGTGAAATCAGAAAGGGGATTAGGGTTTCACGATTGGGAGGGGGTGTATTTATATATAAATATATTTTAATATTTTATTCGATTTAATTCTCTAATTAATTCAATTTCGTTCGAACCCCAAATCAAACCCAACGATTGTCGCCCTTGGCTAATTACCCTCATTCCGAACATAATGGGATATGTATCACAAGCCAATTCCATCGTTTCGATCAGTTTTCATTTAAATTAACATATAACTCTATATATTGAATTTGAACGCGCATTTCAATTTCTTGGGGCCACATACTAACAAGAAAAATTCCCGAAAAATATTTTCTAGCTTCGTATTGACGATACGGTCCTAACAAAACTAGTTTCGTTGAATTCTGAGACCGTTATAAAAATGGCCATTTTCCAGTCGATTAAAATCAACTGAAACTGGTCAAACGCGTTTTCCTTCGCCACGCTCACATACTGATTCAGAAAATTATGAAATTTGGAATCTAGCAATAATTTGACACCACGGACCCAACAAAACTGGTTTCGTCGAAATCCGAGGTCATTTGCAAAATGTCCATTTTTAAGGGCCTGAATTCTATAGCGACTATTCCGAAATTTCAACTGGACATATCTTTTTATCCCCGCTATGAAACTTCGAATTTTCGGATTCGTTGGAAAGATATCCACAATTAGATCATATGATTTTTGGTTTCACTAAAATCCGGATTGTTTTGCACCCGGTACATTCAATTGAAGTTTGAAATCGGATTATCGAACTACCGCGCCATTTTCAATTCTATTTATAATTATATATAAATATTTATATTCTAACGACGGCTTATATAATATATACGTCGAATTCAATTCAAAATAGATTTATCGTCGATATTATTTAAAATTATTCATTTTAAATAATCAAAATTCGCTAAAATTGTCGAAATAAAATTTTTAAACTGGCCCAGATTTTCGGGTTATTACAATCTCCCCCACTTAAAACTTTTCGTCCCCGAAAAGGAACAAAGTCGAAAGTGGTTTGATTTATCAACTCTACGTTCGATCTGGCTTTCATTCTCCAACTTTTCAGTTTCTGAGAATTCTCAAATTTTCAAAAATTTGGCTAACACCCTAAATTTTCGAAAAATTTCGCCATAACCTCCCCTGCACCGGGAGCATCGGGGAATTTCAAATAGCTTCCCCGGTCCTTCAGATCTCAAAAAGAAAAAGAAAAAGCCAAGCGGCTAGCCAATAGGCTCATAAAATCATCATCACCCAAACAAAACAGTAAATTATGTAGTAAACATGTACCTATTTGTCGGGCAAACAAATTTTATTCTTCGGCTCTAGCCTCCTTGCTATGACCTGCCCAATGATATATACGTATATACAAGCAAATGCGACCAATTTTCAATACAGTTCCATATGTGATTCAATTAGGCTAAATGGTTCAAAATTATCAAACAATTAAACAAACAACACAAACATCAATCAATTAGTGAATTAGAGTTTCAAATTCATAATTTTGATACATATACAAAAATCAGATTTTTGATGCCAAATCACAACAATAAGCCCTATCTAATTTTGGTTCTCACACCAGTCAATAGGAAATATATAGAAAGCCCACTTTCGTCACTCGAACATAAATTCTAATGATGGAGCTCCATCATCAAAATCATCTCCGGGCGATTAGAGTGTAATTCTATATCTATCCAGTATATTAAAATTTCGAATACACGCGGATCAGACGTATACGCAAAATCTATATATACTGGATTGTCCACATAAATATAAATAAATAACCAAATACGAATAATTGATTTATTTATCTTTTCAAAACTAAATTTGTTTTTAATTTAAAAATATACTCTTCTCATTCGTTCTAGGATGCTACTGATCCCATCTCTAACGAGTCATTCCCGTTGGATATTACTAATCCAATATCTGATGAATTCTTCCGTATGGTTCTAATGTGTCTTGTTCTCTAGCTTTGTAAACCAAAGCTCTGATACCAACTGTGACGGCAAGGAATTTCGCTCGGTCCGAACCAGTCGCTAAACCGATCCAGGCCGTTCGAAACGCCCTATCGTTTGAGAACACGACAAAACAGAACGCATACAAAAGAACATTTCATTGTATATTACAACAATGCATCAGATTACAAGAATATACAGAGTATAAATGAATAAATATTACACAGAAATATCAGAGATTTAAATTACATTTAAATACATAGCAGCGGAAAATAATACAATACACAACTAGAAGGAGATATACGGATACAAAGCTTTCCGGATATCGTTCCAGCTGTAAACCAGGATCCTGTGAATATAAATCTGCAAAAACCAAAACTACTAGCTGCCCGTGTCAAAATAAGGGCACCCAGAGTTTAGGTTAAAACAATAAACTCCGGGTCAGTCATGTGACTGGTGTGAGAACTAAAACAGTTATTAATCTTTATTTTTAAAGTTAGGTAAATCAAGGGACCACGCCGTATAACACGGAACGGGTTTCCTCCCAAGAATACCAGTGCATAAAACAAACGGCGCAATGCTAAATAAAGAAAAATGAAGCTGTTATACGACCCATGTCCCATCACACAATGCAACGCAGCCGAGGATAGGGTTTTCCCTTATAACAGCCAAAGAATGCTTGATAAGTTTAAAACAAATCATTTGATACTATTATAAGTGCATAGTGTATAAAACAACTTCAAATCATAAGTATCAATCATAGGCGGCATAAGTGTCCCATGCCACTATGTCGCCATATATAGGTTTACAAATAAAACCGCCAAGTCACGTATTTGGAAATTGGATTTCCGCCTATGAACCGAGGCAAAAGATAGTCCTCAACCGATTCGAGACAATCTAGCCCATGTCTCAGGTCCCAGACTCAGGTGGGCCTTGGATCGTCAGGGCCGGTCCACCGATGTGGATTATTATGCCTGAACACTACGTCTCTCCGCCCTTTGGGGCGTAAATGAGCCAACGAATGGCTCCATCGGACCCGGATCGTCCGATCTAACCGAGGCGCCTCGCAACAGCAACAACCACATAAGTCAAACTCGTCAGGGCGTGTAAAACCACTGACGCCACTTTTAGCTAGAAAGAAACGCAAGTCCTCCCTGATGTCAGTCTCCCGTTTTTGGTTCATACCGGGTGTGAAACTCGCGAAGTCAGCGTTACACAAAGCTACGCCACAGAGGCCTTGCTTTGATTATCACCACAAGACTTTGCTTTTAAACAGAAGCCTCGATCAATTGCCACTTAGGCATGCCACACAGGCAATTCACTCCATGCGTTTGATATCCATCAATATATAACCCCTGAGCTCGTACGTCTCAGAGAAGGGCGTTAAGCAAGAGAATAAATTCTCCGCCGCCAAACAGATATATATATATTTAATAGAAATCAATCACACGGACTAAAATCCAATGTCAGACACACAATCCATTTACAAGTCCGTTCTGGGTCTGAACGGAACCGGAGGCACCTAGTACCCCGCATATCCATCGATCTCCAAGTACGTCTGGACGATCACTAACTGTTTCCATCTTCTTGGGTGTACAGCCCAATCAAGATCATCAGTAATTACCCAAACGACGTGAAGACCTCCGGTCTTCGACCATCGTCTTCATCTTCGACTTATCGTCGTATCAGTTATTCAGAATGGGATAAACCCGGTCTTTCTGAATAACTCGCGTATATTTTAAATGAGTGTTATACAAACACAACATACGCCTCATTCCAATTCATTAGTCACTAACCGTAAATTAATCAAGAGAACAATTCCCCAGATATTAACCCCGAAGGCCGAAACCAACATCAGATCAATATCCAGAAAAGCATTCTGTTTGGCTAACCGACAGTCAGTTTCTAAATTTCACATTCATAGGGAAAGGTTCCCATTAATTTTATCCAAGATAAATTCCTTGAATTTATTCTTTATTCTATTTTTGAATCTCAATTCAAACTAGTCGGGATTAGCGAACCTTACCGAAGTAATTATTTATTTTAATTTCCCCATCCCAACCTATTCATCCCATGAAGTAAAACTGGTTATACTTCATATCTAACACCACGGTGTTATCGGTAAATTCAATTACCATTTCACGTTCAAATCTAATTAAAGATTTAACTATCGCCTGGAGCAAAACTGGTGATACTCCATCCTCTATCATTTCAATCTAATTAAAGATTCATTAAAACTCCACTTAGTTTTAATCGTTATCTGGGTTAAAGAATCCGTGTCATTTAAAACACGGTTCACGATAAACCCAAAGTCACATTCCATTAATTATCGGGTTAAAGAACGAGTGTTATTTAAAACACTGTCCACGATAAACCCAAAAATCAATATCAATTCAATTCCAATTAAATATTATTTAATTGGTACACTTCATTAAATCTAATTAAAAAGATTTAATCTTTTCTCAACTGGGTTCAAGAACAGTGTTAGTGAAGACCCCATTCACGACAAACCCAAATCACATTTGATATTCAATATAAGGCTCTGAATAGAAAATATATCGGCTTATATTCAATATCAAATTCTACGATTAACAAATGTCGTATTGGAAATAACGATATAAATATATATCTTTCAAATTTCCATAACAACATCTGTATAATCACGAATTCCAACATCGAAATATTCCGAAGACAATTTCGATTCAAATCCACTCCAATGCAATCATTGGAAATTCTGGTTATTTTTAAAACCCTTTTTAAATTCAATTTATTTATTTAAAAATAAATAGAATTATATTTCTAGTTCAAAACTAGTTCATTTCGATAAAAATCTATTTTTATCTTTTTAAATATGGAGTTTTTCATCCCAATCCTTTCTAAATCATTTCTTATGATTTTACACAAATTATTACTATTTTTAATAATTTTATCAAGGCCCGTACAGTCGATTTCCATCAACGGCCATCGAACTGCACTTACAGCGACCTTTTTCGAATTTGATTTGGACGTACCTCCAAATCCAACCGTTAGATTTCAAATTTCTAATATTCGTTAGAAAGCTCTTTTCGATACGAACCCAACGGTTCCAGTTTTAGGAGAATCCGACGGTCGGATCTCCCGTAATGTCCGTTTCAAATAAATGGTCGAAATTCACGAACTGCCGCGGCGCGACGCGTTCTATTCAGGCCATTATATATATAATATATATATTATATATATTTCATCGATTTCTATTTAAAATGAATTATATAAATAGTTTTAAAATTCGTTTCAAAAGCAATTTCAACTTCCTTTTCAATTCAAATCAAAATTGAATTCTTCTTTATAAATTCGTTTTAAAATTCATTTCTATTCAATTCAAATTTCAATTCAATTTGAATTCATTTCAATTCGTTTTCAATTCAATTTGAATTCGTTTTCAATTCATTTCGAAATCGTTTTCAATTCAATTCATTTCGAAATCGTTTTCAATTCAATTCATTTCGAAATCGTTTTCAATTCAATTCATTTCGAAATGAATAAAATCGATATAAATATCGTTTACGTCAAAATTGCGTCAATCTAATCAACACGGCTTCATAAATTTCTATTTTCAAATATTCTATTTCAAATATTTCTTTTTCAAAATAGTTGTTATTATCAAAATATTTCGTTCAACACATGACCAATCTCAATGGATGAGTACTGTCAACACATGAACCTTTATTTTATAATATTCTTTATTTTTCAAATAGGAATGAGGCCCAATCAATTACCATATAAAGTTAATTATATGGATTTTCATACAACACATGTATATAATAGCATTGAAAATAATCAACCATCAACCAAAGTGCACTACACTGTATAAGCATCAAATATAGATATTCAACGCTTATAACAGCCTGTCAATCAATCGATCGACATATTTAATCAATCAGGATGAGTGAACTTCAAATTTCATCCCAACACCCGTGTGGGGTTTCAAACAATCAAACACATATTTTATTTGTGCTGTTGGGCGATGTGTAAAATTTACCGTCCCAATCAATGTCATTCAAATAGGTGTACATAAACAAACCGTCCGGTTTATAAATGAATATTTATTTATTCACTTCACGTTAAAAATTATATTTTTAGCGATAAAACATTTTATTTCAACCTATGAATTTCTATTCAATTCATTCTTTAAATAAAATGATATTTTTATTTTTCTAACATATTTTAGAAAAATTCGGCGGCATAACGGCACGATACTAGAAACGGGACGAGGCCTAGCCTTATCCCCGGTCTAGTGAAGGCCCACGCCATTCACACATCAATCAAAATCACCAAACAACCAAATTCAAATCAAATAATATAACTAAGCTATGCAACCAAACAAACAAGTCCATGGTCTGTGGACGATTGTGTCGGGTGCTACTAAGCACCGTCTGCATCCTAGTATATATATATAAATAGAAATGAAATTGAAAGGTGAGAAATTCTCACATATAGCTATCCAATCATCTTGACTCTTCTTTGATATAAACCTCCTTCGTTCTCGCCTTTTTGTTAATTTCGAAGTTCAATATATAAAAATCATATTTTTATTTCGAAGTTCAATATATAAAAATCATATTTTTACTATTTTCAAAACAAAGTATATTTTTCTATTTTCAAAACAAAGTATATTTTTCTATTTTCAAAACAAAGTATATTTTTCTATTTTCAAATCAAAGTATATTTTTCTATTTTCAAAACAAAGTATATTTTTCTATTTTCAAAACAAAGTATATTTTTCTATTTTCAAAACAAAGTATATTTTTCTATTTTCAAAACAAAGTATATTTTTAACAAAGCCCATATATTTAAAAAAACAAATTTAAACTGATTTTCAAAACAATTTTAAACTGAAGTTAAACTGAATTTTAAACTGTATTTAAACTGTTAAAAACTAATTTTAAATTTGCTTAAAACTGATTTTAAAATTTAAAAAGAATAAATAAAAATAAAACCTTTTCTCTTACCTTAACACAGGCCGACGATTCTCGATTGAGGGCTCTAAACTAGGTTTCCCCTTTTCGCTCAAGCCACTCCACTTTGTGCCGATCTGACTATACCATGCGGAGGAGCCTTGAAAGGCGCGCCTGAGGACCCCAATTTCATCAACCTCGGTGGTGGCACGTAGGGGGAATGGGGGCGCGAACGATGGCGAGTGGAGCCTCGATTTTGGCCATAATACTCCACGATAATCGAAGAATCAAGTATGGATTGGAAGTGTGGAAAGAGTACTACGGATTTGCCTTAAGAAGCTCCTGAAATTATGGCGTGGATTGAACGATTTTTGCTCATGAATTTTCGTGTTTTATGGCCCTTGATTTTTGTCTGGCGGTGAAATCAGAAAGGGGATTAGGGTTTCACGATTGGGAGGGGGTGTATTTATATATAAATATATTTTAATATTTTATACGATTTAATTCTCTAATTAATTCAATTTCGTTCGAACCCCAAATCAAACCCAACGATTGTCGCCCTTAGCTAATTACCCCCATTCCGAACATAATGGGATATGTATCACAAGCCAATTCCATCGTTTCGATCAGTTTTCATTTAAATTAACATATAACTCTATATATTGAATTTGAACGCGCATTTCAATTTACCGGGGCCACATACTAACAAGAAAAATTCCCGAAAAATATTTTCTAGCTTCGTATTGACGATACGGTCCTAACAAAACTAGTTTCGTTGAATTCTGAGACCGTTATAAAAATGGCCATTTTCCAGTCGATTAAAATCAACTGAAACTGGTCAAACGCGTTTTCCTTCACCACGCTCACATACTGATTCAGAAAATTATGAAATTTGGAATCTAGCAATAATTTGACACCACGGACCCAACAAAACTAGTTTCGTCGAAATCCGAGGTTATTTGCAAAATGTCCATTTTTAAGGGCCTGAATTCTATAGCGACTATTCCGAAATTTGAATTGGACATATCTTTTTATCCCCGCTATGAAACTTCGAATTTTCGGATTCGTTGGAAAGATATCCACAATTAGATCATATGATTTTTGGTTTCACTAAAATCCGGATTGTTTTGCACCCGGTACATTCAATTGAAGTTTGAAATCGAATTATCGAACTACCGCGCCATTTTCAATTCTATTTATAATTATATATAAATATTTAAATTCTAACGACGGCGTATATAATATATACATCGAATTCAATTCAAAATAGATTTATCGTCGATATTATTTAAAATTATTCATTTTAAATAATCAAAATTCGCTAAAATTGCCGAAATAAAAATTTTAAACTGGCCCAGATTTTCGGGTTATTACACCCGCCTAGTACAGAGACCTTTACTTTGTTACCCCTCCGGGTTACTGACTGAAATGGGTCCCACACAACATGATACAAGCTCCCCCCTATGTCTTGTATCCCCACTAGGTTTTCTACTGACTATGTATACCCTAAGGTGTCTTTAATTACATAGACCTCAATCAGTTATGTGTACCTATAGGTGTCTTTAATATAATCCCTATTCTACCTATCGGTTATGCGTACCCATAGGCGTCTTTAATACATAACTCTACCTATTCCCATTAGTTATGCGTACCCCTAAGGGTGTCTTTAATACATAACTCTATCTATCTCCATTAGTTATGCGTACCCCTAAGGGTGTCTTTAATACATAACTCTATCTATCACCATTAGTTATGCGTACCGCTAAGGGTGTCTTTAATATATAACTTTACTATTCTTGCCCCGATTAAGTATACCATTAGGTTTCTTTAATTACATAACCCTTTTTATCCGGTTAAGTTTGTGGGACTATATATATTAATATTACCCACCTACCCTTCAGTTGTACGTAACCCTCCCACTGATTTAATCCTATTTAATTAATGGTTAAGTTTGTGGGCCTATATATGCTAATATTACCCACCTACACATCAGTTGTACTTAACCCACCTACAATGCAATTCGTTTTACTTAACCCTAACCTATGTCTACCATCATACAGTCCATATGTATTAAGTTAGGTTAAGTTGTATTTAATCAGCATTAATTAATTATTGAAATATCTAATCGTATTTCACATGCCACCACTGGGACCCACCTAATTCCACATGCCACCCAAGTCACCCACTTAACCCCCTCATGTCCCACTACATGCTTATCTGGTTAAGTGTTTCTTAATTCATTAAGGCCATAACCTTATAAAGACCTCCCACATTAGACGGCATTTATGGCAGCTAGATTTGCCGGGCGGGTCCGACCAGTCTTACACCACAAAAGAGTCTTACCTCGTGTCTTTACAACTGTCACGTATTTAATTTATGCCTAAGACCTCCCACATTAGACTGGCATTTGTGGCAGCTGGATTTGCCGGGCGGGTCCGGGCAGTCTTACACCACAGAAGAGTCTAACCTCGTGACTTAGACGATTAATTACTCCTAATTAATCTTTCCCCAATTTGAATTAATTTCCCTATTCAAATTATCTATCAATTCCAAATTTAACTATGGCCATAATTGACTCAATTATATCCATCTATTTATGGTATGTAAAATCATACCAATTTCATCACAAATTTATTTTATGCCATATAAGGCATTTATGCCAATTCTCAATATTAAATATTCAAACTTTAATTGCTTAAAAATTCCTATTTTCATTAATTAAGTTAATTAATTAATCCTTTCCTTTTCATAGGTGTCAATACCTATCTTATTAACAATTTGGATTTCTTATCCATAAATGGTTATAGTCAAATTATACCATTTTTACCCACTTTTACCCATGTCATAATAGGTAACTATTTATATGTTTCTCTACTAGAATCATGTGTCCAATTTACATAATCACTATGTCAATTATGCCTATTACAAATTCCCCTTTTCCCCGTTTCTTAACTAGCATAACCGTTTGCGTTTTTGGCGTCATTGAAGCTACAAAATAGCCTCGCCACAACAATAAAATAAAGGGAATGACAAGGTGATTGTTTCAGTACAATTTTTGGCCTAAGCAAGACAACTAGGGAAAATGACATGATAACTTCACATATAATTATGATTCACCACATAATCAACAACTTGCATAGATTCATAACAACTTGAATAGGTTTATGAATTAACAGCATAATTAACAACCAACATAGGTTCATGATCCTCAACATAATCAATAACCTTATATGGGTTCATGATTCACAATATAACAACTAGCATAGGTTCATGAATTAACAACGCAACAACTTGCATAGGTAACTTGCATAGGTTCATGATTCATAACCTAACAACTAGCATAGGTTCATGAATTCATCACACAATAACTTGAATAGGTAACTTGCATGATCTCATAACAATTTGCATAGTTTCATGATAACAACTTGCATAATAACGACTTGCATAGATTCATGATAACAACTTGCATAGATTCATAATAACAACTTGCATAGATTCATCATAACGACTGGCATAGATTCTTAGTTTCTCAACATAATAACTTGCATAACTTCATGATTCACAACGATAATGAACTTACATCATTTCATGATTCACAACAATAATAAACTTGCATCATGTCATGATTTATCGCAATAATGAACTTGCATAACTACAAACAACATATATCCAAATCATAGTTTACCACAATTCACTTTTATTTATTTAAACCTAAAAGTGACTAGAACTCACCGAATAAGGGGTGTTGAGTTCTGTGTTCTGAATTCTGTAATTGATTAGCGTTCCCTTGTTGTAGACAATTACGTTGTTGTAGTTTAGGCTTGATTAGAATTGAATTGTTGTCTTTAACTTTCTTCTAGTTGATGGCGGCTACTCTAGGGTTTGGAGTGACAACATGACGGCTACTGATCTAATTTTTGATTTGATTCTAGGGTTTGAGTCTACACATGTTTATATAGAATTTCAATTTCATTATAGCCATCGGATGATCTTAGGGTTAATCAAAACCACCTAGTCCAGAATAGAACTATCTACAAACCCTAATGACTCATTAACTAGTTAGAAATGACTCAACAATGAGTCAGAACATCGGTCAGACTTAACCAAAAGGCTATGCAGGTTTTCTCTTGGCCAGGGCGCACTTGGGAAGTGCGCCAATGCAATTTTGTACAGGCGCACTTCCCAAGTGCGCCAATGCTATTTTTTTTCAAACTTCGTTCGTCCATATCTTCTTCATACGGCATCCGTTTTACGCAAACTCGGACTCTATCTCAAGCAGAACTTCGGGACGAACGCAATGGAACGACCCGTTTCCCTTAATTCCCACATTTGAAATTAAGTATTCTTAAATTTAGTTAATCTAATTATTCGAAAATTCGGGGTGTTACAAGATGCTGGCGAAATTCTCCAAAAGTTTAAGCTGTTAGGAAATTTTCAGTATTTCTGAAAGTATTCTTTAATAAAAAGAAATTAATATTTTAATTGAAATTAATTGGTTTAATTGAAACTTAAATTAAGATATCAAACAGAAGATTTTAACCTAGTTATAATATGGTTCATAGCATTTTTCCACCTTTGTAATTTCGGGGACGAAATTCTTTTAAAGCGAAAGGAATGTAACGTCCCGCATTTTTATCGGCTTGTACTTGAATATTTAAATTGGTTTAAATTTTGAATTCGTAATATAAGTGGATTTATAGTGAAGTTGAATATTTAAAAATATATATTAAATATAATCGAGCCCGTAATGTCGCAGCAGTTCGTAATTTAACGTTCTGAACTTTAACCGAGTGTATAGGACCCGTTATTAGTTGGATTTCTTCGAAACAATAAACAATGGAATCAGTTGATCTGTATTTTTCTAATGGAAGTGAAAAACCCAAATTTCGTGTTATCGACGGGAGTTATGTCCAAATCAAATTTCAAAATAGTCGCTATAGAATCGTTTATTGATCGTAACGGTTTATTTGAAATAACTACATACTGGTTTTGAATTTAGACAAGGTTCTTTTGATACATAGTGATAATTTAATTTTTAGAATTTTACCGAAATTTTTAATTAATTAAATACACAACTTTTTATTTGGAGTATTTCGCACCCTATATCAATATTTTAGGGTTTTACAATATGAGTTTAACTACCGATATTAATATATTTTTGGGATCGTGGCTCCACGCTGGACATGACGGTATTTTTATCTCTGTCCATAGCAGTCAGTAAATGAACAAAATTCTATATGGCCGTCACCACTTACACCTTAACAAATATCTATGGACATTAAATGAAACATGTGCTAAGCCTTTCTTTCTCAAAACCAACACCATACCGCTATACCATAAACTGTACACTGATACACATGGCTACCATGTAATCTACCCTTATCCTATTACTTCATATTGAAGAAATAAATAACCTACATATCCTCTATCTAATCAAAATTTGCCTTAGCAGTTAAGCGTTGGATTGTCTTCGGCTAGTCACAACTACTCTATCTCCAAATTACTCACACAAGTACTAAACCACGTCCCTAACAAATTATACAGTAAAGCTACCCAGTTAATCTACCATGCCTAAGAACGAGTTTTCCATCAAAGCAGCGTGTTAACTCATCGAAAGTAATATCATTCATGGATTTTTCAAATTAACAACTCTACGCTGTATCACTATCCTAACCTAAAACGTGGTACCTACCCTAGTATTTGTTGCTTAAGTATTAATGTTCTCATCTATAACTACACGCTATTCCTTCTTTGCTTTCTTCTTTCAGAAATTACACCGAAGCTTTACAGATGGTTTCAGAAATAAAAATAAAACGAAATCCTCATCCGTAGATCTGCGAATTTCCCCAAGTGCCTCTTTCCATTATCATATATTTATATAGTAATCAAAACGTGAGGGAGAAAAGTATAACCAAGCCACCATCCCATTTTCATGTTCGAAAGCAGTGTCGTTAGGATCAGAGACATGAAAAGTGGGAGCTCTATTGGAGTTCGAGTGGCCATGGATCCAGAAGCAGAAGCAAGGGAGTATACAAGGTGATAGATTTGACCTAGGCAGTAGGTTTTAAAATTCGTTGAAGACCCACAGAAAAGTGGAGGAGTTGTAGATACTACGTCATGATATTTTGAAGAGGATTCACTGTTGTTTTTTGGCGTATTGAAATTCATGGGTTTTCATAAATGGTAAGGAGGGGAGGATGTTTTCGGTAAACAGGAGGAGTAGCATGGGTATTGTTGGAAGGATGTATGTTTGAGGAGAAATGTTGTGCATAAGCGGTGTAATGCACAGGACATTGGGAGTTTGTGTAAGGCTTTGCAATGCAAAACACATGCACATGGGCGTAAATGTATGCATGTGCCAAGGTTGGGTACAACAAAGGGGAAAATGGCGGAGATGATGAGGTTTGAAGTCGGAACACGTGCTGTAACAACCCGGAAAATCTGAGCAAATTTAAAAAAATTATTTCGGCAATTTTATTGAATTTTGAATATTTAAAATGAATTATTTTAAATAATAACGATGAGAAATTTATTTTGAATAGAATTAGAACGTATATATTTATATAGACCGTCGTTAGAATATAAATATTTTATTTTAATTATAAAAGGAATAGAAAATGGCATGGTAGTTTGAAAATTCGATTTCAAAGTTCAAATGAATGTGTAGGATTCAAAATAAACCGGATTGTAGTGAAACAAAAAAATATTAGAATCTATTTCAGAATATCTTTCCAAGAATCTGAAAAATTGAAATTTTATAGCGTGGATAAAAAGTTATGCCCAGTTGAAAATTCAGATTGGTCGCTGTGGAATTCTGGCACTTAAAAATGGAAATTTTGCATACGACCTCGGTTTTCGATGAAACCACTTTTGTTTGATCCGTGACGTCAAGTTATTGCTAGATTCCAAAATTTATAATTTTCTGAATCAATATGTGAGCGTGGCGAAGGAAAACGTGTTTTGACAGTTTAAATCAATTTCGATCGACCAAAAAATGGGCATTTTTCAAACGGTCTCGGAATTTGATGAAATTAGTTTTGTTAGAACCATATCGTCAATACGAAGCTAGAAAATATTTTTCGGGAATTTTTAAAGTTCGTATGTGGCCCTGGTAAATTGAAATGCGCGTTCAAATTCAATATATAGATTTATATTTTGATTTTGACGAAAACCAATCGAAACAACCAAACTGGCTTACGATACATATCATATTGTGTTCGGAATGGGGGTATTTAGCTAGGGCGACAGTCGGTGGGTTTGGTTTTGAGTTCAAAATAAAAAGGTACTTTTTGAAATTAAAAAAAAAAGTATATACTCTCGTTTATACCCTCCCTCCCCCAAACCCATTGTTCGATCGAAATTAGATATAAAAATAGGACTGACAGAAATCGCGTGAGCCCCCCTCAGTGGCGGTGCCGCCTCCATCTACTCCCCCTCTCTCGCATCGTCCCCTCCCCCCCTCTAGGCGCGCCGCGCCGCCACACACTTCTGCCCCTCTCTCCTCCTCCAAGGACGAAGATCGCGAGCCCCTTTGTCACCCTGGCGCCGCCACTAAAGCCCTGACCCCCTCCTGCGACTGACGCTCTTCAAAGCCACCGCGAGCCCCCACCTCCTCCTACTCACCCTCCGACCACGAACAGAAAAAAATTACAGTAAGTGTTTTCTTCTTTTTTTCTTTCTAACTTATGATATTTTCTTTTACAAACATTATGATTTTTAATAACATAAAAATACGGTTTTTAATTATAAAAAGGTTGAAATTTTAGTGCTAAAAGTTTAGATTTTTCGATATGAAAATGTTAGATTTCTCAATAGAAAAGATACGATCTTTAATATAAGAAATGATTTTTCTTCAAAGTATAAAGAAATGATTTTTCAAAGTACAAAGAAATGATTTTCCAAAGTATAAAGAAATGATTTTTGCATAACGAAAGATTTTATTTTTTATTTTAATAAAGTTGTGATTTTTAACGATGAGAAGGTTGGATTTTTATTGAATAAAAATATAATTTTGATGTTGAAAGAGAGATTATAAAAACGAGATCTTTTTATATATATAGTGATATAAAAATACAATTTTTAAATAATAAAAATATGATTTTTATTATATGTGAAGAATAAAATTATGATTTCTATATTATAGAGGTAATAAAAACATGATTTTTATATTATAGAAAGATTAAAAATATGATCTTTATTATATGAACGTCGGTATAAAAATAGAATTTTTTTTATCTATATAGTGCGGTATAAAAAAACTTTTTATCCATATAGTAGCAGTATAAAAATGTGATTTTTATCCATATAGCGTAGTTATAAAAATGTGATTTTTATATACATAGCAACAATATAAAAATGTGATTTTTATATACGTGGTGAATACAGGCAATGAAAGTGACAAAAGGAGGACATGGCAAGATTGCCTACATATGAAGTGTCCAGGTGTATTGGTTTAGCTAATCGGTAAGAACTTCTCACTTTAATCCTTGTTTTCTAGTTAAAATTGTATACTAGGATGCAGACGATGCTTAGCAGCACCCAGTACCCGTTGTCCACAGACCATGGACGACTTGTTTGATTTTGTTGTGGGGTGAAAAAAGATTGTGATGTGAAATGAATGGAAAGAAATTCATGTGTTGAAATAAAATATTATATAGTTAAAAATATAAATTTAATGTGAAGGTGAATAAATAAATATTCATTTACAATTCATACGATTTTTTTATGTACACTTATTTGACTGATATAGATTGGAACAATAAATTTTACACGTCGCCCAACTACACAAATAAAAATTTGTGTTTGTTGATTTGAAACCCCACACGGGTGTTTGGATGATATTTGGTGTACACTAATCCCAATTATTTAGTTGTATGTCGAGCGATTGGTCGGCAGACTGTGTAAGCGTTAATTAATTATATTTAATGCTTGTGCAGTTGTGTGGTGCACTTTGGATGATGGTTGATTATTTATCATTGCTATTATATACATGTGTTGTGTGGAATCCACATAATTAACATTATATGTAATTGATTGGGCCTCATTCCAATTTGGAAGATAAAGAATATTATAAAATAAAGATTCATGTGTTGAGTAGAATAAATAGTCATGTGTTGACGATAATCATGTGTTGAGAATATTCAAGTGTTGAAAGAAATATATATTCATGTGTTGAAGAAAATATTCATTTTTGAATAGAATAACGATGTTATTGAAATATATAAAGCCGTGTTGATTAGATATGTGCCATTTTGACGCGAATGATATTTATATCGATCATATTCGTTTTTACAATGAATATAGAAAAGGAAGTGATTTCAAAACATAACGTTTTGAAAATATTATCATTTATATATTAATGATATGAAATATTCAATTTTGATTTGAAATTGAATATAAAGTTGAATTTGTCTTGAAAACGAATTTAAAACGATTTATAAAATACATTTACAATTGAAATCGACGAAGAGTGTGTGTGTGTGTGTGTGCGTGTGTACATATATATATATATATACATATATTAAATGGCCTGAATAGAACACGTCGCGCCGCGGTAGTTCGCAAATTTCGACCATTGACTTCGAATTGGCGTTACGGGAGATCCGACCGTCGGATTCTCCTAAAATAGGAACCGTTGGGTTCGTATCGGAAAGATCTTTCCAATGAATAATAGATATTTGAAATCTAACGGTCGGATTTGGAATTATGTCCAAATCAAATTTGGAAAAGGTCGTTGTAAGTGCAGTTCGATGGTCGTTTAGGGAAATCGACTGTACGGGCCTTGATAAATTATTAAAAATATTAATAATTTGTGTAAAATCATAATGAATGATTTAGAAAGAACTGGGATGAAAAATCCCATATTTGAAAAGATAAAAATGTATTTTTATCGAAATGAACTAGTTATGAACTAGAATTATAATCCAATATTTTTGAAGAAATAAATTGGATTTGAAGTGGTTTTAAAAATAATCAGAATTTCCAATACGGGAATTGGAATGGATTTGAATCAAAATTATCTTCGCAAGATTTCAATGTTGGATTTCATGATTATACAGATATGGTTGTGGAGATTTGAAAGATATATTTATATCGTTATTTCCAATATGATATTTGTTGGTTTCAGAATTTGATATTGAAAATAAGCCGATATATTTTCTATTTAGAGCCTTGTGTTTAATATAAAATGGGATTTTGGGTTCGTCGTGAATAGTGTCTTAAATAACACAATTCTTGAACCCAGTTTAGAAAATAATAATTTTTTTAATTAAGATATAGTGAAATTGTCCAGTTAATTAGTATTTAATTGGAATTGAGTTTAAATTGGTTTTTGGTTTTATCGTGAGCGGTGTTTTGAATAACACCTGTTCTTTAACCCAATTAACAATGGAAAGTGATTTTGGGTTTGTCGTGAACTGTGTTTTAGATGACATGACAGGATATTGATTTGTGGGAAGATTAAAACTAAGTGGAGTTTTAATGATTTTTAATGAATCTTTAATTAGATTAAAGTGATCGAGAATGGAGTATCACCAGTTTTGCTCCATAGCGATAGTTAAATCTTTAATTAGATTTGAACGTGAAATGGTAATTAATATTTACTGATTACACTGTGGTGTTAGATATGGAGTATTACCAGTTTTGCTCCATGGGATGAATAGGTTGGGATTGGTAAATAAAATAAGTGATTACTTTGGTGTTGTTCGCTAATCCCGACTAGTTTGGAAAACCTTGACACGGTTTGTGATATCCAAAGAAGATTAAAGAATAAATTTAGAAGAATTTATCTTTGATAAAATTAATGGGAACCTTTCCCTAAGAATGTGAATTTTTGAATAAAAGAATATTCTGAATTTGAATGAGGCGTACGTTGTGTTTATGTAACACTTGTTTGTTATATATGCGGGTTATTCGGAAAGGCCGGGTTTATACCCATTCTGAATAACCCATTCGACGATAAGTCGAAGCTGAAGACGGTGGTTGAAGACCGGAGGTCTTCACGTCGTTTGGATGATTATTGATGATATTGATTGGGCTGTACACCCAAGAGGAGGGAATCAGTTTGTGATCGTCCAGACGTACTTGGAGATCGATGGATATGCGAGGAATAAGGTTCCTCCGGTTTCGTTCAGACCCAGAACGAACTTGTAAATGGACTGTATGTCTGACATTGGATTTTATTTTGTGTTAAATGATCTCTATTAAATATACATCTGTTTGGCGGTGGAGAATTTATTCTCTTGCTTAACGCCCTTCTCTGGGACGTACGAGCTCAGAGGTTGTATATCTATGGACATTAGTCGCTTGGTGTGAATTTCCTGTGTGGCATGCCTAAGTGGCAGATGATCAAGGCTTCTGTTGAAAATCAAAGTCTTGTGGTTGATGATCAAAGCATGGCCTATGTGGCATAGCTTTGTGTATGGCATTAATTCGTGAGCCTCACACCTCGGTATGAGTCAAAAACGAGATAGTGACTGCAGGAAGAGCACGACGTTTCTTTCTAGCTATGGGTGATGTCAATGACCTACCAGCCCTGACATTTATATACTTTTTACCAGTGTGGTTGCTGGAAGCGAGGCGCCTCGGATATAGGTCTGATAGGACCGGGAAACATGTGTTCAGGAATAACTAATCCTCAAAAGTAAGAGAGTACTGGCCCTGAAGATCCAGGATAGCTGTGTGTGGTCCTGAGACATTTGCTAGAGTGTCTCGAATGGAGAGGAGCTTGTACCTTGCCTCGACTCATGATGGAATCCAATTTCCAATATGTGATAATTCGGTTTTTATTTGTAGAACCTAGTATGGCAACATAGTAGATGGTATCTATGCCGTCTATGATTGATACTTATGATTGAAATTGTTTTGACACTATACACTTATAGTAATATCAAAATAATCTGTTTTTAAACGTATCAAGCATATTTTGGCTATTATAAGGTAAAACCCTATCCTTCGGCTTGTGTTGCATTGTGTGATGGAACTTGGTCCTATAATAGCTTCATTTTTCTTTATTTAGCATTGCGCTGTTTATTTTATGCACTGGTCTCCTTGGGAGGAAACCAATTCCGTGTTATACGCCGTGGTCCCTTGATTTACTTAACTTTAAAAATAAAGATTAATAACTGTTTTAGTTCTCACACCAGTCACATGACTGACCTGGAGTTTATTGTTTTAACCTAAAATCTGGGTGTCCTTATTTTAGAAATGGGCAGCTAGTAGTTTTGGTTTTGTGGATTTATATTCACAGGATCCTAGTTTACAGCTAGAATGATATTCGGAAAGCTCTGTATCCGTATATCTCCTTTCAGTTGTGTTTTGTATTGTTTTTCCACTTCTATGTATTTAAATGTAATTTAAATCTCTGATATTTATCAAATGTGTAATATTTATTCGTACTCTGTATATTCTTGTATTCTGATGGAATTGTTGTAATAAACAATGAAATGTTCTTCTTTTTGTGTTCTGATTCGTCTTGTCCTCAAAGCAATCGGCGCTTTCCTTACCGAGGAAGTCACGGGTTACTACAGTTGGTATCAGAGCTTTGGTTTACAGAGCTCAAGAACAAGACACATTAGAATCGAACGAAAGAATTCATCAGAGATTGGATTAGTAATATCCAATAAGAATATCTCGTTAGAGTTGGGATCAGTAGTATCCTAGAACGAGTGTAAAGAGTACATTTTTAAAATAAAAATTTGAAAACAATATTGTTTTGAAAATTTAAACCAGTTTATACGTATTTGAATATTTTATTTGTATTGAATTTGGACAATCGAGTATATAAAGATTTTGCATATATGCGTCATGAATGTATATTTGAAGTTTAAATATACTGATTAGATATAAAATCACATTCTAGACACCCGGGGATGATTCTGATGATGTTGCCACATCATCAGTATTTATGTTCATGTTTCGAAAGTGAGATGTCTATATATTTCCATCAAACTGGTGTGAGAACCAAAACTAGATAGGGCTATTGTTGTGATTTGGCATCTAAGACATGATTTTCTATATATATATGTGACAAAAAGGAATTTCGCTCGATCCGATCCAGTCGCTAAACCGATCTAGACCATTCGAAACACCTGATTGTTTTGAGAACACGACAAAATAGAACGCAGACGGAAGAACATTTCATTGTATATTACAACAATGCATCAGATTACAAGAATATACAGAGTATTAATGAATAAATATTACACAGAAATATATCAGAGACTACAATAAATTACATTTAAATACATCGCAGCGGAAAATAATACAATACACAACTAGAATGAGATATACGGATACAAAGCTTTCCAGATATCATTCCAGCTGTAAACCAGGATCATATGAATATAAATCTGCAAAACCAAAACTACTAGCTGCCCGTGTCAAAATAAGGGCACCCAGAGTTTAGGTTAAAACAATAAACTCCAGGTCAGTCATGTGACTGGTGTGAGAACTAAAACAATTATTAATCTTTATTTCAAAGTTAGGTAAATCCAGGGACCACGCTGTATAACACGGAATGGGTTTCCTCCCAAGAATACCAGTGCATAAAACAAACAGCGCAAGGCTAAATAAAGAAAAATGAATTTGTTATAAGACCCAGGTCCTATCACACAATGCAACGCAAGCCGGGGGATAGGGTTTTCCCTTATAACAGCCAAAGAATGCTTGATACGTTTTAAAACAAATCATTTGATACTATTATCAGTGTATAGTGTATAAAACAACTTCAAATCATAAGTATCAATCATTGGCGGCATGGGTACCATATATCATGTCGCCATACTAGTTCTACAATTAAAACCGCAAAATCTCGTATTTGGAAATTGGATTTCCTTCTATGAACCGAGGCAAAAGATAGTCCTCAACCGATTCGACACAGTCTAGCCCGAGTCTCAGGCAAGCGCGCAGGCAAGCCTTGGATCGTCAGGGCCGGTCCACCGATGTGGATTATTATGCCTGAACTCAACGTCTCTCAGCCCTTTGGGGCGTAAACGAGCCAACGAATGACTCCATCGGACCCGGATCGTCCGATCAAACCGAGGCGCCTCGCAACAGCAACAACCACACAGGTGAAAAGTATATAAATGTCAGGGCTGGTAGGTCACTGACACCACCCTAGCTAGAAAGAAATGCATGCCCTCCCTGATGTCCGTCTCCCGTTTTTGGTTCACGACCGGGGTGTGAGGCTCGCGAATTCACGTTACACAAAGTTGTGCCATACAGGCTGTGCTTTGATCATCACCACAAGACTTTGCTTTTCAACAGAAGCCTTGATCATTTGCATCTTAGCATGCCACAGAGGCAAACCACTCTATGCAACCGATATCAGTCACACAGAATGAAATCCAATGTCAGACACACAGTCCATTTACAAGTTCGTTCTGGGTCTGAACGAAATCGGAGGCACTTTCCTCACATATCCATCGATCTCCAAGCACATTTGGACGACCACCGACTGATTCCCTCATCTTGGGTGTACAGCCCAATCAAGATCATCAGTAATCACCCAAACGATGTGAAGATTTCCGGTCCTCAACCACCGTCTTCATCTTTGACTTATCGTCATATCAGTTATTCAGAATGGGATAAACCCGGTCTTTCCGAATAACTCGCGTATATTTTAAATAAGTGTTACACAAACACAACATACGACTTATTCCAATTCATCAGTCACTAACCGTAAATTAACAAGAGAATAATTCCCTAAGTATTAACCCCGAAGGCCGAAACCAATAGCAGATCAATATCCAGAAAACCACTCTGCTTGGCTAACCGACAGTTAGTTTCTAAATTTCACATTCATAGGGAAAGGTTCCCATTAATTTTATCCAAGATAAATTCTTTAATTTATTCTTTAATCTACTTTTGAATATCAATTCAAGCTAGTCGGGATTAACGAAATCTACTGAAGTAATTATTTGTTTTAATTTCCTAATCCCAACCTATTCATCCCATGAAGTAAAACTGGTAATACTTCATATTTAACACTACGGTGTTATCGGTAAATTCAATTACCATTTCACATTCAAATCTAATTAAAGATTTAACTATCGCCTGGAGCAAAACTGGTGATACTCCATTCTCGATCATTTTAATCTAATTAAAGATTCATTAAAACTCCACTTAGTTTTAATCTTTGACTGGGTTAAAGAATCAGTGTCATTTAAAACACGGTTCATGGTAAACCCAAAATCACCTTCCATTAATTAGCGGGTTAAAGAACAAGTGTTATTTAAAACACTGTTCACGATAAACCCAAAAATCAATACTAATTCGATTCCAATTAAATATTATTTAATTGGTACACTTCATTAAATCTAAATAAAAAGATTTAATCTTTTCTCAATTGGGTTCAAGAACAATGTTAATAAAGACACCATTCACGACAAACCCAAATCACATTTGATTTTAAATACAAGGCTCTGAATAGAAAATATATCGTCTTATATTCAACATCAAATTCTACGACCAACAAATATCATATCGGAAATAACGATATATATATATATATGTATATCTTTCAAATTTCCATAACAACATCTGTATAATCACGAAATCTAACATCGAAATAATCCAAAGACAATTTCGATTCAAATCCATTCCAATGCAATCATTGGAAATTCTGGTTATTTTTAAAACCATTTCAAATTCAATTTATTTATTTAAAAATAAATAGAATTATAATTCTAGTTCAAAACTAGTTCATTTCGATAAAAATCTATTTTTATCTTTTCAAATATGGAGTTTTTCATCCCAAATCTTCACAAATCATTTCTTATGATTTTACAAAAATTATTACTATTTTTAATAATTTTATCAAGGCCCGTATAGTCGATTTCCATCAACGGCCATCGAACTGCACTTACAGCGACCTTTTTCAAATTTGATTTGGACATAATTCCAAATCCAACTGTTAGATTTCTAATTTCTTATATTCGTTAGAAGGCTCTTTTCGATACGAACCCAACGGTTCCGGTTTTTGGAGAATCCGACGGTCGGATCTCCCGTAATATCCATTCGAAGTCAATGGTCGAAATTCGCGAACTGCCGCGGCGCGGCGCGTTCTATTCAGGCCATTATATTATATATATAATATATACTTCGTTGATTTCAATTCAAAACGTGCTTCTTAAATCGTTTTAAATTCATTTTCAAAACGGTTTCAACTCCATATTCAATTTCAAATCAAAATTGAATATTTCAATTTAAATTCATTTTAAATTCATTTCAAATTGATTCAATTCAAATTGATTTCAATTCAAATTGATTTCTAATTCAATTTCAGTTCGTTTTCAATTCAATTCAATTTCAATTCGAATTCATTTCTATTCTATTTCAATTTGAATTCATTTATATTCAATTTCAATTCGAATTCATTTCTATTCAATTTCAATTCGAATTCGTTTATATTCAATTTCAATTTGAATTTATTTATATTCAATTTCAATTCGAATTTGTTTCTATTCAATTTCAATTCGAATTCGTTTATATTCAATTTCAATTCGATTTCGTTTATATTTAATTTCAATTCGAATTTATTTATATTCAATTCTTTTCAAAATATCAGATTTTGAAATCACTTTCGATATTCATTATAAAATGAATAAAATCGATATAAATATCGTTCACGTCATAATGGCATCAATCTAATCAATACGGCTTCATATATTCCTATTTTCAAATATTCTA
This sequence comes from Allium sativum, assembly GCA_030737875.1. Classification (NCBI taxonomy): domain Eukaryota; kingdom Viridiplantae; phylum Streptophyta; class Magnoliopsida; order Asparagales; family Amaryllidaceae; genus Allium; species Allium sativum. Next base: position 191,251,638 of record CM060915.1, on the reverse strand, counting down.
TTTCAAATAGTTCTTTTTCAAATATTTCTATATTAAAACTGGAATGAGGCCCAATCAATTACCATATAATGTTTATTATATGGATTTTCTACAACACATGTTTATATCAACAACGATGAATAATCAACCTGTGAAAACCCGTAACTTCCCCGGTGAGGAAAGCGCGGATAGTTCGAGAACAAGCCACAACAAAACATAGACGGAAGAACATTTCATTGTAAATTACAACAATGCACCAGATTACAAGAATATACAGAGTATAAATGAATATTACACAGAAATATCAGAGATTTAAATTAAATTTAAATACATAGTAGCGGAAAATAATACAATACACAACTAAAAGTAGATATACGGATACAAAGCTTTCCGGATATCATTCCAGCTGTAAACCAGGATCCTGTGAATATAAATCTGCAAAACCAAAACTACTAGCTGCCCGTGTGGAAAATAGGGGCACCCAGAGTTTAGGTTAAAACAATAAACTCTAGGTCAGTCATGTGACTGGTGTGAGAACTAAAACAGTTATTTATCTTTATTTTCAAAGTTAGGTAAATCAAGGGACCACGCCGTATAACACGGAACGGGTTTCCTCCCAAGAACACCAGTGCATAAAACAACAGCGCAATGCTAAATAAGGAAAAATGAAGCTATTATAAGACCCAGGTCCCATCACACAATGCAACGCAAGCCGGAGGATAGGGTTTTTACCTTATAATAGCCAAGAATGCTTGATATGTTTAAAACAAATCATTTGATACTATTATAAGTGCATATTATATAAAATATCTTCAAATCATAAGTATCAATCATAGGCGGCATAAGTGTCCCATCCCACTATGTCGCCATACTAGGCTCTACAAATAAAACCGAAATAAACGTATTGGAAATTGAATTTCCATCATGGTGGCTCCTGATTCGAAAGAGCGATCGCGTAATGCAATTCACCACGGCTTACGTCCCAACAAGAGAAAACATCGTCTGCACATCCGCACATTTGGGACCAGAGTACCACCGCGGCTTACGTCCCAGCGAGAGAAAACACCGCCTACTCTATATATCCCTGAGCACTAGGCTCATCTCGGTCGACCGAATCCACGACACCACTAAGGTGCCCATCCACTAAAAAGCATACTGATCAAACCACCAGTTTCCCACCATACCGGGGTGTGAGGCTCGCGGATCAACGCTATACACAAAGCCATGCTATATCAGCTGCGCTTTGATCATCAACCACCAAACTTTGCTTTTCAACAAATGTCTGGATCGCTGCATCTCAGCATGCCACGCTATCAATCCATATCGTACCACTGATTTCTGCCAATATATAACCTCTGAGCTCGTATGTCTCAGAGAAGGGCGTTAAGCAAGAGAATAAATTCTCCGCCGCCAAACAGATATATATTTAGCAGAGATCAACGAATACAATATAAAGGAATACAATATCAGACACACCATCCATTTACAAGTCCGTTCTAGGTCTGAACGAAACCATAGGCACTTTCCTCGCATATCCATCCATCTCCAAGTACATCTGGACGACCACCAACTATTTCCATCCTCTTGGGTGTACAGCCCAATCAGGATCGTCAGTAATCACCCAAACGATGTGAAGACTTCCGGTCTTCGACCACCGTCTTCATCTTCGACATATCGTCGAGTCGGTTATTCAGATTGGGTATAAACCCAGCCTTTCCGAACAACCTGCGTATATTAAAAACGAATGTTACACAAACACAACATACGCCTCATTCCAATTCATTAGTTACTAACCGTAAATCAGTAAGAGAGCAATTCCCCAAATATTAACCCCGAAGGCCGAAACCAACATCAGATCAATATCCAGGAAACCATTCTTCTTAACTAACCTTCCGCTAGTTTCTAGATTTCAATTCTTAGGGAAAGGTTCCCATTAATTTTATCCAAGATAAATTCTTTAAAATTTATCCTTTAATCTTCCTTTGGATGTCATTTCAAACCAAATTATGGTTTTCAAAAGTAGTCGAGATTAGCGAACCACACCGAAGTAATTATATATTTTATTTCCCAATCCCAACCTATTCATCCCATGAAGCAAAACTGGTAATACTCCATATCTAACACCACGGTGTTATCGGTAAAATTAATTACCATTTCACGTTCAAATCTAATTAAAGATTTAACTATCGCTTTGGAGCAAAACTGGTGATACTCCATTCTCGATTATTTTCTAAAGTTGATAATTTAAATTATCAATCCACATTTCAATTTAATTGAAGATTCATTAAAACTCTTTTTACTGGGTTAAAGAACTAGTGTCATTTAAAACACAGTTCACAATAAACCCAAATCGCATTCTATTTATTATCGGGTTAAAGAACTAGTGTTATTTAAAACACAGTTCACGATAAACCCATGAATCAATTCTATTTAAACCCACTTCAGTTCAAAACTAGTTCATTTCGATAAAAATCCATTTTTATCTTTTCAAATATGGAGTTTTTCACCCCAATTTTTCCAAATCATTTCTTATGATTTTACACTAATTATTACCATTTTTAATAATTTTATCAAGGTCCGTACAGTCGATTTCCATCAACGGCCATCGAACTGCACTTACAGCGACCTTTTTCCAAACTTGATTTGGACATATCTTTAAATCCAACAGTTAGATTTCAAATTTCTAATATTCGTTAGAAAGCTCTTTACGATACGAACCCAACGGTTCCGGTTTTAGGAGAATCCGACGGTCAGATCTCCCGTAATATCCGTTTGAAATAAATGGTCGAAATTTACGAACTGCCGCGGCGCGACGCTTTCTATTCAGGTCGTTATATTATATATATAATATATATAATATATATCTCGTCGATTTCTATTTAAAACGAATTTTATAAATAGTTTTTAAATCTGTTTCAAAATTCATTTCAACTTCCATTTCAATTCAAAGCAAAATTGATTTCATCTTTATAAATTCGTTTTAAAATTCATTTCTATTCAATTCAAATTTCAATTCAATTTGAATTCATTTCAATTCACATTCAATTCAATTTGAATTCATTTTCAATTCAATTCGGTTTAAAAGTCGTTTTCTATTCGATTCAATTCAAATTGGTTTTCTATTCGATTCAATTCAAATTGGTTTCAAAGTCGTTTTCTATTCGATTCAATTCAAATTGGTTTTCTATTCGATTCAATTCAAATTGGTTTTCTATTCGATTCAATTCAAATTGGTTTTCTATTCGATTCAATTCAAATTGGTTTTCTATTCGATTCAATTCAAATTGGTTTTCTATTCGATTCAAATTCGTTATATATTAAATTGAAATCAAATTCGTTTTATATTCAATTCATTTCAAAATCGTTTTATATTCAATTCATTTCGAAATCGTTTTATATTCAATTCATTTCGAAATCGTTTTATATTCAATTCATTTCGAAATCGTTTTATATTCAATTCATTTCGAAATCGTTTTATATTCAATTCAATTCAAATTTCATTTCAAAATATGCGATTTCGAAATCACTTTTCAATATTCATTTTAAAATGAATAAAATCGATATAAATATCGTTCACGTCAAAATGGCGTCAATCTAATCAACACGGCTTCATATATTTCTATTTTCAAATATTCTATTTCAAATATTTCTTTTTCAAATATTTCCTTTTCAAATATTTCTATTACAAATATTTCTATTATTAAAATATTTCGTTCAATACATGACTAATCTCAACAGATGAGTACTGTCAACACATGAACCTTTATTTTATATTGATAAAGATGTAAATTTTATTATTAAAATATTTCGTTCAACACATGACTAATCTCAACGGATGATACTGTCAACACATGAACCTTTATTTTATATTGATAAAGATGTAAATTTTATTATTAAAATATTTCGTTCAACACATGACTAATCTCAACGGATGAGTACGGTCAACACATGAACCTTTATTTTATAATATTCTTTATTTTTGAAATTGGAATGAGGCCCAATCAATTACCATATAGCGTTAACTATATGGATTCCATACCACACATGCATATAATAGCAACGATAAATAATCAACCATCATCCAAAGTGCACTACATTGTATAAGCATCAAATATAGATATCTAACGCTTGTAACAGCCTGTCAATCCATCGATCGACATATTTAATCAATCAGGATGAGTGAACTTCAAATTTCATCCCAACACCCGTGTGGGGTTTCAAACAATCAAACACAGATTTTAGTTGTGCAGTTGGGCGATGTTTAAAATTTATCGACCCAATCGATATAAGTCAAATCAGTGTATATAAACAAATCAGCCGATTTGTTTATAAATATTTATTTATTCACTTTCACGTTAAAAATTTTATTTTTAACGATAAAACATTTTATTCAACCTATGAAAATATTCTATTCAGTTCATTTATAAAATAAAATGATATTTTTATTTCTCTAACATATTTTAGAAAATTTTCGTGGCATAACGGCACGATACTAGAAACGGGACGAGGCCTAGTCTTATCCCCGGTCTAGTGAAGGCCCACGCCATTCACACATCAATCAAATCCATTCAATTCACCAAACTATTCAATTCAAACCAAATAATCTAACCAACTACACAACTAAACAATTAAACAAACAAGCCATCCATGGTCTGTGGATAATGGGTGTCGGGTGCTACTAAACACCGTCTACATCCTAGTATATATATATAACTAGAAAAAGAAATTGAAAGGTGAGAAGTTCTCACCAAAAGCTATCCAATACCACGACTCGCCATTTATAGAAATCTTCGTCGTTCTCGCCTTTTTGTCATCTTCGTTGCCCGTATTCTCTACATATGTAAAAATCGAATTTTTACTTTACTATTTAATATATAAAAAAACGAATTTTTACTATGCTATTCCTATTTTCAAATCAAAGTATATTATATTTTAAAACTTCAAAGTATATTATATTTTCAATTTAAAAACAATGATGTATATTTTCTATTTGGAAAATCAATGCTAATTTTATTTGAAAAGCGATGACAATTTTATTTTAAAAACAAGGATTATTTTTCTTTTACAAACAATGCAAATCTTATTTTATGAACAAAGTTCTTATATTTAAATATTACATTTTTAATTCAAAAAAAAATACTGCCATTTTTATTTCCAAAAAGAATGCCATTTTTATTTTCAAAAAGAATGCCATTTTTATTTTCAATTACAGGGTTTAAAAACATTTACACTGTCGCCTTCTGATTTTCCTGGTGGTCTTCAGTCCATCAGCTCGTTCAAAAGAAACTGTCGTTGCCAACCCTAAACCCTCCGTCGACGTTGACTTCCACCCCCGGACCAGGATCTGAAGGCGCCGCCGTTACCCCCTAACATTGCTCCACCCATGCCCTCGCCAGTGCGATGCTCGAGGCTCCCTCTCGATGGGAAATCAATTCGAACGGAGGTCGTTTTCAGAGGGGAAATCGAAAGGAGGGAGGGGCGGGGAGATGACTGATCGTCGGTGGAGGAGTTCGGGGGAGGGAGGCGTCGGCTGATAGAGGGGGCGTCGAACGAAGGAGGAGCGGGATTTGGGTTTTCAGCTGAAAAGGAGGCGCGATTTTTTCTTAAAGGGGGTTAGGGTTCTGGAAAAAAAAGGGGAGGGTATTTATATTTAATTATATTATTATTTAAATTCTATTTTTTTCAATTTTACTTATTTATTGCCCTCAACTCCAAACAAACTCCAAACAAGACCCAAAGACTGTAGCCCCTAGCTAAATACCCCCCCCTCCAAACACTCCGGGATATGTTCCGCTGGCGAATTCAACTGTTACGATCAGTTTTCGTTGAATTTAAAATATGAATCTTTATATATTCAATTTAAATGCACATTTCATTTTACCGGGGTCACATACTAACTAGAAAAATTCTAGAAAAATATTTTCTAGCTTCGTATTGACGATACGGTCCTAACAAAACTAATTTCGTCGAATTCTGAGACCGTTGGAAAAATGGCCATTTTCCAGTCGATTAAAATCAACTGAAACTGGTCAAACGCGTTTTCTTCTGCCACGCTCACACATTGATTCGAAAAATTATGAAATTTGGAATCAAGCAATAATTTAACACTGCGGATCCAACAAAAGTGGTTTCGTCAAAATCCGAGGTCATTTGCAAAATTCCCATTTTTAAGGGCTTGAATTCCATAACGACTATTCAGAATTTTCAACCGGACATATCTTTTGATTTCCGCTATGAAATTTTGATTTTTCGAGTTCTTTGGAAAGATATTCACAATTAGATCCTATTATTTTTGGTTTCACTGAAATCCGGTTTATTTTGCACCTAGTACATTCAATTGAAGTTTGAAATCGAATTATCGAACTACCGCGCCATTTTCAATTCTATTTATAATTATATATAATTATTTATATTCTAACTACGACGTGTATAATATATACGTTCGAATTCTATTCAAAATAAATTTCTCGTCGATATTATTTAAAATAATTCATTTTAAAATAATCAAAATTCGCTAAAATTGCCGAAATAAAATTTTTAAACTGGCCCATATTTTCGAGTTGTTACACAACCATCATCCAAAGTGCAATCTACACTGTATAAGCATCAAATATAAATATCCAACGCTTATAACAGTCTGTCAATCAATCGATCGACATACAACTAAACAATCGGGATTAGTGTACGTCAAATATCATCCCAATCCCCATGTGGGGTTTCAAGCAATCAAACACAGATTTTTATTTGTGTAGTTGGGCGATGTGTAAAATTTATCGTCCCAATCAATGTCCTTCAAATAAGTGTACATAAACAAACCGTCCGGTTTGAAAATGAATATTTATTTATTCACATTCGCGTTAAAAATTATATTTTTAACGATCAAACTATTTTATTCAAACTATGAATATTCTATTCGGTTCATTTATTAAATAAAATGTTATCTTTATTTTTCTAACTTATTTTTAGAAAATTTCGGTGGCATAACGGCACGATACTAGAAACGGGACAAGGCCTAGCCTTATCCCCGGTCTAGTGAAGGCCCACGCCATTCACACATCAATCAGATCAATTTCATTTCACCAAACAATTCAATTCAAACCAAATAATCTAACCAACTATACAACCAAACAATTAAACAAACAAGCCATCCATGGTCTGTGGATGACGGGTGTCGGGTACTACTAAACACCGTCTGCATCCTAGTATATATATATAACTAGAAAAAGAAGTTTAGAGTGAGAAGTTCTCACGGATTAGCTAATCCAATTCCACAGCTCTTCTTATGTAGAAATCTCCGCCGTTCTTGCCTCTTGTCACTTTCTCTGCCCGTATTCTCTAAATATATAAAAATCACATTTTTACTTCGCTATTCAATATATAAAAATCGAATTTTTACTTCGCTATTCAATATATAAAAATCGAATTTTTACTATGCTATTCAATATATAAAAATCGAATTTTTACTATGCTATTCAATATATAAAAATCGAATTTTTACTATGCTATTCCATTTATAAAAATCGAATTTTTACTATGCTATTCAATATATAAAAATCGAATTTTTACTACGCTATTCAATATATAAAAATCGAATTTTTACTATGCTATTCAATATATAAAAATCGAATTTTTACTATGCTATTCAATATATAAAAATCGAATTTTTACTTCGCTATTCAATATATAAAAATCGAATTTTTACTACGCTATTCAATATATAAAAATCGAATTTTTACTATGCTATTCAATATATAAAAATTGAATCTTTATCGCTTTAACTTCATGTTACAAATCGGATTTTTATCGCTTTAACTTCATGTTAAAAAAAATCGGATTTTTATCGCTTTAACTTCATGCAACTAAACACCATCTTTTTATAACATAGAAAATCATATTCTTTACAACAGGAAAAATTATATTTTTCTAATCACACTAAACCATATTTTCCTAACCATTAAAATCAGATTTTCTAAACCTAATTAAATCCGAAAAATAATTAAATAAAATGCTCACTTTTTTTCTAATCGGAGGAGGTGGTCGTCGCAGGGGGTATGGGCTGCATCGTTCGCCGGGGCTGATGCGGCGCGTCGATCTCTCAGGGGGTCGCACGGAGGAAGAGCAGGCGGAGGGGATCGGCGAATTAGGGTTCGGATTTCAGAGGAAAGGGGCACGAGGCTAGAGGGAAGAGGAGGGCGGCGCTTACGGGGAGGTCAGCGAGGCTGAGGCGAAGCTGGGGAGGGTGGTGGTGGCAGGCCCGACTTCGATTTTGTTTTGTTTTTTTTCTTTCTTCTTTCTGAAATGAATCGAACTGGGGGGGCGCAGAGTATAAGGGGAGAGGAGAGAGAGGAATTTAATTATTTTATATTTTTTTAATTCCTAAAAGTTGACTTTTACATACGACCTCTAAACGAGGCCCACCGCCTGTCGTCCATAGAGTTTCACCCCCATTCCGAACACAATGGGATATGTACCACAAGCTGATTCGACTGTTTCGATCAGTTTTCGTCAAAATCAACATATAACTCTATATATTGAATTTGAACGCGCATTTCAATTTACCGGGGTCACATACTAACTCGAAATGTTCTAGAAAAATATTTTCTAGCTTCGTATTGACGATACGGTCCTAACAAAACTAGTTTCGTCGAATTCTGAGACCGTATGAAAAATGGCCAATTTCCAGTCGATTAAAATCAATCGAAACTGGTCAAACGCGTTTTACTTTGCCACACTCACATATTAATTCGAAAAATTATGAAAATTCGAACCTAGCAATAACTTGACATCTCGGATCCAACAAAAGTGGTTTCGTTGAAATCCGAGGTCGTTTGCAAAATTTCCACTTTTAAGGGCCTGAATTCCATAGCCACTATTCAGAATTTTCAACTGGACATATCTTTTGATTCCCGCTTTGAAATTTCAATTTTTCGGATTCGTTGAAAAAGATATACTCAATTAGATCCTAATGCTTTTGGTTTCACTAAAATCCGGATTGTTTTGCACCCGGTACATTCAGTTGAAATTTGAAATCGAATTATCGAACTACCGCGCCATTTTCAATTCTATTTATAATTATATATAATTATTTATATTCTAACGACGACGTATATAATATATACGTTCAAATTCCATTCAAAATAAATTTCTCGTCTATACTATTTAAAATAATTCATTTTAAATATTCAAAATTCGCTAAAATTGCCAAAATAAAAATTTTAAACTGGCCCAGATTTTCGGGTTGTTACAATCTCCCCCACTTAAAAGTTTTCGTCCCCGAAAAGGAACAAAGTCGAAAGTGGTTTGATTAATTAACTCTACGTTCGATCTGTCTTTCCTTCTCCAACTTTTCAGTTTCTGAGAATTTTCAAATTTTCAAAAATTTGGCTAACACCCTAAATTTTTGATAAATTTCGCCATAACCTCCACTGCACCGGGAGCCACGGGAAAATCCCGAAATTGCCATACAGGCCTTCTGATCTCAAAAAGAAAAAGCCAAGCGGCTAGCCAGTAGGCTCATAAAATCATGTAACGACACGGATTTCGCCCGGACCTAATCGATCGTTAAACCGACCAAGACCGTTCGAATCCCGCATACGCTAACTTTGGGTATACAACACATCAGAACAAATAACAGAAGACTTCAATAAACATCATAATAATGTTACATCAGAGTACAGAATATCAGAGTATATCGAAATATAATACACAGCAGAAGATAAATTTACATAAATGTAAAACAGTGCACAGCGGAAATATAAACTACACAGCGGAAGACTGTAAATGTCTGGACACAGCTTAAAGCTTCAATCCAGAATCCTGCTCAAAACATCTGCAAAATAAAACTACTCGACTGCCCGTGTGGAAAATAGGGGCACCCGAGTTCGCAAGGGAAAAGCAAACTACAGGTCAGTCATGGGACTGGTGTGAGAACTCAAAAACAGTTGTTAACTTTGTTCAAAAATAAGGCAAATCACGGGACCACGCCACTTTCGCGGAACGGGTTTACCCCCATGAAAGCCAGTGTATAAACAACAATCAATATAGATATATGGATCTACTATGCATCAATCAACATGCAATATCCCAATCTACCCATTTAGATTAATCACCACACTTAGATTTTCCAAATCCAATTCAATTTACAGAAATTATTCCTTTGGATTTTATTCCCGATTTCTTATTTCAAATCATTTGAAATACATATCTAACTTTCTATATCAAAGTAGATTTCACTTCGGGATCTCAAATCAAATCATTTTGAAATATGAATTCCAAAACATAACAATGCATACAAACAAGTATGCAACCAAATATCGTGCTCCCCATCGACAAGGCAAAGGGTACGCACCTCGCAACTCGATATATATATGTGCACCTACCCCACATAGGAGTAGGCTACACCGACGATGCACCTCCCACTCAGGAGAGCATACACCGCCCTCTCACCCATACTTTTAGTCTCAGGGTTACCCGAATCTTTAGTCACATACTAAATCATTTCATATCCCGAAGTAGGGAAAATCATTTCACAACATAATAATCACAATGTAACATATAATACATTTCTAAATCACTTTAGAAATCATCGGGTTTTGGGCCTCGAAATCCTTTCTGTTTTATAAAACATTTTTATAAAACATTCCCTGTCCAAAATCGGGAATACATTTCTTTTCACTTAAGAAAAATATCATTTCACAATCATTCGTTAAATTTGAAATGAACACAACATCGCTAAACACCTTATCGTCAAATCGTGAAGTGTTTCACAAGGCGTTAGCACACAGATATTTTCAACCCAACCCAATGCTAAATGTAAAAGCATATTCTGCTCATAAACTGGTCGAGCACAATCCAAACCATCAATCAATCAAATTTAACATACGCCTCATTCCAATTCATTAGTCACTAACCGTAAATTAATCAAGAGAATAATTCCCCAAATATTAACCCCGAAGGCCGAAACCAACATCAGATCAATATCCAGAAAACCATTCTGCTTGGCTAACCGACAGTTAGTTTCTAAATTTCACGTTCAAATCTAATTAAAGATTTAACTATCGCCTGGAGCAAAACTGGTGATACTCCATTCTCGATCTTTTCAATCTAATTAAAGATTCATTAAAACTCCACTTAGTTTTAATCTGTGACTGGGTTAAAGAATCAGTGTCATTTAAAACACGGTTCACGATAAACCCAAAGTCACATCCCATTAATTATCGGGTTAAAGAACAAGTGTTATTTAAAACACTGTTCACGATAAACCCAAAAATCAATATCCATTCAATTCCAATTAAATATTATTTAATTGGTGCACTTCATTAAATCTAAATCAAAAGATTTAATCTTTTCTCAACTGGGTTCAAGAACAGTGTTAGTGAAGACACCATTCACGACAAACCCAAATCACATTCATTAATTATCGGGTAAAAAAAACAAGTGTTATTTAAAACACTGTTCACGATAAACCCAAAAATCAATATCAATTCAATTCCAATTAAATATTATTTAATTGGTACACTTCATTAAATCTAAATAAAAAGATTTAATCTTTTCTCAACTGGGTTCAAGAACAGTGTTAGTAAAGACACCATTCACGACAAACCCAAATCACCTTCGATATTCAATACAAGGCTCTGAATAGAAAATATATCGGCTTATATTCAATATCGAATTCTACGACTAACAAATGTCGTATTGGAAATAACGATATAAGTATATATATCTTTCAAATTTCCATAATAACACCTGTATAATCACGAATTCCAACATCGAAATATTCCGAAGACAATTTCGATTCAAATCCACTCCAATGCAATCATTGGAAATTTTGGTTATTTTTAAAACCCTTTTTAAATTCAATTTATTTATTTAAAAATAAATAGAATTATATTTCTAGTTCAAAACTAGTTCATTTCGATAAGAATCCATTTTTATCTTTTCAAATATGGAGTTTTTCATCCCAATTCTTTCTAAATCATTTCTTATGATTTTACACAAATTATTGCTATTTTTAATAATTTTATCAAGGCCCGTACAGTCGATTTCCATCAACGGCCATCGAACTGCACTTACAGCGACCTTTTTCGAATTTGATTTGGACATAATTCCAAATCCAACCGTTAGATTTCAAATTTCTAATATTCGTTAGAAAGCTCTTTTCGATACGAACCCAACGGTTCCGGTTTTAGGAGAATCCGACGGTCGGATCTCCCGTAATGTCCGTTTGAAATAAATGGTCGAAATTCGCGAACTGCCGCGGCGCGGCGCGTTCTATTCAGGCCATTATATTATATATAATATATATTTCGTCGATTTCTATTTAAAACGAATTATATAAATAGTTTTAAAATCGTTTCAAAAGCTATTTCAACTTTCTTTTCAATTCAAATCAAAATTGAATTCTTCTTTATAAATTCGTTTTAAAATTCATTTCTATTCAATTCAAATTTCAATTCAATTTGAATTCATTTCAATTCGCTTTCAATTCCATTTGAATTCGTTTTCAATTCAATTCATTTCGAAATCGTTTTCAATTCAATTCATTTCGAAATCGTTTTCAATTCATTTTGAATTCGTTTTCAATTCAATTCATTTCGAAATCGTTTTCAATTCATTTTGAATTCGTTTTCAATTCAATTCATTTCGAAATCGTTTTCAATTCAATTCATTTCGAAATCGTTTTCAATTCAATTCATTTCGAAATCGTTTTCAATTCAATTCATTTCGAAATCGTTTTCAATTCATTTCATTTCGAAATCGTTTTCAATTCATTTTGAATTCGTTTTCAATTCAATTCATTTCGAAATCGTTTTCAATTCATTTTGAATTCGTTTTCAATTCAATTCATTTCGAAATCGTTTTTAAAATCGATATAAATATCGTTCACGTCAAAATGGCGTCAATCTAATCAACACGGCTTCATATATTCCTTTATTTTCAAATATTCTATTTCAAATATTTCTTTTTCAAATATTTCTTTTTCAAAACTGGAATGAGGCCCAATCAATTACCATATAAAATTAATTATATGGATTTTCATACAACACATGTATATAATAGCATTGAAAATAATCAACCATCAACCAAAGTGCACTACACTGTATAAGCATCAAATATAGATATCTAACGCTTATAACAGTCTGTCAATCAATCGATCGACATATTTAATCAATCAGGATGAGTGAACTTCAAATTTCATCCCAACACCCGTGTGGGGTTTCAAACAATCAAACACAGATTTTATTTGTGCAGTTGGGCGATGTGTAAAATTTATCGACCCAATCAACGTCCTTCAAATAGGTGTACATAAACAAACCGTCAGGTTTGTAAATGAATATTTGTTTATTCACATTCACGTTAAAAATTATATTTTTAACGATAAAACATTTTATTTTAACATATGAATTTCTATTCAGTTCATTCTTTAAATAAAATGCTATTTTTATTTTTCTAACTTATTTTAGAAAATTTCGGCGGCATAACGGCACGATACTAGAAACGGGACAAGGCCTAGCCTTATCCCCGGTCTAGTGAAGGCCCACGCCATTCACACATCAATCAAATTCACTTTCGTTATGCAAACCACAAAATTTTGAGTAAGGGTCTAACCTAGCCTTACTCCTTCGCCTTATAACGGCGCACGTCTAATCCTAACCAATTCATCGATTCGATTTTTCATACCACAAATCACATTCAAACCAATATCGCAATCAATCACCAATCAATCAAACAAACAAGTCCATGGTCTGTGGACGATTGTGTCGGGTGCTACTAAGCACCGTCTGCATCCTAGTATATATGTATAACTAGAAAAGAAATAGAAAGGTGAGAAATTCTCACTTATAGCTATCCTAGCTCCACGGCTCTTCTTTGATAGAAAACTTCATCGTTTCGCCTTTTTGTCACCTTCGTTGCTGCTTTCACTACACACGTAAAAATCACATTTTTTTACTACGCTATTCAATATATAAAAATCGAATTTTTAGTTCAAAGTTCAATATATAAAAATCGAATTTTTAGTTCAAAGTTCAATATATAAAAATCAAATTTTTAGTTCAAAGTTCAATATATAAAAATCGAATTTTTATTTCAAAGTTCAATTTATAAAAATCGAATTTTTATTTTAAAGTTCAATAGATAAAAATCATATTTTTTTTTCGAAGTTCAATATGTAAAAATCTAGTCTTCGCCTTATAAAAAAATATAGTCTTTGAAGTTCAAACCTTTTTCTAAAAATCAGTTTTTACTTTTATTTTAAAATCAGTTTTAAAATCTTATCAAATCAGTTTTTAAATATTTAAAAATTCAGTTTTTAAACTCTTATCAAATCAGTTTTTATATATTTAAAAATTCAGTTTATAAAATTCTTAAAAATCAGTTTACAAATCTAATTAAAACCAGTTTAAAATGCTTTTAAAAAAAACAGTTTAAAACCCTAAAATAAAAATAAAATAAAATGTTTACTGTTACCTGCGAAGAAGGGGGGGGGATGCTGCTGTCGGTGGTCATCAGGCGGGGTTGGACGTCGGAGCCGAGGTGGTGGCCAGCAGGGGCTTCGATTCGGAGCTGAACAAAAGGGGGGGGGACTACGGGGTTGTCGCGCCGTGGGGGCTTCGCTCCGTCGAGGAGGGCAGGTGAGAGAGGAGCGAGGCTGGAGGGAGGAGGCACCTGAGGGGAAGATCGGCGGCAGCTCCGCCTGTGGCGGCGGCGAAACTCTGGGGGGCGCGATCGATGTCTGAAGTTTTTTTTTTTTTTTTTTTTTTTTTTTTTCTTATTTTCTGTTTGAAATGAATGGACGGGGGGGGCCAAAGTGTTTTAAGGAGGGCAAAGATTTTTTTTTTTTTATTATTAATTTTATTATTATTTAATTCAACCTTAAGTTGACTTTTTTCATACGACCTCGAAACGAGGCCCACCGCCTGTCGTCCATAGCGTTCTACCCCCATTCCGAACACAATGGGATATGTATCGTACGCTGATTCGGCTGTTACAATCAGTTTCCGTTGAATTAACATTTAAATCACTATATTGAATTTTAAACGTACATTTCAAATTACCGGGGTCACATACGAACTTTAAAAATTCCAGAAAAATATTTTCTAGCTTCGTATTGACGATACGGTCCTAACAAAACTAGTTTCGCCGAATTCTGAGACCGTTTGAAAAATGGCCAATTTCCAGTCGATTAAAATCTACTGAAACTGGTCAAACGCGTTTTCCTTTGCCACGCTCACATATCGATTCGAAAAATTATGAAATTTGGAATCTAGCAATAACTTGACATCCCGGACCCAACCAAACTGGTTTCGTCGAAATCCGAGGTCGTTTGCAAAATGTCCATTTTTAAGGGCCTGAATTCCATAGCGACTATTCAGAATTTTCAACTGGACATATCTTTTGATTCCCGATATGAAATCTTGATTTTTCGCATTCGTTGGAAAGATATTATCAATTAGATTCCATTATTTTTGGTTTCACTAAAATCCGGATTGTTTTGCACCCGGTACATTCAATTGAAGTTTGAAATCGAATTATCGAACTACCGCGCCATTTTCAATTCTATTTATAATTATATATAAATATTTATATTCTAACGACGACGCGTATAAAATATACGTTTGATTTATATTCAGAATAAATTTATCGTCGATATTATTTAAAATAATTCATTTTAAATAATCAAAATTCGCTAAAATGGCCAAAATAAAAATTTTAAACTGGCCCAGATTTTCGGGTTGTTACAATCTCCCCCACTTAAAACTTTTCGTCCCCGAAAAGGAACAAAGTCGAAAGTGGTTTGATTATTCAACTCTACGCTCGACCTGGCTTCCATTCTCGAACTTTTCAGTTTCTGAGAATTTCTAAAATTTCAAAAATTTGGCTAACACCCTAAATTTTCGAAAAATTTCGCCATAACCTCCCCTGCAATGGGAGCATCGGGGAATTCCAAATAGCTTCCCCGGTCCTTCAGATCTCAAAAAGAAAAAGAAAAAGCCAAGCGGCTAGCCAATAGGCTCACAAAATCATCATCACCCAAACAAAACAGGAAATTATGTAGTAAACATGTACCTATTTGTCGGGCAAACAAATTTTATTCTCTGGCTCTAGCCTCCTTGCTATGACCTGTTCAATATATATATGTATATGCAAGCAAATGCGACCAATCTTCGATACAGTTCAATATTTGATTCAATTAGGCTAAATGGCTAAAAATTAGCAAACAAATAACGAAACAACACAAACATCAATCGATTAGTGAATTAGAGTTTCAAATTCATAATTTTGATACATATACAAAAATCATGTTTTTGATACCAAATCACAACAATAGGCCCTATCTAATTTTGGTTCTCACACCAGTCTAATGGAAATATATAGATATCACACATTCGAAACACGAATATAAATACTAATGATGTGGCCACATCATCAGAATTATCCCCGGGTGTCTAGAATGTGACTCTATATCTATCCAATATATTAAAATTTCAAATACACGCGGATCAGACGTATACGCAAAATCTATATATATTGGATTGTCCACATCAATATAAATAGGTAATCAAATACGAATAATTGATTTAAATTTTCAAAACAAAAATTTGTTTTCACTTTCAAAAATATACTCTTCACACTCGTTCTAGGATACTACTGATCCCATCTCTAACGAGTCATTCCCGTTGGATTTTACTAATCCAATATCTGATGTATTCTTTCGTATGGTTCTAATGTGTCTTGTTCTCTAGCTTTGTAAACCAAAGCTCTGATACCACGTTGTAACGACACGGATTTCGCCCGGACCTAATCGATCGTTAAACCGACCAAGACCGTTCGAATCCCGCATACGCTAACTTTGGGTATACAACACATCAGAACAAATAACAGAAGACTTCAATAAACATCATAATAATGTTACATCAGAGTACAGAATATCAGAGTATATCGAAATATAATACACAGCAGAAGATAAATTTACATAAATGTAAAACAGTGCACAGCGGAAATATAAACTACACAGCGGAAGACTGTAAATGTCTGGACACAGCTTAAAGCTTCAATCCAGAATCCTGCTCAAAACATCTGCAAAATAAAACTACTCGACTGCCCGTGTGGAAAATAGGGGCACCCGAGTTCGCAAGGGAAAAGCAAACTACAGGTCAGTCATGGGACTGGTGTGAGAACTCAAAAACAGTTGTTAACTTTGTTCAAAAATAAGGCAAATCACGGGACCACGCCACTTTCGCGGAACGGGTTTACCCCCATGAAAGCCAGTGTATAAACAACAATCAATATAGATATATGGATCTACTATGCATCAATCAACATGCAATATCCCAATCTACCCATTTAGATTAATCACCACACTTAGATTTTCCAAATCCAATTCAATTTACAGAAATTATTCCTTTGGATTTTATTCCCGATTTCTTATTTCAAATCATTTGAAATACATATCTAACTTTCTATATCAAAGTAGATTTCACTTCGGGATCTCAAATCAAATCATTTTGAAATATGAATTCCAAAACATAACAATGCATACAAACAAGTATGCAACCAAATATCGTGCTCCCCATCGACAAGGCAAAGGGTACGCACCTCGCAACTCGATATATATATGTGCACCTACCCCACATAGGAGTAGGCTACACCGACGATGCACCTCCCACTCAGGAGAGCATACACCGCCCTCTCACCCATACTTTTAGTCTCAGGGTTACCCGAATCTTTAGTCACATACTAAATCATTTCATATCCCGAAGTAGGGAAAATCATTTCACAACATAATAATCACAATGTAACATATAATACATTTCTAAATCACTTTAGAAATCATCGGGTTTTGGGCCTCGAAATCCTTTCTGTTTTATAAAACATTTTTATAAAACATTCCCTGTCCAAAATCGGGAATACATTTCTTTTCACTTAAGAAAAATATCATTTCACAATCATTCGTTAAATTTGAAATGAACACAACATCGCTAAACACCTTATCGTCAAATCGTGAAGTGTTTCACAAGGCGTTAGCACACAGATATTTTCAACCCAACCCAATGCTAAATGTAAAAGCATATTCTGCTCATAAACTGGTCGAGCACAATCCAAACCATCAATCAATCAAATTTAACATACGCCTCATTCCAATTCATTAGTCACTAACCGTAAATTAATCAAGAGAATAATTCCCCAAATATTAACCCCGAAGGCCGAAACCAACATCAGATCAATATCCAGAAAACCATTCTGCTTGGCTAACCGACAGTTAGTTTCTAAATTTCACGTTCAAATCTAATTAAAGATTTAACTATCGCCTGGAGCAAAACTGGTGATACTCCATTCTCGATCTTTTCAATCTAATTAAAGATTCATTAAAACTCCACTTAGTTTTAATCTGTGACTGGGTTAAAGAATCAGTGTCATTTAAAACACGGTTCACGATAAACCCAAAGTCACATCCCATTAATTATCGGGTTAAAGAACAAGTGTTATTTAAAACACTGTTCACGATAAACCCAAAAATCAATATCCATTCAATTCCAATTAAATATTATTTAATTGGTGCACTTCATTAAATCTAAATCAAAAGATTTAATCTTTTCTCAACTGGGTTCAAGAACAGTGTTAGTGAAGACACCATTCACGACAAACCCAAATCACATTCATTAATTATCGGGTAAAAAAAACAAGTGTTATTTAAAACACTGTTCACGATAAACCCAAAAATCAATATCAATTCAATTCCAATTAAATATTATTTAATTGGTACACTTCATTAAATCTAAATAAAAAGATTTAATCTTTTCTCAACTGGGTTCAAGAACAGTGTTAGTAAAGACACCATTCACGACAAACCCAAATCACCTTCGATATTCAATACAAGGCTCTGAATAGAAAATATATCGGCTTATATTCAATATCGAATTCTACGACTAACAAATGTCGTATTGGAAATAACGATATAAGTATATATATCTTTCAAATTTCCATAATAACACCTGTATAATCACGAATTCCAACATCGAAATATTCCGAAGACAATTTCGATTCAAATCCACTCCAATGCAATCATTGGAAATTTTGGTTATTTTTAAAACCCTTTTTAAATTCAATTTATTTATTTAAAAATAAATAGAATTATATTTCTAGTTCAAAACTAGTTCATTTCGATAAGAATCCATTTTTATCTTTTCAAATATGGAGTTTTTCATCCCAATTCTTTCTAAATCATTTCTTATGATTTTACACAAATTATTGCTATTTTTAATAATTTTATCAAGGCCCGTACAGTCGATTTCCATCAACGGCCATCGAACTGCACTTACAGCGACCTTTTTCGAATTTGATTTGGACATAATTCCAAATCCAACCGTTAGATTTCAAATTTCTAATATTCGTTAGAAAGCTCTTTTCGATACGAACCCAACGGTTCCGGTTTTAGGAGAATCCGACGGTCGGATCTCCCGTAATGTCCGTTTGAAATAAATGGTCGAAATTCGCGAACTGCCGCGGCGCGGCGCGTTCTATTCAGGCCATTATATTATATATAATATATATTTCGTCGATTTCTATTTAAAACGAATTATATAAATAGTTTTAAAATCGTTTCAAAAGCTATTTCAACTTTCTTTTCAATTCAAATCAAAATTGAATTCTTCTTTATAAATTCGTTTTAAAATTCATTTCTATTCAATTCAAATTTCAATTCAATTTGAATTCATTTCAATTCGCTTTCAATTCCAT
Source organism: Allium sativum (assembly GCA_030737875.1). Classification (NCBI taxonomy): domain Eukaryota; kingdom Viridiplantae; phylum Streptophyta; class Magnoliopsida; order Asparagales; family Amaryllidaceae; genus Allium; species Allium sativum. The sequence continues at coordinate 191,231,919 of CM060915.1, read as the reverse complement.
TTGAATTCGTTTTCAATTCAATTCATTTCGAAATCGTTTTCAATTCAATTCATTTCGAAATCGTTTTCAATTCATTTTGAATTCGTTTTCAATTCAATTCATTTCGAAATCGTTTTCAATTCATTTTGAATTCGTTTTCAATTCAATTCATTTCGAAATCGTTTTCAATTCAATTCATTTCGAAATCGTTTTCAATTCAATTCATTTCGAAATCGTTTTCAATTCAATTCATTTCGAAATCGTTTTCAATTCATTTCATTTCGAAATCGTTTTCAATTCATTTTGAATTCGTTTTCAATTCAATTCATTTCGAAATCGTTTTCAATTCATTTTGAATTCGTTTTCAATTCAATTCATTTCGAAATCGTTTTTAAAATCGATATAAATATCGTTCACGTCAAAATGGCGTCAATCTAATCAACACGGCTTCATATATTCCTTTATTTTCAAATATTCTATTTCAAATATTTCTTTTTCAAATATTTCTTTTTCAAAACTGGAATGAGGCCCAATCAATTACCATATAAAATTAATTATATGGATTTTCATACAACACATGTATATAATAGCATTGAAAATAATCAACCATCAACCAAAGTGCACTACACTGTATAAGCATCAAATATAGATATCTAACGCTTATAACAGTCTGTCAATCAATCGATCGACATATTTAATCAATCAGGATGAGTGAACTTCAAATTTCATCCCAACACCCGTGTGGGGTTTCAAACAATCAAACACAGATTTTATTTGTGCAGTTGGGCGATGTGTAAAATTTATCGACCCAATCAACGTCCTTCAAATAGGTGTACATAAACAAACCGTCAGGTTTGTAAATGAATATTTGTTTATTCACATTCACGTTAAAAATTATATTTTTAACGATAAAACATTTTATTTTAACATATGAATTTCTATTCAGTTCATTCTTTAAATAAAATGCTATTTTTATTTTTCTAACTTATTTTAGAAAATTTCGGCGGCATAACGGCACGATACTAGAAACGGGACAAGGCCTAGCCTTATCCCCGGTCTAGTGAAGGCCCACGCCATTCACACATCAATCAAATTCACTTTCGTTATGCAAACCACAAAATTTTGAGTAAGGGTCTAACCTAGCCTTACTCCTTCGCCTTATAACGGCGCACGTCTAATCCTAACCAATTCATCGATTCGATTTTTCATACCACAAATCACATTCAAACCAATATCGCAATCAATCACCAATCAATCAAACAAACAAGTCCATGGTCTGTGGACGATTGTGTCGGGTGCTACTAAGCACCGTCTGCATCCTAGTATATATGTATAACTAGAAAAGAAATAGAAAGGTGAGAAATTCTCACTTATAGCTATCCTAGCTCCACGGCTCTTCTTTGATAGAAAACTTCATCGTTTCGCCTTTTTGTCACCTTCGTTGCTGCTTTCACTACACACGTAAAAATCACATTTTTTTACTACGCTATTCAATATATAAAAATCGAATTTTTAGTTCAAAGTTCAATATATAAAAATCGAATTTTTAGTTCAAAGTTCAATATATAAAAATCAAATTTTTAGTTCAAAGTTCAATATATAAAAATCGAATTTTTATTTCAAAGTTCAATTTATAAAAATCGAATTTTTATTTTAAAGTTCAATAGATAAAAATCATATTTTTTTTTCGAAGTTCAATATGTAAAAATCTAGTCTTCGCCTTATAAAAAAATATAGTCTTTGAAGTTCAAACCTTTTTCTAAAAATCAGTTTTTACTTTTATTTTAAAATCAGTTTTAAAATCTTATCAAATCAGTTTTTAAATATTTAAAAATTCAGTTTTTAAACTCTTATCAAATCAGTTTTTATATATTTAAAAATTCAGTTTATAAAATTCTTAAAAATCAGTTTACAAATCTAATTAAAACCAGTTTAAAATGCTTTTAAAAAAAACAGTTTAAAACCCTAAAATAAAAATAAAATAAAATGTTTACTGTTACCTGCGAAGAAGGGGGGGGGATGCTGCTGTCGGTGGTCATCAGGCGGGGTTGGACGTCGGAGCCGAGGTGGTGGCCAGCAGGGGCTTCGATTCGGAGCTGAACAAAAGGGGGGGGGACTACGGGGTTGTCGCGCCGTGGGGGCTTCGCTCCGTCGAGGAGGGCAGGTGAGAGAGGAGCGAGGCTGGAGGGAGGAGGCACCTGAGGGGAAGATCGGCGGCAGCTCCGCCTGTGGCGGCGGCGAAACTCTGGGGGGCGCGATCGATGTCTGAAGTTTTTTTTTTTTTTTTTTTTTTTTTTTTTCTTATTTTCTGTTTGAAATGAATGGACGGGGGGGGCCAAAGTGTTTTAAGGAGGGCAAAGATTTTTTTTTTTTTATTATTAATTTTATTATTATTTAATTCAACCTTAAGTTGACTTTTTTCATACGACCTCGAAACGAGGCCCACCGCCTGTCGTCCATAGCGTTCTACCCCCATTCCGAACACAATGGGATATGTATCGTACGCTGATTCGGCTGTTACAATCAGTTTCCGTTGAATTAACATTTAAATCACTATATTGAATTTTAAACGTACATTTCAAATTACCGGGGTCACATACGAACTTTAAAAATTCCAGAAAAATATTTTCTAGCTTCGTATTGACGATACGGTCCTAACAAAACTAGTTTCGCCGAATTCTGAGACCGTTTGAAAAATGGCCAATTTCCAGTCGATTAAAATCTACTGAAACTGGTCAAACGCGTTTTCCTTTGCCACGCTCACATATCGATTCGAAAAATTATGAAATTTGGAATCTAGCAATAACTTGACATCCCGGACCCAACCAAACTGGTTTCGTCGAAATCCGAGGTCGTTTGCAAAATGTCCATTTTTAAGGGCCTGAATTCCATAGCGACTATTCAGAATTTTCAACTGGACATATCTTTTGATTCCCGATATGAAATCTTGATTTTTCGCATTCGTTGGAAAGATATTATCAATTAGATTCCATTATTTTTGGTTTCACTAAAATCCGGATTGTTTTGCACCCGGTACATTCAATTGAAGTTTGAAATCGAATTATCGAACTACCGCGCCATTTTCAATTCTATTTATAATTATATATAAATATTTATATTCTAACGACGACGCGTATAAAATATACGTTTGATTTATATTCAGAATAAATTTATCGTCGATATTATTTAAAATAATTCATTTTAAATAATCAAAATTCGCTAAAATGGCCAAAATAAAAATTTTAAACTGGCCCAGATTTTCGGGTTGTTACAAATCATCATCACCCAAACAAAACAGTAAATTATAGTAAATATGTACCTATTTGTCGGGCAAACAAATTTTATTCTCTGCTCTAGCCTCCTTGCTATGACCTGTTCAATGTAAGTACATGTATATACAAGCAAATGCGACCAATTTCCAATACAAGTCAATATTTGATCAAATTGGCTATATAATACAAATTTTAATTAATCAACCAATAATCAACAACACAACCATCAATCAATTAGTTGATTAGCTTTTCAAATTCATAACTTTGATACATAGTCAAAAATCAGATTTCCGATGCCAAATCACAACAATAAGCCCTATCTAATTTTGGTTCTCACACAAGTCTAATGGAAATATATAGAAATCTCACCTTCGAAACTCGACCAAAAATGTTGATGATGTGATTGCTATCATCAATATCATCTCCGGGCGACTAGAGCGTGATGCTATATCTATCCAATATATTAAAACTTTGAATATACGTTTGCAAGGCGTATATGCAAATTCTTTATATACTGAATTGTCCAAAATCAATATAAACCAATTATTCAAATACGTATAAAACGATTTAAATTTCAAAACAGAATTGTTTTCATTTGAAAAATATACTCTTCACACTCGTTCTAGGATACTACTGATCCTATCTCTAACGAGTCATTCCCGTTGGATATTGCTAATCCAATATTTGATGAATTTTTTCGTATTGTTCTAATGTGTCTTGTTCTCTAAGCTTTGTAAACCAAAGCTCTGATACCAACTGTGACAAAAAGGAATTTCGCCCGATCCGAACCAGTCGCTAAACCGATCTAGACCGTTCAAAACACCTGATTGTTTCGAGAACACGACAAAATAGAACGCAGACGGAAGAACATTTCATTGTATATTACAACAATGCATCAGATTACAAGAATATACAGAGTATGAATGAATAAATATTACGTAGAAATATATCAGAGATTACAATAAATTACATTTAAATACATCGCAGCGGAAAATAATACAATACACAACTAGAATGAGATATACGGATACAAAGCTTTCCGGATATCGTTCCAGCTGTAAACCAGGATCCTGTGAATATAAATCTGCAAAACCAAAACTACTAGCTGCCCGTGTCAAAATAAGGGCACCCAGAGTTTAGGTTAAAACAATAAACTCCAGGTCAGTCATGTGACTGGTGTGAGAACTAAAACAATTATTAATCTTTATTTCAAAGTTAGGTAAATCCAGGGACCACGGCGTATAAAACGGAACTGGTTTCCTCCTAAGCATACCAGTGCATAAAACAAACAGCGCAATGCTAAATAAAGAAAAATGAAGCTGTTATAAGACCCAGATCCTATCACACAATGCAACGCAAGCCGGGGGATAGGGTTTTCCCTTATAACAGCAAAAGAATGCTTGATACGTTTTAAAACAAATCATTTGATACTATTATCAGTGTATAGTGTATAAAACAACTTCAAATCACAAGTGTCAATCATAGGCGGCATGGGTACCATATATCATGTCGCCATACTAGTTCTACAATTAAAACCGCAAAATCTCGTATTTGGAAATTGAATTTCCTTCTATGAACCGAGGCAAAAGATAGTCCTCAACCGATTCGAGACTGTCTAGCCCGAGTCTCAGGCAAGCGCGCAGGCAAGCCTTGGATCGTCAGGGCCGGTCCACCAATGTGGATTATTATGCCTGAATACTACGTCTCTCCGCCCTTTGGGGCGTAAACGAGCCAACAAATGACTCCATCAGACCCGGATCGTCCGATCAAACCGAGGCGCCTCGCAACAGCAACAACCACACAGGTGAAAAGTATATAAATGTCAGGGCTGGTAGGTCACTAACATCACCCAAGCTAGAAAGAAACGCATGCCCTCCTTGATGTCCGTCTCCCGTTTTTGGTTCACCACCGGGGTGTGATGCTCGCGAATTCACGTTACACAAAGCTGTGCCACACAGGCTGTGCTTTGATCATCACCACAAGACTTTGCTTTTCAACAGAAGCCTTGATCATTTGCATCTTAGCATGCCACAGAGGCAAACCACTCTACGCAACCGATATCAGTCACACAGAATTAAATCCAATGTCAGACACACAGTCCATTTACAAGTTCGTTCTGGGTCTAAACGAAATCGGAGGCACTTTCCTCGCATATCCATCGATCTCCAAGCACATCTGGACGACCACCGACTGATTCCCTCATCTTGGGTGTACAACCCAATCAAGATCATCAGTAATCACCCAAACGATGTGAAGACTTCCGGTCTTCAACCACCGTCTTCATCTTTGACTTATCGTCATATCAGTTATTCAGAATGGGATAAACCCGGTCTTTCCGAATAACTCGCATATATTTTAAATAAGTGTCACACAAACACAACATACGACTCATTCCTGTTCATCAGTCACTAACCGTAAATTAACAAGAGAATAATTCCCCAAGTATTAACCCCGAAGGCCGAAACCAATATCAGATCAATATCCAGAGAACCATTCTGCTTGGCTAACCGACAGTTAGTTTCTAAATTTCACATTCATAGGGAAAGGTTCCCATTAATTTTATCCAAGATAAATTCTTTAATTTATTCTTTAATCTACTTTTGAATATCAATTCAAACTAGTCGGGATTAACGAACTCTACCGAAGTAATTATTTGTTTTAATTTCCCAATCCTAACCTATTCATCCCATGAAGTAAAACTGGTAATACTTCATATCTAAGACTACGGTGTTATCGGTAAATTCAATTACCATTTCACGTTCAAATCTAATTAAAGATTTAACTATCGCCTGGAGCAAAACTGGTGATACTCCATTCTCGATCATTTTAATCTAATTAAAGATTCATTAAAACTCCACTTAGTTTTAATCTTTGACTGGGTTAAAGAATCAGTGTCATTTAAAACATGGTTCACGGTAAACCCAAAATCACCTTCCATTAATTATCGGGTTAAAGAACAAGTGTTATTTAAAACACTGTTCACGATAAACCCAAAAATCAATACTAATTCGATTCCAATTAAATATTATTTAATTGGTACACTTCATTAAATCTAAATAAAAAGATTTAATCTTTTCTCAATTGGGTTCAAGAACATTGTTAATAAAGACACCATTCACGACAAACCCAAATCACATTTGATTTGAAATACAAGGCTCTAAATAGAAAATATATTGGCTTATATTCAACATCAAATTCTATGACCAACAAATATCGTATCGGAAATAACGATATATATATATCTTTCAAATTTCCATAACAACATCTGTATAATCACGAAATCTAACATCGAAATAATCCAAAGACAATTTCGATTCAAATCCATTCCAAAGCAATCATTGGAAATTCTGGTTATTTTTAAAACCATTTCAAATTCGATTTATTTATTTAAAAATAAATAGAATTATAATTCTAGTTCAAAACTAGTTCATTTCAATAAAAAACTATTTTTATCTTTTCAAATATGGAGTTTTTCATCCCAAATCTTCACAAATCATTTCTTATGATTTTACACAAATTATTACTATTTTTAATAATTTTATCGAGGCCCGTACAGTCGATTTCCATCAATGGCCATCGAACTGCACTTACAGCGACCTTTTTCAAATTTGATTTGGACATAATTCCAAATACAACCGTTAGATTTCTAATTTCTAATATTCGTTAGAAAGCTCTTTTCGATTCGAACCCAACGGTTCCAGTTTTAGGAGAATCCGACGGTCAGATCTCCCGTAATATCCGTTCGAAGTCAATGGTCGAAATTCACGAACTGCCGCGGCGCGGCGCCTTCTATTCAGGCCATTATATTATGTATATAATATATACTTCGTCGATTTCAATTCAAAACGTGCTTCATAAATCGTTTTAAATTCATTTTCAAAACGGTTTCAACTCCATATTCAATTTCAAATCAAAATCGAATATTTCAATTTAAATTCATTTTAAATTCATTTCAAATTGATTTTAATTCAAATTGATTTCTATTTCAATTTCAGTTCGTTTTCAATTCAATTTCAATTCGAATTCATATCTATTCTATTTCAATTTGAATTCATTTATATTCAATTTCAATTCGACTTCATTTCTATTCAATTTCAATTCGAATTCGTTTATATTCAATTTCAATTCGAATTTATTTATATTCAATTTCAATTCGAATTTGTTTCTATTCAATTTTAATTCGAATTCGTTTATATTCAATTTCAATTCGAATTCGTTTATATTCAATTTCAATTTGAATTTATTTATATTCAATTCTTTTCAAAATATCAGATTTTGAAATCACTTTCGATATTCATTATAAAATGAATAAAATCAATATAAATATCGTTCACGTCAAAATGGCGTCAATCTAAACAATACGGCTTCATATATTCCTTTTTTCAAATATTCTATTTCAAATATTTCTTTTTTAAATATTTCTATTTTAAAACTGGAATGAGGCCCAATCAATTACCATATAATGTTAATTATATGGATTTTCTACAACACATGTATATATCAACAACGATGAATAATCAACCATCATCCAAAGTGCATTCTACACTGTATAAGCATCAAATATAAATATTCAACGCTTATAACAGTCTGTCAATCAATCGATCGACATACAACTAAACAATCGGGATTAGTGTACGTCAAATATCATCCCAATACCCGTGTGGGGTTTCAAGCAATCAAACACAGATTTTTATTTGTGCAGTTGGGCGATGTGTAAAATTTATCGTCCCAATCAATGTCCTTCAAATAGGTGTACATAAAAAAACCGTCCGGTTTGTAAATGACTATTTATTTATTCACATTCACGTTAAAAATTATATTTTTAATGATCACTCTATTTTATTCAACCTATGAATATTCTATTCGGTTCATTTATTAAATAAAATGTTATCTTTATTTTTCTACTTATTTTTAGAAAATTTCGGCGGCATAACGGCACGATACTAGAAACGGGACAAGGCCTAGCCTTATCCCCGGTCTAGTGAAGGCCCACGCCATTCACACATCAATCAAATCAATTTCATTTCACCAAACAATTCAATTCAAACCAAATAATCTAACCAACTACACAACCTAACAATTAAACAAACAAGCCATCCATGGTCTGTGGATGACGGGTGTCGGGTGCTACTAAACACCGTCTGCATCCTAGTATATATATAACTAGAAAAAGAAGTTTAGAGTGAGAAGTTCTCACAGATTAGCTAATCCAATTCCACGGCTCTTCTTATGTAGAAATCTTCGCCGTTCTTGCCTCTTGTCACTTTCTGTGCGCGTATTCTCTACATATATAAAAATCACATTTTTACTTTGCTATTCAATATATAAAAATCTAATTTTACTTCGCTATTCAATATATAAAAATCGAATTTTTACTATGCTATTCAATATATAAAAGTCGAATTTTTACTATGCTATTCAATATATAAAAATCGAATTTTTACTATGCTATTCAATATATAAAAATCGAATTTTTACTATGCTATTCCATATATAAAAATCGAATTTTTACTACGCTATTCAATATATAAAAATCGAATTTTTACTATGCTATTCAATATATAAAAATAGAATTTTTACTATGCAATTCAATATATAAAAATCGAATTTTTACTTCGCTATTCAATACATAAAAATCGATTTTTTACTACGCTATTCAATATATAAAAATCGAATTTTTACTACGCTATTCAATATATAAAAATTGAATTTTTACTATGCTATTCAATATATAAAAATCGAATTTTTATCGCTTTAACTTCATGTTAAAAATCGAATTTTTATCGCTTTAACTTCATGTTAAAAGAAAATCGGATTTTTCTCGCTTTAACTTCATGCTACTAAACACCATCTTTTTATAACATAGAAAATCATATTCTTTACAACAGGAAAAATTATATTTTTCTAATCACACTAAATCAGATTTTCCTAACCATTAAAATTAGATTTTCTAAACCTAATTAAATCCGAAAAATAATTAAATAAAATGCTCACTTTTTTTCTAATCGGAGGAGGTGGTCGTCGCAGTGGGGTATGGGCTGCATCTTTCGCCGGGGCTGATGCGGCGCGTCGATCTCTCAGGGGGTCGCACGGAGGAAGAGCAGGCGGAGGGGATCGGCGAATTAGGGTTCGGTTTTCAGAGGAATGGGGCGCGAGGCTGGAGGGAAGAGGAGGGCGGCGCTTGCGGGGAGGTCAGCGAGGCTAAGGCAAAGTTGGGGAGGGCAGTGGTGGCAGGCGCGACTTCGATTTTTCTTTTCTTTCTTCTTCCTGAAATGAATCGAACGGGGGGGGCAGAGTATAAGGGGAGAGGAGAGAGAGGAAGTAAATTATTTTATATTTTTTTAATTCCTAAAAGTTGACTTTTACATACGACCTCTAAACGAGGCACACCGCCTATCGTCCATAGCGTTTCACCCCCATTCCGAACACAATGGGATATGTACCATAAGCTGATTCGACTGTTTCGATCGGTTTTCGTCAAAATCAATATATATCTCTATATATTGAATTTGAACGCGCATTTCAATTTACCGAGGTCACATACTAACTCAAAAAATTCCAGAAAAATATTTTCTAGCTTCGTATTGACGATATGGTCCTAACAAAACTAGTTTCGTCGAATTCTGAGACCGAATGAAAAATGGCCAATTTCCAGTCGATTAAAATCAACTGAAACTGGTCAAACGCGTTTTACTTTGCCACGCTCACATATTAATTCGAAAAATTATGAAAATTGGAGCCTAGCAATAACTTGACATCCCGGATCCAACAAAAGTGGTTTCGTCGAAATCCGAGGTCGTTTGCAAAATTTCCATTTTTAAGGGCCTGAATTCCATAGCGACTATTCAGAATTTTCAACTGGACATATCTTTTGATTCCCGCTATGAAATTTCAATTTTTCGGATTCGTTGGAAAGATATTCTCAATTAGATCCTAATGCTTTTGGTTTCACTAAAATCCGGATTGTTTTGCACCCGGTACATTCCATTGAATTTTGAAATCGAATTATCGAACTACCGCGCCATTTTCAATTCTATTTATAATTATATATAATTATTTATATTCTAAAGACGACGTATATAATATATACGTTCAAATTCCATTCAAAATAAATTTCTCGTCTATACTATTTAAAATAATTCATTTTAAATATTCAAAATTCGCTAAAATTGCCAAAATAAAAATTTTAAATTGGCCCAGATTTTCGGGTTGTTACAATATATTAAAATTATGATTGTGAAATGATAATCAACTAATTGATTGCTGATTGCATTGTTTGATTATTAATTTGATATTTTTAACCAGGTATGCCAAATTGAACCAAATATTGAACTGTATTGAAAAATGTTTACAATTGCATGCATATACATGTATATACATTGAACAGTTCACAGCAAGGAGGCTAGAGCAGATGAATAAAATTGTTTGCCTGACAAATAGGTACATGTTTACAAATTTATTGGGTTTGGATGATTTTATAAGCCGATTGGCTAGCCGCTTGGCTTTTTCCTTTTCTTTTGGATTGGTGAGGGCCATGGGAAGCTATTTGAAATATCGGTGCAAGGGAGCTTAATGCGAAATTTTTCGAAAATTTAGGGTGTTAGCCAAATTTTTGAAAAATTTGAAAAGTTCTTAGAAACTGAAAAGTTGAAGAACTTAAGCCATAATGAAAGTATTGGAAGTTGAGTTGATTAGTTAAACAACTTTCAACTTCGTTCCTTTTCGGGGATGAAAAGTTTTAAGTGGGGGAGATTGTAACAACCCAGAAAATCTTAGCCAATTTAAAATTTTTATTTCGGCAATTTTATTTAATTTTGAATATTTAAAATGAATTATTTTAAATAATAATGACGGGAAATTTATTTTTAATAGAATTAGAACGTAACTATTTATATACATCATCGTTAGAACATAAATATTTTATTTTAATTATAAAAGGAATAGAAAAATGGTGCGCTAGTTTGAAAATTCGATTTCAAAGTTCAAATGAATGTGTAGGATTCAAAATAAAGCGGATTTTATTGAAACCAAAAATATTAGAACCTATTTGAGAATATCTTTCCAACGAATCCGAAAAATTGAAATTTCATAGCGTGGATAAAAAGTTATGCCCAGTTGAAAATTCAGAATGGTCGCTATGGAATTTTGGCCCTTAAAAATGGAAATTTTGCAAATGACCTCGGTTTTCGACGAAACCACTTTTGTTGGATCCGTGATGTCAAGTTATTGCTAGATTCCAAAATTAATAATTTTTTGAATCAATATGTGAGCATGGCGAAGGAAAACGTATTTTGACAGTTTTAGTCAATTTTGATCGACCAGAAAATGGTCATTTTTCAAACGGTTTCGGAATTTGACAAAATTAATTTTGTCTGAACCGTATCGTCAATACGAAGCTAGAAAATATTTTTCAACAATTTTTAGATTCTGTTTGTGGCCCCGGTAAATTGAAATGCGCGTTCAAATTCAATATACAGATTTATATTTTGATTTTGACGAAAACCGGTCGAAACAACCAAACTCGCTTATGATACATATCCTATTGTGTTCGGAATGGGATAATTAGCTAGGGCGACAGTCGGTGGGTTTGGTTTCGAGTTCAAAATAAAATGGTACTTTTTGAAATTAAATAAAAAAATAGTACATACTCTCGTTTATACCCTCCCTCCCCCAAACCCATTGTTTAATCAAAATTAGATAAAAAAAAGGGACTGACTGAAATCACGTGAGCCCCCCCTCAGCGGTGGCACCGCCTCCATCTACTCCCCCTCTCTCGCGTCGTATTCCCCCTCTAGGCGCGCCGCGCCGTCACGCACTTCTGCCCCTCTCTCCTCCTCAAAGGACGAAGACCGCGAGCCCCCTTGTCACCATGGAGCCACCCTTGAAGCCCTGACCCCCTCCTGCGACTGACGCTCTCCACAGCCACCGCGAGCCCCCACCTCCTCCTACTCGCCCTCCGACCACGAACAGAAAAAAATATAGTAAGTGTTTTCTTCTTTTTTTCTTTCTAACTTATGCTATTTTCTTTTCAAAGATTATGATTTTTAATAACATAAAAATACGGTTTTTAATTATAAAAAAGGTTGAAATTTTAGTGCTAAAAGTTTAGATTTTTCGATAATAAAATCTTAGATTTCTCAAGAGAAAAGATACGATCATTAATATAAGAAATGATTTTTTTTCAAAGTATAAAGAAAATATTTTTCAAAGTATAAAGAAATGATTTTTGCATAATGAAAGAGTTGATTTTTAATTTTAAGAAAGTTGTGATTTTTAACGATGAGAAGGTTGGATTTTTATAGAATAAAAATATAATTTTAATGTTGAAAGAGAGATTATAAAAATGAGATCTTTTTATATATGTGGTGATATAAAAATACGATTTTTAAATAATAAAAATATGATTTTTATTATATGTGAGGAATAAAAATATGATTTCTATATTATATTGGTAATAAAAATATGATTTTTATATTATAGAAAGATTAAAAATATGATCTTTATTATATGAACACATGTATAAAAATAGAATTTTTTTATCTATATAGTAGCGGTATAAAAATAGAATTTTTATCTATATAGTAATAGCATAAAAATGTGATTTTATCCATATAGCATAGTTATAAAATTGTGATTTTTATATACATAGCAACAATATAAAAATGCGATTTTTATATATGTAGTGAATACGGGCAACGAAAGTGACAAAAGGCGGACACGATAAGATTGTCTACATATGAAGAGTCGCGGTGTATTGGTTTAGCTGATCGGTGAGAACTTCTCACTTTAATCCTTGTTTTCTAGATATATTATATACTAGGATGCAGACGGTGCATAGCAGCACCACACACCTGTTGTCCACAGACCATGGACGACTTGTTTGATTTTGTTGTGGGGTGAAAAGTGATTTTGATGTGAAATGAATGGAAATATATTCATGTGTTGAAATAAAATATTATATAGTGAAAAATATAAATTTAACGTGAAGGTGAATAAATAAACATTCATTTACAAATCAAACGATTTGTTTATGTACACTAATTTGACTGATACTGATTAGGACGATAAATTTTACACGTCGCCCAACTACACAAATAAAAATCTGTGTTTGTTGATTTGAAACCCCACATGGGTGTTGGGATGATATTTGGCGTACACTAATCCCAATTATTTAGTTGTATGTCGAGCGATTGGTCGACTGACTGTGTAAGAGTTAATTAATTATATTTAATGCTTATGTAGTTGTGTGGTGCACTTTGGGTGATGGTTGATTATTTATCATTGCTATTATATACATGTGTTGTATGGAATCCATATAATTAACATCATATGGTAATTGATTGGGCCTCATTCCAATTTGGAAAATAAAGAATATTACGAAATAAAGATTCATGTGTTGAATATAATAAATAGTCATGTGTTGACGATACTCATGTGTTGAGAATATTCATGTGTTGAAAGAAATATATATATTAATGTGTTGAAGAAAATATTCATTTGTTGAATGGTACAACGTAGTTACTGAAATATATAAAGCCGTGTAGATTAGATATGCGTCATTTTGACGCGAACGATATTTATATCGATCATATTCGTTTTTACAATGAATATAGAAAAGGAAGTGATTTCAAAATATAACGTTTTGAAAATATTATCATTTATATATTAATGATATGAAATATTCAATTTTTACTTGAAATTGAATATGAAGTTGAATTTGTTTTGAAAACGAATTTAAAACGATTTATAAAATACGTTTAGAATGGAAATCGACGAAGTATATATAATATATATATATATATATATATATATATATATATATATATATATATACATATATATTAAATGGCCTAAATAGAACGTGCCACGCCATGGCAGTTCGCGAATTTCGACCATTGACTTCGAATTGGCGTTTCGGGAGATCCGACCGTCAGATTCTCCTGAAACTAGAACCATTGGGTTCGTATCGAAAAGAGCTTTCCAATGCATATTAGAAATTTAAATCTAACGGTTTGATTTGGAATTATGTCAAAATCAAATTTGGAAAAGGTCGCTGTAAGTGCAGTTCGATGGCCGTTTAGGGAAATCGACTGTACAGGCCTTAATAAAATTATTAATAATTTTTGTAAAATCGTACTAAATGATTTAGAAAGAACTAGGATGAAAAATCCCATATTTGAAAAGATAAAAATATATTTTTATCAAAATTAGCTAGTTATGAACTGGAATTATAATCCAATATTTTTGAAGAAATAAATTGGATTTGAAGTGGTTTCAAAAGTAATCAGAATTTCCAATACGGGAATTGGATTGGATTTGTATCGAAATTATCTTCAGAATATTTCGATGTTGGATTTCGTGATTATACAGATATGGTTGTGGAGATTTGAAAGATATATTTATATTGTTATTTCCAATACGATATTTGTTGGTTTCAGAATTTGATATTGAATATAAGCCAGTAGATTTTCTATTTAGAGCCTTGTATTTAATAACAAATGGGATTTTGTGTTCGTCGTGAATGGTGTCTTAAATAACACTGTTCTTGAAACCAGTTTAGAAAAGAATAAATTTTTAATTAAGATTTAGTGAAATTGTCCAGTTAATTAGTATTTAATTGGAATTGAATTTAAATTGGTTTTTGGGTTTATCGTGAGCGCTGTTTTAAATAACACCTGTTCTTTAACCCGATTAACAATGGAAAGCGATTTTGGGCTTATCATGAACCGTGTTTTAGATCACATGACAGGATATTGATTTGTGGGAAGATTAAAACTAAGTGGAGTTTTAATAAATCTTTGATTAGATTAAAGTGATCGAGAATGGAGTATCACCAGTTTTGCTCCAAAGCGATAGTTAAATCTTTAATTTGATTTGAACGTGAAACGGTAATTAATATTTATCGATAACACCGTGGTATTAGATATGGTGTATTACCAGTTTTGCTCCATGGGATGAATAGGTTGGGATTGGGAAATAAAATAAATGATTACTTCGGTGTAGTTCGCTAAACCCGACTAGTTTGGAAAACCTTGACATGGTTTGAAATGATATCCAAAGGAAGATTAAAGAATAAATTTAGAAGAATTTATCATTGATAAAATTAATGGGAACCTTTCCCGAAGAATGTGGATTTTTTAATAAAAGAATATTCTGAATTAAAATGAGGCATACGTTGTTTGTGTAACACTTATTTATTATATACGCGTGTTATTCGGAAAGGCCGGGTTTATACCCATTCTGAATAACCGATTCAACGACAAGTCAAAGATGAAGACGGTGGTTGAAGACCGGAGGTCTTCACGTCGTTTGGATGATTATTGATGATCTTGTTTGGGCTATACACCTGTTAACCCATAAAGTGTGAGTCAAATATCATACGAAAATCATGCCAGTATTAGTCAAGTCATTGGGTTCATATGAAACAAACCATGTCGGACTCGGACTCATGGCGTGGGGGCCAGAATGCTTCAACGCCATATCGCAAGGAAGGGAACAACAACAAGCCGCTTTTCAAAGCATGTCGTATCTCGTCATGTCGCTCCGTAGAAACCAGGTCGATCCCAGGTCATGCCGAATTTCATTTATGGCAACAAAGTAAAACAAAAGCACCTAACAGTCATATCGTCATGGCACAAGACGTTATCTCGTTAATCGCCAATGTCGGCCTTAAGTTATGTCGTAGGAGGTATGTCAGGTTTAGGAAATGTGTCATGTCGTCTCTCTCCCATGCCGTTCGACGACATGAAATGCAGGCTGCTACTCAAGATCTCAAGATGAACCATGTCATGACCAATTCATGTTGTATCCAACAATTACTAGATTGTTGACACCTATCATCCGAACGAGATGAACCATGTTGAGGAGAAACATGACGTGCCAAAGGCTCAAGGCACTCAGAAGCATAGGGTCATGCGACATAGGTTATGTCGCCCTACCTCCATATCGTTCTACGACGTAAAGGGTAAGTCGCTAATCAATATCTGAAGTTAAACCATGCCGCGCCCTGCTCATATCGCCTCCAGCTAATGTCATGTCATCCGAACGAGATGAACCATGCTGTAGAAAGTCATGTCGTGTCGAGAACTCGGCGTATCAAGTGGTGTAATTGAGCGGCATGGGTCATGTCGTCTGGCGCCATGAGTCGTGGCTTTCTCTGCATAATTACGAAACTACCATCTGGTCTGGGAATCACCTATAAATACCCCACATAATTCATTTGGTGGAGGGGATGAAAATTCATTCTAACGATGATACTCTGTCAAATTCAAAGCTCATCTACAACTTCTCTAATTGCTTCTATGAATTTATCAACACTTTTCTAACTCCATAAAGATCAAATCCAAGTCAATGATCATGGGAGCCTTCTACAATTGGATCTAAGCGTCTTCAATCTCATTCAAGCTACAAGTCTATGAAGGTAATGAGAAAGGATCGAAGCATACAAGTGATTGAAGATTCATTACAAAGCTAAATTTCTTCCCCTTTCGTCACCAAATTCGAGATAAGTTAAGTCATAAATATAGTTAGGAGAGAGAAAGGATTGTAATGAGGGAAATTAATATGCTGTAATCCTTATATTGATAATGGATTTTCTTGTGAAAGTGGATGTAGATCCTTATTGGATTGAACCATTATAAAACTTTGTGTCTTCTACTTGCATTTTAATCATTGTGTGGCTCCACTTATTGTTCTCTTTGTAAGGCATTTTCTTCACATTTTTGGTGTTAAGCCCAATTTTAGGGAAAACATTTTGCGCCCACCATGGGGGTCGAATTTCCAATCAATTTCTCATTCTCCCACAAGGTAGAAGGCCTTGCATTCGATTTCTGAATACAATCCAATCGTCTAATTTGTCCGAATTGAGATACTTACCTCTAATGTCATGGGTAAACCATGTAGACCATCAAAGAAGGTTACAAGTAAAACCATCGAAGATCTCGATAATGCCACTAACATAGAAAATACCCTACCTACTAATCAATTTGAAGTCGGTGAAAGTTCTAAAGCCGGAACTACCGTAACAAGGATGGAATTGGATGAATTGGCAGTAGGACTGATGAATCAAATTAATATTGCGAACGAGGCCATGATGAAGAAGCTTGAAATCATGTTCGCCATGCAAGCTGCAACACCAAAGTTACCATGAGTGCAAGCCGTCTCAAAATTGCTAAAACTACTGAAACGGAAGATACGGGATCTTCTTCCTCAAGCCCGAACAAAGGAAATTCTTTCCAGGAGGTTGCAAATCCTAGTCATAAGGGAATGAAGCCACCTATTCATAACCAATCTGGAAAAGCAACTCCTCAACAAGCGTTTGGTTCCACCAAAGGGGCACTTCCCCATGCGAGAGGTCCAGGGCCCCGGAATCTGAACTGCGATCGTTAGCTTAGGCAAACATCCGATAAAGAGGAAGGCGTCCGCCCCCATGGACCAACTCAATGAGGAGGAGCGAATATTCGGAATGGTACGGAAAATCATGAATGAGAGCCAAAAAAAATGGACGATGAAAAGGAATGGGGATTTGCTCCTACAAAAACCCCACTTACAGAAAGAATAAAAATGGCGCCATATCCAAATAAATTCAAACCCCCAGTTGTACAAGCCTATAACGGAACTGGCGGTCCCAACGTGTTCCTATTCAAGTATGATCAGCACATGGATGGGGCAGGTGCTACTGATGAGCTCAAATGTTTATACTTCCCTACCTACTTGCAAGAAGTAGCTTCACTTTGGTTCACAAAACTCTCGCCGAAATCCGTGGATGACTTTGCTACCTTGGCCAAGCTGTTCAGACAGCAATTCAGTCTTCAAGCAACCAAGGTGCGTGATGTGATGGAACTGAATGAACTGGAACAAGGGCCAGGGGAGTCCATTAAAGGCATCCTTTCTTGTTTTAACACAGCTGCGGCCGAAGTTGGAAACTATGAGCCACGTTTGGCTTTGATGGCTCTAAAGGGAGGTATAAGTAAAAAGACCAAACTCGGGCGGTGGATCAAGAAGAAGATGCTTGCCACTCTCGAGGAGCTATTTGACAAGGCAGAGGAGTATATAGGCGTGGATGAGGATCCGGCCTATACAATGGTAGCTACAGAAAATAAGGAGCCATCAGAAAAGAGAGACGTAAACGTATAAGGAAGAAGGAAAAACGCCGGAGGAAATCAGAAACGGGGGAATGAAGGGAAAGATGGTCGAAACAACAAAAAGCTTCGTTTCTTCAAGAATTCCGAAATGGCTCATCTTAACGACACCATAGAGAACACTTATATGGCGACCAAAGACACTGAAGAGTATCCAGAGCCCGGGAAGTTAAGAGTCACTGATAACGCAATAAAGTCCGGCAGGTTCTGCCGATTTCACAACCAGCAGGGGCATAACACAAACGAATGTAGACATTTGAAAATCATAATTGAGGAACCGATGAGGAAAAATAGGCTTCAACGGTACACAAAGAACTCCCAGAATGCTCGGGGAACTCAAGACCAAGGAGCCTCTGTTGGACAACCTAAAAAAAATGAGAACGCTTTGATTGTTGCTATACCAAGGATGATCATAAACACCATCTTAGGAGGCCCCTACCCGGTTGGGAAAAGGTGGGGGATATGGTGAAGTACGCTCATGAGGTGAAGAACTTTCCGAAAAAAGGCGAACTCGCGACCGTAGACGAAGTTTTATTGGCAAAAGTACCAAGAATCCTGCGAGATGACATCACATTTAAAGATGAAGATCATACTGGGATCATAACACCTACAGAGGATCCAATGGTGATAATTGTTGGTCTGGGCCCGGTCATAGATAGAAGGGTGTTAGTCGATAGCGGAGCCTCAGTTAATATCCTCTTCTTTAGCGCATTCCATAGGATGAAGCTTTCCATGGGCGATGTAAAAGCCTGTTAGAACAAGGTCCATGGATTCACTGGTCAGGCTGTTCAACCAATTGGTGTCATCATTTTGCTGGTCTAGCTTGGGGAAGGAGAACAAAAAGCCGCACAGGTATAAGACTTTGTTATAATCGATGAACCCTCCGCTTACAATGCCTTCCTAGGAAGACCTACTCTTGCAGCATTCAGAATAACTATGGCTCTGTGGCGCCTCACTATGAAATTCCCAACAGAGAATGGTGTTGGAACAATTATCGGTGATCAACAAGTAGCAAGGGAGTGTTATTTGGTCGAATTGGCAGAGGCAAGGAAGAAGGAATTGAAGAAGGATGTAGAGTCGCCGCTCCGCATCCGAAAACCCCTCTTATAGCAATTAAAGAAAAACCCCCATACTGGTGAGCACAGTGGTGCTTGGAAGGCAGTTGATCCAAGGAAAAACAGTATGGTGGGAAATAGAGCCGCACCGGCTGAAGATACTATCCTCGTTCCAATATCCGACAAGAACCCTAACCAGGTCTTAAAGATAGGCTCTCAGCTAGGTATGAAGCTACAAAAGGAACTAATCTTGTTTCTGAAAGAAAACTTAGATGTATTTGCCTAGGAACACTCATATATGTGTGGGATCCCACCGAATATAATTGTTCAACAGTAGAATATAAATCAAAAGTTTACTCCTGTGAAACAAAAAAGACGAATGCAGGGATTTGAAGGATCTGAGGCTCTAAAAGAAAAAGTAGATTGGCTGCTCAAAAATAATTTCATACGAGAATCCGCATATCCAGATTGGGTTTCTAACCCAGTGCGTGTCAAAAATTCCAATGGAAAGTGGAGAGTGTGTATAGATTACTCAGATCTTAATAAAGCGTGCCCAAAAGAAAGTTTTTCTTTGCCCCGAATTGACCAACTCGTAGATGCAACAACGGGGTACGGGTTACTATCTTTCATGGACGCATATTCCTGATATAATCAAATTATGATGCACAAACCGAACGAAAAGAACACGAGTTTCATAACGGATCGAGGACTATACTGATATAAAGTCATGCCATTTGGACTAAAAAATGCAGGAGAAACTTACCATTATCTCGTAAACTCCATGTTTAAATCTCAGATAGGGAATACAATGGAAGTATATGCAGATGATATGTTAGTCAAATCAAAGAAGGTCAAAGGTCATCTCGAGGATCTAGCAGAAATGTTTCACATACTCAGGAAGTATGGGATGAAACTAAACTCATTAAAATGCTCATTCGGAGTCTCTTCGAGGAAATTTCTTGGGTTTATCGTCAATGCTAGGGGCATCGAAGCGAATCCCTCTCAAATTGCGGCTTTAATGGAAATGCGGGCCCCAAGGACAAAAAAGGAGCTCCAAAGCTTAAATGGAAAGGTAGCAACACTGAACCGGTTCATTTCCAAAGCAACGGATCGATGTATTCCGCTTTTCGATGCTTTGAAAAAAGGGAAGGACTTCCAATGGAACTCAAAGTGGCAGGAGGATTTCAAGGAATTGATAAGACACATGGAATCACTACCAATGTTATCGAAACCTAAGGATAGGGAGGATCTATTTTGGTATCTAGCAGTTTCATCAAACGTATTGCCTCCTTGTTGCCTCAAAAATGCTGAGACCGTATTTCCAATCTTATCCTATCAAGGTTCTCACCTATCAACCGTTAAGGCAAATTCTCTTTCGCCCAGAAACTTCAGGAAGGCTATTTAAATGGAACATTGAACTAAGTCAATAAGACATCACTTACCATCCTTGAAGAGCCATCAATGGCCAAGCCCTAGCATATTTTTTTCCTGAGTTCACAAACAGGGGGGAAGAGGTTAAGGAACTAGCAGAAACGGAGATTGCTTGGAAACTATACTTTGATGGATCCAGAAACGACCACTGTTTAGGGGCCGAATTCGTCCTAGAAACCCCGGAGGGTTACTCTTTATACTATGCCTTGAGATTGGAATTTCCATCAACCAATAATGAGGCTGAATATGAAGCATTAATAACACGGTTAAAACTGGCAAAAGAGCTAAACTTTAAAACTTTACAGATTCTCAGTGACTCCTAGTTGGTGGTAGGTCAGGTAGCAAGGAGTTCCGAACCAAAACAGGAAACCTCCCTTCTTACCTAATCAAAGCTATGGAACTTCTAAATGACCTTGACTACTATGTTATATCTCACATCCCAAGAGAACAAAATTCAAAAGCGGATTCTCTTGCCAAGTACGCTAGTTCATCATATTCCCAGCTGCTGCGTTTAATCCCCATTGAAGTCCTTTCTACCACAACCATTGAGGGAGCGAGTATCGACTGGATAATGGAAATCGTTGAAGAACCTACATCATGGATGAATCCAATCAAAGAATATATCCTCAATGGGACACTACCTGAAGAGCGGAAAAACAAAAGGTAGATATTGTGCAAGGCCCCTTTGTACCTCGTCCAAGACGGAAGGCTGTAACGGCGAGGATACTCTATGCCATTGCTGCAATGTGTGACCAAAAAGGAATCTAAAGCAATTTTGGCAGAATTGCATGAGGGTGAATGCGGAGGACACATCGGTGGTCAAATGTTGGCCAAGAAGGTTCTGCGATATGCCTATTTCTGGCCTGATACAAATCTAGATGCCATGACATATGTAAAGAAGTGTGACAGATGCCAAAGATTCGCTAAGATTCCAAGAGCGCCTCCTAATGAACTAGCTCAAATGGTCAGCCCATGGTCATTTGCGGTCTAGGGCATAGATTTGATTGGGATATTACCCGCCGCAAAAGCAAATATGAGATACGCTATAGTAGCGGTCAACTATTTAACAAAATGGGCTGAAGCAGAACCTTTGGCCACTATCACGTCAAAGAAAGTGATCAATTTTTTTTTTGAAAAAAATCATTTGCAGGTTTGGAGTGCCACAAAAAATCATCACCGATAATGGAACCCAGTTTGAAAGCAATGAATTCCTAGACTTTTGCGCTAAATATGAGATCAAAAAGAGCTTTGCAGCTGTGGCTCATCCGCAAGCAAACGGGCAAGTGGAAGCCATCAACAAAATACTAAAGTCAACCATCAAGAAGCGTCTCGAAAAAGCAAAAGGCAACTGGGTTGATGAACAACCTTTTGCATTATGGGCGTACCGAACAACACATAAAACAACCACAGGGCACACCTAGTTCTCACTCGCATTCGGGTCAGAAGCTATGATCCCAGTGGAACTGGAATTGCCAACTCACCGCAGAATCTATTTTAATCAGAAGGAGAACGAAGAACTGCAATTAGAGGCACTTGATTTACTCGAGGAAAAGAGAAAAGGAGCAGAGCTTAGAATAGCAGCCCATTAACGGAAACTAGCCACATATTTCAACGCAAAAATCAAACAAAGAACTTTTCAAGTCCGGGACCTCGTCCTAAAGAGAATTATGACAGGAACTGGGGTATTCGAACCCAATTGGGAGGGACCATACGTGATAAGCCAGAAATTTGCAGATGGCACTTTTGAGTTAAAAACAACAGGCGGAATCGCACATCC
The DNA here is from genome assembly GCA_030737875.1 of Allium sativum. NCBI lineage: Eukaryota > Viridiplantae > Streptophyta > Magnoliopsida > Asparagales > Amaryllidaceae > Allium > Allium sativum. The sequence continues at coordinate 191,209,265 of CM060915.1, read as the reverse complement.
TCGAGCATGGAATAGCATTCATCTTCACCGTTACTTTGTTTGAAGTTTCTTTCACATATTCTGCATCATACATACAACATGAATTGTAAATAAATCATGCATTACGACTGTCATCGCAAAGTTTGTACAAATTAGCATAAGAAATTACTTTACCTATCTAAAAATCGTAAATTTCAAAGTTTTTAATTTCAAGCTGCTAACATTGATTTTAATTACATGCTTTGTAAGCAAACGAAAACACATTGAGAACCAAATAGGGCTTGAGGAATGCTATAGCACATCCCCGACGAGGAGAAATTCAAGCACCTATAGCTTAATACTCAAACATCTATTCACTTTTGATATAGTGGGTGTGAAGTGGAAAACCATAGATAAGGGGCATCAAGAACTCTAAACCCAAACTACGGATCAAATTTTGAATTTCACCCTAAGGGCGCATTCTTAATAACAGAGTTCGAAGTCCCAGTTTTAACAAGTCAAAACCGGAATCTGACAAATAAACTAGCGTCAGCCACTTGAAATACGATGATAAACCCAAGACCTCCCCGAGGGGCACCTGGTTCATCGCTGACGCCATTAAGATATGGCCGGATAGCGGTACAAACACCGAGCTTTTGAACCCAAGACCTCCCCGAGGGGCACCCGTTTCATCGTCGATGCCATTAAGATATGGCTGGATAGCGATACAAACACAAGGCTTTTGAACCCAAGACCTCCCCGAGGGGAACCCGGTTCATCGCCGACGCCATTAAGATATTGTCGGATAGCGATACAAACACTAGGCTTTGAACCCAAGACCTCCCCGTGGGGCACCCGGTTCATCGTCGAGGCCATTTATACATGGATGGATAGCGATATAAACACAGGGTTTTCAAAGACCTCTTCGGAGGAATCCGCTCAGATGCTGGATCTTCCAAATCCAGCGATTGATTCTGGGTACTTCAAACCCAGTTACCGACGGACCCGAAGACCCCTTCGGAGGCATCCGACAAGTTCAATAAGCGTCTGAATTATTCAGATCCAACGAACAACGGATCAAAGATCCTTTCAAGGGCATCCGGTTATAAGCCGAATCTTCCAAATTCATTTAGTAACAAAACCAAAAACCTCCCTCAAAGTTATCTGATAAAAAGCACAAGTAACTGCCCCACTTAGTTACTAGGAACAACAGATTCCTTTATTTAACTGTAAAAACCATGCCCAATTTTCAAGATATTAAAACCAATTGTGGTATGGGGGCATTACCATCGCATTAATGAAATATAATGGCGCTCTCTTAAACATACTACAACTTGGTCATAATCTCATGAAAAACCTAGCACTAAGTCATTCCAGTCAACAAAACTAGATTTTCTGAAATAACTAAGATGAAACTAAAAGATCCTAATAAAATGGTTATCCATGTGAAAGGATTGTGGGCGTCGTCTTAGTCAAGATCGGGAAAATCCAATAAAGATTGATTGAATTAACTCAGCCTGTCATAACGCATAATTTGTGGTGCGGAATTTGTATTGTAAATATAAAACAAACATGAAGTGCAAAAAACATAAAAGCACAACGAAACTAAAAGCAAAATTTAAGGTTTAAAAAGTCGGACACAATTTCCAGATAGCAAAGCAGAACTATATCATAAAGTCACGAGTCAAAGTGCAAAATATCAGACAACAGAGTGCATAAAGATGACAAGTACAAGAGTAATAAGCGGGGGTTGGTGCCCGCATATGCAACCGACCTGAATACAATATGCAAAAGAGAGTAATTAACAACCAAGTTGAGCAACTACTAAGAAGGATCATTTCTTCTTGTCACTTGATCTCAAAGCTGGCTTGCTAAGTAAAGGCGGAGGGGTCTCTTCTATGTTACTCGGATTCTCTTGGGAAGAAAAATGGTAGCATCCATCTCCTTCTTCCTCTTCTTCTTAGACAATGAAGAATTGGCAAACTTCTTTCCTTTCTCCTTGGTAGTAACCCGCGGACTCTCATCTGCATTAATAGCTTCAAGATCATCACTAAGGCTGTAGTCAACAACATCCAAATCTAAGAAGGCACCGATCTTTGTATCCTGTGACCCGGGAGCTGCAACAAGCAAGGGTGTGTTACTAGGAGGAGGGGCAGTAATGACAGAAGTAAGAGGAATAGTTATCGGTGGTGAGTCAGCCTTAATAGCTCCTATTGTCAATGCATTGCCTACGGCAAGAGAAGACAGGGGTGAAATTAAATTCAAAGTATGGAAACATTGAGCATAATAAGCAAGGGACCCAGGTGAATTGAAAATGGACTCTAAGCACGACAGGGTAAAGTTAGTTTCAACTTTACCTGTATCTAGAAGATTCTCCGAGGGATCCCTATGCTCGATTGTCCAGTGGTCAGGATTCTCATCATCAGCCTCATCGTTTTCACCATGCTCATTAGCAATATCCTCTGTATTGATATCCCCCTCAATAGTGACATTTTTGCCTTTAGGAACATCATCTGGGTTAGCTAATGTCTGTGAGCCAGAAGCTTCAAAGGCCTAGGGATCAACAGGAAGGTTGACATATAGTTGAGTGTGAACTTTCTCACTAGAAGTACTAGTCCTCTCGTCCATTAGTTGTGCCTTTCCTTCTGCCAAAGCCTTTTTGGACATGTCGTCTAAATGTTTGTCAATGAGTTCGTCCTCGCTACAATCATCACCGTTAATCTCAAGACTCACTCCCAAACAAGCGTCAAATTACGAGCAAAACTATCCTCTGGGTAATGCAAGCTCCCACGGCTCATGACGCTGTAGACGTAGAAGGGGAACATGTCATCGTCAGCCTCGTCCATAGCTTGTTTGTGAGTTTCTTCTGCAGTTATCTTGTCCTTCTCAAGGGATTTGACCTTGGCCATTAGCGTCTGTTTGGAAGCCTTCAGAGATTTTACCTCCTTACGGAGATTAGCGGCATCTTCCCGATATTGTTTGGAGAAATCCTTCTCTACAGCCAATTCGGCATCAACATCGCGCTTGGCAGTTATGACAACTTTTTCTCGTTGTTTGGAAGCCTGGAGTTCTTCCTGGAGTTTTTTAATCTCGTTGTCTGATGCCTCTAACTCTGCGACTCTTTTATTAAGAACTACGATAGTAGCATCACGATCATCTAAAACCTTCTCCCATTTGACTTTAACATCCTCCAGCTCGGCAATTTTTGTAAGATGAGAATCATGGCGCTTTTGGAGGTCATCACCGAGTTTCTCCCATCCACACAACTTTTGGTAAAAGATAGCTCTTACGATGTTCCATTTTGTCTCAAGTTGACTCTTAGCAGTATTGAGCTGGGTGTGTGTTTGACTTATACCGCATCCACCTCATTAAGAAAATCATCTGCGTCGGTTATACTTACTCCACGATCAAAGTAAAGTCCTTTCAAGTTCTAACCCGGGAGCTTTTCGGTAAAGGAGATGTTCGTTGAGCCAGGAGTATGGCGAGGTTTATTGATAATCGAATGGATCTCCCTGAAGGACCAGGAGGGCCAGAAGATGAAGGAAGTCGGGGTTGAATAGGCAGCTTCTCTACTCGGGAATGCTTATAAGAACCATCCCTTTCTTGTTTCCTCCCTCGCTCCCTTTCATCCGGAATGTCTTCCCTTAGCCGACTGCGTCTTCTAGCCTCTTCCTCTTCTTCCTCGCGTATCTTCTTTCTTTGTTCCTTAGTTAGAACGGATTCTAATACATGAAAAGACTGAGAAGAGGGCTTCAAAGGAGGAGGAGGATGAGGCTGCTCATGGTGATGGGATGATTGCCGAGGTTCGGATTGTAATAAGTGCTTCGGATCGATAGCTTTGCTCCTCTTACTAAAATCCGACCTGATTCCTGACGAGCGTCTCCCGTACATGTTTAAACCAGAAATGAGACATGCATGAGTTTTTGATTATTGAAACTATAAAGTGTCTAAGAATGCCAAAGCAAGATACAAACACAGGAAAATAATTGAAATACACAAGATGAATCTATCTATTACTTAAACCTTAAAACAGGAACTTCTCACTGCTGATGTGGAGACACCAAATGCTCTTATTTTGAAATATAGCATCGTGATCACTTGCAAATTTTTTCCTTCTCACAAAACACAGCGTGGGGATAAAACCGCATTTCCTCATCTTCACCCACTTATTCTTCTAAGTTCTAACCATTCTTCATTTTTCTTCCGTATTTTTCTCCAAACTTCCCATGCTGCTGGCCCTAAATAATTTTCTTCCTCCAAATTTCTGCTCCTGTATCCCTATCTTCAAATTGGAAACGAAAATTTCCCTTTCCACTCATGATTGATATGCCCCAATTTCTACTTACTGTGACTAATTACGCCAACCAACATCCTTTTTTGCTGATCGATGAACCTTATCCCATTGTCCACTTCTTCTTGGTTAACAGGTAATCAACTCCGCTCTTTCCTCTTTTCAATTCACTCTATCTGCTTTATGTGAACTTATGTCTTTGAATTTTTTTCCTTATGTATTATTGTTTAATTATTACACATATGCTACTGCAAACCAATACCTGTAGTTTTTCTTACCATAATTTTACACCTATTCACTAATCGGACTTTTAATTTTCCCTCTGCGCTTCTTACTCTTGGATCTAGATGATTTTGTTTTGGTGTAATGGTGGCATCCAAGAGTGCTAACCGATGATTGTAAAAGAAATTGTTATTAGAGTTCAACCAGGTTAGTTTAACTAACAAAAAGTGATTGTAAATTTAATTTCTTGCATTTTTTTCAGTCATTACAATTCGGTATTGCATCTAGATGGTATAGTATTATGAATGTTCTGCCTGTCGGAGGAAAAAGATCCTTGAAAGTTTTTGAGCACAGGCCACCTTTTGTTACAACTCCTGTTGCTGGTTGCAACTACTTTTTATGTTTAATTGTTTTTTCTTTATGGCACAAGCGCCTCCGTTTATTTGTTAGAAAACTTGTGATGCATGTGAGATTCCTGCTACATTCTTATCAAGGTTGGATGAACTTAATAGTGCTCCTATCAAACATAACAAGGAAGACATATCTCCCATCCTTATTAAAAGGTTCATTTTCTCACTCTAAAGTAAAACTGTTGGTCCCCCATTTTAGTTTATACAGGACATTGTTGGTATGAAATTTTATATTACCGTTAGTACTAAACTCATACTGCATATGAGCTTATATATTTACATACGATGTAATATTCTTGGAACAATCTGTAAGTTGCTTAATTTGGTTTGGGTGTTACTTCACTATGTACATATAACATATTTCCAATGTAACTTTTTGCATGCCCCCTAATTTTCATAATTAATTTTTAGTTCACCTTTTTTTCGCTCAGTGACGGATCCAGCATTTGCTCCTAGGTAGGGAAAAAATTTCAGAATTTTGTTCCACACCATCAATTTTTTTTTTAATCCTACTGTATATATACCAGCCTATGTTTCAACATTGCAAATCAAGCAAATCAGTGAGACTGGTAGCCATTGTTGATTGCTGTTGGCTGGTTTGAGGCCCAGATAGGGCATTTTAGTTTTTCTTTGGTAGGGCGATCAATTGTAATATGTAAAATTTTGCCACACTTCCAAATTTCCAACTGGGGCGGTGGCCCTTGCTGGCCACCATGTAGATCCACCCCTGTTTACGCTGACTTTATTATTGATAGAAGATCAAACAAAAATATCGAACATATTTCTGGCTTCTAATGAAATATAACAATTCAAGATTAATTTGTGGAATTAAAATATGTCCATAGAAATAAAGTTGCTTAGCTTTGAAAGACTCCCCGATTGTGTTGTGTATCCCAAAAATGATAATTTGGAAACTAATTACACATACCTATTTACATTTACAAGTATAAAAATGCATGATTAGACCAATGAATGAATTTAACGATACTAAAGTGAAAATTTGGACTGAAATAGTGGTCAAATCACATGTATATATAGGTAATAAGACAAAGTAATAGGATGCCACTATAAGCATTCAGATTGTTTGACTTGATATGTACCTCATGATTTTGGTAAAACATTTAACGTAGACACGCTGGTGTTGAAAAAAACCGTCCACGAAAAAATGGAGAACCCGTGAAACCGTTACTATTTACTAATTAATGTACTATTATAACGAATGTTGTCATATTCCCCGGATAGCTTCCTTCCTACAGGTGCATTGCATCTGCCATAAACAAAATTTAAAGCAAATAAATGTTAAGAATAAATTGACGTGAATAACTATATGAACAGAATGGCTATCGAAAATAGTTGAGAATAAGTGAATAACCAAGGGCAGTTATGCATGCATATAATTAAAGCATTAATAAGAAATTAATCCATAATAAGTAATGAATGACTATCAATTGAGGTTGAGAATAACTAAGGGCAGTTATGCATGCATGGAATGAAAGCATTAATAAGAAATAAATCACTATTATTATGAATGGTTATATATAAAGTATACAAATTATTTGTTTAGTGAATTGAATTTGATCTAAGTAATTGTCGCTCTGTCAGACCATAATGAAAATGCAATTTCTGTTTTTCTTCTAAACGAATACGATATTGCGATTTTTTTGGTTCTTAAAAAGAAACAGTTTGAAAAGGTTCAATTATATTGTTCCCGTTTTCAGATGAAATCTCGATTCAGTAAGATATTACAATTCTTCATGCCAAACATGGTAACTTAAAAGTCGAAATTTATGTTGATAAATAGTGTAGAACATACATATGTGATATAGTAAATTTATCTGATTACTGATACAAAACAATTAAAACACAGTTTTAAGTTTATGATTTAGGTGAAACCTTAATGTATAGATCAAAATAATAAAGCAATATATATCTATATTGTTGAGATTTGTGATACGCAAATCACAAAATTGTAGGCAACAAATTTTCTATGTGGATCCATTTTTGGTGGAGATATTTGTTGCTACTTTTGTGGGATATTTGAAAATGAAGGCAATGATTATTTGGTGCTTATCCAAATAGATATATTTGAGATATATGAGGATATATTTGAGATATATGAGGATAATTTGGGTGACAAGTTACTCTATAAAAGGCCTACATGATATCTTCATTATGCGGTGGAAAAATTTGCCATTGTTCTTCATTATCTTTCTCCTCAAATTGTTTAGCCATTAGATATTCTCTACCTATTTCTCAATAAGGTTATTGATTCAAGTTGTGTTTGTTTAACGATAGTTGAGATCGGTTGTAAACAATATTTTGGTGAATCAATAAAGAGGGTGGTTGGGTGGAATATCGTGTGTTCATATTTCCGATATTTTTTGTGTTGTTGTTTGTTATTCAATCACATTCATCTTCATGTGATTGGGTGAAAAAGATTCATTTTGTTTTTGGGTGTTTTGTAAAAACTTCCGCTGCGCACAAAACCCCAACAGTTGGTATCGGAGCTCAGATCACCGCATAGCTTGGAGTGTTTGTTGGATTGAAAAAAAAAATTGATTTTTGTTTGAAAAAATTTGATTTTTTTGATGTCGGAGATGATGACGTTGTCGAATATGGCTATTTTGAATGAGAGGAATTGGGGTATATGGAAGCCAAAGATGGAGGACGTTATATATCTCAATGATTTGCATGATCCCATCGATGGAAATGGGGAGAAGGCCTCGAATATGGATGAGGGAAAGTGGATGAAAATGGACAAAAAAGCGATTGCGTTGATTCCCAATATTTGGATGATTCTGTGTTCCACCATGTGGCTAGTTGTGAATCCGCAAAGGCGTTGTGGGACAAATTAGTATCGATGTATGAGTCAAAGAGTGCTACAAGCAAGGCTTTTCTGGTTCGAAAGTTGGTGCAACTTCGATTGGATCAGGAGAAGTCTGTTGCAGAGCATTTGAACGAGTTTCAAGATGTCATCAATCAATTGGCAAACATGAAGGTCAATTTTGATGATGAGTTGCAGGCTCTTTTGTTGATGAGTTCTCTTTCGGAAAGCTGGGAGACTTTGGTTGTTTTATTGAGTAATTCCAATGCTAATGGAACTATCTCTTTGGAAACGGTTCGAAGCAGTCTTTTGAATGAGGAGCTAAGGAGAAAAGGGTCGGAGTTGAAATCGGTTCAAACTGAAGCGATGGTAGCAAGGGACTCAGGTAATGATACAAGGAAGAAGAAAGGTGTTATCTTTTGTCATTATTGTGGTTAGAAAGGCCACAAGCGCAATGATTGCTATTCATATATACGAGATATGAAGAAGAAGAAGGCGCAAGGTGATAATAATAGTGATGAGGCACAGGCAGACTTTGCTGAAGGTACCGAAGGCAATTCTTCATGTGATGTCCTACTTAGTGTTGTGGAGCCTTGGAAGATGGATTCAGGAGCCAGTTTTCACATATGTCGAGATGTGAAAAGTTTTTCTTCGTATGAGAAGAGTGTTGGCATGATAAAGATGACCAATGGAATAGAGCTACCAATTTGTGGAGTTGGAGCTGTTAGGTTTCAGATGCATGATGGAGTGGAGAGAGAAGTTGCCGGTGTGAGGCACATACCCACTTGTTCGCCTAACCTCATATCTCTCGGTCAGTTAGATCGCCGCGGTTGCACTTATGAGACTCGAGGTGAAGTTTTGAGAGTGAAGAAGAGTGGTCGTGTGATGATGCGAGGAGTTTTGGAGGAGGGAAACCTATATAGTTTGGTCGGTTCAGTGGTCAACAGTGGAAGGCGGGTGACGGTTGAAGAACCTAGTCCACAGCAAGGTGGAGAGGTTAATATGGTCACTGCTGATGGTCCTAAGGTGGAGGATCATGGTATCGACAAGGGTCTAGATGTTGATGATGCTCGAGGGATCCCGGAGATGAAGAGATCATGTCAAGCGGAAGACGGATGTCGAGTTGTGAAATCCACAAAAACAAGATGGAGATCTTTGTGGTATTACAAACGCTTTTGAAGATCGCTATTGGTGTGGTGCACAGATGAGGGAGGTGCACCATTAGTGGGCGATGGTGGAGGTTTGTAATGATGTTAATTGAGAAAAGAAGGTTGAAAGTGAGAGCTAAGTTGGCTAGTGTTGAGTGGAGGAGATGTTGTGATTTGGTATCAAGGTGGAGTGTTGAGATTTGTGAAACGCAAATCACAAAATTGTAGGCAACAAATTTTCTATGTGGATCCATTTTTGGTGAAAATATTTGTTGCTACTTTTGTGGGATATTTGAAAATGAATTGTGATTTGGTATCAAGGTGGAGTGTTGAGATTTGTGAAACGCAAATCACAAAATTGTAGGCAACAAATTTTCTATGTGGATCCATTTTTGGTGAAAATATTTGTTGCTACTTTTGTGGGATATTTGAAAATGAAGACAATGATTATTTGGTGCTTATCCAAATAGATATATTTGAGATATATGAGGATATATTTGAGATATATGAGGATAATTTGGGTGACAAGTTACTCTATAAAAGGCCTACATGATATCTTCATTATGCGGTGGAAAAATTTGTCATTGTTCTTCATTATCTTTCTTCTCAAATTGTTTAACCATTAGATATTCTCTACCTATTTCTCAATAAGTATATTGATTCAAGTTGTGTTTGTTTAACGATAGTTGAGATCGGTTGTAAACAATATTTTGGTGAATCAATAAAGAGGGTGGTTGGGTGGAATATCGTGTGTTCATATTTCCGATATTTTTTGTGTTGTTGTTTGTTATTCAATCACATTCATCTTCAAGTGATTGGGTGAAAAAGATTCATTTTATTTTTGGATGTTTTGTCAAAACTTCCGCTGTGCACAAAACCCCAACATATATATGGGATTATTATTCAACGCAAATAAAGCTATTAAATATTATGTATCACCACATATAAAAATCTACAAAACGAGACACTGTCTTTTATGCATCAGCTAAGAACTCTTGGTTACCGAGTTTGATACAACTATAAATTAGATATTTTTTGATGTTATTTATAATCTTATAAGAATCAATCTGCAATAAAAGTGCTCTTTATGGTGACCTTTACATTCTTAATTCTAATGGTGACCTTGACGTTCTTAATTCTTATGCACATGATATATGTGTTTACTTTCCTTATTTCAAAAGTTTATCTCTACCTACTAATGCTTACATGCATATTCATATTTTCTTATGACATTCTTTATATTCTTGTATGCATGTGTATATTTTTTTAATGCATAATTTTGTTTTCCTTGAATTTACCGTATCAGTAAGACTGTACTATTAATGTAAATTTAATTTAATACCTAGAAGGCCGTATATGAAAAAAGAAAAATGTTGCTAAAACCCACCTCTAATATTCACCATGTACATTCAGCATTTCTTGCTCTTATTGTACTAATATGAATATGTTCTTTATGCTGTCCTTCCCTTTACTGATAATCTTTTTTGTCTACAGTTTGTTAACACAATGACATTTTAGGGACAATGGAAGAATCCCAAATCATTTTGCACCAGTCGAATTCTGTAGGTTGGTCTTAATCTGATTTCAAGAAGATTTAAACTCAAACTTACCGTGTTATTTAGCCAGTCAACACAGAATATATTTGTCACTTTGATCATTGATTTTAATGCTATTGATTACCTGTCTAATAGAGCTAGGTAGCAAGTTAATGATGTCATTCCAATTTGATATGAAACCCAGCTGTCTTTTTTCTTTGAAAATGATCAAACTTTGTTGTTGCTACCAGTGATCATTGAAAATGTATTCTAGCCTAGAATGTCTATAACACAAGATCGATTAACCCTGGCATCAAGCCACATGTTTGAGTCTTCTTCATTGTTAACTTTTCTGCCAACAAAGCCTTCGCAACCATCTAAGAGAGTTTCCTGTATGCGAGATGCATTGTTTTTTTTTTTTTTTTTTTTTTTTTTTTTTTTTTTTTTTTTTTTTTTCTTTTTTTTTGTTTTGTATGGTTCGAAATTTTCTGTTTTTACAGTATTTATATCTAATCCGTTTGACCTAAAAACTGTCCTGCTATACATAGTTCCAAATTATATTTATATCGCCTTGGCCATATCTTCCTATTTTCTTATGCCACTGTTACCCTCTTCGTTACTTTTGCACACATCAGCCCAAAACATTATGTGTGATTTTGATTTCCGTATTCATTTAGCATGCAGAGAATTGAGTTTAGAAATGATGCTACAAGGGATCTGACTAAATTGCATCTAGAAAGTAATCACATGGAAAGTTACTTGTTTGATTATTTTTATTCTCCCACCATTCAATTGTCTGTTACTCCTTGATGGAATTTTCTGTTCATTTTACCAATGAAAGGCCCATACTCTCTTGATTTTGTTTCTTGTGTGAGAAGGGAACACCCAAATACATTACAAGCATATTTTCATTTTTAACATAGCTTCATGTCTTTGGTGCCTTTGTTGAATAAAAATGCTAGGTTTGTTCTCATTCATCACAAGTCGTGCCTTTACCTGCATCATCCACGTTGAACTGTTGGAAATAAACTAGATTTTGCATTCATTTATATTTTTAGTGAATATAAAATACATAGAATCTAGAATATATGAGATATTTATGTAATACATGTGTATGATTTTGTATATGAGAATATTTAAGAGAGATTTATGAAGAACTTTTAGATTCAGTGAATCCTAACTGTTTATATGAAATGTGAATTTCTATAAATAGATGGTTGTAAGAAAACCAAATTAGAACCTTCAATATTAAGTTTTGGAATAAAGTTATCTCATCTCCCTATGAGAAAGTCATTTTTATCTTCTTCAAGCTCTCACGTTCTTCTAAAATCTCTACTTGCTATCAGAGAATAATTTACAATTAATAGCTTGTGCACCTTTTTGACTCTTTAGTCATTATTAAGATATCATTAGCACATATACGAGATGACTTACTCCATGTTCAGCTTGATAATCTGGAGTTAGATTGCCATTTAAATATCCCAGGTCCAACAAAATAGGTAAGTATTCCATGGCAATAGAGAGATACTAGAATAAAGTTAGATTATCATTGTGTAGTGAATTACTGCTTCATTAATTGTACCAATTCTGTTGCCTTTTCATTCTTTTTCTTTCTGCTTAATTGCGTGTCTGTTGTGACTGGATTGTTGGTGCTACATTATTATTTTTTCCAACTTATTTGACTTATGTGCAGTTTGACTTATTTTTATCCTTACAATGACTTGCTTAGGGGCTATCCTCTAGAAATGAACCCACCATTACGTTATTTTTCATAATGGTAACACATATGAGCTCTACGTGACAACTTTTTAATATGGTTTTTGTTCTTCTATCATAACACTTCCGACTATTATATTCTCCATTTGGATTTTAATTATACATTACAACTTTGGTGTTTTTAATTTATAATTTATGCCAACGTTTAGGCATTTGTTCTGCTTTATAAACATTATACTCTAATTTTTTCTACAACATCAGTTGATTATTTTATTCTTCTCTATTTTCCACTGTTTTATCGCTTAATACTGAATCCAGTTTTACTACATTACGTTGTATCATTCTTAATTTTTAATGGTAGGTGGTGATGAACAACTAGATAAATGACTTTGCTTTAGAAATCCACTCTCATGCTCTTCCAAAAATGCACTGTTTTTTAACTCTATAATCGTTCTATGGAAATTTAAATTAATATAAACAGAAATACAGTAAATTAATAGGTTCATCTACTATGATAATTGATTTCACCACATAATAAATTTAAGCAACTAATCACGTCATCATCTTAACATGTAGGGATTCAACTTCTGTTTCAGCTAATGCTTCTACTTATGTATGCACTGTTGATATACATGTTAGCAACACCATTTTCAACGTAAATCCTGTAAGAGCACAACCAACAATGGCTTGTTCAGTTACCAAACAAGCCACGGAGCAACCAGGTGTGGCTTGTTCACTCACCCGTGGCTGGTCTGTGGCTAGTTTTGAGCTCCTCCGTGGCTGGTTCACCCAACAAAGACTGTTTCTTATAACGGCAAACAGTTTGCCGTTATAAGATTATAACGGCAAACACTTTGCCATTATAAGATTATAACGGCAAAGTGTTTGCTGTTATAATCTTATAACGGCAAACAGTTTGCCGTTATAAGAACTAGCCGTTGCAACACCAACGGCTAGTTCATTTCCTCCCTATAAACCACCCTATCTCCTTCTTCTTCCTCCTCCACACAACCACTCCACCTTCCCAACTTCTTCATCAACAAAATGTCTTCGTCTGCACCCAAGCGAAGCGGGAAAAAAACCATAAACAAGAAACTCATGTCCCAACCGCACTCGTCATCGTATGCGATGCAACGGTCAATCTAACAACAGCAACCGTTGCAGCCATCTCACGAATATGGCTACTCGCCGTATTCAAATTATTCATACCGTCCACCGTACCAACCACTCGGTCCTCCTAATTTTCCTTCCATCCAATCGTCCGTCCCGCCACAGTTTTACCAACGACCGCCCGGGGTAGGCGTGTACGACGATCATTCGTCGTATATGTCAATGATGATGCAGACCGAGCAAAGTCAACAACCTCACCTAACTACGCAACAGACCGAGGTTCGTGACCGCGAAGCGATGCAAAATCTGCAAAGACGGTTTTCGTATGGGTATGTCTCTCCTACTACCGAAGAAAATGTTGGGACTTCTACGGAGGAGGAGGAGGAAGATGCTAATGAGGAAGTAAATGTTACAAATTCTGAATAATTGAATGAAAAATACGTTGCACCTATCAGTCCCGAATATAACCAAAAGAAGAAGAAGAAGGTGAAGTCTTTAAGGAGCATTTTCAGTAAATGACACCAAACCGAAGTTGAATCGGAGCCGAATCACGGAATATAAGATATTGAGCATGATAATGCTGAAGGGGAAGATATACCAGCGGATGGAAGAAGAAAATAATGTAAGTTTACTTCCGAGCAGTACATTTCACTTGCTAAATCGTGGATACGCATTTCACAAGACAGCATTGTTGGAAATAATATGAAAGGTGAGAAATTTTGGGAAAGAGTAGCAGAGTTCTACAATTCGTTGGAAGCGAGGAATAGAACATGGGCATCACTTAGAGGCGGTTATAGTGTTATGAATGTCGCGTGTCAGAACTATCTTGCAATACTGACAGCCTTGGAGAACAGACAGCAAAGCGGTGCTGCACCTTATGACGTTGTAAGTACCGTAGATTACTTTGAAAAATAACTTACTATACTATGATCGATTAGTTAGAAATGACATACGCTCATACAATATCCACTTTGTGTTACAGATTGAAGAGTCACGAAAGGCCTACCAGCAAAAGTATGGTCATCCATTTAAATTCCAAGACTGTTATGAGCTTCTATCTAGGTTGCCGAAGTGGAAGAACCCCAGCAACTTCATGTTTGAGCAGCAGAACAAAGCTAGAAGGATGAACTACTCTGATTCTAGTCCAGGAAGTGGCCCTAGTTCGCAAGAAAGAAACCCTTTATTTGGAAGTAGTGATGGACGACCTGTCGGCAGATCCAAGGCAATTCAGCTGGAGCAACGAGGTGCAGAGTTTGCTAGATTTATGGAAACAATGGAGAGTTCATGTAAGGCAACAAAAGAGCATAGAGCTCGATTTTCGGTGGAAAGAAACCGTAGCGACGAAGATTTCCAAAAGGCAGTTAGGGATGATCGAGAGCTCCGCAGACAAGAACATGCGGAGAAACAAGCCATGGAAGAAAAGAAGCTGGAGGAGCAGAAAGCTTTGGCGCGAGAGAATAATTATGTTAAAATGATTACATGTGATTTTAGTAAGCTTACCCCTCTACAGCAAGAACTAGTAGCCGAGCAGATTGGAGAGTATAGAAAAAACAAAGGAAGCAGAAGCGGAAGCGTTAGTGGCTCGTATATGGACTAGCTATGTATGTTGGTTAAGTTGTAATATGATTGTGAACTGTTTGTAGTATTTATGTGCTGGTGGGTGTTTATGTACTAGCTATATATGTTGGGGTGAGTTGTAATATGATTGTGACCTGTTTCTAGTATTAATGTAGTAGTTGTTGTTTATGTACGAGCTGTATATGTTGGGTTGAGTTGAAATAATGATACAATCTACAATATGATTGGAAACCACATTTATTGACTCAAGTACGCACTGATAGATAGTTCAAATGATACATAGTACACGACTACACACTGATACATAGTTCTAGTACCAACTACTGATTCCGACTATTCCTTCCTTTATGCGCCCACAAATGTTCCACCAACTGGTCACGCAATTGGAAGTGTGCAGCTTGATCTTCAATGTGTTGAACCATATCAACATATTCTTCCATTGAGTTTACATCTTTATGGGGTTTTGCATTTGAGCCCGTAAACATGTCAGGATAATTAGACTTTTGATTCTTATATCCGCCTCTTTCAGACTCCACAATCATGTTATGTATTATTATACAAGCATACATGATTTCTGAAAGCACTCTTGCATCATGAAAACGAGTAGGATTTCGTAAAATATGAAATCGGGCTTGTAAAACACCAAACGTATGTTCGATGTCCTTTCTGTAGCTAGCTACTTTTTCAGTGAAATACCTTTCTTTATCATTTGATGGAACTTTGTACCCTTGCATCAAAGTTCTCCACTTTGGGTATATTCCATCGACTAGGTAGTACCCCGTTTTGTGTTCGATATTACCAAGTTTATATGAAACATCTGTTGACAATCCGTTAGCAAGTTCTGTGAAAAGATGTGATTGTTTTAAAACATTTATATCATTCAATGAACCTGGGACTCCAAAAAAAGCATGCCAAACCCATAAATCGTCTGTTGCTACTGCTTCAAGGATCATTGATGGCACTTTCTTATGTCCGGTGAACATTCCTTTCCATCCCGTTGGGCAGTTTTTCCAAGCCCAATGCATGCAATCTAAACTTTCAATCATACCTGGAAATCCTCTGGCTTCTGCCTAGCGTAGTATCCTGGTTATATCGTTAGGTCCAGGCGTCCGTAGATACTCCTTCCCAAACTCTGCAACAACTGTTTTACAGAATTCTTTCAGACACTCTATTGCTGTTGATGCTGCGATTCTGAAATATTCATCCATTTGATCGCCAGATGTTCCATAGCTTAACATCCTCAATGCCGAGGTGATTTTGATGTGTGGTGAATGACCGATTTCTTGTGCTCCGTTCAGTCTATAAGTGAAATATGGATTTGATTGGTGAAGTTTAAGATATATTTTTGAGAAAATAGCCGGACTCATACGGTAACGACGGCGGAACAAAGTTATATCAAAGGTTGGATTGTCGATGAAGTAATCCCTCATTAGTCTTTCATGTCCATCCTTGTAGTCTCTCTTATACCGTCGGTCAATCCGGCCATGCATGCTACCCCGATGGTTGCTAGTTGAGCCTTCAGCGAAATAATTGGAATACGCAACCATTGCGTGCTGTTCCAGCTCCTCCTCCGTCTCTTGCTCCACTTCTAGTTCGGAATTATCAGTTTGATTCTTCTTGTTTTTGTAGTAATGGTAGTATAGATTTGGATCCATTGCTTGCTTTTTTATAAGTTGAGTTTCGTTGTTATCTCTAAGCGTATCCGAATGAGAGAGATATATAAGCAGGGATGGTAAACTAAATATCTCTAACATAGAGTACATGTAGGCAATAATGGGTGGCAATAATGGTTCCAACATGATGGTTCTGTCATTGAGTAGTCAATTCGGATAGTTGTTGTGATGTGAAAGGTTGGCACTAAATGGTTGGCAATAATGGTTCTGTCATTGAGTACTCAATTCGGACTGTTGTTGTGATGTGAAAGGTTGGCACTAATTGGTTGCCAATAATGGCTCTGTCATTGAGTAGTCAATTCGGCCAGTTGTTGTGATGTGAATTTTGGACATTTAAAATAGAATATTTTAAATAATATCGACGAGAAATTTATTTTGAATATAATTCGAACGTATATATTATATACGTCGTCGGTAGAATATAAATAATTATATATAATTATAAATAGAATTGAAAATGGTGCGGTAGTTCGATAATTCGATTTCAAACTTCAATTGAATGTACCGGGGGCAAAACAATCTGGATTTTAGTGAAACCAAAAACATTAGGATCAAATCGAGAATATCTTTCCAACGAATCCGAAAAATCAAGATTTCATAGCGGGAATCAAAAGATATGTCCAATTGAAAATTCTTAACAGTCGCTATGGAATTCAAACTTCAACTGACGATAGTACATGCGAACTAGCTTAATCAAAGCATGGAGTAGGAATTAGTAACTTCATTAAAATGCATTTTACGTTTAGTCATACGGGCGTCGCCTGATGTTCAATCGCAACTGCTCATTATCACTTCGAACACGTCTATTTTCCCGTTCGAGTTCGTTACAATATGCTATTCCCCGAGGACACAAAGGTTGGTCTATCCATTCCGTGTAATTGCAACCATTTGGAAAGGCTGGGCATCGCTGAATGCGCCGACCTATATTGTTTCCCTCTGCTTGAACCACAACTTCAACCGCGTACCCGCAGTAGCAATGAACTGGATAGGAATCAACTATTTGTTCCTGCAGTGGTACACGAAAGAACTCTGCTTCCTGAGTTGACTGATTGACAGCTTGTTCAGATGATACTTGAACAGGTGGGACTTGAGTTTCATATGGAGGTTGAACGTTCAGCTGTTCGTACGACGGTTCAGTTTGCGGTCTAATTTGGTTTAGGAACTGAAATTCGTCTTGAAGCTCCTGTAGCCTCATTTCGTTGTACGCCTGTTCCTCGGAGTCTGTAGAAGATGACCACGAAGACATCTTCAGTGAGTTCTAATAGAAGGATGTGCTCTAAGAATGAGAACGAAGGTGTTTGAGTGCGGTAAGTTGTGACTAAGTAACATATGTATATATAGCTGCAATATTAGTTATGGTGTGAATGGTCACTAGCTACACTTTGTGATTTTCAAATCTTGTGTAGGTAAACAAACAAAATACTGATGTAACCGGTCACTGGTACGACTGTAGGGAACACTGTAGGGAATCTGCTTTTTAGTGATAAAGTGTATCGAGGACGACCCCCTGTGGCTATAGACTGAGAGCTGGACTATATTCCAATAACTCTCGACAAAGAGTGACATGACGCCACTGTCACATAAAAGATGACTGCACTATGCGAACTGTGCAAGACGTGACCAGTCAATGTGCTACAGTCCGTCGACCAACTACAGATGGTTACGAAACGTTAATACATTTCAAATAACACATACAGGAACTAGAACAGCAGAACATAGTAACATCAAATAACGATACAAGTGATACGATACAAGCGATACGATACAAGTGATAGGATGCGTAACGATACAATACATATTAGCATAACATAAAATATTTAAATCCTAATTTAATCCACGTTGGATTCGATAATTTGAATTACTTAGGTCGTTAACTTGATTTCGCAGCTTTCTTATTTCTTCCTCTATTTCCAAAGCATACGTAATTGCTCGACGGGGAAAGCGATCATCTATCCACTGTCCGAACTCGCATCCGTTGTTTCGTACTGGACAAGTAAAATATCGTCGTCCAACGTCTTTTCCATGACGGACGACTAATTGCGGTGCTTCAAAACCACAAAAGCATACAATATTTGCGGATTGCACCTCGCCTTCTTCAACCGTGGCTCTTACACGAGGAATTACAAGGTTAGCCCTACGGTCATGTTGTCGTGCTGGATTGTCTTGCTGATTGCTTATTTCCATTTCGTGCATTCCTGCTTCGAGCTCTAATTGTCGCACCTCGTCATTGTGTCGCTCTTCCATTTCAATATACCACTCGGTTGGTTCTCTAGATGCGGACGGATTAGGATTTGTTGGTCCAGAAATAAGGTCCGTGTAATTGTAAGAAGATGGATAAGAAATTGGCATGACTACGCTCTAAGTAGATGGATAGGGTTTTAGTGAAACGACATTCGATATATGTAGGAGGAGATGCAGTTACCAATGCATAAAGGAGTTTGCTGTTATAAAAATATAACGGCAAATTGTTTGCCGTTATAAAAATATAACGGCAAACTGTTTGCTTTTTTATTTTATAGTCGTTGCGCCCCAACGGCTACTTAAACGGTCGCAATCCCTCCCATTATATATCAACCTACCTCCTCCTTCTTCCACACTAACACACTACCTTTTCAACTTCAAGTTGTACAACCCAAAAAATGTCTTCTTCTGCACCCAAGCGAAGCGGGAAAAAAGGTGTAAGCAAGAAACCCCTATCCCAACACCAACAGTTTTCAAATGACGATGCTCATTCCGTTTATCAAAGAGCTGGAAAAGAAATTGTACGCGAAGGGAAGGTTTCCGAGCCACTAGGGACGATTGGATCCAACCCTGTTTGCTATTGTGGACAAGTGTCGGTCGTTGTTGTTGACGAGACCGAAACAAATGTCGGTCGTCGATTTTTCGGTTGTGAAGCCTTCAACGACCCCATGAATTATCCTGATGCCATTGATTGTTGTTGCTTTAAGGAGTGGATTGACCCTCCCATTTGCGAACGTGGACGTCAGTATGCACTCGAAGCACAAGCAGAAATAAGACGCTTGAGCAAGATTAATGCCGGTAAGACAAGAGATGGTCCTTTCCCTAAACCATGGTAGGTGTACGTGTTTGAATTTGATGCTGGTGTGCTCAGTTGTTGTAGTTTGTATGATTATGGTTTGGGATTTCCTTCTGTTCTACTAGTTGTCATTGTTCCAGTTGTTTTAATTGCTCAATAGTTGTACTAGTTGTTGAAGTTTGTATGATTATGGTTTGTCAATAGTTCTACTAGTTGTCATGATATTATAGTTGTTTTCATTATGTCGCAAGCAGAAATAAGGCACCTGGGAACGACCCATTTTTCGTAACCATTTCGTGAATTGAAATGGTTAAAGCTCTGGTGGAAGACCCTTTTTTTGGTGCTGGTAGTCTCTTCCGAATTAAATGACAACAGTATATGAAATTAATAGTAATGGCACCATTTTTCATTCTGCAATGATGTGACTGGACAATGTAGAGAATCTAACATAATATCACGACGTTAATAGTACATGCCAACATTTCTTGTGATGGCACCATTTATCGTGCTGCAATGATGTGACCAGACACTGTAGGGAATCTGACGTAATATCATGAGATTAATAGTAAATGCCAACATTTCATGTGATGGCACCATTTTTGGTGCTGCAATGATGTGACCGGACATTGTACAGAATCAACCATAATAACACGAGAACCCTGTAAACCGTATTCAAGTATGTTGAATTGTAAATGTTGGTCGTACATTGCCCTTATAAGTACTCCATATCTCATAATCCATCTCATACCTTCTACAGCTTCAAGCAGCACCGTTGTAGAGTAAAGGGAGAAAATTTATTTTCATGTTTTCTTAAAGGTAACGTTTATTATCAACAAAATTCGTACTTCTAGTTACTCTACTAATTCTACTGATGCACAGGTTACATGGACAATTCAAAAATAAGTGATGAAGAAATGGGAAGGATTTTTGATGAGTACGAACGAAACTTAGTGAACGATAACGAAAAGGGTTTAGTTCATGATACACAAGTTGAAGAGGTGCCCGTCGCGATTCAGCATCGAGCGGTTACAGCTCCGCGTCCTTCTCCAGTAAATCAACGACCTAGTAATAGTGCTTGTAATAATTCTCCTACTCCAGATTTTTCGTCTAAGGATTTGATGGCCCTCGTAAAATCCTATATTGAGGTTGAAAAGAGAGATGAGTTGCTAATGCAAAGTGGAGGGGGTTTAACAATTGAAGAAAGATGGGCAATGATCACGAGGCTATACAACAACCATCGTTCCCGGCCCACTACACGAACATCGGTTGAAATCCAAATGGCTAATCGTCATTTTGCAGACGCTTGTGATCGGTACACAAAGATTATCGAAACTGTTGAAGACGAGAACATATTTAAAACAAATCAAGCAACATATGTTTCTCGTTACCTTTTCGAGTATGGTGAGGAGTTCGTTGGTTACGAAGCGTATAAACTACGCTACAGTTGGTTGACCCGCTATGGAACTGAGTATGCTTATGGTATTGTGATTTTATTGTTGTTTTACTGTCAACTTACTTTGCTGTTTGTGCGTAGAATATGGAGTTATATGTAAATCTTGTTATGCTGGCGTGCTGTTTAAGAATTTTGCATTTCTACACGAGAAGAGGGAAACCTTGTTCAACATCAAATTCAAACGTTATTACATTCCAAATAACACTTACAGGAACTAGAACAACAGAAGATAACGGCTCTACACAAAAACATTCTCTACACATAAATACAGTGTCTACACATAACCAAATGTAGTCTCTACACAGAAACATAATCAAAACGTACACAAAATAAATCGAAAGCACATAATAGCGGTAGTCAACAAATACAGAACGCATACTCAAACAATAGGAACATACAACTGACAACTGCGAAAACGTAAAACATCGAAAGTACATAATCATGGTAGTGAACAAATACAGAACGTCTACTCAAACAACAAGAAAAGACAACTATCAACTAGGAATACGTAGAACAACAAAAGTACATAACAGTGGTAATACAACAAAAGTACATAACACTGGTACTCAAAAAATGCAGAATGTCTACTCCAACAGTAGGACCATACACCTGACAACTGCGAAAGTACATAAAAGTGATTGTAACTCACTCGTCTGAGTCATCTGAATGTGTACGTGGACGTGTGCGGCACCGATGACGTCTCTCATGATCACCAACATCTGGAGGCTGACTGGACCCAGCACTAGACCTATGGTGGTAATACATCTGCAAGTCCTGAAGTCTCTTGCGCTCTGCCTCAAGCTGGGCCTCTAAATGCGCCTGCTGCTGTCGTGCCTCCTCTGTAACACGACGTAGCTCACCATCATAGTAATCTAGGCTACGCCTATGCTCTATATAGCCCGTGTGCCTAATCCCCATCTGCATATCATACAGATCATGATATGATACCTGTGTAGGATCCGGGTAATCGTGATGGGCCGGAGGATGAAACACGTCAACGTAACGATCCGGTCCAATGGTGGGCACTACCATGGTCCATCCAAAATGACTGGCGGCCGCCACATGATCAGCTGCACGAAAACTCTGACTGGACTGGGTAACATCCTCGACAACAGGAGGACGTATGCCGTGTCGTATAGCAGATGGCCCTACTAAATCAATCGATGCTGCATGCATAATCATATCTGAGGACCCGGTGAAAAATCTACGCCAGAAGGTAAGGTAACACTCCCAGATAATAACAAAGCTCTCAGCCGTCCACCAGCCTGCTGTCCTGGCTATATCTAGCTGCTCCGTCGGGTAAATCATACACCGATAAGTATGTGGGTGTGGATCATCCGGAATAGCATCGAAGTCATACAACTGTCTCCAGCACCTCTCACCAAGATACCAATAAGCACCTAGCGCCACGGGAGAAGATATAAGTGGAAATCTCCGTCCGGCAAGCATCCTAGCAATTTGTATGATCTCAAGATCGATGGATGTACTCTGCTCAAATGGATGCCATAGAATCTGATCCCTCTACATCCTCAGCTCAATCTGGTTATGGGCAACGGGAAACACATGGCGTGACTCATTATCTCTGGGCCCCCGGTTGTCTGCAGTCCAAAAGCATATACGGGGGAAAAAGGCCGATGGGTCAGCAATACGGGTGATAAAATGAAAGTTCCTAGAGTACTCAAAGTACCAATATTGTAACAACTCCCAGAATCCAAATAAAGAAACCTGAGAATCAGTGATGGTGCACTACATGTCGAGACATCTGTATAGGTATGCAAGGATAGGTGTGCCCCAATCATATAAAATCGCCCCATCGGCATTTATCTCAGCCGCGACCGCAAAAAACCCCACAGGAACGCTACTGCTCGAAGAACTAAAGAAAAGGTTACCCATAGGGTATAACACAAATAATCGAGCAAGCTCCAAGTCGTCATCAACAGAGTAGTGCTCGAGTATCCTGTCCATAGCCGCACGGATCGCGCTCACTCTAATAGCGCCTTCTGCCTGATACGACGTAGCAGAAACATCCAAATGAGGCAGTAGATCATGAACAAGTGCACGATCACGCCATCGACCATCGTCATAAGGCAGTTGGGGATAAGCACTTACTCCAATGCTAATACCAGTAAGCATGGAGAAATAAAGAGGTGTAAGTCCTAACTCACCACAAGGAAAGTGAAATGTGTGGGTGGTTTTGTACCACCGTTGAGCAATGGCCGCACACAATTGGACATCGGCATTTATAACATGGTTTATTCCTAAAATAGCAAATCGCACAATAAGATAAAATATGACTACTAAATTATCCACTTATTTCATTAAAAGGTCTATAATATTACCTAGAAAAAATTGAAATCCAAGAGCATGTAACAGTCCTGCGACCCCCTCCTTACCCGCCAAGTGTGCATGATAATATCTAAGTGTGGTCGCTAACGAACCACGTGGACGTATATTCCGCGACTGTTAACGGTTCAACAAAATGTTATACCATCTACCCAATATATAACACTCAAAGAATACTATGTAAATAATACTAAAAATACTTACATCCAAACTCGACTGCGTGCTAACGTGTACTTCGTCATCTGGAAGAATGCGAAAGTTGGATAGCGCAGGAAGCTTCGCGGCGCTGAGGTTCATATCCACATAGCCATCGAGTTGGCCCTCTCTAGCGGCAACTGATCCAACACCCCTACGTGCCCTGCCTGCTCGTCCGCCTCTACGCCCGCCACGTCCCCGATGACCGCCTCCCTGTTGCACCTCTGCTTCTTCGTTCTCCATGTTTTCGGCGGCTACAAGTAAGTCTTCTATTCCGAGCACTGGCTGTTGGCCACTACCACCTTCACCACCCCCGCCGGCGCCACGATCGTCGCCGTGCATGAAATTTTTGGCGAAATTTTTTAGTAATCTAGCCATATTTTCGAACTAATATCTCACACAAGCTAGTTAATTTGGTTAAAAACTGACGGATTGGTGAATTGGTGGAGAAAATTCGGTGAAAAATGGGGGAGGAAAATGGGTTTTCGGGTTGGAAGAAGGAGAAAGAGAAATGCAGCAGAGGGGTGGCGGCGAGGGTTTTGGGGGGGTAACATTATAACGGCAAACACTTTGCCGTTATAATGTTATAACGGCAAAGTGTTTGCCGTTATAATATTACAACGGCAAAGACTTTGCTATTGTAATATTTATAACGACAATATCTTTGCCGTTGTATCCCCACTCCCCAACCAGTCCGTGGCTGGTTCTCCCCTTCTGGGTGCTCGGCTCGTTGGACCAGTTTCAGAACATGAGAGAGAATAACTGAACAGAACGGATGGTTGGTTATGGTCTAATTCACTCAATATATGATATACCACTGCCATTGTGAGTAGCACGGGCCATCCATCTATATACTACTCACACCCTTCGGCTACATATATACCCATCTGCTAACTACATTAGCTGGCATTGCTTTATGCTACAAACAAAATGATATTATACAAATACACAATTAATTGACTAAATCTGCCAACATTGCAACTACCATATTATTTACTTCACATTGCCCGTGTGCGTAGCACGGGTCATTCACTAGTTTCTTTAAAAAATACTGTTTTTAACAGACCAATCATATCCTCTGAGTTTAAGGGAATTCCTGAAAATTTAAGAGGCTTTTCTGACTCAGTTGAGGCTGCTTCCCTAAGTCTGGTTTCTGTGGTTTGAGGGTCGAGAGGCTGAGTAACCGAACCATCCTGACTAAGATATCTAGCAGAGTTGAGATCACTCAAATTGTCAAATGTACCTGCAGAATCTTCCTTAGCAACATTTTCAGTAGGAGAATCTCCAGTTATAGTCACAGTATTTGGATCAGTTTCTAATACAATTACGTCTTCACCATCATGTTCAATCCCGTACTCAAGTTCAGAAGGATTCGCTTCCCTATCAGCTCTTCTAACCTGTTCGGAATCTAATTCTGGCTCAGGATGCAGGGAAATATTTTCTTTCTCAATCAACTCAACCGATGTTGTGGTATTTTCACCTCTATGACTGTTAGAGTCTTCATCCTTGTTCAAAGTCTTCGATGAGGGCGACGTTTTTCCACTAACAGACCTTGAACATCTTTTCAAGGAATGGTCATCGGAAGGGTTTTGATCAGCTTGAGTTACACTCCTGTCGTCTGGATTTACTAAATCTGATTTTGTAAGGTTATATTTAGGAGTGGAAGGTCAATCCTTACATGAAAACATCCTTAAGGGATGAAGTAGTTCGTATTGGTGAAGAATGCTATCTGTAATTAAAAGCTTTCTACTTCTCTTAGCCTCGTCAATATTTTTTAGGGTTTCGTATGTGGCTTTAAGAGAAGGGGGTGCTTTGCTGTCCTTAATCAGGGTAAGGAGTACTGCATTTCAAAAGGAAATAATGTAAGAACGTATAACTCAAAGGGAAGTAAAGCCAAGACCTCTGAATAACATACACATACCTCCATTTGTCCATTGCCCTCGGAATGGCTTGGGGTATCTGACGAAGAAAAATTGGTTTAAAAACCCTAAAACACTGTCTGGTAATTCGAGAACCAGCTTCCGATTTCTAGCACCTTCAACATGCATAATAGAGGGGGTGTCCTTCCTACTCTTAAAAGAACACCAGTACCGACGATCCTGGAAAGAAGGCTCCTTCTTTGTCGTATCCATGAAAAGGACATAAAGGCCCAGTAGAACCGTGTAGCCATTAGGATGGAGTTGGAAATGAGCGATGCCTAAATGGTTTAGGATTCACCCTAGAAAAGGATTAAACGGGGAAATAGCACCAGCTGCTAGCATTTGTTTGCTTACAGCAACATATCTAATAGGGGGTCATCAGCAAAAACGTCGTCCTTTGGTAATATTGCATCCGTGAGAGGAATCCCGTATTGACCACACAACGGTTCGTATTGCTCCTGAGTTAGGGTGGTAGACTGTCTCTCTTGATCCCTAGCCTTAATCGGTAGGAGATCTAAAGGAATGGGGGCAGGAACTTGACTAGAGGTTGTGGTTGTTTTAGTCTCGGAAGCCTTGTTTAAGGAAGGATCGGCTTGAGCCAAAGAGGTCTCTTTACTTTGAGGAAGGACTTGCTTCTCGGTAGTCATTCTACACAGATATACTTGAATACATTTCAGTTTTCTAGCGGCAAGATTCGAAGAATAAAGGTGTGGAAACACATCAAAGCGTTAAAACAAAGGTGACGAACACTGAGGCAAGGCATTTGTTAACAATAGGGTTAGGTCATTATGACATGGTTGCTCATGCCATAGTAGCAACATGAAAATTCACTCATGTCGCCGCGGGACTTGGAGTTCATGTCGGTTCATAACACGAGGATCATCTCGGTTCGTGGCATGAAGCTCATATCGATTCACGGCACAAGGCTCATATCGGTTCACAGTATGAGGCTTATGTTGATTCACGGCATAACACTGATACCGATCCACGACTTGAACCTCACGTCGATCCATGACTTGAACCTCATGTCGATCCACGGTTTGAACCTCATATCGATCCATGGCAAGAGAACCATGTCAGTCCACAACTCCGAATTTTGAAAGCAACTAAATGTCGATACAAAGGTCCTAGCATTAAAAAGGGGTGTTTGAACATTATTATAAGTTAAGGAATCTATCGCTATTGTGTCCTACGACTTATGGCCCAAGTCATAATCACGACTTAAGAACTCATATCGACCGATGGTTGGAGACTCATGTCGGTCCCTGACTGGAATCCCCTTGACGGTTTAGGTGTCTCGTCAATTCATATGATCTGGGATCAAAGTGATCACTTAAACGAAATAATAACCTATCTTGGAGCAACCAAAAAAAATCTTGCAACAGCTATGATAAAATAGTAAAATTTGTGATTCAAACATTTCAGCAAACAATTGGTGTGCAGTATGACAAAAACTTCAAGAATAACACATGCGATCAATATCATCTGATTCAAAGCTTTTTATGATGTTAAAATCATGTCGCTCAAGCATAGTTTGAAACCCATGGCGCTGGAACGACATAAAATGTGAATCGTATACATATAAATTAGGGGTTTAAAGAAAATTAAAGAATTTCAAAGTCCTCATACACAAGTACACTCATTCAAGCATCTCAATAACTCCAAACAGCAAAAAGCGATTCCCACGATCGTCATTTTATCGGAAATAAATAAAAATCTTCGGATTCTATACAAATCTTAGCATACAGAAAAAACAAAGTGGAATTTAGATCTAAAGATTACATGTAATAAGTCCTGAAATGATCCTTGAAGGAAGAATTCTTCAAAATCGAGAGTATAGATGTCGAACCGATTAGATACGTCACTCAAGATGAAAGCGACGTTGTCTCTCCGATCCTATCCGCCATTAACAAGAGAAGCTTCAGGATGCAATGAAGGATAACAATGGACACACGGGTTAGAGATAATATAAAAGAGGCCGACATGATTGGGCCGAGTCCGGTTCAAATTGAGGCCCAATAAGACTTAGAAAGTTTCACATAACATGGAAAGACCAAAGCAGGTCACGACAATATGACAAATGCGACATAAATCTGAGAGCGATTTGGTTCCTTCATAAAAGCAGTTAACGACTTAACTAAAATGCATGAAAAAGGTGTCAGAAACATCATGATTCGAAGCCCATGTCATTTTTAATAACATGAAATTCAAGGGGAAAATGTTACCCTATAAAATGTGAGTCAGATATAATACAAAAAACATCATGATTCAAAGCCCATGTTATTATTAATAACATGAACTTCGAGGGGCAAAATGTTAACCTATAAAATGTGAGTCAGATATAATACAAAAAACATCATGATTCGAAGCCTATGTTATTTTTAGTAACATGAACTTCGAGGGGCAAAATGTTAACCTATAACATGTGAGTCAGATAGTAGACAAAAATCATGCCAATATTAGTCAAGTCGTTTGGTTCATATGAAATAAACCAGGTCAGACTCGGACTCATGGCGTGGGCGCCAGAATGCTTCAAGTCCATATCGCAAGGAAAGGAACAACAACAAGCTGCTTTTCAAAGCATGTCGTATCTCGTCATGTCGCTCTGTAGAAACGCGTTCGATCCCAGGTCGTGCCGCATTTCATTTATGGCAACAAAGTAAAACAAAAGCACCTAGCAGTCATATCGTCATGGCGCAAGTCGTTATCTCGTTAATCGTCCATGTCGGCCTTAAGTTATGTCGTAGAAGGTAAGTCAAGTTCAGGAAACGTGTCATGCCATCTCTCTCCCATGCCGTTCGATGAGATGAAATGCAGGCTGCTACTCAAGATCTCAAGATGAACCATGTCGTGACCTATTCATGCCATATCCAGCTATTACCAGATTGTTGACAGCTATAATACGAACGAGATGGACCATGTCGAGGAGAAACATGACGTGTCAAAGGCTCAAGGCACTCAGAAGCATAGGGTCGTGCGACATAAGTTATGCCGCCCTGCTTCCATATCGTTCTACGACGTAAAGGGTAAGTCGCTAATCAAGATCTGAAGTTAAACCATGCCGCGCCCGGCTCATATCTCCTCCAGCTAATGTCAAGTCACCTGAACGAGATGAACCATGCCGTAGAAAGTCATGTTGTGCCGAGAACTCGGCGTATCAAGTGGTGTAATAGAGCGGCATGGGTCATGTCGTCCGGCGCCATGAGTCGTGGTGTTTCTCTGCATAATTACGAAACTGCCATCTGGTCTGGAGATCACCTATAAATACCCCTCATAATTCATTTGGAGGAGGGGAGGAAAATTCATTCGTACGAGGATACTCTTTCAAATTCAAAGCTCATCTACAACTTCTCTAATTGCTTCTATGAATTCATCAACACATTTTTAACTCCATGAAGATCAAATCCAAGTCAATAATTATGGGAGCTTTCTACAATTGGATCTAAGCACCTTCAATCTCATTCAAGCTACAAGTCTATGAAGGTAATGAGAAAGGATCGAAGCATACAAGTGATTGAAGATTCATTACAAAGCTAAATTTCTTCCCCTTTCTTCGCCATATTTGAGAGAAGTTAAGTCATAAATAAAGTTCGGAGAGAGAAAGGATTGTAATGAGGGGAAATTCATATGTTGTAGTCCTTATATTGATAATGGAGCTTCTTGTGAAAGTGGACGTAGATCCTTATTGGATTGAACCACTATAAAACTTTGTGTCTTCTACTTGCATTTAAATCATTGTGTGGCTCCACTTATTGTTCTCTTTCTGAGGCATTTTCTTCACATTTTTGGTGTTAAGCCCAGTTTTAGGGAAAACAACACCCAAGAGGAGGGAATCAGTTGGTGATCGTCCAGACATACTTGGAGATCGATGGATATGCGAGGAATAAGGTTCCTCCGGTTTCGTTCAGACCCAGAACGAACTTGTAAATGGACTGTGTGTCTGACATTGGATTTTATTCTGTGCTGATTGATCTCTATTAAATATACATCTGTTTGGTGGCGGAGAATTTATTCTCTTGCTTAACACCCTTCTCTGAGACGTACGAGCTCAGAGGTTGTATACCGACGGACATTAGTCGCATGGAGTGAATTGCCTGTGTGGCATGCCTAAGAGGCAGATGATCAAGGCTTCTGTTGAAAAGCAAAGTCTTGTGGTTGATGATCAAAGCACGACCTATGTGGCATAGCTTTGTGTATGGCGTTAATTCGCAAGCCTCACACCTCGGTATGTGTCAAAAACGGGATAGTGACTTCAGGGAGAGCACGACGTTTCTTTCTAGCTATGGGTGATGTCAGTGACCTACCAGCCCTGACATTTATATACTTTTTACATGTGTGATTGTTGGATTCGAGGAGCCTCGGATATAGGTCTGATAAGACCAGGAAATGAGTGTTCAGGAATAACTAATCCTCAAAAGTAAGAGAGGACCGGCCCTGAAGATCAAGGATCGCTGGTGTGGTCCTGAGACATTTGCTAGAGTGTCTCGAAGGGAGAGGAGCTTGCCCCATGCCTTAACTCATGATGGAATCCAATTTCCAATACGTGATAATTCGGTTTTATTTGTAGAACCTAGTATGGCGACATAGTAGATGACACCTATGCCGTCTATGATTGATACTTTTGATTGAAATTGTTTTTACGCTATACACTTATAGTAATGTCAAAATAATCTGTTTTTAAACGTATCAAGCATTCTTTGGCTATTATAAGGTAAAAACCTATCCTACGGCTTGCGTTGCATTGTGTGATGGGACCTGGGTCTTATAATAGCTTCGTTTTTCTTTAATTAGCATTGCACTGTTTGTTTTATGCCCTGGTATCCTTGGGAGGAAACCCGTTCCGTGTTATACGGTGTGGTCCCTTGATTTACCTAACTTTAAAAATAAAGATTAATATCTGTTTTAGTTCTCACACTAGTCACATGACTGACCTGGAGTTTATTGTTTTAACCTAAACTCTGGGTGCCCTTATTTTGGACACTGGCAGCTAGTAGTTTTGGTTTTGCAGATTTATGTTCACAGGATCCTATTTTACAGGTGGAATGATATTCGGAAAGCTCTGTATCCGTATATCTCCTTTCAGTTGTGTTATGTATTGTTTTTCCGCTGCTATGAATTTAAATGTAATTTAAATCTATGATATTTATCAAATGTCTAATATTTATTCATACTTTGTATATTCTTGTATTCTGATGGAATTGTTGTAATAAACAATGAAATGTTCATCTGTTTGTGTTCTGATTCGTCTTGTCCTCAAAGCAATCCGCGCTTTCCTTACCGGGGAAGTCACGGGTTACTACACGTGCGTGGTTTGTTTGGGGTGGAATTCTGTAACATGCGAATATGGTGGTTACTTTGGGGTTTTAAATGGTGCGAAGGTGGAGTTGTGGTGGATCAAAACCTGTGACAATAACATTTCAAGGGTCTGGAGTGGGTTTTCTTTCTCAATTATGGAAGAGAAGCAGTGGCACGGGTAATGTATATGAGCCATATTGTCGGTTACGTTGTAATTATAAAGATGAGGCCCATCTATGTATATATGTATTAGAAAAGGGTTCGTATATTGGAACGAATGATGGAGATTTTAAGTTCGAAACATGAACGAACATGGTAAAGCGTGCATGGAATACATGAATGGAAGCTTTGATTTGAATCCGGAAGTGTGAAATGACGCAGTGGTTACTGTGTTGAGGATAGTGTAGTTTGTACTGAGTATTGTCATCGGTTGGAGGATATAACAGAGATATAAAAAGGAAGGACACATTATCTGTAATGATACGCATTTTTCCCGACCTTAATCAATCGCTAGATTGATTAAAATCATTCAAAACCCACATACGTTAACTTTGGGAATAAAATACATTAGAACAATAACAACAGACTTTTATGGACATTTCAATAATGTTACATCAGAGTACAGAATATCAGAGTACATCGATACATAAAATACAGCGGAAGATTAATTACAATAAATTTATACAATACACAGCAGAAGACTTTCTATGCTCTAGACACAGCTTTAGGCTTCGATCCGAAATCATGCTCAAGAGATAAATATCTGTAGAAAGCTACTTGACTGCCCGTGTGGAAAAGAGGGCACCCAAGTTTGCAAGTGAAATAAACTATAGGTCAGTCATGGGACATGTATGAGAAATCTAATCTAACTAATCTAATAATATGGCTAATCACAGCACCACGCCGCTAACATGGAACGAGTTTACTCCATTGGTTTGCCAGTGCATAAAATAAAGTAAATCGTTAAACAACGCAATGCTTTTTAGAAAAATGAAACCATTATAAGACTCAAGTCCATCACACAATGCAACGCAAACCGGAGGATAGAGTTTTACCTTATAATGGTCAAAAATGCTTGATATGATAAAAATGAATTTGATATTACTATTAGCGTATATATGTTTTCAAAAACAATTTCAATCATAATGTATCAATCATAGACGACATGGGTACCATATATCATGTTGCCATACTAGTTCTACAATCAAAACCGCATGGTGTCGTATTGGAAATTGGGTTTCTATCATTATTCGAGGCTAGGAATCGTCCTCTCCGATTCGAGAAACTCTAGCAAATGCCTCAGGACTCGGACCCTGGCGAGCCCTTGGATGCGGTAGGGCCGGTCCACAACTACATTAGTGGATTGGCAATTCTTGAACACACGCTTTCCGGTCCTTTTGGACCTCTAATAAGACCACTTCCGGCCTATAAATTCGAGGTACCACATAATCCATCATCCACACAAGTAAAAATGTCAGGGCTGGTAGGTCACCAACACCACTCCAGCTAGAAACAAACGTGTGCTCTCCCTCGGTTCATATCCCATTTTTGACTTATACCGGGGTGTGAGGCTCGCGAAGTCACGCCATACACAAAGCTACGCCTAAACAGGCTATGCTTTAATCATCAACCATAAGGCTCTGCTTTTCAACAAAAGCCTTGATCATGCATCTTAGCATGCCACATTGTCAATCCATACCATACCATTGATTCCTACCAATACATAACCTCTAAGCTCGTATGTCTCAGAGAAGGGTGCTAAACAACAAACAGATATATATTTAGCAGAGATCAACGAATAAATCATAAAGGAATAGAACGTCAGACATACCATCCATTTACAAGTCCGCTCTGGGTCTAAACAAAACTAGAGGAACCTTATTCCTCGCATATCCGAAAAATCAAAAAATACGTACAGACAACTACCACTGCAGCCCCTTCACGGTAGCTACTCCAATCACGGGCATCAGCAGTCCCTATCCATTCGATGTGAAGATCATCGGTCTTCAATCACTGTCTTCAAATCTTCGACTTAAATTGTCATAGTAATTATTTGAAATGAGTTGAACTCAGTCTTTTCAAATAATCCTCAAATACTTACCATTTTAATCATTTCATATCGCTCAAATCTATTTATAATGATTTACCGCTATTTTTATTTATATAAAAATAGATAAATTAATTTAACGACGCTTCGGGTTGATCGGCGCCCTGACGCTGTTTTCCCAAAGTTTGATTTACATATATCTTATGGACTAACTGTTGGATTTTGGCGAGACTTATATTGTTGGAAAGATCTTCCCAAGGCGGTCCTAATGGTTCCAGTTTTGGGAAAATCTGACTGTCGGATCTTTCGGTATAACCGTTTAAAGTTACGATTTCAAAACGCGAACTACAGCGCGTGTTCCTTTTAAATTTAATTTATACTTATATAATTATAAATATAAATCGTTTGGCGAATCTGCTAACACATTTAACTCTACATACAAAATAATATTTAACTTCGCATAAAAATTCTAATGTATGTATATACCACAAAAATGATTCTTTCACCTTTGTTGACAGTTCTTGGTTATTTTTGGTGAATCTTTTTAATAAAATCCTGTTTAAATCCTAAAACATGAACATTTCTATAATTCTTTACCTAGCATTAAAAGTGTAGCTTTTTAATGTAAACGTATTTTATTCCTATTCTTTTTATTGCATATGAAATGTCAATAAAAGTGTAAGTTTTATTTCTACACTTTTTATTGCATCGAAAATGAAAATAAAAATATAATCTTTATTTCTACTCTTTTTATCGCATTTAAAATAATGATAAAAATGTAACATTAATTTCTATTCTTTTTATATAATCTTTTATTTACACCTAAATTATAAATATAAATTTAACTTTTATTTCTATGTTTTTATTTACATCTAAATTGTAAATAACAATGTAACTTTCAATTCTATACTTTTATTTGCATCTTAAATGTCAAATAAAATATAACATTTGATTCTATGTGTTTATCTGTATCTAACATGTAAATAAAAATGTAGCCTTTTAAATCTACATTTTTATCTACATCTAACTTGTAAATAAAAATGTACTTTTCTAATTCATGTTTTCATCTACATTATGAAATGCAAATAAAAATGTACTTTTTAAATATGTGTGTTTATTTACAACTAAAATGTAAATACAAGAGTCACTTTGATTTCTATGTTTTTATTTACGTCTAAAATGTAAATAAAAATGTAACTTTCAATTCTAAATCCAAATTGAATATTCTATCTATTATCATATTAAAATAATATTATTTCCAAAATATTAATTTTGAAATTAGCTCTTTCAATATTCATTATAAAATGGATAAAATAAATCAATAAACACGTTCGGGTTAAAATGGCGTTGCTATTTAAAATAGATTAAAGAGCCCAATTCATTATCTTACTCATTTATATTTTATACTGGGCCAGACCTCCCACATTAAGCCTACGACTTGTGGATGCTGGATATGCCGGTTGGTTCCGGGCAAACTTATCTCACAAGTTGGGCTTAACCTCGTGTCAAGGCCCGTTTCGTATTTGCGCACTTGGACCCCTCACATTAGGCCCAACATTTGTGGTTGCTGAATATGCCGGTTGGTTCCTGGTAGGCTTCCACCACAAATGTAACCTAACCTCGTGTCCAAGTACAATTGTAATTTATAATTATAATTATTTCATTGGGAAATATTATTTTGAAACATCCTTTATTTTAAAATATCTTAATTTTAAAATATCTCCTATTTTAAAATATAACTTATTAAAATATTCTACATATTAGAAATATGATCTTTTTAATTAGTTGTAAAAAAATACTTTGCTTCCAAATATCCTAACTTACATTTCAATTTCTAGTAAGAATTGAACTTTCCATATTATTATAATATAATAATAAAAATCTTTTCAAAATGTTCAATTCTACAATCCATCTTTTTATTTTAACATATGACAATTAAAAATGTAATCTTTTAATTCAATCCTTTTTATGGTAACTTTTTAACAATAAAGATATAATCTTTTTAATTGTCAATATCAAAACCATCATTTAATGACCTATTTGAATATTAGATCAAGATATTCTTTTAATCCTAGATTGGAATGAGACCCAACAATTTTCATATAATTTAATTACATGGATTTCAAACATTGCATTATTTCCATAATAATGACAAAACATTCAAATAACAGCCAAAGTGCAATTTACAACTAAACACAAGAGTGATGTGTAGTCAGATATAAAACCCGAGACCCATGTGGGGTTTCAACCAACACAAATTCGGATAATATATTATTAATTGTGCTTTTGGACGATGTGTGAAAATTTATCGTCCAATCAACATAAACAAGTCAGGAAACTTGTTATGGGTGTGTAAACATGTTTTTGGAAAACTAAAAAGTAATAAAATTATTATAACATGTTATATGATTCCAATTCCAAACATTTCACCATACAACATCCAAATCAACATTTATCCAACAAACAACAATTTCAACCCAGATAATTAATTTAAATTTAATTATAAAATAAATAACTATTCAGAAATTTGAGTGAGATAAAAGTTCTCACATTAAAATATGATTTTGAATGCTTCAATATTTTTATGTTTAATCATCCTAACATGTCAACAAAAAAAGAATAAGATATTCTTATCATAACATGCCATTTTCTTATTAAAATGATATTCTTATATTTCCACTCTTTTTATTGTACAATTTGACAATAAAAATATAATCATTTTGTATTCATTCTTTAATTATAAAAATGTAAACTTTTCTACACTTTTATTAAATTATATAAAATGTAATATTTCTATTCTTTTAAATGACAAAAGTGAACATTTTCATCTCATTCTAGTTAAATGACAAGAATGAATGTTTATTCCATTCTTTTTAAATTTGAAAAACTTGATTTAGATCTAATCTTATAATTAACATAAACGTTAATCACCACAATATAATAATTATAATTAACATAAATGTTAATTATCACAATATGATAACAAATGACAAATAAAGAATAATTTATTAGTATACAAATTTTCTATGTATTTCAATGACAAATGAATATTTATTTATGGACAATTTACCATGTATATTTATGACAAATAAATGAATATTTATTTGTAAACAATTTACCATGTATATTAATGACAAATGTATTTTGTCAACTCCAAATTAACATAAATGACCTTTATAATTTTCCGTTTCTAATTAAACACGTATAACATCTAAGATTTGTCAATTCTAATCATACATGACATTTGTGATTTATCAATCCTAATTAAACTTACATGACAAATTTATACTAATATAAAATGTATAACATAATTGATGAATTTTATACTAATACAACATGTATAACATAAATGATAATTTTATGTTCTATCATAAAAGACAATTTAATTTATATGAATGTATTTTCCTTTTTCATATTTTATTCATAAAATAAAAAAATGAACTTTTTATTTCACCAAACATTATCTAACGAGGATGGCACTTTTATTTCAAGATTATGTTTTTATCTTACACAAATAAAATCCAACCAATCATCACCACCGCAAATCAAATCAACCAACCTCAATTTTACATGATACCGATATGTGCTTTATACATAGCATAAATATTAAATATTACAATCAAGATTAATTTAAATATATAAATTTATTTTAAAATGAGAAATCTCACCATGGTATTTATCTGAATTTCCAACAGTCTTCGTTTTTGTCCTTGTCTGTTCCATTGCAAAGTGTTTGACGATACGAGGGCAACGCAACTCGTTTCACTGAATTCTGAGTTCGTGACACAAAGTTACAATTATTGGAACCAGAATGTTAAATTATTGTTAGGTTTCAATTTTCATAATTTTTAGAATTAATATGTGAGCGTGGCAGAAGAAAATGTGTTTGTTCAGTTTCAGTCAATTTCGATTGACCAGAAAATGGCCATTTTTCAAACGGTCTTCGAATTCGACGAAATTAGTCTTGTTGGGAAATGGTTATAAAAGTCTGTTTTTATTGTTCTAATGAATTGTATTCCCAAAGTTATCATATGTTGGTTTTGAACGATTTTAATCAATCGATTAAGGTTGGGCAAAATGCGTATCATTACATTATCGGGTTTAAGTGAAAGTCGGGATCAAAGGGGAACGATTACCCAATGACGAAAGTGAATGGTTCAGTAACAAAAGGGAGTCATTCGTAATGTTGAAGCCATACATAAGAACGCCACGCGATGAAGCTGTTCTGGAGAAGATCAGCGCTCGCTGAATTTATAGCAAAATAATACGCTAGATTCGGATCTATCGACTGACGCAAATAGTTATTTAACGGTTAACACGCGAATGTGAGTAAATTAACTAACTCTGATTTGTTTAAAATAGTATAATGATATTTTAAAATAATGGTGGAATGTTGCGTGATGGTTGATTAAATAAATCACAATTAAATTGGTTGAATATCGTCATATATATACACATCATTGGTTGGATTGATTCCATCGATTATAATATTTCCAAGTATGGAATTAATGTTAATTGTGTTGACTAACATCTATGGACACAGGAAACCGGTTGGAGGAATCCAACCAGATTCCTCAATATTTATATGTATTGTTTGTTTTATATTATATATATGGACCGTTTGAACCCAAATGACATTGAAACCTGTATGAATATTGATGTTGATTGAAAATTCAACGTTATTTGATAAACAATATCAATTAAGAAAGTGGCAACAGTCGACCATAAACCTATCTTTTTGTTAGGAAGTAAGGGGCAGTCAGGCAAATCAATGAGGTTAAATTATAAAAAAATTATTTTTCTAATTAAAACAATGTTTAAAATTTATAATAGAAGTTCTATTATAAACATTTTATAGTTCGTTTATAAAGTAAATATAAACGATTGTTTGACTTTTAAATAAAGTTTATAAAGTTATAATTATCCTACGAGTTAATATTTTTGGATAATTATTTTTAAACAAACTATTTAGAAATAACTAGATTAATTATATTAATTTAATGGTAAGAAGTAATTAAAATCAGTTAACGAATTAATTGATGGTTTGAAGTTGATTTGAATATTGATTATTTGATAAATTGATTTTAAATTAATCTAATGCTAATTACTTAGCGAGAAATTGATCAAAATTAATAAGATTTCTTATTAATTACTTTTCAAATTAATTAAGTATAAATGATTATTGAACTAAGGTTACAATTAGTTATTATTTATTTAAGCAACCAATCTTTTATGAAGTAAACTGTTTACTTAGACAATAGTAAAGTAAATATTATTTGATCATTTTTAATTAAATAATTGTTTCTTAAATGTATTTCATTTAAAAAGATATTGCATTTATAATAAGATGTTACTTGAATTAAGAATAATTATTCAAATAAAAGTAAAACGTCAGAAAGACAAAGAACGCAAATGGATCTTGGTAAAGAAGTTATAAATAGAACTATGAAATGAAGTTAAAGCGAAGAGTTAATGTTAAATAGAAATAGTCATAAACAACAGAGATTTCGATGTATGAATATGGTGTTCTAAAACCATATCCCAAATAAAACAAGAAATACGGTTTGAGGGATTTTATAAGTAATAATGATTTTAGAGTTATGGACTTAATCTATTCTAAGATAAGAACGTTTTCGATCAAGGTCTGAGAGGTAAATAAAATACCCCAACTTGAATAGCTTCACTATAATCAAGGGATGGTATTAGTTTTATGGGAAAGAGATGTCGAGATTAATTATAAGTGAAATATAGTTGCGTATTGCAATTCTTTGAACTATAACAATAAAATAACGTTGTTAACTAGGCTTAAGCATGACTGTTATGTCAGATTAGTTTTAAAGGAAAATATTACAGCATATGACAAGTTTTTGAACTATAACGATAAATTAGCGTTGTTGACCAAGCTTAAGCGTGATTTTTATATATAGCACCACTCCCTAGGGAATGAAAACAGTTTGGTTTGAAATCCACTTATTCTAAAGTAACAAGTAACGATGTTTGTCCAAATAAATATAAGAATAAGTTTAGAAAGAGAATGTAATATCCCGGAAATCCGAGCCAATTTAAAATTTTTAATTTGGCAATTTTGACGAATTCTGAATATTTAAAATGAATTATTTTGAATAATAATGACGAGAAATTTAAAATGAATAGAATTTTAACGTATATAATTATATAGATCGTCGTTAGAATATAAATATTTTATTTTAATTGTAGAAGGAATTGAAAATGGCGCGGTTGTTCGAAAATTCGATTTCAAAATTCAAATGAATGTACAGGATTCAAAATAAACCAGATTTTAGTGAAACTAAAAGTATTAGAATCTAATTGAGAATATCTTTCCAACGAATCCAAAAAATTGAAATTTCAAAGCAGGGATAAAAAGTTATGCCCAGTTGAAAATTCAGAATAGTCGCTATGGAATTCTGACCCTAAGAAATGGGAATTTTGCAAACGACCTCGATTTTTGACGAAACCACTTTTGTTGGATCCGGGGTGTCAAGTTATTGCTATATTTCAAAATTCATTATTTTCTGAATCAATATGTGAGCGTGGCGAAGTAAAACGTGTTTTGGCAGTTTCAGTCAATTTCGATCGACCAGAAAATGGCCATTTTTCAAACGGTCTCAGAATTCGATGAAATTAGTTTTGTTATGACTGTATCGTCAATACAAGTTAGAAAATATTTTTCGAGAATTTTTAGAGTCTGTATGTGACCCCAGTAATTTGAAATGCACGTTCAAATTAAATATATAGAGTTGTATTTTGATTTTGATGGAAGCTGATCGAAACGATCGAATCAGCCTACGATACATACCCCATTGTGTTCGGAATGGGGGTAATTAGCTGTGGACGACAGGCGGTAGGTCTCGTTTCGAGGTCAAAATAAAAAGTACCTTTTTGAAATAATTAAATAATTAAGTAATATAAATATTAATATATTCCCAAATCCCATTTCTTTCCCCCCCCGGTCCGTTCAGATTCAGTTTAAAGAAGAAAAAAAAAGATGAACGGGGAGGAGCCGCGCGCCCTAGCAGCGCGCGACCGCCTCCTCTAGCGCGCCGCCGCCAGGGCAAGGGCCCCCCTTTCCTCCTTCCCCCTTTCCTCCATCTCCTCCGCTTCCTCCTCCCCCACTTCTCAAACGATGCGGCCCTCTCACGAAACCGCACCACCGAGCTCTGCCCCCCTTGGCCCCCTCCGACCCACAGCACCGCCATTCACCCCTCACTTGCGATGCAGCACCCCTGCCATCCCCGACGCCTCTACCCACCCCCATAGTCCCATTTCCGATCTCATGAGCCACCCCTCCAACCAAATTGAATTTCTACAAAAAGGAAGGTGCGCTCTTTTTTTTGATTAGCATTGTTTAATTATATCATGATGAATAAAAATTGTATTATTATACATTAATTAGCAAATATTCAATTTTTAATATAGAGAAGGGTTGGTTTTTAAAAGAGAAAAGCTTTGATTTTTAACATTGAAAAGATTTTATTTTTATGATAGTAAAAATACGATTTTTAAGATGGTAAAAATCTGATTTTTACATACAAGAAGTAGCAATAAAAATTCGATCTTTGTCGTGTAGAAAATATAATTTTTATTCATGTAGAGTAATAAAGATGTGACCTTTATAGAAGTAGCAATGTAAAAATATGATTTTATAATATAGAAAGAATAAAAATATGATTTTTATATTATAGAAGTATTAAAAATTCGATCTTTATTATGTAGAAGGAGCAAAGATGTGATTTTTATATGAGTGGCGATACAAAAATATAATCTTTATTATATGAATTGCGGTGTAAAAATAGAATTTTTATCTATATAGTAGCGGTGTAAAAATAGAATTTTTATCTATATAGTAGCGGTGTAAATTTTTATATACATAGCAACAATATAAAAATGTGATTTTTATATATGTACTGGCTACGGACAGTGAAATTGACAAAAGGCGAACAAAGTAAAGATTTCTGCATATGAAGAGTCGTAGTGTTTGGTTGAGCGAATCGGTGAGAACTCCTCACCTTTAATTTATTTCTAGTTTGAAATATATACTAGGATGCAGACGGTGCTTAGCAGCACCCGACACCCGTCGTCCACAGACCATGGATGACTTGTTTGTTTGGTTGCTATGTTGTGAAATTTGATTGTGTGATGTGGAATAAAGTAAAATATTTTATAGCGGAAAATATTTTACGGTTAAAAATATAATTTTTAAAGTGTATATAAAATAAATATTTATGAACAAATCGGATGATTTGTTTTATACACTGATTTGACTGATATTGATTGGGACGATAAGTTTTACACATCGTCTAACTACATAAATAAAATCTGTATGTTGTTTTGAAACCCCACACGGGTATTGGGATGAGATTTGACGTGCACTAATCCCGATTTTTTAGTTGTATGTCAATCGATGGATTGACAGACTGTGTAAGCGTTAATTATTTATATTCAATGCTTATGCAGTTGTGTGGTGCACTCTGGATGATGGTTGATGATTTATCATTGCTATTATATACATATGTTGTAGGGAATCCATATAATTAACATTATATGGTAATTGATTGGGCCTCATTCCAATTTGGAAAATAAGGAATATTATAAAAGAAAATTAATGTGTTGAATGAAATATATATTCATTGGTTGAATAAAATATATATTCATGTGTTGAATAAAATATATATTCATGGGTTGAATAAAATATATATTCATGTGTTGAAAAAAAAAAATATTCATGTGCTGAATAGAGAAATATATATTCATGTGTTGAATAGAAATATAAATTCATGTGTTTAATAAAATATATATTCATGTGTTGAAGAAAATATTCATTTGTTGAAAAGAATAACAAAGTTATTGAAATATATAAAGCCGTGTTGATTAAATTGACGCCATCTTGACGTGAAGGATATTTATATCGATTATATTCGTTTTTAAAATCCATACAGGAAAGTAAGTGATTTCAAAATATAACATTTTGAAAATATTATCATTTGTATATTGATGATGTGGAATATTAAATTTTGATTAGAAATTGAATATGAAGTTGAAATCATTTTGAAAACGGATTCAAAATGATTTATAAAATACGTTTTAAACGGAATCCAACGAAATATATATAATATATGTAATATATATAGAATGGCCTAAATAGAACGCACGGCGTTGTGGTAGTTCGCGAATTTCGACCATTGACTTCGAATGGACATTGCGGGAGATCCGACCATCGGATTCTCCTAAAACCGGAACCGTTGGGTTCGTATCAAAAAGTACTTTCTAATGAATATTAGATATTTGAAATCTAACGGTTGGATTTGGAATTATGTCCAAATCAAATTTGGAAAAGGTCACGGTAAGTGCAGTTCGATGGCCGTTGATGGAAATCGACTGTACGGGCCTTGATAAAATTATTTAAAATATCAATAATTTGTGTAAAATCATAAGAAATGTTTATTGAAGAATTTGGTTGAAAAATTTCAAATTTGAAAAGATAAAAATAGATTTTTATCGAAATGAACTAGTTTTGAACTAGAATTATAATTCAATTTATTTTTAAAATAAATAAAGTGATTTTGAAATGGTTTTGAAAATAACCAGAATTTCCAATATATAAAGTGGAAATGGATTTCAATCGAAATTGTCTTTGGAATATTTTGATGTTGGATTTCGTGATTATACAGATATTGTTATGGAAAATTGAAAGATATATTAATATTGTTATTTCCAATACGATATTTGTTGGTTGTAGGATTTGATATGGAATGTAAGCCGATATATTTTCTATTCAGAGCCTTTTATTTAATATCAATGGTGATTTGGGTTTGTCGTGAATGGTATCTTCATTAACATTGTTCTTAAACCCAGTTGAGAAAAAAGATTAAATCTTTTTATTTAGATTTAATGAAGTATACCAATTAAATGGTATTTAATTGGAATTGAATTTGAATTGATTTTTGGGTTTATCGTGAACATTGTTTTAAATAACACTTGTTCTTTAACCTGATAATTAATAAATGTGATTTTGGGGTTTTTGTGAGTCGTGTTTTAGATGACATTGGTTCTTTAACCCAGTTAAAGACAGGATATTGATTTCTGTGAAGATTAAAACTAAGTGGGGTTTTAATGAATCTTTAATTAGATTGAAATGGCCGAGAATGGAGTGTCACCAGTTTTGCTCCAGGCGATAGTTAAATCTTTAATTAGATTTGAACGTGAAATGGTAATTGAATTTACCGATAACACCGTGGTGTTAGATATGAAGTATGACCAGTTTTACTACATGGGATGAATAGGTTGGGATTGGGAAATAAAATAAATGATTACTTCGGTGTGGTTCGCTAATCCCGACTAGTTTGAATTGATATTCAAGGAAGATTAAAGATTAAATTTAAAGAATTTATCTTTGATAAAATTAATGGGAACCTTTCCTAAAGTGTAAGAATATTTAAATAAAAGAATATTCGGAATTGGAATGAGGCGTATGTTGTGTTTGTGTAACACTTTTTTATTATATACGCGAGTTATTCAGAAAGAACGGGTTTAGCCCATTCTGAATAACTGATTTGACGTGGTGTCGAGGATGAAGACGGAGGTCTTCACGTCGTTTAGGTGATTACTGATGATCTTGATTGGGCTGTACACCCAAGAGGAGGGAATCAATTAGTGATCGTCCAAACGTACTTGGAGATCGATGGATATGCAAGGTACATGGTGCCTCCGGTTTCTTTCAGACCCAGAACGGACTTGGAAATGGACTGTGTGTCTGACAATGGATTTTATACTGTGTGATTGATTTATATTAAAAATATGCCTGTTTGTGTGGCATGCCTAAATGGCAATATGATCAAGGCTTCTGTTGAAAATCAGAGTCTTATGGTTGATGATCGAAGCACAGCCTATGTGGCATAGCTTTGTGTAGCGTTGATTTGCGAGCCTCACACCCCGGTTGTGAACCAGAAACGGGAGAGGACCTCAGGGAGGGCATGCGTTTCCTTCTAGCTAGAAGTCGCGTCAATGGTTTTACACGCCCTGACGAGTTTGACTTATGTGGTTGTTGCTGTTGCGAGGCGCCTCGGATATTTCGGCCGATCCGGGGCCGATGGAGTCACTGGACTCATTTACACCCCAAAGGGTGGGGAAACGCAGTGTTCAGGCATTTTAATCCACATCGGTGGACGGGCCCTGACGATCCAAGGGACGATGTGTTCTGTCCATGAGACTCGGGCTAGACAGTCTCGAATCGGTGAGGACTATCTCTGGCCTCGGTTCATAGATGGAAATCCAATTTCCAAATACGTGACTTTGCGGTTTTATTTGTAGAGCCTAGTATGGCGACATAATATATGGTACCCATGCCGTCTATGATTGGTATTTGTGATTGAATTTTTTTTGACACTATACACTTATAGTAATAATAAAACATGAAATTTAGCGTATGAAGCATGCTTTGGCTATTATTAGGTAAAACACTATCCTCCGGGTTGTGTTGCATTATGTGATGGGACCTGGGTCTTATAATAGCTTCATTGCTTTTTATTTAGCATTACGCTGTTGTTTTATGCACTGGTGTTCTTGGGAGGAAACCTGTTCCATGTTATACGACGTGGTCCCTTGATTTACCTAACTTTAAAATAAAGATTAATAACCGTTTTAGTTCTCACACCACTCCCATGACTGACCTGGAGTTTATTGTTTTAACCTAAACTCTGGGTGTCTTTATTTTGACACGGGCAGCTAGTAGTTTTGGTTTGCAGATTTATATTCACAGGATCCTGATTTACAGCTGGAACGATAATCGGAAAGCTCTGTATCCGTGTATTACTTCTAGTTGTGTTTTGTATTATTTTCCGCTGCGATGTATTAAAATGTAATTTAAATCTCTGATATCTTCTGTGTAATATTTATTCATGCTCTGTATATTATTGTATTCTGATGGAATTGTAGTAATATACAATGAAATGTTCTTCTGTTTGCGTTCTGATTGGTCTTGTGCTCAA
Source organism: Allium sativum (assembly GCA_030737875.1). NCBI lineage: Eukaryota > Viridiplantae > Streptophyta > Magnoliopsida > Asparagales > Amaryllidaceae > Allium > Allium sativum. The sequence continues at coordinate 191,164,506 of CM060915.1, read as the reverse complement.
AGCAATCCGGGCTTTCCTTACCGAGGAAGTTACGGGTCACTAAAGTGGTATAAGAGCTTTGGTTTACAAAGCTCGAGAACAAGACGCGTTAGAACCAAATGAAAGAATTCATCAGAGGTTAGATTAGTAATATCCAATGAGAATGACTCGTTAGAGATGGGATCAGTAGTATCCTAGAATGAGTGTGAAGAGTGATGTTTTTAAAATAAAAGTGAAGAGATTTGAATATTTATTTATATCGATTTGGACTATCAAGTATATAGAGGTTTTAATATACGTCTGATCCGCGTGTATTTGATGTTTTAATATACTGGATAGATATAGAATCACACTCTAGTCGCCCGGGCATGATTCTACTGATGACGTACGACATTAGTAGTTTGTTTTCGAGTGTCGAAATGGGATATCTATATATTTCCATTAGACTGGTGTGAGAACCAAAATTAGGTAGGGCTTATTGTTGTGATTTGGCATCAAAAATCTGTTTTTTAGACTATGTAACAAAGTTATGAATTTTAAAAGCTAATCAACTAATTGATTGCTGATTGTGTTGTTTGATTATTGTTTGATTCATTAATTTGAACCATTTAGCCAAATTGAACCAAACGGTGAATTTTATTGAAATTTATCGCATTTGCATGCATATACATATACTTACATTGAACAGGTCATTGCAAAGAGGCTAGAGCAGAAGAATAAAATTGTTTGCCCGACAATTAGGTACATGTTTACTAATTTCTTGTGTTTGGATGATTTTATGAGCCGATTGTCTAGCCGCTTGGCTGTTTCTTTGTCTTTTTAAATTGATGAGGGGTATGGGAGACTATTTGAAATATCCCGAAGTCCACGGTGCAGGGGTGGTTATGGCGAATTTTTTTGAAAATTTAGGGTGTTAGCCAAATTTTTGAAAATTTTGAAAAGTTCTTAGAAACTGAAAAGTTGAAGAACTTATGCCGTAATGAAAATAATGAAAGTTGAGTTGATTAGTTAAACAACTTTCAGCTTCGTTCCTTTTCGGGGACGAAAAGTTTTAAGTGGTGGAGATTGTAATAACCCGGAAATCCGAGCCAATTTAAAATTTTTATTTTGGCAATTTTAATGAATTTTGAATATTTAAAATAAATTATTTTAAATAATAACGATGAGAAATTTAAAATGAATAGAATTCGAACGTATATAATTATATACATCGTCGTTAGAATATGAATATTTTATTTTAATTATAAAAGGAATTGAAAATGGCGCGGTAGTTCGAAAATTCGATTTCAAAATTCAAATGAATGTACAGGATTCAAAACAAACCGGATTTTAGTGAAACCAAAAATATTATAATCTAATTGAGAATATCTTTCCAATAAATCCGAAAAATTGAAATTTAGTAGGCGGGATAAAAAGTTATGCCCAGTTGAAAATTCAGAATAGTCGCTATGGAATTCTGGCCCTTAAAAATGGGAATTTTGTAAATGACCTCGGTTTTCGATGAAACCACTTTTGTTGGATCCGGGATGTCAAGTTATTGCTAGGTTTCAAAATTCATAATTTTATGAATCAATATGTGAGCGTGGCGAAGTAAAACGTGTTTTGCTAGTTTTAGTCAATTTCGATCGACCAGAAAATGGCCATTTTTCAAACGGTCTCAGAATTCGATAAAATTATTTTTGTTAGGACCTAATCGTCAATACGAAGTTAGAAAATTTTTTTGAGAATTTTTAGAGTCGGTATGTGACCACAGTAAATTGAAATGCGCGTTCAAATTCAATATATAGAGTTGTATTTTGATTTTGATGGAAGCTGATTGAAACGATCGAATCAGCCTACGATACATATCCCATTGTGTTCGGAATGGGGGTAATTAGCTACGGACGACAGGCGGTGGTTCTCGTTTCTAGGTCAAAATAAAAAGTACGTTTTTGAAATAATTAAATAATATAAATATTAATATATTCCCAACTCCGTTTTCTCCCCCCCGGGTTCAGATTCAGTTCAAAGAAAAAAAAAGAGACGAACGGGGAGGAGCCGCACGCCGCTGCCGGGGCAAGGGCCCCCCTTTCCTCCTTCCCCCTTTCCTCCATCTCGTCCGCTTCCTCCTCCCCCTCTTCTTAAACGACACGGCCCCCTCACGAAACCGCACCACCGAGCTCCGCGCCCCCCTTGGCCCCCTCCGCCCCACAACACCGCCATTCACCCCTCACCCGCGATGCAGCATCCCCTGCCATCCCGACACCTCTCCCCGCCCCCTAAGTCCCATTTCCGATCTCATGAGCCACGCCTCCAATCAAATTGAATTTCTACAAAAAGGAAGGTGCGTTCTTTTTGTTTGATTAGCATTGTTTAATTATATCATGATGAATAAAAATTGTATTTTTATACATTAATTAGCAAAGATTCGATTTTTAATATAGAGAAGGGTTGGTTTTTAAAAGAGAAAACTTTGATTTTTTAACATTGAAAATATTTTATTTTTATGATAGTAAAGATACGATTTTCAAGATGGTAAAAATATGATTTTTACATATAAGAAGTAGCAATAAAAATTCGATCTTTGTCGTGTAGAAAATATAATTTTTATTCATGTAGAGTAATAAAGATGTGACCTTTATAGAAGTAGCAATGTAAAAATATAATTTCTATAATATAGAAAGAATAAAAATATGACTTTTATATTATAGAAGTATTAAAAATTCGATCTTTATTATTTAGAAGGAGCAAAGATGTGATTTTTATATGAGTAGCGATATAAAAATATAATCTTTATTATATGAACAGCGGTGTAAAAATAGAATTTTTATCTATATAGTAGCGGTGTAAAAATGTGATTTTTATATACATGGCAACAATATAAAAATGTGATATGTAGTGGCTATGGACAGTGAAATTGACAAAAGGCGAGCACGACAAAGATTTCAGCATATGAAGAGTCATGGCGTTTGGTTGAGCGAATCAGTGAGAACTCCTCACCTTTAATTTATTTCTAGTTTGAAATATATACTAGGATGCAGATGGTACTTAGTAGCACCCGACACCCGTCGTCCACAGACCATGGATGACTTGTTTGTTTGGTTGCTATGTTGTGAAATTTGATTGTGTAATGTGGAATGAAATAAAATATTTTATAGTGGAAAATATTTTATGGTTAAAAATATAATTTTTAACGTGTATATAAAATAAATATTTATAAACAAATCGGACGATTTTTTTATATAAACTGATTTGACTGATATTGATTGGGACGATAAATTTTATACATCGCCCAACTACACAAACAAAATCTATGTTTGTTGTTTTGAAACCCCACACGGGTATTGGGATGAGATTTGACGTACACTAATCCCGATTTTTTAGTTGTATGTCAATCGATGGATTAACAGAATGTGTAAGCGTTAATTATTTATATTCAATGCTTATGCAGTTGTGTGGTGCACTCTGGATGATGGTTGATGATTTATCATTGCTATTATATACATGTGTTGTAGGGAATCCATATAATTAACATTATATGGTAATTGATTGGGCCTCATTCAAATTTGGAAAATAAGGAATATTATAAAAGAAAATTCATGTGTTGAATAAAATATATATTCATGCATTGAATCAAATATATATTCATGTGTTGAATAAAATATATATTCATGGGTTGAATAAAATATATATTCATGTGTTGAAATAAAATATATATATTCATGTGTTGAACAGAGAAAAATATATTCATGTGTTGAAGAAAATATTCATTTGTTGAAAAGAATAAAGAAGTTATTGAAATATATAAAGCCGTGTTGATTAGATCGATGCCATTTTGACGAGGACGATATTTATATCGATTATATTCATTTTTAAAATGAATATAGGAAAGTAAGTGATTTCAAAATATAACGTTTTGAAATTATTATCATTTGTGTATCAGTGATGTGGAATATTCAATTTTGATTCGTTATTGAATATGAAGTTGAAATCATTTTGAAAACCAATTTAAAACGATTTATAAAATACGTTTATTAGTAAATCGACGAAATATATATACAAAAAATATGTTATATATATAGAATGGCATGAATAGAATGCGCCGCGCTGCGGTAGTTCGCGAATTTTGACCATTGACTTCGAATGGACATTGCGGGAGATCCGACCGTTGGATTCTCCTAAAACCGGAACCGTTGGGTTCGTATCGAAAAGAGCTTTCTAATGAATACTAGAGATTTGAAATCTAACAGTTGGATTTGGAAATATGTCCAAATTAATTTTGGAAAAGGTCGCTGTAGGTGCAGTTCTATGGCCATTGATGGAAATCTACTGTACGGGCTTGATAAAATTATTAAAAATATCAGTAATTTGTGTAAAATCATAAGAAATGTTTTGTGAAGAATTGGGATGAGAAATTCCAAATTTGAAAAGATAAAAATAGATTTTTATCGAAATGAACTAGTTTTGAACTAGAATTATAATTCTATTTATTTTTAAAATAAATAAAGTGAATCTGAAATGGTTTTGGAAATAACCAGAATTTCCAATATATAAAGTGGAAAGGGATTTGAGTCGAAATTGTCTTTGGAATATTTCGATGTTTGATTTCGTGATAATACAGATATTGTTATGGAAATTTGAAAGATATATTAATATCGTTATTTCCAATACGATATTTGTTGGTCTTAGGATTTGATATGGAATATAAGCCGATATATTTTCTATTCAGAGCCATGTGTTTAATATCAAAGGTGATTTTGGTTTGTAGTGAATGGTGTCTTCATTAACACTGTTCTTAAACCCAGTTGAGAAAAAAGATTAAATATTTTTATTTAGATTTATTGAAGTATACCAATTAAATGGTATTTAATTGGAATTGAATTTGAATTGATTTTTGGGTTTATCGTGAACATTGTTTTAAATAACACTTGTTCTTTAACCCGATAATTAATGAATGTGATTTTGGATTTTTCGTGAGCCGTGTTTTAGATGACATTGGTTCTTTAACCCAGTTAAAGACAGGATATTGATTTCTGTGAAGATTAAAACTAAGCGGGGTTTTAATGTATCTTTAATTAGATTGAAATGGCGGAGAATGGAGTGTCACCAGTTTTGCTCCAGGCGATAGTTAAATCTTTAATTAGATTTGAACGTGAAATGGTAATTGAATTTATCGATAACACCGTGGTGTTAGGTATGAAGTATGACCAGTTTTACTTCATGGGATGAATAGGTTGGGATTGGGAAATAAAATAAATGATTACTTTGGTGTGGTTCGCTAATCCCGACTAGTTTGAATTGATATTCAAGGAAGATTAAAGATTAAATTTAAAGAATTTATCTTTGGTAAAATTAATGGGAACCTTTCCCAAAGTGTAAGAATATTTAAATAAAAGAATATTCTGAATTGGAATGAGGCTTATGTTGTGTTTGCGTAAAACTTGTTTATTATATACGCGAGTTATTCAGAAAGACCAGGTTTATCTCATTCTGATTAACTGATTCGACATGGTGTCGAGGATGAAGACGGTTGAAGCGACCTGACCTTCCCCGGTCTCTGAAGAGAAGAGAAAGAACGAATTACTTTGAGGACAGGACGAATCAGAATGCAGACAGAAGAACATTTCATTGTTAATTACAACAATTCCATCAGAATACAAGAATACACAGAGTATGAATAAATATTATACATTAGAAAATATCAGAGATTATAATACAATACATAGCAGCGAAAAATAATGCAATACACATCTAGAAGAAGATATATGGATACATAGCTTTCGGGATATCATTCCAACTGTAAATCAGGAACCTAAGAATATAAATCTGCAAAACCAAAACTACTAGCTGCCTGTGTCAAAATAAGGGCACCCAGAGTTTAGGTTAAAACAATAAACTCCAGGTCAGCCATGTGACCGGTGTGAGAACTAAAAAAGTTATTAATCTTTATTTTTAGAGTTAGGTAAATCAAGGGACCACGCCGTATAACACGGAACAAGTTTCCTCCCAAGAATACCAGTGCATCAAACAAGCAGCGCGATGCTAAATAAAGAAAAATGAAGCTATTATAAGACCCATGTCCCATCACACAATGCAACGCACGCCGGAGGATAGGGTTTTTACCTTATTATAGCTAAGAATGCTTGATACGTTTAAAACAAATCATTTGATACTATTATAAGTGCATAGTGTATAAAACAACTTCAAATCATAAGTATCAATAATAGACGGCAGAAGCGCTCCATCCCACTATGTCACCATACTAGGCTCTACAAATAAAACCGCAAAGTCACGTATTAGAAGTTGGATTTCCATCTGTGAACCGAGGAAAAAGATAGTCCTCTACCCATTCGAGACCGTGTAGCCCGAGTCTTAGGATCAGAGCTCGAGTGACCCTTGGATTGTCAGGGCCGGTCCACCGATGTGGAATAAAATGCTGAACACTAGTTTCCCCGCCCTTTGGGGCGTAAATGAGCCAACGAATGACTCCATCGACTTTACATAGTCACCGATATATCCGAGGCGCCTCGCAACAGCAACAACCACATAAGTCAAACTCGTAAGGGCGTGTAAAACCACTAACGCCACTTTTTGCTAGAAAGAAACACATGCCCTCCCCGAGGTCCTCTCCCATTTCTGGTTCACAACCGGGGTGTGAGGCTAGTGAATCAACGCTACACAAAGTTATGCCACACAGGCCGAGATTTGATAATCAACCACAAGACTTTGCTTTTCAACAAAGCCTTGATCATATTGCCACTTAGGCATGCCACACAGGCAATTCACTCCATGCAATTAATATCCATCAATATATAACCCCTAAGCTTGTATGTCTCAGAGAAGGGCATTAAGCAAGAGAATAAATTATCCACAGCCAAACAGACATATATTTAATAGAAATCAATCACACAGAATAAAATCCAATGTCAGACACACAGTCCATTTGCAAGTTCATTCTAGGTCTGAACGAAACCGGAGGAACCTTGTACCCTGCATATCCATCGATCTCCAAGTACGTATGGACGACCACCAACCGATTCACTCCTCTTGGGTGTACGGCCCAATAAGGATCATCGGTAATTACCCAAATGACGTGAAGACTTCCGGTCTTCAACCACCGTCTTCATCCTCGACACTAAGTCGAATCAGTTATTCAGAATGGGATAAATCCGGTCTTTCTGAATAACTCGCGTATATAATAAACAAGTGTTTCACAAACACAACATATGCCTCATTCCAATGCATCAGTCACTAACTGTAAATTAGCAAGAGAATAATTCCCCAAACATTAACCTCGAAGGCCGAAACCAATATCAGATCAATACCCAGGTCACCATTCTTCTTAGCTAACCTCAAGTTAGTTTCTAAATTTCACATTCTTAGGGAAAGGTTCCCATTAATTTTATCAAAGATAAATTCTTTTAAATTTATTCTTTAATCTTCTTTTGAATATCACTTCAAACTAGTCGGGATTAACGAACCTTACCGAAGTAATCATTTGTTTTAATATCCCAATCCCAACCTATTCATCCCATGAAGTAAAACTGATAATACTTCATATATAACACCACGGCGATATCGATAAATTCAATTACCATTTCACGTCCAAGTCTAATTAAAGATTTAGCTATTGCCTGGAGCAAAACTGGTGATACTCCATTCTCGATCTTTTCAATCTAATTAAAGATTCATTAAAACTCCACTTAGTTTTAATCTTTAACTGTGTTAAAGAATAAATGTCATTTAAAACACGGTTCACGATAAACCCAAAATCACATTCCATTCTACCAGCTTTTAACCGTAAAATAGCAAGTAAGCAATTCCCTAAGTATTAACCCCGAAGGCCGAAACCAACATCAGATCAATACCCAAGAAACCATTCAACTTAGCTAATCTCCAGTTATTTTCTGATTTTCTTAAATCCGTTGGGTCTAAGAACAATATTATTGAAGATACCGTTCACTACAACCAAAAATCACATTCCATTAATTATCAGGTTAAAGAACCAGTGTTATTTAAAACACCGTTCACTATAAACCCAAAATCAATTCAAATTCAATTCCAATTAAATACCATTTAATTGGTACACTTCATTAAATCTAAATAAAAGATTTAATCTTTTTCTCAACTGGGTTTAAGGACAGTGTTAATAAAGACTGTTAGCCCTCTTTTTGGCACAAATCTTATCGGGTCGAAACCAAAGCCCAAACGCACAACCAAATACAAGTTGCGCTCCAAGAGGCCCATCAGGGGCGCTACATCAAGCAATGGTATATCGGCCCAAATCCAACTCAGTCAGATTGACTGCGCATTACCTGAAAAATCGCTCACTGGGGCGACCGAGTTTCTCGCTTCTAGAAAGAACTCGTCGAACGGTTATCTCGAGCTAGCGTGGAAGATTTATACAGAGCCAGTCCATTTAATATCCCGATTTCCAAGGAGATAAAGGCGATCAACCATTTGCGGGCAAAGCTCTACTTTTAATATACCTCTCCACGGATGCCATGTAACAACCCGAAAATCTGGGCCAGTTTAAAATTTTTATTTTGGCAATTTTAGCGAATTTTGAAGATTTGAAATAGATTATTTTAAATAATATCGATGAAAATTTATTTTGAATATAATTCGAACGTATATATTATACGCGTCGTCGTTAGAATATAAATATTTATATATAATTATAAAAGGAATTGAAAGTGGCGCGGTAGTTCGATAATTCGATTTCAAACTTCAATTGAACATACCGGGTGCAAAACAATACGGATTTTAGTGAAACCAAAAATAATAGGATCTATTTGAGGATATCTTTCCAACGAATCTGAAAAATCGAAATTTCATAGTGGGAATCAAAAGGTATGTCCAGTTGAAAATTCTCAATAGTGGCTATGGAATTCAGGCCCTTAAAAATGGGAATTTTGCAAACGACCTCGGATTTCGACGAAACCACTTTTGTTGGATCCGTGATGTCAAATTATTGTTAGATTCCAAATTTCATAATTTTTCGAATCAATATGTGAGCGTGGCAAAGGAAAACATGTTTGACCAGTTTCAGTTCATTTTAAACGACTGGAAAATGGCCATTTTTCCAACGGTCTCAGAATTCGACGAAACTAGTTTTGTTAGGACCGTATCATCAATACGAAGCTAGACAATATTTTTTAGGAATTTTTAGAGTTAGTATGTGACCCCAGTAAATTGAAATGCGCGTTCAAATTCAATATATAGAGTTATATGTTGATTTTGACGAAAACTGATCGAAACGATCGAATCAGCTTACGATACATATCCCATTGTGTTCAGAATGGGGGTAAAACGCTATGGACGACAGGCGGTGGGCCTCGTTTAGAGGTCGTATGTAAAAGTCAACCTTTCGGGATTAAATAATTAAATAAAAAAATATATATAACATTAGCTCTCTCCTCTCCTTATCCTTCCACTTCAGGACCCCGTTCAAATTCATTTTCAAATTGAAAAAAAAAGAAAGACGATGAAGAGGAGGGAGGAGCGCCGTCGCTGCTCCCATCGGAGAGCCACCCCCGCCGCTCAGGGCGGGGCGCCACCGCCCCCTCCATCGATCTCCTCCTCCTCTTCTTCCCTTCTTCTTCCTTCCCCGCCCTCGCGATGCACACCTCCTCCCTCTCCGTCGAAGAAAACCCAGACCCCCCAAACGACCACCGCAGCCTCCCCCATGGCCGGCGAAAGCCAGCACTCCCTTACACCGCGCGAGCCTCGACAGACCCCGCCCCCCCAATCCGAAAACCAAAGTTTTTACTGTTTTTCCCTATTTTATTTTATTTAGTCATGTGAAAATTTTCGATTTTATTATGTAATACTGTAGTTTAAATTTCTGAATTTTATATAGTTTAAAATTTTGATTTTTATTTATTTAAAAGGCTATTATTTAGATTTTTAAAATAGAAAAGATTAGATTTTTAAAACAGAAAAGATTAGATTTTTGAAGTTTAAAAAGGTGAGATTTTATATTTAAAATGGCGAGATCTTTATATGTAAAAAGGCGAGATCTTTATATGTAAAAAGGCGAAAGCTTTATATGAAAAATAGCGTGATGAAAATATAATTTTTATCTATATAACATCATTGTGAAAATATAATTTTTATCTATATAACATCATTGTGAAAATATAATTTTTATCTATATAACATCGTTGTGAAAATATAATTTTTATCTATATAACATCGTTGTGAAAATATAATTTTTATCTATATAACATTGTTGTGAAAATATAATTTTTATCTATATAGTAGCATTAGGAAAAAAATATAATTTTTATCTATATAGTAGCATTAGAAAAAAAAATAGAATTTTTACCCATATAGCGAAATAAAAATTCGATTTTTATATATTAAATAGCGAAGTAAAAATTCGATCTTTATATATTAAATAGCGAAGTGAAAATTCGATTTTTATATATTGAATAACAAAGAAAAATTCGATTTTTATATATGTAGTGGCTACGGGCAACGAAGGTGACAAAAAGGCGAGAACGACAAGATTTTCTACAATAGAAGATTCGTGGTATTGGATAGCTATTGGTGAGAACTTCTCACTCTTCAATTTCTTTTTCTAGTTATATATATATACTAGGATGCAGACGGTGTTTACTAGCACCCGACACCCGTCATCCACAGACCATGGATGGCTTGTTTGTTTAATTGTTTGGTTGTGTAGTTGGTTAGATTATTTGGTTTGAATTGAATTGTTTGGTGAAATGGAATGGATTTGATTGATGTGTGAATGGTGAGGGCCTTCACTAGACCGGGGATAAGGCTAGGCCTCGTCCCGTTTCTAGTATCGTGCCGTTATGCCGCCGAAAATTTCTAAAATAAGTTAGAAAAATAAAAATATCATTTTTATTTTGTAAATGAACTGAATAAAAATTCATGTGTTGAAATAAAATATTTTGTCGGTAAAAATATAATTTTTAACGTGAATATGAGTAAAATATTCATTTACAAACCAGATGACTTGTTTATGTACACCTATTTGAAGGACATTGATTGGGACGATAAATTTTACACATCGCCCAACTGCACAAATAAAAATCTGTGTTTGATTGTTTGAAACCCCACACGGGTATTGGGATAAAATACTGCATACACTAATCCCAATAATTAGTTGTATGTCGATCGATCGATTGACAGGCTGTTATAAGCGTTAGATATCTATATTTGATGCTTATACAGTGTAGTGCCCTTTTGATGATGGTTGACTATGCATCGTTGCTATTATATACATGTGTTGAATGGAATCCATATAACTAACTTTATATGGTAATTGATTGGGTCTCATTCCAATTTAGAAAATAAAGAACATTATAAAGTAAAGGTTCATGTGTTGACCGTACTCGTCCGTTGAGATTAGTCATGTGTTGAACGAAATATTTTAATAATAAAATTTACATCTTTATCAATATAAAATAAAGGTTCACGTGTTGACAGTACTCATCCATTGAGATTAGTCATGTGTTGAACGAAATATTTTAATAATAAAATTTACATCTTTATCAATATAAAATAAAGGTTCATGTGTTGACCGTACTCATCCGTTGAGATTAGTCATGTGTTGAACGAAATATTTTAATAATAAAATTTACATCTTTATCAATATAAAATAAAGGTTCACGTGTTGACAGTACTCATCCGTTGAGATTAGTCATGTGTTGAATGAAATATTTTGAAAATAGAAATATTTGAAAATAGAATATTTGAAAATAGAAATATATAAAGCCGGATTAATTAGAGATGCGCTATTTTGACGCGAATCGATATTTATATCGATTATATTCGTTTTTATAAATTGAATTGAATAGAAAACTAATTTGAATTGAATTGAATAGAAAACCAATTTGAATTGAATTGAGTAGAAAACCAATTTGAATTGAATTAAATAGAAAACTAATTCGAATTGAATTGAATAGAAAACGAATTCGAATCGAATCGAATAGAAAACGAATTCGAATCGAATCGAATAGAAAACCAATTTGAATTGAATCGAATAGAAAACCAATTCGAAATGAATTGAATATAAAGCGAATTCGAATTGAATTGAAAAAAATTTGGAAGGAATTCAAATTGAATTGAAATTTGAATTGAATAGAAGTGAATTTTAAAACGAATTTATAAGGAAAAATTCAATTTCTGATTTGAATTGAAATGAAAGTTGAAATTGTTTTTGAAACGAATTGAAAACGATTTATAAAATTCGTTTTTAATAGAAATCGACGAAATATATATTATATATATAATATAATGGCCTGAATAGAACGTGCCACGCCGCGGCAGTTCGCGAATTTCGACCATTAACTTCAAACGGATATTACGGGAGATCCGACCGTCGGATTCTCCTAAAACCGGAACCGAAAAGAGCTTTCTAACGAATATTGGAAATTTGAAATCTAACGGTTGGATTTGGAGATATGTCCGAATCAATTTCAGAAAAGGTCGATGTAAGTGCAGTTCGATGGCCGTTGATAGAAATCGACTATACGGGCCTTGATAAAATTATTAAAAATAGTAATAATTTATGTAGAACCATAAGAAATGATTTGGGAAAAATTGGGATGAAAACTCCATGTTTGAAGAGATAAAAATAGATTTTTATCGAAATGAACTAGTTTGAACTGAAATTTAAAACCCATTTATTTTTAAATAAATAAATTGGATTTGAAATGGGTTTAAATAGAACTGATTCATGGGTTTATCGTGAGCTGTGTTTTAAATAACACTAGTTCTTTAACCCGATAATAAATAGATTGTGATTTGGGTTTGTCGTGAACTGTGTTTTAAATGACATTAGTTCTTTAACCCAGTAAAAGGAGTTTTAATGAATCTTCAATTAGATTGGAATGTGAATTGATAATCTAAATTACCAAATTTGGCAAATGAGCGAGAATGGAGAATCACCAGTTTTGCTCCAAAGCGATAGTTAAATCTTTAATCAGATTTGAACGTGAAATGGTAATTAATTTTACCGATAACACTGTGGTGTTAGATGTGGAGTATTACCAGTTTTGCTTCATGGGATGAATAGGTTGGGATTGGGAAATAAAATAAATAATTACTTCAGTGTGGTTCGCTAATCTCGACTAGTTCAGAAAACCATAATTTGTTTTGAAACGACATCAAAAGGAAGATTAAAGGATAAATTTTAAAGAATTTATCTTGGATAAAATTAATGGGAACCTTTCCCTAAGAATGTGGAATTTAGAAACTAGCTGTAGGTTAGCTAAGAAGAATGGTTTCCTGGGTATTGATCTGATGTTGGTTTCGGCCTTCGGGGTTAATATTTGGGAAATTGTTCTCTTGTTGATCTACGGTTAGTGACTAATGAATTGGAATGAGGCGTATGTTGTGTTTGTGTAACATTTGTTTTTAATATACGCGGGTTGTTCGGAAAGGCCGGGTTTATACCCATTCTGAATAACCGATTCGACGATATGTCGAAGATGAAGACGGTGGTTGAAGACCGGAAGTCTTCACATCGTTTGGATAATTACTGATGATCCTGATTGGGCTGTACACCCAAGAGGATGGAAACAGTTGGTGGTCGTCCAGACGTACTTGGATATCGATGGATATGCGGGGAAAGTGCCTCCGGTTTCGTTCAGACCCAGAACGAACTTGTAAATGGATTGTGTGTCTGACATTGGATTTTATTCTGTGTTGATTGATTTCTGTTAGATATATATCTGTTTGGCGGCGGAGAATTTATTCTTTTGCTTAACGCCCTTCTCTGAGACGTACGAGCTTAGAGGTTATATATCGATAGATATCAATCGCATGGCATGAATTGCCTGTGTGGCACGCTGAGTTGCATGGAACAAGGCTTCTGTTGAAAAGAAAAGTCTTGTGGTTGATGATCAAAGCATGGCCTACGTGGCAGCTTTGTGTATAACGTAAATTCGCGAGCCTCACACCTCGGTATGAGTTAAAAACGGGATACGGACTGCAGGGAGAGCACGACGTTTCTTTCTAGCTTTGGTGGTGTCAGTGACTTACCAGCCCTGACATTTATATACTTTTCACCTATGTGGTTTTTGGATGAGGCGCCTCGATTTTAGGTCTGTAAGGACCGGGAAACGTGTGTTCAGGAATTGCCAATCCTCTAACGTAAGTGAGGACCGGCCCTGAAGATCCAGGGTTGCCCAGAGTGCGTAGCCCTGAGGCATTTGCTAGAGTGTCTCGAAAGCGGAGAGGAGCTTGCCCCTTGCCTCGACTCATGACGGAAATCCAATTTCCAATACGAGACATTTCGGCTTTATTTGTAGAGCTTAGTATGGCGACATAGTAGCATGGGATGCTATGCCGTCTATGATTGATATTTATGATTGAAATTGTTTTGACACTATACACTTATTATAGTATCAAATGATTTGTTTTAAACGTACCAAGCATGTTTGGCTATTATAAGGGAAAACCCTGTCCTCCGGCTTGCGTTGCATTGTGTGATGGGACCTGGGTCTTATAATAGCTTCATTTTTCGAAAAAGCATTGCGTTGTCATTTCTATGCACTTGTATTCTTGGGAGGAAACCCGTTCCGTGTTATACGGCGTGGTCCCTTGATTTACTCTCTTTTAAAGTAAAGCTTTAAATAACTGTTTTAGTTCTCACACCAGTCACATGACTGACCTGGAGTTTATTGTTTTAACCTAAACTCTGGGTGCCCCTATTTTCGACACGGGCAGCTAGTAGTTTTGGTTTTGCAGATTTATATTCAAAGGATCCTGGTTTACAGCTGGAAAGATGCTCGGAAAGCTCTGTATCCGTGTATTACTTTCAGTTGTGTTTTATATTGTTTTTCCGCTGCTATGTAATTTATTGTAATCCCTGATATTTATCGAATGTAATTTATTCAATTATACTCTGTATATTCTTGTATCTGGTGGAATTGTTGTAATAGCAATGAAATGTTCTTCCGTCTGTGTTCTGTTTTGTCCTGTTCTCAAACGATCAGGGGTTTCGAACGGTCTAGATCAGTTTAACGACTGATTCGGATCGAGCGAAATTCCCGGCCGTCACATTTGGTATCAGAGCTTCGGTTTATAGAGCTCGAGAACAAGACACATTAGAATCATACAAAACAATTCATCAGATATTGGATTAGTAAAATCCAATTAGAATGACTCGTTAGAGATAGGATCAGTAGTATCCTAGATCAAGCGTGAAGAGTATATTTTTCAAACGAAAACAGTTTTGTTTTGAAAATTTAAACCATTTTATACGTACTTGAATATTTGATTTGTATTGAATATGGACAATCCAGTATATAATGGTTTTGTATATACGCGTCATGAACGTATATTCGAAATTTTAATATACTGGATAGATATATAATCACATTCTAGTCGCCCGAACATGATTCTGATGATGGCGCGCCATCCCCAGTGTTTACTTTCGTGTTTCGAAGGTGTGTTCTATATATTCCCATTAGACTTGTGTGAGAACCAAAACCAAATATAGCTAGAACACTTTGTTGTGAATTGGCATCAAAAACAAGATTTTCAGTATATATATCAAATTTATGAATTTGAAACTCTAATCCACTAATTGATTGATGTTTGTGTTGTTTGTTTATTTGTTTGATAATTTTGAACCATTTAGCCTAATTGAATCAAATATTGAATTGTATTGAAAATTAGTCGCATTTGCTTGCATGCATATGTACTTACATTGAACAGGTCATAGCAAGGAGGCTAGAGCCAGGGAATAAAATTTGTTTGCCTGACAAATAGGTACATGTTTACTATAATTTACTGTTTTGTTTGGGTGATGATGATTTTATGAGCCTATTGGCTAGCCGCTTGGCTTTTTCTTTTTCTTTTTGATATCAGAAGGCCTATATGGCAATTTCGGGATTTTCCCGTGGCTCCCGGTGTAGGGGAGGTTATGGCGAAATTTTTCGAAAATTCCGGGTGTTAGCCAAATTTTTGAAAATTTGGAAATTCTCAGAAACTGAAAAGTTGGAGAATGGAAGCCAGATCGAACGTAAAGCTGATTAATCAAACCACTTTCGAATTTATTCCTTTTCGGGGACGAAAAGTTTTAAGTGGGGGAGATTGTAACAACCCGAAAATCTGGGTCAGTTTAAAATTTTTATTTTGGCAATTTTAGCGAATTTTGAAGATTTAAAATAGATTATTTTAAATAATATCGACGAAAATTTATTTTGAATATAATTCGAACGTATATATTATACGAGTCGTCGTTAGAAAATAAATATTTATATATAATTATAAAAGGAATTGAAAATGGCGCGATAGTTCGATAATTCGATTTCATACTTCAATTGAACATACAGGGTGCAAAACAATACGGATTTTAGTGAAACCAAAAATAATAGGATCTATTTGAGGATATCTTTTCAACGAATCCGAAAAATCAAAATTTCATAGCGGGAATCAAAAGGTATGTCCAGCTGAAAATTCTGAATAGTCGCTATGAAATTCAGGCCCTTAAAAATGGGAATTTTGCAAACGACCTCGGATTTCGACGAAACCACTTTTGTTGGATCCGTGATGTCAAATTATTGTTATATTCCAAATTTCATAATTTTTCGAATCAATATGTGAGCGTGGCAAAGGAAAATGTGTTTGACCAGTTTCAGTTGATTTTAATCGACTGGAAAATGGCCATTTTTCCAACGGTCTCAGAATTCGACGAAACTAGTTTTATTAGGACCGTATCGTCAATACGAAGCTAGACAATAATTTTTAGGAATTTTTAGAGTTAGTATGTGACCCCAGTAAATTGAAATGCGCGTTCAAATTCAATATATAGAGTTATATGTTGATTTTGACGAAAACTGATCGAAACGATCGAATCAGCTTACGATACATATCCCATTGTGTTCGGAATGGGGGTAAAACACAATGGACGACAGGCGGTGGGCCTCGTTTAGAGGTCGTATGTAAAAGTCAACCTTTCGGGATTAAATAATTAAATAAAAAAATAAAAATATATAACATTACCTCTCTCCTCTCCTTATACTTCCACTTCAGGCCCCCGTTCAAATTCATTTTCAAATTGAAAAAAAAAAAAAGACGATGAAGAGGAGGGAGGAGCGCCGTCGCTCCTCCCATCGGAGAGCCACCGCCGCCGCCCAGGGCGGGGCGCCACCGCCCCCTCCATCGACCTCCTCCTCCTCTTCTTCCCTTCTTCTTCCGTCCCCGCCCTCGCGATGCACACCTCCTCCCTCTCTGTCGAAGAAAACCCAGACCCCCCAAACGACCACCGCAGCCTCCCTCATGGCCGGCGAAAGCCAGCACCCCCTTACACCGCGCGAGCCTCGACAGACCCCCCCCCCATCCGAAAACCAAAGTAAGTTTTTACTGTTTTTCCCTATTTTATTTTATTTAGTCATGTGAAAATTTTCGATTTTAGTATGTAATACTGTCATTTAAATTTCTGAATTTTATATAGTTTAAAATTTTGATTTTTATTTATTTAAAAGGCTATTATTTAGATTTTAAAAATAGAAAAGATTAGATTTTTAAAATAGAAAAGATTAGATTTTTGAAGTTTAAAAAGGCGAGATCTTTTTATGTAAAAAGGAGAGATCTTTATATGTAAAAAGGCGAAAGCTTTATATGAAAAATAGCTTGATGAAAATATAATTTTTATCTATATAACATCGTTGTGAAAATATAATTTTTATCTATATAACATCGTTTTGAAAATATAATTTTTATCTATATAACATCGTTGTGAAAATATAATTTTTATCTATATAGTAGCATTAGGAAAAAAATATAATTTTTATCTATATAGTAGCATTAGGAAAAAATAGAATTTTTATCCATATAGCGAAATAAAAATTCGATTTTTATATATTAAATAGCGAAGTAAAAATTCGATTTTTATATATGTAGTGGCTACGGGCAACGAAGGTGACAAAAAGGCGAGAACGACAAGATTTTCTACAATAGAAGAGTTGTGGTATTGGATAGCTATTGGTGAGAACTTCTCGCTCTTCAATTTCTTTTTCTAGTTATATATATATATATACTAGGATGCAGACGGTGTTTAGTAGCACCCGACACCCGTCATCCACAGACCATGGATGGCTTGTTTGTTTAATTGTTTGGTTGTGTTGTTGGTTAGATTATTTGGTTTGAATTGAATTGTTTGGTGAAATGGAATGGATTTGATTGATGTGTGAATGGCGTGGGCCTTCACTAGACCGGGGATAAGGCTAGGCCTCGTCCCGTTTCTAGTATAGTGCCGTTATGCCGCCGAAATTTTCTAAAATAAGTTAGAAAAATAAAAATATCATTTTTATTTTGTAAATGAACTGAATAAAAATTCATGTGTTGAAATAAAATATTTTATCGTTAAAAATACAATTTTTAACGTGAATATGAATAAAATATTCATTTACAAACCAGACGTTTTGTTTACGTACACCTATTTGAAGGACATTGATTGGGACGATAAACTTTACACATCGCCCAACTGCACAAATAAAAATCTGCGTTTGATTGTTTGAAACCCCACACGGGTATTGGGATAAAATACGGCATACACTAATCCCAATAATTAGTTGTATGTCGATCGATTGATTGACAGGCTGTTATAATCGTTAGATATCTATATTTGATGCTTATACAGTGTAGTGCACTTTGGATGATGGTTGACTATGTATCGTTGCTATTATATACATGTGTTGAATGGAATCCATATAATTAACTTTATATGGTAATTGATTGGGTCTCATTCCAATTTAAAAAATAAAGAACATTATAAAGTAAAGGTTCATGTGTTGACCGTACTCATCCGTTGAGATTAGTCATGTGTTGAACGAAATATTTTAATAATAAAATTTACATCTTTATCAATATAAAATAAAGGTTCACGTGTTGACAGTACTCATCCGTTGAGATTAGTCATGTGTTGAACGAAATATTCTAATAATAAAACTTACATCTTTATCAATATAAAATAAAGGTTCATGTGTTGACCGTACTCATCCGTTGAGATTAGTCATGTGTTGAACGAAATATTTTAATAATAAAATTTACATCTTTATCAATATAAAATAAAGGTTCACGTGTTGACAGTACTCATCCGTTGAGATTAGTCATGTGTTGAACGAAATATTTTGAAAATAGAAATATTTGAAAATAGAATATCTGAAAATAGAAATATATAAAGCCGTATTAATTAGAGATGCGCTATTTTGACGCGAATTGATATTTATATCGATTATATTCGTTATTATAAATTGAATTGAATAGAAAACCAACTTGAATTGAATTAATTAGAAAACCAATTTGAATTGAATTGAATAGAAAACCAATTTGAATTGAATTGAATAGAAAACGAATTCGAATTGAATCGAATAGAAAACGAATTCGAATCGAATCGAATAGAAAACCAATTTGAATTGAGTCGAATAGAAAACCAATTCGAAATGAATTAAATATAAAACGAATTCGAACTGAATTGAAAAGGAATTGAAAGGAATTCAAATTGAATTGAAATTTGAATTGAATAGAAGTGAATTTTAAAACGAATTTATAAGGAAAAATTCAATTTTTGATTTGAATTGAAATGAAAGTTGAAATTGTTTGTGAAACGAATTTAAAACGATTTATAAAATTCGTTTTCAATAGAAATCGACGAAATATATATTATATATATTATATATATAATATAATGGCCTGAATAGAACGCGCCGCGCCGCGGTAGTTCGCGAATTTCGAGCATTAACTTCAAACGGACATTACCGGAGATCCGACCGTCGAATTCTCCTAAAACAGGAACCGTTGGGTTCGTATCGAAAAGAGCTTTATTGGAAATTTGAAATCTAATGGTTGGATTTGGAGATATGTCCAAATCAATTTAAGAAAAGGTCGCTGTAAGTGCAGTTCGATGGCCGTTGATGGAAATCGACTATACGGGCCTTGATAAAATTATTAAAAATAGTAATAATTTATGTAAAATCATAAGAAATGATTTGGGAAAAATTGGGATGAAAAACTCCATGTTTAAAGAGATAAAAATAGATTTTTATCGAAATGAACTAGTTTGAACTGAAATTTAAAACCCATTAATTTTTAAATAAATAAATTGGATTTGAAATGGGTTTAAATAGAACTTATTCATGGGTTTATCGTGAGCTGTGTTTTAAATAACACTAGTTCTTTAACCCGATAATAAATAGATTGTGATTTGGTTTTGTCGTGAACTGTGTTTTAAATGACATTAGTTCTTTAACCCAGTAAAAGGAGTTTTAATGAATCTTCAATTAGATTGGAATGTGAATTGATAATCTAAATTATCAAATTTGGCAATGAGCGAGAATGGAGTATCACCAGGTTTGCTCCAAAGCGATAGTTAAATCTTTAATCAGATTTGAAGGTGAAATGGTAATTAATTTTACCGATAACACTGTGGTGTTAGATATGGATTATTACCAGTTTTGCTTCATGGGATGAATAGGTTGGGATTGGGAAATAAAATAAATAATTACTTCGGTGTGGTTCGCTAATCTCGACTAGTTCAGAAAACCATAATTTGGTTTGAAACGACATCAAAAGGAAGATTAAAGGATAAATTTTAAAGAATTTATCTTGGATAAAATTAATGGGAACCTTTCCCTAAGAATGTGGAATTTAGAAACTAGCTGTAGGTTAGCTAAGAAGAATGGTATCCTGGGTATTGATCTGATGTTGGTTTCGGCCTTCGGGGTTAATATTTGGGAAATTGTTCTCTTGTTGATCTACGGTTAGTGACTAATAGATTGGAATGATGCGTATGTTGTGTTTGTGTAACATTTGTTTTAAATATACGCGGGTTGTTCGGAAAGGCCGGGTTTATACCCATTCTGAAAAACCGATTCGACGATATATTGAAGATGAAGACGGTGGTTGAAGACCGGAAGTCTTCACATCATTCGGATAATTACTGACGATCCTGATTGGGCTGTACACCCAAGAGGATGGAAATAGTTGGTGGTCGTCCAGACGTACTTGGAGATCGATGGATATGCGAGGAAAGTATCTCCGGTTTCGTTCAGACCCTGAACGAACTTGTAAATGGATTGTGTGCCTGACATTGGATTTTATTCTGTGTTGATTGATTTCTATTAAATATATATCTGTTTGGCGGCGGAGAATGTATTCTTTTGCTTAATGCCCTTCTCTGAGACGTACGAGCTTAGAGGTTATATATATCGATAGATATCAATCGCATGGCATGAATTTCCTGTGTGGCACGATGAGTTGCATGGAACAAGGCTTCTGTTGAAAAGCAAAGTCTTGTGGTTGATGATCAAAGCACGGTCTACATGGCAGCTTTGTGTATAACGTAAATTCGCGAGCCTCACACCTCGGTATGAGTTAAAAACAGGATACGGACTGCAGGGAGAGCACGACGTTTCTTTCTAGCTTTGGTGGTGTCAGTGACTTACCAGCACTGACATTTATATACTTTTCACCTATGTGGTTGTTTGATGAGTCACCTCGATTTTAGGTCTGTAAGGACCGGGAAACGTGTGTTCAGGAATTGCCAATCCTCTAACGTAAGTGAGGACCGGCCCTGAAGATCCAGGGTTGCCCAGAGTGCGTAGCCCTGAGGCGTTTGCTTGAGTGTCTCGAAAGCGGAGAGGAGCTTGCCCCTTGCCTCGACTCATGACGGAAATCCAATTTTCCAATACGAGACATTTCGGCTTTATTTATAGAGCCTAGTATGGCGACATAGTAGCATGGGATGCTATGCCGTCTATGATTGATATTTATGATTGAAATTGTTTTGACACTATACACTTATTATAGTATCAAATGATTTGTTTTAAACGTACCAAGCATGTTTGGCTATTATTAGGGAAAACCCTATCCTCCGGCTTGCGTTGCATTGTGTGATGGGACCTGGGTCTTATAATAGCTTCATTTTTCGAAAAAGCATTGCTTTGTCTTTTCTATGCACTGGTATTCTTGGGAGGAAACCAGTTCCGTGTTATACGGCGTGGTCCTTGAATTACTCTCTTTTAAAGTAAAGCTTTATATAACTGTTTTAGTTCTCACACCAGTCACATGACCGACCTGGAGTTTATTGTTTTAACCTAAACTCTGGGTGCCCCTATTTTCGACACGAGCAACTAGTAGTTTTGGTTTTGCAGATTTATATTCACAGGATCCTGGTTTACAGCTGGAATGGTGCTCGGAAAGCTCTGTATCCGTGTATTACTTTCAGTTGTGTTTTATATTGTTTTTCCGCTGCTATGTAATTTATTGTAATCTCTGATATTTATTGAATGTAATTTATTCATTTATACTCTGTATATTCTTGTATCTGGTGGAATTGTTGTAATAGCAATGAAATGTTCTTCCGTCTGCGTTCTGTTTTGTCCTGTTCTCAAACAATCAGGGGTTTCGAACGGTCTAGATCGGTTTAACGACTAGTTCGGATCGAGCGAAATTCCCGGCCGTCACATGCCACGTCAACCACAATTTTCGAGGATACTATTTATAAGCAGTGGAATCAATCTTCCAGCCGCAATTCGAGCAAATGGATGGATTCCACGTGTCTGGACCTTCCCGAAATGGCCGGACCATTTCGCAACAGCCTAAGCAGCATTTTCCACCTATAAATACCTCCATGCTTAAAGATAAGGGTGACGGGTCTTGGTCAGACGGCTTTCTTCAGACTTTTAATCTCTACTCTCCTCCAAAATCTTAATCTCTCAAAAGGAAGAAAGGAAAATAGTCATTTTCTATCTTTTCTCCAAACAGAAAAAGCATTGTATTTGTAATAAAAAAAGAGAGAAATAATATATAAAGTGGACGTTGGCATTGTCTTTGGCGAACCACTATAAAAATTCTATGTGTGCTCCCCATTCTTTTACTTTTTATTGCGTATTTTATCTTTATTCCTATGTAGATCACGCGATTGGGGTTGATCTTCACTAGTGACCAACTTTTGACGTCAACACGTTGGCGCGCCAGGAAGGGGAAGCGCACCTACACCGCCATCGAGCTCCTGCTTATCCCAGGTCATGGCGAACAAACAAAAGAAAGATGCAACATCCTCTCGTCCCGCAAACGCCGATATAGCTGATGCCGATGCTGAAGAAGTAAGCCACGAAGTTTCCTCTCATGACAATATGTCCCGATTCCTTACCCGGGACGACATGGACAAAATCATGATCGAACTCAGAGACCATATGACATCTTAGGGTAAAGTTGTCGAACGACAACAGCAATTGATGGATCACCTTCTCGGTCGACTGGAAACAGGGTTGAACGCTTCAACATCAATTCCTCCATCGACGAAGCTGGGGCAACAACCGATCTTCGGTCTGCACGAAATCAGGCCACTGATCGGGCTACACCTTTATTTCATCCTGGTTTGGTTCCACCAACCGATCGATCCCAGCCGAGAATATCACTTCCAGCAACCAGCGCGGCTGCAACAACAGAACCTCAGGAGGTAGGTGACCAATATCTAAGTCGTCTGGCAAATATGCCTCCACTCTTTGGAACATCTCGACATATCGAATCAGTCGAGCTAACCCCGGGTCCTTCAGAATCAACGCCATTCCCATTACAACCCGGGATCTTGCCGCATACCGGTCTAACTACTCTTCCTCTTCAACGAAGAGTTGGAGTACCCTTCCCTTCAAACGAGGGAAGCCACCCTACCATGCCGGTCCTTACCGTAGTGGAAGAAAACGCTACCGTAGACCCTCCTAACCTCGCTTCAAAGGGGGGAAACCCTGGCCCCTGAACATCACATGCTATGCTGGATCAGGATAGACCTTTAGCTACAAATATGGCTCGATCCACAACTCATCAGGTTCCAGAGGGGCTGTACTGCCCAGAACCACCCACCAGATCTCACCTTCGCTCCCAACTTCACTCAACTCTCGGAGGTCGAGCCCAGCCAACGGCCACCCTTCCGAGCATGCTTTTGCCGGATCCTCGTGCAGAACCCCCTGAGGATGCAGAGTTAAGTTCATGGCAACGACTCCTCGGAGATGGGAGTCAGCTTGCAAGCATCATCCGACGTTTCACTTAGGGCAATTCTTCGCAGCAAGACATAGACAATGTCAATCGCAGCCCCTTCACTAGAGAAATCAGAAATTCTCGAAACCCTCCGGAATTCAGGTTCCCAGCCATCGATACATGCAACGGTCGCACTGACCCGACCATTCATCTTATGCGATACATGCAACATATGGAAGTACTTGGTGCATCGACCAGCTTCATTGCTAAGTGCTTTCCCCTCTTTCTCACATATATAGCCGGTATGTGGTTTCAGAAGCTAATAATGGAGTCGATCAGTAGTTGGAATACTCTGGTCACCCGCTTCATCGAGCAGTTTCGAGTGCATATCTCTCGACCGAAAAGTGTCATGTTTCTATCTACTGCCAAACAATGATCCGGAGAGACGCTAAGATCCTTCCTCGAAAGGTTCAACGCAGCCGTAACATCAGTCGATCGGCCCGAGCCATCGATGGTGTTGATGGCAGCCATCGCGGGAGTCCAGAAGATATCAGAATTCTCGAACTCCTTAACTAGGGATCCTCCCAAAGATATAGATGATTTCTATTCCAATGCCGAAAGACTCCTCCGACCAGAGGATGCCAGCCTTGAGATGGATAGCCTTGAAGTTTTAGTAGCCAAACAACAAGGTCCACTCAACGGCAATGGCCAGAATAAAGGAAGAGGAACGACCCCGGAAAAGGATAAATGCAATGTATGACCTCGAAATGAAAACAAATATAATCGGTACACCGAGCTCAATTCCTCTTTGCTCGATATCTATCTCGATATGCGCGAGTCCTTCCCCACTCCAAGGCCACCTCAACGAGAATCGACCTAGATGGAACTTGACTCTGGCAAGCATTGTATATTCCACAACGTAGCTGGACATATTACAAATGATTGCCGACATCTACGCGATCTCATCGAAGGGCTAGTCAGAAAAGGGGAACTTTCTGAGTATGTCAAAAATCGTGCCCCGGCCATGCCGCCGCGACCTTGTGCCCAAGCTCCTCAGGCTGGTCCGCAAGCTCCTAGAAATGGAAAGGACTCTGAGACTAGCACTCGCGACATTATCATTAATTAGATTTTTTATCTTTTCTCTCAATGTATTTCTTTCGATAATAGGGATGCCTTGATGTTATGTAATCAATCTCTGACCCCGTAGATTTTTTTTGTAATAGTTGCTTAGCAGTTATGAACTTTACTTTTTGCAAAAGTAGATCGATTGTTGTAAAATTTCTAAGCCGAACCAGATTTGTGTTCACCATTAAGCTGAGCATGGTTAATGCTCGCCTCCCTGTTCTATGTGGTTAGAGCGAAAGCCCACCACTACTTCAAACACCTACTCTTTCAAGTGAGAGAGGTCGCCTTTTCTTAAACACGAGTGTGGATTACACTCTCTTTCTTTACACCACGAGCGTGCATAGCTCGTTAAACTAACTAACCCAACATGAGTTGAGCATGAGAAACACTTGCCCTAAGCCGAGTATGGTTAATACTCGCCCTATCTAATCCGAGTATGGTTTATGCTCGCCACAAAGCCGAGTATGGTTATGCTCGCCACTAAGCCGAGTATGGTTTATGCTCGCCACCGAGCCGAGTATGGTTTATGCTCGCCACTCTCTAAAGCCAAGCGGAATAAAATTCTCGACCCATGGTTTGTTTTTTATTTGTAGGAACGAACTTTTGTTCCAGTGGCGATCATCATCTCGGCCTTAATACGGTTTCCGATAGTTGTTTTTTTTCTGTCCTTAATACGACCTGGCATGGTCGTCGGATTTCTGGTCTTAATACAACATCGGACCATCGGTTTTCTGGCCTTGATATGGTCCGGCACGACCATAGCAGCTCGAGCGTTTTTGCTTCAGTTCAGATTTCAGAATACACCTCCCTCTGTCGATGAAGATAAATTATGAGGGGCAAAGTGTTAGCCCTCTTTTTGGCACTAATCTTGTCGGGCCGAAACCAAAGCCCAAACGCACAACCAAATACAAGTTGCGCTCCAAGAGGCCCATCTGGGGCGCTACATCAAGCAACGGTATATCGGCCCAAATCCAAATCAGTCAAATTGACTGTGCATTACCTGAAAAATCGCTCACCAGGGCTACTGAGTTTCTCGCTTCCAGAAAGAACTCGTCAACCGGTTTTCGTGAGCCAGCGTGGAAGATTTCTACAATGCCAGTCCACTTAATATCTCGACTTCCAAGGAGATAAATGCGGTCAACCATATGCGGGCAAAGCTCTGCTTTTGATATACCTCTCCACGGATGCCAGGTCAGCCACAATTTTAGAGGATACTATTTATAAGAAGTGGAATCAGTCTTCCAGCCGCAATTCAAGCCAATGTATGGATTCCACGTGTCTGGACCTTCCCGAAATGGCCGGACCATTTCGCAACAGCCCAAGCAGCATTTTCCACCTATAAATACCTCTAAGCTTAAAGAGAAGGGGGACGGCTCTTGGCCAGACGGCTTTCTTTAGACTTCTCATATCTACTCTCCTCCAGAATCTTAATCTCTCAAAAGGAAGAAATGTGTAATGACCCGCATTGGCAGAGGTATTATAATTAATTTATTTAATTATATTAATAGTGATATAGTGAATTAAATGTTCGTGGAATTAAATAATGATGAATATTTAATTAAAATATTAAATTAAAATATTAAATTAAATAATATATTTAATTCTGAAATAATCAGAATTGGCTGAAATGACGATATGGTGTGAACCGGATCATCTGTGATATTTAATTCAGTTTAGAATTGAATTTGAATAACGAATATATTATATAAACGACAGTTTGAACATAGAATTATAATATATTTAAAATCGAGCTCGAAATGGCGCTGCAGTTCGTAAATTGGCGATTTGAATTTCAACTGAATGTACATGATTCATTTTAAGCCGGATTTCTATGAAACAAGAAACGTGTGGAGCTGGTGGAGTATATCTTTCTAGTGGAAGAGAAAAATCGGGATTTCGTCGTGTAGATTTTGATGTATATCCAAATCAAATTTTAGAAAAGTCGCTGTGGAATTCCTTTATAATTTATAAAGGAATTATTTATATTTTAAAAAGGAATTTCAATATAAATCGAATATCGGGTTGACCCAGAAGTGAATATCGAGTAAGAAATTCATATAGTAATATTATAAGAGCTGTATGGTATTCCACTGTGAATATATACGATAATATTTATTTATAAATATTTAATTTAATTATATTTAAATACATTTATATATTTAAATGGGTTATTTAATGTTTTAAAAATAGCCACTTCTGCAAACTAAGTCGAAACTCGACGAAACTAATTTTGTTGGATCCGCAATGTCAAATAGTTGTTAGATTTTCGGTTTCATGATTTTTGAAGTCAGTATGTGGCCGTACGGATTTTTAGAATGAAAAACAGTCAGTATTTTGATAGTTAAAAATACACTGTGTGAGCAAACGAAGTCCGATTTCGACGAAACCAGTTTAGTTTGGACCGTAATGTCGAATTGAAGGTGCAAGTCAATTTTCATGATTTTTGGGTGTTGTATGTGATCACAGGAATTTCAGA
This sequence comes from Allium sativum, assembly GCA_030737875.1. Classification (NCBI taxonomy): domain Eukaryota; kingdom Viridiplantae; phylum Streptophyta; class Magnoliopsida; order Asparagales; family Amaryllidaceae; genus Allium; species Allium sativum. The sequence continues at coordinate 191,136,983 of CM060915.1, read as the reverse complement.
GGATAAGTAAAAATAACGTTTGCTTAAAATTCAATATAAAAATCGAATATAAAAATATTATATTATTTCTATAAATAGTCCTTAACTCGTTTTTAGCCTAGAACTTCCTCCGGTCAACTAACATTTCCGCCATCGTTTTTTTTGAGTTCTTTAGAAAAAAACGAAGAGGATAAATTCAAGAAGAAAATCAAATAAAAATCAAATAAACCCTCTTAAATCCTCAAGCTTATATCTTTGAATTCCTGCACTCATGCTCTTCATTCTCGTATCGGTCTTGAAGAACTCGACAGTGGTTCCGCGGTTCCAGCATGAGGAAATGGAAGTTAGGGTTTGGATTCGAGAAGCATTAAGGCATTGATGTTAAAATTCGAGTATTGATGACGATTAGTAGGGTAAGGCTCCTCATTCGGCCCAGTCTGGTGAAGATCCGACACCGTTGGTGTCGCAAGTCGCTGAAGGACCACTAGGTCGCGAAGCACAGGGCGGATGCGAGCAGGTTGAAGTGGAGATGGCTGGATCGAGAACGAGATGAGGAGAAACATGGTAGTGTCGGTTTTAATTCCCGTTAATGAATGATGTGGTTTGGGGGGTTCAAAATCACGGTAATGGGATGTAGGAGGAGCGACGGGGTATGTTATTTGGGGGAGAAGCATCAAAGCGGTTCTGGTAATTTAAGGGTTGGTGATGGGCTTTGTTTGATAGGTAAGGCCCATTAGTTTTAAAAATCCAAGTCTGTCATTTAATTTAAATACATGTAAACTTCGAAATGGTATAACCCTATCATACAACATTGGTTTTCAGCGAAACAAGATCCGTCGGGATCGTATGGACGGTGGCTACGCACTGGAACTGACCGCGAGTCAGTTGGAGTCCATTACAATTTATGGCGAAGTAAATTGTCCAACTAAGTTAAATAATGCAAACCGATTATTAAACGGTTAACGCGCCAATCTGAGTAAATCTCACTAACACTGAATAGTTTATAATTTCATGTTGTATTTTTAGAACTGTTAAATGTTGGTTGATTGACTGTGTGTTGACTGTTTGATTGAACTGCTAGTCAGTTAGTGAATTCCTATATTGATTCTGTTTAACAGAATATATCATATGGAACTGAAAGTGATGTTATCTATATTGTGTAACCTCTGTGGATGTAGGGAAACAGGTTTGAGGAACACAACTGGGTTCCTCAACATTTATTTACTGTTTTCATATATTGTGGTATATGATGTGATGTATAACTGTTATGGATTATGTGTGTTAGAATGATGTTGATCATTATTATTCGATATTTATTAATATCATAAGAAACCCTGGGATGTAAAAGGGAATATTTCAACATATATTGGAATAAAGGAATTTTATAAAATCAACCGATTTTATAAAAGGAAATAATTGGAGAATATTCATTTAGAAAATAAATAGGAGATTATAAAGGAGATATTTGTAATACCATTTACAAATAGAATTAAAATGGAATATTTATTTAGGAAATGAATAGAGTTAAATCGATTAGAGTAAATCAAATAGAGTAAATCCATTAGAGTAAAACATACATAGTTATTCGGGATGAGATTCCATTTAGCACGACTGCTAGCGTAATATGCAGGGCTGCAGATAGCCTATGGCAGTCGGATGTTTCCTGAGGGAATCAGGCATAACCTTTGTGATCGCTGCGATATAGAGTTAAGCGAATGGAGTTAATCGAATATAGTTATTCAAGATAGAGTTAAACCAGTTAGAGTCAACCAGTTAAGTCTCGAGTTAAGATAAAAAAGTTAAGTTAATCGATGGGAGTAAATCGAGTTAAGTGAATTAAGTTAAGTGGATTGAGTTAAGTTAAATAAGTAAAGTTAAACCAGTTAGAGTTAATCGATAGAGTTAAATCGAACTAGAGTTATTTAAATAGAGTTATAGAATATTAGTTTATTCGAATAGAGTTAAAAAGGAAAAGGAGTTAATCGAACAAGAGTAAGTCAAATAGAGTTAAGCAAAATTAGAAACTGACTAGAGATTAGTTTAGTTGAATAGTTTTCTGAGTATCGATCTGATGTTGGTTTCAACCTTTGGGATTTATACTTAGAGAATTGTTCTCCTACTAGTTTACAGTTAGGGACTGATAGTTGTGAAATGATAGTGATATGTAAATAACAATGGAAATGTTTTCCGGTGTTAATAACGTATATTATAAACATAGAAAATAAGGAAATATATATATATATATATATATATATATATATATATATATATATATATGATTGATGATTGATTGATAGAATTTCCATTTGGAAATAATATCGTTGTTTGCACACCTATTTTTCTTTGATGGTTAAATCACAGACTATCGAAGTTTTGACCATTTTAACGTTGTTAATATGGAGAGACCGGTTGGATTATTTTCCAAAGAACCACTCTGTATTGGCATAAGCATTGCGAATCATATGTGCCAAAGATAATTGAAGACGGAGTAAAGTGCAAGGACTATTGTATAAATCTTAGATAACAGTGCCTAAGATGGATGTACTGAATAGTGCCTTCGGTTCATCCTGTTCCTGGATGAATTGTATGGACCGATGTCTGACAGAGTATTTCCAGACGATCACGTATATTGATTTCTCCAACCGTACCAAGAGTGGAAGCGGAGAAGGAAACTTCTAATAGCTAACACGTAATGTATGGTTGTAGACGTCAATCGGTGATTCAATGGATCTGACAATGTGGCATTCGAAGTGGATCTGATGTTATGATGAAGCGTAACCTCAAGCCTCATCAATCGGTAAATGACAGAAATGGGGCAGGCAGCATGGCTAAGTCGGTCGCTCCGAAGTAGGGTGTATAATCACCTGATCTAGAGTTTCATTTACTTCTAAAAATCTATTGTCGATACTGTCCCATTCGGGAAACGGTTGCTGATCCCAACTGTTGGTGATATACATTCGATACACTCAAGCGAAATGAGTGGTCGGTCATGTGTGGCCGGGTTGCAAGATGTTCTTGTCGAACCCAGTGTTTTACTCTCTAGAGGTACACTAGCTGAAGGTGGTTCCATACCTTGTCATAGTTGGAAATCCATTACCCAAAACTTGCTTGCGGTTTTGATTGTATACTATATATGTAGAACGTGAGATGAAAGCGTTTCTGATAGATGATTATTATATTGTGTTGATAGACATTATTATAATATCAAAAGATTTTTGATATAAAGATATTTGGATTATCATAAGGGAAAAACCCGTTCTGTTATACGACGTTGTCTTATGAGATATCGATTACCTGCTTGAACTGTTTTAAACTGTTTTACTCACACTTGTCCCATGACTGACCCGGAGTTTATTTGTTTGTTTCCCTAAACTCTTGGGTGGCTAAATTTGTACGGGCAGTCAAGTAGTCAGGATTTACAGATATACTGGAAGAGCTTGGAGCAGGAGGCTTCAGGATTATATAGCTATAGTTATTTCCGCTGTGTTGTAAGTGTTGTACTTTGATAATGATATGTATATTCCAGTACAAATTTGTATTTCAAAGTTATGTTATGAAATATATTTATTCGTTCCGCTGTGAGATTCGTGTTACTCTGATATTGTGTTCTTCTTCTTCTTCTATTATAAGTTTCTATCTTATCTATCCTCACCCTCTGTTTTCTTTCTATTAGTTTCCTGATTTTCGGTTGAATTTGGGGTTGGACTTGCGTTTTTGGTCAGCTCAAATTGGACCGGATTTTCGGGTCATTACAATTGGTATCAGAGCAGAAGGTTAATTGATTAACTTGGCTCTGTGGCATGACTCAGTAGAGATAGGGTTAGCAGTACCCTCGATTGAGTTTAGTGTATATATATGAGTGAACATATTATTTATTGATATAAAAATTTGTTTTATATTGTGGAGATTCATTGGTTGAGTTGTTTATGGGTTCGGGTCGATCAGTTTGATCCACTGTATTGGTAGGAGTTCATAAAAACTCGAATACGATGGGTCGACACGATATGTTTTGAAAAGAGGGTAAATTAAAATAAGTTACCCAAGGTATATCTTGGTATAGAGAAGATATATATATCAAAATTATAATATAGTGGTATTGGTTGTTTTTACACTCGAGTAAGATTATAAATTAAATGGTTATGTAAATAACCAATCAGAATTCATATAAGTGAAATACATGAAATCAGATGAGCTGAATCTGAAATTTTAAACCAGAAATTGAGTTAAAACTCTGGAGAATTGGATAAGTGTTCGTAAATGGATTTGGATTAAAAATAAGGAAATTTTAAGATCCAGGGAGATTTAAAATTGTTTTACAAGCAGTGTGAATTATATTTTGAAATGAGTTTCAAAGTTGAAATGTTAGAAATGGTTTTATAGTATCGAACTCACTTCGATCGCTGGAAAATAGATTCTGATGATGACAGGTGCATCATCAGTATTCATTTTCGAGTTGTAAGTGACAAATTACTACCAGAGATACTGTTTTGAATTTGTTTTGGGAAAGACAAGTCGTGTTGAATTTCAAACTGGGATTTATAATATAGAATTTGATATATAGAATTTGAATATATAGAATTTGAATATAGAAATTCAAATGGGATTTATAATATAGAATTTGATATATAGAATTTGAATATATAGAATTTGATTATAGAAAATCAAATGGGAATTATAATATAGAATTTGAATAGAAGTGATATAAAAACTGAATAGAATTAACTAAGTCGAAGAGGAATTAGTTAATCGAGTTTTGAATTTTAAGTTGAACTTTGAAAGGTGAATTGGATTTGTAAATGGATATTCGAAATCGAATATAAAACTTAAATTTGAATTTTGGATTCAAATTAGTTAATAAGCAAGTTAAAATATATTTGAACATGTCATGTTCAAATATAAAAGTGAAATATACTAAAGAGTTAATTAACAAATTAATTAACGAATTGAGTCAAAACAATCAGGTATAGTTAAAATAGACTGGGCATGTATAAATATACATGAGATAGGTATGGATAAGGTATGAAGGTATATAAATAGAATGCTCGACGAAAAGGTATGTATTTAATTCATATATGAGATTTTATGCGCCGTATCGGCTAGCCGCTTGGCTTTTTATTTTTCTTTTGGATTGGTGAGGGCCATGGGAGGCTATTTGAAATATCCCGATGCCCCTTGTACAAAGGAGGTTATGGGAAATTTTTCCGGGAATTTAAGGAGTTTGAATATTTTTAAGATAATTTGATAGTTAGAAATCAACGTATCGATATATATATATATATATATATATATATATATATATATATATATATATATAGAAGTCGATAAGGAAACGAACTTAGAAATAGAATAGTAAAATCAAAATGGAAGACTAAGAATAAAATCTAGTAAGAATAGAAAGAGGAAGCGTATACGTGTTTAAAAGTGAATAAGTAGTTGTATGGTATTGATTATTCGAGTAAGTAGTCATATATGTTATTCAGTCAAGGTCTGAGAGGTAGTTATACCCCAACTTGATTGATTTCATTATTAACAAATAAATAGTAAGATTTCAGGCTCGAAGATCAATGTTGAATAAAGAGTTAGTTGAGTATAGTATTTGGGTTGTCGTAACGATGTTTTACACAACATCCATTTTAACCCAAATAAGTGTAAGCTTTGAAATATAATAAAGAATATTTCCGAAGTATAGGAATAAACGAGATCGGAAAAGAGATAAGTAATTGGAATATTTTCCAATTATGAATAGCATATATTTTCTAAAGTTTAGAAAATAAAGGAAGGCGATATTCGGAAATGTTTTCCAAATAACGTAAAAGGTCAATATGATTGTTGAAAATATCTGGTTAACAAATATTAATAAAGAAATAGAGAAGTGATTTAACTAATGGAATATTAATTAAGGGCTCAGTGACACGTTCAAAAGGAAAATTTGAATTTTGAAAAGAGTAAACTGTTTGAAAACTCCTGAGGAAAGACTGTTTGAATTTAAAACAAATTTAACAGAAATTTGTGAAAGAAAAATTGAATTAAAGTAAAGCCACTAAAGTGGTAATTGAGATTGAATTAGAATGATATCAAGACAAATTGGATTGTGAGATTCAGAAGTGTAATGTGATAATCAAGTTAAGAGTTGGGAATCGAGAAGAAACTCAAGTTTGAAATGAAATTCGACTTAGTTATAAGTGAATGGTTGAAATCGTGGATAAAAGCAGATTGGAATTTGATTTGGATGACCCTTATATTTGCTGAATTGATAATAGGTAGAAAGGATATAATGATATCCCGACAAAAAGGTACAAGTTTATATTTCTATTGGATATAAGATGTATAAGCCGAATTGGCATGCCGCTTGGCTATTTGATTTTCTTTTATGTTGGTGATGGCCCAGAGAGGCAAGTTTGAGTTTGAGCTATTAACCAGTACAAAGGAGGTGCTGGCGAAATTTTTTGAAGGGTTAAGGCGTTAGAAATTTTTTAGGGCTTTTGGAAATTTTCGTTGATAAGAATTAATTAATATTTAATTGAAATTAAATTGGTTTAGTTGAAACTGAAGTTAAAAAGTGAACAAATATGTTCTAACCAGTCGATAGGGTCGTCCTCTACCTTTTAGCAATTTCGAGGACGAAATTATTTTAAGTGGGAAAGATTGTAATAACCCGCATTGGCAGAGGTATTATAATTAATTTATTTAATTATATTAATAGTGATATAGTGAATTAAATGGTTATGGAATTAAATAATGATGAATATCTAATTAAAATAATAAAATAAATAATATATTTAATTCTGAAATAATCAGAATTGGCTGAAATGACGATATGGTGTGAACCGGATCATCTGTGATATTTAATTCAGTTTAGAATTGAATTTGAATAACGAATATATTATATAAATGACAGTTTGAACATAGAATTACAATATATTTAAAATCGAGCTCGAAATGGCGCTGCAGTTCGTAAATTGGCGATTTGAACTTCAACTGAATGTACAGAATTCATTTTAAGCCGGATTTCTGTGAAACAAGAAACGTGTGGAGCTGGTGGAGTATATCTTTCTAGTGGAAGAGAAAAATCGGGATTTCGTCGTATAAAATTAGATGTATGTCCAAGTCAAATTTTAGAAAAGTCGCTGTGGAATTCCTTTATAATTTATAAAGGAATTATTTATATTTTTAAAAGGAATTTCAATATATATCGAATATCGGGTTGACCCAGAAGTGAATATCGAGTTAGAAATTCATACAGGAATATTCTAGGAGCTGTATGGTATTCCACTGTTAATATATATGATAATATTTATTTATAAATATTTAATTTAATTATATTTAAATATATTTATATATTTAAATGGGTAATTTAGGGCTTTAAAAATAGCCACTTTTGCAAACGAAGTCGAAATTCAACGAAACTAATTTTGTTGGATCCGCAATGTCAAATAGTTGTTGGATTTCCAGTTTCGTGATATTTGAAGTCAAGTATGTGGCCGTATGGATTTTTAGAGTGAAAACCAGTTAGTATTTTGGCTGTTAAAAATATGCTGTGTGAGCAAACGAAGTCGGAATTCGACGAAACCAGTTTCGTTGGGGCCGTAATGTCAAACTGAAGGTGCATGTCAATTTTCCAGATTTTTGGGTATCGTATGTGATCATATGAATTTTAGAGGATAAGTTAAAATAACGTTTGCTTAAAATTCAATATAAATATCAAATATAAAAATATTATATTATTTCTATAAATAGTCCTTAACTCATTTTTAACCTAGAACTTCTTCCGGTCAGCTAACATTTCTGCCGTCGTTTTTTTTTGAGTTCTTTAGAAAAAAACGAAGAGGATAAATTCAAGAAGAAAATCAAATAAAAATCAAATAAACCCTCTTAAATCCTCAAGCTTATATCTTTGAATTCCTGCACTCATGCTCTTCATTCTCGTTTCGGTCTTGAAGCACTCGATAGTGGTTCCGCGGTTCCAGTATGAGGTAGCGGAAGTTAGGGTTTGGATTCGAGGAGCATTAAGGTATTGATGTTAAAATTCGAGTATTGAGTGACAATCAGTGGGGTAAGGCGCCCCGTTCGGCCCAGTCTAGTGAAGATCCGACACTGTTGCAAGTCGCTGAGAGGACCACCAGGTCGTGAAGCATAGGGCGGATGCGAGCAGTTTGAAATGGAGATGGGTGGATCGAGAACGAGATGAGGAGAAACATGGTAGTGTCAGTTTTGATTCGCGTTGAAGAATGATGTGGTTTGGGGGGTTCAAAATCACGGTAATGTGATGTAGGAGGAGCTACGAGGTATGTTATTTGGGGGAGAAGCATCAAAGTGGGTCTGGTAATTTAAGGGTTAGTGATGGGCTTTGTTTGATAGGTAAGGCCCATTAGTTTTAAAAATCCAAGTCTTTTATTTAATTTAAATACATATAAACTTCGAAATGGTATAACCCTATCATACAACATCGGTTTTCAGCGAGACAAGATCCGTCGGGATTGTATGGACGGTGGCTATGCACTGGAACTTACCGCGAGTCAATTGGAGTCCGTTACAATTTATGGCGAATTAAATTGTCCAACTAAGTTAAATAACGCAAACCGATTATTAAACGGTTAACGCGCCAATGTGAGTAAATCTCACTAACTCTGAATAGTTTATAATTTCATGTTGTATTTTTAGAACATTTAAATGTTGGCTAATTGACTGTGTGTTGACTGTTTGATTGAATTGCTAGTCAGTTAGTGAATTCCTATATTGATTCTGTTTAACAGAATATATCATATGGAACTGAAAGGGATGTTGTCTATATTGTGTAACATCTGTGGATGAAGGGAAACAGGTTGGAGGAACCCAACTAGGTTCCTCAACATTTATTTACTATTTTCATATCTTGTGATATATGATGTGTGATGTACATCTGTTATGGATTATGTGTGCTAGAATGATGTTGATCATTGTTATTCGATATTTTTAATATCATAAGAAACCCTGGGATGTAAAAGGGAATATTTCAACATATATTGGAATAAAGGAATTTTATAAAATCAACCGATTTTATAAAAGGAAATAATTGGAGAATATTTATTTAGAAAATAAATAGGAGATTATAAAGGAGATATTTGTAAAACTACTTACAAATAGAATTAAAAAGGAATATTTATTTAGGAAATGAATAGAGTTAAATCTATTAGAGTAAATCAAATCGAGTAAATCGATTAGAGTAAAACATACATAGTTATTCAGGATGAGATTCCATTTAGCACGACTGCTAGCGTAATTCGCAGGGTTGCAGATAGCCTATGACGGTCGGATGTTTCTTGAGGGAATCAGGCGTAACCATTGTGATTGCTGCGATCTAGAGTTAAGCGAATTGAGTTAATCGAATATAGTCATTCAAGATAGAGTTAAACAAGTTAGAGTGAACCAGTTAAGTAATCGAGTTAAGATAAACAAGTTGAGTTAATCGATGAAAGTAAATCGAGTTAAGTGAATTAAGTTAAGTGGATTGAGTTAAGTTAAAAAGGTAAAGTTAAACCAGTTAGAGTTAATCGATAGAGTTAAATCGAACTAGAGTTATTTAAATAGAGTTATCGAATATTAGTTTATTCGAATAGAGTTAAAAAGGAAAAGGAGTTAATCGAACAAGAGTAAGTCAAATAGAGTTAAGCAAAATTAGAAACTGACTAGAGATTAGTTTAGTTGAATAGTTTTCTGAGTATCGATCTGATGTTGGTTTCAACCTTCGGGGTTTATACTTAGAGAATTGTTCTCCTACTAGTTTACAGTTTGGGACTGATAATTGTGAAATGATAGTGATATGTAAATAACAATGGAAATGTTTTCCAGTGTTAATAACGTACATTCTAAACATAAAAAATAAGGAAATACATATATATATATATAAATATATATATATATATATATACACGATTGATGATTGATTGATAAAACTTCCATTTGGAAATAATATCGTTGTTTGCACACCTGTTTTTCTTTGATGGTTAAATCACAGACTATCGAAGTTTTGACCATTTTAACGTAGTTAATATGTAGAGACCGGTTGGATTATTATCCAAAGAACCACTCTGTATTGGCATAAGCATTGTGAATCATATATGCCAATGATAATTGAAGATGGAGTAAAGTGCAAGGGCTATTGCATAAATCTTAGATAACAGTGCCTAAGATGGATGTACTGAATAGTGCCTTCGGTTCATCCTGTTCCTGGATAACTTGTATGGACGGATGTCTGACAGAGTATTTCCAGACGATCACGTATATTGATTTCTCCAACCGTACCAAGAGTGGAAGCGGAGAAGGAAACTTCTTTTAGCTAACACGTAATGTATGGTTGCAGACGTCAATCGGTGATATGATGGATCTGACAATGTTGCATTTGAAGTGAATCTGATGTGATGATGAAGCGTAACCTCAAGCCTCATCAATCGGTAAATGGTATAAATCGGGAAGGTAGCATGGCTAAGTTGGTCGCTCAGAAGTAGGGTGTATAATCACCTGATCTAGAGTTTCATTTACTTCTAAAAATCTATTGTCGATACTGTCCCATTCGGGAAACGGTTGCTGATCCCAACCGCTGGTGATATACATTCGATACACTCAAGCGAAATGAGTGGTCGGTCATGTGTGGCCGGGTTGCAAGATGTTCTTGTCGAACCCAGTTTATTCCTCTCTAGAGGTACACTAGCGGAAGGTGGTTCCATACCTTGTCATAGTTGGAAATTCATTACCCAATACGTGCTTGCGGTTTTGATTGTATACTATATATGTAGAACAAGAGATGAAAGCGTTTCTGCTAGATGATTGTTATATTGTGTTGATAGACATTATTATAATATCAAAAGATTTTTGATATAAAGATATTTGGATTCTCATAAGGGAAAAACCCGTTCTGTTATACGACGTGGTCTTATGAGATATCGATTACCTGCTTGAACTGTTTTAAACCGTTTTACTCACACCAGTCCCATGACTGACCCGGAGTTTATTTATTTGTTTCCCTAAACTCTTGGGTGCCTAAATTTGTAAGGGCAGTCAAGTAGTCGGGATTTACAGGTACACTGGAAGAGCTTGGAGCAGGAGGCTTCAGGATTATATAGCTATAGTTATTTCTGCTGTGTTGTAAGTGTTGTACTTTGATAATGATATGTATATTCCAGTACATATTTGTATTTCAAAGTTATGTTATGAAATATATTTATTCATTCCGCTGTGAGATTCGTGTTATTCTGATATTGTATTCTTCTTCTTCTTCTATTCTAAGTTTCTATCTTATCTATCCTCACCCTCTGTTTTTTTTCTATTTATTTCCCGATTTTCAGTTTAATTTGCGGTTGGACTTGCGTTTTTGGTCAACTCAAATTGGACCGGATTTTCGGGTCATTACAAAAGGAGAATAGTCATTTTCTTTCTTTTCTCCAAACGAAAAAAGCATTGTATTTGTAATCAAAAAAAGAGAGAAATAATATATAAAGTGGACGTAGGCATTGTCTTTGCCGAACCACTATAAAAATTGTGCGTGTGCTACCCATTCTTTAACTTTTTATTGCGTATTTCATCTTTATTCGTGTGTAGATCACGCGATTGGGGGTTTGAAACGACCCGTAACTTCCCCGTGAAGGAAAGCACGGATAGAATTGAGTACAAGACAAAATAGAACGCAGACGGAAGAACATTTCATTGTTATTACAACAATTCCATCAGATACAAGAATATACAGAGTATAAATGAATAAATTACATTCGATAAATATCAGAGATTGCAATTAATTACATAGCAGCGGAAAATAATACAAAAGCACAACTAGAAGTGATACACGGATACAGAGCTTTCCGAGCATCGTTCCAGCTGTTAATCAGGACCCTGTGAATATAAATCTGCAAAACCAAAACTACTAGCTGCCCGTGCGGAAAATAGGGGCACCCAGAGTTTAGGTTAAAACAATAAACTCCAAGTTAGTCATGTGACTGGTGTGAGAACTAAAACAGTTATTTAAAACTTTACTTTAAAAGAGAGTAATTCAAGGGACCACGCCATATAACACGGAACGGGTTTCCTCCCAAGAATACTAGTGCATAGAGTAAACAGCGCAATGCTTTTTAGAAAAATGAAGCTATTATAAGACCCAGGTCCCATCACACAATGCAACGCAAGCCGGAGGATAGGGTTTTCCCTTAAAATAGCCAAACATGCTTGGTACGTTTAAAACAAATCACTTGATACTATAATAAGTGTATAGTGTCAAAACATTTTCAATCATAAATATCAATCATAGACGGCATGGGTACCATATATCATGTCGCCGTACTAGTTCTACAATTAAAACCGCAATATCACAAATTGGAAATTGGATTCCATCATGAGCCGAGGCAAGGGGCAAGCTCCTCTCCGCGTTCGAGACACTCTAGCAAATGTCCTAGGACCCCACTTTGATCCTTGGAATCGGCTGGGCCGGTCCTCTCTTACTTTTGAGGATTATTTATTCCTGAACACACGTTTCCCGGTCCTTACAGACCTATATCCGAGGCGCCTCGTATCCAACAACCACACAGGTGAAAAGTATATAAATGTCAGGGCTGGCAGGTCACTGACACCACCCTAGCTAGAAAGAAACGTCGTGCTCTCCCAGCGGTCCGTCTCCCGTTTTTGACTCATACTGAGGTGTGAGGCTCGCGAATTCACGTTATACACAAAGCTATGCCACACAGGCCGTGCTTTGATCATCAACCACCAGACTTTGCTTTTCAACAGAAGCCCTGATCAATTGCCACTTACGCATGCCACACAGGCAATTCACTCCATGCGTTTGATATCCATCAATATATAACCCCTGAGCTCGTACGTCTCAGAGAAGGGCGTTAAGCAAGAGAATAAATTCTCCGCCGCCAAACAGATATATATTTAATAGAGATCAATCACACGGACAAAAATCCAATGTCAGACACACAGTCCATTTACAAGTCCGTTCTGGGTCTGAACGAAACCGGAGGCACTTTCCTCGCATATCCATCCATCTCCAGGTACGTCTGGACGATCACCGACTGTTTCCCTCATCTTGGGTGTACAGCCCAATCAAGATCATCAGTAATCACCCAAACGATGTGAAGACTTCCGGTCTTCAACCACTGTCTTCATCTTCGACATCTCGTCGAATCGGTTATTCAGAATGGGTATAACCCGGCCTTTCTGAATAACCCACATATATAATAAACAAATGTTACACAAACACAACAATCGCCTCATTCCAATTCAGAATATTCTTTTATTCACCAAAATCACATTCTTAGGGCAAGGTTCCCATAAATTTTATCCAAGATAAATTCTTCTAAATTTATTCTTTAATCTTCCTTTGGATATCACTTCAAACTAGTCGGGATTAACGAACCACACCGAAGTAATTATTTATTTTATTTCCCAATCCCAACCTATATCCCATGGAGAAAACTGGTAATACTCCACATCTAACACCACTGTGTTATCGGTAAAATTAATTACCATTTCACGTTCAAATCTAATTAAAGATTTAATTATCGCTTTGGAGCAAAACTGGTGGTACTCCATTCTCGATCACCTTTCAGATTTGATAATTTAAATTATCAATTCACATTTTAATCTAATGAAAGATTCATTAAAACTCCACTTAGTTTTAATCTTTTCAAAAATCAATATCCTGCCTTTAACTGGGTTAAAGAACCAATGTCATCAAAACACGATTCACGACAAACCCAAATCACATTTGATATTAAATACAAGGCTCTGAATAGAAAATATATCGACTTATATTCAATACCAAATTCTGAAACCAACAAATATCGTATTGGAAATAACGATATAAAATATATCTTTCAAATTCCCATAACAATATCTGTATAGTCACGAAATCCAACATCGAAATATCCCGAAGATAATTTCGATTCAGCTCCATTCCAATCCACGTATTGGAAATTATCGATTATTTTCAAAATCACTTTCAAATTCAATTTATTTATTTTAAAAATAAATTGATTTCAATTCTAGTTCAAAACTAGTTCATTTCGATAAAAATCTATTTTTATCTTTTCAAATATGGAGTTTTCCAGCCCAAATCTTTCCAATTCACATATTATAATTTTACACAAATTATAGATATTTTTAATAATTTTATCAAGGCCCGTACAGTCGATTTCCAACAACGGCCATCGAACTGCACTTACAGCGACCTTTTTCGAATTTGATTTGGACATAATTCCAAATCCAACCGTTAGATTTCAAATTTCTAATATTCATTGGAAAGCTCTTTTCGATACGAACCCAACGGTTCCGGTTTTAGGAGAATCCGACGGTCGGATCTCCCGCAATGTCCGTTTGAAATAAATGATCGAAATTCACGAACTACCGCGGCGCGGTGCGTTCTATTCAGGCCATTATATATATAATATATATATTATATATATTTCGTCGATTTCCTTTTTAAAACGTATTATATAAATAGTTTTAAAATTCGTTTCAAAACCATTTCAACACTATTTCCATTCAAAGCCAAAATTGAATTCTTCTTTATAAATTCGTTTTAGAATTCATTTCTATTCAATTCAAATTTTAATTCAATTTGAATTCATTTCAATTCATTTCAATTCACTTTCAATTCAATTTGAATTCGTTTTCAATTCATTTCGAAATCGTTTTCAATTCAATTCGTTTCGAAATCGTTTTCAATTCAATTCATTTCGAAATCGTTTTAAAATCGATATAAATATCGTTCACGTCGAAATAACGCATCTCTAATCAACACGGCTTTATATTTTTCAAAACTCCTTTATTCTATCCAACAAATGAATATTTATCCCATTCAACACATGAATCTATATTTCTTTCAATACACGACTAATCTCAACACATGAGTACTGTCAACACATCACTATTTTTGTTATGTAAAATATTTTATAAAACTATGGTATCTATCGTTTGATTTTAATCAGATTCCTACTGAGGAGTAGTTCTAATTTTAAATATGATAAAGATGTAATTTTTATTATTTAAAATATTTTACTCAACACACGAATATTTTCAACACATGAACATCGTCAACACATGACTATTTCTATATTCAACACATGAATTTTCTTTTATAATATTCGTTGTTTTCCCGATTGGAATGAGGCCCAATCAATCACCATATAATGTTAATTATATGGATTCCATACAACACATGTATATAATAGCATGGAAAAATAATCAATCATCAACCAAAGTGCACTACACTGTATAAGCATCAAATATAGATATCTGACGCTTATAACAGCCTGTCAATCAATCGATCGACATATTCAATCAATCAGGATGAGTGAACTTCAAATTTCATCCCAACACCCGTGTGGGGTTTCAAACAATCAAACACAGATTTTTTTTGTGCAGTTGGGCGATGTGTAAAATTTATCGACCCAATCAATGTCCTTCAAATCAGTGTACATAAACAAACCGTCCGGTTTGTAAATGAATATTTTATTTATTCACTTTCACGTTAAAAATTATATTTTAACGATAAAATATTCTATTTCAACACATGAATTTCTATTCATTTCATTTACACAATAAAAATGATATTTTTATTTTTCTAACATATTTTAGAAAATTTCGGCGGCGTAACGGCACGATACTAGAAACGGAACAAGGCCTAGCCTTATTCCCGGTCTAGTGAAGGCCCACGCCATTCACACATCAATCAAATCACTATTGTTATGCAAACCACAAAATTTGGAGTAAGAGTCTAACCTAGCCTTACTCCTTCGCCTTATAACGGCGCACCTCTAGTCCTAACCCATTTATCGATTCGATTTTCCACACCACAAACCACATTCAAACGTATATCGCAATCAATCACCAAACAGCCAAACAAACAAGTCCATGGTCTGTGGACGATTGTGTCGGGTGCTACTAAACACCGTCTGCATCCTAGTATATATATATATAACTAGAAAATAAATTGAAGAGTGAGAAATTCTCACCGAAAGCTTTCCAATACCCCGACACTCCTATTGTAGAGATCTTCGTCGTTCTCGCCTTTTCTTCCATCTCCGTTGCCCGTAGTCACTACATATATAAAAATCACACATTTTTATATTTCGATGTCTTTAAAATAAAAATCACATTTTTATTTATTTACTTTCAATTTAAAAATCATATTTTTATAATCACTTCATATATTTAAAAATCGAATTTTTACTACGCTATTCAATATATAAAAATTTTTTTTTTACTACTATGTTATATAGATAAAAATTATATTTTTATCACGCTATTTTCTATATAAAGATTTCGCCTTTTTAAATTTAAAGATTTCACCTTTTTTAAAAATCATCACTTGATTTCAACGTATATAAAATAAAAATCAGAATTTTATTTCGCTACATATACAAAGATGATATTTTTATATTCTCTATCCTATAAAGATCATATTTTTAATACTTTAAAAATATAAAAATCAAATTTTAATATTTTTATATAGTAAAGACTATATTTTTATTACTTTAAAAATATAAAAATCATATTTTTACTTCTTCTACTCAATAAAAATTCCGTCTTTTCTATTTTAAAGTTCAAACCCTTCTCTTTTTAAAGTTTAAATATTTTTCTATTTAAAATCTAAAAAATAAAATCAGTTTTTAAATCCTAAAAAAAAAATCAGTTTTATTAAATCCTAAAAGAAAAACAGTTTTTAAATCCTCTATTTATATAAAATAAAAATAAAATAAAGTAAAGTAAAAATAAAAAAAAACTTACTGCATCGAAGAAAAGGGGGATGGAGTATCGTGGCAGTCATCGCTGGAAGGGGGTGAGGGTGCGGCTGCTGATGGCTTCGCAGGCGAGGGAGTGGCTCAACGAAGAGGGGGTGGGGCTGTAGGGCTCGCGCGTTGGCCAGGAGGCGTCGGTTCGGTGATGTTGTGGGTGCGGTGGTGGATTGCGGCAGGGGGGGTGCGGCGCGTCGTGTTCTAGAAGGAGGGGGGAATCGAACGGTGGAAGGCTGAAGCTGGGGCACCTTGGGTGGCGGCGCGCCTTGGACGCCGGCGATCGGGGGGGGGGGGGGGGGGGGGGGGGGCTGCGGCGGTGTTCCGCCTGGGGCGGCGGCGGCCATCGCGCCTCCATTTTTCTTTTTTTTTCTTTTTTTTTATTCTTTTTGAATTGATTTAAACGGGGGGGGGGGGGGGCAAAGGAGATAAGGGGGTTTTTATTTTTTTATATTTTATTATTTAATTATTTTAAATTCAAAGAAGTTGACTTTTACATACGACCTCTAAACGAGGCCCACTGCCTGTCGCCCATAGCGTTTCACCCCCATTCCGAACACAATGGGATATGTATCGTAGGTTGATTCGATCATTTGAATCAGTTTCCGTTTAATTTACATTTAAATCACTATATTGAATTTTAAACGTACATTTCAAATCACCGGGGTCACATACTAACTCTAAAAATTCTCGAAAAATATTTTCTAGCTTCGTATTGACGATACGGTCCTAACAAAACTAGTTTCGTCGAATTCTGAGACCGTTAGAAAAATGGCCAATTTCCAGTCGATTAAAATCAACTGAAATGGTCAAAACGCGTTTTCCTTCGCCACGCTCACATATTGATTCGAAAAATTATGAAATTTGGAATCTAGCAATAATTCGACATCACGGACCCAACAAAACTGGTTTCGTCGAAATCCGAGGTCATTTGCAAAATGTCCATTTTTAAGGGCCTGAATTCCATAGCGACTATTCAGAATTTTCAACTGGACATATCTTATCATTCCCGCTACGAAATTTTGATTTGTCGGATTCGTTGGAAAGATATTATCAATTAGATCCTAATGTTTTTGGTTTCACTAAAATCCGGATTGTTTTGCACCCGGTACATTCAATTGAAGTTTGAAATCGAATTACCGAACTACCGCGCCATTTTCAATTCTATTTTTAATTATATATAATTATTTATATTCTAACGACGACGTATAAAATATATACGTCGAATTCTATTCAAAATAAATTTCTCGTCGATATTATTTTAAATAATTCATTTTAAATATTCAAAATTCTCTAAAATTGCCAAAATAAAAATTTTAAACTGGCCCAGATTTTGCGGGTTATTACAATCTCCCCCACTTAAAATTTTTCGTCCCCGAAAAGGAACAAAGTCGAAAGTGGTTTGATTATTCAACTCTACGCTCGGTCTGGCTCGCATTCTCCAACTTTTCAGTTTCTGAGAATTTTCAAAATTTCAAAAATTTGGCTAACACCCTAAATTTTCGAAAAATTTCGCCATAACCTCCCCTGCACCGGGAGCATCGGGGAATTTCAAATAGCTTCCCCGGTCCTTCAGATATCTAAAAGAAAAAGAAAAAGCCAAGCGGCTAGCCAATAGGCTCACAAAATCATCATCACCCAAACAAAACAGGAAATTATGTAGTAAACATGTACCTATTTGTCGGGCAAACAAATTTTATTCTCTGCTCTAGCCTCCTTGCTATGACCTGCTCAATGTAAGTATATGTATATGCAAGCAAATGCGACCAATTTTCAATACAGTTCAATATTTGGTTCAATTAGGCATAAATGGTTCAAAATTAGCAAACAAATAAACAAACAACACAAACATCAATCAATTAGTGAATTAGAGTTTCAAATTCATAATTTTGATATATATACTGAAAATCTTGTTTTTGATGCCAATTCACAACAATGTGTTCTAGCTATATAAGTTTTGGTTCTCACACCAGCCTAATGGAAATATATAGAAGTCACACCTTCGAAACACGAACATAAATACTGATGATGTGGCCACATCATCAGAATTATCCCCGCGTGTCTAGAATGTGATTCTATCTCTATCCAGTATATTAAAACTTCGAATATACGTTCATGACGCGTATACGCGAAATCTATATATACTCGATTGTCCATATTCAAAATAAATAAACATTCAAATACGTATAGAACGATTTAAATTTTTAAAACAAAATTGTTTTCATTTGAAAAAGTATACTCTTCACACTCGTTCTAGGATACTACTGATCCTATCTCTAACGAGTCATTCTAATTGGATATTACTAACCCAATATCTGATGAATTCTTTCGTATGGTTCTAATGTGTCTTGTTCTCGAGCTCTGTAAACCAAAGCTCTGATACCAAATGAAACGACCCGTAACTTCCCCGTGAAGGAAAGCACGGATAGAATTGAGTACAAGACAAAATAGAACGCAGACGGAAGAAGATTTCATTGTTATTACAACAATTCCATCAGATACAAGAATATACAGAGTATAAATGAATAAATTACATTCGATAAATATCAGAGATTACAATGAATTACATAGCAGCGGAAAATAATACAAAAGCACAACTAGAAGTGATACACGGATACAGAGCTTTCCGAGCATCGTTCCAGCTGTTAATCAGGACCCTGTGAATATAAATCTGCAAAACCAAAACTACTAGCTGCCCGTGCGGAAAATAGGGGCACCCAGAGTTTAGGTTAAAACAATAAACTCCAAGTCAGTCATGTGACTGGTGTGAGAACTAAAACAGTTATTTAAAACTTTACTTTAAAAGAGAGTAATTCAAGGGACCACGCCGTATAACATGGAACGGGTTTCCTCCCAAGAATACTAGTGCATAGAGTAAACAGCGCAATGCTTTTTAGAAAAATGAAGCTATTATAAGACCCAGGTCCCATCACACAATGCAACGCAAGCCGGAGGATAGGGTTTTCCCTTATAATTGCCAAACATGCTTGGTACGTTTAAAACAAATCACTTGATACTATAATAAGTGTATAGTGTCAAAACATTTTCAATCATAAATATCAATCATAGACGGCATGGGTACCATATATCATGTCGCCGTACTAGTTCTACAATTAAAACCGCAATATCACGTATTGGAAATTGGATTCCATCATGAGCCGAGGCAAGGGGCAAGCTCCTCTCCGCGTTCGAGACACTCTAGCAAATGTCCCAGGACCCCACTTTGATCCTTGGAATCGGCTGGGCCGGTCCTCTCTTACTTTTGAGGATTAGTTATTCCTGAACACACGTTTCCCGGTCCTTACAGACCTATATCCGAGGCGCCTCGTATCCAACAACCACACAGGTGAAAAATATATAAATGTCAGGGCTGGTAGGTCACTGACACCACCCTAGCTAGAAAGAAACGTCGTGCTCTCCCAGCGGTCCGTCTCCCGTTTTTGACTCATACTGAGGTGTGAGGCTCGCGAATTCACGTTATACACAAAGCTATGCCACACAGGCCGTGCTTTGATCATCAACCACCAGACTTTGCTTTTCAACAGAAGCCCTGATCAATTGCCACTTACGCATGCCACACAGGCAATTCACTCCATGCGTTTGATATCCATCAATATATAACCCCTGAGCTCGTACGTCTCAGAGAAGGGCGTTAAGCAAGAGAATAAATTCTCCGCCGCCAAACAGATATATATTTAATAGAGATCAATCACACGGACTAAAATACAATGTCAGACACACAGTCCATTTACAAGTCCGTTCTGGGTCTGAACAAAACCGAAGGCACTTTCCTCGCATATCCATCCATCTCCAGGTACGTCTGGACGATCACCGACTGTTTCCCTCATCTTGGGTGTACAGCCCAATCAAGATCATCAGTAATCACCCAAACGATGTGAAGACTTCCGGTCTTCAACCACCGTCTTCATCTTCGACATCTCGTCGAATCGGTTATTCAGAATGGGTATAATCCGGCCTTTCTGAATAACCCACATATATAATAAACAAATGTTACACAAACACAACAATCGCCTCATTCCAATTCAGAATATTCTTTTATTCACCAAAATCACATTCTTAGGGCAAGGTTCCCATTAATTTTATCCAAGATAAATTCTTCTAAATTTATTCTTTAATCTTCCTTTGGATATCACTTCAAACTAGTCGGGATTAACGAACCACACCGAAGTAATTATTTATTTTATTTCCCAATCCCAACCTATATCCCATGGAGAAAACTGGTAATACTCCACATCTAACACCACTGTGTTATCGGTAAAATTAATTACCATTTCACGTTCAAATCTAATTAAAGATTTAATTATCGCTTTGGAGCAAAACTGGTGGTACTCCATTCTCGATCACCTTTCAGATTTGATAATTTAAATTATCAATTCACATTTTAATCTAATTAAAGATTCATTAAAACTCCACTTAGTTTTAATCTTTTCAAAAATCAATATCCTGCCTTTAACTGGGTTAAAGAACCAATGTCATCAAAACACGATTCACGACAAACCCAAATCACATTTGATATTAAATACAAGGCTCTGAATAGAAAATATATCGACTTATATTCAATACCAAATTCTGAAACCAACAAATATCGTATTGGAAATAACGATATAAAATATATCTTTCAAATTCCCATAACAATATCTGTATAGTCACGAAATCCAACATCGAAATATCCCGAAGGTAATTTCGATTCAGCTCCATTCCAATCCACGTATTGGAAATTATCAATTATTTTCAAAATCACTTTCAAATTCAATTTATTTATTTTAAAAATAAATTGATTTCAATTCTAGTTCAAAACTAGTTCATTTCGATAAAAATCTATTTTTATCTTTTCAAATATGGAGTTTTCCAGCCCAAATCTTTCCAATTCACATATTATAATTTTACACAAATTATAGATATTTTTAATAATTTTATCAAGGCCCGTACAGTCGATTTCCAACAACGGCCATCGAACTGCACTTACAGCGACCTTTTTCGAATTTCATTTGGACATAATTCCAAATCCAACCGTTAGATTTCAAATTTCTAATATTCATTGGAAAGCTCTTTTCGATACGAACCCAACGGTTCCGGTTTTAGGAGAATCCGACGGTCGGATCTCCCGCAATGTCCGTTTGAAATAAATGGTCGAAATTCACGAACTACCGCGGCGCGGCGCGTTCTATTCAGGCCATTATATATATAATATATATATTTCGTCGATTTCCTTTTTAAAACGTATTATATAAATAGTTTTAAAATTCGTTTCAAAACCATTTCAACACTATTTCCATTCAAAGCCAAAATTGAATTCTTCTTTATAAATTCGTTTTAGAATTCATTTCTATTCAATTCAAATTTTAATTCAATTTGAATTCATTTCAATTCATTTCAATTCACTTTCAATTCAATTTGAATTCGTTTTCAATTCATTTCGAAATCGTTTTCAATTCAATTCGTTTCGAAATCGTTTTCAATTCAATTCATTTCGAAATCGTTTTAAAATCGATATAAATATCGTTCACGTCGAAATAACGCATCTCTAATCAACACGGCTTTATATTTTTCAAAACTCCTTTATTCTATCCAACAAATGAATATTTATCCCATTCAACACATGAATCTATATTTCTTTCAATACACGACTAATCTCAACACATGAGTACTGTCAACACATCACTATTTTTGTTATGTAAAATATTTTATAAAACTATGGTATCTATCGTTTGATTTTAATCAGATTCCTACTGAGGAGTAGTTCTAATTTTAAATATGATAAAGATGTAATTTTTATTATTTAAAATATTTTACTCAACACACGAATATTTTCAACACATGAACATCGTCAACACATGACTATTTCTATATTCAACACATGTATTTTCTTTTATAATATTCGTTGTTTTCCCGATTGGAATGAGGCCCAATCAATCACCATATAATGTTAATTATATGGATTCCATACAACACATGTATATAATAGCATGGAAAAATAATCAATCATCAACCAAAGTGCACTACACTGTATAAGCATCAAATATAGATATCTGACGCTTATAACAGCCTGTCAATCAATCGATCGACATATTCAATCAATCAGGATGAGTGAACTTCAAATTTCATCCCAACACCCGTGTGGGGTTTCAAACAATCAAACACAGATTTTTTTTGTGCAGTTGGGCGATGTGTAAAATTTATCGACCCAATCAATGTCCTTCAAATCAGTGTACATAAACAAACCGTCCGGTTTGTAAATGAATATTTTATTTATTCACTTTCACGTTAAAAATTATATTTTAACGATAAAATATTCTATTTCAACACTTGAATTTCTATTCATTTCATTTACACAATAAAAATGATATTTTTATTTTTCTAACATATTTTAGAAAATTTCGGCGGCATAACGGCACGATACTAGAAACGGAACAAGGCCTAGCCTTATTCCCGGTCTAGTGAAGGCCCACGCCATTCACACATCAATCAAATCACTATTGTTATGCAAACCACAAAATTTGGAGTAAGAGTCTAACCTAGCCTTACTCCTTCGCCTTATAACGGCGCACGTCTAGTCCTAACCCATTTATCGATTCGATTTTCCACACCACAAACCACATTCAAACCTATATCGCAATCAATCACCAAACAGCCAAACAAACAAGTCCATGGTCTGTGGACGATTGTGTCGGGTGCTACTAAACACCGTTTGCATCCTAGTATATATATATATATAACTAGAAAATAAATTGAAGAGTGAGAAATTCTCACCGAAAGCTATCCAATACCCCGACACTCCTATTGTAGAGATCTTCGTCGTTCTCGCCTTTTCTTCCATCTCCGTTCCCCGTAGTCACTACATATATAAAAATCACACATTTTTATATTTCGATGTCTTTAAAATAAAAATCACATTTTTATTTATTTACTTTCAATTTAAAAATCATATTTTTATAATCACTTCATATATTTAAAAATCGAATTTTTACTACGCTATTCAATATATAAAAAAACAAATTTTTACTACTATGTTATATAGATAAAAATTATATTTTTATCATGCTATTTTCTATAAAAGATTTCGCCTTTTTAAATTTAAAGATTTCACCTTTTTTAAAAATCATCACTTGATTTCAACGTATATAAAATAAAAATCAGATTTTTATTTCGCTACATATACAAAGATGATATTTTTATATTCTCTATCCTATAAAGATCATATTTTTAATACTTTAAAAATATAAAAATCATATTTTTAATATTTTTATATAGTAAAGACTATATTTTTATTACTTTAAAAATATAAAAATCATATTTTTACTTCTTCTACTCAATAAAAATTCCGTCTTTTCTATTTTAAAGTTTAAACCCTTCTCTTTTTAAAGTTTAAATATTTTTCTATTTAAAATCTAAAAAATAAAATCAGTTTTTAAATCCTAAAAAAAAATCAGTTTTATTAAATCCTAAAAGAAAAACAGTTTTTAAATCCTCTATTTATATAAAATAAAAATAAAATAAATAAAGTAAAAATAAAAAAAAACTTACTGCATCGAAGAAAAGGGGGAGGGAGTATCGTGGCAGTCATCGCTGGAAGGGGGTGAGGGTGCGGCTGCTGATGGCGTCGCAGGCGAGGGAGTCGCTCAACGAAGAGGGGGTGGGGCTGTAGGGCTCGCGCGTTGGCCAGGAGGCGTCGGTTCGGTGATGTTGTGGGTGCGGTGGTGGATTGCGGCAGGGGGGGTGTGGCGCGTCGTGTTCTAGAAGGAGGGGGGAATCGAACGGTGGAAGGCTGAAGCTGGGGCACCTTGGGTGGCGGCGCGCCTTGGACGTCGGCGATCGTGGGGGGGGGGGGCTGCGGCGGCGGCGGCCAACGCGCCTCCATTTTTTTTTTTTTATTCTTTCTGAATTGATTTAAACGGGGGGGGAAAAGGAGATAAGGGGGTTTTTATTTTTTTATATTTTATTATTTAATTATTTTAAATTCAAAGAAGTTGACTTTTACATACGACCTCTAAACGAGGCCCACTGCCTGTCGCCCATAGCGTTTCACCCCCATTCCGAACACAATGGGATATGTATCGTAGGTTGATTCGATCATTTGAATCAGTTTCCGTTTAATTTACATTTAAATCACTATATTGAATTTTAAACGTACATTTCAAATCACCGGGGTCACATACTAACTCTAAAAATTCTCGAAAAATATTTTCTAGCTTCGTATTGACAATACGGTCCTAACAAAACTAGTTTCGTCGAATTCTGAGACCGTTAGAAAAATGGCCAATTTCCAGTCGATTAAAATCAACTGAAATGGTCAAAACGGGTTTTCCTTCGCCACGCTCACATATTGATTCGAAAAATTATGAAATTTGGAATCTAGCAATAATTCGACATCTCGGACCCAACAAAACTGGTTTCGTCGAAATCCGAGGTCATTTGCAAAATGTCCATTTTTAAGGGCCTGAATTCCATAGCGACTATTCAGAATTTTCAACTGGACATATCTTATCATTCCCGCTACGAAATTTTGATTTTTCGGATTCGTTGGAAAGATATTATCAATTAGATCCTAATGTTTTTGGTTTCACTAAAATCCGGATTGTTTTGCACCCGGTACATTCAATTGAAGTTTGAAATCGAATTACCGAACTACCGCGCCATTTTCAATTCTATTTTTAATTATATATAATTATTTATATTCTAATGACGACGTATAAAATATATACGTTGAATTCTATTCAAAATAAATTTCTCGTCGATATTATTTAAAATAATTCATTTTAAATATTCAAAATTCGCTAAAATTGCCAAAATAAAAATTTTAAACTGGTCCAGATTTTGCGGGTTATTACAGGGTTGATCGTCACTAGTGACCAACTTTTGACATCAACAAAGACACCATTGACGACAAACCCAAATCACATTTGATATTAAATACAAGGCTCTGAATAGAAAATATATCAGCTTATATTCAATATCAAATTCTACGACCAACAAATATCGTATTGGAAATAATGATATAAATATATCTTTCAAATTCCCATAACGATATCTGTTTCATCACGAAATCCAACATCGAAATATTCCAAAGACGATTTCGATTCAAATACATTCCA
This sequence comes from Allium sativum, assembly GCA_030737875.1. Lineage (NCBI taxonomy): Eukaryota > Viridiplantae > Streptophyta > Magnoliopsida > Asparagales > Amaryllidaceae > Allium > Allium sativum. The sequence continues at coordinate 191,111,128 of CM060915.1, read as the reverse complement.
ATTCAATTATTGGAATTTCTGGTTATTTTCAAATCCAATTTATTTATTTTAAAAATAAATATATTATTATTCTAGTTCAAAACTAGTTTATTTCGATAAAAATCTATTTTTATCTTTTCAAGTATGGAGTTTTTCATCCCAATTCTTCCCAAATCATTTCTTATGATTTTACACAAATTATTACTTTGTTTAATTAATTTTATTAAGGCCCGTACAATCGATTTCCATCAACGGCCATCGAACTGCACTTACAACGACCTTTTCCAAATTTGATTTGGACATAACTCCAACCGTTAGATTTCTAATTTCTAATATTCATTAGAAAGCCCTTTCGATACGAACCCAATGGTTCCGGTTTTAGGAGAATCCGACGGCCAGATCTCCCGTAACGTGAATTCGAATTCAATGGTCGAAATTCGCGAACTGCCGCAGCGCAGCGCGTTCTATTCAGGCCATTATATTATGTATATATATATATATAATATATATATATATATATTTCGTCGACTTCCATTTAAAACGAATTTTATAAATCGTTTTAAATTCGTTTCAAAAACAATTTCAACTTCCATTTCAAATTCAAATCAAATTGAATTTTTCCTTGTAAATTCATTTTAAATTCATTTCAAATTGATTTCAATTCAATTTCAATTCGAATTCATTTCTATTTAATTTCAATTCGGATTCATTTCAATTTAATTTCGAATCGAATTCATTTCAATTCAATTTCAATTAGAATTCATTTCTATTTAATTTCAATTCAAATTCATTTCTATTCAATTTCAATTCGAATTCATTTCTATTTAATTTCAATTCGAATTCATTTCTAAATATTCGATTTTGAAATCACTTTTCAATATTCGTTAAAAACAAATAAAATCAACAAAATTCCAGTTCGCGTTAAAATGGCGTTTAACTACTTAACACGGCTTCACATTTCAATATTCACTGAATATTATTTTAAATTTTTCAACAATTTTGAACTAGAATCAGACACAGTCAATTACCATATAATTTCAGTTATATGGATTTCATCAAATTCATATATACAACAATGACAATAAACACCCAACCATCATCCAAAGTGCGTTCTACATTATATAAGCATCAAATATAAATATTTAACTCTTATAACAGCCTATCAATCAATCGATCGACATACAACTAATTATTGAGACTAGTGTATGTCGTATATCATCCCAATACCCGTGTGGGGTTTCAAACAATCAAACACAGATTTTATTTGTGCAGTTGGGCGATGTGTAAAATTTATCGTCCCAATCCATATCAGTCGAATGTGTGTATATAAACAAAGCATTCGATTTGTTTATAAATATTTATTTCTTTTTGTATACACGTTAAAAATCATATTTTTAACTATAAAATATTTTCCAGTATAAAATATTTTATTTCATTTCACATCACTTAATCAACTACACATCAAAATCAAGCAAACAAGCATACAAACCGTCCATGGTCTGTGGACGACGGGTGTCGGGTGCTGCTAAACACCTTCTGCATTGTAGTATATATTTTAACTAGAAAAAGAAAATTGAAGGTAAGGAGTTCTCACCAAGAGCTAAACCAAACGTCATGACTACTCATATGTAGGAAATCTCCGCCATGCTTCCAACGAGATCTGTTTCACGCGGTATACGTTAAAATTTATTTTTTTTGTTTCAAAGCCATATTATAAAAATTCAATTTTCAATCCGCTTCTCCTATAAAAATTGAATTTTTATTCCGTTACAACACATATGAAAACCGTATTTTTATAATCTCTGCTATATAAAAATCATATTTTTATAATCTCTACTGTATAAAAATCATATTTTTATCTTCATGCTTGTATAAGAATTATATTTTAACTTCTCTCTCTTCGCTTTCATATGATTAAAAATCTTACCTTTATCATGTTAAAGATTCCATCTTCATGAATATAAAACAGAATAAAAAATTTAAAATAAATGTAAATAAATAGAAGTACTCACTGTATTTAGTCGTAGGAGTTCACGGTGGTCGTTGGAGGCGGTCAGAGGCTCGGGGCTAAATTACGAAGCCGAGTCTCGACAAAAATTGGGTTTTTCTTGTAATAGGGCGTGCTGTTAAGAATGGCGGGTCAGGGGGGCGGCGGTTTGGGTCATGGGTGGTGGCAGGTGGCAGCGCTGGCCGGATGGGGGTCGTGGGTGGCGGATTGGGGTTTAAATAGGTTTGTGTCTGGGCTGTGGGAGCTTGGGGCGTTGAACTGGGCTGGAAAGGATGGGGGAGGATCGGAGAGAGGTGCGCGTTGGTCTTGTGGAGGTGGAGACGGAGCACCGCCGGCCCTGGGAGCTCGAGCGCGAGTTGTTTTTTTTCTTCTTTTCGATTTCCTCAAATGAACGGCGGGAAGGGTAGGAGGGATAGTAGGAGAAAGGGTCGACTTATTTATATTTATTTAACTATTTAATTCCAAAAGCAATTTTTTATTTTGAACTCGAAATCGAACCCACCGACTGTCATCCTTAGCTAATTACCCCCATTCCGAACACAATGGGATATGTTTCGTAAGCCAATTCAGCCGTTTCAATATGTTTCCATTCAAATTGACATTTAAATCTGTATATTGAATTTGAACGCACATTTCAATTCACTGGGGTCACATACAGACTCTAAAAATTCCAGAAAAATTATTTCTAGCTTCGTACTGATGATACGTTCCTAACAAAACTAGTTTCATCGAATTCTGAGACATTTTAAAAAATGGCCATTTTTAAGGGCCGGAATTCCATAATGACTATTCTGAATTTTCAACTGGACATAACTTTTGATTCCCGCTATGAAAATTCTATTATTCGGATTCGTTGGAAAGATATTCTCAAATAGATTCTAATATTTTTGGTTTCGTTAAAATCCAGTTTATTTTGAATCCTGTACATTCATTTGAACTTTGAAATCGAATTTTCGAACTACCGCGCCATTTCAGTCTCGTTATATAATTAAAATAAATTATTTATATTCTGACGACGATTCGAATAAATATATACGTTCTAATTCTATTAAAAATAAATTTCTCGTCGCTATTATTTAAAATAGTTCGTTTTAAATATTCAAAATTCACTAAAATTGCCAAAATAAAAATTTTAAATTGGCTCAGATTTCCGGGTTATTACAATCTCCCTTACTTAAAACTTTTCGTCCCCGAAAAGGAACGAAGCCGAAAGTTGTTGAACAAATCAACTCAACTTTCATTCTTTTCATTATGGCTTAAGTTCTTCAACTTTTCAGTTTCTAAGAACTTTTTAATTTTTCCAAAAATTTGGCTAACACCCTAAATTTTCGAAAAATTTCGCCATAACCTCCCCTGCACCGGGGACTTCGGGATATTTCATATAACCTCCCATGGCCTTCTTCAATCCAAAAGAAAAAGAAAAATCCAAGCAGCTAGCCAGTCGGCTCAAAAAATCATCATCACCCAAACAAAACAGTAAATTATGGTAAACATGTACCTATTTGTCGGGCAAACAATTTTATTCTGCTGCTCCAGCCTCCTTGCTATGACCTGTTCAATGTATGTACATGTATATGCATGCAAATGCGACAAATTTTCAATCCAGTTCACTATTTGGTTCAATTTGGTTAAAGGTTCAAAGTTTAATTAATCAACCACTAATCAAACAACACAATCAACAATCAATTAGTTGATTATCATTTCAAATTCATAACTTCGATACATAGTCAAAAAATCACATTTTTGATGCCAAATCACAACAATAAGCCCTATCTAGTTTTGGTTCCCACACCAGTCAATTGGAAATATATAGAAATCCCACTTTCGAAACTCGAACACAAGTGCTGATGATGACATGCCACCATTAGAACCATCTTCGGGCGACTAGAATGTGATTCTATATCTATCTAGTATATTAAAACTTCGAATACACGTTTGCAAGGCGTATAAGAAAAATCTTAAATACTGGATTGTCCAAATTCAATATAAAATAATTAATCAAATACAAATAATTGATTTAAATTTTCAAAACAAAAATTGTTTTCATTTTCAAAATGTACTCTTCGCACTCGTTCTAGGATACTACTGATCCCATCTCTAACGAGTCATTCTCATGGATATTACTAATCCAATTTATGATGAATTCTTTCGTTTGGTTCTAACGTGTCTTGTTCTCCGAGCTCTGTAAACCAAAGCTCTGATACCAAATGAAGCGACCCGAACTTCCCCAGTCTCCGAAGAGAAGAGAAAGAACGAATTACTTTGAGGACAAGACGAATTATAACGCAGACAGAAGAACATTTCATTGTTAATTACAACAATTCCATCAGAATACAAGAATATACAGAGTATGAATAAATATTATAACATTAGAAAATATCAGAGATTACAATACATTACATAGCAGCGAAAAATAATACCATACACAACAAGAATAAGATATACGGATACAGAGCTTTCCGTATATCATGCCAGCTGTATATCAGGATCCTGTGAATATAAATCTGCAAAAACCAAAACTACTAGCTTCCCGTGTCAAAATAATGGCATCCAGAGTTTAGGTTAAAACAATAAACTCCAGGTCAGTCATGTGACTGGTGTGAGAACTAAAACAGTTATTAATCTTTTTTTTAAAGTTAGGTAAATCAATGGACCACGCCGTATAACATGGAACGGGTTTCCTCCCAAGAATACCAGTGCATAAAACAAACAGCGCGATGCTAAATAAAGAAAAATGAAGCTATTATAAGACCCAGGTCGCATCACACAATGCAACGCAAGCTGGAGGATAGGGTTTTTAGCTTAAAATAGCCAAGAATGCTTGATACGTTTAAAACAAATCATTTGATACTATTATAAGTGCATAGTGTATAAAACAACTTCAAATCAAAAGTATCAATCGTAGAAGGCATAAGCGCCCCATCCTACTATGTCGCCATACTAGGCTCTACAAGTAAAACTGCAAAGTCACGTATTGGAAGTTGGATTTCCATCTATGAACCGAGGCCAAAGATAGTCTGATTCGAGACTATCGGGCCCGAGTCTTAAGATCAGAGCTCGAGTGACCCTTGGATCATCAGGGCCGTTCCACCGATGTGGATTAAAATGCCTGAACACTACGTTTCCCTGTCCTTTGGGGCGTAAATGAGCCAACGAATGACTCCATCGGCTTCACATAGTCACCGATATATCTGAGGTGCCTCGCAACAGCAATAACCACATAAGTCAAACTGGTCAGGGCATGTAAAACCACTGACGCCTCTTTTAGCTAGAAAGAAACGCATGCCCTCCCTGAGGTCCTATCCTATGCCTAGTTCACAACCGGGGTGTGAGGCTGCGAATCAACGCTACACAAAGCTATGCCACACAAGCCGAGCTTTGATCATCAACCACAAGACTTTGCTTTTCAACAGAAGCCTTGATCAAATTGCCACTTAGGCATGCCACACACGCAATTCACTCCATGCGATTAATATCCATCAATATATAACCCCTGAGCTTGTACATCTCAGAGAAGGGCGTTAGGCAAGAGAATTAATTCTCCGCCGCCAAACTGATATATATATATATTTAATAGAAATCAATCACACGGAATAAAATCCAATATCAGACACACAGTCCATTTACTAGTTCGTTTTGGGTCTGAAGGAAACCGGAGGAACCTTGTACCACGCATATCCATCGATTTCCAAGTACGTCTGGACGACCACCAACTGATTCCCTCCTCTTGGGTGTACGACCCAATCAAGATCATCAGTAATCACCCAAACGACGTGAAGACTTCCGGTCTTCGACCACCGTCTTCATCCTCGACACCACGTCAAATCAGTTATTCAGAATGGGATAAACACGGTCTTTCTGAATAACTCGTGTATATAATAAACAAGTGTTACACAAACACACCATACGCCTCATTCCAATTCATCAGTCACTAACCGTAAATTAGCAAGAGAATAATTCCCCAAACATTAAACCCGAAGGCTGAAACCAACATCAGATCGATACCCAGGAAACCATTCTTCTTAGCTAACCTCCAGTTAGTTTCTAAATTTCACATTCTTAGGTAAAGGTTCCCATTAATTTTATCAAAGATAAATTCTTTTAAATTTATTCTTTAATCTTCTTTTGAATATCACTTCAAACTAGTTGGGATTAACGAACCTTACCGAAGTAATCATTTGTTTTAATTTCCCAATCCCAACCTATTCATCCCATGAAGTAAAACTAGTAATACTTCATATCTAACACCACAGTGTTATCAGAAAATTCAATTACCATTTCACGTTCAAATCTAATTAATAAAGATTTACCTATCGCCTGGAGCAAAACTGGTGATACTCCATTCTCGATCTTTTCAATCTAATTAAAGATTCATTAAAACTCCACTTAGTTTTAATTTTAACTGGGTTAAAAATCAATGTCATTTAAAACACGATTCACGATAAACCCAAAATCACACTCCATTCTACCAGCTTTTAATCGTAAAATAGCAAGTGAGCAATTCCCTAAGTATTAACCCCGAAGGCCGAAACCAACATCAGATCAATACCCAAGAAACCATTCAACTTAGCTAATCTCCAGTTAGTTTCTGATTTTCTTAACTCCGTTGGGTCTAAGAACAGTATTATTGAAGATACCGTTCACATCAACCCAAAATCACATTCCATTAATTATCGGGTTAAAGAACCGGTGTTATTTAAAACACCGTTCACGATAAACCCAAAAATCAATTCAAATTCAATTCCACTTAAATACCATTTAATTGGTACACTTCATTAAATCTAAATAAAAGATTTAATCTTTTTCCCAACTGGGTTTAAGGACAGTGTTAATGAAGACACCATTCACGACAAAACCAAATCACATTTGATATTAAATACAAGGCTCTGAACAGAAAATATATCGGCTTATATTCAATATCAAATTCTACGACCAACAAATATCGTATTGGAAATAACGATATAAATATAACTTTCAAATTCCCATAACAATATCTGTTTATCACGAAATCCAACATCAAAATATTCCAAAGATGATTTCGATTCAAATCCATTCCAATTCAATTATTGGAATTTCTGGTTATTTTCAAAACCATTTCAAATCCAATTAATTTATTTTAAAAATAAATAAATAATTATTCTAGTTCAAAACTAGTTTATTTCGATAAAAATCTATTTTTATCTTTTCAAATATGGAGTTTTTCAACCTAATTCTTCCCAAATCATTTCTTATGATTTTACACAAATTATTACTATTTTTAATAATTTTATCAAGGCCCGTACAGTCGATTTCCATCAACGACCATCGAACTGCACTTACAGCGAGTTTTTCCAAATTTAATTTGGACATAATTCCAAATCCAACCGTTAGATTTCTAATTTCTAATATTCGGTAGAAAGATCTTTTCTATACAAACCCAACGGTTCCTGTTTTAGGAGAATCCGACGGTCAGATCTCCCGTAACGTTAATTCGAAGTCAATGGTCGAAATTCGCTAACTGCCGCAGCGCGGCGCATTCTATTCCGGCCATTATATTATATATATATATATAATATATAATATATTTCGTCGACTTCCATTTAAAACGAAATTTATAAATCGTTTTAAATTCGTTTCAAAAACAATTTCAACTTCCATTTCAAATTCAAATCAAAATTGAATTTTCCTTATAAATTCATTTTAAATTCATTTCAAATTGATTTCAATTCAAATTCATTTCAATTCAATTTCAATTCGAATTCATTTCTATTTAATTTCAATTCGAATTCATTTCAATTCAATTTCAATTCGAGTTCAATTCAATTCAATTTCAATTTGAATTCATTTCTATTTAATTTCAATTCGAATTCATTTCTATTCAATTTCAATTCGAATTCATTTCTATTTAATTTCAATTCGAATTCATTTCTAAATATTCGATTTTGAAATAACTTTTCAATATTCATTAAAAACAAATAAAATCGACAAAATTCCCGTTTACGTTGAAATGGCGTTTTGTGACGGCAAAGAATTTCGCTCGGTCCGAACCAGTCGCTAAACCGACATAGACCGTTCGAAACGCCCTATCGTTTGAGAACAAGACAAAACAGAACGCAAACAGAAGAACATTTCATTGTATATTACAACAATGCATCAGATTACAAGAATATACAGAGTATAAATGAATAAATATTACACAGAAATATCAGAGATTTAAATTACATTTAAATACATAGCAGCGGAAAATAATACAATACACAACTAGAAGTAGATATACGGATACAAAGCTTTCCGGATATCGTTCCAGCTGTAAACCAGGATCCTGTGAATATAAATCTGCAAAACCAAAACTACTAGTTGCCCGTGTCAAAATAAGGGCACCCAGAGTTTAGGTTAAAACAATAAACTCCAGGTCAGTCATGTGACTGGTGTGAGAACTAAAACAGTTATTAATCTTTATTTTAAAACATTAGGTAAATCAAGGGACCACGCCGTATAACATGGAACGGGTTTCCTCCCAAGAATACCAGTGCATAAAATAAACAGCGCAATGCTAAATAAAGAAAAATGAAGCTGTTATAAGACCCAGGCCCTATCACACAATGCAACGCAAGCCGGGGGATTGGGTTTTCCCTTATAACAGCCAAAGAATGCTTGATACGTTTAAAACAAATCATTTTGATACTATTATAGGTGCATAGTGTATAAAACAACTTCAAATCATAAGTATCAATCATAGACGACATGAGCGTCCCATGCCACTATGTCGCCATGTATAGGTTTACAAATAAAACCGCAAATGTCACGTATTTGGAAATTGGATTTCCATCTATGAACCGAGGCAAAAGATAGTCCTCTACCGATTCGAGACTGTCTAGCCCGAGCCTCAGGAACAGCCGCAACTGCCCCTTGGATCCTCAGGGCCGGTCCACCGATGTGGATTATTATGCCTGAACACTACGTCTCCCGACCCTATGGGGTGTAAGTCTGGTCCGTCAGCCGACCAGAATGCATCGGCCGAAACCGATATAACCGAGGCGCCTCGCAACAGCAACAACCACATAAGTCAAACTCGTCAGGGCGTGTAAAACCACTGACGCCACTTCTAGCTAGAAAGAAACGTATGCCCTCCCTGACGTCCGTCTCCCGTTTTTGGTTCATACCGGGTGTGAAACTCGCGAAGCAAACGTTACACAAAGCTACGCCACAAAGGCCTTGCTTTGATCATCACCACAAGACTTTGCTTTTCAACAGAAGCCTCGATCAATTGCCACTTAGGCATGCCACACAGGCAATTCACTCCGATTTTTATTATCGAACAATTTATTTCAAAATATGAACACCATTCAACACATGAATTTCTAAACAACGAATGAATATCAATTCAACACATGAATGTTTTCTATATAAGGAATAAATATACTTTAAGCATATGAAAATAATTCAAACACACAAATATTATTCAAAATTTCGGCAGCATAACGGCAGGGTAGTTACACCGGCACCGTCCCTAGTACGGCTCCTCGCTCTACCTTAAAACCTCGCGGTTTTTGACAATGGGGATCATGCATCTAGTTCGCACGCAGGCGGCATGTATATATTTATTTCATTTCCACAAACTAATCCTATGTGGTTTTAACCAAATATTTCACAACCACAAACGGGTATTTTTCAACCACAATCAACCAATATCAATCACAAACAATCCCAAACAACCAATCGCTATCAATCAATTTTCACCACAATTTCAACCAATAAATATCGTCCATGGTTTGTGGACGAGGGGCGTATATATATATATATATAGATATTTATATATAGCAATTCACTTTCATTTTCACACATATATATTATTTATATATGGCCATTTCAACCAATAATCAAACCACTTTCGACTTTGTTCCTTTTCGGGGACGAAAAGTTTTAAGTGGGGGAGATTGTAACAACCCGAAAATCTGGGCCAGTTTATTTTTGCAATTTTGGCGAATTTTGATTATTTAAAATGAATTATTTTAAATAATATCGACGAGAAATTTATTTTGAATATAATTCGAACGTATATATTATACGCGTCGTCGTTAGAATATAAATATTTATATATAATTATAAATAGAATTGAAAATGGCGCGGTAGTTCGATAATTCGATTTCAAACTTCAATTGAATGTACCGGGTGCAAAATAATCCGGATTTTAGTGAAACCAAAAACATTAGGATCTATTCGTGAATTTCTTTCCAACGAATCTGGAAAATCAAGATTTCATAGAGGGAATCAAAAGATATGTCCAGTTGAAAATTCTGAATAGTCGCTATGGAATTCAGGCCCTTAAAAATGGACATTTTGCAAACGACCTCGGATTTCGACGAAACCAGTTTTGTTGGGTCCGTGGTGTCAAGTTATTGCTAGGTTTCAAATTTCATAATTTTTCGAATCAATATGTGAGCGTGGCAAAGGAAAACGCGTTTGACCAGTTTCAGTTGATTTTAATCGACTGGAAAATGGCCATTTTTCTAACGGTCTCAGAATTCGACGAAACTAGTTTTGTTAGGACCGTATTGTCAATACGAAGCTAGAAAATATTTTTCTGGAATTTTTCGTGTTAGTATGTGACCCCGGTAATTTGAAATGTACGTTTAAAATTCAATATAGTGATTTAAATGTAAATTCAACGGAAACTGATTGTAACAGCCGAATCATCTTGCGAAACATATTCCATTGTGTTCGGAATAGGGGTAATTAGCTAGGGGCGACGGTCGTTGGGTTTGATTCGGAATCCAAATGCAATAAAACCCTAATTCTCAAATTAAATAATATAAAAATAATATTTATATAAAATTTTGACCAATCACAAACCCTTATTTCTATCACCCCGTAAAGGAGCCGCCCTTCATCAAATTCGACGGCGAAAATTGCTGAATCCTTCTCCCTCAATTTTCCTTTAATCCATTCAGCAAAATTAAAAATTGAAACATGGAAATCAAAGAGATTTCTGTCAGCTTTAGATCCATACCAATCTTAGGTTGTATCGTATTGGAATCGAGGAGCTACAGGCGCTCGAACTCGTTCGATTCGCACCCGTTTCTAGGGCTTGCGGGAGCACCGAAGGCGACGCGACTCAGGGTGGAGGTAGGCGACGCTGGCGGCTCCAAGGTGGCGGGCTCCGATCTCCTCCACGACGTCGGTGGCGATGGCGAACTCCAACCCTAATGGTGGAGCAACCTGAAATGCGAACACAGTAAGCCTCTCTTAGTTTTTTTTTTATATATATAAATCAATTGTTTTAAAACTGAAATAAATATTGTTTTTAAAATATGTTTTAAAATAAATAACATAGAAATCAAAAGGGAATATATATATATATATAGGAAAAAAAAAGCATAGAACAAAAAGAAAAAATAGGATTTTTATATATTGAACTTCGATAGAAAAATAGGATTTTTATATATTGAACTTCGATAGAAAAATAGGATTTTTATATATTGAACTTCGATAGAAAAATAGGATTTTTATATATTGAACTTCGATAGAAAAATAGGATTTTTATATATTGAACTTCGATAGAAAAATAGGATTTTTATATATTGAACTTCAAAATAAAAATATGATTTTTATATATTGAATAGCGAAGTAAAAATTCGATTTTTACATAGGTAGTGAAAGCGGGCAACGAAGGTGACAAAAGGGCGAGGACGAAGAAGATTTATATCAAAGAAGAGTCAAGATGCTTGGATAGCTATATGTGAGAATTTCTCACCTTTCAATTTCTTTTCTAGTTATATATATATACTAGGATGCAGACGGTGCTTAGTAGCACCCGACACAATCGTCCACAGACCATGGACTTGTTTGTTTGGTTGCATAGCTTAGTTATATGATTTGATTTGAATTTGGTTGTTTGGTGATTTTGATTGATGTGTGAATGGCGTGGGCCTTCACTAGACCGGGGATAAGGCTAAGCCTCGTCCCGTTTCTAGTATCGTGCCGTTATGCCGCCGAAATTTTCTAAAATAAGTTAGAAAAATAAAGATATCATTTTATTGAATAAAATGTTTTATCGTTAAAAATATAATTTTTAACGTCAATATGAATATAGTGAATGTAAATAAATAAAAATTCATTTACAAACCGGACGGTTTGTTTATGTACACCTATTTGAAGGACGTTGATTGGGACGATAAATTTTACACATCGCCCAACTGCACAACTAAAATCTGTGTTTGATTGTTTGAAAACCCCACACGGGTGTTGGGATGAAATATGAATTTCACTCATCCTGATTGATTAAATATGTCGATCGATTGATTGACAGGCTGTTATAAGCGTTGAATATCTACATTTGATGCTTATACAGTGTAGTGCACTTTGGTTGATGGTTGATTATTTTTCAATGCTATGATATACATGTGTTGTATGAAAATCCATATAATTAACTTTATATGGTAATTGATTGGGCCTCATTCCAATTTGAAAAATAAAGAATATTATAAAATAAAAGTTCATGTGTTGACAGTACTCATCCATTGAGATTGGTCATGTGTTGAACGAAATATTTTAGTAATAAAATTTACATCTTTAAGAATATTATAAAATAAAAGTTCATGTGTTGACAGTACTCATCCATTGAGATTGGTCATGTGTTGAACGAAATATTTTAGTAATAAAATTTACATCTTTATCAATATTATAAAATAAAGGTTCATGTGTTGACAGTCTCATCCATTGAGATTGGTCATGTGTTGAACGAAATATTTTGATAATAACAACTATTTTGAAAAAGAAATATTTGAAATAGAATATTTGAAAATAGAAATTTATGAAGCCGTGTTGATTAGATTGACGCCATTTTGACGTGAATGATATTTATATCGATTTTATTCATTTCGAAATGAATTGAATTGAAAACGATTTCGAAATGAATTGAATTGAAAACGATTTCGAAATGAATTGAATTGAAAACGATTTCGAAATGAATTGAATTGAAAACGATTTCGAAATGAATTGAATTGAAAACGATTTCGAGATGAATTGAATTGAAAACGATTTCGAGATGAATTGAATTGAAAACGATTTCGAAATGAATTGAATTGTAAACGATTTCGAAATGAATTGAATTGAAAACGATTTCGAAATGAATTGAATTGAAAACGATTTCGAAATGAATTGAATTGAAAACGATTTCGAAATGAATTGAATTGAAAACGATTTCGAAATGAATTGAATTGAAAACGATTTCGAAACGAATTGAATTGAAAACGAATTGAAATGTATTCAAATTGAATTGAAATTTGAATTGAATAGAAATGAATTTTAAAACGAATTTATAAAGAAGAATTCAATTTTGATTTGAATTGAAATGGAAGTTGAAATTGCTTTTGAAACGAATTTTAAAACTATTTATATAATTCGTTTTAAATAGAAATCGACGAAATATATATTATATATATTATATATATAATATAATGGCCTGAATAGAACGCGCCGCGCCGCGGCAGTTCGTGAATTTCGACCATTTATTTCAAACAGACATTACGGGAGATCCGACCGTCGGATTCTCCTAAAACCGGAACCGTTGGGTTCGTATCGAAAAGAGCTTTCTAACAAATGTTAGAAATTTGAAATCTAACGGTTGGATTTGGAGATACGTCCAAATCAAATACGAAAAAGGTCGCTGTAAGTGCAGTTCGATGGCCATTGATGGAAATCGACTGTACGGGCCTTGATAAAATTATTAAAAATAGCAATAATTTGTGTAAAATCATAAGAAATGATTTGTGAAGATTTGGGATGAAAAAACTCCATATTTGAAAAGATAAAAATAGATTTTTATCGAACTGAACTAGTTTTGAACTAGAAATATAATTCTATTTATTTTTAAATAAATAAATTGAATTTGAAAAGGGTTTTAAAAATAACCAGAATTTCCAATGATTGCATTGGAGTGGATTTGAATCGAAATTGTCTTCGAAATATTTCGATGTTGGAATTCGTGATTATACGGATGTTGTTACGGAAATTTGAAAGATATATATTTATATCGTTATTTCCAATACGACATTTGTTAATCGTAGAATTTGATATTGAATATAAGCCGATATATTTTCTATTCAGAGCCTTATATTGAATATCAAATGTGATTTGGGTTTGTCGTGAATGGTGTCTTCACTAACACTGTTATTGAACCCAGTTGAGAAAAGATTAAATCTTTTTATTTAGATTTTATGAAGTGTACCAATTAAATAATATTTAATTGGAAGTGAATTGATATTGATTTTGGGTTTATCGTGAACGGTGCTTTAAATAACACTCGTTCTTTAACCCGATAATCAATGAATGTGACTTTGGGTTTATCGTGAACCGTGTTTTAAATGACACTGATTCTTTAACCCAGTTAACGATTAAAACTAAGTGGAGTTTTAATGAATCTTTAATTAGATTGAAATGATCGAAAATGGAGTATCACCAGTTTTGCTCCAGGCAATAGTTAAATCTTTAATTAGATTTGAACGTGAAATGGTAATTGAATTTACCGATAACACTGTGGTGTTAGATATGAAGTATCACCAGTTTTACTTCATGGGATGAATAGGTTGGGATGGGGAAATTAAAATAAATGATTATTTCGGTAAGGTTCGCTAATCCCGACTAGTTTGAATTGAGATTCAAAAATAGAATAAAGGATAAATTCAAGGAATTTATCTTGGATAAAATTTATGGGAACCTTTCCCTATGAATGTGAAATTTAGAAACTAACTGCCGGTTAGCCAAGCAGAATGGTTTTCTGGATATTGATCTGATGTTGGTTTCGGCCTTCAGGGTTAATATTTGGGAAATTATTCTCTTGATTAATTTACGATTAGTGACTGATGAATTGAAATGAGGCGTATGTTGTGTTTGTGTAACACTTATTTAAATATACGCGAGTTATTCGGAAAGACCGGGTTTATCCCATTCTGAATAACTGATACGACGATAAGTCGAAGATGAAGACGACGGTCGAAGACCGGAGGTCTTCACGTCGTTTGGGTAATTACTGATGATCTTGATTGGGCTGTACACCCAAGAAGATGGAAACAGTTAGTGATCGTCCAGACGTACTTGGAGATCGATGGATATGCGGGGTACTAGGTGCCTCCGGTTTCGTTCAGACCCAGAACGGACTTGTAAATGGACTGTGTGTCTGACATTGGATTTTAGTCTGTGTGATTGATTTCTATTAAATATATATCTGTTTGGCGGCGGAGAATTATTCTCTTGCTTAACGCCCTTCTCTGAGACGTACGAGCTCAGGGGTTATATATCGATGGATATCAAACGCATTGAGTGAATTGCCTGTGTGGCATGCCTAAGTGGCAATTGATCGAGGCTTCTGTTGAAAAGCAAAGTCTTGTGGTGATGATCAAAGCAAGGCCTTTGTGGCGTAGCTTTGTGTAACGTTTGCTTCGCGAGTTTCACACCCGGTATGAACCAAAAACGGGAGACGGACGTCAGGGAGGGCATACGTTTCTTTCTAGCTAGAAGTGGCGTCAGTGGTTTTACACGCCCTGACGAGTTTGACTTATGTGGTTGTTGCTGTTGCGAGGCGCCTCGGTTATATCGGTTTCGGCCGATGCATTCTGGTCGGCTGACGGACCAGACTTACACCCCATAGGGTGGGGAGACGTAGTGTTCAGGCATAATAATCCACATCGGTGGACCGGCCCTGAGGATCCAAGGGGCAGTTGCGGCTGTTCCTGAGGCTCGGGCAAGACAGTCTCGAATCGTTAGAGGACTATCTCTTGCCTCGGTTCATAGATGGAAATCCAATTTCCAAATACGTGACATTTGCGGTTTTATTTGTAAACCTATACATGGCGACATAGTGGCATGGGACGCTCATGTCGTCTATGATTGATACTTATGATTTGAAGTTGTTTTATACACTATGCACCTATAATAGTATCAAAATGATTTGTTTTAAACGTATCAAGCATTCTTTGGGTGTTATAAGGGAAAACCCTATCCCCCGGCTTGCGTTGCATTGTGTGATAGGACCTGGGTCTTATAACAGCTTCATTTTTCTTTATTTAGCATTGCGCTGTTTATTTTATGCACTGGTATTCTTGGGAGGAAACCCGTTCCGTGTTATACGGCGTGGTCCCTTGATTTACCTAATGATTTAAAATAAAGATTAATAACTGTTTTAGTTCTCACACCAGTCACATGACTGACCTGGAGTTTATTGTTTTAACCTAAACTCTGGGTGCCCTTATTTTGACACGGGCAGCTAGTAGTTTTGGTTTTGCAGATTTATATTCACAGGATCCTGGTTTACAGCTGGAACGATATCCGGAAAGCTTTGTATCCGTATATCTACTTCTAGTTGTGTATTGTATTATTTTCCGCTGCTATGTATTTAAATGTAATTTAAATCTCTGATATTTCTGTGTAATATTTATTCATTTATACTCTGTATATTCTTGTAATCTGATGCATTGTTGTAATATACAATGAAATGTTCTTCTGTTTGCGTTCTGTTTTGTCTTGTTCTCAAATGATAGGGCGTTTCGAACGGTCTATGTCGGTTTAGCGACTGGTTCGGACCGAGCGAAATTCTTTGCCGTCACACGTTTAACTACTCAACACGGCTTCACATTTCAATATTCACTGAATGTTATTTTAAATTTTTCGATAATTTTGAACTGGAATCAGACATAGTTAATTACCATATAATTTGAGTTATACGGATTTCATCAAATTCATATATACAACAATGCCGATAAACACCCAACCATCATCCAAAGTGCATTCAGCACTGTATAAGCATCAAATATAAATATTTAACGCTTATAACAGTCTGTCAATCAATCGATCGACATACAGCTAATTATTGGGACTAGTGTATGTCGTATATCATCCCAGTACCCGTGTGGGGTTTCAAACAATCAAACATAGATTTTATTTGTGCATTTGGGCGATGTGTAAAATTTATCGTCCCAATCCATATTAGTCAAATGTGTGTAAATAAACAAATCATTCGATTTGTTTATAATTATTTATTTCTTTTTATATACACGTTAAAAATCATATTTTTAACTATAAAATATTTTCCACGGTAAAATATTTTATTCAATTCACATCACTCAATCAACTACACATCAAAATCAAACAAACAAGCATACAAGCCGTCCATGGTCTATGGACGACGGGTGTCAAGAGCTGCTAAACACCGTCTGCATCGTAGTATATATGTTAAAAGTGAGGAGTTCTCACCAAGCGCTAAACCAAAAGCCACGACTGTTCATATGTAGTAAATCTCCACCGTGCTTCCAACTAGATCTATTTCACGCAATATATGTTAAAAGTTACTTTTTTTTTGTTTCAAAGCCATCTTATAAAAATTCAATTTTCAATCCGCTTCTCCAATAAAAATCGAATTTTTATTCCGTTACAACACATATGAAAACCATATTTTTATAATCTCTACTATATAAAAATCATATTTTTATAATTACTACTATATAAAAATCATATTTTTATAATCTCTACTATATTAAAATAATATTTTTATAATCTCTACTATATAAAAATCATATTTTTATAATCTCTACTATATAAAAATCATATTTTTATAATCTCTACTATTTAAAAATCATATTTTTATCTTCCTGCTTATATAAGAATTATATTTTAACTTCTCTCTCTACGCTTTCATATGATTAAAAATCTTACCTTTATCATGTTAAAGATTCCATCTTCATGAATATAAAACTGAAAAAAATATATAAAATAAATGTAAATAAATAGAAGTACTCACTGTATTTAGTCGTCGGAGTTCACGGTTGTCGTTATTGGCGGTCAGAGGCTTGGGGCTAAATTACAAAGCTGGGTCTGGACAAAAATTCGGTTTTTCTTGTAATAAGGCCTGCTGGTCAGAATGGGGGGTTAGGGGGCAGTGGCTTCGGTCATGGGTGGTGGCAGATGGCGGCGCTGGACGGATGGGGATCGTGGGTGGCGGATTGGGGTTTAAATGGGTTCGGGTCTGGGCTATGGGAGCTTGGGGCGTTGAACTGGGCGGAAGAGGATGGTGGAGGATCGGAGGTGAGGTGCGCGGCAGTCTTGGGGAGGTGGCGATGGAGCACAGCCGGCGGCGGCCTAGGAGCTCGAGCGCGAGTTGTTTTTCTTTTCTTTTTTCTTTTCGATTTCCTCAAATGAACGACGGGAAGGGTAGGAGGGATAATAGGAGAAAGGGTTGACTTATTTATATTTATTTAATTCCAAAAGCAACGTTTCATTTTGAACTCGATATCAAACCCACGGACTGTCATTCCTAGCTAATTACCCCCATTCCGAACACAATGGGATATGTTTCGTAAGCCAATTCGGCTGTTTTGATTTGTTTCCGTTCAAATTAACATTTAAATCTGTATATTGAATTAGAATGCACATTTCAATTCACTGGGGTCACATACGGACTCTAAAAATTCCAGAAAAATTATTTCTAGCTTCGTATTGACGATACGGTCCTATCAAAACTAGTTTCGTCGAATTCTGAGACAATTTGAAAAATGGCCATTTTTAAGGGCTAGAATTCCATAGCGACTATTCTGAATTTTCAACTGGACGTAACTTGTGATTCCCGCTGTGAAATTTCAATTTTTCGGATTCGTTGAAAAGATATTCTCAATTAGATTCTAATATTTTTGGTTTCGTTAAAATCCGATTTATTTTGAATCCTGTACATTCATTTGAACTTTGAAATCGAATTTTCGAACTACCGCGCCATTTCAGGCTCGTTATTTAATTAAAATAAATTATTTATATTCTAACGATGATTCGAATAAATATATACATTCTAATTCTATTCAAAATAAATTTCTCATCATTATTACTTAAAATAATTCATTTTAAATATTCAAAATTCATAAAATTACCAAAATAAAATTTTTAAATTGGTTCAGATTTTCCAGGTTATTACAACGGTGGTCGAAGACTGGAGGTCTTCACGTCGTTTGGGTGATTACTGATGATCTTGAACGGGATGTACAACCAAGAGGAGGGAATCAGTTGGTGATCGTCCATACGTACTTGGAAATCGATGGATATGCGAGGTACATGGTGCCTCCGGTTTCGTTCAGACCCAGAACGGACTTGGAAATGGATTGTGTGTCTGACATTGGATTTTATTCTGTATGATTGGTTTCTATTAAATATATATCTATTTGGCGGCAGAGAATTTATTCTCTTGCTTAACGCCCTTCTTTGAGACGTACGAGCTCAGAGGCTATATATTGATGGATAACAAACGCATGGAGTGAATTGCCTGTGTGGCATGCCTAAATGGAAATATGATCAAGGCTTCTGTTGAAAAGAAGAGTCTTATGGTTGATGATCAAAGCACAGCCTGTGTGGCACAACTTTGTGTAGAGTTGATTCACGAGCCTCACAACCCGGTTGTGAACCAAAAACGGGAGAGGAGCTCAGGGAGGGCATGCGTTTCCTTCTAGCTAGAAGTGGCATCAGTGGTTTTACGCTCCCTGACGAGTTTGACTTATGTGGTTGTTGCTGTTGCGAGGCGCCTCGGATATATCGGTCGATCCAGGACCGATGGAGTCAGTGGACTCATTTACGCCCCAAATGGTGGGGAAACGCAGTGTTCAAGCATTTTAATCCACATCGGTGGACCGGCCCTGACGATCCAAAAGACGATGCGTTCTGTTCCTGAGACTCAGGCTAGACAGTCTCGAATTGGTAAGGACTATCTCTGGCCTCAGTTCATAGATGGAAATCCAATTTCCAAATACGTGACTTTGCGGTTTTATTTGTATAGCCTAGTATGGCGACATGATATATGGTACCCATGCCGTCTATGATTGATGTTTATGATTGAAATTGTTTTGACCTTATACACTTATAGTAATAATAAAACCTAAAATTTAGCGTATCAAGCATGCTTTGGCTATTATAAGGTGAAACCCTATCCTCCGGCTTGTGTTACATTGTGTGATGGGACCTAGGTCTTATAATAGCTTCATTGTTGTTTATTTAGCATTGTGCTGTTGTTTTACGCACTGGCGTTCTTGGGAGGAAACCCGTTCCGTGTTATACGGCGTGGTCCCTTGATTTATCTAACTTTAAAATAAAGATTAATAACTGTTTTAGTTCTCACACCAGTCCCATGACTAACCTGGAGTTTATTGTTTTAACCTAAACTCTGGGTACCCTTATTTTGACACAGGAAGCTAGTAGTTTTGGTTTTGCAGATTTATATTCACAGGATCCTGATTTACAGATGGAACGATACTCGGAAAGCTCTTTATCCGTGTATTACTTCTAGTTCTGTTTTGTATTATTTTCCGCTGCGATGTGTTTAAATGTAATTTAAATCTCTGATATCTTCTGTGTAATATTTATTCATGCTCTGTATATTCTTGTATTCTGATGGAATTGTTGTAATATACAACGGAATGTTCTTCTGTTTGCGTTCTGATTGGTCTTGTCCTCAAAGCAATACGGGCTTTCCTTAACGGGGAAGTTACGAGCCACTAAAGAGAAACTGGAAAATTGTTTCAGAAAACGATGACAATCATTTCGAGGTTTGGAATATGATTAGAACTAAATAACACTATTAGGAATTGGAACTATAATTCGACAATGTCGAATGTATTAAATTAAATTATTTTTAGGAATTATAATCTGATAGGATATATCTAGTTTAAACCAACAAAATATAGTAGGATGGGTAATCAGTATTTAGCTATACACTTGATATTGATTTAACAAGAAGTGACTTAGAAACAGAATTTATAAAGTGGAATGGGAATATAAAAATATTAAAGAGTTATCTGATAAAGATGTTCAGATTTCTATGATAGGTATGTTATTCACATTTTAAAGTGAATAATATTTTAAAAATGAACGTTTGGCAGATTAAACTATTTGTAATGAAATTGGAAATATTTTTCCAATGTAGATAGGGTATATTATCCAACTGTAGAAAATAAAGAATGTAAATGTTTTCGATCGTAAGAAACGTATATTTTCTAGAACATGGGAAAATAAGAGTTTAAAATAACTGGGAATGTTTTCCAAGAAGCGTGGAATGGATAAAACGGGGTTTTAGAAATATTTGGTGAGATATGGGGATTTGAATAATAAAAATGAATGTTAAATAAAAAGGTGTCGTAGTTATGTGATGTTTAGTTGTATATTTGAATGGATGTTTGTTTTTACTTCGATAGTTAAATAACCGACTATCGAAGTGTTCTGACCATCGCTGTCAATACAGAGAGACCGGTTGGATATATTGTCTGAAAACTACTCCGTATAGGCATAAGCGCTGCGAATTAGGTTATGCTGAAGATAATTCAAGACGGAGTGAAATGCAAGAGTCGTTCTATTCCATAATGGTGTTTTCTGTTTATCCAGTCCCAGGACAACTTGTATGGACGAGTGTCTAAAAGAGTATACCTAATAAATCACGTACGGTTGATCTCTTAAAGGTATTATGTCTGGTGGCGGAGGAATTCGTTCCTCTTAGCTTTTTATAACCGTGATATTTTTTGAAATCGATTAGTGAATTGATGGGTTTGACGATATGGCATTCAAAGTGAATGGTGATCAGATGTTCTGAAAGATAGACATAGCCTCTAGCCTAACATCCGGGAAATGACAGAAATTGGTGGGGGGGCAGCATGGCCAGTTGGGTCATTCCCAAGTAGGGTGTATTGTCACTAATATAGAGAAAATTCATATTTGTTCTTCTTTTCAATTCTGTACCTTCGGAATACAGTTGGGGGGCCAACAACCGTATGTGACAACATATTCGATACACTCAAGCTAAATGAGTGGTCGGTCATGTGTGGGCCGGGTTGTAAGATGTTCATGTTGAATCCCAGTGTTTCCTCTCTAGAGTACACTGATCGAGAGATGTTCCCATACTGTGTCATAGTGGGAATCCATTCTCCAATAAGCGCCATGCAGTTTTTGATTTTATACTATGTGTGTCGAGCGTGAGATGCAAGCGTTCTGTTATTTGGTTGTTTATTTGATTAGACATTATTATAATATCACTGGATTTTGATATAAAAATATTTTGGGTTATGGTAAGGTAAAAACCGTCCATGTTTATGTATGGGCTGGTCTTACTATTATCCTTTTCTTTTAAAAGTATTTTCAAAGTTTAACGATATGGTTGGAATTTATTCACACCAGTCCCATGACTGACCCAGAGTTTATTTTGTTTGTTTTCCCTAAACTCTTGGGTGCCCAAATTTGTATGGGCAGTCAAGTGATTCAGGTTTTGCAGATTCACTAGTAGGAGCTTGAAGTAGGAAGCTTCACCGCTAGTTACTTAGAGATTATTTCCACTGTGATGTATATGAATTATACTCCGATATGATATGTAAGTACAAAAATTCAGATTTGTATTTCAAAGTTATGCTGTAATATATTTTATTCGTTCTGCTGTGAGTTCCGTGTTTACTCTGATTTAGTTCAGTTGTGATCTTCTTCTTCTTTTATTCTATTAGTTCTATCTTTTCTATCTCATCCTCTAGTTTCTTTCTATTAAAGATCTGTATTTTCGTGCATTTTGGGTTGAATGTATAGAATATTAGTCAACTCAAATTGGTATGGATTTACGGGCCTTTACACGAAGGCATAATTTCCATTAATCCATCTTAGGAAATTTCTACCTAAGATAATAGAAAAAGCCCTTGTACTTCACTCTATCTTCGATTATCTTTTCATAATTTGGTTCGCAACGCTACTACCAATACAGAGTGGTTCTGGGATAATAATCCAACCGGTCTCTCCATATTGACAACGATATTTTCAAACACTTTGGTAGTCGGTTATTTAACTATCGAAGAAAACCAAACATTCATTCAAAGCATCAAACAAATCATTGGGTCTTTTAATTAATATTTCATTAATTAATCACCTTTCCATTTCCTTATCAATATTGGTTAACCATATATTTTCAATAATCATCTTGGTTTCTTACTCTATTTGAAAAACATTTCCATATATCGCCATCTTTTATTTTCTATACTTAGAAAATATATTCTATTTATAATTGGAAAAGATTCCAATTATTTGTCTCTTTCACGTCCATTCATTTCATCACTCAGGAAATATTTATCATGATATTTCCAAATTTCCACTTACTTGGGTTAGGACGAATGTTGTATAAAACACTGTTAAAACGTCCCAAAGTATTTCATTCAACTAAATTTCTTTAGACAAGACCAATTTCCTCAAATACTCAAAACCATAAAAACCTATTATTCATTTTTATACCGTTATGTTTCACTTTCAAATTTTAATAATTTTAAATTATATATTTCCTTTTAGTTTATAATATTCTATTTTTAAGTTTGTTTCCTTATCGAATTCTATATACATCGATACATTGATTTCTATCTATCAAATTTTCTTAAAAATATTCTTCTCCTTAAATTTTAGGAAAATTTCTCCATAACCTCCTTTGTACGGGTCAATTTGTACAACTACAAACCGCCACTCTGGGCCCTTTCCATTCAAAAAGATAATCAAAAAGCCAAGCGGCTTGCCGATTCGGTGCATAAAATCTCATATGGAATTTAAATGTGTACCTTTTTGTTGAGCACTTAAATTAAAACCTTTATACACTTTATTCCAATCATGCTTAACATATATCTAACCATTTTGTTTCAACTCAATCCTTTCATCTTAATCCAATTCACCAATTTATTTTCTAATTAGTTGTTTTGCTTGTTTCACCTTTTGTTTGAACATAACATGTTCAAATATAATATTGACTTGCTTATAAACAAATTGAATTCCATTTTCAATTCAAGTTTCCTTTTCGATTTTGAATATAAATTATCAAATCACCTTCACTTATTCAAAGCCCGATTTCGTACCAAATTTCGATTAACTAATTATTATTCAAATTAGTTAATTCTATATAGTATTTAAACATATGATTTTTGTTTCAAAAATCAGTTCGCTTAACTCCAATTGAGTTCATATTTATTTTATAACTCAAATCTGAATTATTCTAATGGAAATTCGGATTTTATTTATTTAAAATCGTTTTATTAGTTTCAATAAACCATTATGGTTTTATAATGGTTATGGCGCTGTTTTTCTGAAAAACATGATTTTGACATAACTCAAAATTTATACGATGAAATCCAGATTTTTCTCTTCTATTAGAAAACTATTATCAAATCGGTCCTGACGATTCTTCTATCAAAGAATTTCGACTTAAATTGAGTTCTATATACTCAACTGAAGTCCGAAACGCCAATTTACGAACTACCATGCTAGGGCGAGTTCATTTTATTTATATTTAAATATAATTATTTAAATTTCGTTTGTAAATAAATTTCAACTCTATTCTAATATATTTTAATATATATATATATATATATATATATATATTAATCCAATTTTCCAATCTGACATAAATACTTGGATTATCCCTAGTCGTCGATTATTTCAAAACATTATTATAAATTAAATCATAAATCCATTTTCAATAGTAGTTTCTAATTCCATAAGAAATAAATTACATTATAAAATTCGATGAAATCGAATTCCTGATATAATTTCTTAGACTTATCTGAATTCATTTTTGTATTCCGAATATCGAAATAAAACCCGTCGTTTCCTTTCTGAAACAATTTCCAATTCACGGTTAAATTCATATTTGAATTTAAATTTCTAAATTATCAAATGCTAAATTATTCCACTTAATTTATAAACGTTGTTTATAAATTTACTTCCTTGTTTTATAATTTGAAACAAGTTTCCATTTCGATTCCATTTCAAATTCTATTTTCAAATTCTATTTTCAAATTCATACTTGAATTTAAACCCTTAAATTATCTAATGATGATTTATTTCGCTAGATTTATAAATATTGTTTATAAATCCAACTTCCTAGTTTTATAATTTAAAACAAGTTTCATTTCAAAATCTGTTTGAAAACCGAAATCTTATTTTGGAATATTCTATTTATAATAACTTATATATATATATATAACACATAATTTATTTTCATAGTAAATTTTAGTTCTATCTATTATGATTTCAATATCTTTTATGAAAAATATTTTATTCAAATAAATTCGATCTAAACTGAATTCAAACTATAAATCCATACAGATTTATTTTTAGTTCAATTTACATTCTGGACATCGGAATAAATTTCATCGTTTACTTCTTTAAAACGATTCCCCATTTCTATTTTTAAATTCACATTTGAATTTGAATATACAAATTATCAAATGATAAATTTTCCGCTTTATTTATAAACACTGTTTATAAATTCATTTCAATTCCTTGATTATCTAATGAAAATCATTCCATTTTATTTGTAAACACTGTTTATAAATTTACGTCAATTTCCTGTATTACTGAATTTATAAACATTGTTTATAAATTATCACCTCAATTTCCTTTATATTTTAATTTATAAATGTAATGACCCATGTTATACGCATCAAAGGGTCGTAGAATATTGATTCCTTTCTCATGCGAAGTCGTATGGTCATGCAACTTCGGGAGACGACTATTGGGGTCATTTCCCATGTTCATGATTTTTACCGATTTTTAAATGACCATTTTACCCCTAGCTGATCTTGTTTCGGCCATAACTTTTGATTGGTAAGGAGTTTTGACCTGAAACCACTTCCATTGGATTCGGATGATGGTTTACAATCACATAGTGTAACACCCCGTAATTCTGTTAATATTAATATCCACAAATTAAAGAATAACTAATCTCAGACGTGAGAATTATGGGAAACAGGTAGCGCCATTGTGTTCGTCTCGGAATTCTGGTCGAAATAGAGTCTGAGTTTGCGTGAATTGGACTTCATATGAAGAAGTTATGGCCATTGGAAGTTTCAGAAAATTCAAAACAGATTCAGAAAATTCAAATTTCGAAAATTCAGCCCAAACAGGCTGGGCGGGAAAAATCCCCGCCCAGACCAGGTCGACCTGGGGGTCGACCTGCCCACCAGGTCGACATGGGTGTCGACTTGGGGGTCGACCTGGGGGTCGACCTCCCTGGTCGAGCCCAGGTGACCTGGGTGCACCTGAATGGGTTTTTGGGCTGGGTTTTGGGGGCTGCGACAAAATCTGACGGCTCTAATCTATCCTTGGGTTTATCTAAAAGCCTAAAACAACTAACTACACCTATAAATACACCCTAAGACCTAGCCTCCTCTACACACAATTCTATTCTGCTTCTTCTCTGCCTCTGTTCTAAATAAAAATGAAAATGGCGTCGCTACTCTGCTGGAATCAAAACTAATCAACATCAACCTAAGCAACTCAATTCAAATTAGAGATTAAAGCTTCTGCAACAAGTCTGCAACAACTAAAGTTCTTTCTTTAATCCAACTAAGGCAAGTGCAATTATTTTCCGATATAAACGTTAATTCTGATTGTGAGATGAATTATAAATCTGAATCTGAGGTTATATTTGTTCTGTTCTGTTTCGATCTATCTTATTTTGTATCTCTTTCCTCTTTCTGTTCTATAGCCAGGCTACCACGAGCCTGAGCCAATCTCATAAGAGATTACGCTAAAATGTTTGTGACAATAAAATGAATGATGCATGAATTGGGGATGATCAATAGGTGATTGATTGGAGGAAAGAACATGGACTGTAGTTGTAACATAAATTTGAGACATATGACTGGACATGTTGTATTTATAACATAAACGGGTATTGAACAAATGATTTGTGATAAAAAGAATATGGCTTAGGTATAAGGATTTAAATGAGAGTAGGGTATCTATTAATGTAAATAAATACCTAAGTAAGGGATCTTTGGGATATATGACATGCATAGTAATAAATGGCTATATTTGGTATATAATCACATTGTGAACCATGACAACTATTTAGGCATGCAAACTTAGGCCAAATGTATAATTAGGCAAGATGGGTCAATGAAACCTTAAGGAATAATAAAATCTGCTATATTTGCCTAATTTAGTTCTGCTATATTTGCCTAATCTGCTAGTCTGTTACATTGCTTAATCTGCTAGTTCTGCTTTACCGCCAAGTCTGCTAGATTTGTTCATCTGCCAAATCTGTCATTTGTTAAGTCTGTTGAAAATGCCAAATCTGCTAAACTAAGTCTGTTGAGGTGCCTAATCTGTTATCTTCTAAATCTGCTAGTTTGCTTAATCTGTTGAATCCGTTAAGACGTCTAATCTGCGAAAATCTGTTATCTACTATATCTGTTAAGTTGAGATATTCAGTCTGTTATTGACATAATCTGAATCAGCTATGAATAATTGACATGTATATTAGGCGTGGGTATAAATGGTGAATCATTAATTAATTGGCCGCAAAGTTAAACATGGCTAACTCGAGGTTAGAATGAGTTTGCGGCGTAATTCTGCCCGGAACCGCCCGGTGGTCGCAAACAATAGGTTCTAATGTGAGAAGTTAGTCATAACGTGCTTGAAACCCGAGGTTAGACTCAGTTTGCGACATAAACCTGCCCGGAACCAACCGGCCTAACCAATAGCCGCAAACTGTCAGTCTAATGTGAGAGGTTTGGGCATTAATATTTAATTAATGAAAATCTAGATAATTATGATGTCTAAAACGTATTGGGTAAGGTTAAACCAATTGGACCAATGAATCTAATAAACCCGTTTCGTGAATCCGTAGGCCCAATACAAAGTTAGATTATCTGGAACCAGTTAATCTGTAAGCCTGTTAATCCGAACATCTGATCCGTTAGTCTGAAAACCTGTTAACTTGATTGTCTGATCTGTGAGATAGTTAATCTAAATTTTGTATGTCTGAAACTTGTAGACAAGTTAAAATGAAATCTGTTAGTCTGGGGACACAAGGTTAGGAGGGGAATTACTTGTGTCATCTGTTGTTTGGGACCCATATTAGTCAGTAACCCTTTCTGGTATCAAAATTTTGACCCAACAGTAAGTAGGGTCTGGGCACGCTTACTGAACTAATTATAAGCGGTTAATTCTGATAATGGCGAGGGGTGTTGATGGTGCGTTCCAACCGGGTCATGTGCGTGCATGGATCCTCGTCTGCCTCTGAGGATGTAAGATGCCGTGACATCTGTAAATAGGTCTGTGCCAATTGGTTGTCACTTTAGGGAGTGATACACCCTACTGTGGGGCCAACACAGGATATTTATGTATTAGGGAGCCGATCGCTTGGGGTAGGGTTTTAGGGTACACTTAGTTCTTTCTGTTTCTGTTGGTACCGTCTGTTTCTGTTGGGTGGTAACACCTGTCTGTTTCTGCGTGGTACCGTCTATTCGGGTGGTAAAGGCCCATTACTAGTGTACACATAATTCTACATTCTGTTTCCATAGGGATTAATCTGTTTCTGCTTCTGTCTGTTTCTTATCGGGTAGTAAAGGCCCATTATTAGCATTTTGTTTCTGTTAAATTATTCTGTACTCGTTTCTGTTTCAGTTTAGACATTAGGGTGACACCTAATTCTGTTATACTAGTATTGGTGCAGAGAAGTTTAAAGCAATAGCTTATATCATTCTGTTCTTCTGTTATATCTGCTACATCTGTTACAGTTATCTCTCATCCAGTTTTATTTTCATGTCATGTTATTATTATCTTTACATAACTGAAAATCACTGGACTAGCCAGACTTTTGTCTGACCCTTGTTGTTTCGCCTCCTTTCTTCCGTTTCCCCCCAGGTTTTGTAGAAGGGAATACTCTAGCTTGATCCAGATTTCTTCCGCTTGAAGTGCTCAAAGTATGGCTTGTCTTCTTTTGTGGGGATTATGATTTTAAACTATGCATTCTGAAGGCTTTTGTACAAGACTGATATTTTGTACTTGATTCTGATATTGTGATTTAAAAGGGATGCAACCAAGCCTATTTCGGTTTCTGTTGAAATAAAGTTATAAATTTTTCAAGTACGGTTTTATCTGTCTTGTAAGTTTCTGTTCTGTTTACTAAAATGCTCCACCAAAGTTAAGGCATTCCCTTTGTGAGTGACCTTAACGGAGGTGGGGTGTTACACTTGGTATCAGAGCTGAAGTTTACCAGATTGGGTCAAGTTTTTGAAAACTATTTTCAAAAAGGTTTTGAAAGGAAGTATTTTCAAAAATAAAGCTTATTTTGAAAAACATGATCGACAAGAGCCATATATCTTTCTTTCAGTCCCTTTTGTATTGAAGCTTTCCTTTTTCGTTTCAGCATGTCTGAAGCATCTGAGATACCAGAGGGTGTTCACGTACCCGGTTGGTTTCGTCAATATCTTGAGGCTAGGACCGCCGCCGCAGGTCCAACAAATGATCCCCCTCCTCCACCCCCTCCTCGTGCAATTACTTTTTCAAAGATCTGTAGAGGTTTTAGGGCCATGGGTGGGAAGGATTTCAAAGGAACTGAATCGTTCGCAGAAGCGAGGAACTGGCTCAAAGAAACTGAGGATCTATTCGTTATCTTCGAGGTGGACGATAGGTAGAAGGTACAGTTGGCGGTATGGCTGTTCAAAGACGAAGCTTCCTACTGGTGGGAAGTCACTAACGCCGAGAGGCCGGTTGAGACATTGATGGATTTCAGAACAAGGTTTGAGACAAAATTCCTCTCGCAAGCTGAACGAAGTTTACAACTGGAAAAGTTCTTATCTCTTAAGCAAGGAAGTATGACGGTCAAGGAATACGTCAACTAGTTCAACCAACTGGCTACGTTCAGATTGGATTTAGTCAACACTCAGCATAAAAAGGCTCTCTGCTTTGTTAAAGGATTGAACGAGCCAATGCACAGCCTAGCCATGACCCATGTACCCATGGGAGCAACTTACGAGAAATTGGTGGATATGGCACTACTGCACGAGGAAGACAAGGGCCCGAAAGAGACAAAGAAGGAAGAACCACAGAATAAGAAAGTAGGGCCCAAAAAGGAAACACAAAGGAAGGATGAGAAGTCTGAAGATAAGAAGGGGAAAAAGTGCTTTACTTGTGGAAGCTCGACTCATCTGAACAAGGATTGCAGAAAAAGGAAGGGCGCTTGCTTCAACTGTGGGGAGATGGGACACTTCACTAGGGACTTCCCGAAGAGACGAGGACAAGGAGGGCAGGCGAACACTCTTGAGGCTAGTGGCTAGGATAGAAATAGGAAAATTTCTATAGTAGGTTTAATTTCTTTATCTGATTACGGAGTTAAGACTTTTTCTGATTTTGGTATTTTGATTTTGTAATCGATACTCTGCACTTTAATACTAGTATTATTTCTGAATTCCGCTGTAGACTCAGACCCATAAGGGGTATGGCTCATCTGTTTGAGATTGGGGTTTGAGGGATATCTGTGTTAGGCGTCAAGTATGACGCATACTTTCTGAGTTTTCGTGGGGCATGATTTTATCATGCTTAGCTCCCTAAGAATCATTAGGGAACCTGATCTGTACCAGTAGTCTGTAAATATCTAAATTCTTCTGATAAGATTTCCAGTTTTGACATTGTCTAAAGAAGGCAATCCTCTGGGTGTCAATTCGATGTTGGTTTCGGTCTTTGGGGCCGATACTTAGGACCCATGTCTAATGGGAACCAAATTTTCATTCTATCTGTACTCGCTTCCATCATTCGACTGTATCCTATCGATCGAATCTTCGAACTTTAGGTAGAAACTAATAAGTGTAAACATGTGTTTGAGACATGTTATGTTTGATGGTTGCAAGTGGATGCAAGTGGTTGCTAGTGGTTGCCCGTGGATGCATATACACACACTAGGCACTAGATCGGCTCGAAAACACTCTCATACTGCATATGGATGGGTGAGCATTTTTAAATTTTGTGGATGCAAAATGATTGACTCAGCACATGGATGTTGCATATGACTGAATGGTCGTGCACTCATATAGAAATGATATGTATCGAGTAGGAAAATTGCATACATAATGGACGCATGGCACTATCATGGTTTGCATTAAAGGAGGTCAACTGAATCAGTGGACCGCCTGATTTTGCATTAGATAGGGACATATACACACACTGTGCATTTAAACATGAAAGCATTAGAAGTCTATAAGGACAATGGATGCCTGTGTTTGATGGTTGAGTAGATGGTTGTTTGGATGTTAGGATATACATTCTTCTTGACTTGAAGATTTCGGGGACGAAATCCTTTAAGGAGGGGAGAATGTAAAACCCCGTAAATCTGTTAATATTAATATCCACAAATTAAAGAATAACTAATCTGAGACGTGAGAATTGTGGGAAACGTGTTGGGCCATTGTGTTCGTCTCGGAATTCTGGTCGAAATAGAGTCCGAGTTTGCGTGAATTGGACTTCGTATGAAGAAGTTATGGCCATCGGAAGTTTCAGAAAACTCAAAACAAATTCAGAAAATTCAAATTTCGAAAATTTAGCACAAACAGGCTGGGCGAGAAAACTCCCCGCCCAGACCAGGTCGACCTGGGGGTCGACCTGGGGGTCGACCTGCCCACCAGGTCGACATGGGTATCGACCTGGGGGTCGACCTGGGGTTCGACCTGCTCACCAGGTCGACATGGGTGTCGACCCTAGGGTCGACCTCCCTGGTCGAGCCCAGGTGACCTGGGTGCACCTGAATGGGTTTTTGGGGGCTGTGACGAAATCTGACGGCTCTAATCTATCCTAGGATTTATCTAAAGGCCTAAAACAACTAACTACACCTATAAATACACCCTAAGACCTAGCCTCATCTACACACAATTATAGTCTGCTTCTTCTCTGCCTCTGTTCTAAATAAAAATGAAAATGGCGTCGCTACTCTGCTGGAATCAAAACTAATCAAAATCAACCTAAGAAACTCAATTCAAATTACAGATTAAAGCTTCTGCAACAAGTCTGCAACAACTAAAGTTCTTTCTTTAATCCAAGTGAGGCAAGTGCAGTTATTTTCCGATATAAACGTTAATTATGATTGTGACACGAATTATAAATCTGAATCTGAGGTTATATCTGTTATGTTCTGTTTGGATCTATCTTATTTTGTATCTCTTTCCTCTTTCTGTTCTATAGCTAGGCTACCACGAGCCTGAGCCAATCTCATAAGAGATTAACATACGCTAAAATGTTTGTGACAATAAAATGAATGATGCATGAATTGGGCATGACCAATAGGTGACTGATTGGAGGAAAGAACATGGACTGTAGTTAGAACATAAATTTGAGACATATGACTGGACATGTTGCATTTATAACATAAACGGGTATTGAACATATGATTTGTGATAAAAAGAATATGGCTTAGGTATAAAGATTTACATGAGAGTAGGGTATCTATTAATGTAAATAAACACCTAAGTAAGGGATCTTTGGGATATATGACATGCATAGTAATAGATGGCTATGTTTGGTATATAATCATATTGTGAACCATGACAACTATTTAGGCATGCAAACTTAGGCCAAATGTATAATTAGGCAAGGTGGGTCAATGAAACCTTAAGGAATAATAAAATCTGCTATATTTGCCTAATTTATTTCTGCTATATTTGCCTAATCTGCTAGTTTGTTACATTGCTTAATCTGCTAGTTCCGCTCTACCGCCAAGTCTGCTAGATTTGTTCATCTGCCAAATCTGTCATTTGTTAAGTCTGCTGAAAATGCCAAATCTGCTAAACTAAATCTGTTGAGATGCCTAATCTGTTATCTGCTAAATCGGCTAGTTTGCTTAATCTGCTGAATCCGTTAAGACGCCTTATCTGCGAAAATCTGTTATCTACTATATTTGTTAAGCTGAGATATCCAGTCTGTTATTGACATAATCTGAATTAGCTATGAATAATTGAAATGTATACTAGGCGTGGGTATAAATGGTGAATCATTAATTAATTGGCCGCAAAGATAAACATGGCTAACTCGAGGTTAGAATGAGTTTGCGGCGTAATTCTGCCCGGAACCGCCCGGCATATTCCAGTGGTCGCAAACAATAGGTTCTAATGTGAGAAGTTAGTCATAACGTGCTTGAAACCCGAGGTTAGACTCAGTTTGCGACAGAAACCTGCACGGAACCAACCGGCCTAAGCAGTAGCCGCAAAATGTCAGTCTAATGTGAGAGGTTTGGGCATTAATATTTAATTAATGAAAATTTGAGATAATTATGATGTTTAAAACGTGTTGGGTAAGGTTAAACCAATTGGACCAATGAATCAGATAAACCCGTTTAGTGAATCCATAGGCCCAATACAAAGTTAGATAATCCGGAACCAGTTAATCTGTAAGCCTGTTAATCCGAACATCTGATCCATTAGTCTGAAAATCTGTTAACTTGATTGTCTGATCTGTGAACTAGTTAATCTAAATTTTGTATGTCTGAAACTTGTAGACAAGTTAAACTGAAATCTGTTAGTCTGGGGACACAAGGTTACGAGGGGAATTACTTGTGTCATCTGTTGTTTGGGACCCATATTAGTCAGTAACCCTTTCTGGTATCAAAACTTTGACCCAACAGTAAGTAGGGTCCGGGCACGCTTACTGAACTAATTATAAGCGGTTCATTCTGATAATGGCGAGGGGTGTTGATGGTGCGTTCCAACCGGGCCATGTGCGTGCATGGATCTCGGTCTACTTCTTAGGATGTAAGACGCCGTGACATCTGCAAATAGGTCTGTGCCAATTGGTTGTCACTTTAGGGAGTGATACACCCTACTATGGGGCCGACACAGGATATTTATGTATTAGGGAGCCGATCGCTTGGGGTAGGGTTTTAGGGTACACTTAGTTCTGCCTGTTTCTATTGGTACCGTCTGTTTCTGTTGGGTGGTAACACCTGTCTGCTTCTGCGTGGTACCGTCTATTCGGGTGGTAAAGGCCCATTACTAGTGTACACCTAATTCTACATTTTTTTTCAATAGGGATTAATCTGTTTCTGCTTCTGTCTGTTTCTGATCGGGTAGTAAAGGCCCATTATTAGTATTCTGTTTCTGTTAAATTATTCTGTACCCGTTTCTGTTTCAGTTTAGACATTAGGGTGACACCTAATTCTGTAATACTAGTATTGGTGCAGAGAAGTGTAAAGCAATAGCTTATATCATTCTGTTCTTCTGTTATATCTGCTACATCTGTTACAGTTATCTCTCGTCCAGTTTTATTTTCATGTCATGTTATTATTATCTGTTCATAACTGAAAATCAATGGACTTGCCAGACTTTTGTCTGACCCTTGTTGTTTCGCCTCCTTTCTTCCGTTCCCCCCAGGTTTTGTAGAAGGGAATACTCTAGCTTGATCCAGATTTCTTCCGCTTGAAGTGCTCAAAGTATGGCTTGTCTTCTTCTGTGGGGATTATGATTTTAAACTATGCATTCTGAAGGCTTTTGTACAAGACTGATATTTTGTACTTGATTCTGATATTGTGATTTAAAAGGGATGTAACCAAGCCTATTTCGGTTTCTGGTGAAATAAAGTTATAAATTATTCAAGTACTGTTTTATCTGTCTTGTAAGTTTCCGTTCTGTTTACTAAAATGCTCCACCAAAGTTAAGGCATTTCCTTTGTGAGTGACCTTAACGGAGGTGGGGTGTTACACATAGAGTGGTCACATTAGCCAAACGGACTGACAGTTTGGGAGATATGGCTGAAACAATGTTTAAAAGGTGAAAACTGCTTAACCGGGCTTAATTGGGTAGTTAATATCTAGACCCAATGGGGGATTTCGAGATTAGCGGTATATAGGGGCTGATTAGGGTCAGAAAACGTTTCTTTAGACAGTTTTTCAGCCGCCACTTTCATTCTTGGAACCCTGGTAATGACCTCCAACATCTAGAATCACCTTTAGTCACTTTCTACGTATTAGCGTAATCTGCACCAAATTAAGGAGAAATAACACAAAATCAAGGTCAGAACTACCGTATAGCCTTGGGAATAGTGCCAAACAGAGGATAGTTTTAGATTTGCTATTATGTTTGTGGCTAAGGTGAGTGATTTGCATAGTTCCTCACTAATTATTGTTAATTAAGGGTAATTAGCGTTAATTAGCGAAGTTAAACATGATTAAATTCTGGAAAAATATTTATAAATTTCAAAATATTGTTTTAGGCCTCTGTTAGAAAATTTGGTTAATTTGGTTAAGTTATGCCAATCCTATCATTAGGTTTGCTTAAACATGCTTAAGGTGAAAAACATGGGTTTTTGGTATGTTTAATCCGTTTCAACAGATTAGATTGTTGTTTTGGTGTTTCTGGTTGATTATATATGTTGCTATGACTGTATGGTATGCTTTCTGATTGATTAGAACAGTTAGAATGGTCGAAAATGCCGTCGTATGGCGTAAAACAGTCGCTGGAAAAGTTGCAGGAAAAACTACCGGGATCGGGATCAGATCAGATAGGCGGAAGGGGCTCAGATCGGATAGGATTGGTCGAACTGAACCGACACTAGAGACAAGGAATCCAAATCGAACAGGAGCCCAAAAAGAAGAAAGAGTATGGCAACAGAGGAAGGCCACTTGCAAAGAGTCGGAGTTGGGTTGGGGAACAGATCGGAGTTGACCATGGGATCAGGTCGGAAGAGCTGAACTGCATCGGATTGGATTATGGCAAGAAGGAAGGACACCATTTGTTGGAATCAGACTGGAGCTTTGAAGGGGATCGGATCGGAACAACTGGAGGGCTGGAGGACTGAATGAATGTCGGTAGGAGCACAGAACCGAACCGAGATCTGGAGATGGAGGAACACTGAACCGAACCGATGTTGGGAGGAACACTTTGACGACCGAACCGAGGCCCACCACGGAGTTTCGCGATCGAACCGAGGCAATGACTACGAACTGAATCGAGTACGATCTCCCACTACTATGACGGGATGACTCTTCTGAAGACCAACTCCAATTCGACCAAAACCCGAGATGCAAAGGAAGTCCAAATAGGAAGTAGAACTCAGGAACCAGATGGAAACCGAAGAGTTAACTTCATGAGGCTTTGTTGTGGTACGTGTGCTAAGGGTTTATCGATGTCCATAACTTTGATTCACCACCAAGACGAATGTTAGGCTACGTACCAGTGCAATGAGGTCATCATGGCTTCATGGGGCAGAGTGATCGTAGCAAGGCTATGAGCCAGTGCAATGGAGCCGTTATTACTCCATGGGGCAGAGTGGATGTAATAACCCGGAAAATGCGAACCAGTTTGAAATTTTTATTTTGGCAATTTTAGCGAATTTTGAATATTTAAAATGAATTATTTTAAATAAAATGAACGAGAAATTTATTTTGAATATAATTCGAACGTATATAGTATACGCGTCGTCGTTAGAATATAAATATTTATATATAATTATAAATAGAATTGAAAATGGCGCGGTAGTTCGATAATTCGATTTCAAACTTCAATTGAATGTACCGGGTGCAAAACAATCCGGATTTTACTGAAACCAAAAACATTAGGATCTAATTGATAATACTTTTCTAACGAATCCGGAAATTCAAGAATTCATAGCGGGAATCAAAAGATATGTCCAGTTGAAAATTCTGAATAGTCGCTATGGAATTCAGGCCCTTAAAAATGGACATTTTGCAAATGACCTCGGATTTCGACGAAACCAGTTTTGTTGGGTCCGCAGTGTCGAATTATTGTTAGATTCCAAATTTCATAATTTTTCGAATCAATATGTGAGCGTGGCAAAGGAAAACGCGTTTGACTAGTTTCAGTTGATTTTAATCGACTGGAAATTGGCCATTTTTCAAACGGTCTCATAATTCGACGAAACTAGTTTTGTTAGGACCGTATCGTCAAAATGAAGCTAGAAAATATTTTCCTGGAATTTTTCTAGTTAGTATGTGACCCCGGTAATTTGAAATGTACATTTAAAATTCAATATAATGATTTAAATGTAAATTCAAAGGAAACTGGTCGAAACGATTAAATCGACCTACGATACATATCCCATTGTGTTCGGAATGGGGGTAAAACGCTATGGACGACAGGCGGTGGGCCTCGTCTAGAGGTCGTTTGTGAAAGTCAACTTTTTGCAATTAAAAAAATAATTAAAAAAAAAAAATCTCTTCCCCTTTAACCAGCCCCCCCCCCCCCCCCCCCCGTTAAAAACTAAAATCAAAGGAAAAAAAATAGAGAAGAGATCGCGGCGGAAGAACCCACCGCGTCGCGCCACCGCCGCCCATCACCTCCCTCATCCCAGCCACCACCGCACCCCCCCCCCCCCCCCGCACCTCCTGCTCCATCCCCTCCTCTAATCGATCCTGGAGCAAACCCCGCCGCCGCCTCCAGGCGTTCGCCGCCACCAACCGCAGGCCAGACCCCCACCTCGCTGCGCCTCCCTCCTCCCTTTCTTCCCCCATCTCCTCTCGTTCCCCGCAAACCGCAGTCAAATGCCACGCAGGCCCCACCAAAACCGACGACGCTTCTCTGACCTCCTCCGCCAGTCAATGGCGAACCAGAAATCCCATCCGACGATGCTCCAGCAACCACAATTCGACTTCTATAAAAATAGTGAGTTTCCTTTTTTATTTTAGTTAATTGGATTTATTTATATATATTTTATTGTGTTATAAATCTGAAATTATATAAAAGCATAGTTTTTTTTTATATATATATAGCGCGTCATTAAAAATGTTATCTTTTTTTGAAGTAGCGTTGTAAATGTAAAGATATGATTTTTTATATTTTTACAGTATTAAAAATATAATCTTTATTATGTAGAAGATGTAAAAATATGATTTTTACTTATGTAGAGTAATAAAAATATAATTTTTACATCATAAGGATATTGAAAATATGATATTTATATTTTTAGAGTAATAAAAATATGATTTTTATATTTTTAAAGTATTAAAAATATAATCTTTATGGGATAGAGAATATAAAGATATCATCTTTGTGTATGTAACGAAATAAAAATCTGATTTTTATCTTATATACGTTGAGATAAAGTGGTGATTTTTATAAGGAGAAAACTTTATTTTATGAAGGCGAAAACTTTATTTTATAAAGTTGAAAACTTTATTTTTATAAAGGCGGAATTTTTAAATATATGATAGCGATGTAAAAATAGAATTTTTATATATATTAAATAGCAGAAATAAAAATATGATTTTTATCTATTGAACTTCGAAATAAAAATTCGATTTTTATATATCGAATAGTGAAATAAAAATTCGATTTTTATATATTGAATAGCGAAGTGAAAATTCGATTTTCAAATATATGAAATGATTATAAAAATATGACTTTTAAATTGAAAGTGAAAAATAAAAATAAAAATGTGATTTTTATTTTAAAGACATCGAAATATAAAAATGTGTGATTTTTATATATATAGTGACTACGGGCACAAGAAGACGATAAAAAGGCGAGGATGAAGAAGATTTCTATTAATGAAGTGCCGTGGAGCTAGGATAGCTATATGTGAGAACTTCTCACCTTTCAATTTAATTATTCTAGTTATATTATATATATATACTAGGATGCAGACGGTGCTTTGTAGCACCCGACACAATCGTCCACAGACCATGGACTTGTTTGTTTGGTTGCATAGATTAGTTGAATTATTTGTTTGAATTGAATTGTTTGGTGAGATGAAATGAATTTGATTGATGTGTGAATGGCGTGGGCCTTCACTAGACCGGGGATAAGGCTAGGCCTCGTCCCGTTTCTAGTATCGTGCCATTATGCCGCCGAAATTTTCTAAAATATGTTAGAAAAATAAAAATGTCATTTTATTTAAAGAATGAACTGAATAGATATTCATATGTTAAAATAAAATGTTTTATCGTTAAAAATATAATTTTTAACGTGAATGTGAATAAATAAATATTC
Organism: Allium sativum; assembly: GCA_030737875.1. Lineage (NCBI taxonomy): Eukaryota > Viridiplantae > Streptophyta > Magnoliopsida > Asparagales > Amaryllidaceae > Allium > Allium sativum. Next base: position 191,072,419 of record CM060915.1, on the reverse strand, counting down.
ATATACAAACCAGACGGTTTGTTTATGTACACCTATTTGACTGACATTGATTGGGTCGATAAATTTTACACATCGCCCAGCTACACGAATAAAATAAGTGTTTGATTGTTTGAAACCCCACACGGGTGTTGGGATGAAATATGAGTTCACTCATCCTGATTGATAAAGTATGTCGATCGATTGATTGACAGACTGTTATAAGCGTTAGATATCTATATTTGATGCTTATACAGTGTAGTGCACTTTGGTTGATGGTTGATTATTTTTCCATGCTATTATATACATGTGTTGTATGAAAATCCATATAATTAACTTTATATGGTAATTGATTGGGCCTCATTCCAATTTGAAAAATAAAGAATATTATAAAATTAAGGTTCATGTGTTGACTATATTCATCCGTTGATATTAGTCATGTGTTGAACGAAATGTTTTTATAATAAAATTTATATCTTTATCAATATAAATTTAAGGTTCATGTGTTGACTATATTCATCCGTTGATATTAGTCATGTGTTGAACGAAATGTTTTTATAATAAAATTTATATCTTTATCAATATAAAATTAAGGTTCATGTGTTGACTATATTCATCCGTTGATATTAGTCATGTGTTGAACGAAATGTTTTTATAATAAAATTTATATCTTTATCAATATAAAATTAAGGTTCATGTGTTGACTATATTCATCCGTTGATATTAGTCATGTGTTGAACGAAATGTTTTGATAATAAAATTTATATCTTTATCAATATAAAATTAAGGTTCATGTGTTGACTATATTCATCCGTTGATATTAGTCATGTGTTGAACGAAATGTTTTTATAATAAAATTTACATCTTTATCAATATAAAATAAAGGTTCATGTGTTGACTGTACTCATCCGTTGAGATTTGTCATGTGTTGAACGAATTATTTTTATAATAAAATTTACATCTTTATCAATATAAAATAAAGGTTCATGTGTTGACGGTACTCATTCGTTGAGATTAGTCGTGTGTTGACAAAAAGAAAAGAATTGAATATATAACGATTTCGAAATGAATTGAATATATAACGATTTCGAAATGAATTGAATATATAACGATTTCGAAATGAATTGAATATAAAACGATTTCGATTTGAATTGAATATAAGACGATTTTGAATTTGAATGGAATAGAAAACCAATTTAATTTCAATTGAATATTTAACAGATTTGATTTCAATTGAATATATAATGGACTTGATTCAAATAGAAAACGAAACGAATTTAATTTGAATAGAAAATGAATTTGAATCGAATAGAAAACCAATTTGAATTGAATTGAATTGAATTGAAAAACGAATTCAAATTGAATCGAAAGCAAAGTGAAATGGATTCAAATTGAATTGAAATTTGAATTGAATAGAAATGAATTTTAAAATGAATTTATAAAGAAGAATTCAATTTTGATTTGAATTGAAATGGAAGTTGAAATTGCTTTTGAAACGAATTTAAAACTATTTATATAATTCGTTTTAAATAGAAATCGACGAAATATATATTATATATATTATATATATAATATAATGGCCTGAATAGAATGCGCCGCGCTGCGGCAGTTCGTAAATTTCGACCATTTATTTCAAACGGACATTACGGGAGATCTGACCGTCGGATTCTCCTAAAACCGGAAACGTTGGGTTCGTCTCGAAAAGAGCTTTCTAAAGAATATTAGAAATTCAAAATCTAACGGTTGGATTTGGAGATACGTCCAAATCAAATTCGAAAAAGGTCGCTATAAGTGCAGTTCGATGGCCATTGATGGAAATCGACTGTACGAGCCTTGATAAAATTATTAAAAATAGTAATAATTTGTATAAAATCATAAGAAATGATTTGGGAAAAATTGGGGTGAAAAACTCCATATTTGAAAAGATAAAAATAGATTTTTATCGAAATGAACTAGTTTTGAACTAAATTTTAAACCCAATCATTTTTAAATAAATGAATTAGATTTAAAAAGGGGTTTTAAATAATCGAATTTCTAATATATTTGATTGAATTTGAAATGGGTTTATCGTGAACAGTGTTTTAAATAACACTAGTTCTTTAACCCGATAACAAATAGAATGTGATTTGGGTTTGTCGTGAACTGTGTTTTAAATAACACCTAGTTCTTTAACCCAGTAAAAGGAGTTTTAATGAATCTGCAATTAGATTGAAATTCGAATTGATAATCTAAATTATCAAATTTAGAATTGAGCGAGAATGGGGTATCGCCAGTTTTGCTCCAAAGCGATAGTTAAATCTTTAATTAGATTTGAACGTGAAATGGTAATTAATTTTACCGATAACACAATGGTGTTAGATATGGAGTATTACCAGTTTTGCTTCATGGGATGAATAGGTTGGGATTGGGAAATAAAATAAATAATTACTTCGTTACGGTTCGCTAATCTCGACTAGTTGGAAAAACCATAATTTGGTTTTAAATGACATCCAAAGGAAGATTACAGGATAAATTTTAAAGAATTTATCTTGGATAAAATTAATGGGAACCTTTCCCTAAGAATGTGTAATTTAGAAACTAGCTGTAAGTTGGCTAAGAAGAATGGTTTCCTGGATATTGATCTGATGTTGGTTTCGGCCTTCGGGGTTAATGTTTGGGAAATTGTTCTCTTGCTAATTTGCGGTTAGTGACTAATGAGTTGGAATGAGGCGTATGTTGTGTTTGTGTAACATTTGTTTTTAATATACGCGGGTTGTTCGGAAAGTCCGGGTTTACACCCATTCTGAATAACCGATTCGACGATAAGTCGAAGATGAAGACGGTGGTCGAAGACCGGAAGTTTTCACATCGTTTGGGTAATTACTGACGATCCTGATTGGGCTGTACACCCAAGAGGATGGAAATAGTTGGTGGTCGTCCAGACGTACTTGGAGATGGATGGATATGCGAGGAAAGTGCCTCCGGTTTCGTTCAGACCCATAACGGACTTGTAAATGGATTGTGTGTCTGACACTGGATTTTATTCTGTGTTGATTGATTTCTATTAAATATACATCTGTTTGGCGGCGGAGAATTTATTCTTTTGCTTAACGCCCTTCTCTGAGACGTACGAGCTCAGAGGTTGTATATCGATGGACATCAGTCGCATGGCATGAATTGCCTGTGTGGCACGCTAAGTTGCATGGATCAAGGCTTCTGTTGAAAAGCAAAGTCTTGTGGTTGATGATCAAAGCACAGCCTACGTGGCAGCTTTGTGTATAACGTGAATTCGCGAGCCTCACACCTCGGTATGAGTTAAAAACGGGATACGGACTGCAGGGAGAGCAAGACGTTTCTTTCTAGCTTTGGTGGTGTCAGTGACTTACCAGCCCTGACATATATATACTTTTCACCTTTGTGGTTGTTGGATGAGGCGCCTCGATTATAGGTCTGTAAGGACCGGGAAACGTGTGTTCAGGAATTGCCAATCCTCTAACGTAAGTGAGGACCGGCCCTGAAGATCCAGGGGTTACCCAGTGTGCGTAACCCTGAGGCATTTGCTAGAGTGTCTCGAACGCGGAGAGGAGCTTGCCCCTTTCCTCGACTCATGACGGAAATCCAATTTCCAATACGTGTATTTCGGCTTTATTTGTAGAGCCTAGTATGGCGACATAGTGGGATGGGGCACTCATGCCGTCTATGATTTATATTTATGATTGAAATGTTTTGACACTATACACATATTATAGTATCAAATGATTTGTTTTAAACGTATCAAGCATGTTTGGCTGTTATAAGGTAAAACCCTATCCTCCGGCTTGCGTTGCATTGTGTGATGGGACCTGGGTCTTATAATAGCTTCATTTTTCGAAAAAGCATTGCGTTGTTTATTGATATGCACTGGTATTCTTGGTAGGAAACCCGTTCCGTGTTATACGGCGTGGTCCCTTGAATTACCATCTTTTAAAGTAAAGCTTTTAATAACTGTTTTAGTTCTCACACCAGTCACATGACTAACCTGGAGTTTATTGTTTTAACCTAAACTCTGGGTGCCCCTATTTTGACACGGGCAGCTAGTAGTTTCGGTTTTGCAGATTTATATACACAGGATCCTGGTTTACAGCTGGAATGATATCCGGAAAGCTCTGTATCCGTATATCACCTTCAGTTGTGCTTTGTATTATTTTTCCGTTGCTATGTAATTTATTGTAATCTCTGATATTTATCGAATGTAATTTAATCATTTTTACTCTGTATATTCTTGTATCTGATGGAACTGTTGTAATATACAATGAAATGTTCTTCTGCTTGTGTTCTGATTTGTCCTGTTCTCAACGTTCAGGGGTTTCGAACGGTCTTTGTCGGTTTAACGACTGATTCAGATCGAGCGAAATTCCAGGCCGTCACAGTTGGTATCAGAGCTTTGGTTTACAGAGCTCGAGAACAAGACACATTAGAACCATACGAAAGAATTCATCAGATATTGGATTAGTAATATCCAATTAGGATGACTCGTTAGAGATAGGATCAGTAGTATCCTAGAACGAGTGTGAAGAGTATATTTTTCAAATGAAAACAACTTTGTTTTGAAAATTTAAATCAATTCTACGTATTTGATTATTTATTTATTTTGAATTTGGACAATCGAGTATATAAGGATTTTGCATATACGCGTCATGAACGTATATTCGAAGTTTTAATATATTGGATAGATATAGAATCATACTCTAGTGGCCCGAAGGTGATTCTGATAATTGACTAGTCGTCATTAGTATTCATGTTCGAGTAACGAAGGTGTGATATCTATATATTTCCATTAGACTGGTGTGAGAACCAAAACTTATATAGCTAGAACACATTGTTGTGGATTGGCATCAAAAACAAGATTTTCTGTATATGTATCAAAATTATGAATTTGGAACGTTAATCCACTAATTGATTGATGTTTGTGTTGTTTGTTTATTTGTTTGCTAATTTTGAACCATTATGCCTAATTGAATCAAATATTGAATTATATTGAAAATTGGTCGCATTTGCTTGCATACATGTATATCTTTTGAACAGGTCATAGCAAGGAGGCTAGAGCCGAAGAATAAAATTTGTTTGCCCGACAAATAGGTACATGTTTGCTACATAATTTACTTTTTTGTTTGGGTGATGATGATTTTATGAGCCTATTGGCTAGCCGCTTGGCTTTTTCTTTTTCTTTTTGAGATCTGAAGGACCGGGGAAGCTATTTGAAATTCCCCGATGCTCCCATTGCAGGGGAGGTTATGGCGAAATTTTTCGAAAATTTAGGGTGTTAGCCAAATTTTTGAAATTATAAAAATTCTCAGAAACTGAAAAGTTGGAGAATGCAAGCCAGATCGAGCGTAGAGTCGATTAATCAAACAACTTTCGACTTTGTTCCTTTTCGGGGACGAAAAGTTTTAAGTGGGGGAGATTGTAATAACCCGGAAAATGCGAACCAGTTTGAAATTTTTATTTTGGCAATTTTAGCGAATTTTGAATATTTAAAATGAATTATTTTAAATAAAATGAACGAGAAATTTATTTTGAATATAATTCGAACGTATATAGTATACGCGTCGTCGTTAGAATATAAATATTTATATATAATTATAAATAGAATTGAAAATGGCGCGGTAGTTCGATAATTCGATTTCAAACTTCAATTGAATGTACCGGGTGCAAAACAATCCGGATTTTACTGAAACCAAAAACATTAGGATCTAATTGATAATACTTTTCTAACGAATCCGGAAAATCAAGATTTCATAGCGGGAATCAAAAGATATGTCCAGTTGAAAATTCTGAATAGTCGCTATGGAATTCAGGCCCTTAAAAATGGACATTTTGCAAATGACCTCGGATTTCGACGAAACCAGTTTTGTTGGGTCCGCAGTGACGAATTATTGTTAGATTCCAAATTTCATAATTTTTCGAATCAATATGTGAGCGTGGCAAAGGAAAACGCGTTTGACCAGTTCAGTTGATTTTAATCGACTGGAAATTGGCCATTTTTCAAACGGTCTCATAATTCGACGAAACTAGTTTTGTTAGGACCGTATCGTCAATACGAAGCTAGAAAATATTTTCCTGGAATTTTTCTAGTTAGTATGTGACCCCGGTAATTTGAAATGTACGTTTAAAATTCAATATAATGATTTAAATGTAAATTCAAAGGAAACTGGTCGAAACGATTAAATCGACCTACGATACATATCCCATTTTGTTCGGAATGGGGGTAAAACGCTATGGACGACAGGCGGTGGGCCTCGTCTAGAGGTCGTTTGTGAAAGTCAACTTTTTGCAATTAAAAAAATAATTAAAAAAAAATCTCTTCCCCTTTAACCAGCCCCCCCCCCCCCCCCGTTAAAAACTAAAATCAAAGGAAAAAAAAAGAGAAGAGATCGCGGCGGAAGCACCCACCGCGTCGCGCCACCGCCGCCCATCACCTCCCTCATCCCAGCCACCACCGCACCCCCCCCCCCCCCGCACCTCCTGCTCCATCCCCTCCTCTAATCGATCCTGGAGCAAACCCCGCCGCCGCCTCCAGGCGTTCGCCGCCGCCAACCGCAGGCCAGACCCCCACCTCGCTGCACCTCCCTCCTCCCTTTCTTCCCCCATCTCCTCTCGTTCCCCGCAAACCGCAGTCAAATGCCATGCAGGCCCCACCAAAACCGACGACGCTTCTCTGACCTCCTCCGCCAGTCAATGGCGAACCAGAAATCCCATCCGACGATGCTCCAGCAACCACAATTCGACTTCTATAAAAATAGTGAGTTTCCTTTTTTATTTTAGTTAATTGGATTTATTTATATATATTTTACTGTGTTATAAATCTGAAATTATATAAAAGCATAGTTTTTTTTTATATATATATAGCGCGTCATTAAAAATGTTATCTTTTTTTGAAGTAGCGTTGTAAATGTAAAGATATGATTTTTTATATTTTTACAGTATTAAAAATATAATCTTTATTATGTAGAAGATGTAAAAATATGATTTTTACTTATGTAGAGTAATAAAAATATAATTTTTACATCATAAGGATATTGAAAATATGATCTTTATATTTTTAGAGTAATAAAAATATGATTTTTATATTTTTAAAGTATTAAAAATATAATCTTTATGGGATAGAGAATATAAAGATATCATCTTTGTGTATGTAACGAAATAATAATCTGATTTTTATCTTATATACGTTGAGATAAAGTGGTGATTTTTATAAGCAGAAAACTTTATTTTATGAAGGCGAAAACTTTATTTTATAAAGTTGAAAACTTTATTTTTATAAAGGCGGAATTTTTAAATATATGATAGCGATGTAAAAATAGAATTTTTATATATATTAAATAGCAGAAATAAAAATATGATTTTTATCTATTGAACTTCGAAATAAAAATTCGATTTTTATATATCGAATAGTGAAATAAAAATTCGATTTTTATATATTGAATAGCGAAGTGAAAATTCGATTTTCAAATATATGAAATGATTATAAAAATATGACTTTTAAATTGAAAGTGAAAAATAAAAATAAAAATGTGATTTTTATTTTAAAGACATCGAAATATAAAAATGTGTGATTTTTATATATATATAGTGACTACGGGCACAAGAAGACGATAAAAAGGCGAGGATGAAGAAGATTTCTATCAATGAAGTGCCGTGGAGCTAGGATAGCTATATGTGAGAACTTCTCACCTTTCAATTTAATTATTCTAGTTATATTATATATATATACTAGGATGCAGACGGTGCTTAGTAGCACCCGACACAATCGTCCACAGACCATGGACTTGTTTGTTTGGTTGCATAGATTAGTTGAATTATTTGTTTGAATTGAATTGTTTGGTGAGATGAAATGAATTTGATTGATGTGTGAATGGCGTGGGCCTTCACTAGACCGGGGATAAGGCTAGGCCTCGTCCCGTTTCTAGTATCGTGCCGTTATGCCGCCGAAATTTTCTAAAATATGTTAGAAAAATAAAAATGTCATTTTATTTAAAGAATGAACTGAATAGATATTCATATGTTAAAATAAAATGTTTTATCGTTAAAAATATAATTTTTAACGTGAATGTGAATAAATAAATATTCATATACAAACCGGACGGTTTGTTTATGTACACCTATTTGACTGACACTGATTGGGTCGATAAATTTTACACATCGCCCAGCTGCACGAATAAAATAAGTGTTTGATTGTTTGAAACCCCACACGGGTGTTGGGATGAAATATGAGTTCACTCATCCTGATTGATAAAGTATGTCGATCGATTGATTGACAGACTGTTATAAGCGTTAGATATCTATATTTGATGCTTATACAGTGTAGTGCACTTTGGTTGATGGTTGATTATTTTTCCATGCTATTATATACATGTGTTGTATGAAAATCCATATAATTAACTTTATATGGTAATTGATTGGGCCTCATTCCAATTTGAAAAATAAAGAATATTATAAAATTAAGGTTCATGTGTTGACTATATTCATCCGTTGATATTAGTCATGTGTTGAACGAAATGTTTTTATAATAAAATTTATATCTTTATCAATATAAAATTAAGGTTCATGTGTTGACTATATTCATCCGTTGATATTAGTCATGTGTTGAACGAAATGTTTTTATAATAAAATTTATATCTTTATCAATATAAAATTAAGGTTCATGTGTTGACTATATTCATCCGTTGATATTAGTCATGTGTTGAACGAAATGTTTTTATAATAAAATTTATATCTTTATCAATATAAAATTAAGGTTCATGTGTTGACTATATTCATCCGTTGATATTAGTCATGTGTTGAACGAAATGTTTTTATAATAAAATTTACATCTTTATCAATATAAAATAAAGGTTCATGTGTTGAACGAATTATTTTTATAATAAAATTTACATCTTTATCAATATAAAATAAAGGTTCATGTGTTGACGGTACTCATTCGTTGAGATTAGTCGTGTGTTAACAAAAAGAAATGAATTGAATATATAACGATTTCGAAATGAATTGAATATATAACGATTTCGAAATGAATTGAATATAAAACGATTTCGATTTGAATTGAATATAAGACGATTTTGAATTTGAATGGAATAGAAAACCAATTTAATTTCAATTGAATATTTAACGGATTTGATTTCAATTGAATATATAATGGACTTGATTCAAATAGAAAACGAAACGAATTTAATTTGAATAGAAAATGAATTTGAATCGAATAGAAAACCAATTTGAATTGAATTGAATTGAATTGAAAAACGAATTCAAATTGAATCGAAAGCAAAGTGAAATGGATTCAAATTGAATTGAAATTTGAATTGAATAGAAATGAATTTTAAAACGAATTTATAAAGAAGAATTCAATTTTGATTTGAATTGAAATGGAAGTTGAAATTGCTTTTGAAACGAATTTAAAACTATTTATATAATTCGTTTTAAATAGAAATCGACGAAATATATATTATATATATTATATATATAATATAATGGCCTGAATAGAATGCGCCGCGCTGCGGCAGTTCGTAAATTTCGACCATTTATTTCAAACGGACATTACGGGAGATCCGACCGTCGGATTCTCCTAAAACCGGAAACGTTGGGTTCGTATCGAAAAGAGCTTTCTAAAGAATATTAGAAATTCAAAATCTAACGGTTGGATTTGGAGATACGTCCAAATCAAATTCGAAAAAGGTCGCTATAAGTGCAGTTCGATGGCCATTGATGGAAATCGACTGTACGGGCCTTGATAAAATTATTAAAAATAGTAATAATTTGTATAAAATCATAAGAAATGATTTGGGAAAAATTGGGGTGAAAAACTCCATATTTGAAAAGATAAAAATAGATTTTTATCGAAATGAACTAGTTTTGAACTAAATTTTAAACCCAATCATTTTTAAATAAATGAATTAGATTTAAAAAGGGGTTTTAAATAATCGAATTTCTAATATATTTGATTGAATTTGAAATGGGTTTATCGTGAACAGTGTTTTAAATAACACTTGTTCTTTAACCCGATAACAAATAGAATGTGATTTGGGTTTGTCGTGAACTGTGTTTTAAATAACACCTAGTTCTTTAACCTAGTAAAAGGAGTTTTAATGAATCTGCAATTAGATTGAAATTCGAATTGATAATCTAAATTATCAAATTTAGAATTGAGCGAGAATGGGGTATCGCCAGTTTTGCTCCAAAGCGATAGTTAAATCTTTAATTAGATTTGAACGTGAAATGGTAATTAATTTTACCGATAACACAATGGTGTTAGATATGGAGTATTACCAGTTTTGCTTCATGGGATGAATAGGTTGGGATTGGGAAATAAAATAAATAATTACTTCGTTACGGTTCGCTAATCTCGACTAGTTGGAAAAACCATAATTTGGTTTTAAATGACATCCAAAGGAAGATTACAGGATAAATTTTAAAGAATTTATCTTGGATAAAATTAATGGGAACCTTTCCCTAAGAATGTGAAATTTAGAAACTAGCTGTAAGTTGGCTAAGAAGAATGGTTTCCTGGATATTGATCTGATGTTGGTTTCGGCCTTCGGGGTTAATGTTTGGGAAATTGTTCTCTTGCTAATTTGCGGTTAGTGACTAATGAATTGGAATGAGGCGTATGTTGTGTTTGTGTAACATTTGTTTTTAATATACGCGGGCTGTTCGGAAAGTCCGGGTTTACACCCATTTTGAATAACCGATTCGACGATTAGTCGAAGATGAAGACGGTGGTCGAAGACCGGAAGTTTTCACATCGTTTGGGTAATTACTGACGATCCTGATTGGGCTGTACACCCAAGAGGATGGAAATAGTTGGTGGTCGTCCAGACGTACTTGGAGATGGATGGATATGCGAGGAAAGTGCCTCCGGTTTCGTTCAGACCCAAAACGGACTTGTAAATGGATTGTGTGTCTGACACTGGATTTTATTCTGTGTTGATTGATTTCTATTAAATATACATCTGTTTGGCGGCGGAGAATTTATTCTTTTGCTTAACGCCCTTCTCTGAGACGTACGAGCTCAGAGGTTGTATATCGATGGACATCAGTCGCATGGCATGAATTGCCTGTGTGGCATGCTAAGTTGCATGGATCAAGGCTTCTGTTGAAAAGCAAAGTCTTGTGGTTGATGATCAAAGCACAGCCTACGTGGCAGCTTTGTGTATAACGTGAATTCGCGAGCCTCACACCTCGGTATGAGTTAAAAACGGGATACGGACTGCAGGGAGAGCAAGACGTTTCTTTCTAGCTTTGGTGGTGTCAGTGACTTACCAGCCCTGACATATATATACTTTTCACCTTTGTGGTTGTTGGATGAGGCGCCTCGATTATAGGTCTGTAAGGACCGGGAAACGTGTGTTCAGGAATTGCCAATCCCCTAACGTAAGTGAGGACCGGCCCTGAAGATCCAGGGGTTACCCAGTGTGCGTAACCCTGAGGCATTTGCTAGAGTGTCTCGAACGCGGAGAGGAGCTTGCCCCTTGCCTCGAATCATGACGGAAATCCAATTTCCAATACGTGTATTTCGGCTTTATTTGTAGAGCCTAGTATGGCGACATAGTGGGATGGGGCACTCATGCCGTCTATGATTTATATTTATGATTGAAATGTTTTGACACTATACACATATTATAGTATCAAATGATTTGTTTTAAACGTATCAAGCATGTTTGGCTGTTATAAGGTAAAACCCTATCCTCCAGCTTGCGTTGCATTGTGTGATGGGACCTGGGTCTTATAGTAGCTTCATTTTTCGAAAAAGCATTGCGTTGTTTATTGATATGCACTGGTATTCTTGGGAGGAAACCCGTTCCGTGTTATACGGCGTGGTCCCTTGAATTACCATCTTTTAAAGTAAAGCTTTTAATAACTGTTTTAGTTCTCACACCAGTCACATGACTGACCTGGAGTTTATTGTTTTAACCTAAACTCTGGGTGCCCCTATTTTGACACGGGCAGCTAGTAGTTTCGGTTTTGCAGATTTATATACACAGGATCCTGGTTTACAGATGGAATGATATCCGGAAAGCTCTGTATCCGTATATCACCTTCAGTTGTGCTTTGTATTATTTTTCCGCTGCTATGTAATTTATTGTAATCTCTGATATTTATCGAATGTAATTTATTCATTTTTACTCTGTATATTCTTGTATCTGATGGAACTGTTGTAATATACAATGAAATGTTCTTCTGTTTGTGTTCTGATTTGTCCTGTTCTCAACGTTCAGGGGTTTCGAACGGTCTTTGTCGGTTTAACGACTGATTCAGATCGAGCGAAATTCCAGGCCGTCACAGTGGACATAGCAAAGGATTAGTTGCTATGGATCAGTGCAGTGGACTCCATGGGGCAGAGTGATTATAGGAGGGAATTGGGTATCAAAGTGGTAGAAATCGTATGCTTTACGCACTGAGTGAGAGATGTGAGGATGGTTACTATGCTTGATTGTTTGCCTCACTATGTCGTGCACACCCCCACCCCCGTATTCTTTATACCATATTTTAGTGGCACCTTAGATTATTGTACAGTATGTAGTGCTAACTCTTTGGTTGCAGGTCCGGGTTCAGGTATGGTTTATTATACCTGTTATTATTCTGTTTTGCTGCTTATCGATCATTCCAGACTTTTGTCTGACCTAGAGTTTTATGTCTCTTCTTATTACTCTGGACGCTCTTAAACGGGCAGACTAGAGACAGGTCAGATGGTTGTGAACGAGCAGCTGTCCGGAGACGACCAGGAGGCTTACACGTACTATTTTCTATATATTCTCCCTGTGTCGCTGCCGGTCACTACTTTGGGCATTAGTAATGTACCTTCCTTATTTGCTTTAGAGACAGTTTTCAAAAGTTGTAACAATGATGATGTGGAACATAAGCTGCATTTGGATTTTCTGCTGTTATGATGTTTAGTTTTCAGCTTATGCACTACCTCGCCTGTTTTATGTCAAAGTATGTTATTATTATATTTTATTCCATGCATTGTGATACATTCTACAGGTTCCTTGTTAGTTCAAATACCCTTCCTTTTGTTAGACATTGGCACAGTGCACTTTCATTGAAATGTCGGCTGGTGCGGCGCGGGCCATCACACTTGGTATCGGAGCTCTAGGTTGCGTAGTTAACCTAGGGAAAGACACCAGGGAGAGATAATACGTATATGAGAGCGCGTATTTGTGATTATATTGGTTTTCAAAAGCTATATATATATATTCTATTAGTATAGCTAAGGCTGAAGTCGCACCGCACTGAAACCACATAGAGGATAGTTAATCGTTTCTCCTTACATGTTGAACAATGAGCCGATATACGAGGGGTGCTGGTAGAGGAGCCAATAATGGCAATGCTCCTGACATGAGGACTATGTTCACTGACTTCACGAGAGAGATGCTTAGGGACGTTCAGTGGGCAGTTCCCAATGTTGCTAATGGTGATAGTGCAGTGGTGCAAGCGCCTAGAGCTGATTTCGCGAAGCTGTGCAAGGATTGCACTAGCCCTGGTGGGAAGCCGTTGCACGGAATGGAATCGGCTACATAATTTCAAGAATTGTTTGATAGTTGTGAGCGTATCTTCGGAGACTTGGGAATCGAGGATGCGATGAAGAGGAAGTTAGCATCCCGTCAGCTGCACGGACATGCAATGAATTGGTGGAATGCTATTAAGGTAGCCACTCCAAAGGATCTTATTACATGGGATCAGTTTATGGCCCGATTCAATGATAAATCCATCCCAGCTGCCCAGAAGTCAGAGTTGTTTAGGAAATTTCTGGAGCTTAAGCAGAATGGTAGGGCGATCTTGGAGTACATTGTAGAGTTCGATACTTTATCGAAGTTTGGATTATCCCTCATTGACACTCCCGAGAAGAAAAATGAGAAGTTTATAACAGGATTGGATCAGTACTTGGTAGAAAGGATTATTAACCACATCGATGAGACGTTTGAATCGATTGTGGGGAAAGCTTTGACATAAGAGATTCTATACCCTAAGTCGAAGACTGAGGTTGCATCTGCAGAGGAGCCAAAGCCGCAAGCAAGCGGTGGAGGCAAGAATGGTTCTCAGAATAAGAGAAAGAAGAATCAGACCAAGGATGGCCAGAAGAAAAAGAATAAGAAAGATGTTCAGTGCTTCAGCTGTGGTATGAAGGGCCACTATGCCAAAGAGTGGTGGGCCAAGCCAGCGGATAGGAAGTGCTTCAACTGTGGCCAAGTGGGACACCACAAGGATAAGTGTCTGAAACCACCTAAGGAAAAGAAGATTGTGAAAGCATATGCTATCAATGTTGTTCCTTCTTCGTCGAATGCCCCAACTACGGTAGAGAAAGGAAAGAATGTCGTAATTCAAGGTAAGTTTTCTGTTTATGAAATTTTTGTTCGAGTATTGTTTGATACTGGAGCTTCCCTTTCCTTTATATCTAGTGACCTGGTAGATAATTTGGGATTGGAACCCGAGATAGTCGATAGACCTTTAGCAGTGACGAACCCGATTAGTGGTTCAACTAGCCTTAGCATGATTTGTCGTAATGTGGTCTTATCAATTCATGGATGCATGTTTGTTTATGGTTGCTTTGTTTTGGGCTTTACTACGTTTGTCATTATTTCGGGAGTCGATTGGCTCCAAATATACGGGGTGGTGGTAGACTGTGATGGCTTTTTGGTGACAGTTAGAGCGAATGTTGGGCGGATGGTAGTGTTTTGTGGTCTACCTAGTGATGGGGTAATGGGGTAATGGCTAGTTTTCTAAATTCCCTCGACATCCTGCATGATGAGTAGTCAGATGTGCGCGTTGCTGGACAGTATCTGGATGTCTTCGAGGAAGTGACCGGACTTCCACCACACCGGGAGATTGAGTTCCATATTGTTTTAGTGAAAGATGCCATACCTATAGTGATGCCACATCGTCGTATAGTGCCAAGGGAGCAGCCAGAGCTCGAGGTGCAAGTAAGTGATCTTTTGAAGAAGGGATTTATCAGAAGAATTGTTTCTGAGTGGGGAACACCTACTGTGTTTGCTACCAAGGCAGATTGTTCCCTTTGTTTGTGCGCGGACCACCGCGAGTTGAATAAGGTGACGAGGAAGAATAAGTATCCTCTACCGCAGATAGATGATTCATTTGATCAGTTGAGTGATGTGAGAGTGTTCTTCTTGTTGGATCTCCAGACATGTTTTCATCAACTTAGAGTGGAAGCTGAAAGTATAGCTAAAACAGCATTTCGGACGCCGTCTGGATTTTATGAGTGGTTGGTCATGCCATTCGGGTTGACCAGTGCACCAGCATATTTTGTGGATCTTATGAATAGGGTACTCAGAGATCATTTGAATAAGTTTGTTCTTGTGTTCGTGGATGATATACTTGTTTATTGGAGGACAGAGGAAGAAAATAAGGAACATTTGAGGATAGTGATGGAGGTGTTGAGAAGACACCAACTGAAAGCGAAGTTTTCTAAGTGTCACTTCTGGAGGAGGGAGGTGCAATTCTTTGTCCATGTTGTTTCAGAGAATGGTATTGTCGTGGAACCTGCGAAGGTGGCTACGGTAAAGGATTGGTCTACGCCCAAGAATGCAACAGGCGTAAGAAGTTTCTTAGGATTAGCTAGGTATTATCGTAAGTTTATCCAAGACTTCTCCAAGATAGCAGCACCGTTAACTCAGTTGACTAAGAAAAATCAATCTTTCATCTGGGACAAAAAGTGCGAGAATGCATTTGAGAGTCTAAAGGAAAAGTTGACATGTGCACCAGTGTTAGTCATTCTTAAGGGAATGAAGAGATGACAGTATACACAAATGCCTGTGGTACCGGACTAGGTGCTCCATTGATGCAAGGAGGTAGGGTTGTAGCTTATGCTAGTCGGTAACTGAAACAACATAAGAAAATATATCCTACCCATGATTTTGAATTGGGAGCGATTGTGTTCGCGTTGAAGATGTGGAGATATTATATCATGGGAGAAAGATTCGAGTTGTTTACCGATCATATATCGTTAAAATATCTTTTCTCTCAGAAGGATCTAAATCTCCGACAGCAAAGGTGGTTTTAATTCTTGGCTTCCTACGATTTCAATATCACATACATACGAGGAAAGGGCAATGCGGTAGCTGATGCGTTGAGTAGAAGACATGCCAGCTTAGGGGCTATGTTTCTTGAGTGGAAGAGTACATCGCTGGGTATGATTTCAGAACAAAGTGTGAATTGGATCCAGAAGTATTAGCAAGTTTGATGGATCAGACCCAGTTTGATTCAGCGGATTGGCTCCAGTTAGAGGCACGATCCTAACTTATTGAAAATCATCTCCAAGTTAGAGGTCGGCATAGATGAGGAGATGAACGAGTATGGGCTTGATCGAGATGGATGGCTTAGAAAGAATGGAAGACTAGTTGTAGACTAGTTATACCCAATGTCAATGGATTGAGAGATGAAGTGCTTAAAGAAGGTCATCACTCAAAACTGACTATACACCCCGGTGGTAACAAGATGTATCGAGATATGAAGCAGACCTACTACTGGATAGGGATGAAAAGAGACGTCGGGAAGTTTATATCCAAATGCATGAATTGCCAGCTAGTTAAAGCTGAGCAAAAGAAGCCTAATGGTTTGTTTCAACCATTAGAAGTTCCAGAATGGAAACGGGAATAGGTCTCAATGGATTTCATTGATGGGTTACCAAGGACTAGGTCGAGCCATGGTAGCATTTGGGTGATTGTGGACCGATTGACCAAGAGTGCAAGATTTATACCCGTCAAGTCGAATAGAATGGCAATTAAGTTAGCTGAGCTATATATGAAATGGGTAGTGAGATTTCATGGAGTACCTAAAAGCATTGTGAGTGACCGAGACCCGTTGTTTACAGTGGATTTTGGAAGAGCTGGCAAGTTACGTTAGGATCAGAATTACATCTCAGTGCCGCATATCATCCTCAAATCGACGGTCAGAGAGAGAGGGTGAATCGAGTGCTAGAATATCTCTTGAGAGCTTGCATATTAGATCTTGGTGGATCATGGGATGACCTTTTACATCTAGTGGAGTTCGCATATAATGACAGTTATCAGTCCGGTATTGGTATGGCTCCATTCGAAGCATTGTACGGAAGACCATGCAACTTACTGTCATGTTGTTACAAACCGGTGAGAAATTTGTGTTGTGGCCTGATGTGATAAGAGAAACCTCGGATAAAATCAAAGTTATCCGACAACGAATGAAGGCTGCCCAGGATAGGGAAAAGAGTTATGTTGATAAAAGGAGAAGAGATTTAAAGTTCTCCATTGGTGACTTGGTGTTTGTCAAGATTACTCTATTAAAGAGCGTGATTCGATTTTGCAGGAGAGGCAAGTTACCACTGATATGTGTTGGTCCATTCCCAGTTCTCGAGTAAGTTGGGAATTAGATAAAGATGAATTACCAGACAAGATGGCAGGAGTTCAGAACGTATTTCATGTTTCCCAGTTAAGGAAGTTTGTGCACGACCCTAGTGTGGCTATTTCACCAAATCAGTTGGACGATATCGAGGTTAAACCCGAGGCGGTTGGGAACCGCAGGCCTATGCGTATCGTTGGGAATGATACGAAGCAGCTTTGAAGGAAGGTGGTAAAACTAGTCTAAGTTCAGTGGGGTGATGATGAGGAAGAATGTACTTGGGAAATAGAAGAGTACATAAGGAGGAAGTATCCGGAACTCTTTGCCTGGTAAGATTTCAATTTCGACTTATTTTTCCGCGTGCTAGGATAGACTTGTTTGTTTGTTTTCATATGTTTGATTGTGGTGAATCGTTGATAGGCATGCAGGGTCTTTTGCTTGTTTCTTAGTTAAGGAATTTCGGGGGCGAAATTTCTTAAGGGGGGGGGGGGGGGAGAATGTAACGACCCGCATTTTACGCATCAAAGGATCGTAGAATATTTATTTATTTCCCATTCAAAGTCATATGGTCATGAAACTTTGGGAGACGACTATTGGGTTCATTTCCCATGTTCATGATTTTTGCTGATTTTTAAATTACCATTTTGCCCCTAACTGGTCTTGTTTCGGCCATAACTTTTGGTTGGTTAGGAATTTTGACATGAAACAACTTCCATTGGATTCGGATGATGGTTGACAATTTCGTAGAGTGGTCACAATAGCCAAATGGACTCACCATTTGGGAGATATGGCTGAAACAATGTTTAAAAGGTGAAAAACTACTTAACCGGGCTTAATTGGTTAGTTAATAGCTAGGCCCGGTGGACGATTTCGGGATTAGGGGTATATGGGGGCTGATTAGGACTAGAAAACATTTCTTTAGACACTTTTCAGCTGCTACTTTCATTCTTGGAACATTAGCCATGGCCTCCAACATCTAGAATCACCTCTAATCACTTTCTAATCAAGTACTAGCATAATCTTCACCAAATTAAGAAGAAATAGCACCAAATCAAGGTCGGAACTGCTGTATATCCTTGGGAACAGCGCCAAACGGAGGATAGTTTCACATTTGATATTTTTTTTGTGGCTAAGGTGAGTGATTTGCATAGTTCCTCAGTAACTATGGTTAATTAAGGGTAATTATTGTTAATTAGCGAAGTTAAACACGATTAAATTCTGGAAAAATATTTATAAATTTTGAAATATTGTTTTAGGCCTCTGTTAGAAAATTTGTTTAATTTGGTTAAGTTTTGCTAATCCTATCACTAGGTTTGCTTAAACATGCTTAAGGAGAAAAACATGGGTTTTGGGTATGTTTAATCTGTTTCAACACATTAGATTGTTGTTTTGGTGTTTATGGTTGATTATATATGTTTTTATGACTGTATGGTATTCTTTGTGATTGATTAGAACAGTTAGAATGGTCAAAAATGCTGTCGTATGGCGTAAAACAGTCGCTGGAAAAGTTGTAGGAAAAACTGCAGGGATCGGGATCAGATAGGGGGAAGGGGCCTGGATCAGATAGGATTGGTCGAACCGAACCAACACCGGAGACAAGGAATACGAACCGAACCGGAGCCTAGGCAGAAAAAAGGGTATGGCAACAGAGGAATGCCACTTGCAAAGAGTTGGAGTTGGGTTGGTGACCAGATCGGAGCTGAGCATGGGATCGGTCGGAAGAGCTGACCTAAATGGGGTTGGGTTATGGCAAGAAGGAAGGCCACCATTTATTGGAATCGGACCGGAGCTGGGAAGGGGATCAGATCGGACCAACAGGAGGATTGGAGGACTAAATGAATGTAGGCAGGAGCACCGAACCGAACCGGGATCTGGAGATGGAGGAACACCGAACCGAACCAAACCGACTTTGGGAGGAACACTTTGAGGACCGAACCGAACCACACCACGGTGTTTCACGACCGTACCGAGGCAATAGCTATGAACCGAACCGAGTTCGAGTTCCCACTACTACAACGCGACAACTCTTATGAAAAACAACTCCAATTCGACCAAAACCCGAGATGCAAAGGAAGTCCAAATAGTAAGTAGAACTCAGCATCATGACGGGAACCAGAAAGTTAACTTCATGAGTTGGGCTTTGCTCTGGGACGTGTGTTAAGGGGTTATCGATGTCCATAACTTTGATTCACCACCAAGACGAACGTTAGGCTACGTATCAGTGCAGCGAGGTCATTATGGCTTCATGGGGCAGAGTGATCGTAGTAAGGCTATGAGCCAGTGCAGTGGAGCCGTTATGACTCCATGGGGCAGAGTGGACATAGCAAAGGATTAGTGGATATGGATCCGTGCAGTGGGGTTGTTATGACTCCAAGGGGCAAAGTGATCATAGCAAGGAATTGGGTGATCTAAGTGGTAGATATCATATGCTTTACGCACTGAGTGAGAGATGGGAGGATGGTTGCTATGCTTGATTGTTTTCCGTCACTATGTCATGCACACCCCTACCCCTGTATTCTTTATACCGTATGTTAGTGGCACTTTAGAGTATTGTACATTATGTAGTGCTAACTCTTTGGTTGCAGGTCCAGGTTCAGGTATGGTTTAGTATACCTATTATTATTCTATTTTGCTTCTTATCGCTCATACCAGACTTTTATCTAACCTAGTGTTTTATGTCTTTTCTTATTACTCTGGGTGCTCTTAAACGGGAAGACTAGAGACAGGTTAGCTGGTTGTGCACAAGTAGCTGTCCGAAGACGAGTAGGGGGCTTATACGTACTATTTTCTATATATTCTCCCTGTGTCGCTACTGGTCACTACTTTGGGAATTAGTAGTGTACCTTCCTTATTTTCTTTAGAGATAGTTTTCAAAAGTTGTAATAATGATGATGTGGAACATAAGCTGTATTTTGATTTTCTGCTGCTATGAGGTCTAGTTTTCATCTTATGCACTGCCTCGCCAGTTTTATGTCAAAGTATGTTACTATTATATTTTATTCCATGCGCTATGAGACATTCTACAGGTTCCTTGTTAGTTCAAATACCCTTCCTTTCCTCTCTTTGGTGTCTGTCCCGTGCTGGTTAGACATTGGCATAGCGCACTTTCATTGAAATGTCGGCTGGTGCGGGGCGTGCCGTCACAATAAACATCTTTTGTAAATTCAATACTTGTTGTATTTATTCAAAACAAGTTAATATTTCTATAGCTCACTAATATTCAAATTCTATTTTTCAAACTATTTCCGCTTCTAAATCTCAAATATCCTTTTCGCGATATTTTTATATATCAACATTTTTGGCCCAGTGATGTTTAAACATTCAAAACACCAAATTATCAATCACAGATTTTCTAACACATCATATGTGATAATATATAGGTAAACAAACAAATAACCATATTTTTACGGAATCCAGTTGGATCCCTCTAACCTGTTTTCATACATCCACACACGTTAGCCAACATAAATATTACCCATCCTACTTCGAGGCAGGATATGGTGGTAAAGAAGGACATTTGATTTCCGAAATCCCACCATTTCATTTATGAATTTCATCGAGTTCCTCTGTTATCCCTTTACCAAGTGTCACCATCAGCTCACTGTCATTCAGTAGACATGCACAGTAGCCATTTTCATGGTCTTCATCTCCACAACTATGAGTCTAAACCAATGGTTTTCACTCTTTTTTTGAAATTTCAAAACTAAACATTTCAATGCCTTCTTTAAGTCATCCTTCCACTTAACACCTCTTGTATAAAAATTTGACCTCCCAAATCACCTATGTGTCAACTACAATTGCCCCACCTCGAATACACCACATCACGACAACGCCTCCCTAAATGACTAGTCCTGGAGCCAAAGCAAGTCCTTGTAACCTGCACCATCCTTCCCTTACCAAAGTACGAAACTCGAATGCCTCAACTATAGGTTACACACATTTATTTATTTTTGATTGATCTCCTTCAGATTTCGATGGTAGCAACCTCTCACCATCTGATACAATGTAGCGCCTCTAAGACCCTTAACTCGCCCTCGCGACTTCACCCTGGTCCTTCCCTGCTTGCTGGAATCTACGACAAACCCCTCGATAATTATACAAAATCGAAGCACACCAGGACCATTTTGGATTTAAATTTCATTTCGAATGCCCCATATATATATATATATATATATATATATATATATATATACATACACGAATCGAAGTTTAATACCAAAACAGTTCGATTAGTTTTCATGAATGGAAAATTGAAGGACTAACTGATGGGGGGTTGCGATGTCATGAAGCCCTCGCTCACTTTCGATTAAAGTAGAGAACGGATTTATTAGATTTCGAAAATATGATGAGTGCCATTCACTTTCTTTCTTTTGAGATTTGAAGAAGAAAAGGAGATTTTAAAACGTTCAAGAAAGAATGAGAGCAAAGGAAAGATAAAAGAGATTAAAAGAGGAGTTAGTCGTGACTAAATAGAAGAACATAGGGAACCATCGTACCAAAGTCATTAAATCGAGGTTTTACTTCATGGTGAAAGAAGGAGACCAGCGTACTTTGAAATGAAAGAAAAGGTTACAGGCTAGGGTAGGTTTGCATCGTACTTCATTTCTTAGCTTAGGAGGGAAGTAAAGGTTTTATATTATTTTTATTCTACTTTATTTATATTTTAATTAAAACCGGTAGCCTTTAATTTAAAATTATCATGTTGATTTCAAACTCCTATTTGAACCCAATACAACCCTTTCTAGGATTAAACGACTATTCTGAACACACTGGGACAGGTTTAACAGCCTTATTTGATCATATGAAGAAGATATTAATTTAAATAAATATAAATTAAATTCAAAACAAATATATTATTTGAAAATAAATTAATATTATTATTCTAATCCAAACCGAAGTTTGTATTGATCATATGAACTGTTTTCAGTTAAGTTTTTTTTTTTTTTTTGAATTCAATTAAATTCATTTCCTTCTTACGATAATTATGTAAATTTGATATAAATTGTATATCATTTATTAAATCTAAAAACTAAATATAAAATCCATTTATATTATCAACTAAATATTTAAAATAATTATTAAATATTCAAAAATAAATCGACCAAAATCTGGATCATTATAAGTTTACTCTTGAATCTATCTTCAGTTAATTTTTGATATTTACAACATTTTGTTGGTGAGCGGAAACATAGTCCGAGCTCTTTAACAAGGTGTGATTGGGGGGAGCTTTGTTGGAACTCATTTATTAAATTTTGTTTTCTATCACATTATGAGATTTTGGTTTAAGGTAGAGTTCTTTGGAAGAGTTTTTTGGTTGAAAAGAGAATTTGACTCAAGATGGGGTGTTGAAGATATATGATTTTGCATCAAGGTGGAATGTTATATTTAGAGATACAAAACTAAAATTGGTGGAAAAAATATGAAAAAAGAGAAGTAATCACATGTTTTCATTGTAGAAATCAATAATTGTTAGGTAGCATTTATATGAGATGGTAGGGAGATAAATGCATATGAAGATTAAGGAACAATACATGCAAGAAGATTTGCATATTATTCTTTCTTGGTAGTTGGATTGATATGTATTTATTTTTTTCATCTTTGCTAAAAGGAATGGGAAATTACTTTCTATGTTTTCACAATTTGTTGTCATTGTAATTTTCCTCTATTATCTTCTTACCATGTATTGATAAGATAATTGTAACAATCCCGAATTTTCGAACCAATTTAAAATCTTTATTTTAGTTGTTTTAATTGGTTTTGCATATTTAAAATGATTTAATTTGAGAATTAACAATTTATTTAAATCCAAGTTTGAACATATAAATTAATTATAATTACAAAACGGGCCTTAAATGGCGAGGTAGTTTGAAAATTCAATTTAATTTCAATTTAATGTACAAAATTAAAAATAAATCGGATTTCAGTAAAACTAGAAACATTGGAATCTATTTAATTACATCATTATGATGAATGTAAAAAATTCAGATTTTATAATATAAATTGTAAGTTATGTCCAATTTAAATTTTAGAATAGTCACTATGGAATTTATATATATTTTTAAATAATATATAGCCCTTAAAAATTTCCATTTTGTAAACGACCCCCGTTTTCTTCTAAACTAGTCTTGTTGGATCCAGAATGTCGAATTATTGTTAATTTTAAATTTTCATAATTTTTGGAATTAATATGTGAGATTGTTAAATATAAATTAAACACATTTTGTCTATTTTAGTTTGAATTTATCAAATGTAAAAAAAGCCATTTTTCAAACGGTTTCCATATTTAACGAAATTAGTTTTGCTAGGACTTATCATGAAAAAAGAGATAGATTTATTTTTCTGGAATTTTTGGAGTCAATATGTGGCCCCTGCAAATTAAAATGTACGTTGAAAGCAATATTGGCGTTATATTAATTTATATTTTAATTTTAACCAAAACTGATCGACACTTTCGAATTGGCTTACGAAACATATCCCATTGTGTCCGGAATTGGGGTATTGGCTACGGACGACTGTCATTGGGTTTGATTTGGAGTTTGAATGCAAAATCTCTATTTTTGGAAATAAAATAATATTAAAAATATTTATAAATAGAAAGGAATAACCCTAATTGGCCATCATATTTCTCAGCCAACGCCTAGGATAAATCCAAATCCCAAATTGCTCCGATTTTAAATTGATAAATCCTCCTAATCCACTTAGAAAAAATCAAGAATACCAAAAGCAAAATTGTAGAGATTCTTATCATCTACAATCCTATATGAATGTGATTAAAAATGGTATTGTGTATCGTACGAATTCTTATCTCAAACTCGCGTAGTTTGAATGGCTTTCCCACCACCGTAGTGGGACCGAGTTCATCATAACTCTCGGAGGAGGGAGGCGCCGCGTAAGCGCAGCGAGGTGCGATGGCCGATTGGGTTCCAATCATCACTGGGAGGAGCGGCGACATCAATTTTTGGACAAGGGTTTTGAGCTTGACGGTGTCCAGTTTAAACAATGGTTAGGAAAATAAATAGTTTTTAATTATTAATTAATAATTTATGTAATTGATGTTTGTAAACCCATAACTTTTCCATACAAGGCCCAAATTCGATGATTCACGTTGCGTTGGATTCGTAACGATGAACATTACATTTAAGAACTGACCAGAACGGTAACAGAGCAGATTTGAATTTGAGGCAAATTCGAATCAAAACAGAAATAAAATCTTCAATTAAAGAATGGCGGAGTGGAACCCAAAGTGAGAACTTCTCACTAAAATTCTATGCAGTTATTTATTTATTTTATAACTGAAAAATTTATAGAATTGCCAATGTAGTTTTTTACCAGTTTTATTCATTATAAATTGTATACAGTGCCTGTTAGCTCACCTCCCTCATCCACATACCATGGGCAATTTAATTGACTGTATTGTGTTTTGATTGTGATGCTAAAATGTTTGAAATATCAATAATAATTTAATATTATTTTGTGGTAGTTGTAATTAAAATTATAAATAACTATTTAACATTGAAAATTGGCTAATTAGAAAAATAATTCTAATCAAATTAGAATTCGTTGAATTTATTAACCAGTGATTATTTTGAATCGAGTGTTGTTGCTTGGAAATCCCATACAGATCTAGGGATGATAATTTATTCACATCCCCCCTGAATTTTATTATATGTCAATCGATTGATCGAAAGACTATAATAAGTGTTATTTAATAATTTAATGCTTATACCGTAGTAAATTGCACTCTGTATGATGTTTGAATGGTTATTGATTATTTATCATTAAAGTTGAATAAATGCGATGTATGAAATCCATATACCTGAAATTTTATTGTAATTGATTTAGTCACATTCCAATTCAAAAATAAGGAATATTTTAAAATAATATTCACCGGATAATCAAAGTATGATTTTGATGTCTGATTTTGGATGGGCACGAAAATATATAAAAATATATGAAGTCGGGTTAAGTACAGAAGTGCCATTTTAACCCGAACGGATTTATCGATCGATGTTATTTATTTGATAATGAATACGAAAAATACATGGACTTCAAAATTTGATGTTTTGAAAATATTATCATTTTCATATTATAATGATATGGAATATTCAATTATGATTTAACATTGAAAATGAAGTTCAAATCTTTTTAAAATGAATTTATAAACGATTTATAAATTACGTTTTAAATGGAAAACAATGATATATATTATATTTATATTTCATGGCTTGAATAGAACGCGCCGCGCATCGACCATTCGCGAATTCAACCATTAACTTCAAATTGATGTAGCGGGAGATGTGACCTTCGGATTCTCTTAAAACCAGAACCGTTGGGTTTGTATCTAAAAGAGCTTTCAAATGATAATAAGGAAATTGAAATCTAACGGTTAGATTTCAAGATATGGCCAAACAAATTTTGGAAAAGGTCGCTATGGATGCAGTTCGGTGGCCGTTATTAGAAACCGACTGCAAGGGCATTATTAAAATTATTAAAAATATGAAAAAATTGTGTAATATCATAATAAAGGATTTGGATGAAAAATTCCAAGTTTGAAAAGGTAATTTTTTTTATTGAAATGAACTAGTTATTAAATAGAATAATAATCCAATGTTTTTAAATAAATAAATTGGGCTTGAAAATGGATTTTAAAATAACCAGAATATTTCCAATGTATGAATTGGAATGGTTTTGAGTGGAAATAATCTTGAAAATATTTCGATATTGGATTCTGTGATTATACAGATATTGCTAAGGAATTTGGATGATACAGATATCGTTATTCCTAATATGATATTCGTTAGTTTTAGAATTTGATATTGAATATAAGTCGATATAATTTCTATTTAGAGCCTTGTACTTAGAATCAAATTGGATTTTGGGTTTGTCGTGAATGGTGCCTTCAACAACACAGTTCTTAAACCTAGCTGAGAAAAGAATAAATGTTTTAATTAAGATTTAGAGAAGTTTACCAATTAATTTATATTTAATTGGAATTGAATTGAAATTGGATTTTTTTTGGGTTTATCGTGAATGGTGTTTTGAACAACATTTGTTCTTTAACCCAATTAACAGTGAAGTTAGATCTGGAATTTATAAATCTTTTTATTAAAGTTTAATGGAAATTTTCCAAAGCAAAGCTTTTCAATTTAATACATCAAGTTGGAATAAAATGGAATATGATTTTTTAATAATCGAGATGAGCTTCTCTGAAGGAGGGCCGATACTATACATGGAATTTAAAAGGCTTTGCCGTTATCCTATTTATATTATTAGTCTGACATGGAAATTCATATTGATATTGTAACACCCCAGATCCGTTAATGTCACTCACAAAGGGAATGCACTAAGTTCCATGGAACGTTATAAGTAAACAGAACAGAATATTACAAGACAAATAAAGTAGTACTTGAAAATTTTATAACTTTATTGTAGCAGTAACAAAAATAAGCTTGGTTACATCATCAAAACAACAAAACCATGTACATAATATCAGTTTTCTAAAAAAGCCATCAGAGTACGTAATTTTAAAGCCATAATCCCCAACAGAAAATGCCATAAGTAAGCAGAATCAGAGCCAAGCAATACACATTTCAACTTCAAGCTGGAAGAAAGAGATATCCGAACTAAGCATGTGTATTTCCTCCCTGAGAATCTTGGGGGGAGGGGGGAGGACCGGAAGAAAAGAGGCGAAACAAACTAGGTCAGACATAAGCCTTGCGAGTCCAGTTACTTTCAGCATATAAACTGATAATAGTATCATGACATGAAAAAAAAATGGATGAGAGATAACAGGAACCAGAATAACAGGTATAAACGAGATAAATGGAACAGAGCAGAATAATTTGGACCAAGCTATGCTTCTCACTTACTTTTCCCTACAACAATACTAGTAGAAAAAAAATTAGGTTTTGTCCTAATGTCTAAACAGAAACAGAAACATAACGATCTCTTCAGAAGTAGGATGCTAGTAATGCGCCTTTACCACCCTAACAAAGACGGATGGTATAGACACATAATGTTGGTAATGGGACTTTAACACCCTAGCAAAGACAAATGCTACAGAAACAAAATGCTAGTGATCAGGTGTACACTAGTGATGGGCCTTTACAACCCCAACCGACATTATCACATAGAAACAGACAGGTGTTACCACCCAACAGGAACAGACGGTACCCTATAGAAACAGATAGAACTAGTTGTACCCTAAGTTCTACCCCAAGCGATCGGCTCCCTGATACATAAATACCATATGTTGGCCAATAGAGGGTGTATCACTCCCTAAAGTGGAAACCTACAGAAAGACATAAACCTATTTACAGATGTCACGGCGTCTTAACTTCCCCAGATCAGACCGGATCCATGCACGCACATGACCCGGTTGGAACGCGCCATCAACACCCCTCGCCATTATTAGAATGAACCTCTTTTAATTAGTTCAGTAAGCGTGACCTGATCACTACCTAGTGTTGGGTCACCGTTTTGATACCAGAAAAGGTAACTGACTAATATGGGTCCCACACAACAGATGACACAAGTAAATACCCCTTCTAACCATGTGTCCCCAAACTAACAGATTTCAGATGTACAGATTTCAGATTAACTAGTTTATAAATCGGACATACATATTAATAAGTTTACAGATTAACAGATTAGATTTACGGATTAACAAACTTTCAGATTAACAGATTAGATGTATGGATTAACAGACTTACAGATTAACATGTTTCACTTGACCTTGCATTAAGCCTACAGATTTACGAAATGGGTTTATTAGATTCATCCGCCCATTTGACCTAACCCCCCCCCCCACTTATCAAATCAATATGTATGATTGGTGAAACTTGCCTTAACCCTACCAACTTATTCATGTAATATTGGTTAAGTTGTCATCTTACTCTGGTTAACTTAACCCCACCCACCTAACATGTTTTAGGTATCATATTCATCTTTGATCACCATTAATTAGTTATTAATGCATAAACCTCTCTCACATTAAGTCGATAGCTTGTGGACGCTGGATGTGCTGGACGGTTCCGGGCAGACTTCTGCCATAAGCCAGACTTAACCTCGTGTTTAAGCATCTTTTAGTTATGTCTATGACCTCTCGCATTAATCTGACCATTTGCGGTTGCTGGTTAGGCCGGTTGGTTCCGGGCACGCTTCTACCACAAATGGAGTCTAACCTCATGTCTCAACATGCTTATCTTCGCCAGTTTTATTAATTTACATCTAGGCTTCCAATTACAGTATTAAGTTTCAATAAATTTAACAGGATTCATATACTCTTTACCGTTCCATTAGCATATTTCGCTTAATCATAAATTAAGCCTACAAATTTACATACCCCAAATTATGATCATAATTCTCAATATAACTTTTGTCCTAAGTTTTAGTAAAATTACACAGTACGGCTATGCTCCAAAAACCCCAGTCATGATTCATAACACAAGTTATGCCAAATTATCGGCTTTGATTACAGTGTATACCAATTACCCAAAGTCACAATTTAGGCGTGTTCATATTTAACAGTTATCCCTATTTCAAAATTGTTTTTCATGCCTAAGTCATATACCACTATACAAAATAATCCCCTTCTTCCAAGTCATAAACCATCATATATAGTATGCCCCAAATTTAGGTCTTAAATTACAACATGTTTACAATTCAATTTATGCCCCATTTGCATGTCATTCAATATTTTCCCAAACTTTTCCCACATCATTCGTATGTATAATTCAACATAAAACATAATTAGGCTCGAAGTAAGCCTAATCTCATTAAAAAAAGGAAAAGAAGAGTAGGGAAGAGAGTCATCAAAATTGGCATAAAATAGACATATGAAGTATGAGCGGGCATAAAACAATAAAATAGATCCAATGGGTATAGAAGGACAGATCTAAACAGAAATAGGCATAATCTCAAATTCAGATTTATTAGCAATGTCAGGATCACAATTAAATTACATTTCTGAAAGTAACGTGGACTCACCTCGGTTGGATCTAAATAGGTGTTGCAGTTGTGGATATATTCTCCTTTAATTCTAAGCTGATTTGAAGAAGAAGAAGGGCTTATTTTTAATTTAGATATGAACAGCATGAGGATGCCATGGATTTGTGTAAGAGATTAGGGTTTAGGTCTATGTATGATTATATAGGGGTATTAGATGAATAAAGGCCTTTAGATATGACTAGGATTCATCTAAACCATTCAGATTAAAAATACACATCACTCAGCCAACCAGAAGAGGCTACGTCAGCCCTAAAACTCAATAATCATCATTAACCAATAAAAATGTGCCATGTGTGCAACATGATGCGCAGCAGTAGTGGCGTTGACACCCACATGCCGTATATGTATATCAATTTTTTTGAAGCTGGTTTAAAATTTAATTACTAGGCATCTCAACCCAAACGGAATATAAACATCAGCCCAAGAACGTGTTCCACAGTCCAAAACATAATCCGACAACACAACACTTTACAACAAAAGTAAATAAGGAATATTCGTGAAAAGTTATGAAGCATTTCATTTCAGATCGGTCATCCTCCTTCTCTCCCAAATCATGACGGCTGGTAAACGAAAAAAATCGTTCTTTTACTTGGGCGCAGAGCCAATGGTTGCAACTGAACTTCGACTCGCCTATCGCCTACTTCAAGTTCCTTTCCTGTGGTAAGTTCCTTACTCCTCTTCATCACCAGATTAATGTTCTGTATTATAAGTTTGTTGACCAGATCTACTGTTTAATCCTTACTCTGGAAAACTCTATTTTTCTGCTCCTTCCGTATGCTCCAAACAGTTATTGTAAGAGTGACATCATTCACTACGAGAATCTTACCTATGCTCTGCCGGATGACATCGAGGTGAGCGATTATGTCCTGAATCTAAGTATCAGTGGTGTTGAAATTGATGTATTTACAATAGTTATTCCAATTTTTTTTTTGAGTAAGAACATTCAAAAGAGAGATGCTTATGATTTTCCACAGTGGCCTTACAAAGCATGCATGTCTCATCTGCTACTAATCCCCACTTAAAGAGATGATCTTTGGTCAGTAATCTGCCTAAGATAGCTTTGTAAGCACACGAATCCATTTTTGGCGCATTACTTTTGCACCAGATGATTTTTCTCCAAGTTTTGATAGGGTTTTTTGGTCTTATGTCCTCCAAAACTTGTTTAATGCTAAAGTCCCCACCTGCCCATGTCCGTATGTCATATGTTCTCTCCTTGTGTATTTGCATGTTCTCTATTTTACTTCTCTGCTCCTAAGTACAAGGGATGTTTAAGTTCCATCGATTTTCCTGTATAATAGAGTTAACGAATCTATTAGGGCACCCATAAGCTCAGTATGCATCCCACCCGAGAATGTCAATGAAGGATTTACCCTCCATCCACGGGTCCTTCCGTAAGTGGGTCTCGTTACCTTAAGCAATTTCTCGTCTACACTACATAGTAAGTACATTTCTTTGTCGTAAAATGGCCTTCCATGTCGAGGATGCATTGTTATCCTCTTTCATGGTCCAAAAATTGTCCTTATTATACCTGATGTTTATCCATCTAGCCCACATCCCTTCATTGTTGATGATTTTCCAGGCTTGTTTAAGTGTAAAAGAATCTCTCTTTACTTTTATACTCCTTAAGCCCACTCCTCCTTCCTATTTAGGTCTACATAAGTTTTCAAATTTTATCTTATGTAAGCCTACTAGCCATATGAAATCAACAAAACCTTCTCTATCTTCTAAATAGAATTGTCAGGTAGTTGGAATGTTTGTAGTCAGATGTTGATTTTTTGCATGTATCAAAATGTGTACTAACTCAATGCGTCCAGTAAACGATAGCAGTCTAGAACTCCACCCATACAATTTCTCTATAATACTTGTGATGAGTCCAGTGCATTCTAATCTGTAATTTTATTGGATGATAACGGGACCCCTAAGTATTTCATAGGTAACTCACTCTCTTGGACTTCCAGAACTTCTAGAACCCTTTCTTTATTGCTGCAAGTTTTGTTGAAATAGCATTTGGTCTTCATTTCTGTAACACCCCACATTTTTTATAGCTAAAAATGTGTGTGTATATATATATGCATAGATAGGTTAATAATGGTGATGTACAATGGAAATTAATTAATGCATGAAAGAGAAAGAAAGATTGATTCAATAATAGTGTATGTAACGGAGAAGATAATAAGATAAGGATACTTAAATTAAATATCAGGAATTAAGTATAATGGACATCACCATTGCGTTCTTCTCAAAAAATTTCTTGGAATAGTGTCCATGTTTGCGAAAATCGGACTTCGTATGAAGAAGTTATGCCTTCGAAAGATGCAAGAAAATTTCAGAAATCAACCAGCTCATAACAGAAAAAAAATGGTCAGGTCGACCATGAGGTCGACCTCCCAAAGGGGAGGTCGACTATGGTGTCGACCTACCCCTTGGGGAGGTCGACCTATTTCGACCTGGGATGAGAATTTCGGTCCAGAAGCAGGCTGAGTTCATTTTTGAGCACCTGTGACGTGTTTTAATGTGTTGTACGGATCTGATGGCTTCTAGGTCAATCTGAGGGCTCTAAAACACTCTCTACACCTATAAACACATAGCAAGACCTAACCCTAATTCATTAAAAAATCCTTCTGACGCCTCCATGCTGCCAAACTTCAACCAAACATGGCCGCTGCCCAAAAACTATAAATTAAATCAAAAGCTCTTCATCAACTTTGGAGTTTAATCAAATCAAGTAGCAAAATTCTTCATTAAAAATTCATGCTCCTCACCAATAATCAAATAAGAAGATTAAACCACCGTTCTACATCAACGATAAATCGTTTGATTCTCCAATCCAGTCAACGTAAGTGGAATTATAATAAATTTGTTGCATAATAGTATTATTATCGTTCGTCTTTCCCCAGTTATTAATTCGATTCATGATTAATGTTACAAAAATTGTTCCTTTTATTCTCCTTTCCCTTATTATTTTTGGATCTAGGTTATCTCGAACCTAGACGAAAATCTTATTGTGCATACATGCGGTTGGAATATGGAAATGTTGGGCATAATCTATTTTATGCAATCGAGAAACATAATTTGTAATTTGGGATCGGGGGGTAACAATTATTATTTCAAATATTGGGGATTGTGGCCTAATAATTATTATTGTAAATATTGGGAAATCATTGTGATACAACTTGTAAATGGGTAATTTTGGAGCGTAATCCATAATGAGTCTTTGGATATGATTTGGGAACATGAATGGCACATAATCATGAATTCTGATTTATGATGTTAACATGAAATTATGTAAATTTAATTGGAATTATTGAATGTGGGATAGGGTTGGGAAAAAGGTGATATATTTCAAATCTACATA
Source organism: Allium sativum (assembly GCA_030737875.1). Taxonomy (NCBI): domain Eukaryota; kingdom Viridiplantae; phylum Streptophyta; class Magnoliopsida; order Asparagales; family Amaryllidaceae; genus Allium; species Allium sativum. The sequence continues at coordinate 191,039,739 of CM060915.1, read as the reverse complement.
CTATGGGATTGAGGGGAATAATAGGTATAGCCTATTAAGGGGATTAGAAGCATGAACATAAATTGGGGGCTTTTGGGTAAAGCTTGAATTTGAGACTTGAAAATTGGATATGCCTTTAAGATCCTAGAAACATAATTAAAATGGAATATGTTGGACAAACCATGTTTTTTATGTAATTATGGAACTCGAAGCATAACATGAAATTAACAATAGTGGCATAACTTGAGCGTGAACATGCTTGTGAATTGGTAATTGACATTTGATATCTAGAATGAACATGAACATGCTTGTAAATTTATAATTGGCCTATGATACCTAGAATAGACATGAATTGTAATTAAGATGAATTTGGAACACATGACATGAATTTGGGGTTTGGGTGAAAGACGATTATTAATGAACGCCTATGACACGAGGTTGGGGGCGTTTGTGGTGTAAGACTGCCCCGAACCGCCCAACAAATCCAGCAACCACAAGGGGACGTCCAATGTGAGAGGTCAACGGCAAGAACTAGATGCGTAACGGTTTATGACATGAGGTTAGGAGCATTGTGGTATAAGTTTGGCAAAAACCGCCCTGATAAATCCAGCAGCCACGAACGGACGTCTAAAGTGAGAGGTCATACATCGTTATGGCATAATAAATAAATTAACAAAATAAAAACCATAATAAGACGTGTGGGTGACATGGGTATGGTTAGAGGGTTAAGTGGGTGATACAAATGACATCTAAAGCATGACTAATGTGGACTTAACTGTTATAAGACATGTGATGTAAAACATGACTAAGGTAGACTTAACCGTAGTAAGACATGTGTAAGATATGGAAAATAAAATAAAGGGGGTTAAGTGGGACACGGGTGACATGTGAAACAAAATTTAGATATGGTTAACCAAATGGGACCCGTGACGGTATCATAAGTTAATTGAATCGGGTAAAGTTTGAGTATTAGTTTAAGTAAATGGAAGGGTTAAGTCAATTCTAAAATTAATGACAAGAAATGGGGAATGATAACTAACCTATTATGAATAAACTTGAATAAGGCAAGAAAGGATGATAGGTGGAAATTATAACTAATGGGACAAGATAAGTTATAGGAAACGATAAGGAAGATGAGATAAATTATATGTAAAGATATACTCAAATTAAGTGGTTTGGGAAGGAGTAATGTGAAATTAAAACTGATTTAAGTTATCCGAATGGAAAAGAAGTAAATTAGAATCATATATGTTGGTTGGGTTAAGTAATTCTCTGGGTGCCAATCTGATGTTGATTTCGGTCTTCGGGGCTGGTGTTTAGAGGGTTATTCTCCTAATGAGTATATATGTGGGATAAGACATACTTAACTATGAATTAATTATAACATGTTGTTGTAACCCTAAAAAGGGAATAATTTATGAAATTGGAAAATAACATGTTGTCGGATTAGTAACGGACTTAAGTGGGTTAAATATAATTTTAATTAATAAGCAAGCGTAACTTGGTGAATACGAAAAAAGGAAGCTAATGTGGATATCCAAGTTAAATGAGAAGTTAACGAGGTGGCGCAAGCATGAAATAAATGGTTAGACTTAGAGTCTAATGACATATAAAACGAAGGCGCTTGAAGAAGTCCGTGCGTTGTAGGATGAATAACCCAATGACATAGATCATGTCCGTGTTATAAGGCTCGAGGAGGGCGCACGTTCGCTATTTTTGGCAGCTCCAACGGACTGGAAAGGGAAGCACATGGCTTCCTGAGACGTTAAAGGTGCTCCTGGTAGTCTTCTGTGGTGGTTTAGCTTCGGGCTAGGATTACCGAGGTTGGGTATGCGCAAAACTACCAGGTGGGTAGGCCTTGACTGCAAAAGTAGGGGCAGCCAGAATGTCGTAGGCAGTGGCATTAAGGGTGGTTCGGCGATTTTCTCAGGTGGAGGTGCAGGGTCAAGACAAAACGATAGCAATATCGTCGGACGCCTATCACCAGCAGCCTAAGGAATGCAAAAAGACAAGAGCTAACCCCTAGAGATCATTAACCTTTGCTATCAAGGGACTGGTGCGGAGAGACCCCACATGTATGTTTAGATTGTTTGCTTTTTAGAGGTGGTCGTTTAGCTCGTGTGGTCTTTACTAGTTGAGGGAGGGGCTGAGGTGGGGCCATAGCCAGCATTGAAAAACCAGACCCGAGGGATATCTGTACATTGGACACTCTCAGAGGATGGCCCGTACAGATATAGAAAAGCTCCCGACCGAGTTCCGTGTTTTCTGGTGTAGCCCTGCCACAGAACTTAGGTGCACAAGTAGAGGTTATATGCAGTAGAAACATCGAGTACGATTGATGATACATACGTGGGAAAGTCTAGGTACAACCATGTCTGCTCTGCGTGGTGTATCGTAGACTAGAGGGCATTATTCGGTGATCGAACCAAACTAGATCGAATAGTTCGAGGATAGCAGTCAGTACGCTTACGTAGCACAGCGATAGTGGTTCTATGCGGATGTAGCATTGTACGTTACTATGGCATAGGATGTGGGATTGCGCATATTACTGTGGCGATACATAGGAGACTGTGAGAATGGGGTATCACGGGGTTTACCTCACTTTGGGGGTAGCTACATATACACTATATTAAGTTAATCTACTAGGGGGTAGATGGTTGCGACCTATGTGTAAGCTTGGTGAGCTAACATTGTTAATAACCTAATAACCAAGAAAATATAATTGAACGGTATATGTAGGATTATACAGAAGTTTATTCTAAGTCCACTCACATAGAACTTATATTCTAACCCCCTCCTCATTACAAACTTCCAGGTTAGGTTCATGATAGAGATGTTATAGCTTTGGATACTGGTTTAGCAGTATTGTTAATAAGGTAAAGAAAAATTTGAATATTATACATTATTTCCTTCTGCTGTGAGATGCTTTATGAGTACTGACATGTTTCTTTATCTCTGTCTTTTTCTGCAGGATATTAGAGCACCGAACTCGGGTCTCTATGGATAGAATTTAAAAAAAATACGGTCTGTCGGAATCTAGGTTGTTACATCTGGTATCAGACCTTCGGTTTAGTGATCTTAGGGAGATAATGAGTGAATGTATTTGTATTTTCAAAAATATAAATATATTATATATATATATGTATATATATACATATAAAAACCTAGATCCATATAGTAGCCCACTAGACATGGAAAGAGTTGGGATATTTATTTTGTACACTAAGGGAATGAATATAGGAATTTTGCGACCACTAAGAGGAGTGGTTGGAAAGTGTACAATATGACTTGATGTTAAAGAAAGAAAATATCCAATAAGATGGAAACTGAAATGTAAGTATTTTAGAGTAGTGGGTTTAGAAGTGTAACCTTAGAAACTAGAAAAGGTTGAAAAAATGAAATATGGATTAGGAGTATATATAGTCAAGAGAATCGAATTTGTGAAAGTGCCTAGGAAATCCTAGTGAGTTGAAGACCCGCTTTGAGTCTAACCCAATGATAAGATTTTAAGAACTTGAATCTGTAAAAGAGTTTGTGGTATTTTTTCAAGTTTTGATCTTAAAATTATTTTGATGTTTTTAGTGCATGATGGGTTTTAAAGTAAAGTGGGGTAAATTGTGTAAAACAACGATTTCTTATTTTAAAAGAATTCTCTCATGAAAAGGTGCATACTATAGAGCATGTACAGCTCGCTAGTTTTCATATATGAAAGGATTGAAAACAAGTTTTGAAATCTCTATTCTGTTAACAATAAATTTTGATTATTGTTTTAAAAAGAAATTTTTGTTGGGTGAACAAAATAATAGTAGAGTGTAAGAATAGAACAGATATTTGCACCTTAGCAGCCGAAGTTAACATTGTAAATAGGAACAGTGTAACCCATTAGTTGTACTTGTCTACTCCAGTTTTGTGATTTTGATTTTTTTTTTTTTGCAATTTTACTTTGTAACATGTTTTTATGGTTTGGCAAAAGCAAGTTTTTGAGAAAAGAAAATAAAGTGTTAACACTTTTAATTTTTGAAAGAAAAATGTAATGAAAAGAGGCCAAACCATGTTTTAAAAAGAATGGAGTAGGTAAGGATTAGTGCCTAGAATAGAATGAGATAGAGCTAAAGCTATGAACCAAACAATTGGAACCAACTAGAGATTGGTTGAGTTGAGTGATTCTATGAGTGTCAATCTGATGTTGATTTCGGTCTTCGGGGTTGATACTTAGGGAGTTACTCTCTTGCCAATTTACAGTCAGGGATTAGCTAATATTAAATTAATGGAAAAAAATTCCCGTAGAACGCATAAGTCGTAGGAGTCTAGGATTGTTGCTTGAAAAAGAAGTATAGGCTAGTAATACACAACATGGACTAGTAGTGACTACTAGGCAGTGAAGGGCAAGCAAGTGTATAGATCCTGTTGAGTGGCCTCGTGACATAGTACTAAGATTCATGGCCCATAGTTGTAGCTGTGTAGGATACAGTTTGAGTTGAAAAAAGAAGAGCTCGGTTTAAAAATAAACTTAAGAAGAAGACTAGCATAACTAATAAGAAAAAAACTGAATCAATCAAGCAACAAAACGTGACGGGAAAAGAAGATAAAAATCTTAAGAAAAAGATGAATAAATATGAAATTACTCCAAGATAAGATGAAATAGAAAAGAAAGCTTTCTTATGTGGTTGTACTTGGACAGGAAAATAGGAAATCTTTATAGAATAGTATTGTAAAAACCCAAGTACAATTTGGAAAGAAAAACAAAGGATGTGAGTTTTTCCGTTTTCATAACATAATAAATCGAATTTGGAAAATAAGATTTTTCTGAATTTCGAATTTAATGATGGTTGGTAGGATTTTGGATGCGAAAATTGGATGAATTATGCTCTTACTCTGTAAGAGTGTAGGAAAATTTGGGTGAAAAACATTTGGATTTTTCAAAAATATTGCATTCATATAGAATTGCAAGTATATTTTTGATGTGAGCATCATGTTTAGAAAGAGTTTTTAAAGTTTGCATAAATATAGGTGGATCCAAATTAGGCATACATGATTTACTATGATGTATCTCACTTTGCACATGTGCACAATGTTGCAATAATTGGATGAACACTAATTGGATGTTGCGAGGGATTATCTACTTTTCTCTTATCGAATTTCGGGGACGAAATTCCTTAAGGGTGGGAGAATGTAACACCCCGCATTTTTTATAGCTAAAAATGTGTATATATTATATATATATATGTATATATATATATGCATAAATAGGTTAATAATGGTGATGTACAATGGAAATTAATTAATGCATGAAATAAAAAGAAAGATTGATTCCATAACAGTGTGTGTAACGGAGAAGATAATAAGATAAGAATACTTAAATATCAAGAATTATGTAAAATGGACATCACCATTGCGCTCTTCTAGAATTTTGCTTGGAATAGAGTCCAAGTTTCCAAAAATTGGATTTCGTATGAAGAAGTTATGGCCTTCGAAAGATGGAAGAAAAAATCAAAAATCAACCAGCTCGGAACAGAAAAAACAAATGGCCAGGTCGACCATGATGTCAACCTCCCAAGGGGGATGTCGACCATGGTGTCGACCTACCCCTTGGGGAGGTTGACCTATCTCGACCTAGGACGAGAATTTCGGTCTAGAAGTAGGCCGAGTTCATTTTTGAGCACCTCTGACATGTTTTAATGTGTTGTACGGATCTGATGGCTTATAGGTCAATCTAAGGGCTCTAAAACACTCTACACCTATAAATACATTGCAAGACCTAACCCTAATTCATAAACAATTCCTTTTGAAGCCTCCATGCCGCCAAACTTCAACTAAACATGTCCGCCGCCCCAAAACTCTAAATTAAATAGAAAGCCCTTCATCAACTTTGGAGTTTAATCAAATCAAGTAGCAAAATTCTTCATCAACAATTCATGCTCCTCACAAATAATCAAATAAGAAGATTAAATCAACGTTCTACGTCAATGACAAATCGTTTATTTCTCCAATCCACTCAAGGTGAGTGAAATTGTAATAAATTTGTTGCATAATAGTATTATTATCGCTCATCATTCCCCAGTTATTCATTTAATTCAAGATTCATGTTACAATAGTTGTTCCTTTTATTCTCCTTCCCCTTTTTATTTATGGATCTAGGTTATATCTTACCTAGATGAATATTTTATTATTCATACGTGCGGTTAGAATATGTAAATGTTGGGCATAATCTATTCTATGTAATCAAGAAACATAATCTGTAATTTGGGATTGGGGCGTAACAATTATAATTGCAAATATTGGGGATTGTGGCATAACAATTATTATTGTAAATATTGGGAAATCATTATGATACAGCTTGTATATGGGTAATTTTGGAGCGTTATCCATAATGAAACTATGGATATGATTTGGGAACGTGAACGGTGCATAATCATGAATTCTGATTTATGATGTTAACATGAAATTATGTAAATTTAATTGGAATTATTGATTGTGGGATAGGATTGGGAAAAAGGTGATTTATTTCAAATCTACATACTATGGGATTGAGGGGAATAATAGGTATAGCCTATTAACGGGATTATAAGCATGAACATAAATTGGAGTCTTTGGGTAAAGCATGAATTTGAGACTTGAAAATTGGATATGCCGTTAAGATCCTAGAAACATAATTAAAAATGGAATATGTTGGACAAACCATGTTTTTTTTGTAATTATGGAACTCGATGCATAACTTGAAATTGACAATAGTAGCATAACTTAAGCCTGAACATGCTTGTGAATTGGTAATTGACATTTGATATCTAGAATGATCATGAACATGCCTGTAAATTTAAAATGTGCCTATGACACCTAGAACAGACATAAATTGTAATTAAGTTGAATTTGGAACACATGGCATGAATTTGGGGTTTGGGTGAATGACGATTATTAATGAACACCTATGACACTAGGTAAGGCGCGTTTGTGGTGTAAGACTACCCGGAACCGCCCGACAAATCCAGCAACCACAAGCGGACGTCTAATGTGAGAGGTAAACGACAAGAACTAGAGGCGTAACCGTTTATGACACGAGGTTAGGCGCGTTGTGGTATAAGTCTGTCCGGAACCGCCCGGCAAAATCCAGCATCCACGAACGAACGTCAAATTTGAGAGGTCTTACATCGTAACGGCATAATAAATAAATTAAGAAATACTAACCATAATAAGACATGTGGGTGACATGGGTATGGTTAGAGGGTTAAGTGGATGATATAAATGACATGTAAAGCATGACTAATGTGGACTTAACCGTTGTAAGACAAGTGATGTAAAACACGACTAAGGTAGATTTAACCGTAGTAAGACATCTGGATATGGAAAATATAATAAAGGGGGTTAAGTGGGACACAAGTGACATGTGAAACAAATTTTAGATATGCTTAACCAAATGGGACCCGTGATGGTATCATAAGTTAATTGAACTGGGTAAAGTTTAATTAACGGGTTAAGTAAATGGAAGGTTTAAGTCAAATCTAAAATTACGGACAAGAAATTGGGAATGATAAATAACCTATTATGAATAAACTTGAATAAGGCAAGAAAGGATGATATGTGGAAATTATAACTTACGGGGCAAGATAAGTTATAGGAAACGATAAGGAAGATGAGATAACATATATGTAAAGATATACTTAAATTAAGTGGTTTGGGAAGGAGAAATGTGAAACTAAAAATGATATAAGTTTATTGAATGGAAAAGAAGTAAATTAGAATCATATATGTTGGTTGGGTTGAGTAATTCTCTGCGTGCTAGTCTGATGTTGATTTCGGTCTTCCTGGCTGGTGTTTATATGGTTGTTCTCCTAATCAGTATATATGTGGGATAAGACATGCTTAACTATGAATTAAGTATAACATGTTGTTGCAACCCTAAAAGGGAATAATTTATGAAATTGGAAAATAACATGTTGTGGGCTTGTTAATGGACTTAAGTGGGTTAAATATAAATTGAATTAATAAGCAAGGGTAACTTGGTGAATATGAAAAAAGGAAGCTAATGTGGATAACCAAGTTAAATGAGAAGTTGACGTGGTGGAAGAAGCATGAAATAAATGGTTAGACTTAGAGTCTAATGACATATAAAACTAAGGCGCTAGAAGTAGTCCGTACGTTATAGGATGAATAACCCAACGAGGTAGATCATGACGGTGTCATAAGGCTCGAGGAGGTCGCACGTTCGCTATTTTTGGCGGCTCCAACGGACTGGAAAGGGTGGCACGCGGCTTCCTGAGACGTTAAAGGTGCTCTTGTTAGTCCCCTATAGTGGTTTAGCTTCAAGCTAGGATTGCAGAGGTTGGGTCTGCATGGAACTACCAGGTGGGTTGGCTTTGACTCCACATGTAGGGGCAGTCTGAATACTGTACGCAGTGGCATTAACGGTGGTTCGGCGATTTCCTCAGGCGGAGGTGGAGGGTCAAGACCAAACGATACCAAGATCGTCGAACGCCTATCACCAGCAGCCTAAGGAATGCGAAAAGACAAGAGCTAAATCCTAGAGATCGTTAACCTTTGCTATCAAGGGACGCGTGCAGGGAGACCCTACATGGATGTTTAGATTGTTTGCTTGTTAGGGGTGGTCTCTTAGCTCGTGTGGTCTTTACTAGTTGAGGGAGGTGCTGAGGTAGGGCCACAGCCACCATAGAAAAACTAGACCCGAGGGATATCTGTACATTGGACACTCTTAGAGGCGGGCCCGTACAGATATATAGAAAAGCTCCTGACCGATTTCCGTGTTTCTGGTGTAGCCCTGCCACGGAACATGGGTGCACAAGTAGAGGTTATGTGCGGTAGAAACATCGAGTACGATTGATGATACGTACGTGGGAAAGTTTAGGTACAACCATGTCGGCTCTGGGTAGTGTATCGTAGACTAGAGTGCATTATTCGATGATGGAACCAAACTCGATCGAATAGTTCGAGGATAGCAGTCAGTACGCTTACGTATCACAGCGATAGTGGTTCTATGTGGATGTAGCGTTGTATGTTACTATGGCATAGGATGAGCGACTGTGCATATTACTATGGCGATACGGAGGAGACCATGCGAGTGGGGTATCACAGGGTGTACCTCAGTTTTGGGGTAGCTACATATACATTATATTAGGTTAATATACTAGGGGGTATATGGGTGCGACCTGTATGTAAGCTTTGAGAGCTGACATTGTTAATAACCAAGAAAATATAACTGAACGATATATGTAGGATTGTACAGAAGTTTATTCTAAGTCCACTCACACAGAACTTATGTACTGACCCCCTCCTCATTACAAAATTCCATGTTAGGTTCATGACAGAGATGGTATAGCTTTGGATACTGGTTTAGCAGTATTGTTAATAAGGTAAAGCAATATTTGAATATTATACTTTATTTCCTTCCGCTGTGAGATGCTTTACGTGTTATGACATGTTTCTTTATCTCTGTCTTTTTCTACAGGATACCAGAGCACCCAACTCAGGTCTCGATGGATAGAATTTGAAAAAAATTGAGTCTGTCGGAATCTGGGTTGTTACAATTTCATTCACTTTCAGTCCACAGTGATCTTCTAATTTGTTGAAATGTCTTTGACTTTACTTGCTGAATCTCCCCTTGCCTTTATACAAATGAGTAGGTCATCTGCATAGTGTAAGTGGATTACTCTTTGTTGACTGTTGTGAATAGTTTGCACCCACTGATTATGAACAACAATTTCCATTTGCAGCGTGAAATATTCCATAGCCACAACAAATAAGTAGGAAGACAATGGATCCCCTTGTCGAATCCCCCTGTTACTACTAATAAAGACTTTAGGGATACCATTAATTAAAATAGAGAAAGTCGGGGTTTTTAAACATTAACTAATAAGTTTGACAGTTTTGTCTGGGAAATCCATACATTGCAACATGTGCACTATGAAATTTCTATTGATTTTGTCATAAGCCTTGTGAAGGTCTACTTTCAAGCACATACGGTCAGCTCCTTGCTTGTTAAAATTTCTGATCAGTTCATGAGCAAGTAGTGAATTTTCAGAAATGCTTCTACCTTTTATAAAATGCACTCTGGCATTCAGCAATTAGGTCTTGGAGTATTAGCTTCAGCCTTTTGCACAACACTTTGCTAATGATTTTGTAGATGACATTACAACAAGGTATAGGCCTGTTATATGCAATACTAGTAGGTTTGTTACATTTGGGGATAAGACAAATGAAAATGTGATTAATTTCTTTAAGAATCAAATCAGAATTGAAAGATTCTTGAATAGCTAACTTGATTTTCTCTTTCAGGTCATCACAATGGACCATGAAGAACTCAGACCTAAGTCCATCGGGACTCGGAGAAGAGTCGGCATGGATGGAAGCTATTGCATCCCTAATCTCACACTCAGTAACAGTACTCAGCATCCTTCTTCTTCCTCGTGCGTTCACCAGCCGACCGGGGACAATCTGGGGTAAGTCTACAACAGTGTCTCCATTATATAGCTATTGAAAATATAGAATAGCCTCTTCCTCAAATTTGTTCATGTCAATGTTGTTGTTGCCCTGCTGGTCAAACATTTGCAAGTTATAGTTAGTATTTTTCCTTTACGTCATTTTTGCATAGAAAAACTTTGTACATTCGTCTCCTTCAGTAAGCCACTTTTCCTTCCCCTTTTGCTTCAGTTCTATGGCTTTCAGATGCAACAAATCTTTTAATTTTGATTGGGCTTCGTAGTATAGCTTCCGTGTTTCCTCCGAACTATCTCCATCATCAATTTTACGCAGCAATGTCTCATTAAGCTTCTCAAGAATGGCCAGGTCGTCATGGGCCTTGGGCCTGGTGCAATTCCACTTTTTGAGTCTGTCCTTAGCTCTTTTAAGGAATTTTACTAGTTGAAGCAAACTATCCTCTGACTACATTAAGTCTACAACATTAACTACATTATGATAAACCTCGATCAAATGCCACTCAATGGCATATCTGAAGGGTTTGCCTTTCCCATTATTACTTGCTTCTTAGAGTAGTATATGGATAGGACAGTGGTCACTAGTCGAATTAGGTATAATGTTGGCTTTAATGTCTTCAAATTTTCTCATATATTGTACTTTGATTAATGCTCTGTCTAATTTACAAACAATTTTTCTCACTTCTCTACTATTCCCCATGAAATTCAGGCCACCATGGATCGGCTCTATGAGTCCTGCAGCTACCGGGCAATTATTGAATTCAGAAAAGTGTGTGGCTCTTAAGGTAAGCCATCCTTGTTTTTCTTCTACTCTCAACACTGCATTAAAATCCCCCATTATCAGCCAAGGTTCCAGGATGACTTTAGCTAGACTTATAATTTTTTCCAAAGGGCAACTCTTTGGCTAGCCAGGTTGTTCGCATAAATACTCATGACATACATAATTAACCCACCTGAATTAGTTGCTTTGACAGTAATTTGTTGTTCATCTTTATCGACCAGCGACATATCCCATACTGATTTGATCCAGGCCAGAATGATTCTGCCTTTCACTCCGTTGTCATTATTGTTTATGAGTGACCACTCGCCCCTAAGTTGTTCTTTGAAGTAGCTAATGTTATCATCGGTCATTTTATTCTCTAATATACCCATGATAGAAGGAGCCAGAGTCCTCCTAAGATTGTAGAGGTCTAAACTACAGGTATCATTGTTTAGACCTCTAACATTCCAAATGGTTACGGACATTTATATTTGAGGGCATTGCTCCTCAACACCTTAGATACTACTTGCGCTTGCAAGTTCTTTCCTTGCTTCCCTACTTCCTTAAACTGGTGTTCATATGTGTTATTATGTTTTGTGAAATTACCTATTTTGTCACTGCTGCTTTCTTCTTCTGGTTCTTTGAGTATTACCACTAAACCCTGTAATTCTTTAATTGTTCCAAGAGTTGGGTCCGGTGGGTTGTACAAAGTGCCAAGGGTTTCTTCCGTCTCATTCTCCTCTTGTGTCGCGTCATTCTCCAAATGCTCAGGCTGCACCACAGGGTTCAGTTGCTCCTTGCAATTGACAATTTTCTCTGAAGTAGATGTAGATAATTATTAATTAACTACACCAGTATTAGGCTCAGGCATTATGCTGTCTGTCATTTTTTTGTGCTGCACTTCCATACCTCTGCAGGTTTTTTGCGTTGCCACTCTTAATGAAAAGAAGTGGTACACTGGCTTTCAATATGCCCAAAGCACTTATATAAAGTGCATATGTGTGGTAGGTTCTCGTACACTATGCTTTGGATGTATATACTGCTGCATTTGTCCTTAGCTTTAACTTGTTTTTTTATTTCACTGTTTGCCCTGATTTCTATCAGTACTCTTGCATATTTTAGTTTCTTGATGTGTTTGGTGGAATCGTCCAAGGTGAGGTGGTTGCCAATCAGACTGGCGATTTTACTAATGCCTCTCGCATTCCAAAGAGATAAATCTAGGTTAAGCAAACGGACCCAAACCGGACGCGTTTCGAGCATGTCACGCTCCAGTTTCAGATTAGGTTCCCATATATATATATATTACTTTTTAACCATCTTTTCAATTAATTATCTAATTGGCCCTTTTCACACTAAACCGCTTTTTAATTGAACTACGATCACACTAGGCCACTTTTTATTCATTCCCCTAAAACAAAAACATAGCACTGGTGGGGATTGAACTCAGAGCCTCTTGCGTACAAGTCACATGTAATAACCAAATGAGCTACTATGTTTTTTGCTAACAAGAGTTAGGACAATGCTACACATTATTCTCTCATTCCTCTTTTTCATGTTTTGTAGCAATATTTAATTTAAAGGTATCTTCTTTATTTTAAATCAGTTTTCTACAAACTGTAGGTCTAAATTGACTAGAAAATCACAACGAATGCAATGATGCTAATTTCATGACCAAATTCTGGAGGCTCTTCAAATTCTCCTTTTTATTTATTTTTTAAATGTTCGCATGCATTTCTTCGCATTCCGTGTATTGCATGTAATTTCTTTTATTTATCTTTTTCTTCATTTCACTGCATTAACATATTACATGCAATTTTATTGTCATTATTTAATTTCTCTCTCAAATATATCTATGCATACAATGTATATACATATTTCCATATTTTTTATTTCATTAAAAATGCGGGGTTTTACATTCTACCCTCCTTAAGGGATTTCGTCCCCGAAATCTTCAAGTTAAGAAGAATGTATCCTACCATCCGTCTACTCATCCATCATCCATAAGCATCCATTGTCCTTAAAAGATTTCTAATGCTATATGAACATATGCAAAAGTGTGTGTATATATTCCATATCTAATGCACAGATCAGGTGGTCTACTTATTTAGTTGACCTCCTCAATGCGAGTTATGTTAGTGCCTTGAGTCCTACATGTATGCAATTATTTCTAATGCATTTTGTAACTTCTATATGAGTGCACAATCATTCATTCATATGTAACATCCTTGTGATGAGTCAACCATTTTGCTTCTATAAAAATTGAAAATGCGCGCACATCCATATGCAGTATGAGAGTGTTTTTGAGCCAATCTAGTGCCTAGCGTGTGTATGCATCCACGAGCAACCACTAGAATCCACTTGCATCCACTTGCAACCATCAAACATAACATGTCTCAAACACATGATTACACACATTAATTTCAACCTAAAGGTCGAAGACTCGATCGATAAGATACAGTCAAGTGATAGAAGCAAGTACAAATAAAAGAAAAACTTTGTTCCCATGAGGCAATGTCAAAACTGGAAGTCCATCTTATGGCTCAAGGTAAGCCCCTAACCTTGTCAAGAACATCTGGACACTTATAGACTACGGATACAGATCGCAGATTATCAAATGATTCAAGGAATCTAAGCATGATAGACCCTTTTCGAGTTATAATAAATCCCTTTCTAAAACCAAACCATATCCCACAAAACTTGGAACGTACACGTCACAGTCAACTTGACGCCAAACACAGATACCTTCAAACCCCAACCTATCACAAATAGATGAGTCATAACCCTTATGGCGTTTGAGATTATAACAAGATCAAAAACAAGACTAGTATTATGGTGCAGAGACTCAAATACAGAATTAAAATGGAAGAATCAAAAAGACCTCTAACTCAATAATCAAATAAGGAAATTAAACATTCTACAAAAAATTTACTACTTCTATCCTGTCTAACAGCCATGAGAGCATTCACCTGCCCTCCACAAGATCCTGCCTTTTCCCTTGTCCTCGTTTCTTCAGGCAGTCCATAGTGAAGTGTCCCATTTCACCTTAGTTGAAGCAAGCACCCTTCCTCTTTCTACAATCCTTGTTCAGATGACTCAAGCTTCCACAAGTAAACCACTTTTTCTCCATCTTATTCCCGGGCTTTTCGACCTTCTTTTGTGTTTCCTTCTTCGGCCACACTTTCTTATTCTGTGGTTCTTCAAGCTTCTCCTCTTTTTTTCTCTCCTTTGGCTTCCTCTTAACATGGGTTTATTATTCTTTCCACCCTTCTTGGGTTCTACTTTCTTATTTTGTGATTTTTGCACTTTCACCTCTTTCTTTTCACCTTTACCTTCTTCGTGGATTAAAGCCACATCAACTGGTTTCTCATCCTTAGGTTGTGCCCCTTAGCCTAAACTCTCTCATTCTCATTTTTTTCCATCCTTGCGTAACATGTTAACAAGTCTCTCGAAAGCTGCCTCCATTGCACGGAAAACCCTACGAAGCTTGAAAGAAGATTAGCTGCAGATGAAACTACCATGGCTATAGATGGAGGTTGGGCACTTCTTTGCCCTCCGACATGTGTCGTAGTTTTAACATGCCTACAGAACTATGGTGAAAACAAAGGAAAGGGACATTCTAGTAGAGAATTGAAAGAAAGATATATGGCTTTTTGTGATTATGTTTTTCAAAATAAACTTTCCTTTTGAAAATACCTCCTTTTTAAAAACTTTTTTTTAAATACTTTTCAAAAACTTCTATCCAATCTGGTAACCTTCAGCTCCGATACCACGTGTAACACCCCATCTCCATTAATGTCACTTACAAAGGGAATGCATTAAGTTTCGTGGAACGTTATAAGTAAACAGAACAGAATATTACAAGATAGATAAAGAAGCAGTTGAAAATTTTATAACTTTATTGCAGCTATAACAGAAATAAGCTTGGTCACATCTTCAAAACAACAAAACCAAGTACATAATATCAGTCTTGTACAAAAGCCTTCAGAGAACATAATTTTAAAGCCATAATCCCCAACAGAAAATGCCATAAATAAGCTGAACCAAAGCCAAGAAATATATCTTTCAACTTCAAGACAGAAGAAAGAGATATCCGAACTAAGCTTACGTAGTCCCTCTTTGAGAACTCGGGGGGAAACGGAAGTAAAGAGGCGAAACAAACTTGGTCAGACATAAGTCTGGTGAGTCCAGTGACTTTCAACTATAAACAGATAATAGTATCATGACACGAAAATAAAATTGGATGAGAGATAATAGGAACCAGAATAACAGGTATAAACGAGATAAACAGAACAGAGCAGAATAATCTAGACCAAGCTATGCTTCTCACTTACTTTTCCCTGCACCAATACTAGTATAACAGAATTAGGTGTTGTCCTAATGTCTAAACAGAAACAGAAACAGAACGATCTCTTCAGAAACAGGATGCTAGTAATGGGCCTTTACCACCCTAACAGAGACAGACGGTACAGAAACAGAATGCTAGTAATGGGCCTTTAACACCCTAATAGAGACAGGTAGTACAGAAACAAAATGCTGGTAATTAGGTGTACATTAGTGACGGGCCTTTACCACCCCAACAGACGGTACCACATAGAAACAGACAGGTTTTACCACACAAAAGGAACAAACGGTACCCACAAAAATAGACAAAACTAGTTGTAC
Organism: Allium sativum; assembly: GCA_030737875.1. Lineage (NCBI taxonomy): Eukaryota > Viridiplantae > Streptophyta > Magnoliopsida > Asparagales > Amaryllidaceae > Allium > Allium sativum. The sequence continues at coordinate 191,023,896 of CM060915.1, read as the reverse complement.
CCTAAATTCTACCCAAAGCGATCGGCTCCCTAATACATAAATACACTATGTCGGCCCCACAAAAGGATGTATCACTACTTAAAGTGGCAACCTATAGAAAGACATGGACCTTTTTACAGATGTCATGCCATCTTAGCTTCCCTAGAGAAGACCAGATTCATGCACGCACATGGCTCGATTGGAATGCGCCATCAACACCCCTTTCCATTATCAGAATGGACCTCTTATAATTAGTTTAGTAAGCGTGCCCTGACCCCTACCTAGTGTTGGGTCACCGTTTTGATACCAGAAAGGGTTACTGACTAATATGGGTCCCAAACAACAGATGACGCAAGTAAATACCACTCCTAACCTTATGATTTCAGATGTACAGATTTCAGATTAATTAGTTTACAAATCAGACATACAGATTAATAGGTTTATAGAATAACAGATTAGATTTACGGATAACAGACTTTTAGAGTAACAGATCAGATGTACGGATTAATAGACTTATAGTTTAACATGTTTCACTTAACTTTGCGTTAAGCCTACAAGTTTACGAAATGGGTTTATCAGATTCATCTGCCCAGTTGACTTAACCTTATCCACTTATCAAATCAATATGTATTATTGGTTAATCTTGCCTTAACCCCACCCACATAACATGTTTTAAGTATCATATTCATCTTTGATCAGCACTGATTAGTTATTAATGCACAGACCTCTCACATGAAGTCGATAGCTTGTGGGCGCTGGATGTGCCGGACGGTTCCGGGCACACTTCTGCCACAAGACATACTTAACCTTGTGTCTAAGCATCTTTAAGTTTTGCCTAAGACTCTCACATTAGTCTGAACGTTTGCGGTTGCTGGTTAGGCCGGTTGGTTCCGGGAAGGCTTCTACCGCAGATGGAGTCTAACCTCGTGTCTCAACATGCTTATCTTAGCCAATTTTATTCATTTACATTGTAGGCTTTCCAATTACAATATTAAGTTTCAACAGATTAAATAGGCTTCATAGACTCTTTACCATTCCATTAACATATTTCGCTTAATCATAAATTAAGCCTACAAATTTACATAACCTAAATTATGGTCATAATTCTCAATATAACTTTTGCCCCTAGTTTTAGTCAAATAACACAGTACAGCTATGTTCCAAAAACCCCAGTCATGATTCATAATACAAGTTATGCCAAATTATCGGCTTTGATTACAGTGTATGCCAATTAGCTAAATTCACAATTTAGGCATGTTCATATTTAACAGTTATTCCTATTTCAACATTGATTTCCATGCCTAAGTCATATATTGCTTTGCACAATAATTCCCTTCGTCCAAGTCATAAACCATCATATATAGTATGCCCCAAATTTAGGTCTTAAATTACAACATGCGTTATGCACCCAAATCAATTACATGTTTACAATTCAATTTGTGCCCATTTGCATATCATTCAATATTTTCCCAAACTATTCCCACGTCATTCGTACGTATAATTCAACGTAAAATATAATTAGGCTCGAAGTGATCCTAATCTTATTAAAAAAAGGAAAATAAGATAAGGGAAGAGAGTCATCAAAACTGGCATAAAACAAACGGATTAATATGAGCGGGCATAGCACAATAAAATAGATCTAATGTATATAGAAGGACAGATCTAAACATAAATAGGCATAATCTCAGATTCAGATTTATTAACAATGTCAGGATCACAATTAAATTTCATTTTTGAAAGTAACGTTGACTCACCTCGGTTGGATCTAAATAGGTGTTGCAATTGTAGATCTATTTTCTTTTAATTATAAGCTCACTTGAAGAAGAAGAAGAACTTATTTTTAATTAACATATGAACAGCATGAGGATGCCATGGATTTGTGTAATGAGATTAGGGTTTAGGTCTGGGTATGATTATATAGGGGTATTAGATGAACAAAGGCATTTCGATCTGACTAGGATTCATCTAAACCATTCAAATTAAAAAGTCACATCACTCAGCCAACAAGAAGAGGGCACGTTAGCCCTAAAACTCAAAAATTGTCATTAACCTATAAAAATGCGCCATGTGTGCAACATGATGCGCAACAGCAAGGGTGTTGACACCCACACGTCATATATATGTATATCATATATATATATATTTATTATTTTTTTAACCATCTTTTCAATTAATCCTCCAATTAGCCCTTTTCACACTAAACCGCTTTTTAATTGAACTGCGTTCACACTAGTCCATTTTTTAGCCGTTCCCCTAAACCAAAAATATAGCACTGGCAGGGATTGAACTAAGAACCTCTTGTGTACATGTCACATGTACTAACCAAACGAGCTACTAAGTGTTTTGCTAACAAGACTTAGGACATTGCTACACATTATTCTCTCATTCCTCTTTTTCATGTTTTGCTGCAATATTTAATTTAAACAAATCTTCTTCATTTTAAATCAGTTCTCTACAAACTATAGGTCTAAATTGACTAGAAAATCGCCACAAATGCAACGACGCTAATTTCATGACCAAATTCTGGTGGCTCTTCAAATTCTCCTCTTTATTTCTTTTTTAAATGTTCGCGTGCATTTCTTCGCATTTCATGTAATTTCTTTTATTTATCTATTTCTTCATTTCATTGCATTAACTTATTACATGCAGTTTTATTGTCATTATTTAATTTCTCTCTCAAATATATCTATGCATACAATAGACATACATATTTCCACATTTTTAATTTCATTAAAAATGCAGGGTGTTATAGATATTGACTGATCTGATGTCCGTAGAGATTCAATTTTGATGGAATAGGATTTTAGGGCTTATCGTGAACTGTGTTTTAAGTGGCAATGGTTCTTTAACCCAATTAAAGGCAGGATTGATTTCCTAAAGTTAAATAATGATTTTTAGGAAGATTAAAACTAATTGGAGTTTTAATGAATCTTTAATTAGATTGGAATGAGAATGAGACAATTAAATTTATCAAATTCATGAAATGATCAAGAATGGAGTACCACCAATTTTACTACAGGCGATAGTTAAATCTTTAACTAGATTTGAACGTGAAATGGTAATTAAATTTACCATCTTTAACTAGATCTGAACGTGAAATGGTAATTAAATTTACCGATAACACTGTGTGTGTTAGATATGGAGTACTACCAGTTTTGCTCCATGGGATGAATTGATTTGGATTGGAATAATAAATGATTACTTCAGTAAAGTTCACTAATTCTGACTAGTTGATAAACCTTAACTTGGTTTATAACTGATAAGGGATAAAATCAAATTTTTTGAACTAATATCAAAAGGAAGATTAATGAATAAATTTAAAGGATTTTATCTTTGAAAAATTAATGGGAACCTTATCCTAAAAATGTGAAAATTTGAATAGAAGAATATTCTTGATTGGAATGAGGCTTAGTTATGTTTTTATAGCACTCGATTATTGATTATAAAACACGCGAGTTATTTAGAAAGACTAGGTTTAACCCATTTTAGATAATCAATACGACGATTAAATTCAATGATGAAGACTATGGTTGAAGACCAGAGTTCTTCACGTCATTTGGATGATTACTGATGTTTTGATTGGGCTGTAAACCCACGACAAGGTAATAAGTGGTGATCGTCCAGACATACTTGGAAATGGGCCAGATATGCAAGGACCTCTCTCCTGTATTGGACATATAGGATGGGGAATAAGGTGCCTTCGGTTACGTTCAGACTAGAACAAACTTGTAAATGGATGTGTTTCTGATGTGTTATTTTATTCTGTATTGATTGATTTCTATTAAATATTGTTAGATCAAAATTTGGACCTAACACCCAAATCGTTCTAATTCTTCAAGAATTTTAATTGGAGAATAAGGAAAAAGTAGAAAACACACAGAATTTATAGTGGTTCGGCGTTAACGAGCCTACGTCCACTTTATATGTTGTCGATTATACTTTGAATGCTAGTACAATCAATTATCTCTCTCAAACTAACTCTTACAATTGTGATTTCTCTCAGTAATCTCGCAGTCAAACTGACAAGAAATGGTGGTATGACAATAATGGCGGAATCAGTACTCAATATTGCCAAAAGATCCTGAAAAATGCCAAGCTCTGGGCTATTTATAGCTGATTTTGTCAGGCGGATCGCGGTCACACGTGGCACGAATCCCGAGAATATCGGATCGTATCGCTGCCGATGAAGAATTAGTCAAATTTGCCGTTGTGGACAGGTGTCGCGATCCCCTTGAATATCGGATCGAGCAAAGGGGGAGAATCAGTCAAAATGACAGTTGGGGACATGTGTCGCTGGATCCGTGCATCTCAGATCGCTGAAGACTAGCTCATGCTTGAACGGGTCAGAAGCTTCGTCGTGCGTCAGGGGATCGGATCGGTCTGTGCAGGAAAGTGGCGTAAGGACGGATCGAGTCGTGCAAGGGTAGTCAGATCGCTGAAGCTATGGGGGCGATCCGATGAGGGGCGATCCGAGAGGAGCGATTCGAGAGGGGCGACCCGATCCTTCATGGACTTTTAAGGAACGTAGTTTCATACTTTCTTCTTGTGAATGAACCTTGGTGGCTTGGTTAAAAAGCTAGCCAACATTTTTCCCCCTCGAAGTATGTTTTATCGATGATGGAACATGCTTCGAAACTATAAAAACGTCTTTTCATAAAGAGATGCAAATCAGTGGACAATTCTTTTTCTGGGATCTTTCAGAGTCTTCATCATCGAATCTGTCAGGTCCATCTTTGAATTTTCATTTCTGTCGGTCATTTATCGATTCAGATTGCATGCGCGAGTCGCAGTCCGTTAGCGAGTCATTCGCCTCGTCCTTTGGTGTGCACTTGGGCCTCTTCACGGAACGGAACGAGGTGGGCTTCTCTTCGAGACGTGGTGGGCTTTTGGTTCGCGGCCCGTCTATTTTCGCGGATCAAATAAGACAAAAAAAGGGGAGACAAACGGTCGCACTTTTGCCTATATAAATCGACCCTCACCTTCATTCTCCTCTTCTTCTTACTTTGTTCACAGCCGCCGCCCATTTTTTCTGAGAGAAAACCCTAACTTTGATTTTCGAATTCCCAACCAATCTCAAACTTTGAAAAGGTAATTAAACTGCTTTTCTTTAGTTTCTAGCTTGTTCGCACTGATTCAAAGAGGGGAGACAGCGGAAATTTGTAGGATTCGACGATAGTGAACGTGAGAATGCCTGGCGCGAAGACGAGAGTTGGGGAAGAAGAAGGAAGGGATGACCAGGTCGGTTCGTGGAAAGTTGATTTGGCTAGTGGATCGGATCGCGGAAATGGCAAAGGTACGATTCGTGGGGAACTAGGCGTAAGTGTCGGATCGCGGAGATACTGGAGCTTCGGATCGTGGAGGATGGGGGGCGATGCGGATCGCCAAGATACCATCACGATCCGTTCAGGATGAATTGGTGCGCCTCACGTTTCGAAGCTTTTTCATGACCTAATACCATTCCGCGTATCGAGTCCTTCACCACGATCCGTCCACATGTTGCGATCCGAACCTGTCCTGCGATCCGGCTGACGAACGATAGGATGCACATGCTGACTAAATAATATGATGCAATTCTAACAAATCGATGAACAGTTAGGTTAGAGCCCTTGAGACGAACATTCCAGATCGAACAAATGCATAATCTATCAACCAAACGATGACCAATGTCTGGATGATTTTATTGATCCTTGTACTTTTCTTTAATGCATGCACAAGCACACACACCGTCACTTGCACACACGGGGGATGGGTAGTTTTAATCTCATTTCTCATGTTTTCTCGCCTAACAGTAATGTCGGATAATCATTCCTCTTCAAGATCCGTTACAGAAGCGGAGTCCGAGGTTCCTGAGCAATACAACCCCGAGGTCCCTCCAATTAACCCAGGGGGTGAAGATTCTGGATCCGAATACAAGGCAACGGAATCGGATCCGTCTGAAAGTACTTCACTTAGCGAAGAGTCTGAAGCAGACAGGCGCGCTCCCGACGAGATTCCTGGTGCGCTCGGGATAGAGAAATTTTCCGATTCTTTAGCATCTAAACTCGATGATATAAAGCTTAAAAGAATTTGCCTGAGACATGGGATCCCTTGGGATGATGTGAGGACACCCGTTAGCGAAGATAGACCCCACTTAGCTCCGGAAGGGTATATGGCAGTCAGCCGAACCATGAGCTTGGTAGGGGCTATTCCTCCGTTTCCTCCAATCGTCATCGAGACCTTAAAACGACTAGGTATCGCTCCGATGCAGCTTCATCCTAACGCTTACGCGTCTCTATACACCCTATATATTGCATACGCGGAGATTCTGCATACCGAACTCACATTTAGAGATTTAACATTCTTTTATCTTTTCAAGCATCGCTCCTCGGCAACCCCAAGTTTCTCTTTCTTCGAATCGGTGGCAAATAGGAAGGTTCTGTATGACGGATATAGCAATATAGGGGATCCCAAGTCTGATTGGTTCTATATAAAGAAACAGGCCGGGTGCTCAAGAAGGTGGCTTAAATCAAGTAAACTTTAATCTTTCGATTGAATATCTTGCTTAAGAAACCGAAGCATTAACATCCCCCCCTTTTTTTTGTTTTAAGCAGATCACGTCTTCCCCAAGACGGAAGGCCCGTTATACAATAATCGATTGTCTATTCTTCTTCAAAGCAGATCCGATTTTCTAAGGATCAAGAAGTGCATCACTGACGAGAATCTTCATAAGCATCGCCTTCTGGATATAAGATTTGGACTTGGTGCTGGCGGCAAACCCTATAAATACGCACCCCCACCGGAGGGAGAGGGAACATCTCGGGCAGCAGAAACAACTAAATTCCGTAAGAGTCCTTCTCCGATAACCATCCAGGATGACGAGGACCTGAACATATATAGAGGAGATGAGGCTCGTGGTGACAAGCCTAAGGAAATCTCAGTTTCTCCGCGGGGTTTCCCCTCCAGGGCTTCTCTTCAGATCGAACCTGCTGCTCCCGATGATTTGATAGATGAACAGCTATTTAAAGAGCTGAGCAAAATTCCTCTGCCCGATGATGTATACACAGAGGGGGACTTTGAAGGGGAGCCATTCTTCCCTGCTTCTGAGGAGACCACCGTTCCAATTAGAGAACAAGAAACTACTCAGATGAGCCTGACTTTAGGCCCGGGTCCGTTAGGAGGAATTATATGGGATGCACAAACCACACACACTGCCTGACCCCGCACTTTTATATCAACAGTATTCAAGTTTTTAATATGCTCTTCTCTCCTTTGCAGGAAAAATGTCTCGTAGGCGGTCTTATTCTTATCGTTCTCTTCGTGAGGGCACACCCAGTCTCCATCCGAGTACCGAGCGCTCTCGCGGCCTTTCTCACAAGTCGACTTCTTCGCAACCCCGGTCTCCACCGAAATCGACATCTGGCAAGCTTCCCAGTTATCCGGTAGCTCCTGCAGGGGGAAAACAACTTCCTAAAGAGTTAAATCCTCCGAAGAGTGCACCCCCTCACAACAAGTCGTCAAAAAGACATTACGAGCCTAAAGATAAAAGCAAGGATCCAATCAAAGATTCTAAAAAGTAGAGGAGTGACATTGTCTCTTCCAGCCAGCAAGAGTTGGCTGCCCCCGGGTCAAGGGATTACATCCATGGTCCCGAGACTCGAGGTAGGCTGGAAAAGTTGCGGGAACAATTCCCCAACATCTTCTTCGAAAGGATGACATTTGTTCCAGCATTGGAGCCAGTCCCTAGGAACTGGGATAATGAAGTTGTCGGGCACATTCGCCATGTAGCCAGGCAGTATGAGATGATGAAGAAACACGCGGTTAATCTTTCGGAAGTCATTCGAATGCTCGAAATGGAAGCACATAGATCTAAAGTGAAAATTGATAACAACGAAAGGGCCAGGACAAAGATGGAGAAGGACTTGGAAGATGCTCAATCCCAACTCGCCTTAGCGCGGAGAGATGCTGAAAATTACAAGATCGAATTGGAGAATGCTAAGAAGCGCTTTCATTCGGAACTTGACTCAAATAGCCAAGAGAAGATGGCCTTAAAGAAGGAGGTAGAAGATCTTAAAATGGCCAACATTGAGTTGAAGACAGCACAAGGCCATTTTGAAGCTGAGAGAGCTGCCTGGGAGGCAGAAAAAGCAAGTTTGAGAGAAAGTTTAGCTTTGGCTGAAGCGGAAAAGGTGATTTTGAATGATCAAGTCGTGGATGCGGAGAGACGGGCGGCTCTCGCCGAAAAGAATGTTGAAAGTGCCATTGAAATGGCTACTGCTTCTAACAACAAACTTCTCGAGAGAGAAAGGGATATCGAAGGGTTTGAAGAGATGATCTTTGACTTCCTGGGCTAAGTCCTCAAACCCCGCAACATCTCGTGGATCCCGGACTACCACGTTACTTTAGCCAATTTATGGGATGCCATCGTTGAGGGTGAGAAGCAGAGATTGGGAGTCGAAGAAATTGATGAGGATGAGGTGATGAAGACCATCCTCAGGGATAACGAGCCCGAGGATCTGGCAGAGGGTCGTCGTCTAATTCAAGCGGAAATGGAAAAGGAGAGGGCCCTGGCTAAGGGCAAGAGCATGGCTGACGAAGGTTCGAGCTCAGCTGTGGAGCCCAAGACCTCCGGAGTTGAGGAATACCATCCTGATGATCCATTAATCCCTTTGGGCCTAACTCCTGTGGTTGTTGGAGCTCCTGCAGCTAGCCTAGATGGAGGATCTGCGGAAGGTATCTCCCTTTTTTGCCCACAATTTGTTAAAGCAATTGTGAATTGTCGTTGTCTGGTAGAGCAACCAATTGAATTAGTAACATGTATCCCTCATAATACAGGTGGCGAGCCCGTCGACAAGGATGTTGAGCAAAGGAAAGAGGCGGAGAAGGTTGTCGTCTCGCCAGGTGCCGATGTTGATATACCGAAACAGGTTGAGGGTACAACAACAGAGAAAGGCATCCTGGCACCCAGTGCTGATGTTCCCAAGGATGGTGAAACCATCGAGGCCTTGAAAGATATGGATGGGCGCCATGTAGAGGATGAGGAAGATATCATTAGCGCCAAAGAAACCGAAGATGATGACGACGAAACATTGGCCAACAGAAAAGCTAGGCAGGAAAAGGAGATGGCTTTGAAGAAAGTGGGACAAGAGCCTTTGAACATAGTCCATATCGCGGAGTTTGATCCCAAAACTGGGATGGTTTTGAAACTCTAGCCCAAATCCATCAGCAGACAACTTCATTTTGCGAATCCTGATGATTTCCTAGCTTCCCTTACTGGTAAAAGGAAGAGAAAGGAGGCGGAAGAGGAATCTTCTGAAGAGTCGGGCGTTCCTCTCATAGACAAGAGGAAGAGAAAGAAAGGTGATCAATCCGACGCTGACAGGGCGAAGCTAGAGAAACAGAAGTAGGAGAAGCGGTCAAAGCGTAAATAGGATATTGTCGCTTGTTTATATTTTGTCTTTAGGTTTCCCACTGGCCGGAAATGTAATTTCGAGACTGGCCCACTTTTTGCTTTCTAGGTTGTTTTTCACTTTGTAGGCTTGCAGTATATAAATGAAAGTTTATCTATTTTCGCATCATTGTGTACCTATATTCAATAAACCTTTCATGCTTAGTCACAGACCATCTAATTATATCTACAAATTAGTCAAGCAACAGAAAGAAGAATTTAACAATTTCAGTGCTGTATCGAAGTTCATGTATATATGTATATATGTATATGTGCCCCCAATCAATCGTTAACACAGCGCCTAACTAGGGCTTATTAAGGATTGATTAGCATTGTCGGCACGTTGCCCCCTATTTCTGAATATGGGGGGCTTAGAGAATTTAGGAAGATAATGGTCCTTATGGTACTGAGTTTCTGGCACCTTTCTCAGTGCTTAACCATAGACTCCTTTATACTCTCTCGGCGGCCGTCGAGGTTAGAGTTTGAATTCAGTAGTTCAGTCGGTCCCCGTTCCTTTAGCGGGGAAGAAGTTCTTTCTCTGCGCTCAATCGGAGACACTTTTATACTCTCTCTCTCTGGAGAGTTAGAGTTCGAGCTCAGCAATTCAATCGCTCCCCGATCCTTGAGCGGGGAAGGAGCTCTTTCTCAGCGCTCAATCGGAGACGCTTCTATACTCTCTCTCTCTGGAGAGTTAGAGTTCGAGCTCAGCAGTTCAATCGCTCCCCGATCCTTCAGCGGGGAAGGAGCTCTTTCTCAGCGCTCAATCAGAGACGCTTTTATACTCTCTCTCTCTCTCTCGAGAGTTAGAGTTCGAGCTCAGCAGTTCAATCGCTCCCCGATCCTTTAGCGGGGAAGGAGCTCTTTCTCAGCGCTCAATCGAAGACGCTTTTATACTCTCTCTCTCTCTCTCTGGAGAGTTAGAGTTCGAGCTCAGCAGTTCAATCGCTCCCCGATCCTTCAGCGGGGAAGGAGCTCTTTCTCAGCACTCAATCGGAGACGCTTTTATACTCTCTCTCTCTCTCTGGAGAGTTAGAGTTCGAGCTCAGCAGTTCAATCGCTCCCCGATCCTTCAGCGGGGAAGGAGCTCTTTCTCAGCGCTCAATCGGAGACGCTTTTATACTCTCCTGGCGGTCGCTGAGGTTAGAGTTCCGTCACGGCGGTTCCGATCATGGTACATCGCCATGACCTACGGACATCGCCTTAATATCCGTTATCCTCAGAATTTTGACTGGTGATTACATTCCATTCTGATGGATGGCACCTATAATTATATGCTTCTGGGATCATTGCATGATTCACAACAATTTCCATAAAAATAGAAAGACGGATAAATAATGAAATAAAGGTAAACGACACACAATATTTTTATAGTGGTTCGGTCGAATCATGACCTACGCCCACTTTATAATTTTTTGCTTTAAGGAATCAGACTATTCTAGGCAAGTCGTGCCTTGTACATGGTTCTCAACAAAGCAAAAGAACAGATATGAAATTTTTATGTTAAGTATGGCCGTAAATTTTGGGCATTCCACACTCTGGGGATTTCCTTTCCATCTACGGTTGCCAGCTAGAAGGTTCCATTATCAAGCTTGCTCAAAATGGAGTACGGTCCTTCCCACTTCGCACCCATATGAGTTGGGGGTGGAAAGACACGCTTCAGAACCAAGTCTCCGGGTTCCAAGGTTCGGGATCGAACCTTTTTGTTGTAGTATCGAGCGACCTATTGTTTGCATCTCAAGGTACGCAGATCTGCTTCATCTCACTTTTCTTCGATCATATCCAGGGATTCAAGGAGCAATTCATTATTAGTCATCGGATAGTAATAAGTCACTCGGTGAGAAGGTACTTTTATCTCAACCGGGATGACTGCTTCTTCTCCAAAAGCAAGGGAGAAGGGGGTATGCCCTGTTGCCGATTAATATGTTGTCCTGTAGGCCCATAGTGCCAAGGGTAATTCATCAGCCCACATGGCTCTGGCCCGCTTCAGTCTTCTTTTTAGAATGGACTTGATCACTTTATTCGCCGCTTCGACTTGTCCGTTCGATTGCGGGTGCACCACAGAGGTGTATCGTTTCTCAATGTGGTATTTCTGGTAGAAGTTTCTGAATTCAGTGCTATCGAACTGAGTTCCGTTATCAGTTATAACAATCTTTGGAATTTCAAATCGGCAGATGATGTTTCTAACGACAAAATTGATCACTCGTTTGGTTTTGATTGTAGTCAGTGGTTCGGCCTCGACCCACTTAGTGAAATAATCTGCGGCTACAATAGCGAACTTCGCTCCGCCCCTAGCTATGGGGAGACTTCCGATAATATCAATTCCCCACATAGCGAAAGGCCATGGGCTCGTCATTGTTTTTAACTGATTAGGAGGTGCTCTAGTTATCTTTGAAAATCTCTGGCACGCATCACACCGTCGTGCGTATCTAGCCGCATCCTTGTTTATGGTAGGCCATAAATAACCATGCCGCAATACCTTTTTCGCCAATGTTTGCCCTCTAGTGTGATCGCCTCATTCACCTTTGTGTACCTCCTACAGCACACGCTTGATGTCATCATGAGCTATACATCGAAGAAGGGGCATCGAAAATCCCTGTCTGTAAAGGACTCCGCCTTGCAGAACGTATCGGGCAGCTTTACGAATTACTTTACGCCTCTCGCTTTTCTTGGATGGAAGTACTCCATTCATCAAGAAATTCTTTAGAGGGGTCATCCATGACTCCCTTTTTGGTTCCGTCTCTAGTATTGGATCGATTTCCATTTGATCTATACTAGGGGACAAAATACTTCAACGGGGGCTAGCCCAGTCTCTTCAGGATCGTCGGAACTAGCCATCTTTGCCAACTTATCCGCCTGCTGATTCTCTGACCGCGGAATGTGAGATATGCTGTAGTGATCAAAGTCTTTCAGCAACTCCTTCACTTTCTTCAAGTATAAAATCAATCTTGCACTTTTGGCTTGGAATTTTCCAGTAACCTAGTTCACAACTAACTCGGAGTCGCAAAAGATGTCCAGCTTTGTGACTTCTAACTCCTTTGCGATCCTTAGTCCGGCTATCAGGGCTTCATATTCGGAGTCATTGTTAGTGGCGTGAAACTCCATCCGGATAGCATAGGATATCAATCGTTTCTCGGGAGTTTCAAGCACTATTCCAGCGCCGGATCTCTTGTCATTCCTAGCGCCATCAGTATACAATCTCCAGGAACTGGGATCGAGAAGTAATTTTGAGGGGTCAACTTCTTCGTTTGCTATATCCTCCTCCGGGACGGTAAACTCTGCTATGAAGTTGGCTATCACTTGCCCCCGAATTCATCGTCGGGGCTGAAAGTTTAGATCAAATTGACTCAACTCAATGTTCCACTTGAGTAGCCTTCCAGATGCCTCTGGTCTCTGTAGAACTTGCTTGAGTGGATGATCAGTGTATACGGTAATGGGATGCGCCTGAAAATAATGTCGAAGCTTTCTAGAGGCAATCAGCAAACTATTCGCCAACTTTTCTATCCTTGGATAATTACGCTCTGCTGCCGTCAATTTTTTGCTCACGTAATACACAGGTCTTTGGACCTTATCTTCTTCTCTTATCAATGCTGAGCTGATCGCGTGGGATGACACTGCCAAGTACACGAATAAGTCCTCGTGATCCATCGGCTTAGATAATATCGGAGGTTTCTCCAGGTGTCTCAGCAAGTTCTGAAACGCTTCTACACAGTCGGGCGTCCATTTGAAGTGGCGTTTTCCTCGCTTTATCAATTCGAAAAATGGGATGCATTTGTCCATGGCCCTGGAGATGAATCTTCTTAGTGCGGCTACTTTCCCTGCAAGGCTTTGCACATCCTTAATTTGCCTAGGTTCCTGAATGTCTCTGATTGCCGCAATCTGGTCTGGATTAATCCCAATCCCACGAGAACTGACGATGAACCCAAGAATTTTCCGGAGGCGACACCGAATGAACATTTTGTCGGGTTGAGTTTCATCCCGTACTTTCGAAGAATGCCGAACATCTCTGCCAAGTCCGTAGTGTGATTGGAGGATTGCTTGGCCTTAACCAACATGTCTTCGACGTATACTTCCATTGTTTTCCCGATCTGGTTATAGAACATTCTGTTCACTAACCGTTGATATGTAGCGCCTGCGTTCTTCAAGCCAAAGGGCATCACTACATAGCAATATAATCCCAGATCCGTAATAAAACTAGTGTGTTCTTGATCTGGAACGTGCATTGGAATCTGGTTATACCCTGAATAAGCATCCATAAATAAGAGTAGTTCATGGCCCGTCGTCGAGTCCACCAACTGGTCGATCCGGGGTAACGGAAAACTATCTTTTGGGCAGGCTTTGTTCAAATCCGAGAAATCGATACACGTTCGCCACTTCCCGTTGGCCTTCTTTACCAGGACTGGATTTGAGATCCAGTCTGGGTAGATCGATTCTCTGATAAATCCATTACTTTTTAGCTTTCCGACTTCTTCTTTCAAGGCAGCGGACCTCTCTGGGCCCAACATTCGCCTTTTTTGTTTTACCGGAGGATGTTTAGGGTTAATGCTTAATGAATGGCTCATGATTGATGGAGATATCCCGCACATGTCTGCGTGGGTCCAAGCAAATACATCCAAGTTATTTTTTAAGAAATTCGTCAGTTCTTTAGCGAGATTCGGATTTAACTGGGATCCAATCTTAAGGACCTTCTCTGGGTCACTATCATCGATCGGTACATCCACAGTTGTCTCATTGGGAGTCGCCATTCTGCCCCCAGGTTCTTGGTCCTCTCTGGGATCTATATCCTCGGGAAATTCTCTGGGTGACTCTCCTACGGTTATCCTCTTTAGTTGCAATAAGGTCTCCGCCCTTGTAGGGGGAGAAGCGCCCTTGGTTTCTATGTCCCCTCCATTGCGGAGTAGCTTTAGTTCTGCAACATAACATGCTCGTGCGACAACCTGATCTCCTCTGACAATACCAACGCCAGCTTCCGTGGGAAATTTCAATAATAAGCACCAGGGGGCTATACATGCTCTAAACTTTGCGAGGGCCGGTCGGCCCAAGAAGGCATTGTAGGGTGATTTGATATACAAAACCACGAAGGGGAGGATTCTCACTCTCTGCCGTTCTCCTTCCCCAAGCGTAACTGGTAACTCTACATAACCCATTGGAGCGGTGGATGCTCCGTTAAATCCACGGATCCATCCCTGACAGGGCTTCAAGTCTTTTATTTCGAGGTTCATCTGGTCGAATGTCCTTTTGAAAAGAATATTGATGGAACTCCCATTATCCACCAAAACTTTATGAACAGTGGCCGGGCCAATAGGTACTGTGATTACAAATGGATCTTCAGTCGGAGCATGGACTCCAATGCTTTCTCGTTCACGGAAAACGACATCATCGGACATCATCTTTTGTTGCTTTATCGAGACGTTGTCCTTGGGGTTGCTACACTCCTCTACCTCGAGGTGTTGCTTGGCTGCATTGACATACTGATCCAACGCCTTGGAACCGTGTCCAGCGAGATAAAGCCCTCCGATTACGGTATTGATAACAATGTCCTTTCCCTTTTGCTGGGCAGTTGGCCTGACAGCAGGTTGATTCTGGTTCTGATTTGGGGCCTGTACGGCTTGCCACCTGTCTCTGGGGGTTACTCTGTATTCATCTAATTTTCCTTCTCGAAGAAGCCTCTCGACTACATCTCTTAGTTGACGGCATTCATTTGTGGAATGGCCATGAATCTGATGAAAGAGGCAAAACTTCCCCGTTTCGCGTTCTTTCTCCGTCGACTCTCTGGGAGGTGGCCTCTTATTTTGGAGGACGTTATACGAATCCATGAAGATATTTTCCAAAGTATCGTTTATTGGCGTATAATTCTCAAAAGCCCTGGGACGAGTCCTTATCTGGGAGTCGTTCCCTCGATTCCTCTTCCGGTTGTTGCCATTACCGTTATTATCATTGTTTCCTGACTGACGACCACCCTGATTTCGATTTCCGACATTAACTTCGACCTTCCCTGAGCTGTCCCATGTCTGCTTAATGACGACATTGCTCAAGATTTCCTCTTTATCAGTCGTTTTGCCTTTCGGTTAGCATACACTTCTTCCCGGCGTAAATGTACGTTAGCTTTTTCGTAGAATAACTCTCTAGTATGGGTTGGCTTGCCGGCCAGGTATCTCCCAAATTCAGTGTCTTTATCTACTCCATCAATCAGAGCTGCGACAACAGTTGGCTCATGAGGATCCTTAACTTCAGTAGCGGCCAGGTTAAAACGATCTAGGTACACCCTCAAACTCTCGCCTGGTCGTTGCTTGACAAGGAACAAGTCAATCACACTCTTTGTCTTTTGTGCGTAGATGCGGAACTGTCCCACGAACCTTTCACTCAACTCCCTGAAGCTGGAAATTGATCTTGCTGGTAAGAGAGTAAACCATAACAATGCTATATCCTCCAAGAATATGGGAAATGCTTTGCACTTGACAGCGTCAGAAGCTGCGGCAGCGGTCATTGACCAAGAATATCTCATCAGATGCTGGAAAGGATCAGATCTACCCGCGTAACGGTTCATCTGTGGCATGTTGAAACGCCTCGGGAAAGTCGCATCTATAATATCATTAGTGAAAGGGGTATGACTATGGTCAATTCCCCAATCTTCATTCCGTTGTCCACGGCTATCTGCCAGAATTTGATGGATCATAGCTGCAACATTTGCACTGGTTAGCGGAGGTTCGGGGTCAGTGCTTCTTGCTCGGTGGGGTTCTCTAATCTCTCTTCCGGGAGCAGTCACAAAATTTGGGGCTCGGATTGGGCTTCGTTGCCCCCTGTTACCATGAGCATTTGCACGGCGATGGGGCTGAGGCAGTCTGTTCTGTACAGGGATGTCCACATCTCGAGCTCTGGGAGTTGTGGCGTGATCGTTCACATTACGGTTTGAGGGCCCTACACCCAGTGCATCATCTTCTCGTGACGGCAAGGTTCCAAATCGAAGCTGCTCTATATTTTCGGGTCTCTCATATGGTCGCCCCGGAGGTCTCGGCGATTCCTTTGACGAAGAAGAGTATTCTGGGGTGAGCGGACCAACTGGTGGCGTCATTTTACTTGCGAGATCATTAAGCCTTCTATCCATAGCGGTCAAATTTTGTCGCAGAACGGAGCTTTCCTGCCTTTGAGCATCCAATTCATCAAACAGTCTCTCCCACATTTCGGAAAAGCAACAGAGACCCCCCTCAGTAAAAGGAGCAGAAGGGTCATACTGATCATCATCACTTTCTCTTACGCGCAAAGAGCTTGAGCCAGGTCGAGCGGAGGGGCCAGGACGGATGGAGCGAGCTATAGGCTCGTTTTCAGGTCTAGTTGTAGTCTGATCATCAATTCAGATCGCTGTGGATCGAGGATGGTGGCTCGCAGCGCCCCCCCCGGGATCGGTTCGTGGTCATGGTTCGCGGAGGATTCGAGGCATTGTCACGGGATCGAGTAACAACCCCTTCAGCAGTTCAGTTCGTCTCGTCTTCGTCGACTCGGAGCATGACACCTTCATCGGATCGGTTCGCCCCCGGCGCTCCGCGATCCAAAGTTCCCTCATTGCCTAGCTCGTGCACACTTTCTTCAACTGCTTCGTTCGCGATTTCATTTGTTCGTGAAGCTCGTACTTCCTTAGATCTCTTTCCAGCCATGATATCAGATGTCGCTGGAATCTTCAAAGAACTGAATAGTGAAGTTTTGGGACTGTTTTCTCAGTGAAAGCACCAAAAATGTTAGATCAAAATTTGGACCTAACACCCAAATCGTTCTAATTCTTGAAGAATTTTAATTGGAGAATAAGGAAAAAGTAGAAAACACACAGAATTTATAGTGGTTCGGCGTTAACGAGCCTACGTCCACTTTATATGTTGTCGATTATACTTTGAATGCTAGTACAATCAATTATCTCTCTCAAACTCACTCTTATAATTGTGATTTCTCTCAGTAATCTCGCAGTCAAACTGACAAGAAATGGTGGTGTGACAATAATGGCGGAATCAGTACTCAATACTGCCAAACGATCCTGAAAAATGCCAAGCTCTGGGCTAATTATAGCTGATTTTGTCAGGCGGATCGCGGTCACACGTGGCACGAATCCCGAGAATATCGAATCGTATCACAGCCGATGAAGAATTAGTCAAATTAGCTATTGTGGACAGGTGTGGCGATCCCCTTGAATATCGGATCGAGCAAAGGGGGAGAATCAGTCAAAATGACAGTTGGGGACATGTGTCACTGGATCCGTGCATCTCGGATCGCCGAAGACTAGCTCGTGCTTGAACGGGTCAGAGTCTTCGTCGTCCATCAGGGGATCGGATCGGTCTGTGCAGGATGGTGGCGTAAGGACGGATCGAGTCGTGCAAGGGTAGTCAGATCGCTGAAGCTATGGGTGCGATCCGATGAGGGGCGATCCGAGAGGAGAGATTCGAGAGGGGCGACCCGATCCTTCATGGACTTTTAAGGAACGTAGTTTCATACTTTCTTCTTGTGAATGAACCTTTGTGGCTTGGTCAAAAAGCTAGCCAACAAATATATATATCTGTTTGGTGGCGGAGAATTTATTCTCTTGCTTAACACCATTCTCTGAGACATACAGGCTTAAAGGTTATATATTGATATACATCAGTTGTATTGCATGAATTTTCAGTGTGGCATGCTAAGATGCAAATAATCAAGGCTTTGTTGAAAAGCAAAGTCTTGTGGTTAATGATCAAAGCACAGCTTTAAATAGCATAGCTTTTTGTATAACGTTAATTCGCGAGCTTCACACCCGGTATGAGTCAAAAACGGGTTGAGAGACCGTTGGGAGTGCACGAAATTTCTTTCAAGCTAGAATTGGTGTCATGGTGTGGAGCCCATACGTTTTGACTTATGTGGATGATGGATTGCGAGTCGCCTCGGATATTGGTCACTACATGCCAAGTGATAGGTCCGATAGGACCGGGAAACGTGTGTTCAAGAATAACCAATTCACTAAATAAGTGTGGACTGGCCTTTCCATTCCGAGGGTTCGCCAGCCTCCCAGTGCTGAGGCATTTGCTAGAGTGTCTCGAAACCGGTGAGCATGATCCCTTGCCTCGATTCGTAGATGGAATCCAATTTCCAATACGTGACTTTTCAATGTTAGTTGTAAACCTATATGGCGACATAGTATATAGTAGCTATGCCGTCTATGATTGATACATTTATATGGAATTTTTTTATGAAACAACTATGCACTTATAGTAATATCAAAAATATTTGTTTTAGACGTACCGATCATGTTTGGCTATTATAACGGAAAACTATATCCTTCGTCTTACATTGCATTATGTGATGGGACCGGAGTCTTATAATAGTTTCATTTTCCAAAAAGCATTGTGTTGTTTTATTTTAAACCGAGGTTCATGTGGAGTAAACCCGTTCCATGTTATACTGCGGGGCCCCATGACAACTCTTAAAGTAAAGATTTAATAATTGTTTTATTGCTCATACCAGTCCCATGACTAACTCTGAGTTTATTGTTTCTACCTAAACTCTGGTTCCCCATATTTTCCTGCACGGGCAGCTAGTAGTTTTGGTTTTCACAGTTTTTTTAATAGGATCCTGGATTATAATTGGAGCTACATTCGAAAATCTTAGTATTTGTTAACCCTCTTTTTGGCAAGAGCTTCAACGAGCCAGATCGAAACCCAAATGCACAACTAGAATTATGCTGCACTTCAGGAAGCCCAGCAGATGTACGGTCCAAAACAGTCACACATCTTCCCAAGTCCAGCCTCATCCGTCGACAGCTCACTTCAGAAGAATCGCACCACCGAGTATCATGCTTCCTTATAAAGTGTATCGACCAAATATCTTGGGCCAGCGTGGAAATCTTCAATAGAGATATTCCACTGTATATCCCGACTCTCAAAGCAATAAAAGTGGTCAACCATATCCGGACAAAGCTCTACTTTTGATATACCACACAGTGGATGCCACTTCAGCCGCAACTTCAGAGGATACTATTTATGAATTGTGGAATCAGTCTTCCAGCAGCTATTCTAACCAAATGGACTCCATGTATGTAGGCTTTCCCGGAATAGCCGGACCACATCACAACAGCCCAGCCTGCTATCTCCACCTATAAATACCTCTAAGCTTAAAGAGGAAAGGGACGGAGATCTGAACCTTTTTCCGACTCCTTTACACTTCATTTCTGGAGTTCACCTCTCTCAATCTCTCCCCAAAAGGAAGAGGAGCTAGGTGCCTTCTTTCTCTTCTTTAAATAGAAAAAGCATTGTATTTGTAATCCAAAAAAGAAAAATAATATATAAAGTGGATGTAGGCACGGTTTTTGCCGAACCACTATAAAAATTCCATGTGTGCTCCCCGTTCTTGTTTACCTTTGTCTGCATTTTATAATCATTTTTCGTGTGTTCATCACACGATTGGGGGTTGACTATCACTTGTGACCAACTTTTGAAGTCAACACTTTGGCGCGCCAGGAAGTGGAAGCGCACCGATAGTCTAGTAGAGCATCAGCTCACTTCTACTTATGGCGAACAAGCAAAAGAAAGATGCGACATCCTCTCGCCCTACTACTGCCGATGCTGGCGATAACAAAGCCAAAGAAGTAAGTCTCAAAGCCTCCTCTCACGAAGATGTATCTCAACATGTTACCCGAGATGACATGGCTAAAATCATGGTCGAGTTAAGAGAACAAATGGCATCCGAGGGAAAACTCCTTGAACGACAGCAGCAGTTGATGGATCAACTTCTCGGTCGACTGGAGATGGGATTGAATGCTTCAACATCAATTCCTCCACCGGCCGAGACTGGGGCAACAACTGATCTTCGGTCTGCACAGAATCAGGCAACTAATTAGGGTACACCTTTATTTCATCCTAGTTTGGTTCCACCAACTGATCGGTCGGAACCAGAAGTATCACTTCCAGCAACCAGCATAGCTGCACCAGCAGAACCTCAGGAGGTTCGTGATCAAGATCTAGGTCGGTCGAATACTATTCCCCAAATCTTGGGAGTAGATCGACCTATCGAACCAGTAGAGTAGCCATCGGGTCCCTTAGAATCATTGCTATTCCCATTACAACCCGGAATCTTACCACAAACCAGTCTAACGGCTCATCCCCTCCAATGAAGAAATGGTGCGACATTCCCTTCAAACCTGGGAAGCCACCCCTCTGTTTCGGTCCTCACTGCGGCAGAAGAGAATGCTACCGTTGACCCCACTAACCTTGCCCCAAACGGGGGCAACCCCGAGCCCCGAACATCACATGCTATGCTGGATCAGCCTAGGGCCTTTATTACGGGTGCTGCTCGACCTGCTACTCATCAGGTTCAAGAGGAGCCATTCTACCTAGAACCACCTACCAGATCTCACCTTCCCTCACACTTTAACTCGGCTCTCAGAGGTCGAGACTAGTCAACGGCCGTCCTTCCGAGCATGCTTTTGCTAGATCTTCGCACTGAAGCTATCTCGGATACCGAGCTAAATTCATGGCAACGACTCCTCGGAGATGGGAGCCAGCTTGCAGGAGTCATCCGAATCTTCACTCGGGGCACTTCCTCGCAGCAAGACATAGATAATGTCAATCACAACCCTTGCACTAGGGAAATCAGAAACTCCCGAAACCCTCCGGACTTCAAGTTCTTAGCTATCGAGCCATACAACGGTCACACAGACCTGACCATCCACCTCATGAGATACATGCGACATATGGAAGTACTTTGCGCATCGACTAACGTCATGGCTAAGTATTTCTCCCTCTTTCTCACGGATATAGTTGGCATGTGGTTTCGACAACTGACGACAGAGTCGATCGGCAGCTGGAACACTCTGGTCACCCACTTCATCGAGTAGTTCCGAGTACATATCTCTTGACCGAAAAGTGTTATGTTCCTATCTACCATCAACCAGCAATACAGAGAGACGCTCAGATCCTTCCTTGGAAGATTCAACGCAGCTGTAGCATCCTTTGATCGGCTTGAGCCAACAATGGTGCTCATGGTCGCCATCATAGGAGTTCAAAATCGATCAGAATTTTCAATCTCTTTAACCAGTGATCCTCCCAAGGATATAGATGACTTTTACTCCGAGGCCAAACGATTCCTTCGACAAGAGGATGCCAGCCTTGAAATGGAGGGCTTCGAGGTTTCACTAGACAAACAACAAGATCCATTCAACGACAACGGCCAAAATAAAGGAAGAAGACAGGCCCCGGAGAAGAGCGAGCGTAATATGCGACCTCGAAATGAAACTAAGCCCGACCAATACACCGATCTCAATTCCTCTTTGCTCGATATCTATCTCGACATACGAGGGTCCTTGCCCACTCCACGATCACTTCGAGGAGAACCAACCCAAATGGATCTCGATTCCGGCAAGCACTGTATATTCCACAACGTAACTGGACATAATACAAATGAATGCCGACATCTGCGTTATCTCATCGAAGGAAGAGCCAGAAAACAGAGCTTCCCGAATATGTCAAATGTCGCGCCCCGGCCATGCCGCCACGACCTTCTGCCCAAGCTCCTAAGGTTGGTCCTCGAGCTCCTAGAAACGGAAAGGACCCTGGGACTAGCACTCGTGGCATTATCATTAATTATATTTTTATCTTTCCTTTTGATGTATTTCTTTTAATAATAAGGACACCTTGATGTACACATGTATGGAGTTAGGATTTAGCTCCTAGGCATGCTCTGGAATCGATTACTGTTCCCTTAAAATTTTTTTTCTTTGTAGCAAATATTTAGCAGTTATGAATTTTCTTTTGCAAACAAGGATAATGTTTGAAAATCTTTAAGCCGACCATGGATAATGCTCGCCCCCCTCCCCAATTTTTAAACACCTACTGCTTTAGCCGAGTGGGATCATGTTTTCTAAAAACGAGTATGGATTATACTCTCCCATTTTACACCATGAGCATTCATAGCTCGCTGGACAAACTAACTTTGCATGAGTCGAGCAAAAAAAACATTTTCCCTAAGCCGAGTATTCTTGATACTCGCCACTTCTATAAGCCGAACATGGTTAACGGTCGCCACGAAGCCAAGTATGGTTAACGGTCGCCACCAATCCAAACATGGTTAATGTTCGCCACTAAGCCAAACATGGTTAATTTTCGCCACTACGCCGAGTATGGTTAATGCTCGCCACCCTCCAAAGCCAAGTGTAATAAAATTCTCGACCCATCAGCATTCTCTAAAAACGAGAATGCTTTATTTCATATTTATAGGAACCAACTCTCAAACAGGTAGCAATCATCATCTCGGCCTTAATACAGTTCCCGATAGTTGTCGGTTTTCCGGCCTTAATACGACCTAGTATGGTCGTCGGTTTTCTAGCAATAATGCAACTTCGGGACCGTCAGTTTTCTGGCCTTAATATGGTCTGGTGTGACCATAGCTTCTCGAGCGTTTGTGCTCCAGTTCAAAATTCAGAACACACCTCCCTCTGTTGAGGAAGATGCATTCTCAGGAGCAAAGTGTTAACCCTCTTTTTGGCAAGAGCTTCAACGAGCCAGATCGAAGCCCAAACGTACAACTAGAAGTATGTCACGCTTCAGGAAGCCCAACAGATGTACGGTCCGATAAAGTCAAATATCGGCCCAAGTCTAGCCTCATCTGTCGACAACTAACTCTGGAAGAATCGCTCGACCGAGTATCATGCTTCCATATAAAGCGTATCGACCAAATATCTCGGGCTAGCGTGGAAATCTTCAACAGAGCTATTCCACTGTATATCCCAATTTTCGAGGCAATAAAAGTGTTCAACCATGTCCGGAAAAAGCTCTACTTTTGATGTACCTCACAGTGGATGCCACCTCAACCACAACTTCCGAGGATACTATTTATGAATAGTGGAATCGGTCTTCCAACCACTATTCTAACCAAGAAATGGTATCCATGTGTCCGGGTTTTTCGGGAATGGCTGGACCACATCACAACATCCCAAGCTGCTATCTCCACCTATAAATACCTCTAAGCTTAAAGAGGAAAGGGACGGAGAGCTTAACCTTCTTCCGACTCCTTTACACTTCATTTCTAGAGTTCACCTCTCTCAATCTCTCCCCAAAAGGAAGAGGAGCTAGTTGCCTTCTTTCTCATCTTCAAATCGAAAAAGCATTGTATTTGTAATCCAAAAAAAGAGAAATAATATATAAAGTAGACGTAGGCACATTCTTCGCCGAACAACTATAATAATTCTACATGTGCTCCTCGTTCTTTTTACCTTTTCTGCATTTTATAATCATTGTTCATGTGTTCATCACACAATTAGGGGTTGACTGTCACTAGTGACTAACTATTGACATCAACAACATCCGTCTATTTCTTTCAGTTGCGTCAGTTGTTGTATTTCCGCTACGCATTGTATTTATATATTTAAATTTTTGCTGCTATGTATTTTAATCTCTGATATTATTTTTCCGCAATGTAATATTTATTCGTGCTTTGATATACTTTGTACTCTGATGTAAATTGTTGTAATAGCAATGAAACGCTTTGTTGTTTATGTTCCGATGCGTCGTGTTCTCAAAACAATCCATTGTTTTCCAGCTCTTAGGAGATCGTGGGATTTCGGATCGTTACTATTGGTACTAGAGTTTTGGTTTACCAAACTCGATAACAAGACACATTAGACCCAAATGAAAGAATTCATTGGAGATTGGATCAGTAATATCCTACGGGAGTAAAACGTTAGAGAAAGGGTTAGTAATACCCTAGTATGAGTTTGAAGAGTTATATTTACAAAAATAATGAAAATGAATTTAATTTTGAAAAGTATATCATATTATTCGTACTTGAGTATTTTACTCCATATTTAATTTGGACTATCAAGTATAAGAGGATTTTGCATATACGCCTTGCATACGTGTATTCGAAGTCTCAAATATACTAGATAGATATAAAATCACACTGTAGACGCCTGGGGATGATTCTGATGATGAGGCATGATCATCAGTGTCTATGTTCGAGTTTCGAAAGTGGTATATCAATATATTTCCAATTGACAAGTGTGAGAACCAAAAACTTAGTTAGGGTTTGTTGTTTGTGATTTGGCATTAAAATATGATATTTTGGGTATATATAGAAAAGTTAAATATTTGTAAAGATAATCAACTAATGTATTGCTGGTTTTGATGTGTGATTACTAGCTCTACTAATTAAAATATTGGAATAATAAAACCAATGTGAAAATGAAAGTTAATTTAAGCCAAATCGAATCAAATATTGAACTGAACTGAAAATTGGTTGAAATTGCATATATGTACACATATATATATATGTGTGTGTGTGTGTGCGTGTGTGTGTGTGTGAACAGGTCATAGCATGGAAGCTAAGAAGAGGAATACAATTGTATGCCCGGCAAACAGGTACTGTTCAGCCAATTGTCTTTTTCTTTTTCTTGTTGATTGATGGGGGCCCTGTGAGGCAAGTCGTGGTTTTACCGATCAGCCCATACAAAGGAGGTTATGGTGAAAATTTTCGAAAATTTAGGGTGTTAGCCAAATTTTGAGAAATTAAAAGTTCTTAGAAACTGAAATGTTGAAGAACTCAAGCCAAAATGAAAGTCGAGTTGGTTGCTTAAACAACTTTCAACTCCGTTCCTTTTCGAGGACGAAGAGATTTTAAGTAGGGGAGAATGCAACAGCCCGGAATTTCTAAACCAATTTAAATTTTTTATTTTAGCTATTTTAATGGGTTTAGAATATTTAAAATGATTTAATTTGGGAATTAACGATTTAAAATTTATTTAAATTGAAGTTAGAACGTATAAATTTATTTTAATTATAAAACTAGCCTGAAATGGCGTGGTAGTTTGAAAATTCAATTTTAAATTTCAATTTAATGTACAAAATAAATCGGATTTTAGTATGACGACCCCAAACCCCGTACTGACGGTGGCATGGGTAATCCTTGGAATATAACACAGAAATAGATAATAGCAGAACAAAATTAAATAAATACACCAGATTATGAACAATAGAATATACTGGATAAAAGTAATCATCAGAGTTACACAGTATACAGGATCTTACTTAGTACAAATACAGTTCAACTATACATAAATGTCTACAGCGGAAACAAACAAAATATGTACAATAGGAGCTGAAGGGCATAAAAAGAGATAAATAATAGAATCCATCTTCAGCTCCAGCTATCTAGATAAAGCCTGCTAAACCTGAATACAAGGCTGCCCGTGTAGAAAAAGGGGCACCCAAGTTTGAAAGTTAAACAAACTACGAGTCAGTCATGGGACTGGTATGAGAAATCTTCTCAACACATTTATAATATGGCTAATCACAGGACCACGCCACTTTCGTGGAACGGGTTTACTCCATTGGATTGCCAGTGCTCTAAAACAAATATTTCTTTTAAACATCGCAATGCTTTTTATAAAAATGAAGCCATTATAAGACTTAGTTCCCATCACACAATGCAATGCAAACCGGAGGATAGAGTTTTTACCTTATAACGGCCAAAATATGCTTGATACGAATAAAACAAAAGCCTCTAATATTATTGCTAGTGTTTATATGTTTTAAAAACAATTTCAAATCATAACTATCAATCATAGATGGCATTAATGCCCCATACCACTATGTCGCCATATATAGGTATACAATCAAAACCGCACAGTCACGTATTTGGAAATTTGATTTCCGTCATGAACCAAGGCAAAAGATAGTCCTTACCGACTTCGCGACTCTCTAGCCCGAGCCACAGGTTCAGAGGGTATCGACCCTTGGAGCGACAAGGCCGGTCCACCGATGTGGATTAAAATTCCTGAACACTGCTTTTCCCCGCCCTATGGGGCGTAAATGAGCCAACGAATGACTCCATGGGACCCGGATCGTCCGATCGAACCGAGGCGCCTCGCAACAGCAACAACCACATAAGTCAAACTCGTCAGGGCGTGTAAAACAACTGACGCCACTTCTAGCTAGAAAGAAACGCATGTCCTCCCTGAGGTCCTTCCTCCCGTTTCTGGTTCATACCTGGTGTGAGGCTCGCGATTTCACGTTATACACAAAGCTACGCCACACAGGTGGTGCTTTGACCATCACCACAAAGCTTTGCTTTTCAACAGAAGCCCTGATCATTTTCCACTTAGGCATGCCACACTAGCAATTCATGCCATGCGACTGATGTCCATCGATATACAACCTCTGAGCTCATGCGTTTCAGAGAAGGGCGCTAAGCAAAAGAATAAATTCTCCGCCGCCAAACAGATGTATATTTAATAGAGATCAATCAACACAGAACAAAATCCAATGTCAGACACACAGTCCATTTACAAGTCCATTCTGGGTCTGAACGAAACCAGAGGCACTATATACCTCGTAAACCCATCGATCACCACGTACGTCTCGACGATCACCACTCGTTATCCATATTTCGAGATGCCTCCCAATCAGGACCTCGGTTACCATCCAAACGAGATGAAGATCTCCGGTCTTCGACCACCTTCTTCATCTTCGACTTTCAATCGTCGGTCAATTATTTGAAATGAGAATTAACTCGGCCTTTTCAAATAATTCACGTATATTTAGAATTTCAAATCAATTTATTTCAATGGTTAAATCATTCGACAACACCAATTTTGTTCTTTAATGTAATTTTCACACCAAACACCTTCAACCATCAAATGCCACATAAATCGAGCAAATTCAGTTTACTTCCATCCCATATCGTTTATGATATTTTATAACGATTTATCACTATTTTTATTTATTTAAAAAATAGCCAATTTATTCAAAACGACGCTTCGGGCCATATCACGACCGTGGCGCTGTTTTTCTTCAGATTTGATTTACACATATCTGAAAATCTAACCGTTGGATCTTCACAAAATTCACATCATTAGAAAGATCTTTTCAAAACGAATCCAATGGTTTCAGTTTCGGGGAAATCCGACGGTCGGATCTCCCGGTATAATCGTTTGAAGTTTCGATTTCAAAATACGAACTGCAGCGTCGTTATTCGATTAAATATATATATATATATATAATCGATTCTGGCGCTATTTTTCTTAAGATTTGAATTAAACATTCCAGACAATCCAACCGTTGGATTTTTATAAAGTTGGTGCCATTGGAAAGATTTTCCCAAAGCGAACCCAACGGTTGCGGTTTCGGGAAAATCCGATGGTCGGATTTCCCGCACTAATCATTTGGAATCACGATTTCAAAATACGAACTGCAGCGTCGTTTTTCAATGTATTTCAATTCTATTTAAATATACATATCGATTCTTCGATTTCAAAACCTTATGAATTTCATACTTTTGATAAAAACGATATTTTTATCAAATTGTCTTCTATTTCAACACTTTACCATATTTGACCACTCATGTATATAATAAAAATGTGATTTTTATTGTACAACAATTTGTTTCAAAACACTATTATTTTATATAGTTCATATAGATGATAAAGATGGGATTTTTATTATAAAACAATTTATTTCAAAATATGAATACCATTGAACACATGAATTTCAACTCAACAAATGAACATCGTCTCCACACATGGAGGTTTTCTATTCAACGAATAAATATAGTTTCAACAAATGAAAATAATTCAAACACATGAATATTATTCAAAATTTCTACAGCATAACGGCAGGGTAGTTAAAACCGGGACCGTCCCTAGTACGACTCCTTGCTCTACCTTAAAACCTCGTGGTTTTTGACAATGGCGATTCATGCATCTAATTCGCACGCAGGCGGCATGTATATTTATTTCATTTCCACAAACTAATCCTATGTGGTTTCAAACAAATATTTCTCAACCACAAATGGGTATTTTTCAACCACAATCAATCAATATCAACCATTCGCTATCAATCAATTTTCACACCAATCAAAACCAATAAATATCGTCCATGGTTTGTGGACGAGGGGCGTATATATATATATATATGTATATATATATATATATGTATATATACATATATATATATATTTATATATAGCAATTCACTCCTATTTCAACACATATATAATTTTTACAACGCATATATAACTTATACATCGAACGTACAACTTATACAATGCTTATACATGAGGTGTACAACGCTTATATAACTCATACATCGACTATATAATTTATACATCGTCGTTTTCCATACCGTTTATAAACTAGAAATCTCACCTTGGGTTCCACTCCACCAAAAATAGCAGAAGGCTCAGAAAAATATGCGGTCTCTTCTAGAAGGTAGAAGACATCCACACGAGTCCACTGTCTCTTGTTTCACTGAATTTCGACCACATAGCAAAAAGATATGATTTTTCAAAGTTTGCAACGGTTTAAAGGTGTTAAAACAGTTTAAAATAAAACAAGCCGTACCTCAGCTGAAAGGTTCAAAACTAGGTTTTCGATTTTCTTCAAATCCGTTGATTGTTGCTTCGATCGGCCAGCGCCACCTCGTCCGGCTAGGAGAGGCGCACGTGCGCCAGGGAGGGGGTCGAACTCGGTGGTCCCCAGGCGGCGGAATCCAGGCGCGAACGGAGAAACTTCCCGAGGGTGGTTCTCCTCCTACAGGCCACGAAAAAATCCAATGCTTATATGGATTTGAAGATCTCGAGAAGATCTTCAAAACGTTCAACTGTAGCACGAGCTAATTCGGCGTGGATTGATCGGAAAATGAGTGGGAAGGTCTGAACGTGTTTCCGGCTTCGACGTCGGGGAGAGAGAAAGAGTTTTCTCTTTTATTTATTTTATTTAAATTCTGATTGGCCGGTGAGTTTTAAAAGGTGTTTTCTGACACGACCTCCAATCCAAACCCAACGACTGTCGTCCCTAGCGTTTTACCCCCATTCCGAACACAATGGGATATGTTTCGTAGGCCTATTCGACTGTTTCAGTCAGTTTCCATTCAAATTAAAATATATAACATTCAATATTTGATTTGAACGTACATTTCAATTTGCCAGGGTCACAAACTGATTCGAAAAATTCCAGAAAAATAAATTTGACTATGGTTTGACGATACGATCCCAATAAAACTAGTTTCATCGAATTCTGAGACCGTTTGCAAAAAGGCCCATTTCTGGTCGATCCAATTTAACTATAATTGATCAAAACACGTTTTCTTTTGCCACGCTCACATACTAGCTTCAAAAATTATGAAATTTGAAACCTAGCAATAACTTCACATCTCGGATCCCACAAAATTGGTTTCGTCGAATTCCGAGGTCGTTTGCAAAATGGCCAATTTCACGGGCTTTATAAATTCCATAGCGACCTTTCTGAAAATTCATTTGGCCATAACTTTTTCTTTCTGCTATGAAAATTCGATTTTTCAGATTCGTTCGCTAGGTATTCACTAAAAGATTTAAATATTTTTGGTTTCACTCAAATCCGGTTTGTTTTGCACCCGTACAGTCCGACAAAGTTGGGATTCAATTTTTGAAACTGCAGCGCCTTTCAGGCCTTGTTTATAATTATAATTAATTATATTCGTTTTCAAACATAGATTCAAACTCACTTTTCATTGCTATTATTTAAAATATTTATTTTAAATATTTAAAATCCATTATTTTAGCCAATTTAAAAATTTTAAATTGGTTCAGATTTTCTGGGTCGTTACATTTAGTTAAACTAGAAATGTTAGAATCTGTATAAGTATACGAAACGACTAAACTTCCCAGCAAAAGAAAGCCCGGATTGCTTTGAGAACACGACAAATCAGAACACAAACAAAAGAGCATTTCATTACTTATTACAGAAATTTACATCAAAGTACAAGAATATATCAGAGTATGAATACATATAACAAATTGGAAATACAATATCAGAGATTTTAAAAGTTTCATAGCAGCATAAAATAATACATAAGCGTAATGCATAATGGAAAATCTTTTCGAATATAGCTCCAGTTGAAATCTAGGATCCTACTAAAACGAAATCTGCAAAACCAAAACTATTGACTGCCCATGTGGAAAATATGGGCACCCAGAGTTTAGGGAGGAACAATAAACTCCAGGTCAGTCATGGGACTGGTATGAGAACTCAAAACAGTTATTTAATTTGATTTTAAAGTTAGGTAAATCAAGGGACCACGCCATATAACACGGAACGGGTTTCCTCCCAAGAATACAATGCATATAATAAAACAGCGCAATGCTTTTTGGAAAAGTGAAGCTATTATAAGACTAAGTCCCATCACACAATGCAACGCAAGCCGTAGGATAGAGTTTTACCTTATAATAGCCAAACATGCTTGGTATGCGAAATTTCTCTTTTATTATTACTAAAAGTGCATGGTGTAGAAATCAATTTCGAAAGTAAATGTATCAATCATAGACGACATGAGTGCCTCATCCCACTATGTCGCCATATATAGGTTTATAATCAAAACCGCAAAGCTCGTATTGGAAAGTTGGATTTCCATCATGATGGCTCCTGATTCGAAGGATCTATCGCATAGTGCAATACTCTATGGCTTACGTCTGAACTAGAAAAAACACCATAATGCGCATCCGCAATTTTGGGAAATCAAGTACTACCGCGGCATACGTCCCAACGTGAGAAAACACTGCTTACTCTATCCCTATATATGGTAATCGGGGGAAATGCCCTATCCCTAATCACGATCGACCGAATACATCATCATATCTAAAGCATATTGAACTGACCATCAGTTCACCATCATACCGCGGCGTGAGGCTCGCGAAGTAACGCTACACAAAGCTGTGCTAATTAAAGCTATGCTTTGATCATCATCATCAAGGCTCTGCTTTTCAATGAAAGCCTTGATCAATTGTATCTTAGCATGCCACATTGTCAATTCATACCATACCATTGATTTCTGACAATATATAGAACCTCTTTCCGCAAACATCTCAAAGAAGGGTGTTAAGCAAGAGAATAAATTCCCCGCCACCAACACACACATATATATATATACATATATATAGCAGAGATCAGCGAATACAGCATAAAGGAATACAACGTCAGGCATACCATCCATTTACAAGTCTGTTCTAGTTCTGAACGGAACCGGAGGTACCTTCCTTCTCGTCCCGTATGTCTAATACGGAAGAGAGGACCTCACATATCCAAAAAACCAACAAGTACGTCCGGAATGCCACCATTGTAGCCCCTTAAAGGTAGCTACACCAATCATGGGCGTCAGTGGCAACTCATCCATTCGATGTGAATAACGTCGGTCTTGCGCCGTCTTCAATCTCTTATACTGTTAGTCGTCATATCAATTATTCAAAATTGGTTAAACCCGGTCTTTCCAAATAACTGGCGTACTTTATGAACAAGTGCTATAAAAACACATCCTACGCCCAATTCCAATTCATAATATTGTTTTAATAAAATATTAACATTAACATTCTTAGGGAAAGGTTCCCATTAATTTAATCAAAGACAAATTCTTTTAAATTTATCTTTTTAATCTCCAAAATCATTTCATAATGATTATTCGAATTTAAGAAATTACTCATATCTTTAACTGGGTTAAAGAGCTAATGCGTTTCAAAAACATTGTTTAAGATAAACCCAAATATTCTTCCATTAGCTATGGAATCTTCACGGAAATCATAACGGTGTATAATCGATATAAATTCCTATATCAGAATAATAATATAAATTGAATAATGACAACTCCTTTTAAATTCCATATATAGTATTGGTCTTCATTCACAGAAGCTCTTCTCGATTATTACCAAATCGAGTTCCATTCAATTTCAATTTAATATTCTAAATTAGAAGACTTTACTTTGGAAAAATTCACATTTAAATCTTTAAAAAAGGTTTATAAATTCCAAATTATTTCTTCACTGTAAATTGGGTTAAAGAACAAATGTTATTTAAATCAGTGTTGAACATAAACCCAAAATCCAATTCTTTTCAATTCTAATCAAATATAAATTAATTGGTAAAATTTCCTAAATCTTAAATAAAAGATTTATTCTACACTGGGTTTAAGAACTGTGTTATTGAAGACACCGACCACGACAAACCCAAAATCCAATTTGACATTAAATATAAGGTTCCGAATAAAATTATATCGGCTTGTATTCAATATCAAATTCTGAAACCAACAGATATTGTGTTGGGAATAATGATATATATATATATATATCTTCCAAATTCCCATAACAGTTTCTGTATAATCATGGAATCCAATATCGAAATATTCCGAAGGTAATTTCCACCTAAATCCATTCCATTATATATAGATATATATTGAAAATTTTTGGTTATTTTAAAAACCATTTTCAAAGTCCAATTTATTTATTTCTAAAAATAATTAAATTATTATTCTAGTTAATAACTAGTTCATTAAATAGTTCATTTCAATAAAAATATATTTTTGTCTTTATAAAATTGGATTTTTTCATCAAAAATCTTTCTAAATCATTTATAATGATTTTACATAATTTTTCCATATTTTTAATAATTTTATTATCGCCCGTAGAATCGGTTTCCAATAACGGCCAATGAACTGCATCCATAGCGACCTTTTCTGAAATTGATTTAGACATATCTCCAAATCTAACCGTTAGATTTCAAATATTTTATATTCATTGGAAAGCTCTTTTCGATATGAACCCAGCAATTCGGATTTTAGGAGAGTTCGACGGTCGGATCTCCTGTGACATCAATTTTAAATTAATGGTCGAAATTCGTGAAAAGTCGCTTCGCGTCGCATTCTATTCAGGACAATACATATAAAATATATATATTTTATATGTATTTCATCGATTTCCATTTAAATCGTATTTATAAGATATTTATAAATTCATTTTACAACGATTTCAACTTCTTTTTCAATCTTAAATCAAAATTGAATATTCTATACCTTAATCATATTAAAATATTATTATTTTCAAAATATTAGACTTTTTTAAATCACTTCTTTTCGATATTCATCATAAAATCGATCGATAAACCTGTTTGGGTAAAAATGGCATTTGCTACTTAACCCGGCATCATAATTTATATATTTTTGTGTCCATCCAAAATGGGCGTAAGAATTTTAAATTTATTTTTCCAAAAATTTATTTTAAAATACTCTTGATTTTAAAATATTCTAATTTTTTTTAAAGATTCTTTATTTTTGAATATTCTTTATTTAAAACATTCTGAATCAGAATGCGACTCAATCAATTAATATATAATTTCAGTTATATGGATTTCATACATTGCATGTATATAACAATAATGATAAATAATCATTAAACAATCCATTCACACCCAGAGTGCTATTTACAGCTGTGCGTGCATTAAAATAAATGAATAACGCTCATCACAGATTGTCAAACCATCAATTGACATACAACTAAATATTGGGACTAGTGTATATCGAATATCACCCCAATATCCGTGTGGGGTTTCAGACAACAACAATTCATATAAATAAATCATTGGTTAATAAATTTAACCAATTATAATTCGGTTTGAATTATTCCTAATATCGCTAATATTATAATGATAATGTCTTAATGTAACAAATTTTCTTATTAAAATGACATTTTTTTTATTTTAACATAATATTTTCTAACTAAATGCCATTTTAATTTCAACGTAACATTTTCTAACAAAATGACATATTTACTTTATTATGACATTTCTTAATAAAATGAAATTTCTAATTCAATGACATTTCCTAACAAAACGACAAAAATAAAAGACAATTTTGTCTACATACATGTTTTCAAATTCAAGTGACAAAATAAAAAGATAATTTAGTCATATGTATATGTTTATAATTCTAGTGACAAAATAAAAAATGATTTTGTCAACTTGTATGTTTTATAATTCTAGTGACAAAATAAAAGGACACTTTTGTGAATATACATAATTTATAGTTCGAATGGCAAAATTAAAACACAATTTTGTTTGTCGATCCCTCTAATTCAACAAAACAAATAAAAGTGATGTTTTCATTTTGTCGACAACTCTAATTCAACAAAACAAATAAAAGTGATGTTTTTTTTGTTGTTGATAACTCAAATTCAACAAAACAAATAAAAGTGATGTTTTCATTTTGTCCACAACTCTAATTCAACAAAACAAATAAAAGTGATGTTTTCATTTTATCGACAACTCTAATTCAACAAAACAAATAAAAGTGCTGTTTTTGTTTTGTCGACAACTCTAATTCAACCAAACAAATAAAAGTGATGTTTATGTTTTGTCGATAACTCTAATACAACAATACAATTAAAAGTGATGTTTTCATTTTGTCGACAACTCTAATTCGAAAAAACAAATAAAATGATGTTTTTGTTTTGTTGACAACTCTAATTCAATAAAACAAATAAAAGTGATGTTTTTGTTTGGTCGACAACTCTAATTCAACAAAACAAATAAAAGTAATGTTTAACAGATTTTATTCTAAATAAAAGACAGTTTTATTTAACATGACAATGTTTTGAATAAAAGACATTTTATTTAACATGACAATATTTTAAATAAAAGGCATTTTTATTAAACATAACATTTCTAACTAAGAATGAAAATTTTATATTAACATCACATTTCTAATAAAATGACAATTTTATTTTAATATCAAATTTCAAATAAAATGAAAATTTTATTTTAATATCACATTTCTAATAAAATGACAATTTTATTTTACTGTAACGTTTCTAATAAAATGACAATTTTATTTCAACATCACATTTCTAATAAAATGAAAACTATATTTTAATATCACATTTCTAATGAAATGACAATTTTATTTTAACGTAACATTTCTAATAAAATGACAATTTTAGTTTAATATCACATTTCTAATAAAATGACAATTTTATTCTAATGTAACATTTCTAATAAAATGAAAATTTTATTTTAATGTTAAATTTCTAATAAAATGACAATTTTGAACAGTTAAAGATTTAAACATACCATAAGAATGTAATTCTTATTGTTTAATCATTAATTCCAAGAAATGAATATTTTCCATTATTTCTTATATACAATAAAAATGTAAATTTTTATTGTTTTAAACATTTTATTTTCATGTCATGATAATTTATATATATATTTCTTTTGTATATATACAACAATCTCAATCAATAACAATCTCAAACAAAATCCAAATTGAACAATCATGGTTTGTGCAACCGATGGTCTCGGGTGCTGCTAAGCACCGTCTACATCCTAGTATACATTTAACTGTAAAATAACCAAAGTGAAAGGAGTTCTCACAGTGGTCTGTTTTAATTTCTGAATTTCTGTTCTGATCGAATTCAAATTTGTCTCGAACTACAACATGCTTCGTTTGGGTTCTAGTCAGTTTCATTGTGAAGATCAGGCCAAGATGGTCCCAACAAAACTGAAATCGTTCGATTCAGTTGTCTTATGAATGAGTTACGTCTGTTTAAACATTGATTACATTAGTAAATTAATTAGTTATATAATAATTTTGCAAATTACATGATTAAGGAAAATTACGGCCCCTTCTAAACCTTTTTTCCCCGTTGTCTTTTGTTGTAACCGATTGAACCCATCACCGCCTTCAGAAAGAAACCGCCGCACTCACCCTAAGGCTGCCGTGTCCAGATCGAAACCACCGCTTCAACCGCCGCCTTGAAGTCCGCCTGTAATGACCCGCATTGGCAGAGGTATTATAATTAATTTATTTAATGATATAAATAGTGATATAGTGAATTAAATGGTCCTGGTATAAAATAATGATGAATATTTAATTAAAATAATAAATTAAATAATATATTTAATTCTTAAATAAACAGAATTGGCCGAAATGGAGATATGGTGTGAACTGGATCATCTAGGATATTTAATTCAGCTTGGAATTGAATTTGAATAACGAATATATTATTTGAACGACAGTTGAATGAATAAATTATAATATAATTATAATCAAGCTTGAAATAGCGCTGCAGTTCGTAAATTGGCGATTAGAACTTCAACTGAATGTACATGATTCGTTTTAAGCTGGATTTCTGTGAAACAAGAAACGTGTGGAGCTGGTGGAGTATATCTTTCTAGTGGAAGAGAAAATCGGGATTTCGTCGTGTAGATTTTGATTTATGTCCAAATCAAATTTTAGAAAAGTCGCTGTGGAATTCCTTTATAATTTATAAAGGAATTATTATTATTTTAAAAAGGAATTTCATTATAAATCGAATATCGATTTATTCGAGATTTGAAATATCAAGTTAGACATTCATATAGGAACATTCTAGAGCTGTATGGTATTCCACTGTGAATATATACGATAATATTTATTTTTAAATATTAAATTTAATTATATTTAAATATATTTATATATTTAAATGGGTCATCCAGAGCTTTAAAAATAGCCAGTTTTGCAAATGACCTCAGAATTCGACGAAACCAATTTCGTTGGGACCGTAATGTCGAACTCTAGCTTCATGTCAGTTTTCATGATTTTTGGGTATAGTATGTGACCTCAGTAATTTTTAACAATGAATACAAATAACGGTGGATTAAAAACGAATATAATAATGGACGGGAAAATATCTTCTCTCCCTATAAATAGCCCTTAACAATTTTCTTAAGACCTAAATACTTCACTCTCCGGTCAATGATTTTTTGAGCCGCCACATCCAATATGAAAACGAGATCTACAGAAAATCAAAATAAATCAAAAACATGATGAGATCTAACCCTATATGATTCATTAGCCTCTATAAACTTGGAGCTTCCATCTAGTACTTGTTTGATTGAGTTCGAAGCTACATTTTTTCACTGATTTTTGTACAGCGTTGGTTCATTTTTCTAGGGTTCGTTCATTCTTGACTTTGAAGCTTTAATTGACGAAACCGAGGTGCTAGTGAGGTTTAGGAGAATGAATGGAGGCAGGTAGCAAAGTTTGTTAGTATCGGTGATTTAAAAATGTTGCGAGTACTGAAGTGTATCGGGGGAAATACTGTCGAACGCGATTGGCACGGGGGAGTTGAGATGGATGAAGTTGGCATGAGGAAGAAGAGGAGATGGAGAGAAGAAGAGTGGTGATGTTTGTTTGGGATTTCATGATGTATTTGAGGGTACGGTTTGAGCTTGAGGAAGTCGAAGTGGCTGCGGTGATTAACTGGAAACGTGAAATCAGTTTGGGGAAGACGGGTCTGGTGTGGAGCGGGTGGGCTTTGTTTGAGTATAATGATGGGCCGGTTAAAGTAACGGTAAGGCCCATGATCAAATTTAGTTTTAAATTCCATATCAAAGAAAGCAAATTTTGTGTAGTGAGGAAGTGGGTTGAAAATGGGCTGAAACAAATGGGTATGAGCAGAAGGTTTAGAAGCTAAGTAAGGTGTGGGTTTGCTGAAAAGAGCCGGGCCGAATTTATTGGTTAAGCCCAATTTAAAAGTTTAAAGTTTTATTTCAATTTAATTATAAATAGTGTACAAATTTCTATAATGTGTAACTTCGTCATACGATATCAGATTGACGAACCGTAAGTTGCGTTGGGACCGTATGGACGAGAGCTTCACAATGAAGCTGACTGGAAGTGGATTGGGGCTCGTTTGAATTTACGGCGAAATAAACTGTTTGATTCAAATCAAACAACAGTTTATCGTTCTTTAACGATGAACTGCAAATGTGAGTAAATCTCACCAACTATGAACAGTTTACAATTTCATGTTGTATTTTTAGAACTGTTAATTATTGGCTGATTGACTGTGTGTTGATTGAACTGCTAGTCAGTTAGTTAAATTTCTATATTGATTCTGTTTAATAGAATATATCATATGGAACTGAAGGTGATGTTGATTTTATTGTGTAACATTTGTGGATGCAGGGAAACAGGTTGGAGGAATCCAACTGGGTTCCTCAACATTTATTTTACTGTTTTTCATATATTGTGATATATGACGTGATATATAATCTGTTGTCGATTATAAGTGTTTGAACGATATTGGTCATCGTGATTTGATGTGTTAAATACCATAACATACCGAAATGTTGATAAGGGAATATTTTCAAACTGATATTTGAAAATAAGATACTTATAAATGGAATATTTATAAATAAGT
The DNA here is from genome assembly GCA_030737875.1 of Allium sativum. Classification (NCBI taxonomy): domain Eukaryota; kingdom Viridiplantae; phylum Streptophyta; class Magnoliopsida; order Asparagales; family Amaryllidaceae; genus Allium; species Allium sativum. The sequence continues at coordinate 190,985,519 of CM060915.1, read as the reverse complement.
AATCTTTATAAATTGGAATATTTATAAATAGGAGATATTTAGAAAAAGGGAAAAATGTTATAAAAAGGAAACTGTTATAAGAAAGAAATCATTTTAAAGTGGAGAACTGTTACTAAAAGTAAATCTTTATAAATAAATAAACGTTATCAAATAGGAGTTATTCGAATAGGGGAAGTCGATTAGAGTTAGAAATAATCGATTAAATAAATCGATTAGAGTTACAGTTAACCAGTTAGAGTTAATCAGATAGAGTTAACCAGTTAGAGTTAGAGTTAACCAATTAGAGTTATTCAAATGGAATTAATCGAGTAGAGTCGTCGAATATAGTTATTCGAGAGAAGAGTAATCAAATATAGTTTATTCGAGTAGATTTATCGAATATTGTTCATTTGAGAAGGGTTATCGAATATTATTTATTCGAAGAGGAGTTATCGAATATTGGTTATTCGAAGTTAGTGAATCCAAAGGAGTTAGTCGAAGTTAGTTAATCAAAAGGAGTTAATCAAAAGGAGTTAGTCGAATCGAGATGAGTTAATCAAAACGTGGTAATCCAAATGAGATAATCGAATATAAGTTATTCGAAGTGCGATATCGAATATAGTTTATTCGAGAGGAGATATCGAATATAGTTTATTCTAGAGGAGATATCGAATATAGTTTATTTGAAAGGAGTTATTCGAATATAGTTTATTCGAAAAGAGTTGATTGAAAAGAATTAATCAAAAAGGATTACTCGAGAAGAATTTATCAAATAAAGTTAATCAGTTAAAGTGAATGCAATAGGGTAAATCGAATAGAGTAAATCAAATAGAGTAAATCAAATAGAGTTAATCAAATAGAGTAAATCAAAAAGGAGTTAATCGAACAGAGTTCATTATTCGAAAAAAAGGTTAAGTAAGGAAGTTAGTTAAAGAAATTTAAAGTGAACTTTGCCTGTCTCAAGGTTAGAAATGTTGTTCAGTTAAGGTCTGAGAGGTAGTTCTACCCTAACTTGATTGGCTTCGTTTTTAACTAAGGAATGGTTAAGGTTCGGTAGTAAAGGACGGTTAAGTGAATTTAGTAATTATAATTAATGGTTTGAGTTGGCATCGCGATGGTTTGTTTAAACATCTGTCTAAGTCCAATGAAAAAGCTTTGGAAATTTTTTCCAAATAAGAAACCAGAAATGTTTTCTAATAAAGAAAACAAAAAATGGAAATGTTTTCCATTGTTAATAATGTATATTTTCCAAATTTAGAAAATAAGAAATGTTGAATATAGGGAAACATGAGATGGAAAAATGAATAAGTTAAATAAAGAGATAAATGATCAATGATGATTGATCGATATAATTTCCATTTGGAAATAATTTCGTTGTTTGCACACCTATTTTTCTTCGATAGTTAAATCACAGACTATCGAAGTTTTGACCATTTTAACGTTGTTAATATGGACAGACCTGTTGGATTATTATCCAAAGAACCACTCTGTATTGGCATAAGCGTTGCGAACCATATATGCCAAAGGAAATTGAAGACAGAGTTATGCAAAGGCTATCCTGTTTACAGAATAGTGCCTTCGGTTCATCCTGTTCCTGGGTGACTTGTATGGACGGATGTGTGACAGTGTATTTCCAAACGATCACGTATATTGATTTCTCCAACCGTACCAAGAGTGGATGCAGAGAATGAAAATTCTTTTAGCTAAAACATAATGTATGTTGAGGACGTAAATCAGTGATTTGATGGATTTGACGATCTGGCATTCAAAGTGAATCTAGTGTGATGATAAAGCGTAGCTTCTAGCCTCACATCCGGTAAATGACAGAAATCGGGTATGCAGCATGGCTAAGTCGGTCGCACCGAAGTAGGGTGTATAATCACCTGATCTAGAGTTTCATTTACTTCTAAAAATCTATTATTGATGTTGTCCCATTTGAGAAACGGTTGCTGATCCCAACCGTTGGTGATATACATTCGATACACTCAAGCAAAATGAGTGGTCGGTCATGTGTGGTCGGTTGCAAGATGTTCTAGTTGAACCCAGTGTATTCCTTTCTAGAGGTACACTAGCGATAGGTGTTTCCATACCTTGTCATAGTTGGAAATCCATTACCCAATACGTGCTTGCGGTTTTGACTGTATACTATATATGTAGAACGTGAGATCAAAGCGTTTCTGCTAGATGATTATTATATTGTGGTTGATAGACATTATTATAATATCAAAAGGGTTTTGATATAAAGATAATTTGGATTCTCATAAGGGAAAAACCCGTTCTGTTATGCGGCGTGGTCTTATAAGATATAGTTTACCTGCTTGAACTATTTTAAACTGTTTACTCATACCAGTCCCGTGACTGACCCGGAGTTTATTTGTTTGTTTCCCTAAACTCTTGGGTGCGTAAATTTGTACAGGCAGTCAAGTAGTCGGGAATTACAGATACACAGGAAGAGCTTGGAGCAGGAGGCTTCAGGATCATATAGCTATAGTGTATTTCCGCTGTGTTGTAAGTGCTGTACTTTGAAATGATATGTATATTCAATTACAGATGTATATTTCAATGTTATGTCACATATATTATATGTTATTCGTTCCGCTGTGAGGTTCGTGTTACTCTGATGTTGTGTTCTTCTTCTTCTTCTATTCTAAGTTTCTATCTTATCTATCCTCACCCTCTGTTTTCTTTCTATTAATTTCCTGAGTTTCAGTTTAATTTGGGGTTGGACTTGTGTTTTTGGTCAGCTCAAATTGGACTAGAATTTTGGGTCATTACAGTTAGTATCAGAGCTTAAGTTAAAAGAATTACCTTGGCTTTGTGGCGTGAATCAGTAGAGATGGGGTTAGCAATACCCTTGATTGAGTTGATTGTATATATACGAGTGAACGTATTTGTTATTGATATAAAAATTTGTTTTATATTTTGGAGATTTATTGGTTGAGTAGTTTATGAGTTCTGGTTGATTAGTTTGATCCACTGAATCGGTAGGAGTTGATAAACACTCGAATATGATGGATCAGCACGATATGTTTTGAAAAGAGGGTAAATTAAAATAAGTTTACCCAAGGTATATCTTGATATAGAGAAGATATATATATATCAAAATTATAGTATAATGGATATATTGGTTGTTATTATAATCGAGTAAGATTATAAATTAAATGGTAATGTAAATAACCAATCAGAATTCATACAAGTGAAATACTGAAATCAGATGAGTTAAATCTGAATATTGAACTAGAAATTGATTTAAAACTCTGGAGAATTGGATATGTGTTTGTAAATGGATTTGGATTTAAAAGTAAGGAAAATTTAAGATCCTGGGAGATTTTAAATTGTTTTACAAGCAGTGTGAATTATATTTTTAAATGAATTTCAAAGTGGAAATGTTTAGAAATGGTTTTATAGCATTGAACTCACTTCGATCACTGGAAAATAGATTCTGATGATGACAGCTGCATCATCAGTATTCATTTTCGAGTTGTAAGTGACGAATTACTACCAGAGATACTATTTTGAATTTTTTTTGGGAAAGTCAAGTTATGTTGAATTTCAAAATGGAATTTGATATATAGAATTTGAATAATAGAATTTGATATATTGAATTTGAATAGAATTTGATACATAGAATTTGAATAATAGAATTTGATATATAGAATTTGAATAATAGAAGTGAAATAGATTTGAATAATAGATGTGATATAAAATTTGAATAGAAATTGAATAGAATTAACTAAGTCGAAGAGGAATTAGTTAATCGAGTTTTGAATTTGAAGTTGAACTTTGAAAGGTGAATTGGATTTGTAAATAGATATTCGAAATCGAATATAGAACTTAAATTTGAAATTTGGATTCAAATTAGTTAATAAGCAAGTTAAAATATATTTGAAAATGTCATGTTCAAATATAAAAGTGAAAAAGACCAAAGAGTTAATTGACAAATTATTTAACGAATTGAGTTAAAACGATCAGGTATAGTTAAAATAGATTGGGCAGGTATAAATATACATGAGATAGGTATGGATAAGGTATGAAGGTATATAAATAGAATGCTCGACGAAAAGGTATGTATTTAATTCCTATATGAGATTTTATGCGCCGTATCGGCTAGCCGCTTGGCTTTTTCCTTTTCTTTTGGATTGGTGAGGGCCATGGGAGGCTATTTGAAATATCCCGATGCTCCTGGTACAAAGGAGGTTATGGCGAATTTTTCCGGGAATTCAAGGAGTTAGAATATTTTTAAGATAATTTGATCGTTAGAAATCAACGTATCGATATATATATATATATGGAAGTCGATAAGGAAACGAACTTAGAAATAGAGTAGTAAAATCAAAAAGGAAGACTAAGAATAAAATCTAGTAAGAACAGAAAGAGGAAGCGTATACGTGTTTAAAAGTGAATAAGTAGTTGTATGGTATTGATAATTCGAGTAAGTAGTCATATCTTTTTTGACGTTATAAATGATCTTCAGTCAATGTCTGAGAGGTAGTTATACTCCAACTTGATTGATTTCATTATTAACAATTAAATAGTAAGATTTCAGACTCGAAAATAAATGTTGGATAAGAGTTGGTTGAATATAGTATTTGAGTTGTCGTAACGATGTTTTACACAACATCCGTTTTAACCCAAATAAAAGGTAAGATTCGAAATATAATAAAGAATATTTCCTAAGTATAGAAATAAATGAGATCGGAAAAGAGATAAGTAATTGGAATTTTTTCCAATTATAAATAGCTTATATTTTCTAAAGTTTAGAAAATAAACGAAGGCGATATTCGGAAATGTTTTCCAAATAACATAAGGCCAATGTGGTTATTGAAAATATTTGGTTAATAAATATAGATAAAGAAATAGAGAAGTGACTTAACTAGTGGAATATTAATTAAGGGCTCAGCGACATTGTTCAAAAGGAAAATTTGATTTATGAAAAGAGTAAATTGTTTAAAAACTTCCAGGGAAAGACTATTTGAAATAAAAACAAATTTAACAGAAATTTGTGAAAGCAAATTTGAATTAAAGTAAAGCTAGTAAAGTGGTAACTGAGATTGAATTAGAATGATATCAAGACCAATTAGATTGTGAGATTCAAATTTGAAGTGTAATGTGATAATCAAGTTAGGAGTTGGGAATCGAAAAGGAACTCGAGTTGAAATGATATTTGGCTCGGATATAAACAAATGGTTGTGTTGTGGATAAAAGCAGATTGGAATTTGATTTGGATGACCCTTGTATCTGCTGAATTGATAACAGGTGGAAAGGATATAATGATATGCCGACAAAAGGTACAAGTTTATATTTCTATTGGATATAAGATTTAGGAGCCAAGTTGGCAAGCCGCTTGGCTGTTTGATTTTCTTTTGGGTTGGAGATGGCCCAGAGAGGCGAGTTGGAGTTTGACCGATGGACCAATATAAAGGAGGTGCTGGCGAAATTTTTCAAAAAGTTAAGGTGTTAGAAAATTTTCAGGATTTTTAAAAATTTTCGTTGATAAGAACTAAATAATATCTTAATTGAAATTTAATTAGTTCAGTTGAAACTGAAGTTAAGAAGTGAACAAATATGTTCTAACCAGTCGATAGGGACGTTCTCCACCTTAGCAATTTCGACGGCGAAATTATTTTAAGTGGGGAGATTGTAATGACCCGCATTGGCAGAGGTATTATAATTAATTTATTTAATTATATAAATAGTGATATAGTGAATTAAATGGTCATGGAATAAAATAATGATGAATATTTAAATAAAATAATTAATTAAATAATATATTTAATTCCGAAATAAACAGAATTGGATGAAATGGCGATATTGTGTGAATTGGATCATCTGTGATATTTAATTCAGCTTGGAATTGAATTTGAATAACGAATATATTTTTTGAACGACAGTTGAACGAATAAATTATAATAAAATTTTAATCGAGCTTGAAATAGCGCTGCAGTTCGTAAATTGGCGATTCGAACTTCAACTGAATGTACAGGATTCGTTTTAAGCCGGATTTCTGTGAAACAAGAAACGTGTGGAGCTGGTGGAGTATATCTTTCTAGTGGAAGAGAAAAATCGGGATTTCGTCGTGTAGATTTTGATTTATGTCCAAATCAAATTTTAGAAAAGTCGCTGTGGAATTACTTTATAATTTATAAAGGAATTATTTTTATTTTAAAAAGGAATTTCATTATAAATCGAATATCGATTTAATCGAGATTTGAAATATCAAGTTAGTCATTCATATAGGAACTTTCTAGAGCTGTATGGTATTCCATTGTGAATATATACGGTAATATTTATTTTTAAATATTAAATTTAATTGTATTTAAATATATTTATATATTTAAATGGGTCATCCAGAGCTTTAAAAATAGCCAGTTTTGCAAACGACCTCAGAATTCGACGAAACCAATTTCATTGGGACCGTAATGTCGAACTCTAGCTGCATGTTAGTTTTCATGATTTTTGTGTATAGTATGTGACCTCAGTAATTTTTAACAACGAATACAAATAACAATGGATTAAAAATGAATATAACAATGGATGGGAAAATATCTTCTCTCCCTATAAATAGCCCTTAACAAATTTCTTAAGACCTAAATACTTCACTCTCCGGTCAATGCTTTTTTGAGCCGCCACATCCAATATGAAAATGAGATCTACAGAAAATCAAAATAAATCCAAAACATGATGAGATCAAACCCTATATGATTCATTAGCCTCTATAAACTTGGAGCTTCCATCTGGTACTTGTTTGATTGAGTTCGACGCTACATTTTTTCACTGATTTTTGTACAACTTTGGTTCATTTTTCTAGGGTTCGTTCATTCTTGACTTTGAAGCTTTAATCGACGAAACCGAGGTGCTAGTGAGGTTTAGGAGAGTGAATGGAGGTAGTTAGCAAAGTTTGTTAGTATCGATGATTTAAAAATGTCACGAAAACTGTAGTGTATCGGGGGAAATACTGTCGAATGCGATTGGCACGGGGGAGTTGAGATGGATGAAGTTGGCATGAGGAAGAAGAGGAGATGGAGAGAAGAAGAGTGGTGATGTTTGTTTAGGATTTCATGAAGTATTTGAGGGTACGGTTTGAGCTTGAGGAAATTGAAGTGGCTGCGGTGATTAACTGGAAACGTGAAATCAGTTTGGGGAAGACGGGTCCGGTGTGGAGCGGGTGGGCTTTGTTTGAGTATAATGATGGGCCGGTTAAAGTAACGGTAAGGCCCATGATCAAATTTAGTTTTAAATTCCATATCAAAGAATGCAAATTTTGTGTAGTGAGGAAGTGGGTTGAAAATGGGCTGAAACAAATGGGTATGAGCAGAAGGTTTAAAAGCTAAGTAAGGTGTGGGTTTGTTGAAAAGAGCCGGGCCGAATTAATTGGTTAAGCCCAATTTAAAAGTTTAAAGTTTTATTTCAATTTAATTATAAATAATGTACAAATTTCTATAATGTGTAACTTCGTCGTACGATATCAGATTGACGAACCGTAAGTTGCGTTGGGATTGGAAGAGAGCTTCACAATAAAGCTGACTGGAAGTGGATTGGGGCTCGTTTGAATTTATGGCGAAATAAACTGTTTGATTCAAATCGAACAATAGTTTATCGTTCTTTAACGATGAACTGCAAATGTGAGTAAATCTCACCAACTCTGAACAGTTTACAATTTCATGTTGTATTTTTAGAACTGTTAAATATTGGCTGATTGACTGTGTGTTGACTGTTTGATTGAACTGCTAGTCAGTTAGTTAAATTTCTATATTGATTCTGTTTAACAGAATATATCATATGGAACTGAAGGTGATGTTGATTTTATTGTGTAACATCTGCGGATGCAGGGAAACAGGTTGGAGGAATCCAACTAGGTTCCTCAACATTTATTTTACTGTTTTCATATATTGTGATATATGATGTGATATATAATCTGTTGTCGATTATATGTGTTTGAACGATATTGGTCATCGTGATTTGATGTGTTAAATACCATAACATACCGAAATGTTGATAAGGGAATATTTTCAAAGTGATATTTGAAAATAAGATATTTATAATGGAATATTTATAAATAAGAAATATTTATAAATTGGAATATTTATAAATAGGAGATATTTAGAAAAAGGGAAAAGCGTTATAAAAAGAAACTGTTATAAGAAGGAAATCATTTTAAAGTGGAGAACCGTTACTAAAAGTAAATCTTTATAAATGAATAAACGTTATCAAATAGGAGTTATTCGAATAGGAGAAGTCGATTAAAGTTAGAAATAATCGATTAAGTAAATCGATTAGAGTTAGAGTTAACCAGTTAGAGTTAATCAGTTAGAGTTAACCAGCTAGAGTTAGAGTTAACCAATTAGAGTTATTCAAATGGAATTAATCGAGTAGAGTCGTCGAATATAGTTATTCGAGAGAAGAGTAATCGAATATAGTTTGTTCGAGTAGATTTATCGAATATTGTTCATTTGAGAAGAGTTATTGAATATTATTTATTCGAAGAGGAGTTATCGAATATTGGTTATTCGATGTTAGTTAATCCAAAGGAGTTAGTCGAAGTTAGTTAATCAAAAGGAGTTAATCAAAAGGAATTAGTCGAATCGAGATGAGTTAATCAAATCGAGGTAATCCAAATGAGATAATCGAATATAAGTTATTCGAAGTGCGATATCGAATATAGTTTATTCGATAGGAGATATCGAATATAGTTTATTCGAGAGGAGATATCGAATATAGTTTATTTGAAAGGAGTTATTCGAATATAGTTTATTCGAAAAGAGTTCATTGGAAAGAATTAATCGAAAAGGATTACTCGAGAAGACTTTATCAAATAAAGTTAATCCGTTAAAGTGAATGCAATAGGATAAATCGAGTAGAGTAAATCGAAAAGAGTAAATCAAGTAGAGTTAATCAAAGAGAGTAAATCAAAAAGGAGTTAATCGAATAGAGTTAATCGAATATAGTTATTCGAAAAAAAGGTTAAGTAAGGAAGTTGGATAAAGATATTTAAAGTGAACTTTGCCTGTCTCAAGGTTAGAAATGTTGTTCAGTTAAGGTCTGAGAGGTAGTTCTACCCCAACTTGATTGGCTTCGTTTTTAACTAAGGAATGGCTAAGGTTCGGTAGTAAAGGATGGTTAAGTGAATTTAGTAATTATAAGTAATGATTTGAGTTGGCATCGCGATGGTTTGTTTAAACATCTGTCTAAGTCCAATGAAGAAGCTTTGGAAATGTTTTCCAAATAAGAAACCTCAAATGTTTTCTAATAAAGAAAACAAGAAATGGAAATGTTTTCCATTGTTAATAACGTAAATTTTCCAAATTTAGAAAATAAGAAATGTTGAATATAGGGAAACATGAGATGGAAAAATGAATAAGTTAAATAAAGAGATAAATGTTCAATGATGATTGATCGATATAATTTCCATTTGGAAATAATATCGTTGTTTGCACACCTGTTTTTCTTCGATAGTTAAATCACAGAATATCGAAGTTTTGACCATTTTAACGTTGTTAATATGGAGAGATCGGTTGGATAATTATCCAAAGAACCACTCTGTATTGGCATAAGCATTGCGAATCATATTTGCCAAAGGAAATTGAAGACGGAGTTATGCAAAGGCTATCCTGTTTACAATATAGTGCCTTCGGTTCATCCTGTTCCTGGGTGACTTGTATGGACGGATGTCTGGCAGAGTATTTCCAGACGATCACGTATATTGATTTCTCCAACCGTACCAAGAGTGGAAGCGGAGAAGGAAACTTCTTTTAGCTAACACATAATGTGTGGTTGAGGACACCAATCGGTGATTTGATGGATTTGACGATGTGGCATTCAAAGTGAATCTAGTGTTATGATAAAGCATAGCTTCTAGCCTCACATCCGGTAAATGAAAGAAATCGGGTAGGCAGCATGGATAAGTCGGTCACACCGAAGTAGGGTGTATAATCACCTGATCGATAGTTTCATTTACTTCTAAAAATCTATTGTTGATGCTGTCCCATTCGAGAAACGGTTGTTGATCCCAACTGTTGGTGATATACATTCGATACACTCAAGCGAAATGAGTGGTCGGTCATGTGTGGCCGGGTTGCAAGATGTTCTTGTTGAACCCTGTGTATTCCTTTATAGAGGTACACTAGCGAAAGGTGGTTCCATACCTTGTCATAGTTGGAAATCCATTACCCAATACGTGCTTGCGGTTTTGATTGTATACTATATATGTAGAACGTGAGATGAAAGCGTTTCTACTAGATGATTATTATATTGTGGTTGATAGACATTATTATAATATCAAAAGGTTTTTGATATAAAGATAATTTGGATTCTCATTAGGGAAAAACCCGTTCCGTTATAAGGCGTGATCTTATGAGATTTCGTTTACCTGCTGAACTGTTTTAAACTGTTTACTCATACTAGTCCCATGACTGACCCGGAGTTTATTTATTTGTTTCCCTAAACTCTTGAGTGCCTAAATTTGTACGGGCAGTCAAGTAATAGGGATTTACAGATATACTGGAAGAGCTTGGAGCAGGAAGCTTCTAGATCATATAACTATAGTGTATTTCCGCTGTGTTGTGAGTGTTGTACTTTGAAATGATATGTATACTCAATTACAGATGTATATTTTAAAGTTATGTTACATATAATATATGCTATTCGTTCCGCTGTGAGGTTCGTGTAACTCTGATGTTGTGTTCTTCTTCTTCTTCTATTCTAAGTTTTTATCTTATCTATCCTTACCCTCTGTTTTCTTTCTATTAATTTCCTGAGTTTCAATTTAATTTGGGGTTGGACTTGTGTTTTTGGTCTCCTCAATTTGGACCGGAATTTTGGGTCATTACACCACCCCCTCCCTTGACCATGCGCCGTTCGATTCACCCATTTGCCCCCAAAAACCCGTTCGAACTGAGCACCTTCGAGCCTCGAATTCGCCCTCCAAACTCGATTAAATCCAACATCACCTTATGATTTTATAGATCGAAGAAATCTCGAAAAATTTTGTTTTTTTAATTTCAGAAGTAAGCTTATGGATTAGAACGATTAGCAATCCATTTTCGAACGAGTTGGATCCTCCAATGAAGGGAGGCGGCTACGTTATGAAAGTCTACTAGGGTTTCCACCTTTTGTCCTTTTATAGGAATTATAAAATAATATTTTATTTTATTCAATAATTACTTGTTTAACACCACGAACCCCAAACCAAACCCAACGACTATCACCCCTAGCTAAATACGCCCATTCCGGACAAAATGGGATATGTCCCGTAAGCCAATATGACTGTTACGATTAGTTTTTATTTAAATTAAAATATAAATCAATGTATATTAAATTTGAACGTACATTTTAATTTACCGGGGCCATATACTGACTCCAAAAATTCCTGAAAAATAAATCTAGCTATGTTTTGACGATACACTCCTAAAAAACTAATTTCATTGAATTTGGAGACCATTTGAAAAATGGCCATTTTCTGGTCGATCCAATTTGACTAAAATTGACAAAACACATTTTCTTTGGCCAAGCTCACATATTAATTTCAAAAATTAAGAAAATTGGAATCTAGCAATAATTTGACATTCTAGATCCAACAAAAGTGGTTTCGTCAAAAACGGAGGTGGTTTGCAAAATGGCTATTTTTAAGGGTTATATATTATATTAAAATATATATAAATCTATAATGACTTTTCTGAATTTTAAACTGGACATAAATTTTTATTCTTGTTATGAAATTTGGATTTTTCACATTCTTTAGAAAGATATTGTTAAACATATTCTATTATTTCTGGTTTTACTGAAATCCGATTTACTTTGAATCGTGTACAGTCAATTGAAATATGAAATCGAATTTTCGTATTGCCGCGCCATTTTAAACTCCTTTTATAATTAAATTAATTTTTTTTATGTTCTAACTTCGATTAAAATAAATTTTTAGTCGTTATTATTTAAAATATATCGTTTCAAATATTAAAAATCCGTTAACTTGGCTAAAATAAAAATTTTAAATTGGTTCTGAAAATCCGGGTCGTTACAATCTCCCTAACTTAAAATCTTTTCGTCCTCGAAAAGGAATGGAGCTGAAAGTTGTTTAACTAACCAACTCAAATTTCAATTCTAATCAATTTTCAATTAAGTTCAATATTAAATTCAATTTAGCTAAATTTATCCTTCTTTCTCATATTGGTTAAATTAAATATCATTCCAATATTTTAATTAGTTAAACTAATTATCAAACATCACAACCAGCAATCTATTAGGTGATGAACTTTTTACACATAAATAACTTTTATATTTAGTCGAAAATCATATTTTCAGTGCAAATCACAACAATAAACCCTATCTAGTTTTGGATCTCACACCAGTCAATTGGAAATATATAGATATCCCATTTTCGAAACTCGAACATAAATATTGATGACGATGCATCAATCATCAGAATTGTCCCCGACCGACTAGAGTGTGAATCTATATCTATCTAGTATATTTAAGACTTTGTATAACGTTTATGACACGTATATGCAAAAATTTTATATACTCGATTATCCAAATTTAAAATAAAATAATATATCCAAATACATATAATTAGATTAATTTTTCAAAACCAAATTTGTTTTCATTTTTATTTTAAAAATAACACTCTTCGTAATCATTATAGGATACTACTGGTCCCATCTCTAATGAGTCATTCTCATTCGATATTAATAGTCCAATATTACTAGTCCAGTCTCTGATGAACTCTTTCGTTCGGTTCTAATACGTCTTGTTCTCGAGCTCTGTAAACCAAATCTCTGATACCAAATGAAACGACCCAAACTTCCCAGTAAAGGAAAGCCCGGATTGCTTTGAGAACACGACAAATCAGAACACAAACAGAAGAAAATTTCATTGCTTATTACAACAATTTGCATCAGAGTACAAGAATATATCAGAGTATGAATACATATAATAAATGGGAAATACAATATCACAGATTTTAAAAGTTACATAGCAGCAGAAAATAATACATAAGTATAATGCGTAGTGGAAAAGCTTTCCAAATAGAGCTCCAGTTGAAATCCAGGATCCTGTTAAAAAGAAATATGCAAAACCAAAACTATTGACTTCCTGTGTGGAAAATATGGGAACCTAGAGTTTAGGAAGGAACAAGAAACTCCAGGTCAGCCATAGGACTGGTATGAGAACTCAAAAAAGTTATTTAATTTGATTTTAAAGTTAGGTAAATCAAGGGACCATGCCGTATAGCACGGAACTGGTTTCCTCCCAAGAATACCAATGCATAGAATAAAACAGCGCAATGCTTTTTGGAAAAGTGAAGCTATTATAAGACTCAGGTCCCATCACACAATGCAACGCAAGCCGAAGGATAGAGTTTTACATTATAACAGCCAAATATGGTTGGTACACGAAATTTCTCTTTTATTATTACTATAAATGCATAGTGTAGAAATTAATTTCAAAAGTAAATGTATCAATCATAGATGGTATGAGTGCCCTATCCCACTATGTCGCTTTATATAGGGTTACAATCAAAACCGCAAAGCTCATATTAGAAAGTTAGATTTCCATCATGATGGCTCCTGATTTGAAAGATCTATCGCGTAGCGCAATACTCCACGGCTTAAGTCCCAGCTAGAGAAAACACCGTAATGCACATCCGTACTTTTGGGAAATCAAGAACCACTACGGCTTACGTCCTAGCAAGAGAAAACACCGCTTACTCTATCCCTATATATGGGAATCGTGAGAATGCCCCATCTCTCATCACGGTCAACCAAATACGTCATTATATCTAACGCATACGGATCTGACCATCAGTTCACCATCATACCGGGGTGTGAGGCTCGCGAAGTAACGCTACAAATAGCTGTGCTAATTAAAGCTATGCTTTGATCATCATCCACAAGGCTCTGCTTTTCAGCAAATGCCTTGATCAATTGCATCTTAGCATGCCACATTGTCAATCAATACCACACCATTAACTTCTGACGTTGTATATAACCTCTGAGCGTATACGTCTCAGATAAGGGTGTTAAGCAAGAGAATAAATTCTCTTCCACCAAAAGATATATATATATATAGTAGAGATCAGTGAATACCGCATCAAGGAATACAACGTCAAACATACCACCCATTTATAAGTCCGTTCCGGGTATGAATGAAATCGGAGGTACCTTATTCCTCGTCCCGTATGTCTAATACGGAAGAGAGGCCATCGCTTATTAGAACAATCAATAATTACATCCGGACGGCGACCACTGTAGCCCCTTCAAGGTAGCTACGCCAATCATGGACGTCAGTAGCAACTCATCCATTCGATGTGAAGGTCGGCAGTCTTGCGCCGTCTTCAATCTCTTCGACTACTAGTCGTCATATCAATTATTCAGAATAGGTTAAACCCGGTCTTTCCGAATAACCGGCGTACTTTATAAACAAGTGCTATAAAAACACATCCTGTGCGTCATTCCAATTCAGTATATTCTTTTAATAAAATATTCACATTCTTAGGGAAAGGTTCCCATTAATTTTATCAAAGATATATTCTTTTAAATTTATCTTTTTAATCTCCAAAATCATTTCTTAATGATTATTCGAATTTAGGTAATTACTCATATCTTTAACTGGGTTAAAGAACTAATGCCTTTTAAAAACATTGTTCACGATAAACCCAAATCTTCTTCCATTAGCTATGGAATCTTCACGGAAATCATAACGGTGTATAATCGACATGAATTCCCGTATCAGACTAATAATATAAATGGAATAACGACAAATCCTTTTAAATTCCACATATAGTATTGGTCTTTATTCGCAGAAGCTCATCTCGATTATTACCAAATCGAATTCCATTTAATTCCAATTTAATATTCTAAATTAGAAGACTTTACATTGGAAAAAATTTCATTTAAATCTTAAAAAAAGGTTTACAAATTCCAAATTATTTCTTCATTGTAAATTGGGTTAAAGAACATATGTTATTTAAATCATTGTTCACGATAAACCCGAAATCCAATTCTTTTTATTTCTAATCAAATATAAATTAATTGGTAAAATTTCCTAAATTTTATTTAAAATATTTATTCTAAAATTGGTATAAAAACAATGTTATTAAAGAAACCGTCCAAGACAAACCCAAAATTCAATTTGACATTAAATTTAAGGTTCTGAATAAAAATTATGTCGGCTTATATTCAATATCAAATTCTGAAACCAACAAATATCATATTGGGAATAATGATATATATATATATCTTCCAAATTACCATAACAATATCTGTATAATTATGGAATCCAATATCAAAATATTCTGAAGGAAATTTCCATTCAAATCCATTCCAATATATATAGATATATATTGAAAAATTCTAGTTATTTTAAAAACCATTTTCAAAGTCCAATTTATTTATTTCTAAAAATTATTAAATTATTATTCTAATTAATAACTAGTTCATTAAGTAGTTCATTTCGATAAAAATATATATTTTTATATTTATAAAGTTGGAATTTTTCATCAAAAATATTTCCAAATCATTTGTTATGATTTTACATAATTTTTCCATATTTTTAATAATTTTATTATCGCCCATACAGTCGGTTTCCTATAACGGCCACCGAACTGCAACCATAGTGACCTTTTTTTGAAATTGATTTGGATATATCTCCAAATCTTACCATTAGATTTCAAATATTTTATATTCATTGGAAAGCTCTTGTAGTAACCCGAACTTCCCCTGCAGGGAAAGCCCGGATTGCTTTGAGGACAAGACACATCGGAACGCAAACAGAAGAACATGTCATTGCTTATTACAACAATTCCATCAGAATACAAGAATATACAGAGTATGAATAAATATTACACATTCAATAAATATCAGAGATTTAAATTACATTTAAATACATAGCAGCGAAAAAATAATAAAACACACAACCGAAAGAAATACACGGATACAGAGCTTTCCGAGTATCGTTCCAGCTGTAAACCAGGATCCTGTGAATATAAATATGCAAAACCAAAACTACTAGCTGCCCGTGAGGAAAATAGGGGCACCCAAAGTTTAGATTAAAACAATAAACTCCAGGTTAGTCCTGTGACTGGTGTGAGAACTAAAACAGTTAATAATCTTTATTTTTAAAGTTAGGTAAACCGAGGCACCACGCCGTATAACACGGAATGGGTTTTTACCCCAAGAATACCCGTGCACAAAACAACAACGCAATGATAAATAAAGAAGAATGAAGCTATTATAAGACCCAGGTCCCATCACACAATGCAACGCAAGCCGGAGGATAGGGTTTTTACCTTATAATAGCCAAAAATGCTTGGTACGTGAAATTTCATATTTTATTATTACTATAAGTGAAGAAAACAACTTCAATCATAATGTATAAATCATAGACGACATAAGTGACCTATACCACTATGTCGCCATACTAGGGTCTACAAATAAAACCGAAATATCCCGTATTGGAAATTGGATTCCATCATGAGTCGAGGCAAGGGCAAGCTCCTCTCCGTTCGAGACACTCTAGCAAATGTCTCAGGACCACACACAGCGATCCTTGGAATTGGTTGGGTTGGTCCTCTCTTACTTTGGAGGAATAGTTATTCCTGAACACACGTGTCCCGGTCCTATTGGACCTACATATAATGGTCTGTACGTCGGCTCACATTTGAGGCGTCTCGCATTCCAACAACCACATAGGTAAAATGTATACAAATGTCAGGGCTGGTAGGTCACTGACATCACCCATAGCTAGAAAGAAACGTCGTGTTCTCCCAATGGTCCGTATCCCGGTTTTGACTCATACAGAGGTGTGAGGCTCACGAATTCACGTTATTCACAAAGCTGCGCCACAAAGGCCATGCTTTGATCATCAACCACATGACTTTGCTTTTCAATAGAAGCCTTGATCATTTTCCACTTAGGCGTGCCACACAGGCAATTCACTCCATGTGACTGATGTCCATCGATATACAACTTGTGAGCTCGTACGTCTCAGAGAAGGGCGTTAAGCAAGAGAATAAATTCTCCACCGCCAAATAGATGGATATTTAATAGAGATCAATCAACAGAGAATAAAATCCAATGTCAGACACACAGTCCATTTACAAGTTCATTCTGGGTCTAAATGAAACCGGAGGCACTTTCCTCGCATATCCATCGATCTCCAAGAACGTCTGGACGATCACCAACTGATTCCCTCCTCTTGGGTGTACAACCCAATCAAGATCATCAGTAATCACCCAAACGATGTGAAGACTTCCGGACTTCCACGACCATCTTCATCTTCGACATATCATCAAATCGGTTATTCAGAATGGGTATAAACCCGGCCTTTCCGAATAACCCGCGTATATAATAAACAAATGTTTCACAAACACAATATACGCCTCATTCCAATTCAGAATAGTCTTTTCTTCAAATTTTCACACACTTAGGGAAAGGTTCACATTAATTTTATCAAAGATAAATTCTTATAAATTTATTCTTTAATCTTCCTTTGGATATCACTTCAAACTATATTAAGGATTTCCAAACTAGTCGGGATTAGCGAACCACACCAAAGTAATTATTTATTTTATTTCCCAATGCCGACCTATTTATCCCACGCAGCAAAACTGGTAATACTCCATATCTAACACCACGGTGTTACCGGTGAATATTAATTACCATTTCACTTTCAAATCTAATTAAAGATTTAACTATCTCTTTGGAGAAAAACTGGTGATACTCCATTCTCGATCACATTCTGAATTTGACAATTTAAATTATCAATTAACATTTCAATCTAATTACAGATTCATTAAAATTCCACTTAGTTTTAATTTCTCAAAAATCAATATCCTGTCTTTAACTGGGTTAAAGAACCAATGTCACCTAATACACGATTCACGATAAACCCAAAATCACTTTCAAATTCAATTACAATTAAATATTATTTAATTGGTACACTTCACCAAATCTAAATAGAAAGATTTAATCTTTTCCCAACTGGGTTCAAGAACAGTGTCAATGATGACACCATTCACGACAAACCCAAATTACATTTGTATTAAATTCAAGGCTCTGAATAGAAAATATACCGGCTTATATTCAATATCTAATCCTGAAATCAATAAATATCATATTGGAAATAATGATATAAAATATATGTTTCAAATTTCCATAACCACATCTATATAATCATGAAATCCAACATAGAAATATTCCGAAGATAATTTCGATTCAAATCCATTCCAATTCACGTATTGGAAATTCTGATTATTTTCAAAACCATTTTAAATCCAATTTATTTATTTTAAAAATAAATGGAATTACAATTCTAGTTCAAAACTAGTTCAATTCGATATTATCTATTTTTATCTTTTCAAATATGGAATTTTTCATCCCATTTTTTCACAAATCATTCCTTATGATTTTACACAAATTACTGATATTTTTTATAATTTTTATCAAGGCCCGTAAAGTCGGTTTTCAATAATGGCCACCGAACTGCACTTAAAGCGACCTTTTCCAAATTTGATTTGGACATAATTCCAAATCCATCTGTTAGATTTCAAATTTCTAATATTCACTGGAAATATCGTTTCGATACGAACCCAACGGCTCCGGTTTTCGGAGAATCCGACGATCGGATCTGCCGCAACGTTAATTCGAAGTCAATGGTCGAAATTCGCGAACTGCCGCGGCGTGGCGCGTTCTATTGAGGCCATTATATATATAATATATATATTATATATATTTCGTCGATTTCCTTTTAAAACGTATTTTATAAATCGTTTTAAATTCGTTTTCGAAACGATATCAACTTCATATTCAATTTCGAATAAAAATTGAATATTCCACATCATCGATATACAAATGATAATATTTTCAAAACGTTATGTTTTGAAGTCACTTCTTTTTCTATATTCATTATAAAAACGAATATAATCGATATAAATATCATTCGCATCGAAATGGCGCATCTCTAATCAACACGGCTTTATATATTTCAATAACTTCGTTATTTATTCAACAAATGAATATTTATTCTATTCAACACATGAATCTATATTTCTTTCAAAATATGAATATTTATTTCTTCAGCTCATGAATATCGTTAACACATGACTATATTTTATTCAAAACATGAATATATATTTATTTTATTCAACATATGATTTTTTTTTTAATATTCTTTATTTTCCCAATTGGAATGAGGCCCAATCAATTACCATATAATGTTAACTATATGGATTCCATACACCACATGTATATAATAGCAATGATAAATAATCAACCATCAGCCAAAGTGCAACACACAACTGCATAAGCATCAGATATAAATAATTCACGCTTACACAGTCTGTCGACCAATCGATCGACATACAACTAAATAACTGGGATTTGTGTATGCCAAATATCATCCCAACACCCGTGTGGGGTTTCAATCCACAAACACTGAATATTATTTGTGCGGTTGGGCGATGTGTAAAATTTCTCGTCCCATTCAATATCTTTCAAATAGGTGTACATAAACAAACCGTCCGGTTTATAAATGAATATTTATTTATTCGCATTCACGTTAAAAATTTATATTTTTAACGATAATTGATTTATTTCAACACATGAACTTTTATTATCTATTTCACATCAACATCACAAACAAACTTCACAACACCACAGAAAAGCATACAAGTCGTCCATGGTCTGTGGACGACAGGTGTCGGGTGCTGCTAAACACCGTCTGCATCCTAATATATAATTTTAACTATAAAACAAGATTTAAAATGAGAAGTTCTCACCGACTAGCTAAACCAATGCCACGACTCTTCTTATGTAGGAAATCTTCGTCGTGCTAGCCTTTCGCCACTTTCGTTGTCCGTATTCACTACATATATAAAAATCACATTTTTATATTGTTGCTATGTGTATAAAAATCACATTTTTATACTGCTACTATATAGATAAAAATTCTATTTTTACACAGCTACTATATTGATAAAAATTCAATTTTTATAACGGTGTTCATATAATAAAGATTATATTTTTATCACGCTATTCTCTATAAAAATTATATTTTTTATATATCTACTTCTAATATAAAGATCGAATTTTTAATACTTCTATAATATAAAAATCATATTTTTAATCTTCTTACTATATAAAAATCATATCTTTAATATTTTTACTCTATAAAGATCATATCTTTATATTCGCTATTACTTCAAAAAATTATATCGATATCGAATATAAAAATCAAATCTTTTCCTTGCTTAAAAAATCAAACTTTTCTATTTTAAAAATTTAATCTTTATTATGTAAAAAATTCGAACTTTCCTATGTTAAAAATTCAAAATTTAACATCATAATAATCAAATCCTTTATCCCAAAAAAATCATAACTTTAATCCCCAAAAAAATCAGTTTTTTAATCACACTAAAAATCGAATCTTTATAATTAAAAATCAAATCTTTTTAATGCTTTTCATATAAAAATCCTTTCTTAAATCAATGCTTGTAATTTATATAAATAAAGCTAATTTAGTAAGAAAACAACGTTATTTAAAATAGAAAAAGGAAAAACTCACATTTTTTCGGTTTTACTGCGTATGGGAGGTGTGCCGCTGCGTTGATGTCTGGAAGGTGGAGGGTGGGGTCGGCGGCGAGGTCAAGTGGTGGTGGTGGCGAAATAGGGTGGCCGTGCGGCTAGGGTTTTGGTTTGGATTGGACTGGGGCTCGGGGTGATCGGAGAAGAAGGGGGAGGAGTGCAGAGGGGTGCGGCGTCCTGGGGAACCTCGCAAGAGGCGGCGACGCCACCCATCGGAGGAGCGACAGCTCCTCCGTCTTCTTCCTCTCTTTTTTTATATCGATTTGAAAATGATTTCTAACATTGGGGGGGGGGGGGCTGAGAGTATAGAAAGAGAAAGGAGAGAGTTTTATTATATATTATTTAATTATTTCAAAAAGGTACCTTTTTAATTTGACCTCAAAATCAAACCCACCGACTATCGTCTATAGCTAATTACCCCCATTCCGAACACAATGGGATATGTATCGTAAGCTGATTCGATCGTTTTGATCAGTTTTCGTCAAAATCCAAATATAATTATATATATTGAATTTGAACGCTCATTTCAATTTACCGGGGCCAAATATGGACTTTAAAAATTCCTAAAAAATATTTTCTAGCTTTGTATTGACGACACGGTCCTAAAAAAACTAATTTCGTCAAATTCTAAGACCGTTTGAAAAATGGCCATTTTCCAGTCGATTAAAATCAACTAAAACTGGTCAAAAGCGTTTTCCATTGCCGCGATTACATATTGATTCAAAAAATTACGAATTTTGAACCCTAGCAATAACCTGACGTCACGGATCCAACAAAAGTGGTTTCGTGGAAAATCGAGGTCATTTGCAATATTTCCATTTTTAAGGGCCTGAATTCCATAGCGACTATTCTGAATTTTCAACTGGGCATAACTTTTTATCCCCGCAATGAAATTTTGATTTCTCGGGTTCGTTGGAAAGATATTCTCAATTAGATTCAAATAATTTTGGTTTCGCTAAAAACCGGTTTATTTTGCACTCGGTACATTCATTTGAATTTTGAAATTGAATTTTCGAACTACCGCGCCATTTTCAATTCCTTTTATAATTAAAATAAAATATTTATATTCTAAGAACGATTCAAATAAATATATACATTCTAATTCTATTAAAAATAAATTTATCGTCGCTATTATTTAAAATAGTTCATTTTTAATATTCAGAATTCGCTAAATTTGCCAAAATAAAATTTTTAAATTGGCTCGGATTTTCTAGGTTATTACAATCTCCCCCACTTACAATTTTTCGTCCTCGAAAAGAAACGAAGATGAAAGTTTTTTAACTAATCAACTCAATTTTCATTACTTTCATTACGGCTTAAGTTCTTCAACTTTTCAGTTTATAAGAACTTTTCAATTTTTCCAAAAATTTGGCTAACACCGTAAATTTCCGTAAAATTTCGTCATAACCTCCCCTGCACCGGGGACTTCGGGACTTTTCATATAGCCTAGCATGGCCTTCTTCAATCCAAAGGAAAAAGAAAAAGCCAATCGGCTCATAAAATCATCGAAACCCAAAGAAATACAATAAAAATGTACCTATTTGTCGAAAAAACAATTTTATTCTTCTGCTCTAGCCTCCTTGCAATGACCTGTTCAATGTAAGTACATGTATATGCATGCATTTTCAAACAATTTCCAATACAGTTCAATATTTGGTTAAATTTGGCAGAATGGTTCAAAATTATCAAACCAATAATCATACAACACAACCAACAATCAATTAGTGAATTATCGTTTCAAATTCATAATTTTGATATATATATATATATATATATAGAAAATCATGTTTTTGATACCAAATCACAACAATAAATCTATCTAGCTTTGGTTCTCACACCAGTCTAATGGAAATATATAGAAATCCTACTTTCGAAACCCAAACATAAATATTGGTGATGAAGCTCCATCATCAAAATCATCTCCGAGCGACTAGAGTGTGGTTCTATATCTATCCAGTATAATAAACTTCGAATATACGTTCATGACGCGTATATGCAAAACCTTTATATACTCGCTTGTCCCAAATCAACATAAATAAAATATTCAAATACTTATACATGAATTTAATTTTCAAAACAAAATTTATTTTCATTTTAAAAATATACTCTTCACACTCGTTCTAGGATACTACTGATCCCATCTCTAACGAGTCATTCTCATTGGATATTACTAATCCAATTTCTAATGAATTCTTTCGTTTGGTTCTAATGTGTCTTGTTCTCGAGCTCTGTAAACCAAAGCTCTGATATTAAATGTAGTAACCCGAACTTCCCCGACAAGGAAAGCCCGGATTGCTTTGAGGACAAGACACATCGGAACGCAAACAGAAGAACATTTCATTGCTTATTACAACAATTCCATCAGAATACAAGAATATACAGAGTATTAATAAATATTACACATTCGATAAATATCAGATATTTAAATTTCATTTAAATACATAGCTGCGGAAAAATAATACAACACACAACTGAAAGAAATACACGGAAACAGAGCTTTCCGAGTATCGTTCCAGCTGTAAACCAGGATACTGTAAATATAAATCTGCAAAACCAAAACTACTAACTGCCCGTGTGGAAAATAGGGGCACCCAAAGTTTATGTTAAAACAATAAACTCCAGGTCAGTCATGTGAATGGTGTGAGAACTAAAACAGTTATTGATCTTTATTTTTAAAGTTAGGTAAATCGAGGGACCACGCCGTATAACACGGAACGGATTTTTACCCCAAGAATACCAGTGCACAAAACAACAGCGCAATGCTAAATAAAGAAGAATGAGGTTATTATAAGGCCCAGGTCTCATCACACAATGCAACGCAAGCCGGAGGATAGGTTTTTTACCTTATAATAGCCAAAAATACGTGAAATTTCATATTTTATTATTACTATAAGTGAAGAAAACAACTTCAATCATAATGTATAAATCATAGACGGCATAAGTGACACATACCACTATGTCGCCCTACTAGGCTCTAGAAATAAAACCGAAATATCACGTATTAGAAATTGGATTCCATCATGAATCGAGGCAAGGGGCAAGCTCCTCTCCATTCGACACACTCTAGCAAATGTGTCAGGACCACACACAACGATCCTTGGAATCGGTTGGGCCGGTCCTCTCTTACTTTTGAGGATTAGTTATTCTTGAACACACGTTTCCCGGTCCTATTGGACCTATATATAATGGTCTGTACGTTGGCTCACATAATGCCAGTTAGCGGCCATATATTCGAGGCGCCTCGCATTCCAACCACCACACAGGTAAAAAGTATATAAATGTCAGGGATGGTAGGTCACTGACATCACCCATAGTTAGTAAGAAACGTCGTGTTCTCCCAATGGTCCATATCCCGTTTTTGACTCATACAGAGGAGTGAGGCTCGCGAATTCACGTTATACACAATGCTGCGCCACACAGGCTGTGCTTTGATCATCAACCACAAGACTTTGCTTTTCAAAAGAAGCCTTGATCGTTTGCCACTTAGGCGTGCCACACAGGAAATTCACTCCATTAAGACTGATGTCCATCGATATACAACCTTTGAGCTCGTGCTTCTCAGAGAAGGGCGTTAAGCAAGAGAATAAATTCTCCGCCGCCAAACAGATGGATATTTAATAGACATCAATCAACACAGAATAAAATTCAATGTCAAACATGAAGTCCATTTACAAGTTCGTTCTGGGTCTGAACGAAACCGGAGGCACTTTCCTCCCATATCCATCGATCTCTAAGTACGTCTGGACGATCACCAACTGATTCCCTCCTCTTGGGTGTACAGCCCAATCAAGATCATTAGTAATCTCCCAAACGATGTGAAGACTTCTAGTCTTCCACCACCGTCTTCATCTTCAACATATCGTCGAATCGGTTATTCAGAATGGGTATAAACTCGGCCTTTCCGAATAACCCGCGTATATAATAAACAAATGTTACACAAACAAAACATACGCCTCATTCCAATTCAGAATAGTCTTTTATTCAAATTTTCACACTCTAAGGGAAAGGTTCGCATTAATTTTATCAAAGATAAATTCTTCTAAATTTATTCTTTAATCTTCCTTTGGATATTACTTCAAACTGTATTAAGGATTTCCAAACTAGTAGGGATTAGCGAACCACAACGAAGTAATTATTTATTTTATTTCCCAATCCCAATCTATTTATCCCATGCAGCAAAACTCGTAATACTCCATATCTAACACCACGGTGTTACCAGTAAATATTAATTACATTTCACGTTCAAATCTAATTAAAGATTTAACTATCGCTTTGGAGCAAAACTGGTGATACTCCATTCTCGATCACATTCCAAATTTGATATTTTAAATTATCAATTCAAATTTCAATCTAGTTAAAAATTCATTAAAACTCCACTTAGTTTTAATCTTCTCAAAAATCAATATCCTGTCTTTAACTGGGTTAAAGAACCAATGTCATCTAATACACGATTCACGATAAACCCAAAATCACTTTCAAATTCAATTCCAATTAAATATTACTTAACTGGTACAGGTCATTAAATCTAAATAGAAAGATTTAATCTTTTCCCAACTGAGTTCAAGAACAGTGTTAATGAAGACACCATTCACGACAAACCCAAATCACATTTGATATTAAATACAAGGCTTTGAATAGAAAATATACCGGCTTATATTCAATATCAAATTCTGAAATCAATAAATATCATGTTGGAAATAACGATATAAAATATATCTTTCAAATTTCCACAACCACATCTATAAAATCACGAAATCCAACATCGAAATATTCCAAAGATAATTTCGATTCAAATTCAATCCAATTCATGTATTGGAAATTCTGATTATTTTCAAAACCATTTTAAATCCAAATTATTTATTTTAAAAATAAATGGAATTACAATTCTAGTTCAAAACTAGTTCATTTCGATAAAAATCTATTTTTATCTTTTAAAATATGGAATTTTTCATCCCAGATTTTCACAAATCAGTCCTTATGATTTTACACAAATTACTGATTTTTTTAATAATTTTATCAAGGAATGTACAGTCGGTTTTCAATAACGGCCACCGAACTGCACTTACTGCGACCTTTTCCAAATTTGATTTGGACATAATTCCAAATCCAACCATTAGATTTCAAATTTCTAATATTCAATGGAAATCTCTTTTCGATACGAACCCAACGGTTCCGGTTTTAGGAGAATCCGACGGTCGTATCTCCAGCAACGTCATTTTGAAGCAATGGTCGAAATTTCCGAATTGTCGTGGCGTGGCGCGTTCTATTCAGGCCATTATTTATATAATATATATATATATATATATATTATATTTCGTCGATTTCCTTTTAAAACGTATTTTATAAACCGTTTTAAATTCGTTTTCGAAACGATTTCAACTTCATATTCAATTTCGAATCAAAATTGAATATTCCATATCATCGATATACAAATGATAATATTTTCAAAACATTATATTTTGAAATCACTTCTTTTTCTATATTCATTATAAAAACTAATATAATCGATATAAATATCGTTCGCGTCGAAGTGGCATATCTCTAATCAACACGGCTTTATTCAATAACTTCGTTGTTCTATTCAACAAAGGAATATTTATTCTATTCAACACATGAATCTATATTTCTTTCAACACATGAATATCGTCAACACATGACTATATTTTATTCAACACATGATTTTTTTTAATATTCTTTATTTTCCCAATTGGAATGAGGCCCAATCAATTACCATATAATGTGAATCATATGGATTCCATACACCACATGTATATAATAGCAATGATAAATAATCAACCATCATCCAAAGTGCACCACACAACTGCATAGGCATTAGATATAAATAATTAATGCTTACGCAGTCTGTCGACCAATCGATCAACATACAACTAAATAATTGGGATTAGTGTACGCCAAATATCATCCCAACACCCGTGTGGGGTTTCAATCCACAAACACTGAGTATTATTTATGCGGTTGGGCGATGTGTAAAATTTATCGTCCAAATCGATATCTTTCAAATAGGTTTACATAAACAAACAGTCCAGTTTGTAAACGAATACTTATTTATTCACATTCACGTTAAAAATTTATATTTTTAACGATAATTGATTTATTTCAACACATGAACTTTTATTATCTATTTCACATCAACATCACAAACAAACTTCACAACACAACAACCAAGCATACAAGTCGTCCATGGTCCGTGGACGACGGGTGTCGGCTGCTGCTAAGCACCGTCTGCATCCTGGTATATAATTTTAACTAGAAAACAAGATTTAAATTGAGAAGTTCTCACCGACTAGCTAAACCAACGCCACGACTCTTCTTATGTAGGAAATCTTCATCGTGCTTGCCTTTCGTCACTTTCCTTGTCTGTATTCACTACATATATAAAAATCACATTTTTATATTGTTGCTATGTATATAAAAATCACATTTTTACACCTCTACTATATAGATAAAAACTCTATTTTTACACCGCTACTATATAGATAAAAATTCTATTTATAACGATGTTCATATAATAAAGATTATATTTTTATCACGCTATTCTCTATATAAAAATCATATTTTTAATCTTCTTACTATATAAAAATCATATCTTTAATACTTTTACTATATAAAGATCATATATTTATATTCGCTATTACTTCATAAAAATTATATCTATATCGAATATAAAAATCAAATCGTTTTCTTGCTTAAAAATCAAACTTTTCTATTCTAAAAATTCAATCTTTTTTATGTTAAAAATTTGAACTTTCCTGCGTTAAAAATTCAAACTTTAACATCATAATAATCAAATCCTTTATCCCATAAAAATCATAACTTTAATCCCCTAAAAAATCAGTTTTTTTATCACACTAAAAATCGAATCTTTATAAATTAAAATTCGGATTTTTATAATTAAAAATCAAATATTTTTAATGTTTTCATATAAAAATCCTTTCTTAAATCAATGCTTGTAATTTATATAAATAAAGATAATTAAATAAGGAAAACCAACGTTATTTAAAATAGAAAAAGGAAAAGCTCACATTTTTTCGGTTTTGCTGCGTATAGGGGGGCTGCTGCTGCGTTGAGGTCTAGAAGGTGGAGGGTGGGGTCGGCGGCAAGGTCAGGTGGCAGTGGTGGCGAAATAGGTTGGCGGCGCGGCATGGGTTTTGGTTTGGAGTGGACTGGGGCTCGGGGTGATCGGAGAAGAAGGGGGAGGAGGGCAGAGGGTGCGGTGGCCTGGGGAGCCTCGCTAAAGGCGGCGGCGCCACACGTCGGAGGAGCGACGTGTAACACCCTGTAAATCAGTTAATACTAATGTTCACAAATGAAAGAATAATTAATTTCAAATATAAGAATATTGGGAAACGGGCTGCTCCATTGTGTTCATCTCGGAAAAATACGCGAAATAGAGTCCGAAATTTTGTAAATCGGAGTTCGTATGACCGAGATATGACCTCGAGAAGTTTCACGAAAAATTCAAATTTTAAAACAGATTTCAAAAACACAGGAATGGAGGCAGACGGGAAAACTCCCGCCCAGACCAGGTCGACCTGGGGGTCGACTTTGGAGTCGACCTGGGGGGGCTAGGTCGAAACTAGAGTCGACCTGGGTGTCGACCTCCCTGGTCGAGCCCAGGTGACCTGGGTGCATCTGGTTGGGTTTTCGGGCTGTGTTTTGAAGGCTGGACGAAATCTAATGGCGCTCTAATCTATTCTAGGGTAAATCTAATGGCCTAAATGCATCCTAACATCTATAAATAAGTGGGTAGACTCTAACCCTAAATCACTTGAAAAATTGGAGAGCTACCGACATGCCGTTGCCATGGAGTTCAGCGTAGCCGTCACAAACTAAAGAAGAAGGAGAAAGCCAAGCCTACAACTAAATCTACTCAACAAACAAATTAAATCAAAGACTCTTTCTATTTCTCTTCTTTAAATTGTGAGTATGATGATTCTCACAATGTTATTATAAAATAATTCGATTAAGTTATGAATGGATCACAAGAAAGTGATGTGAATTGTAATTGTAAATTCTATATTGTGGATCTCTTGTTATGTTATTATGTTGTCATATGTTGTAAATTATATGTTGTAAATTCTCCTATGCTATGCCATGCTATGATGAAAATCATACTATGCTATGTTATGCTATCATGCTATGCTATGTGTAAATCATGCTATGTTATGTCATAAATCTTATATATGTTGTAGATCTCATGTTAACACATATGTTGGAAATCCATAAGTTATATGATTATGATATCATGTTAAGTTGTGTGGAATCGTACAAGTTGTAAAATCATGATGTTGTTATTTATGCAAATTGGATCATGTTTAAAGTTTATGTTTTTTTAAAATTAAATGGATCATGATTATGGGAATTTTCCTATTAGGTTAGGTGTACCCATATACATGAATCCACAATTTAAATTGGATCTTGAATATGGGAATTTGCCTATTAAGTTAGGTGTACCCATATGCATGAATCTATGACTAAATGAATTTTTATTATGGGAATTTGCCTATTGAGTTAGGTGTACCCATAAAAACCCATACTGTTAGATTAGATGATGTTGATTCACACATGTTCCTATGCAAGTTTATGAAATTTGATTGAGATCATATTATGTGAAATATTAACAAGTTGACATCTTTAGATCCATGACATGTATAATCCTATGCAAGTTGTACATATGCAAGTTTCACCCCTTATTATGATTCATTTAGTCATATATACATCTTGTTGTTGTGATAATCTCTTTTATGCTATGAGTTAGACTATTCGAGTCTAATATATATATTTTGCGAATAAACGTTCAAACGTGGGGTAGGGGTGATATTAGGAATTAATAAATTGGGTGCAATTTTGTATGATTTTGCACGCCTTGAATGGATGTCCATAATTGAGTCAATTATGGACATTGTTGAATTTGGAATTAATTAATAATTCAAGTAGGGAATTATTAAAATTGGGGAAAGTGGATTATTAATAATAATCAATGCTTAGGACAAGAGGTTGGACCCGTTTGTGACGTAAACCTTCCCGGACCCACCCGGCAAATCCAGTAGTCACAAATGTCGGCCCAATGTGAGAGGTCCTAGGCCCAAACTAAAGCAAAACAGTTGTAAAGACACGAGGTTAGACTCTTTTATGGTGTAAGACTTCCCGGACCCGCCCGGCAAATCCAGCTGCCATAAATGCCAGTCTAATGTGAGAGGTCTTTATGAGGTTATGACCTTAATGAACTAAGAAATACTTAGCCAAATAATCATGTAAGGTGGGACATAGGGGTTAAGTAGGTGCCTTGGGTGGCATGAGGAATCTAGTGGTTGCCTTTAGAGGCATTTGAAATACGATTAGACTTAACCAAATACACATGTAAATGAACATGACTAAGTGGGTTAAGTGGATGGACTAATGGGACAAGCTTAGGTGGAATGCTTGTGGGAAATAATGGGGGCCCATTTCAAACAGTATCCCAAAACGTATCTTTGTGGGCTCGACCCAAGTCGAGGACGGGACACGCATACTGGATCTGACTATAAGAGTCCAAAACAGGGAGCGGTGGCAACGCAAGTCCAACGGGTTTCATATGCGTGTGTGGACCCGGGCTGGTAGGTAAGACGTTGTTGCATCGTGTAGGTATAAGCCGTGCATCTCCGTTATATCGGGTTGCCACTTTAGGGGAGTGATACACCCCACTGTGGGGCCAGCACGGGTATCTACGAGTACGGAGCCGATCGAAAAATGGAAAGTGGGGTACACCTGGTGGAGATAGGGGCAGGCGGCACCTATGCAGTCAGCTACGAGTACGTAAAGCCATTAAGAAAGTTTCTAAGTGAAGCTAAGTGGGATCAATCTTTAGGGTGAGTGGTGTGGTGCAGTATAGTGTTTATCCTTTAGTATTTAGGAGCGCCTATAACGTTTCCTTTAGCGATTGTCTATGTCCTTAATCTGCTCTTTCATAGACATTTCCTTGTTTTCCAGCTTATGCCTTAGTCCAGTTATTTTGATAATAGTATTGTAGAATTATCATACTCGCCAGACTTTATGTCTGACCCCCTCTTTTCCATCTTTTTTTTTCCTTCAGGTCCTCAGGTTGGGCCAAGTTCTAGTGGAGTCTAGTTGGATCGCTTATCTCTTGGAAAGCTTGGACTGCAGAAGTAAAGTCCAGCTTGTTATCTTTCTTTTTAATGGCTATTTATTGTAATGGGATTATGTATTTTGTTTTTGTGAAGATGGATATTGTACTTGGTTATGATCTATGGTTTTATGATGTAACAGACATATTTAATTTCCGCTGCAATAAAATGAAGTTTTAGATTTTCAAGTGCTATTTATTATCTGTCTTGTTGTAATTTCTCTGTTCTATATTCACTTATGACCCCCATGGAAGTTAATGCATTCCCCTGGTGAGTGACATTAATGGACGCGGAGTGTTACACGTGGTATCAGAGCATAAGGTTACCGGAACAGATAAAATTTTTAGAAAAATATTTTTCTGAATTATTTTTGGAAGAAGTGCTTTCAAAAACATGTTATTTAGAGAGAGTTTTTATGAAAAACATAATCCCAAATAGCCATATCCTTATCTTTATCCTTCGAATTCTCCATTTTGAATCTTTCCTTTTTCGTTTCAGCATGGCTGAAGATCTTAATCTCCCAGAAGGTGTGGCGGTTCCAGGGTGGTTTAGGAGATATTTGGAGGCTAGGGCCACCACTGCAGGCCCAGCAGATGCTCCTCCATCCCCAGTTGCACCCATTCCTCCTCCTCATGTTGACACTTTTGCAAAGACGTGCAAGGATTTTAAGGCTATGGGAGGAAAAACTTTTCAAGGGACTGAGATGTTTATGGAGGCCAGAGACTGGCTTAAGGAGACTGAGGAATTGTTGGATATCTTTGAAGTGGAAGATGGGAGGAAAGTCCGTTTAGCTGCTTGGTTAATGAAGGGAGAGGCCTCGTTTTGGTGGGAGGTCACTAACGGGGAACGTCCAGTTGATTCATGGGCGGATTTCAGACGAAGGTTTGAGGCAAAGTTTCTTTCAAGGGCAGAGGAGAATTTAAATATGGAAAAATTCCTGACATTAAAGCAAGGGAGCTTATCAGTGAAGGAATATGTCAATAAATTTAATCAGTTAGCAAGGTTTGGCTTGGAGTTGGTGAACACGCCAGAGAAGAAAGCTTTGAGTTTCGTAAGAGGCTTGAATGAACCGTTGCAAGGGTTGGCTATGACCCACATCACTATGGGACCCACCTTTGAAAGGCTAGTAGAAATGGCACTTATGCATGAGGATAAGGCAGTTGAAAAGAAAGGGGATCAGAAGAAACCCCAACAGCAAAATAAGAAGGGTGGTAAAAACAATAATGGCAAAGGGAAGAAGTGATGCTTCAATTGTGGGACACCTGGCCATCTCAGCAAAGATTGTAGAAAGAAAAAGAAGACTGGTTGTTTTCATTGTGGTGATGCGGGACATTTGGTGAAGGACTGCCCAAAGAAGGGGCAGAGGGCAGGGTCTACCTCGGGAGGACAGGTGCAGGCTCTTATGGCACCAGGGCAGGCAAGGGTGCAAGTTCAGGCTATTGCGGCCCCACCGCTGCAAGAAAGAGGTAGAAAAATTTCTGTTGAAAGCTTAGTTTTTCTGTTTGATCATCCTGTCCGTACCTTATTCGATTTCGGCGCTTCTCATTCGTTTATCTCTACATCATTAGTTGAATTACTGCACTTGAACACCAGTTCAGTAGAGGATCCATTGGTTGTTTCAAATCCAATTGGGGGTTCAGCTCATTTGACCATGTTATGTTTGGATTTGAAAATCTCTATACTTAGTGTTGAATTTAGATGTGATGCTTTTGTATTGGGCTTCACGGGCTATGGGCTAATTTTAGGAATGGATTGGTTATCTAGAAATGGGGCCATTCTTGATTGTGAAAGGAGATTAGTTAGGCTTGTGACTCGCCTTGGTAATGCTCTCGACATCTTTTGTAATCCCATAAATTCCGTTATGCTAAGTTACCTTGAATCGCTTGACGCGTCTGTAGAGAATCTGCGATCGGTAGAGGTGGTCCGGGAATATCCGGATGTGTTTGAGGAGGTGAAGGGCTTACCTCCAAAGCGGGAGATAGACTTTCGAATTTATCTTGTGGATAATGCTAAACCCGTATCTTTTCCAGTGCGCCACATGGCTCCTCGTGAAAGGAGGGAACTCAATAAGCAAGTGAAGGAGTTGCTTGAGAAGGGGTTCATAAGACGTAGTATATCAGAGTGGGGTGCTCCAGTAGTATTTGCTACAAAGGCGGATGGGTCCTTTAGACTTTGTGTGGACTATAGAGAACTAAACAAGCTTACTAAAAAGAACCGACACCCACTGCCGAGGATTGACGATCTCTTTGATCAGTTAGTTGGCGCCTCAGCGTTTTCGCAGTTGGACTTAGCCACTGGCTTTCATCAACTAAGAGTGGTTGAGGATAGTATAGATAAGACTGCTTTTAGGGCTCCTGACGGATTCTATGAATGGCTAGTGATGCCCTTTGGTTTGACAAAAGGCCCCGCATATTTTGTTGATTTGATGAGTAGGGTGTTTAGGGAGTACCTTAACAAATTCGTGGTAGTCTTTGTGGATGACATATTAGTCTTTTCTAAGAATGAAGAAGAGCATGCCCTACATCTTAGGGAAGTGTTGGAAACCCTTCGAGCGTATAACCTTAAGGCAAAATTTTCTAAGTGTCACTTCTGGAGGAAAGAAGTACGGTTCTTAGGGCACGTGGTTTCCAAAGAAGGGATAGCAGTGGATCCAGCAAAGGTGGTGTCCATCCAAGATTGGAAGGTCCCTAAAAATGTAACCGAAGTAAGAAGTTTCTTGGGGTTGGCTTGCTATTATAGGAAGTTTATCAAAGACTTCGCAAAAATATCAGCTCCATTAACACGGTTAACGAAGAAGAGCCTTGTTTTTACGTGGGACGAAGATTGTGATGATGCGTTCCAACGTTTAAAGAGAGCCTTAACTTCAGCCCCAGTCTTAGTGCTGCTAGACGGGAATAAATCGTTTACCGTCTATACTGATGCTTGTGGGACGGGACTTGGCGCGGTCCTTATGCAAGAGGGAAGAGTAATAGCCTATGGTGAAAGGCAGTTGAGGGTTCATGAAAAGAATTACCCTACGCATGACCTTGAGTTAGCCGCAATTGTTTTCGCGCTTAAGTCTTGGCGTCACTATCTTCTTGGTGAGAAATTCGAACTGTTCACTGACCACAAATCATTAAAATACTTATTCTCTCAGAAGGATTTGAATTTAAGGCAGCAACGGTGGATGCAATTCTTAGCCTCCTACGATTTTGAAATAGCATATACCCCGGGCAAGGGTAACGTGGTAGCAGACGCCTTAAGTAGGAAAAGGTTGTCCTTGAGTCCGTTGTTTGTTGAACGACGAAGCTTAGAATTCATCTCCATGTTTGACTTTAGACCCTCCGTTGACCTAGTACCTGGTTTGTTAGCATCCTTGGAGGTTAGACCTACACTTCTAGGACGAGTTGGTGAGGCACAGCAAGACGACCCCCGGTTGGTTGAGATAGTAGAAAAGCTCAAAGGAGGGGAGTCGTCTAGCCATCTTCGTAGGTATACCCTAGACCATAAGGGTTGGTTACGAAGGGATAATAGACTTTGTGTACCACAAGACGAAGACTTAAGGAAGGCCATTCTTGATGATGCTCATCGCTCAAAGATGACCATTCATCCCGGCGGAGACAAGATGTACAAAGATATGAAGCGGTTTTTCTTTTGGGCCGGTATGAAAAAGGATGTGGCCGAGTACGTCGCTAGATGCTTGGTGTGCCAACGAGTAAAAGCGGGACAAAAGAAACCCGGTGTGTTGCTTCACCCATTGAAAGTTCCACTATGGAAATGGGAAAGCGTCTCAAGGGATTTTGTGGATGGATTACCAAGATCAAGGAAGGGTAATACGCGGATTTGGGTTATAGTAGATAGACTTACTAAGAGCGCCCATTTTATTCCCGTGAAAATGAAGAGGACTGCTCCGTGGTTGGCTTCTGTATGCATTAAAGAGATAGTTCGTTTGCACGGTATTCCTTCTAGTATAGTAAGCGACCGTGATCCCATCTTCACTAGCGAATTTTGGAAGAGTTTACAAGAGGCGGTAGGGACTCAGCTATGTTTGAGCACCGCATATCATCCTCATAAGGATGGCCAGACCGAGAGGGTGAATCGTATTCTAGAGGATCTTTTAAGGCTTTGTATCCTAGACTTTGGGGGTACATGGGAAGAGCACCTTCCGTTGGTAGAATTCGCATATAATAATAGCTTTCAGTCTAGTATTGGCATGGCACCTTTCGAAGCTCTTTATGGAAGGCCTTGCCGTTCGCCTACATGTTGGTGGGAATCTATCGATAAAATCCTACTTGGGCCCGATATGGTTAGGGAAACCTCGGAGAAGATTGATTTGATTCGAAGGAGGATGAAAGCAGCACAAGATAGGCAGAAATCGTATGCTGATACGAGGAGGACAGATCTTGAGTTTGACATTGGGGACATGGTTTTTATCAAAGTATCTTCGTTACGGAATGTTGTTCTCTTTGGGTCCGTTGGGAAATTAGCGCCAAGGTTTGTAGGGCCGTTTCCTATAAAAGACAGGATTGGGAAGATGGCGTATAGGGTGGAGTTGCCTGAGAAACTTAGTGGAGTACACGACGTATCCCATGTATCACATTTGAGGAAGTGTTTGCACAAGACAGCGGAGGTGGTAGAGCCGAGCATGCTTAAAGAGGTGGAAATTGAGCGTGATACAACAATTAGACGAGCTCCTACATGCATTCTTGGCTCGGAGATCAAAAAGTTGAGGAATCGAGAGGTCAGGCTAGTTAAAGTGCAATGGGGAGATGATGAGAGCAACGCTACTTGGGAGACAGAAGAGAAGATGCGTTCGTTGTACCCTTTTCTTTTTGAGGGTATGTCTTTTAATTTCTCCTTTATCGCTTAGCTTATCTTATCCTATCTTTAGTATGTCCTCTCATTAGTATCTTTGACCTTTAGTTAGGATAATCCTATGGTTGAAACATGTGTTTGAGACATGTTATGTATGATGGATGCAAAATGGATGCAAGTGTTTGCTAGTGGTTGCTCGTGGATGCATATATACACACACTTTAGGCACTAGATCGGCTCAGTCACTACATATTGCATATTGCATAAATGAATGTATTTAGTATAATGGATGTTTAATGGTTGTACCATCATATAGATGCTGCATTCGGTTGAATGGATGTGCACGCATATAGAAGTAGTATGTAAGCAATTAGGATCTTTTGCATACATAATGGATGCATGGCACTATCATGAATTGCATCAAGGAGGTCAACTGAATCAGTGGACCGCCTGATTTTGCATTAGATACAGACATATACACACACTATGCATTTAAACATAAAAGCATTAAAAGTCTATAAGGACAGATGATGCCAGTGTTTGATGATTGAGTAGATGGTTGATTGGATGTTAGGTTAAATATTCTACTTGACTTGAAGATTTCGGGGTCGAAATCCTTTAAGGAGGGGAGAATGTAACTCCCCGTAAATCAGTTAATACTAATATTCACAAATGAAAGAATAATTAATTTTAAATATACGAATATTGGGAAACGGGCTTCGCCATTGTGTTCGTCTCGGAAAAATACGCGAAATAGAGTCCTAAATTTTGTAAATCGGAGTTCGTATGACCGAGATATGGCCTCGAGAAGTTTCACGAAAAATTCAAATTTTAAAACAGATTTCAAAAACACAGGAATGGAAGCAGGCGGGAAAACTGCCGCCCAGACCAGGTCGACCTGGGGGTCGACTTGGGAGTCGACCTGGGGGGGCCAGGTCGACACTAGAGTCGACCTGGGTGTCTACCTCCCTGGTCGAGCCCAGGTGACCTGGGTGCATCTGGTTGGGTTTTCGGGCTGTGTTTTGAAGGCTGGACGAAATCTAATGGCTCTAATCTATTCTAGGGTAAATCTAATGGCCTAAATGCATCCTAACATCTATAAATAAGTGGGTAGACTCTAACCCTAAATCACTTGAAAAATTGGAGAGCTACCGACATGCCGTTGCCATGGAGTTCAGCGTAGCCGTCACAAACTAAAGAAGAAGGAGAAAGCCTAGCCTACAACTAAATCTACTCAACAAACAAATTAAATCAAAGACTCTTTCTATTTCTCTTCTTTAAATTGTGAGTATGATGATTCTCACAATGTTATTATAAAATAATTCAATTAAGTTATGAATGGATCACAAGAAAGTGATGTGAATTGTAATTGTAAATTCTATATTGTGGATCTCTTGTTATGTTATTATGTTGTCGTATGTTGTAAATTATATGTTGTAAATTCTCCTATGCTACGCCATGCTATGATGAAAATCGTACTATGCTATGTTATGCTATCATGCTATGCTATGTGTAAATCATGCTATGTTATGTCATAAATCTTATATATGTTGTAGATCTCATGTTAACACATATGTTGGAAATCCCTAAGTTATATGATTATGATATCATATTAAGTTGTGTTGAATCGTACAAGTTGTAAAATCATGATGTTGTTATTTATGCAAATTGGATCATGTTTAAAGTTTATGTTTTTTTAAAATTAAATGGATCATGATTATGGGAATTTTCCTATTAGGTTAGGTGTACCCATATACATGAATCCACAATTTAAATTGGATCTTGAATATGGGAATTTGCCTATTAAGTTAGGTGTACCCATATGCATGAATCTATGACTAAATGAATTTTTATTATGGGAATTTGCCTATTGAGTTAGGTGTACCCATAAAAACCCATATTGTTAGATTAGATGATGTTGATTCACACATGTTCCTATGCATGTTTATGAAATTTGATTGAGATCATATTATGTGAATTATGAACAAGTTGACATCTTTAGATCCATGACATGTATAATCCTATGCAAGTTGTACATATGCAGGTTTCACCCCTTATTATGATTCATTTAGTCATATATACATGTTGTTATTGTGATAATCTCTTTTATGCTATGAGTTAGACTATTCGAGTCTAATATATATATTTTGCGAATAAACGTTCAAACGTGGGGTAGGGGTGATATTAGGAATTAATAAATTGGGTGCAATTTTGTATGATTTTGCACGCCTTGAATGGACGTCCATAATTGAGTCAATTATGGACATTGTTGAATTTGGAATTAATTAATAATTCAAGTAGGGAATTATTAAAATTGGGGAAAGTGGATTATTAATAATAATCAATGCTTAGGACACGAGGTTGGACCCGTTTGTGACGTAAACCTGCCCGGACCCGCCCGACAAATCCAGTAGTCACAAATGTCGGCCCAATGTGAGAGGTCCTAGGCCCAAACAAAAGCATAACAGTTGTAAAGACACGAGGTTAGACTCTTTTATGGTGTAAGACTTCCCGTACCCGCCCAGCAAATCCAGCTGCCATAAATGCCAGTCTAATGTGAGAGGTCTTTATGAGGTTATGACCTTAATGAATTAAGAAATACTTAGCCAGATAATCATGTAAGGTGGGACATGGGGGTTAAGTAGGTGGCTTGGGTGGCATGAGGAATCTAGTGGTTGCCTTTAGAGGCATTTGAAATACGATTAGACTTAACCAAATACACATGTAAATGAACATGACTAAGTGGGTTAAGTGAATGGACTAATCTGACAAGCTTAGGTGGAATGCTTGTGGGAAATAATGAGGGCCCATTTCAACCAGTATCCCAAAACGTATCTTTGTGGGTCTGACTATAAGAGGCCAAAACAGGGAGCGGTGGCAACACAAGTCCAACGGGTTTCATATGCGTGTGTGGACCCGGGCTGGTAGGTAAGACGTTGTTGCATCGTGTAGGTATAAGCCGTGCATCTATGTTATATCAGGTTGCCACTTTAGGGGAATGATACACCCCACTGTGGGGCCAGCACGGGTATCTACGAGTAGGGAGCCGATCGAAAAATGGAAAGTGGGGTACACCTAGTGGAGATAGGGGCAGGTGGCACCTATGTAGTCAGCTAGGAGTACGTAAAGCCGTTAAGAAAGTTTCTAAGTGAAGCTAAGTGGGATCAATATTTAGGGTGACTTGTGTGGTGCAGTATAGTGTTTATCCTTTATTATTTAGGAGCGCCTATAACGTTTCCTTTAGCGATTGTCTATGTTCTTAATTTGCTCTTTCGTAGACATTTCCTTGTTTTCCAGCTTATGCCTTAGTCCAGTTATTTTGATAATAGTATTGTAGAATTATCATACTCGCCAGACTTTATGTCTGACCTCCTCTTTTCCATCTTTTTTTTTCCTTCAGGTCCTCGGGTTGGGCCAAGTTCTAGTGGAGTCTAGTTGGATCGCTTATCTCTTGGAAAGCTTGGACTGCAGAAGTAAAGTCCAGCTTGTTATCTTTCTTTTTAATGGCTATTTATTGTAATGGGATTATGCATTTTGTTTTTGTGAAGATGGATACTGTACTTGGTTATGATCTATGGTTTTATGATGTAACAGACATATTTAATTTCCGCTGCAATAAAACGAAGTTTTAGATTTTCAAGTGCTATTTATTATCTGTCTTGTTGTAATTTCTCTGTTCTATATTCACTTAAGACCCCCATGGAAGTTA
Source organism: Allium sativum (assembly GCA_030737875.1). Classification (NCBI taxonomy): domain Eukaryota; kingdom Viridiplantae; phylum Streptophyta; class Magnoliopsida; order Asparagales; family Amaryllidaceae; genus Allium; species Allium sativum. Next base: position 190,946,319 of record CM060915.1, on the reverse strand, counting down.
ATGCATTCCCCTGGTGAGTGACATTAATGGACGTGGAGTGTTACACGACGGCTCCTCCATCTACTTCCTATTTTTTATATCGTTTTGAAAATGATTTCTAACGGGGGTGGGGGGGGCCTCAGTGTATAGAAAGAGAGAGGAGAGTTTTTTATTATATATTATTTAATTATTTAATTATTTCAAAAAGGTACCTTTTTAATTTGACCTCAAAATTAAACCCACCGACTATCGTCCATAGCTAATTACCCCCATTCTGAACACAATGGGATATGTATCGTAAGCTGATTTGATTGTTTCGATCAGTTTTCGTCAAAATCCAAATATAACTCTATATATTGAATTTGAACACACATTTCAATTTACCGGGGCCACATACGGACTTTAAAAATTCCTGAAAAATATTTTCTAGCTTTGTATTGACGATACGGTCCTAACAAAACTAATTTCGTCAAATACTGAGACCGTTTGAAAAACGGCCATTTTCCAGTCGATTAAAATCAACTGAAACTGGTCAAAGGCGTTTTCCTTTTCCACGCTTACATATTGATTTAGAAAATTACGAATTTTGAAACCTAGCAATAACCTGACATCACAGATCCAACAAAAGTGGTTTCGTCGGAAACCGAGGTCATTTGCAAAATTTCCATTTTTAAGGGCCTGAATTCCATAGCGACTATTCTGAATTTTCAACTGGGCATAACTTTTTATCCCCACTATTAAATTTTGATTTCTCGAGTTTGTTGGAAAAATATTCTCAATTAGATTCAAATATTTTTGGTTTCGCTAAAATCCGGTTTATTTTGCACCCGGTATATTCATTTGAATTTTGAAACTGAATTTTCGAACTACCGCGCCATTTGCAATTCATTTTATAATTAAAATAAAATAATTATATTCTAACAATGATTCAAATAAATATATACGTTCTAATTCTATTAAAAATAAATTTCTCATCGCTATTATTTAAAATAATTCATTTTAAATATTCTAAGTTCGCTAAAATTGCCAAAATAAAAATTTTAAATTGGCTCGGATTTTCCGGGTTATTACAGCTCTTTTCGATATGAACCCAACAGTTCCGGTTTGAGGAGAATCCGAAAGTCGGATTTTCCGGGTTATTACAGCTCTTTTCGATATGTCTCGTAAGCCAATATGACTATTACGATCAGTTTTTCTTTAAATTAAAAAATATATATCAATGTATATTAAATTTGAACGTACATTTTAATTTACCATGGCTTCATACTAACTCCAAAAATTCTTGTATATTAAATTTGAACGTACATTTTAATTTACCAGGGCCGCATACTGACTCCGAAAATTCCTGAAAAATAAATCTAGCTGTGTTTTGATGATACGGTCCTAACAAAACTAATTTCGTCAAATTCGGAGACCGTTTGAAAAATGGCCAATTTCTATTCGATCCAATTTGACTGAAATTGACAAAACACATTTTCTTTTGCCGAGCTCACATATTAATTTCAAGAATTATGAAAATTGGAATCTAGAAATAATTTGACATTCCGGATCCAATAAAGAGGTTTCATCAAAAATGGATGTTGTTTGCAAAATGGCTATTTTGAAGGGCTATATATTATATTAAAATATATAAATTCTACAGCGACTTTTCTGAATTTTAAACAGGGCATAACTTTTTATTCCTGTTATGAAAATTGATTTTTCACATTCGTTAGAAATATATTGTTAAAAGTTTCTAATATTTCTGGTTTTACTGAAATCTGATTTATTTTGAATCCTGTACAGTTAATTGAAATTTGAAATCGAATTTTCAAACTGCCGTCCATTTTAAACTCCTTTTATTGTTAAATTAAATTTTTTTATGCTGTAACTTCGATTTAAATAAATTTTTAGTCGTTATTATTTAAAACAAATCATTTCAAATATTAAAAATCCATTAACTTTGCTAAAATAAAAAATTTAAGTTGGTTTTGAAAATCCAGGGTTGTTACAATTGGTATCAGAGCAAAGTTAATGGATTTTTAATATTTGAAATGATTTATTTTAAATAATAATGACTAAAATTTTATTTAAATCGAAGTTAGGAAAGAAAAAAATTTAAACTGGTTTGGAAAATCCGGGTTGTTACAGTATATCTTTCTAACGAATGTGAAAAATACAGATTTCATAAAATAAATAGTAAGTTATGTCCAGTATAAATTTTAGAATAGTCGCTATGGAATTTATATCTATTTTTTAATGATATATAGCCCTCAAAAATAACCATTTTGCAAACGTCCTCTAATTTCTATGAAATCAGTTTTGTTGGATCCAAAATGTCAAATTATTGTTAAGTTTCAATTTTCATAATTTTTGGAATTAATATGTGAGCGCGGTAAATTTAAACGTGTTTTGTCAGTTTCAGTTTGAATTTTATCGACTGGAAAAAAGGCCATTTTTAAAACGGTCTCCAAATTCAATTAAATCAGTTTTTATAGGACCGTATCGTCAAAACAGAGCTAGATTTATTTTTCTGGAATTTTTTGAGTCAATACGTGACCTCGGCAAATTAAAATTTACGGTTAAAGTAATATTGACCTTTATATTAATTTATACTTTAATTTTAAACAAAACTGATAGAAACAGTCGAACTGGCTTACGAAACATATTCCATCGTGTTCTGAATGGGGGTATTTGGTTAGGGATGATAGTCGTTGGGTTTGATTTGGAGTTTGAATGCAAAATCTCAATTTTTGGAAATAAAATAATATTAAAAATATTTTTAAATAAAAAGGAAAAACCGTAATTGACCATCATTTGTCTCAGATGCTGCCTAGGGTAAATTGGACGCCCAAATCGCTCTGATTTTAAATCGATAGATCCTCTCAATCCACTTAGTAAAAATCAAGAATTCCAAGAGCAAAATGGTCGAGATTCTTGTCCTCTTCAGTTCTATATGAGTGTGATTAAAAATGATGTTGTGTATCGTGCGAATTCTTGGCCCAAACTCGCACAGTTCGAATGGCTTTTCCGTCGCCGTGGTAGGACCGAGTTCATCAGAGCTCTCGGAGGATGGAGGCTCCACGTAGGCGCAGCAAGGTGGGTGGCTGATCGGGTTCCGATCATCACTTGGAGGAGCGACGGCGTCAACTTCTGGATGAGGGATTTGAGCTTGACGCTGTCCAGTTTAAACGATGGTTAGGAAAATATTTAGTTTTTAATTATTAATTAAATACTTATTTATGTAATTAATGTTTGTAAACCCGTAACTTTTCCATACGAGATCCAAATTCAACGATTCAAGTTGCGTTGGATTCACAGCGACAAACACTACATTTCAGAACTGACCAGAACGTAAATGGATCAGATTTGAATTTGAGGCAAATTTGAATCCGAACAGAAATAAAATCTTCAATTAAAAAATGGGGGAGTGGAACCCAAAGTGAGAATTCTCACTAAAAGATCTCTATAATTATTTATTTATTTTATAACTGAATAATTTTAGAATTTCCAGTGTATATTTTTATCAGATTTAGTCATTATAAATTGTATACGGTTCCTATTAGCTCACCTACCTCGTTTACTGACCATGGACGATTTAATTGACTGCATTGTGTTTTGATTGTGATGCTGAAATGTATGAAATATTAATAATAATTTAATATTATTTTGTGGTTGTTGAAATTAAAATTATAAATATCTATTTATAATTTAAACAGTGAAAATTGGATAATTAGAAAAATAATTCAATTTGAATTAGAACTGGCTAAATTTAGTAACCAACGATTATTTTGAATCGGCTATTGTTGTTTGGAAGCCCTACACGGGTCTTGGGATGATAATTTATTCACATCTCCCATAAATTTAATTATATGTCAATCAATTGATCGACAGACATTGATAAGTGTTATTTAATTATTTAGTGCTAATACAATAGTAAATTGCACTCTGGAAGATGTTTGAATGGTTAATGATCATTTATCATTATTATTGAATACATGTGATGTATGGAATCTATATAACTGAAATTATATGGTTTGACTGAGTCACATTCCGATTCAAAAATAATGAATATTTTAAAATAATATTCAGTGAATAATCAAAATATGATTTTGATGTTCGATTTTGGGTAGACATGAAAATATATATAAATATACGAAGTCGGGTTAATTATAGAAATGCCATTTTAACCCAAACGGGTTCATTGATCGATGTTATTCACTTGATAATGAGTACGAAAAAGAAATGGATTTCAAAATCTGATGTTTCAAAAATATTATCATGATATGGAATATTCAATTTTGATAAAATTGAAGTTTAAGTTGAAATCATTTAAAAATGAATTTATAAATGGTTTATAAAATACGTTTTAAATGGAAATCGATGATATATATATATATATACACACACACACTTATTTAATGGTTTGAATAGAACGCGCTGCATAGCGACCGTTCACGAATTTCAACCATTATTTTAATTGATGTAGCGGGAGATCTGACCATCGGATTCCCCTAAATTTGGAACCGTTGGGTTTGTATCGAAAAGAGCTTTCGAATGGTAATAAGGGATTTGTAATCTAACGATTAGATTTCAAGATATGTCCAAATCAATTTTGGAAAAGGTCGTTACGGATGCAGTTCATTGGCCGTTATTTGAAACCGACTGTAAAGGTCTTATTAAAATTAATAAAAATATGGAAAATTTGTGCAAAATCATAGTAAATGATTTGGAAAGATTTTTCATGAAAAATTCTAAGTTTGAAAAGACAAAAATATGTTTCTATCAAAATGAACTAGTTATTAAATAGAATAATAATACAATGTTTTTAAATAAATAAATTGGACTTGAAAATGGGTTTTTAAATAACCAGAATTTTTCCAATGTATGAATTGGAATGGTTTTGAATGGAAGTAATCTTCGGAATATTTTGATATTGGATTCCATGATTATACAGATATTGTTGAGGAATTTGGAAGATACAAATATCGTTATTCCTAATACTTCAGAATTTGACATTGAATATAAGCCGATATAATTTCTACTTAGAGCCTTGTACTTAGAATCAAATTGGATTTTGGGTTTATTGTGAATGGTGTCCTCAACAACACTGTTTTTAAACACAGTTGTTAAAAGAATAAATCTTTTAATTAAGATTTAGAGAAGTTTACCGATTAATTAATATTTAATTGGAATTGAATTGAAATTGGATTTCGTTGGGTTTATCGTGAATGGTGTTTTGAATAACATTTGTTCTTTAACCTAAAAAGCAGTGAATTTTTGATAAGGAATTTATAAATCTTTTTATTAGGATTTAATGGAAAATTTCCAAAGTAAAGTTTTCCAATTTAATATATTAAATTGGAATCAAATGAAATTCGTTTTAGTAATAATTGAGATGAGCTTCTATGAATAGGATTGTTACTATATATGGAATTTAAAAGGCTTCGCCATTATTCCATTTCTGTTATTAGTCTGACACGGAAATTCATATTGATATTAACAGATCTAATTCCCATGGAGATTCCATTTTGATGGAATAGGATTTTGGGGTTTATCATGAACTGTGTTTTAAGTGAAATTGGTTCGAGAATGAGACAATTAAATTTATCAAATTCATGAAATGGTAGGGAATGGAGTACCACCAGTTTTACTCTAGTCAATAGTTAAATCTTTAACTAGATCTAAACGTGAAATGGTAATTAAATTCACCGATAACACCGTGGGTGTTTGATATGGAGTACTACAAGTTTTGCTCCATGGGATGAATAGGTCAGGAGTGGGATAGTAAATAATAATTGATTACTTCGGTAATGTTCGCTAATCCCGACTTGTTGATAAAACTTAATTTGGTTTAGAATTGATAAGGGATAAAATCAAATCTTTTGAATTAATATCAGAAGGAAGATAAAATTTAAAATTTAAAGGATTTTATCTTTGACAAAATTAATGGGAACTTTCCCTAAAAATGTAAAAATTTGAATAAAAGAATATTCTGGATTGGAATGAGGCATATGATGTGTTTTTATAGCACTTGATTATTGATTATAAAATACGCGAGTTATTCAGAAAGACCGGGTTTAACCCATTCTGAATAATCGATACGATGACTAAAATCGATGATGAAGACGGTGGTTGAGGACTGGAAATCTTAATAATGTTTGGATGATTACTGATGTCTTGATTGTGCTGTACACCTAAGACATTGTAATAAGTGGTGATCGTCCAGACGTACTTGGAGATCGACTAGATATGTGAGGACCTCTCTCCTGTATTAGACATATGGGACGAGGAATAAGGTGCCTTCGGTTTCGTTCAGACCCAGAACGGACTTGTTAATGGATGTGTGTCTGACGTTGTATTTCATTCTGTATTGATTGATTTCTATTAAATATATATTTGTTTGGTGGCGGAGAATTTATTCTCTTGCTTAAACCCTTCTCTGAGACGTACGATCTTAGAGATTATATATTGATAGACATCAGTTGTATGGTGTGAATTATCAGTGTGGCATGCTAAGATGCAAATGATCAAGGCTTTTGTTGAAAAGCAAAGTCTTGTGGTCGATGATCAAAGCATGTCTTTAAATAGGATAGCATTGTGTATAGCGTTAATTTGCGATCTTCACACCTGGTATCAGTCAAAAACGGTTTGAGGGACCGTTGGGAGCACACGACGTTTCTTTTTAGATTGAAGTGGTGGTATGGAGCCCAAACATTTCAACTTATGTGGATGATGGATTACGAGGCACCTCGGATATTAGTCGCTACTAGCCAAGTGATAGGTCCGATAGGACCGGGAAACGTGTGTTCAGGAATATCCAATCCACTAAATTAAGTGTGGACCGACCCTTTTGTCCCCAAGGCTCGCCAGTGTCTGAGTCCTGAGGCATTTTGTAGAGTGTCTCGAAACCAGTGAGGATGATCCCTTGCCTCGCCTCACAGATGGAATCCAATTTCCAGTAGGTGACTTTTGGATTTTAGTTGTAAACCGATATGGCAACATAGTATATGGTAATTATGCTGCCTATGATTGATACATTTATGTTGAAATTATTTTATAAAACAACTATGCACTTATAGTAATATCAAAATGATTTGTTTTAAATGTACCAAGCATATTCGGCTATTATAAAGGAAAATTTTATCCTCCGGCTTGCGTTGTATTGTGTGATGGGACCTGATTCTTGTAATAGCTACATTTTCCAAAAGGCATTGAGTTGTTTTATTCTAAACTGAGGTTCACATAGAGTAAACCCGTTACATGTTATACGGTGTGGTCCCATGATTTCCCAACATTTAAAGTAAAGATTTATTAACTGTTTTAATTCTCATGCCAGTCACATGACTGACTCAGAGTTTATTGTTTCTACCTAACCTATGGATGCCCATAGTTTCCACACAAGCAGCTAGTAGTTTTGGTTTTCGCAGATTTTTTCTTTCATAAGACCCTGGATTACAGCTAGAGCTATATTCAGAAAGATTAGTATCAGTTTATTTCTTTTAGTTGTCTCAGTTATTGTATTTCCGCTACACATTGTATTTATATATTTAAATTTCTGCTGCTATGTATTTTAATCTCTGATATTATTTTTCTGCTGTGTAATATTTATTCGTGCTCTGATTATGACCCCAAACCCCCATTCCATGGTGGCAAGGGTAATCTTTGGAATATAACACATAAACAGATAACAGCAGAACAGAAATATATAAATACACCAGATAATGTACAACAGAATACACTATATAAAAAATAATCATCAGAGTTACATAGTATACAGGATCATACTTGGTACAAAATATAGTTTCAGCTTTACATGAAATGTCTACAGCGGAATCAAAACATAATATGTACAATAGGAGCTGAAAAACATAAAAAGAAAGAAGTGATAGAATTCATCTTCAGCTCCACAGATATCCAGAAAGATCCTGCTAAAATCCGAATACAAGGCTGCCCGTGTAGAAAATAGGGCACCTGAGTTTGCAAGTCAAACAAACTACGAGTCAGTCATGGGACTGGTATGAGAAATCTACTTAACTTATTTAATACTATGGCCAATCACAAGACCATGCCGCTAACGCGGAACAGGTTTACTCCATTGGATTGCCAATGCTTTAAAAACAAGTAAATCATTTAAACATCACAATGCTATTTACAAAAATGAAGCCATTGTAAGACTCAGTTCCCATCACACAGTGCAACGCAAACTGGAGGATAGAGTTTTACCATATAATGGCCAAAATATGCTTGATACGAATAACAAAAGCATTTGTTATTATTACTAGTGTTTATATGTTTTCAAAAAAAAATGCAATCTTAAGTATCAATCATAGACATCATAAATGCCCCATACCATTATGTCTCCATATATTGGTATAGAATCAAAACCGCACGATGTCGTATCTGGAAATTGGATTTCCATCATGAACTAAGACAAGGGATCGTCCTTACCGCTTCGGGACGCTCTAGCCCGTGTCTCAGGCAAGTACTCAGTCAAGCCTGGGATCGTCCGGGCCGGTCCACACCGAGTGGATTAAAATGCCTGAACACTGCGTTTCCCCACCCTATGGGGCATCCACTGGTCATATCCCGACCAAACCATCGGCTCCAAAGAGACCGAAGTAACCAAGGAGGGTCGCTATCCATCATCCACATAAGTAAAATGCCCGGGCATGTAAAACCCAAAACACCACTCCTAGCTAGAAAGAAACGCATGTCCTCCCTGAAGTCCTCTCCCGTTTCTGGTTCATACCAGGGTGTGAGGCTCGAGAATCAACGCTAAACACAAAGCTATCTATTTAAAGCAATGCTTCGATCATCAACCATAAGACTCTTCTTTTCAACAAAATCCTTGATCACAGCATCTCAACATGCCACGTTGTCAATCTACAACGTTAGACACACATCCATTTACAAGTACGTTATGGGTCTGAACGAAACCAGAGGCACATTATTCCTCTCCCGTACGTCCAATACAGGAGAGAGGTCCTCGTACATCCGAATGATCAACAACTGCGTCCGGACGATCACCATTGTAAGCCCTTCAAGGCATCAACTCGCATCAAAGGCATCAGTAGCCATTCATTCGATGTGAAGATCCTCGGTTTTGCACTATCTTCATATCTTCGACTTCTAACCGTCGATCAATTATTTGAAACGAGAATTAACTCGGCCTTTTCAAATAATTCATGTATAATATTTAGAATTCAAATCAATTCAATTCCATGGTTAAATTATTTGACATCCATAATTCAATTCATTAATGTAATTTTCACGTTATGTACATTCAAACATCAAATATCCAATAAACCGGGTAAATTCGGTTTATTTCCATTCCATATCGTTTATAATATTATATAACGATTTTTCGCTATTTTTATTTATTTAAATATAGCCAATTTATTCAAATGACGCTTCAGGTCATAACGCAGCCATGGAGCTGTTTTTCTTATGATTTGATTTACACATATCTGAAAATCTAATCGTTGGATCCTCACAAATTTGTATTGTTAGAAAGATCTTTTCAAAACAGACCCAATGGTTCCAATTTTGGGAAAATCCGACGGTCGCATCTCCCGGTACAATCGTTTAAATTTACGATTTCAAAATACGAACTACAGCGTCATTATTCAATTTATTTTAATTATATATATATAATCCATTCTGGCACTGTTTTCATTCAGATTTGAATTAAAGATTTCACAAAATCTAATAGTTGGATTTTTACAAATTTGATATTGTTGGAAAGATATTTTCAAAGCAAACCCAACGGTTCCAGATTTGGGGAAATCTGATGGTCGGATTTCTCGGTATAATCATTTCAAATCACGTTTCCAAAACATGAACTACAACTTTGTTATTCAATTTATTTTAATTATATTTACATATAAAAACATAAATATGATCCGTTCTTTGATTTCCAAAACATTTTCATTTCATATATTTGATAAAAATAATATTTTTACCCAACAAATATTTATTTCAACACATGAGTATTTTTAACACTTCATATATATAATAAAAATGTGATTTTTATTGTTAAAACAATTTACTTCAAAAAATGAAGATTTTTAGCAATTATTATATATTATAAAAATGTTAATTTTGTCGTTAAAATAATTTATTTCAAATACGAATATTTTATATACTTCGTACATACAATAAAAATTTTGTTTTTATTGTACAAACAAATTCATTTCATACATTCAATAAAAATGTTATTTTTATCGTTCAAACAGTTTCATTTCATACATTCAATAAAAATGTTATTTTTTATATCGTTTAAACAATTTCATTTCATACATTCAATAAAAATGTTATTTTTATCATTCAAACAATTTATTTGAAAAAGGAATATTTTTCTAATCAAACATATGAATATTTCAGAAAATTTCCACAGCATAACGGCAGGGTAGTTAAAATCAGCACCGTCCCGAGTACAGCTCCACGCTCCACCTTAAAGCCTCGCAGCTTCTGACAATAGGGATTTCAATAATCTAGTTCGTACGCAGACGAATTTTTGCACAAACTAATCCTATTTGTTTTCAACCACAAACAACCACAATCAAATCAACCATTCATCATATTCACAAAATTTTGTGTCAACCAAAATCCAAACAATCACAATCAATATATATCGTCCATGGTCTGTGGACGAGGGGAGTGTGTGTATATATATATTTTGAAAATTGGTAACTATTATTGCGAATACCAATCATATACTTTGTTTATATACCTCAGCAAAACCTTATGCCCCTCTAATGGGTACCACATAAGGAAAAAGATTACATATAAACGCCATATATTAACATTACAACATCAAACCATCTCAAAACATACTCGAAGCATACTGACTCAAAAAACAGAAAATTATTACAATATATTTAGCCAGTATCTAATAAATCTACCCCCCAAATCTTTAAAAAATCTTCATTTGCTCTTCAACTTTCTATCTTACTTCCATTCTTGTTTACTAGCCATTGAACTTCTTTCTCTATCATCTTCAAACGATTCTCCTTTGTGATACTTCGGCCATGGAAAATTCTCAGATTCCTCTCTTTCCTTATTCGATAAATTGCAACTGTATAACTGCACATGCAATATCTTGAAGTTGATTCTTCCTTTTAAACTTTGACAGGATCTTCAAAGCTTCCTCATCCATGTTTCCCATGTTCATAGAATCAATACCCAGCTTAAAAATCAAACCACTCCAAATAAAACACACATAATCACTTCTGAAAAATAAATGACTTACATCTTCCACTTCATGACAGCATAAAGAACATAAACTCTCATCTAAAATCCCTAATCTTCGAAGCCTTGTTTTAGTGCTTAACCTGTCATTAGAAGACAAAAATGCAATTATAGACATTCTTTTTGCATTCTTATTATGCCAAATAACCTTGTACATATCTCTGGACTGTTGCCTCCTTCTTATTTTGTTCCATGCATTATGAAATGAAAATACACCCTCATCTGCCTAATCATAAAAATCTTCAGGAGCACTTGAATTTATCTCAACATCAATAACTAAAGATTGTACTTCTAGTGTAGTAGGATGCAAATAACTACATAGTTTTCCTTCTTGCATAATGCATGATACATGCTCAACATGACTATCAATCATATGAAATCTAGATACACCAAGGACATCCACTAAACATTTTGCATTGATCCAAGGTTCTAGCCATAACAAAGTGTTTTCTCCATTCACAATAACCTCATTAAAATACTGCTTACCTGTATACCTGAGCCTCCAAATTGATTTCCAAGTACTTGATGAGTTATTATCCTCATTCATAAGCCAAAAAAAATTATCTTTGCAATATTTCCCTCTCATCCACATACTCCATAAAGATGAACAAGAGAGAAATTTCCACATCAACTTTATGCCTGCATCCTTTTTTAAATCTGAAAAAGATTTTAAACCTATTCCACCCTATAATTTTGGCAAACACAGATTACTCCAGCTAATTTTATGAACTGCACCACCGCAAAAAAATCAGCATACATCATATGGAGTTTATCTATTATGTATTCAGGAAGTCGGTAAACAAAAATCCAATAGAGGTCAGTTGGAGTAATTACTGATAGAATAAGTTCAGCTCTACCAGCACTACTTAAAAATTTCACATTCCAACTCTGAATTTTTGATTGAACACTATTCAACAAAGCCTGACATTCATTTGTGACAAAGGCACACCAAGGTATGTGTTAGCCTGCTTTGTGACCAGACTATCTAAAGCCGAAGAACTCTATCAGGAAGGCCACTCAGGGCTTGAGTATGAACTGCCAGGGATCGACATCTGCTTGGACGAAGTAACGAAGGATGGGAAAACTCGTATTTCTTTGCACATAAGCTTCGGGTTGGATTCCACCATTTCGGATCAAGCTAAAGCGAATATTTCTGACCAACCAAACCGGATCGGGTAAACCGGATCGGGTCATCCGGATCGGGTAAACCGGATCGGGTCTTCCGGATTGGGTTATCCGGATCGGGCCAACCGGATCGGGTCTCTACCCCTAACCGAATTCTAGGCAGTTAAAGACCATTTCCCCATGTTCTCCACTACTTCCGAGATTTACTCTGAAGCTGCCACGTGGCCACTCAACCCTAACCGAATTTCTACCTATAAATACACATACAACACATCATTTAAGGGGACTTTTGGCCTAAGGAAACTCTACATATTTCGGCCATAGCTGCCAATGAAGAATCAAGATCTTCTTCGACAAAATCAATGAATTCGGAGAGCATTTTTCATTGTTATTGAGTGGTTGTGTGTCTATACTCATTGTAATTATAATTTCTGGATGAATTGAGAAACTATGAAGTGGATGTAGGCTTTTTATTGCCGAACCACTATAAATCTCGTGTGTTGATTGCTTTTCTATGCTTTTAGATTATGATTCTTCATTATTCTCTGCAAAACATGATCAATTGGGTGTTAGTACCATTTTTTAGTCTAACAGTATGTTACAGGCAATTAACCTATCTGCACGCCCAAAAGAGAAGTAATCTCACTTGTATTTCTAGCACGAGTACTAAAGAACACCTTAGTCTGATTCACACTAACAGATAATCCAACATATTGTTTTAACTTCTCAAAAATATTCCTCAAAGAAAAAGAACAAATTGGTAAACTCTTCCCAAAAACTAGAAGGCCATCACCATAGAGTAGATGACTAACCATTGGCTCAAATGTATGTACAGGTAAAAATTTCTTTTGTAGCATAACCTCATTTGTACTAAAAGTGAAAAATCCATGGCTATAGAAAACAAGTATGGGAAAAGGGGATCCCCCTGTCCAATTCCTCTATTTGAATTAATAAAACCTCTAGGAGTTCCTTGAATTAAAATTGAAAATGTAGGAGTGGATATACATTTATATATTATATTAATGAAATGTACCGGGAAACCAATTATTTTCATTAAATGACATTTGAAATCTCTATTTAGCATATCGTAAGCTTTGTCTAAATCTACTTTAACACAAAATTTATTAACATGAGGCTTCTTTAAATCCCTTAATAATTCATGTGCTAATAGAATATTGTCTCCAATATATCTAGTTGGTATAAAAGCACTTTGATTCTGAAAATTCAGATGAGGTAAGTACCATTTGATTCTATTGCAGAGGACTTCACTGAAGATCTTATAAAACATATTACAACAAGCTATTGGCCTATATTGTGAAATATCTGAAGGTCTCTCTACCTTAGGAATGAGAGTTAGAAAAATGTGATTACATCCTTTAGGTAATTTTGCAGTATTAAACAAATCTTTTAAGGCTGCCAATAATTCCCATTTAATATCTTCTCAATGTAACTTAAATATATTTGAACTCATACCGCCTGGACCTGGACTTGAATCTTCATGCCCAGAAAAAACTGCCAACATAAATTCCTCTAGTGAAATATCTCTAAGCAGTGTTTTTTTTCCTCTGTGATTAATCACATTCAAGGTTTGGAATGAAGGGAACTCCTTGCTGAGGACTCCAATATACATAGAAGTGAAGTATGAAATAGCCTCCTGAGCCAAATCTTCCTGCTTATACAAAAGGTCACCTTTAGAAATAATCAAAGCTTTCATATTATTAGTGTATTTCCTATGAGACATTTTTGAGTGAAAGAATTTTGAATTTGTATCACCATCCTGTAACCAAGAAACTTTGGCTTTCTGTTTGTAACTCCAGCTTCTGATCTGTTTTTGAACTGTAAAAGCTTGTTTGGCTTCAAGAATTTTCTCATATAACTCCAAATTTCCTGGATCCATATCTGAAAATTTTTCCATCTCTAGAAATTTAGCTTCAGCCTCCAAAAGAATATCTTTATTCTTGACTCTATTTTTATTCCATTGCTTAAATTCCTTTTTGCATGCCTGCAGCTTTGCTTGAAAAATATAACTAGGATATCCATTAGCACTAGATTTGAAACACCTAATAAAACAATCTTCATAACCTTCTTTTTATGCCACTCATTAGAGTATCTAATTGGAAAACCTTTCACATTTAAGGAAATAATTAATTCTAGCAGTAAAGGGTTGTGATCACTTGATAGTTGAGTTAGAGAAAGAGATTTCATATCAATAAATTTTTGTAAAAAATGATGATTTACAAAAGTTTTGTCTATATTATTGGCCATACCACTCCTTCTCCATGTATAATTGAAGCCCACTTCCTTAATTTCAATCAAACCCACCTGAGCTAAGCAGTTATCGAATGATCTGATATGTTGAAAAGGAATAGGCAGACCCCCTTTCTTTTCCATGTGAGAAGTAGAATTGGTGAAGTCCCCCATTAGAAGCCATTCTCCATTCATATTTTCTGATTCTTGTACAATTTGTTGCCATAAGCTCTATCTCTCAAAGTAAGAATTGCTTGCGTAAATAATTGTCACAAAAATAATCAAACCTCCTCTATTAGTTTCTTGTACAGTAACATGTTGATTGGATGATGATATAATAACAATTGTCCAAACATCGTTATTCCATAAGCATAATATTCTTCCTGAAAGAGAAGTAACAATTCTATGAAAAAAATTACATTTCCTAGGAATCAATCTATCAAATCTACCTAAATTAACTGAATTAATTTTGTTTTCAACCAAACCAACAAAAGTTGGTTTGAATTTTGTTAGGAGAGATAAAACATCACCCATCCTCTGAGTTGAGTTAATCCCCCTAACATTCCATGTAGTTATTTTCATTTTATAGAAGTGTTATGTAATTACCCGCATTGGCAGAGGTATTATAATTAATTTATTTAACTATTTAAAAGGTGATTAAAAGGATTTAATGGTCGTGAAATTAAATAATGATGATATTTAATTAAAATAATAAATTAAATAATATATTTAATTCTGAAATAATCAAAATTGGCTGAAATGACGATATGTTGTGAACCGAATCATCTATGATATTTAATTCAGTTTAGAATTGAATTTGAATAACGAATATATTTTTTGAACGACAGTTTGAACGTATAATTATAATATAATTAAAAAAGAGCTCAAAATGGCGTGGCAGTTCGTTATTCGGTGATTTGAACTTCAACTAAATGTATAAGATTCGTTTTAAGCCGGATTTTTGTAAAACAAGAAACGTGTGGAGCTGGTGGAGTATATCTTTCTAGTGGAAGAGAAAAATCGGGATTTCGTAGTGTAGATTTTGATTTATGTCCAAATCAAATTTCAGAAAAGTCGCTGTGGAATTCCTTTATAATTTATAAAGGAATTAATTATATTTTAAAAAGGAATTTCAATATAAATCGAATATCAGGTTGACCCAGATTGAAATATCGAGTTAGGAATCAATATAGGATTTTTTTGAGCTGTATGGTATTCCATTGTGAATATATACGATAATATATATTTATTTATATTTAATTTAATTTAATTTAAATATATTTATATATTTAAATGGGTCATCCAGAGCTTTAAAAATAGCCAGTTTTGCAAACGAAGTCGGAATTCGACGAAACTAATTTTGTTAGATCCGCAATGTCAAATAGTTGTTAGATTTCCAGTTTCGTAATTTTTGAAGTCAGTATGTGGCCGTACGGATTTTTAGAGTGAAAAACAGTCGGTATTTTGACGGTTAAAAATACGTTGTGTGAGCAAACGGAGTCGGAATTCGACGAAACTAGTTTCATTGGGACCGTAATGTCAAACTGTAGCCGCTTGCCCAGTTTCGCGATTTTTAGGCATCGTACGAGATTGTATGGATTTTTAGAAGACGGATACGAATATGAAATGATATAAAACAAATATCTAAAAATATGTAGATATTTTAACACCCTATAAATACCACCCTTAACAAATCCTTAAGACCTAATTCACTTTCTCTTCCGCCGTCAGTGTTTCTCTAAACCCAAACGTGAGCAACTCATGTTGGAAAAATCAGTATAATTCAAATCAAATCAATTAAATCAAGGGTAATATGTTTTTGAATCCCTGATATGCTCCCTTACGTTTTGGCATCGGTTTTAAGCAGTTCGAAACCTTTTTTGTCGCTGGGAAATTTATCAGCGTGTACTGCTGAAAGTAGGGTTTCGGGTACTGTGGTTTTGGGGTGCATCGAAGTGGGATCTGAAATCGTATTCGAGTTTGCCACGGGATTTAGCATCTATTCATGGAGTTTGGTGAATTACGGTGACACTTGAATTCGATGTTTGGTGGTTGTCGAGGGGGTATTGTTGCTCGACGGAAATGAAGGACATGGTGCGAGTTGGGTATGATTTGTATGGAGAGGAAGAAGAGGTGATGTAGAGTGGTTCGGTAATGTTTGTTTGAGGTATTGTAAAGGAATGAAGGAACAGTGTGGAGTGGAAGAGGAAAATGGCCATTTAAGTTCTGGAGCGGTAACCTGTTCGGGGAAGAAAGGAGAGAATGAGCGGGTTTGGGTCTGATGTGTAGTGGGCCGGGGATTCATTTAAGTTAAGGCCCAGTTTTTAATTCATGTTTATTTAAATTTAAATATATACACAATCTTATAAATGATGTATCTCTCTCGTACGAGGTCAGAAATTCGAACGGTCAGATCCGCTGGGACCGTATGGACGTGAGCTCCACAATGGAACTGACTGGGAGTTGATTGGGGCTAGTTTGAATTTACGGCGAATTTAATTATTTGATTCAAATCAAATAACAGTTTATCGTTCTTTAACGATGAACTGCAAAAGTGAGTAAAACTCACCAACTCTGAACAGTTCTATTTTTACAACGTATTCTTAGAACTGTTAAATATTGTCTGTTTGATTGTGTGTTGACTGTTTGATTGAATTGCTAGTCAGTTAGTAAAAATTACATATATATGTACATATATAAACCGTTAAATATTTATATGTTGATTCTGTTATCGGAATATTTCATATCGAACTGAAAGTGATGTTGATTTTACTATGTAACATCTGTGATGCAGGGAAACAGGTTGGAGGAATCCAACTGGATTCCTCAACATTTATTTTACTGTGATTCATATATTGTGATATATGATGTGATATATAATATGACGTTGATTTTGTGTGTTCGGACGATATTTATCATTGTCATATGGCGTGTTAAATACCATAAGAAATACCAAAATGTAGAAAAGGGATTTTCAAAGTATATCTTGAAAATATATTATTTATATAAAATCAATGGATTTTATATTATAAAAGAAAAATGATTTGGAATAAAAGGAATTATATTGGTTAAACAGATATAGAGGGAAATATTCGTAAAACAAATATAAAGGGAAAATATTTGTCAAACAAATAGAAAGAGAAATATTTGTAGGACATTTACAAATAGATTAAAAGGGATTATTTATTTGTTTAGGAAATAAATAGAATTAGAATAAAGGGATATTTATTTGAGAAAATAAATAAAATAAAGTAAATATTTATTTAGAAAATAAATACGATATTATAAAAGGAGTTAGAATTAATCGAATAGAGTTAAAGATATAGAGTTAAGAAGAATTAGAAACTGATAGAATTAGTAAGTTGAATGGTTTTCTAAGTGTCTATCTGATGTTGGTTTCGGCCTTCGGGGTTTATTCTTAGGAAGTTATTCTCTTGTTAGTTTATAGTTAGAGTCTGGTAGATGAGGAAGAATAGTGATACATAATTAAGCCATCAAAATGTTTTCCAGTGTTAATAACGTATATTTTCTAAACATAGAAAATGAGGAAATATATATATACATATGTTTGATGATTGATCGATATAATTTCCATCTGGAAATAATATCGTTGTTTGCACACTTGTTTTTCTTTGATAGTTAAATCACAGACTATCAAAGTTTTGACCATTTTAACGTTGTTAATATGGAGAGACTAGTTGGATTATTATCCAAATAACCACTCTGTATTAGCATAAGCGTTGCGAATCATACATGCCAAAGAAAATTGAAGACGGAGTAAAGTGCAAGGGCTATTGTATAAGTCTTAGATAACAGTGACTAAGATGGATATACTGAATAGTGCCTTCGGTTTGTCCAGTCCCAGGACAACTTGTATGGACGAAGGTCTGATAGAGTATATCTGGTAGATCACGTAAGTTGATCGTTTCAAACGTATTTACGTTGGTGGCGGAGGAATTCGTTTCTCTTAGCTTATACCCATGGTATTTTTGGGAAAATCAATTTGTCATTTATAGGGTATGACGATGTGATATTCTAAGTGAATGAAGATGTGGTATGTGAAAAGATAAGCGTAGCTTCTAGCCTCACATCCGGTAAATGACAGAAATCGGGCAGGCAGCATGGCTAAGTCGGTCGCATCGAAGTAGGGTGTATAATCACCTATCTAGAGAATGTTCATTTGCTTCTTTAATCTATCAATGCTGCCCCATATATATATATATATATATATATATATATATATATATATATATATATATATATACGGGAACGGTTGCTGATCCCAACCGTTGATGATGTACATTCGATACACTCAAGCGAAATGAGTGGTCGGTCATGTGTGGCCGGGTTACAAGATGTTCTTGTTGAACTCCAGTGTATCGTTCCTAGAGTACACTGATCGGAAGGTGGTTCTATACGTTGTCAAAGTTGGAAATCCATTACCCAATACGTGCTTGCGGTTTTGATTGTATACTATATATGTAGAACGTGAGATGAAAGCGTTCTGCTAAATTGATAGCTATTTGTATATAGACATTATTATAATATCAGAATGATATTGCTTTTCAAAGATGTTTGGATTCTCATAAGGGAAAACCTGTTCCGTATTCACGGCGTGGTCTTATGAGATATCATATACCTGTATAACTGTTTTAAACTGTTTTACTCATACCAGTCCCATGACTGACCCGGAGTTTATTTTGTTTTGTTTCCCTAAACTTTTGGGTGCTAGATGATTAATATATTGTGGCTGATAGACATTATTATAATATCAAAAGGTTTTTGATATAAAGATATTTTGGATTCTCATAAGGGAAAAACCCGTTCCGTTATACGGAGTGGTCTTATGAGATATCATTTGCTTATTCAAATTGTTTTAAATTGTTTTACTCATACCAGTCCCATGACTGACCCGGAGTTTATTTTGTTTTGTTTCCCTAAACTCTTGGGTGCCTAAATTTGTACGGGCAGTCAAGTAGTCGGGATTTGTAGATACATTGAAGAGCTGGAGCAAGAGGCTTCAGAATCATATAACTATAGTTTATTTCCGCTGTGTTGTAAGTGCTGTTCTCTGATAAGTGCTATTGTATACATAACTGTTATATTTCAAAGTTATGTTATATATTATATGTTATTCGTTCTGCTGTGAGATTAGTGTTACTCTGATGATGTAAGTCCTTCTTTTCTTCTTCTATTATAAGTTTCTATCTTATCTATCCTCACCTTCTATCTTCTTTCTATTAATTTCTTGAATTTCGAGTACAATCTGGGGTTGGACTTGTGTTATTTGGTCAACTCAAATTGGTCCGAATTTTCGGGTCATTACAGTTGGTATCAGAGCTTAAGTTAAGAATTACCTTGGCTCTGTGGCGTGACTCAGTAGAGATAGGTTTAGCAATACCCTAGATTGAGTTTGAGTGTGTATATATATGAGTGCGTATTTGTATTTGATATAAAAATGGTTTTATATTGTGGAGATTCATTGGTTGAGTAGTTTATGAATTCTGGTCGATCAGTTTGATCCACTGTATCGGTAGGGGTTTGTAAACACTTGAATACGATGGACCGACATAGTATGGATATGTGATATATTATCATATATAGGTTGTGATTATAATCGAGTAAGATTATAACATGTGAAATGGTTATATATAACCAATCAGAATTCACTTAAGTGAAATATGTGAAGTCAGAGGAGTTAAATCTGAAATTTAAATCAGAATTGAAATTCAAACTCTGGAAAATGGAATAAGTGTTTGGAAATGGATTTGGATTAAGTATATGAGAATTTTAAAATCCTAGGAGATTTTAAATTTGTTTAAAGAATTTCAAATGGTTTTTGGAATTGATTTCAAAGTGGAAAGATTTAAAATTGGCTTTAAAAGTGATATAGTATTGAACTCATTCCAATAGCTGGAAAATAATTCTGATGATGACTGCAGCATTATCAGTGTTCATTTTCGAGTTGATAAGTGACGGATTACTACCGAGGATTTTGTTTTTGAATTGTTTGAGAAAAACAAATTGTTTTGGTACTTTGAAATAAACACTTTAATTTTTTATATGATAAAGTGATTTAAAATTCCCAGGAAAAGATTGTTGAATTAAAACCAATTTGAATTGAAGGTTGGAAAAGCAATTGGAATTAAAATTGAAATCCATTAGGTTAAAATTGAATTAAATTGGGTTAGAATGATATCAAGACAAATTGGATTGATGAGTTAAGAATTTGAAATCAAGAATTGGACTTTGATTTGAAATGAAATTCGACTTAGGTATAAGCGAATGGTTGAATTTGTGGATAAGAATTGATTGGAGTTTGATTGGAAATACATTGGTATATGCTGAATTGACAGCATCTGGAAGGGATAGAGTTGATATGCCCGACAAAAAGGTACAAGTTTATATTTGATATGAGTTTGGAATTTATGAGCCGAATTGGCAAGCCGCTTGGCTGTTTGATTTTCTTTTGGGTTGGAGAAGGCCTAGAGAGGAGAGTTGTGGTTTTACCGATAGGGCTGTACAAAGGAGGTTATGGCGAAATTTTCCGAAAATTTAAAGTGTTAGAAAATTTTCAGAATTTTTGAAAATTTTAGTTAGTTGGAATGAATAAATATTTTAGTCGATATTTATTGGTTCAGTTGAAATCAGAAATAAGAGGTAAACAAATCTTAGGAATTCCAATAGATAGGGTTGTCCTCTAACTTAGCAATTTCGAGGACGAAATTATTTTACGTGGGGAAGAATGTAATGAGCCGTATTGGCAGAGGTATTATAATTTATTTATTTAATTATTTAAAAGGTGATTACAAGGATTTAATGGTCGTGGAATTATATAATGATGAGTATTTAATTAAAATAATAAATTAAATAATATATTTAATTCTGAAATAATCAAAATTGGCTGAAATGACGATATGTTATGAACCGGAACATCTGTGATATTTAATTCAGTTTAGAATTGAATTTGAATAACGAATATATTATTTAAACGACAGTTTGAACGTATAATTATAATATAATTAAAATAGAGCTCGAAATGGCGCGGCAGTTCGCTATTCGGCGAATTGAACTTCAACTGAATGTACAGGATTCGTTTTATGTCGGATTTCTGTGAAACAAGAAACGTGTGGAGCTGGTGGAGTATATCTTTCTAGTGGAAGAGAAAAATCGGGATTTCGTCGTGTAGATTTTGATTTATGTCCAAATCAAATTTCAGAAAAGTCACTGTGGAATTCCTTTATAATTTATAAAGGAATTAATTATATTTTAAAAAGGAATTTCAATATAAATCGAATATCGGGTTGACCCAGACTGAAATATCGAGTTAGGAATCAATATAGGATTTTTTTGAGCTATATGGTATTCCACTATGAATATATATGATAATATATATTTATTTATATTTCATTTAAAATAATTTAAATATATTTATATATTTAAATGGGTCATCCAGAGCTTTAAAAATAGCCAGTTTTGCAAACGAAGTCGGAATTCGACAAATCTAATTTTGTTAGATCCGCAATGTCAAATAGTTGTTAGATTTCCAGTTTCATAATTTTTGAAGTCAGTATGTTGCCGTATGGATTTTTAGAGTGAAAAACATTGTAACACCCCGTATTTCTGTTAATACTAATATTCACAAATTAAAAGAATTAATATTGAGAATTTGCACGAAATAGCCTTAAAAAGGCATATAACAAATTTGAGATATGTGAATTGCCTTAAAAGGCGAAAAATGGAATTAAGACATTAATTGGAAAATTAATGTGTAGAAATGGTCATAAGTTAATTATGGATTAATTTGAATTCATGAATAGGTGCGTGTGTGTGTGTGTTTATATATATATATATATATATATATATATATATATATGGGCAGTTAATGTAAACATGAATAGAAGTTTATTAATTTGCTGAGTGTTTGTTGAGTCACTTCTGACTCATTGCTGAGTCAATAAGATAAACCCCGTCTGGTCTGAATGGCTGCGATTATTTCTAGGTTAAATCTAATGGCCTAAATGAACCCTAACATTTATAAATAAGTGGGTAGACTCTAACCCTAAATCACTTGAAAAATTGGAGAGCTACCGACATGCCGTTGCCATGGAGTTCAGCATAGCCGTCACAAACTAAAGAAGAAGAAGGCCTAATCTACAAACTAAATCTACTCAAATCAAATCGAAAGCTCTCTCTCTTTCTATTTCTCTTCTTTAAAATTGTGAGTATGATGAATCTCACAATATTATTATAAAATAATTTGATTAAGTTATGAATGGATCACAAGAAAGTGATATGAATTATTATGTATTTGTAAATTATGTTGTGGATCTCTTGTTATGCTATTATGTTATCATATATATGTTGTTATGTTGTACTGATTATGTTGTAAATAATCCTATGCTATGTCATATGTGATTAATCATGCTATGCTATGTTGTAAATCATATCATGCTATGTTGCAAATTATGATATGCTATGTTGTAGATCTTATATATGTTGTTGATCTCATATTATCACATATGTTGAAATACTTATGTTATATGATAATGATGTCATGTTAAGTTGTGTTGAATCATACAAGTTGCAAAATCATGATGTTAGTATTTATGCGAATTGGATCATGTTTAAAGTTTATGTTTTTTTATAATAGATCTTGATTATGGGAATTTGCCTATTGGGTTAGGTGTACCCATATACATGAATCTACAAATTAATTGGATCTTGAATATGGGAATTTGCCTATTAAGTTAGGTGTACCCATATACATGAATCTATGATTAAATGAATTTTGATTTTTGGGAATTTGCCTATTAAGTTAGGTGTACCCATATAAAACCATATTGTTAATGATGTTGATTCACACATGTCCTATACAAGTCTATGAAATTTGATCAAAATCATATTATGTGAATTATGAATAAGTTGACACCCTTAGATCCATGACATGTATAACCTTATGCAAGTTGTAGTGTATTCAAGTTTTACCCCTTGTTATGATTTATTTAGTCACATATATATGTTGTTGTTGTGAATATTTTCTTTTATGCTATGAGTTTGACTAATCGGGTCTAGCATACATTTTGCGAATAAACGTTCAAACGTGGGGTAGGGGTAATATTAGGAAATTAATAAATTGGGGTGCAATTGATATGATTTTGCATGCCTTAAATGGATGTCCATAATTGAGTCAATTATGGACATTGTTAAATTTGGAATTAATTAATAATTCAAGTAGGGAATTGTTAAAATTGGGAAAGTGGATTATTAATAATAATCAATGCTTAGGACACGAGGTTGGAGCCGTTTGTGACGTAAACCTGCCCGGACCCGCCCGGCAAATCCAGTAGTCACAAATGTCGGCCCAATGTGAGAGGTCCTAGGCCCAAACTGAAGCATAACAGTTGTAAAGACACGAGGTTAGACTCTTTTATGGTGTAAGACTGCCCGGACCCGCCCGGCAAATCCAGCTGCCATAAATGCCAGTCTAATGTGAGAGGTCTTTATGAGGTTATGGCCTTAATGAATTAAGAAATACTTAGCCAGATAATCATGTAAGGTGAGACATGGGGGTTAAGTAGGTGCCTTGGGTGGCATAAGGAATCTAGTGGTTGCCTTTAGAGGCATTTGAAATACGATTAGACTTAACCAAATACACATGTAAATGAACATGACTAAGTGGGTTAAGTGGATGGACTAATGGGACAAGCTTAGGTGGAATGCTTGTAGGAAATAATGGGGGCCCATTTCAACCAGTATCCCAAAACATATCTTTGTGGGCTCGACCCAAGTCGAGGACGGGACACGCATACTGGGTTTGACTATAAGAGGCCAAAACAGGGAGCGGTGGCAATGCAAGTCCAACGGGTTTCATATGCGTGTGTGGACCCGGGCTGGTAGGTAAGACGTTGTTGCATCGTGTAGATATAAGCCGTGCATCTTCGTTATATCGGTTTGCCACTTTAGGGGAATAATACACCCCACTGTGGGGCCAGCACAGGTATCTACGAGTAGAGAGCCGATCGAGAAATGGAAAGTGGGGTACACCTAGTGGAGATAGGGGCAGGCGGCACCTATGTAGTCAGCTTGGAGTACGTAAAGCCATTAAGAAAGTTTCTAAGTGAAGCTAAGTGGAATCAATCTTAATGGTGACTGGTGTGGTGCAGTATAGTGTTTATCCTTTAGTATTTAGGAGCGCCTATAACGTTTCCTTTAGCGATTGTCTATGTCCTTAATCTGCTCTTTCATAGACATTTCCTTGTTTTCCAGCTTATGCCTTAGTCCAGTTATTTTGATAATAGTATTGTAGAATTATCATACTCGCTAGACTTTATGTCTGACCCCCCCCCCCCTCTTTTTCATGTTTTTCTCTCTTTAGGTCCTCAGGTTGGGCCAAGCTCCAGTGGAGTCTGATTGGATTGCTTATCTCTTGGAAAGCTTGAACTGCTGAAGTAAAGTCCAGCTTGTTATCTTTTTTTTAATGGCTATTTATGTAATGGGATTATGTACTTGTTTTATCAAGATAGATATTGTACTTGACTTTGATTATGGTGTTATGATGTAATCAAACATGTTTTGACTTCTGCTGCAATTGAAATAAAGTTTTTAAATTTCCAAGTACTATTTTGTATCTGTCTTGTTGAAATTTTACTGTTCTATATTCACCTAAAACCTCCATAGAAGTTAATGCATTCCCTTTGTGAGTGACATTAATGGAAGTGGGGTGTTACACGTGGTATCAGAGCATAAGGTTAGCAGAACAGATAAAATTTTTAGAAAAATATTTTTCTAAAGTATTTTTGGAAGATGTGCTTTCAAAAACATGTTATTTAGAGAAAGTTTTTATGAAAAACATAATCCCAAAAAGCCATATCCTTATCTTTATCTTTCGATTTCTCCATTTTGAATCTTTCCTTTTTCGTTTCAGCATGGCTGAAGATCTTAATCTCCCAGAAGGTGTGACGGTTCCAGGGTGGTTTAGGAGATATTTGGAGGCTAGGGCCACCACTGCAGGCCCAGCAGATGTTCCTCCACCCCCAGTTGCACCCATTCCTCCTCCTCCTCCTCGTGTTGACACTTTTGCAAAGATGTGCAAGGAATTTAAGGCTATGGGAGAAAAAACTTTTCAAGGGACTGAGACGTTTGTGGAGGCCAGAGACTGGCTTAAGGAGACTGAGGAATTGTTGGATATCTTTGAAGTGGAAGATGGGTGGAAAGTCCGTTTAGCTGCTTGGTTAATGAAGGGAGAGGCCTCGTTTTGGTGGGAGGTCACTAACGGGGAACGTCCAGTTGATTCATGGACGGATTTCAGATGAAGGTTTGAGGCAAAGTTTCTTTCAAGGGCAGAGGAGAATTTAAATATGGAAAAATTCCTGACATTAAAGCAAGGGAGCTTATCAGTGAAGGAGTGTGTCAATAAATTTAACCAGTTAGCAGGGTTTGGCTTGGAGTTGGTGAACACGCCAGAGAAGAAAGCTTTGAGGTTCGTAAGAGGCTTGAATGAACCGTTGCAAGGGTTGGCTATGACCCACATCCCTATGCGAGCCACCTTAGAAAGGCTAGTAGAAATGGCACTTATGCATGAGGATAAGGCAGTTGAAAAGAAAGGGGATCAGAAGAAACCCCAACAGCAAAATAAGAAGGGTGGTATAAACAATAATGGCAAAGGGAAGAAGAGATGCTTCAATTGTGGGACGCCTGGCCATCTCTGCAAAGATTGTAGAAAGAAAAAGAAGACTGGTTGTTTTCATTGTGGAGATGCGGGACATTTGGTGAAGGACTGCCCAAAGAAGGGGCAGAGGGCAGGGTCAACCTCGGGAGGACAGGTGTAGGCTCTTATGGCACCAGGGCAGGCAAGGGGGCAAGTTCAGGCTATTGCGGCCCCACCACTGCAAGAAAGAGGTTGAACAATTTCTGTTGAAAGCTTAGTTTTTCTGTTTGATCATCCTGTCCGTACCTTATTCGATTCTGGCGCATCTCATTCGTTTATCTCTGCATCATTAGTTGAATTACTGCACTTGAAAACCAGTTTAGTAGAGGATCCCTTGGTTGTTTCAAATCCAATTGGGGGTTCGGCTCATTTGACCATGATATGTTTGGATTTGAAAATCTCTATACTTAGCGTTGAATTTAGATGTGATGCTTATGTATTGGGCTTCATGGGCTATGGGCTAATTTTAGAAATGGATTGGTTATCTAGAAATGGGGCCATTCTTGATTGTGAAAGGAGAGTAGTTAGGCTTGTGACTCGCCTTCGTAATGCTCTCGACATCTTTTGTAGTCCCATAAATTCCATTATGCTAAGTTATCTTGAATCGCTTGACGCGTCTATAGAGAATCTGCGAACGGTAGAGGTGGTCCGGGAATATCCGGATGTGTTTGAGGAGGTGAAGGGCTTACCTCCAAAGCGGGAGATAGACTTTCGAATTTATCTTGTGGATAATGCTAAACCCGTATCTTTGCCAGTGCGCCACATGGCTCCTCGTGATAGGAGGGAACTCAATAAGCAAGTGAAGGAGTTGCTTGAGAAGGGGTTCATAAGACATAGTATATTAGAGTGGGGTGCTCCAGTAGTATTTGCTACAAAGGCGGATGGGTCCCTTAGACTTTGTGTGGACTATAGAGAACTAAACAAGCTTACTAAAAAGAACCGACACCCACAGCCGAGGATTGACGATCTCTTTGATCAGTTAGTTGGCGCCTCAGTGTTTTCGCAGTTGGACTTAGCCACTGGCTTTCATCAACTGAGAGTGGCTGAGGATAGTATAGATAAGACTTCTTTTAGGACTCCTGACGGATTCTATGAATGGCTAGTGGTGCCCTTGGGTTTGACAAACGCCCCCGCATATTTTGTTGATTTGATGAGTAGGGTGTTTAGGGAGTACCTTAACAAATTCGTCGTAGTCTTTGTGGATGACATCTTAGTCTTTTCTAAGAATGAAGGAGAGCATGCCCTACATCTTAGGGAAGTGTTGGAAACCCTTCGAGCGCATAACCTTAAGGCAAAATTTTCTAAGTGTCACTTCTGGAGGAAAGAAGTACAGTTCTTAGGGCACGTGGTTTCCAAGGAAGGGATAGCAGTGGATCCCGCAAAGGTGGTGGCCATCCAAGATTGGAAGGTCCCTAAAAATGTAACCGAAGTAAGAAGTTTCTTGGGGTTGGCTGGCTATTATAGGAAGTTTATCAAAGACTTCGCACAAATATCAGCTCCATTAACACGGTTAACGAAGAAGAACCTGGTTTTTACGTGGGATGAAGATTGTGATGATGCGTTCCAACATTTAAAGAGAGCCTTAACTTCAGCCCCCGTCTTAGTGTTGCCAGACGGGAATAAACCGTTTACCGTCTATACTGATGCTTGTGGGACGGGACTTGGTGCGGTCCTCATGCAAGAGGGAAGAGTAATAGCCTATGGTGGAAGGCAGTTGAGGGTTCATTTAAAGAATTACCCTATGCATGACCTTGAGTTAGCCGCAATTGTTTTCGCGCTTAAGTCTTGGCGTCACTATCTTCTTGGTGAGAAATTCGAACTGTTCACTGACCACAAATCATTAAAATACTTATTCTCTCAGAAGGATTTGAATTTAAGGCAGCAACGGTGAATGGAATTCCTAGCCTCCTACGATTTTGAAATAGCATATACCCCAGCAAGGGTAACGTGGTAGCAGACGCCTTAAGTAGGAAAAGGTTGTCCTTGAGTCCGTTGTTTGTTGAACGACGAAGCTTAGAATTCATCTCCATGTTTGACTTTAGACCCTCCGTTGACCTAGTACCTGGTTTGTTAGCATCCTTGGAGGTTAGACCTACACTTCTAGGACGAGTTGGTGAGGCACAGCAAGACGACCCCCAGTTGGTTGAGATAGTAGAAAAGCTCAAAGGAGGGGAGTCGTCTAGCCATCTTCGTAGGTATACCCTAGACGATAAGGGTTGGTTACGAAGGGATAATAGACTTTGTGTACCACAAGACGAAGACTTAAGGAAGGCCATTCTTGATTATGCTCATCGCTCAAAGATGACCATTCATCCCGGCGGAGACAAGATGTACAAAGATATGAAGCGGGTTTTCTTTTGGGCTGGTATGAAAAAGGATGTGGCCGAGTACGTCGCTAGATGCTTGGTGTGCCAACGAGTAAAAGCGGAACAAAAGAAACCCGGTGGGTTGCTTCACCCATTGGAAGTTCCACTATGGAAATGGGAAAGCGTCTCAATGGATTTTGTGGATGGATTACCAGGATCAAGGAAGGGTAATACAGGGATTTGGGTTATAGTTGATAGACTTACTAAGAGCGCCCATTTTATTCCCGTGAAAAGTAAGAGGACTGCTCCGTGGTTGGCTTCTGTATACATTAAAGAGATAGTTCGTTTGCACGGTATTCCTTCTAGTATAGTAAGCGACCGTGATCCCATCTTCACTAGCGAATTTTGGAAGAGTTTACAAGAGGCGGTAGGGACTCAGCTATGTTTGAGCACCGCATATCATCCTCAGACGGATGGCCAGGCCGAGAGGGTGAATCGTATTCTCGAGTATCTTTTAAGGCTTTGTATCCTAGACTTTGGGGGTACATGGGAAGACCACCTTCCGTTGGTAGAATTCGCATATAATAATAGCTTTCAGTCTAGTATTGGCATGGCACCTTTCGAAGCTCTTTATGGAAGGCCTTTCCGTTCGCCTACATGTTGGTGGGAATCTACCGATAAAATCCTACTTGGGCCCGATATGGTTAGGGAAACCTCGGAGAAGATTGATTTGATTCGAAGGAGGATGAAAGCAGCACAAGATAGGCAGAAATCGTATGCTTATAAGAGGAGGACAGATCTTGAGTTTGACATTGGGGACATGGTTTTTATCAAAGTGTCTCCGTTACGGAATGTTGTTCGCTTTGGGTCCGTTGGGAAATTAGCGCCAAGGTTTGTAGGGCCGTTTCCTATAAAAGACAGGATTGGGAAGATGGCGTATAGGGTGGAGTTGCCTGCGAAACTTAGTGGAGTACACGACGTATTCCATGTATCACATTTGAGGAAGTGTTTGCACAAGACCGCGGAGGTGGTAGAGCCGAGCTTGCTTAAAGAGGTGGAAATAGAGCGTGATGCAACAATTAGACGAGCTCCTACATGCATTTTTGGGTCGGAGATCAAAAAGTTGAGAAATCGAGAGGTCAGACTAGTTAAAGTGTAATGGGGAGATGATGAAAGAAACGCTACTTGGGAGACAGAAGGGAAGATGAGTTCGCTATACCCTTTTCTTTTTGAGGGTATGTCTTTTAATTTCTCCTTTATTTCTTAGCTTATCTTATCTTATCTTTAGTATGTCCTCTCATTGGTATCTTTGACCTTTAGTTAGGATAATCCTATGGTTGAAACATGTGTTTGAGACATGTTATGTATGATGGATGCAAAATGGATGCAAGTGGTTGCTAGTGGTTTCTCGTGGATGCATATATACACACACTTTTGGCACTAGATCGGCTCAGTCACTACATATTGCATATTGCATAAATGAATGTATTTAGTATAATGGATGTATAATGGTTGTACCATCATATAGATGCTGCATTCGGTTGAATGGATTTGCACGCATATAGAAGTAGTTTGTAAGCAATAAGGATCTTTTGCATACATAATGGATGCATGGCACTATCATGAATTGCATCAAGGAGGTCAACTGAATCAGTGGACCGCCTGATTTTTCATTAGATACAGACATAGACACACACTGTGCATTTAAACATGAAAGCATTAGAAGTCTATAAGGACAATGGATGCCAGTGTTTGTTGATTGAGTAGATGGTTGATGATAGGATATAAACTTGAAGATTTCGGGGTCAAAATCCCTTAAGGAGGGGAGAATGTAACACCCCGTATTTCTGTTAATACTAATATTCACAAATTAAAAGAATTAATATTGAGAATTTGCACGAAATAGCCTTAAAAAGGCATATAACAAATTTGAGATATGTGAATTGCCTTAAAAGGCGAAAAATGGAATTAAGACATTACTTGGAAAATTAATGTGTAGAAATGGTCATAAGTTAATTATGGATTAATTTGAATTCATGAATAGGTGCGTGTGTATATATATATATATATATATATTTATATATATATGGGCAATTAATGTAAACATGAATAGAAGTTTATTAATTTGCTGAGTGTTTGCTGAGTCACTTCTGACTCATTGCTGAGTCAATAAGATAACCCCATCTGGTCTGAATGGCTGCGGTTATTTCTAGGTTAAATCTAATGGCCTAAATGAATCCTAACATCTATAAATAAGTGGGTAGACTCTAACCCTAAATCATTTGAAAAATTGGAGAGCTACCGACATGCCGTTGCCATGGAGTTCATCATAGCCGTCACAAACTAAAGAAGAAGAAGGCCTAATCTACAAACCAAATCTACTCAAATCAAATCAAAAGCTCTCTCTCTTTCTATTTCTCTTCTTTAAAATTGTGAGTATGATGAATCTCACAATATTATTATAAAATAATTTGATTAATTTATGAATGGATCACAAGAAATTGATATGAATTGTTATGTATTTGTAAATTATGTTGTGGATCTCTTGTTATGCTATTATGTTGTCATATATATGTTTTAATGTTGTAGTGATTATGTTGTAAATAATCCTATGCTATGTCATATGTGATTAATCATGCTATGCTATGTTGTAAATCATATCATGCTATGTTGCAAATTATGATATGCTATGTTGTAAATCTTATATATGTTGTAGATCTCATATTATCACATATGCTGAAATACTTATGTTATATGATAATGATGTCATGTTAAGTAGTGTTGAATCGTAAAAGTTGTAAAATCATGATGTTAGTATTTATGCGAATTGGATCATGTTTAAAGTTTATGTTTTTTTTTATAATAGATTTTGATTATGGGAATTTGCCTATTGGGTTAGGTGTACTCATATACATGAATCTACAAATTAATTGGATCTTGAATATGGGAATTTGCCTATTAAGTTAGGTGTACCCATATACATGAATCTGTGATTAAATAAATTTTGATTTTTGTGAATTTGCCTATTGAGTTAGGTGTACCAATATAAAACCATATTGTTAATGATGTTGATTCACACATGTCCTATACAAGTCTATGAAATTTGATCAAAATCATATTATGTGAATTATGAATAAGTTGACACCCTTAGATCCATGACATGTATAACCTTATGCAAGTTGTAGTATATGCAAGTTTTACACCTTGTTATGATTTATTTAGTCACATATATAGGTTGTTGTTGTGAATATTTTCTTTTATGCTATGAGTTAGACTAATCGGGTCTAGCATACATTTTGTGAATAAACGTTCAAACGTGGGGTAGGGGTAATATTAGGAAATTAATAAATTGGGGTGCAATTGATATGATTTTGCATGCCATAAATGGATGTCCATAATTGAGTCAATTATGGACATTGTTAAATTTGGAATTAATTAATAATTCAAGTAGGGAATTATTAAAATTGGGGAAAGTGGATTATTAATAATAATCAATGCTTAGGACACGAGGTTGGACCCGTTTGTGACGTAAACCTGCCCGGACCCGCCCGTCAAATCCAGTAGTCACAAATGTCGGCCCAATGTGAGAGGTCCTAGGCCCAAACTGAAGCATAACAGTTGTAAAGACACGACGTTAGACTCTTTTATGGTGTAAGACTGCCCGGACCCGCCCGGCAAATCCAGCTGCCATAAATGCCAGTCTAATGTGAGAGGTCTTTATGAGGTTATGGCCTTAATGAATTAAGAAATACTTAGCCAGACAATCATGTAAGGTGGGACATGGGGGTTAAGTAGGTGACTTGGGTGGCATGAGGAATCTAGTGGTTGCCTTTAGAGGCATTTGAAATACGATTAGACTTAACCAAATACACATGTAAATGAACATGACTAAGTGGGTTAAGTGGATGGACTAATGGGACAAGTTTAGGTGGAATGCTTGTGGGAAACAATGGGGGCCCATTTCAACCAGTATCCCAAAACGTATCTTTATGGGCTCGACCCAAGTCGAGGACGGGACACGCATACTGGGTTTGACTATAAGAGGCCAAAACAAGGAGCGGTGGCAACGCAAGTCCAACGGGTTTCATATGCGTGTGTGGACCCGGGCTGGTAGGTAAGACCTTGTTGCATCGTGTAGATATAAGCCGTGCATCTCCGTTATATCGGGTTGCCACTTTAGGGGAATGATACACCCCACTGTGGGGCCAGCACGGGTATCTACGAGTAGGGAGCCGATCGAAAAATGGAAAGTGGGGTACACCTAGTGGAGATAGGGGCAGGCGGCACCTATGTAGTCAGCTAGGAGTACGTAAAGCCATTAATAAAGTTTCTAAGTGAAGCTAAGTGGAATCAATCTTTAGGGTGACTGGTGTGGTGCAGTATAGTGTTTATCCTTTAGTATTTAGGAGCGCCTATAACGTTTCCTTTAGCGATTGTCTATGTCCTTAATCTGCTCTTTCATAGACATTTCCTTGTTTTCCAGCTTATGCCTTAGTCCAGTTATTTTGATAATAGTATTGTTGAATTATCATACACGCCAGACTTTATGTCTGACCCCCCCTCTTTGTCATCTTTTTCTCCCTTCAGGTCCTCAGGTTGGGCCAAGTTCCAGTGGAGTCTGATTGGATTGCTTATCTCTTGGAAAGCTTGGACAGCTGAAGTAAAGTCCAGCTTGTTATCTTTCTTTTTAATGGCTATTTATGTAATGGGATTATGTACTTGTTTTATCAAGATAGATATTGTACTTGACTTTGATTATGGTGTTATGATGTAATCAAACATGTTTTGACTTCTGCTGCAATTGAAATAAAGTTTTTAAATTTCCAAGTACTATTTTGTATCTGTCTTGTTGAAATTTTACAGTTCTATATTCACCTAAATCCTCCATAGAAGTTAATGCATTCTCTTTGTGAGTGACATTAATGGACGTGGGGTGTTACAAACATTCTGTATTTCGACAGTTAAAAATACGATGTGTGAGCAAACGGAGTCGGAATTTGGCGAAACTAGTTTCATTGGGACCGTAATGTCGAACTGTAGCTGCATGTCCAGTTTCGCGATTTTTAGGCATCGTACGTGATCGTATGGATTTTTAGAAGACGGATACGTATATGAAATGATATATAACAAATATCTAGATATTTTAACACCCTATAAATACCCCCCTTAACAAATCCTTAAGACCTAATTCACTTTCTCTTCCGCCGTCAGTGTTTCTCTAAACCCAAACGTGAGCAACTCATGTTGGAAAAATCAGTATAATTCAAATCAAATCACTAAAACCAAGGGTAATATGTTTTTGAATCCCTGCTATGCTCCCTTACGTTTTTTAATCAGTTTTAAGCAGTTTGAAACCTTTTTTGTCGCTGGGAAATTTATCAGCGTGTACTGCTGAAAGTAGGGTTTCGAGTACTGTGGGATTGGGGTGCATCGAAGTGGGATTTGAAATCGTACTGGAGTTTGCCACGGGATTAAGCATCTGTTCATGGAGTTTGGTGAATTACGGTGACACTTGAATTCGATGTTTGGCGGTTGTCGAGGGGGTACTGTTGCTCGACGGAAATGAAGGACGTGGTGCGAGTTGGGTATGAGTTGTATGGAGGGGAAGAAGAGGTGATATGGAGTGGTTCGGTAATGTTTGTTTGAGGTATTGTAAAGGAATGGAGGAACGGTGTGGAGTGGAAGATGGAAAATGGCCATTTAAGTTCTGGAGCGGTAACATGTTCAGGTAAGAAAGGAGAGAACGAGCGGGTTTGGGTCTGATGTGTAGGGGGCCGGGGATTCATTTAAGTTAAGGCCCAGTTTTTAATTCATGTTTATTTAAATTTAAATATATACACAATCTTATAAATGATGTATCTCTCTCGTACGAGGTCAAAAATTCGAACGCTCAGATCCGCTGGGACCGTATGAATGAGAGCTCCACAATGGAACTGACTGGGAGTGGATTGGGGCTAGTTTGAATTTACGGCGAATTTAATTGTTTGATTTAAATCAAATAACAGTTTATCGTTCTTTAATGATGAAATGCAAAAGTGAGTAAAACTCACCAACTCTTAACAGTTTTATTTTTACAACGTATTCTTAGAACTGTTAAATATTGTCTGTTTGATTGTGTGTTGACTATTTGATTGAACTGCTAGTCAGTTAGTAAAAATTATATATATATATATATATAAAAACCGTTAAATATTTATATGTTGATTCTGCTACCAGAATATTTCATATCGAACTGAAAGTGAAGTTGATTTTACTGTGTAACATATGTGATGCAGGGAAACAGGTTGGAGGAATCCAACTGGATTCCTCAACATTTATTTTACTGTGATTCATATATTGTGATATATGATGTGATATATAATCTGACGTTGATTTTGTGTGTTTGGACGATATTTATCATTGCTATATGGCGTGTTAAATACCATAAGAAATACCAGAGTGTAGAAAAGGGATTTTCAAAGTATATTTTGAAAATAATTTATTTATATAAAATCAATGGATTTTATATTATAAAAGAAAAAGGATTTGGAATAAAAGGAATTGTAACACCCCACGTCCGTTAGTGTCACTCACAAAGGGAACGCACCAAGTTCTGTGGAGCATTTAGGGTAAAAGATGCAGATAAATTACAAGACAGACATAAATTAAACAGCGGAAAATAAAACTTTGCTTTATTGATAAAATAGTTTGTACAATGGTTTCTTTACAATATCAGAGTATCATCTGTCTTACGAAATAAAGAAGCATAAAAACAACATTTATATTCCCCAAATTTAGCAAGAGCCGGCCATAGCATCTGAAAAGAGAATCGAAGAAAACTTCGACAAACCTTCAAGCGGGGAAAGAGTGGCAGTCCAATTTAACCTGAGCTAAACTATTCCCTCCTTTACTACCTGGGGGGCGGGGAACGGAAGAAAAGAAGACGAAAGAAAAACAGAGTCAGACATAAAGCCTGAGTAAGTTCAGTAACTTCTAGCATGTGAACATGGAAAAACAAAACGACATGAATTAACTGAATACAAGATAACACCATGATGATAGGGTCCGCAAGATTAGACAAGGTCAACACAAGATATGCTAAGATAAGATAAACTGGATGTTCTCTAATACTTCCGCCGCTTCGCCATTTCCTTGTTATACGGATTTCTATTATCTCTGCACCAGCTAACCAATGTCCCAACTAGTAACGCTAACGTGATCCCAATCCCTGTATTTTTCATCGCCTTCAGGCATCCATTTATTTATTTGTTACCTAGATTTAATCTAGGGTTTTCTACCAAGTGCCTTGTAGATTTAACTAGAGTTAACGTTATCTGCCGAAAGCTTCTCGGATTCAGGATTTATGCCACCTAGTCCAACTAGGGGTTATGCTACCTGACGAACGATGCCCCCAAGTCCAGGACACACTACCTAGAGTGGTATATGTTCCTATACTTCCCCACGCATGTATCGCGAATCGTTATCGCTTGTCTAGATGCACATGTCCCATAATGTGCGGTCCGAGTCCTGTGTCAGGGAAAATCAAGCAATACAGAACTCGGTCGGGAGCTTTCAGATATCTACCGATGCAGATGCTAAGGTCTGTTTTTGTTCAGTGGCTATGGTCCCACTTGAACCCTCCCTCAACTAATGAAAGGCACACCTTGTAAAATGAGAACTATACGCCGGCCCCCGGTGCCCCACTATCCTATGGCCATCCTCACCCGTAAATAGATAGCAAGTATATGGTCTTTTGGAGTTCTCCGCCTTTCTGCTTCACGTATCTCGATTGACTGAAGATGGATGGTAGACGACGAGTCGCTATCATAGGGCTACCGTTTGCTCGCCGAATCACGCTGGTCCATCCTAGTCTTTAGGTTGCCATGTATTGCAACCAAGGCATACCCCTGGTTCTTCTACGCAGACCTTAACTTCTGTGGGCCCAGGTGGATCATCTGCAGCCTCACAGAGGGATACCAAGAGTACCCTCACGTCCCCTCGAAGCCTCGGGCTTCGTAACCCAATTCGTTGGAGCCTTCTTTCTACTCAGACAGACATTCGATCCTTCCCGTGTTATACTAAGAATTACTACTTAGTTTTACTAATTAAGATTTACCACTTAGTTTCCAGAATCGTTGTTTTATTAACTAAGGTTTACTACTTAGTTCCCTTTCCCGTCAATTTGGATTGGTTAAGTGTCATTGGTTAATTCAAGCCAACTTAACCCTCTTCATTCATCCTGTTATACTGGTTAAGTGTTATCAGTAATTCATGCTGACTTAACCCCACCACAAACCAAGTTATATTGGTTAAGTATTTCTTATTACTTAACCCTACCCATTCACCCTGTATTGGTTAAGTGCTCCTTTTTAACTTAACCTTGCCCGTCTATCTTAACTAACATGTTATTAATGGTTAAGTATTATCCCTTCATGTTTTAGACTTAACCTCTTTCCTTTATCACAACCTGATGGTTAAGTGTTCAGGTTTACTTAACCCTACAGTCTAGCCCAGCTAACATATCAAAATTGGCTAAGTGTATTAGATTTTACTTAACCCCAACCTCTAGTCTAGTTAACATATTAATTTGGATAAGTGTATTAACTTTACTTAACCCCTACAAGTCTCGTTTTGCTACCTTGAGTTTGGTTAAGTGTCTCTATGGACTTAGCCCTCGCATTCTAGCTTAACTGTGTTAAGTGTCAGTCTGAACCTAACCTCACCCATCAGTCTAGTTATCATGTTGAACTGGTTAAGTGTCTTAGTTAACTTAACCCTACCATTCTTGTTCTAGCTTTAACTAAATAAATTAAAGCCGCTACCACTCACATTAGACAGATATTGTTGCGAATACCGGATGTGCCGGTTGGTTCCTGGCAGGTTTACAACGCATCTCAGTCTAACCTCGGGTTAGGCATATTCGTGTTTTCTAAGTTAAAAGGGATATTTATTAGTTTTCAAAGTAACCATCCCGTCCGTCGGATCAATTAGGGATAGCCAGGGAGAGTAGGAAACTTGTATTTTCCAAACCCAAGCCTAGACACTATCCTCTCTGTCACCCTAGAACTTTCTGGCGTGTTATTAATAGAATTGTCGTTAATAAACCTTTAATTTGTCCAAATTAACAATTCCTCATTTAGGACAAATTCTGTAAGTAAAGTAATCCTAATTTACTTATTTCCCTATTACTCTTTTAATGTAAATTGTCTACATTCATACTTATGGCCCATTTCCCCTTCTAAATCGTATTTATGCTTTTTGGTATGTAAACTATACCAAATTTAGTGTCACTAACCATGATTTTCCTAAACCTACCAATTACTCCCAATTATGGCCAATTTCAAATTTATGCCAATATACTTACCGAGCCAAATTAGCTAACATTCTAACTCATGTCAAACTAGACTTATTACTCTAGTTCACTATTCATGTGAGTGCTAGATTTACACGTCGATACTAGATTCAGGTTACACAATCTATAATTCATGTCAAATTTATCCAATTTGCATTTCTATGAACATGCCATAGTACATATTTCCAATTTATGCCAATTTCCAAGTTTATAACTATGTTTTGGTAAATTTCATATTTTGCCCAAATCGTATTCCCACCGTTCGTGATTCAATCTAGATTGTAAATAAAGCTAGATTCGTCGATAAAAGGGAATGAACCAAAATGCCATGATAGAACGGACATAACAACTGGCCTAAGATGGTAGTTCATAGGCATTACGACGTAGGTTGAAGAGCATGGGTAGACCTAACTTAATAAGTAATTTCCCAAGATCTAAAACCAAAGATGACCAAGAATAGACAGAATAGATGATCGTGTTTAGATCCAATTTCATAGTCATAAAACTTAAGCAACACTTTCATAGTCATGAATCACAGGTGTTTAATCACAGATGTCCTTGTTATGTCATAGGCAATAGTTTAAATTTCCTAATCAAAGGCATAGGCTTAGTCAAGGAAATAATCCTCATAGTCACAGTCACAGTCATAGGCAATGTTCATAGTCAAAGGCAATGCTCATAGTCATAGGCAAATGATCATGGTCATAGGCATATGGTTTTAAGGTCCATAGTTTCATAGTCATGGTCTATTTTGTCCTCGAATCATAACAGTTCTTAATTAGGTTCAAGAGTATAGGCACCGATTCGAATAGAGAGAGAGAGAGATTTGGCATATTCTTTTATTCCTTTGATTTCATGTCACGAAAAAAGAAAAACGTTCAAATCTAGAAATAACTGACTTACAGTGATTAGATCAGAACAGAAAGATGGCGTTGCTAAGATTCATAGAAAAACAGTCGTTTGAAACTCCTCTTGAATCATAGCTTGACTTGAACCTCTTCTTGAAAGTCTTTTAGCAGCATCTCCTCGTCTTGATTTATTTTGTACATATATTTCTATTTATTATTTAATTTAAGAGGAGGAGAAGAAGCCATGTTTGTCAATAATCTTTGCAGCATAAGGGTAGAAAAGAATTGTGAATAGAGAAGAAGACTAGGGCTGTTTATATAGTGTTAGGCGGACGAACCTGTTCAGAATGGCGTCCAGATACATCAGAACGAACAGGGTGCAGAAGGCTGGAAAACAGGGGGGTCGACCCCCAGGTCGACTATGTAGTCGACCTGGGTGCCCCAGGTCGACTACCCAGTCGAACTGGGTAGCCCAGGTCGACTACCCAGTCGACCTGGGTGTCTTGGGCGAGAAAATTCCCGCCCTGGCCAATCCGGCCCGATTTTTGAAATTTGATTTTGTTTTCTGTCTGTTCGAATTTTAAACTAAACTCTGAAACCTCCGGGGGCCATATCTCCCTCATACGGACTCCGATTTACGCAAACTCGTACTCGTTTTCATGCAGAATTCCGAGACGAACATAATGGTGCAGCCCGTTTCCCTTGATTTTGAATTTAAATTATAATTCTGCCTTGATTTGTGAATCTTAGAGTTACAGAATTACGGGGTGTTACAGGAATTATATTGGTTAAACAGATATAGAGGGAAATATTCGTAAAACAAATATAAAGGGAAAATATTTGTCAAACAAATAGAAAGAGAAATATTTGTAGAACATTAACAAATAGATTAAAAGGGATTATTTATTTATTTAGGAAATAAATAGAATTAGAATAAAGGGATATTTTTTTGAGAAAATAAATAGAATAAAGTAAATATTTATTTAGAAAATAAGTACGATATTATAAAAGGAGTTAGAATTAATCAAATAGAGTTAAAGATATAGAGTTAAGCAAAATTAGAAACTGACTAGAATTAGTAAGTTGAATGGTTTTCTAAGTGTCTATCTGATGTTGGTTTCGGCCTTCGGGGTTTATACTTAGGAAGTTATTCTCTTGTTAGTTTACAGTTAGAGTCTGATAGATGTGGAAGAATAGTAATACATAATTAAGCCATGGAAATGTTTTCTAGTTTTAATAACGTAAATTTTCTAAACATAGAAAATGAGGAAATATATATATACATATGTTTGATGATTGATCGATATAATTTCCATCTGGAAATAATATTGTTGTTTGCACACTTGTTTTTCTTTGATAGTTAAATCACAGACTATCAAAGTTTTGACCATTTTAACGTTGTTAATATGGAGAGACCGGTTGGATTATTATCCAAAGAACCACTCTGTATTGGCATAAGCGTTGCGAATCATATATGACAAAGAAAATTGAAGACGGAGTAAAGTGCAAGGGCTATTGCATAAGTCTTAGATAACAGTGACTAAGATGGATATACTGAATAGTGCCTTCGGTTTGTCCAGTCCCAGGACAACTTGTATGGACGAAGGTCTGACCGAGTATATCTGGTAGATCAGGTAAGTAGATCGTTTCAAACGTATTTACGTTGGTGGCGGGGGAATTCGTTTCTCTTAGCTTATACCCGTGGTATTTTTGGGAAAATCAATTTGTGATTTAGAGGGTATGATGATGTGACATTCTAAGTGAATGAAGATGTGGTATGTGAAAACATAAGCGTGGGTTCTAGCCTTACATCCCGTAAATGACAGAAATCGAGCAGGCAGCATGGCTAAGTCGGTCGCACCGAAGTAGGGTGTATAATCACCTATCTAGAGAATATTCATTTGCTTCTTTAATCTATCAATGCTGTCCCATATATATATATACGGGAACGGTTGCTGATCCCAACCATTGGTGATGTACATTCGATACACTCAAGCGAAATGAGTGGTCGATCATGTGTGGACGGGTTGCAAGATGTTCTTGTTGAACTCCAGTGTATCGTTCCTAGAGTACACTGATTGGAATGTGGTTCCATACCTTGTCAAAGTTGGAAATCCATTACCTAATACGTGCTTGCGGTTTTGATTGTATACTATATATGTAGAACGTGAGACGAAAGCGTTTTTGCTAGATGATTAATATATTGTGGCTGATAGACATTATTACAATATCAAAAGGTTTTTGATATAAAGATATTTTGGATTGTCATAAGGGAAAAACCCGTTCCGCTATACGGCGTGGTCTTATGAGATATCGTTTACTTGTTCAAACTGCTTTAAACTGTTTTACTCATTCCAGTCCCATGACTAACCCGGAGTTTACTTTGTTTTGTTTCCCTAAACTCTTGGGTGCCTAAATTTGTACGGGCAGTCAAGTAGTCGGGATTTGCAGATACATTGAAGAGCTGGAGCAAGAGGCTTCAGAATCATATAACTATAGTTTATTTCCGCTGTGTTGTAAGTGTTGTACTCTGATAAGTGCTATTGTATACATAACTGTTATATTTCAAAGTTATGTTATATATTATATGTTATTCGTTCCGCTGTGAGATTCGTGTTACTCTGACGATGTAAATCCTTCTTTTCTTCTTCTATTCTAAGTTTCTATCTTATCTATCCTCACCTTTTATCATCTTTCTATTAATTTCTTGAATTTCCAGTACAATCTGGGGTTGGACTTCTGTTATTTGGTCAGCTCAAATTGGTCCGGATTTTCGGGTCATTAAATGTTACTCTTTATTTGCCTTTTAGGAGCAGTGATTGGTTTATTAACAGCTTTACCTTTCAAATGTGACATATATTCATTACTCTAGATATACCTTCCGAGACATCTTGAATTTCTTTAGTACTTGGATTTTCAGATAATTGCTCTGCTATACAACTAATGTCATAATTCATAAGGTTATTCGGTAAATGACCATCCAAAAAACCCAAGTTATCATCTCCTAAATGAGGATCAGCTTCATAACTTCCAATAGGCATATTATCACTCATATTCTCTTCATTATTCTCTCCATTGCGACCTATTGTGCACTTAAATCATTTGAATTATCATTATTAATACCACTACTAGAAGTACTTGGCATATCCTTCTTTTGTTTCATTATCCAAACATGATCATTATCAAATTCATGAACAGAAGATTTAAGACCAAACCGTTTACATCTAGAACATTTTGGGGGAACAAACTCATATTCTACTGTAGTATCCTTCTTCTGCCCATTATGAACAACTATAGGAATTTCAGAAACCAGTTTCGAATCTAAATCAATCATCACAAGTATTCTAGCATATCTAGTGATAACCATTTTAGCTGTTCTCCAATCTATACTAATTGGATCACCTATAAAACTAGCTTTCAGAGAAAAGGCTTCATTAGACCACATATCCATATCTAAATCAAACAGTTTCAACCAGATCTGAACATTAGTAGCCTTAAACTTGACAAAATCATATCCATGATACCATTTGTAAACCATCAAAAGTTTTCCAAAATAAGAGTATGTCGAGGATATTAAAACTGAAGAACAATCAGATTCATCATCAAATCTAACCGTGTATTGAAATCCAGTAACTATATGGATATTAAAATTACCCTTGGGACGCCAAACCTTCAAGATGTATTCCTTCAGCTTCTTGATTGTAAGACGAATATCCATTGGGTGCAGAACCACTGTATTCATCCATGAATCCGCCAAAAGCTTAAAAGTACCTTCGGAAAGAAAAACATGATCTGATTTTGGTTGAACATAGTGAAGATTCAGATCTACATCAGCTAATGTATCCTGAGGATTAAAATTAGGAATGTTCATCCATTTCATTGATTATTGTTAACGAGATTGAAAGAAAA
Source organism: Allium sativum (assembly GCA_030737875.1). Taxonomy (NCBI): domain Eukaryota; kingdom Viridiplantae; phylum Streptophyta; class Magnoliopsida; order Asparagales; family Amaryllidaceae; genus Allium; species Allium sativum. The sequence goes on along the minus strand of CM060915.1, from coordinate 190,903,632 downwards.
ATTAGGTTTTAGGCGTATGAAAAGAGGAAATTCTCTTATCGGTCTGCAATTTTTGAGTATTTCGTATATATATATATATAATATATATATACGTATATAAATATATTTCACTTTCATTTCAATTTCATTTCAACTCACATATAATTTTATCAATGCATATATAACTTATACATCGCACATACAACATATACAACGCTTATATATTAGGTGTACAATGCTTATATAGCTCATATATCGATTGTATAATTTATACATCGTCATTCCATATCATTTATAATTTAGAAATCTCACATTGGGTTCCTGTTGCCTAGCTTTTGGATCAAGCCACAAAGATTCAAACACAAGTCTAATATGAAGGCTCGCTCACGAAGTTACGCTCACCACGATCGCGATCGCCCCCATGTTTCACGATCTAACACGTGCAACACTAGCACGATCTGATCCAATCCCAGGAGACAAGATTAAAGCCACGACAGAGTCTTCAATGATCCGAGAGTGTAGGATCTCACGACACCTGTCCACAACGGCCATGTTGACTGTTTCTCCACCGAACCACGAACCAGTCTGAGATCTTCAGGATTTGTACCAGGTATGATCGCAATCTGCCTGCAGATGTCACCTATAAATAGCCTAGAACTTGGCATTTTTCAGGATCTTTTTGGCAATTCTGAGCTCTGACTCCAACGTTATTACATCTCTATTATTATTCAGAGTTGTCTAGAATTTATTGAGTGAATCAACATTGTAAAAGTGAGGTTAAGGGATAAATAATTGATTGTACTTGAAATTTAAGTATAATCATAGATGTAAAGTGGACGTAGGCTTGTTAACACCGAACCACTATAAATCTCATGTATTTCCTGTTTTTTCTTGCATTTTTCTAATATTAATCTCTGCATAAAAGAACAACTTGGGTGTTGTAGCCAATTTTGGATCTAACATTTTAGTGCTTTCATTGAGAACAAAGTCTCAGCATATTGGATTGTGGTTCTATTATTCGGATAACCAAGTTCGAAGAAAACAGTCCAAAACTCCACTGTTTTGATTTTTGGAGAGTTTAGTAAAACTCCGATATCATGGCTGGAAAGAAGTCTAAGGAAGTACGAGCTTCACAAGCGACCGAAGCTACGAACGAAGCGGTTGAAGAGAGCGTTCAAGTGCGGATCGGAGTCCTGTCCCTGGACCATGGTGAAGAGGGGGCGATCCGACCCAATGAAGGTACGATGATCCGACCAGTTGAGGGTGTCACGACCCGATCCCAAGGTAATATCTCCATCCCCCCCGCTAACCTTCCGCGATCCGATCCCAGGGAACTACTACGAACCGATGCTAGGAGGGTACAACGAGCAACTAGCCTAGGAGGACCGCGATACGGACTGATAATTAGACTACTACCCGACTCGGGAAGGAAATTATGGCTCATTCCGCTCGTGCTGGTAATTCTGTTCAACCCCGATTCAAGTTCCTTGCGTATAAGAGAAGATGAAGACGAATAGTTCGATCCTTCTACCCGAGTTACCGAAGGATATCTGACTCGAATACTTGAAGCATTGGATAGGCAATTTTGATGAACTGGCTGCTTAAAAGCAGGAGAGCTCATTGCTGCGTCAAAAGATTACTGCCCTAGCCAGAAGAATTGACGGTATTGAAAGGCAGGTTTCACTGCCTCCAGTCCACCCTTTTTCTTCGGAACATACGTCGTCGTCTGAAGAGCCCTGAAGGAACCGACGATGGCCCTCGTTAAAAAGGCCCGAGAATATAGAGCAGCTTCGATTTGGGTCACTTCAATCTCGTAAAGAAGAGGCACTCAGTCAGGGAACTAATAACCGTAACTTAAATGAGCCTGCTCTACCACCAAGAAACGGCGTGCCTCCCGCTCGTCGAGCCATCAAACGCGGCAATAGGGGCCGGGGAGTTCTGCTCAAGGCCCAGATTTTGTACCAGCATGTCAAAGAAATGCTGGAGGAGGCCGTCAGGCAAGAAGAGCTGATCCCGAATCTACCCTGACCCATGCAGAGGTTGAAGCAAAGATTAGGCAAGTCATTGTAGATAGCCGTTGACAAAGGAATGAAAATTGGGGCATAGATCACAGTCACATGCCTTTTACTGACGATATATCGGATGTTACATTCCCGAGGCGATTCAATATGCCAACCATGAATTGCTATACAGGCAGGACTGACCTCATCTAGTATTTAACGCGATACTCCTTGTCAATGAATGCCGCTGCAGCTATAGACGCGGTAAAATGTAAAGTGTTCCCTATATTCTTAGAAGATGAGGCGTTACTGTGGTTTACCCGCCTGCCAGCACGGTCAATATCCAGCTTCAGGGAATTTAGCGAGAAATCCGTGAACCAATTCTGTCTTCATGCCCAGAGGTCTAAGAATGTGATCGAACTATCCCTTATTAAACAACGACCGGACGAAAGCCTGAGGTCATATTTGGATCGTTTTAACTTGGCTATCATAGAAGACAAAGACCCGCATGAGCAAACTGTGTTGATGACCTTGATCGATGGCATCAATAAAGATACCGAGTTTGGAAGATATCTGGCTGGCAAACCACCCCCGACCAGAGAAATATTTTATGAAAAAGCTAATGTTCGCCTGCATCGGGAGGAGATATATGCTAATCGAAAAAGAAAGGCCGTTGATAAGGAAGATATCCAAAGCAACGTGGCCATCAAGCAAATGGGAGATAGCTCAGGAAAAGTTGAAGTTAATGTTGGGAACAAGAAGCAAGGTAGCGGTCGCCAATCAGGGAATAATAACAAGAATAATCCAAAAAGAAATCAAGGAAATGACTCTCAGAGAAGATCCCGGCCTATGCCGTTTTAGAACTTCACACCGTTAAATGACACGTTGGAAAACATCTTCCTGGATACATATAATTTCCTCCAGTACAAAAGGCCTCCTCCGAAAGATTCTACAGAGAAAGAGCATGAAACTGGAAAATTCTGTCTTTTCCATCAGATCCATGGTCATTCAACAAACGAATGTCCTCACTTGAGAGATATGGTTGAAAGGCTGCTCCGAGAAGGGAAGCTCGATGAGTATAAGGTAACTCCTAGGGACAGGGGGCAAACCGTACAAGCCCCAAACTAAAGCCAACCTACTGCCAAACCGACGGCTCAGCAAAAAGTGAAAAATATCGTTATCAATACCATAATTGGTGGGCTTCACATGGCAGGGCACAGTTTTAGAGCTATGGATCAATACATAAATGCAGCTAAACAGCATTTCGAAGTGGGGGAATGTAGTAATCCCGAGAACAACGCTCCGATTAAGCAACAAAAGACGATGTCCGATGACGTCATATTTTGCAAGTGAGAGAGTATTGAAGTACATTCCCGAACTGAAGACCCGTTGGTGATCACCGTCGCCATCGGCCCAGCTATAGTTCATAAACTCTTGGTAGATAACGAGAGTTCAGTCAACATTTTGTTCAAGAAAACGTTCGAACAAATGAAACTCGAGCCGAAGTATTTGAAGCCATGTGAAGTTTGGATACGTGGATTTAATGGGACCTCCACCGCTCCGATAGGATACATGGAATTATAAGTAACCCTTAGGGAAGGAGAACGCCAAAGTGTTAGGATCCTCCACTTCGTGGTCCTGGATATTGAATCGCCATATAATGCCTTCTTAGGCCGACCGGCCTTAGCCAAATTCAGGGCCTGTATTGCACTCTGGTGCTTGTTGTTGAAATTCCCAACAGATTCCGGTGTGGGTGTAACACCCCACATCCGTTAGTGTCACTCACAAAGGGAATGCACTAAGTTCTGTGGAGCATTTTAAGGTAAAAAATGCAGATAAATTACAAGACAGACAGAAATTAAACAGCGGAAAATAAAACTTTGCTTTATTGATAAAATAGTTTGTACAATGTTTTCTTTACAATATCAGAGTATCATCTGTCTTACAAAATAAAGAAGCATGAAAATGCATATATATTCCCCATGTTTAGAAAGACCCAGCCATAGCATCTGAAAAGAGAATCCAAGCAAACTTCGACAAATCTTCAAGCTGGGAAAGAGTGACATTCCAACTTAACCTGAGCTATTATATCCCCTCCTCTACTACCTGGGGGGTGGGGGAACGGAAGAAAAGAAGACGAAAGAAAAACAGAGTCAGACATAAAGCCTGAGTAAGTTCAGTAACTTCTAGCATGTGAACATGGAAAAACAAAACGACATGAATTAAATGAATACAAGATAACACCATGATGATAGTGTTGGCAAGATTAGCTAAGATTAACACAAGATATACTAAGACAAGATGAACTGGATATGCTCTAATACTTTCGCCGCTTCGCTATTTCCTTATTATACGGGTTTCTATATCTCTGCACCTCCTAACTAGTGCCCTAACTAGTAACGATAACGTGATCCCGATCCCTGTATTTTCCACTGCTATTGGGCATCCATTTATTATTTTTTACCTAAATTTAATCTACGGTTTTTCTATCAAGTGCTTTCTAGATTCAATTAGAGTTTACGCTATTTGCTGAACGCTTTTCGGATTAAGGGTTTATGCCACCTAGTTCAACTAGGGATTATGCTACCTGTCGAACGATGCCCCCAAGTCTAGGATACACTACCTAAAGTGGTATATGTTCCTATACTTCCCCACGCATGTATCGCGAATCGTTATCGCTTGTCTAGATGCACATGTCCTGTAATGTGCGATCCGAGTCATGTGACAGGGCAAACCAAGGAATACAGAACTCGGTCGGGAGCTTTCAGATATCTGCCGATGCAGATGCTAAGGTCTGTTTTTATTCCTGTGGCTATGGTCCCACTTGACCCCTCCCTCAACTAATGAAAGGCACACCTTGTAAAATGAGAACTATACGCCGGCCCCCGGTGCCCCCACTATCCTATGGCCATCCTCACCCATAACTAGATAGCAAGTATATGGTCTTTTGGAGTTCTCCGCCTCTCCGCTTCACGTATCTCAATTGACTCAAGATGGCTGGTAAACGACGAGTTGCTATCACAGGTTTACCGTCTTCTCGCCGAATCATGCTGGCCTATCCTGGTCTTTAGGTTGCCATAAATTGCAACCAAGGCATACCCCTAGTTCTTCTACGCATACCTTAACCTCTGTGAGCCCAGGAGGATCATCTACAGCCTCACAGAGGGATACCAAGAGTACCCTCCCGTCCCCTCGGAGCCTCGGGCTTCGTAACCCAATTCGTTGGAGCCTCCTTCATTATTCAGACGGACATTTGCTCCTTCCCGTGGTATACTAAGAATTACTACTTAGTTTTACTAACTAAGATTTACCACTTAGTTTCCAGAATCATGGTTCTCTTAACTAAGGTTTACTACTTAGTTCTCTTTCCCGGCAATTTGGATTGGTTAAGTGTCATTAGTCACTTCAAGCTAACTTAACCCCCTTCATTTATCCTGTTAAACTGGTTAAGTGTTATCAGTAATTCATGTTGACTTAACCCGACCACAAACCAAGTTATATTGGTTAAGTATTCCTCATTACTTAACCTTACCCATTATCCTGTATTGGTTAAGTGTTCCTTTTTAACTTAACCTTTCCCGTCTGTTTTCACTAACATGTTATTAATGGTTAAGTATTGTACCTTCATGTTTTGGACTTAGCCTTATTCCTTTATTACAACCTGATGGTTAAGTGTTCAAGTTTACTTAACCCTACGGTCTAGCCTAGCTAACATATCAAATTGTCTATGTGTATTAACTTTACTTAACCCCACCTTCTTAGTCTAGTTAATATGTTAATTTGGCTAAGTGTTTCCTTAGTTACTTAACCCCTACAAATCTTGTCTTGCTACCTTGAGTTTGGTTAAGTGTCTCTATGGACTTAGCCCTCCCCTCCTAGCTTAACTGTGTTAAGTTGGTTAAGTGTTCCTATGGACTTAACCCTCTCATTCTAGCTCAACTGTATTAAGTGTCAGTCTGAACCTAACCCCACCCAACAGTTTAGTTATCATGTTGAACTGGTTAAGTGTCTTAGCTAACTTAACCCTACAATTCTTGTTTTAGCTTTAACTAAATAGATTAAAGCCGCGACCACTCACATTAGACAGATATTGTTGCGAATACTGGATGTGTCGGTTGGTTCCGGGCAGGTTTACATCGCAACACAGTCTAACCTCGGGTTAGGCATATTCGTGTTTTCTAAGTTTAAAGGGTTTTGATTAATTTTCAAATCAGGTTTTAAAAGTAACCATCCCGTCCATCGGATCAGTTAGGGATAGCCAGGGAGAGCAGTAAACTTGTATTTTCCAAACCCAAGCCTAGACACTATCCTCTCTGTCACCCTAGAACTTTCTGGTGTTTCATTAAAAGAGATGTTGTTAATAAATCTTTAATTTGCCTAAGTTTACATTTCCTTATTCAGGCCAAATTCTATAAGTAAATTATTCCTAATTTACTTATTTCCTAATTACTCTTTTAATGTGAATTGTCAACATTTATTCTTACGGTCCATTCTCCCCTCTATATCATATTTATGCCCTTTTGGTATGTAGACTATACCAAATTAAGTGTCACTAACCATGATTTTGCTAAACCTGACAGTTATTCCCAATTATGGCCAATTTCACATTTATGCCAATATACTTACCATGCCAAATTATCTAATCCAATTCCGATTCAACATTCTAATTCACGTCAAACTAGACTTATTACTCTAGTTCACTATTCATGCAAATGCTAGATTTACACGTCGATACTAGATTCAAATTACACATCTTATAATTCATGTCAAATTTATCCAATTTTCATTTCTATGAACATGCCATAATACATGTTCCCAATTTATGCCAATTTCCAAGTTAAACTATGTTTTTAGTAAATTTCATATTTTGCCCAAACCGCATTCCCACCGTTCGTATAATCGTGATTCAGTCTAGATTATAAATAAAGCTAGGTTCGTAGAAAATAGGGAATGAACCAAAGATGCTATGAAAAAGATAGACATACTAACTGGCATAAAGAGGGTTGAATAACGACGTCGGTTCAAGAACATGGGTAGACCTAACTTAATAGGTAAATTCCCAAGGTCTAAAACCAAAGAAAACCAAGAATAGACAGAATAGAGACGTCGGTTCAAGAACATGGGTATACCTAACTTAATAGGTAAATTCCCAAGGTCTAAAACCAAAGATAGCCAAGAATAAACAGAATAGATGATCGGGTTTAGACCCAATTTCATAGTCACAAAACTTAAGAAACACTTTCCTAGTCATGAATCACAGGTGTTTAATCACCGATGTCCTTGTTATGTCATAGGCAATAGTTTATATTTCCTAATCTAAGGCATAGGCTTAGTCAAGGAAATAATCCCCATAGTCACAGTCACAATCATAGGCAATGTTCATAGTTATAGGCAATGTCCAAAGTCATAGGCAATGTTCATTGTCATAGGCAAATGCTCATAGTCATAGGCATATGGTTTTAAGGTTCATAGTTTCATAGTCACAGTCTTATTTGTCCTCGAATCATAATAGTTCTTAATTAGGTTCAAGAGTATAGGCACTAATTCGAATAGAGAGAGAGATTTGGCATATTCTTTTATTCCTTTAATTTCATGTCACGAACAGAGAAAAATGTTCAAATCTAGAAATAACTGACTTACAGAGATTAGATTAGAACAAAAAGATGGCGTTGCTAAGATTCATAGAAAAACAGTCGTTGAAGTCATTTGAACCTCCTCTTGAATCCTAGCTTGACTTGAACCTCTTCTTGAAAATCTTTTAGTAGCATTTCCTCGTCTTGGTTTATTTTATATATATATTATTTTATTTATATATTTTAGAGGAGGAGGAGAAGCCATGTCTAACAAGAATCTTTGCAGCATAAGGGTAGAAAAGAATTGTGAATACAGAAGAAGACTAGGGTTGTTTATATAGTGTTAGGTGGACGAACCTGGTCAGAAAACGTGACCAAATACATCAGAACGAACCAGGTGCAGAAAGCTGGAAAAAGCAGGGGTGTCGACCCCCAGGTCGACACCCATGTCGACTGGGTAGTCGACATGGGGGGGTGGTGTCGCTTGTGCAGTCGACACCCCTGTCGACTTGACCTGGGCGGGAATTTTCCCGCCCTGCCCCCTGTGTGTTTGAATTCGAATTTGGCTCTAGTTTAAACTGTTTTGAACTTGGAATTTTCTGAAAACCTTGGCGGGCCATATCTTGGTCATACGGACTCCAATTTTCGAAAATTTGGACTCTATTACGCGTATTTTTCCGAGACGAATGCAATGGCGCAGCCCTTTCCCTTGATTTTGATTTTAACTTTCAATTCTGCCTTGATTTGCGAATCTTAGTGTTACAGAATTATGGGTGTTACATTCTCCCCCACTTAAAAGGATTTCGTCCCCGAAATCTCCAGGTTAGGAAGAATGTGTCCTACCATTCAATCACCCATCTACTCAACCATTCAATCACAGGCATTCATTGTCCTTAAAAGATTTCTAATGCCTTCATGTTCATATGCATAGTGTGTGTATATGTATTTATCTAATGCAAAATCAGGCAGTCTACTGATTCAGTTGACCTCCTTAATGCGAATCATGTCAATGCCATGCGTCCAATCATGTATGCAAGCATCCCTAGTTATGTAAATACTACATGCGTGCACGGCCATTCTTCCATATGCAACATCCATATGATAACATATCAGGCTCAACTTACAAACAAATACATATCAGTAAATGAGATATGAAAGCGTCCGAACTGAGCTAGTGCCTAATACGTATGCATATGCATCCACGAGCAACCATTAGCAACCACTTGCAACCACCAACCATAACATGTTTCAAACACATGTTTACATCCACTGGCTTCTACCTAAGGATCGACTAGGTGATATACTTCGGAAAGAGAGAAACAATTATGCGTAAAGCTCCTACACAAAGAAATCAAGGATGCACCCTTAAGAAAAACGGTATGACGCTAGTATCTAGCCTTCTTGATCTTTACTCCACTGTATCTTAACTAATTTAACTTCATGATTGTGAAGTTTCTGACCTCCAATTCCAAAATAAATAGATGTCAATCACGGTACCAAGTATATGTACTAAGATGATTAGAGGTCTCCCTCTTATCCACCATGCCATAACTATAAGGGTCGAAAGGTTACTACGTGCTTTTTAGAGTACCTGCCACAACTATTCATCTCTCATGCAAACCATCCTAGTCGAACTCGACATTCCTCAAGTACAAGCCCCAAAGGCCTAAACCAATATCAGACAAACACCCAAGTAATATCTCCTCCGAATTTAGACGATCCTCGTGAGATGATATAAGCAAACTTGATAGCTATCCTCAAATCCCTACTAACCAAAAATAAACTGGTCGGACCACCAATTGGATTTGAGACTCTAGTGGGATCTTTCTACTATACAAGTACTATGGTGCAGAGACTCAACTCTGGAAGTGGATATGAACAAATGCGAAGCGCTAAAACCAAAGGAAATAGTACGAACAGCAAAATTAGACTCTTCCAACAGAACTTTACTACCTTCTCCTAGGTACGCTTGGTGGTGAAAGTATGTACTTGCCCTTCTGAAAATCTTGTTCCTTGTTCTCGCCCTTGTCCTTAATTATATGCCTTATCATTCCCTAGCAAAGATACTTCCTCTTGTCTTAGGTTTTATAATTCCTTCCTTCTTTGTTAGCTAAATCTACATCCATGAATTCCTCCTACTAGGGTTATGCTCCTTAGCCAAACTCCTCATCCTCTTCCGTATGTTGACAAATCTCTCGAAAAATGGCTCCATCTTATGGAAAACCCTATAAGCTTAAAGGAAAACTGGCCGTAGGTGAGACAACTATGGCTATGGATGGAAGCCGGGGCACTACTTCGCCAATCGATGAGGTTACCTCCCAGAAAGCCAGGAGCCCCAGAGACTCAAGAAAGAAGGAGACAAGAATTCAAGGAAGAGAAGATAGTGCGTATGGCTTTGGGGAATATGCCTTTAAAACAAATCTTTTCTTTTGAAAATGCTTCTTTAAAAACCGTTTTGAAAATAATTTTTCAAATCCTTTTTATGATCTGGTAATCTTCAGCTCTGATACCACGTGTAACACCCCACGTCCGTTAGTGTCACTCACAAAGGGAATGCACTAAGTTCTGTGGAGCATTTTAAGGTAAAAGATGCAGATAAATTACAAGATAGACAAAAATTAAACAGCGGAAAATAAAACTTTGCTTTATTGATAAAATAGTTTGTACAATGATTTCTTTACAATATCAGAGTATCATCTATCTTACAAAATAAAGAAGCATGAAAATACATTTATATTCCCCAAGTTTAGCAAGAGCCGGCCATAGCATCTGAAAAGAGAATCCAAGCAAACTTCAACAAAACTTCAAGCTGGGAAAGAGTGACATTCCAACTTAAACTGAGCTATACTATCCCCTCCTCTACTACCTGGGGGGGGGGGAACGGAAGAAAAGAAGACGAAAGAAAAACAGAGTCAGACATAAAGCCTGAGTAAGTTCAGTAACTTCTAGCATGTGAACATGGAAAAACAAAATGACATGAATTAACTGAATACAAGATAACACCATGATGATAGGGTTGGCAAGATTAGCCAAGATTAACACGAGATATACTAAGATAAGATGAACTAGATATGCTCTAATACTTTCGCCGCTTCGCTATTTCCTCATTATACTGGTTTCTATATCTTTGCACCTCCTAACTAGTGTCCTAACTAGTAACGATAACGTGATACCGATCCCTGTATTTTCCACTGCTATCGGGCATCCATTTATTATTTATTACCTAAATTTAATCTAGGGTTTTTCTATCAAGTGCTTTCCAGATTCGATTAGAGTTTACGCTACTTGCTGAATGCTTTTCGGATTCAGGGTTTATGCCACCTAGTTCAACTAGGGATTATGCTACCTGTCGAACGATGCCCCCAAGTCTAGTATACACTACTAAAGTGGTATATGTTCCTATACTTCCCCACGCATGTATCACGAATCGTTATCGCTTGTCTAGATGCACATGTCCTGTAATGTGCTGTCCGAGTCCTGTGACAGGGAAAATCAAGGAATACAGAACTCGGTCGGGAGCTTTCAGATATCTGCCGATGCAGATGCTAAGGTCTGTTTTTATTCCAGTGGCTATGGTCCCACTTGACCCCTCCCTCAACCAATGAAAGGCACACCTTGTAAAATGAGAACTATACGCCGGCCCCCGGTGCCCCCACTATCCTATGGACATCCTCACCCATAACTAGATAGCAAGTATATGGTCTTTTGGAGTTCTCCGCCTTTCCGCTTCACGTATCTCGATTGACTCAAGATGAATGGTAAACGACGAGTTGCTATCACAGTTCTACCGTCTTCTCGCCGAATCACGCTTGTCCATACTGGTCTTTAGGTTGCCATAAATTGCAACCAAGGCATACCCCTGGTTATTCTACGCAGACCTTAACCTCTGTGAGCCCAGGAGGATCATCTGCAGCCTCACAGAGGGATACCAAGAGTACCCTCCCGTCCCCTCGAAGCCTCGGGCTTCGTAACCCAATTCGTTGGAGCCTCCTTCATTATTCAGATGGACATTCGCTCCTTCCCGTGTTATGCTAAGAATTACTACTTAGTCTTACTAACTAAGATTTACCACTTAGTTTCCAGAATCGTTGTTCTCTTAACTAAGGATTACTACTTAGTTCTCTTTCCCGTCAATTTGGATTGGTTAAGTGTCATTAGTCACTTCAAGCTAACTTAACCCCCTTCATTTATCCTGTTAAACTGGTTAAGTGTTATCAGTAATTCATGTTGACTTAACCCGACAACAAACCAACTTATATTGATTAAGTATTCCTTATTACTTAACCCTACCCATTATACTGTATTGGTTAAGTGTTCCTTTTTAACTTAACCTTGCCTGTCTGTTTTCACTAACATGTTATTAATGGTTAAGTATTGTCCCTTTATGTTTTGGACATAGCCTTATTCCTTTATCACAACCTGATGGTTAAGTGTTCAAGTTTACTTAACCCTACGGTCTAGCCCAGCTAACATATCAAATTGGCTAAGTGTATTAACTTTACTTAACCCCACCTTCTTAGTCTAGTTAACATGTTAATTTGCCTAAGTGTTTTCTTAGTTACTTAACCCCTACAAATCTTGTCTTGCTACCTTGAGTTTGGTTAAGTGTCTCTATGAACTTAGCCCTCCCATCCTAGCTTAACTGTGTTAAGTTGGTTAAGTGTTCCTATGGACTTAACCCTCTCATTCTCGCTCAACTGTATTAAGTGCCAGTCTGAACCTAACCCCACCCGGCAGTTTAGTTATCATGTTGAACTGGTTAAGTGTCTTAGTTAACTTAACCCTACCATTCTTGTTCTAGCTTTAACAAAATAGATTAAAGCCGCGACCACTCACATTAGACATATATTGTTGCGAATACTAGATGTGCCGGTTGGTTCCGGGCAGGTTTACATCGCAACTCAGTCTAACCTCGGGTTAGGCATATTCGTGTTTTCTAAGTTAAAAGGGTTTTGATTAATTTTCAAATCAGGTTTTAAAAGTAACCATCCCGTCCTTCGGATCTGTTAGGGATAGCCAGGGAGAGCAGAAAACTTGTATTTTCCAAACCCAAGCCTCGACACTCTCCACTCTGTCACCCTAGAACTTTCTGGTGGTTCATTAAAAGAGATGTCGTTAATCAATCTTTAATTTGCCTAAGTTTACATTTCCTTATTGAGGCCAAATTCTATAAGTAAATTATTCCTAATTTATTTCCTAATTACTCTTTTAATGTGAATTGTCAACATTTATTCTTACGTCCCATTCTCCCCTCTATATCATATTTATGCCCTTTTGGTATGTAGACTATACCAAATTAAGTGTCACTAACCCTGATTTTGCTAAACCTGACAGTTATTCCCAATTATGGCCAATTTCACATTTATGCAAATATACTTACCATGCCAAATTAGCTAATTCAATTCCGATTCAACATTCTAATTCACGTCAAACTAGACTTATTACTCTAGTTCACTATTCATGTAAATGCTAGATTTACACGTCAATACTAGATTCAAATTATACATCTTATAATTCATGTCAAATTTATCCAATTTTCATTTCTATGAACATGCCATAATACATGTTCCCAATTTATGCCAATTTCCAAGTTAAACTATGTTTTTAGTAAATTTCATATTTTGCCCAAATCGCATTCCCACCGTTCGTATAATCGTGATTCAGTCTGGATTAGAAATAAAGCTAGGTTCGTAGAAAATAGGGAATGAACCAAAGATGCTATGCAAAAGATAGACATACTAACTGGCATAAAGAGGGTTGAATAACGACGTCGGTTCAAGAACATGGGTAGACCTAACTTAATAGGTAAATTCCCAAGATCTACAACCAAAGAAAACCAAGAATAGACAGAATGGAGACGTCGGTTCAAGAACATGGGTAGACCTAACTTAATAGGTAAATTCCCAAGGTCTAAAACCAAAGATAGCCAAGAATAGACAGAATAGATGATCGGGTTTAGACCCAATTTCATAGTCATAAAACTTAAGCAACACTTTCCTAGTCATGAATCACAGGTGTTTAATCACCGATGTCCTTGTTATGTCATAGGCAATAGTTTATATTTCCTAATCAAAGGCATAGGCTTAGTCAAGGAAATAATCCTCATAGTCACAGTCACAGTCATAGGCAATGTTCATAGTCATAGGCAATGTCCAAAGTCATATGCAATGTTCATAGTCATAAGCAAATGCTCATAGTCATAGGCATATGGTTTTAAGGTTCATAGTTTTATAGTCACGGTCTTATTTGTCCTCGAATCATAATAGTTCTTAATTAGGTTCAAGAGTATAGGCACTGATTCGAATAGAGAGAGAGAGAGAGATTTGGCATATTCTTTTATTCCTTTAATTTCATGTCACGAACAGAGAAAAATGTTCAAATCTAGAAATAACTGACTTACAGAGATTAGATTAGAACAGAAAGATGGTGTTGCTAAGATTCGTAGAAAAATAGTCGTTGAAGTCGTTTGAACCTCCTCTTGAATCCTAGCTTGACTTGAACCTCTTCTTGAAAATCTTTTAGCAGCATTTCCTCATCTTGGTTTATTTTATATATATTATTTTATTTATATATTTTAGAGGAGGAGGAGAAGCCATATCTAACAAGAATCTTTGCAGCATAACAGTAGAAAAGAATTGTGAATAGAGAAGAAGACCAGGGCTGTTTATATAGTGTTAGGCGGACGAACCTGGTCAGAAAACGTGACCAAATACATCAGAACGAACCAGGTGCAGAAAGCTGGAAAAAGAAGGGGGTCGACCCCCAGGTCGACACCCATGTCGACTGGGCAGTCGACATGGGGGGGTGGTGTCGACTGTGCAGTCGACACCCCTGTCGACTTGACCTGGGCGGGAATTTTCCCGCCCTGCCCCCTATGTGTTTGAATTCGAATTTGGCTCTAGTATAAACTGTTTTGAACTTGGAATTTTCTGAAAACTTTGGCGGGCCATATCTTAGTCATAAGGACTCCAATTTTCAAAAATTCGGAATCTATTTCACGTATTTTTCCGAGACAAACGGAAAGGCATAGCTCGTTTCCCTTGATTTTGATTTTAACTTTCAATTCTGCCTTGATTTGTGAATCTTAGTGTTACAGAATTACGGGGTGTTACGGTGGGTATTGTTAGAGGAGATCAAGTTGTTGCATGAGCATGCTACATTGCAGAGTTAAAATTGCTTTGCAAAGGAAGAGATGTAGAGGCGGAAGTTGGTTCCTCCCCTTCGAGGGAGGAATCATCATAGCAACTAAAGCAAGTGCCTTTGGGAGGGTCGCCCAGAGAGTTGCCCGAGGACATAGATCCCAAAGAGGATGAAGAGCCTGGGGGCAGAATGGAGACTCCCAATAAAGAAACTGTGGAGGTACCAATCGATAATAATGACCCAGAGAAGGTCCTAAAGATTGGATCCTAGTTGGATCTGGTTCGAGCCAAGGAATTAACAAATTTTATGAAAGATAACTTGGACGTATTATCCTAGACCCATGCGGACATGTGTGGGATATTTCCCTCGATTATGAGTCATTCGGTAAGCATTAACCTGAAACATCCCCCTGTCAAGCAGAAAAGTCGAATGCTGGTCCAGAGAGGTCTGATGCTTTTAAAGAAGAAGTCGAAAAGCTGAGAAGTAACGGATTCATCAAAGATTCAACTTACCCTGTGTAACAACCCGTATTTGTAAATAACATGTTATAACATAAACTAAGGCAGAATTAAATGATAAAATCAGATCAAGGGAAATGGGCTATGCCATTGCGTTCGTCTCGGAAAAATACGCGAAATAGGGTCCGAGTTTTCGAAAATCGGAGTCGGTATGACCAAGTTATGGCCCGTCAAAGTTTTCAAAAAAATTCATGTTCAAAAACAGTTCAAATTTGAATTCAGAATTCAAATTCAGCCAAGAAAAGCAAGCGGGAAAAATTCCCGCCAACCCCAAGTCGACTGGGGAGTCGACTTGGGAGTCGACACACCCTAGGTGGTGTCGACTGCCCAGTCGACACCCCTGTCGACTTGGGTGGTCGTCCAGTTTGGCCAGGGTGCACCAGACTTGTTCCTCAAGACATGCTTTAGGGCTGGTGACGGATTTTAATGGCTCAGATCTGAACTAGGGTTAATCCTACGGCCTAAACTAACCTAATCTTCGATAAAAAGACCCTAAGACCTAGCCTAAACCCTTATTAATCATTCCTACAACTAAACTATGCCAAAATGTTTCCTAATCATGGCCTCCACCTTCATATCATGTCCTCCATCCTCTTCATGAAAGTTTGAGTGTCCTAAGCTAGTAAAAGAGCCACCTTTCTTCATCAAAACAAGGATCTTTCTTCATACAAATCAAAGGGAGCTTCTTGTTTCTCAAGACAACTTGGAGCTTGTATTCATTTGGGGTTTTTTAGAGTTCTAGTGGCTTCGTCTCAATCTTATTTTATTTTATAAGTCTTCAAAGCATTGTAAGCCCTATTCTACTCTTAGATTCTAACTATGAAGTTAAATATGACATGTTGCAAGTTTGAGTTTGGGCCTAAGTATGATTTGTGCTTTGATTCTATCAAGTTACGCATAGATTTATTCTATGCATGTTTGTAAAGCTATCACCTTGACTTTGTGCAAAGAAAGCTATGAGCTTTGATTTGAAATGTTGCATAAAGAAACATAGAAACTCCCATAACCCTTATGTTATCTTGCATATGATGTTATATGCGAATCACTAGCCATCATCCTATGTCATTTATGACCATGTTTCACCTATTTTGCTAAAGTTGTTATCATGCATGTTTTGAGGCTTATAATGTAATATGCATGTTTATGAACACATTTGCCTCATATGCCACCATGTTTAACTTGTGGCCAAACCTTAACCTCTCATGTTCCTTAATATGCTTATGGCCAAATCACGCTTATGATATTATGCATGCTTGTGGCCAAATCACACTTATGATATTATGCATGCTTGTGGCCAAATCACCCTTATGATATTATGCATGCTTGTGGCCAAATCACCCTTATGCATGCTTGTGGCCAAATCACCCTTATGCTATTATGCATGCTTGTGGCCAAATCACCCTTATACTATTATGCATGCTTGTGGCCAAATCACCCTTATGCTATTTGACATGTTTGAGGGCAAGTCACCTTTTATGCTATCATACATGTTGAGGCCATATGCTAGTATGTTAAACCCCTTTTGTCCTCAAGTATCACCATGTTTAACTTGTGATAGACTTTGCCATCTTATGCCCACCTTGTCATATTGTTATGTTCCCTCTTTGATCTATTTGCGTTGATGCGAGTTTACGTGCGATGGGAATACGTTATGGGTAGTTGGGCAAACTTAAATAACATGAAAACATGACTTGAAAATATGACATGAAAGTTTGACATGTGTTTATGCTTGAAAACATGAACGTGGACATGACATGTAGAAAACATGGAAGTGGCCAACTCGAGGTTGGGTTGAGTTTGTAGCATAAATCTACATGGAACCGACCGGCTTAACTAGTGGCTACAAACAATAGGACCCAATGTGAGTAGTTGGTCACATCGCACTTAAAACCCGAGGTTAGACTAGGTTGTGGTGTAAAGCTACCCGGACCCGCCCGGCTTAACTAGTAACCACAACAAAGTCTAATGTGAGAGGTTGGGGCGCATTAAGTTAATTAATGCCACATGATAGGGTTAAGTCATGGACCGCTTGAATACTTAACAAATTAAACGCGATGGGTTGGTAGGGTTAAGTCATGAACTACTTGAATACTTAACCAATTAAACACGATGTATTGATAGGGTTAAGTCATGAACTGCTTGGATACACTTGACCGACTCAATACATGGTTAGGATAGGGTTAACCACACTTAACCAACTTGAAATCCTAGTTACGAGGTCCTTTTCAGCCGTAACCCACTTGGGAGTATCTGGATACCCTGGACCAGGCTAGGGGGCGGCACGATTGCTGGACTGATTGTAAGAGACCAAAAGAGACGGCTGAATGGTGCACCGGTTGTTCAGGCGGACCATGGTCATGCACATTAAGTCCGGAGTTGAACTTGGGCACTAGTAGGTTTAGACTGTGCGTGCTTGAATTATGTCTGTGGTTTACACCTTAGGGCTGGATACACCCCGGGGTGGACCTTGCACAGTTAACTACATTCCATGATTAAGCCGTATGACACCGATACACGACGAGTTAGGCTTATAGGGAGCCGATCGACTAGACCGAGTAGTTGGACCTTGATTTAGGTCACCTCATGATATTGCTCCAGCTTTGGGCCAAGGGATCATTTCTTGTTTATACTTGACATGGATTGGAATACTAGTACACACTTGGTGCAACTTAACGTTGTATATGCGATGCCACACTTGATCTATCTTATTAACTTTTCACCATACCAGTTATCACCCTATGTTTCATCTCTGCTTTACATGTCCAGTTAACTTTATTAGTTTTTATACTAATAGTATATAGGACTTACCAGTCTTTTGACTGACCTGTTTTCTTTCACCTCTTTTCTTCCGTTCCCCCCCCACCCAGGTATACAGGGTGGGAACACTGGTACTTAGCTTGGATCTTTAGCTGCTTTTCTGGATAGCTCATGTACGGTTTGGACTTGAGCATGCTATGGCTTTATTCTACTTTGGGGATAGTTACTTTATGTTTTTCTCCAGTTTTCAGTTTATGTTTCTAGACTTTGTTTTATGGAAAATAATGACCAAGTACTTTGATGTAACTCGACTATGGTTTTGAAATGTTAGTTTCTACCCGCTGCTTTATTTACTCTGTTTTTACTTATATGTTCTACCTTGTGATATCTGCATGCATGTTTACCTTGTTTAACGCCCCTCCAAAGCTAGTGCCCTTGCAAGAGTGGCATTGGCTGAGGTGGGGTGTTACATTTGGTATCAGAGCATAAGGTTTACAAGATCTGAGCAAAAGGTTTTTAAAAAACTTACCTTTTGAAAAACTATTTTCAAAACCGATTATAAAGAGGTATTTTTCCAAGAAAAGTCTAGTTTATTTTAAAAGGCTATTCCCCAAAAGCCATTACCACTATCCTTTGTTTCCTCGTTCTCAATCTATCTTTTTCTTCGTTTCAGTGTGGCCGATAATTTTGCCATTCTGGAGGGCGTACCAGTACCTATTTGGTTTAGAAGGTACATGGAGGCAAGGGCGAATGAAGCCGGTCCCGCGGACATTCCTCCTCCTTCCCCCGTGGCTAACATTCCTCCCCCTCCCGTAGCTGAGGTTCCTCCTCTTCCTCCTCAGCATCCACAAGCAGATTTCGCGAAGATTTGCAAGGTCTTTAAGGCGATGGGTGGCAAGAACTTTGTTGGGACGGAGACTTTTGTTGAGGCAAGAAACTGGTTAAAGGAAACTGAGGACCTCTTTGCTATCTTTGATATAGAAGACCATTGGAAAGTTCTGTTAGCGGTATGGCTGTTGAAAGGGGAAGCTGCATATTGTTGGGTAGTCACCACCACTACTAGGCCAATTCAGACTTGGGATGACTTTAGGAGAAGGTTTAGACTGAGGTTTCTATCATTGACAGAAGAGAACCTTCAGATGGAGAGGTTCCTATCTCTAAAGCAATGGGACATGACAGCTAGGGAATACGTGGATACGTTTAATCAACATGCTCGGTTCGGTCTAGACTTGGTTAACACAGCTCAGAAGAAGGCCCTACGCTTTGCTCTAGGATTGAATGAGCCATTGCGTGGTTTGGCCATGTCTCATATATCCATGGGGGCGACTTTCGAGAGTTTGGTGAATATGGCCCTTCTTCAATAGGAAGATAAGAGTGGCAAGAAGGAGGTCAACGCAAATGAGTCTCAAGGCGAGAAGGTAGATTCCGGAAAAGGAGGCAAGAACAACAACAGCAAGGACAACAAGTCAAGAGAAAGGAGGAAGTGCAACTTCTGTGGGATCACTGGGCACATAGCCAAAGACTGTAGGAAGAAGAAAAGGAAGTTGGGAGAATGCTTTCATTGTGGAGAGTCTGGACACTATAGCAAGGATTGCCCGAAAAGGCGAGGACAAGGGAAAAGGCAAATTCGGCAAGCAGGACCCTCTTGAGGGCAGTTGCAGGCTCCCCTCGCTCTTCCAGCTTTTGATCGAGGTAGTGTTTCTATAGAAAGTAATGTTTACATTTCTGATTTCCCTGTTCGTACCTTATTTGATTCTGGCACATCGCATAGTTTTATTTCTGATCTTGTTGAAAGTTTGCACCTAAGTACTAGTCTAGTTGAAAATCCCGTTAGTATTTCAAATCCGATTGGGGGTTCCGCCCATCTATCTGCAATTTGTATGGATTTGAAAATCTCTATCTAGAGCGTAGAATTCATGTGTAATGCTTATGTTCTCAGGTTTATGGGATGCAGGTTGATTTTGGGCATGGATTGGTTGTCCAATTATGGAGCCATTCTTGATTTTGGAACATAGGGTTGCGAGGCTCATGACTCGCCTCGGTAATACCCTCAAAATCTCATGTGACCTTTAGGGTTCCGTCATGATTAGTTATCTAGAGTCCCTTGGCACTTTTATTGGAAATTTGTAAACCAATCGAGTAGTGTTCGCCACTAAGTCGGATAGTCCATTTCACTTAAGCATGGGTTAGAGAAATCACCCTAGTAAGTACATTGGGCATCATGGATTGACATTTGTTTTCAAGAGATAGTTTTTCTGCGTGGAATACCGTATGGTATGTAAACGGGGTCCAGGATTCACTAATGAATTTTGGAAAGCTTGAAGGAAAACCATGAGCACGCAGTTGTAGCCAAGTATTTTTAGGAAAAAAAAATAAGTGGAAGTGGAACGAGAGGCAACAGTGAAATGAGTTCTAACTCAAATTTTGGAAATAAGAATTAAGAGCTACGAAATTGTGAAGTTAAAAGAAGGTCAAGGCACGGTAGGATTAAGCTCGAGAAAATGCGGCTTAGAAGATTGAAGACTAAATACGCGCATTATATCTCTTTTTAAGAGTATGTCCTTGATCCCTATTATTCTGTTGAGCTTACTCGCATGCTATCGTTTAAGTATATCCTCTCGGTCCTATTCTCAATCTTAGTTCTGTTGCAAACCCCATAAGGAGTATGACTCGCCTGTTTGTGATATATAGTTGGGATAAAGATGTCCGTCAAGTTGACCAAACTATTGGGCTTTATGGGATATGGGTCATAGTTGATAGACTTACATAGAGTACTCACTTTGTTCCGTTGAAGAGCAAGAGGACCACATTAGGTCTAGCATCTGTTCACCTTCGAGAGACAGTGCGATTGCATGGAGTTCCTTCTAGCATAGTTAGCGATCGTGACCCAATCTTCACTAACCAGTTCTGGAATAGCTTGCAAAAAGTGATTTGTACGCGATGGCATCTAAGTACGGCCTATCACCCACAGACGGATGGTCAGACCGAAAGGGTGAATAGGGTACTAGAAGATCTATTGAGGCTATGCATTCTTGACTTTGGTGGTACTTGGGAAGATCATCTTCCTCTCGTAGAGTTTGCTTATAATAACAGCTATCAGGCAAGCATAGGGATGGCACCATTCGAAGATTTATATGGAAGGCCGTGCAAGTCACCAACATGTTGGTGGGAGACGACGGATAAGCTTATACTTGGGCCCGACATGATAAGGGACACATCCGAGAAGGTTGAGATTGATTCGAAGGCGGATAAAGACGGCCCAAGACAGACAGAAATCCTATGTTGACAAGCGAAGGACAGATTTGGAATTCGAAGTTGGAGATGTTGTTTTCGTGAAGGTTTCTCCTTTGCGAAACGTGGTTCGTTTTGGAGCAGCTGGAAAGATAGCACCAAGGTTCGTAGGACCCTTCCCTATCATAGAGAGAATTGGGAAGATGGCCTATAAGGTGGAATTGCCCGAGAAGCTGGTCGGAGGGCATAATGTCTTTCATGTCTCGCATCTCCGAAAGTGCCTACATGAGTCCGCTGAGGTGGTTGAACCAAGTATTCTTGAAGACATGGAGGTAGGGAAAGAGGCAACCTTGAGGCGAGCTCTGATTCGTATCTTGGGAATGGAGATCAGGAAACTGAGGAATCGTGAAGTCAAGTTAGTAAAGGTTCAGTGGAGCGAAGCCGAAGAGGATGCAACTTGGGAAACCGAGGAGAAGGTGTGTGGGCTTTATCCATTTCTTTTCGAGGGTACATTCTCGATCTCTTTTCCTAGTTAACATATCTTTCCTTAGCTATCCATGTTTATCTTATTAACCTTGTCATGAGAACCTTAGGTAGAAACCCTTTGGATGAAACATGTATTTGAAACATGTTATGCTAGATGTTTTCCAGTGGTTGTAAGTGTTTGCAAGTGGATACTCGTGGATGCATGATACACATTAGGCACTAAGATCGGCTCACACACTTTCATATTGCATATGCATGAGTGCTTATACTTATTCATGGATGGAACTTGTTATGCTATCACGTGGATGTTGCAAGTGGATGAATGTTATGTGCACTCATGTAGAGATTATAAATGATGCTAGGAATTTGCATACATATGGACTCATTTCACTAACATACTTTGCATTAAGGAGGTTTACTGAATCAGTAACCGCCTGATTTTCGCATTAGATAAGTACATATACACACACCTTTTGCATATGTCCATACAGCATTTAGAATCTTTTAAGGACAATGACTGCATGTGGATGATGTTTTGAGTAGATGGATGATGGATGGTAGGATATGTTCTTCCTAACTTGAAGATTTCGGGGACGATATCCTTTAAGGAGGGGAGAATGTAACAACCCGTATTTTTAAATAACATGTTATAACATAAACCAAGGCAGAATTAAATGATAAACTCTGAATCAAGGGAAACGGGCTGTTCCATTGCGTTCGACTCGGAAAAATACGCGAAATAGGGTCCGAGTTTTCGAAAATCGGAGTCGGTATGACCAAGTTATGGCCCGTCAAAGTTTTCAAAAAATTTCAAGTTCAAAAACAGTTCAAATTTGAATTCAGAATTCAAATTCAGCCAAGAAAAGCAGGCGGGAAAAATTCCCGCCACCCCCAAGTCGACTGGGGAGTCGACTTGGGAGTCGACACACCCCAGGTGGTGTCGACTGCCCAGTCGACACCCCTGTCGACTTGGGTGGTCGTCCAGTTTGGCCTGCGTGCACCTGACTTGTTCCTCAAGACATGCTTTAGGGCTGTTGACGGATTTTAATGGCTCAGATCTGAACTAGGGTTAATCCTATGGCCTAAACTAACCTAATCTTCTATAAAAAGACCCTAAGACCTAGCCTAAACCCTCATTAATCATTCCTACAACTAAACTATGCCAAAATGTTTCCTAATCATGGCCTCCACCTTCATATCATGTCCTCCATCCTCTTCATGAAAGTTTGAGTGTCCTAAGCTAGTAAAAGAGCCACCTTTCTTCATCAAAACAAGGATCTTTCTTCATACAAATCAAAGGGAGCTTCTTGTTTCTCAAGACAACTTGGAGCTTGTATTCATTTGCGGTTTTTTAGAGTTGCTAGTGGCTTCGTCTCAATCTTATTTTATTTTATAAGTCTTCAAAGCATTGTAAGCCCTATTCTACTCTTAGATTCTAACTATGAAGTTAAATATGACATGTTGCAAGTTTGAGTTTGGGCCTAAGTATGATTTGTGCTTTGATTATATCATGTTATGTATAGATTTATTCTATGCATGTTTGTAAAGCTATCACCTTGACTTTGTGCATAGAAAGCTATGAGCTTTGATTTGAAATGTTGCATAAAGCAACATAGAAACTCCCATAACCCTTATGTTATCTTGCATATGATGCTATATGTGAATCACTAGCCATCATGCTATGTCATTTATGACCATGTTTCACCTATTTTGCTAAAGTTGTTATCATGCATGTTTTGAGGCTTATAATGTAATATGCAAGTTTATGAACACATTTGCCTCATATGCCACCATGCTTAACTTGTTGCCAAACCTTAACCTCTCATGTTCCTTAATATGCTTGTGGCCAAATCACCCTTATGATATTATGCATGCTTGTGGCCAAATCACCCTTACGCTATTATGCATGCTTGTGGCCAAATCACCCTTATGCTATTATGCATGCTTGTGGCCAAATCACCCTTATGCTATTTGATATGTTTGAGGCCAAGTCACCTTTTATGCTATCATACATGTTGAGGTCATATGCTAGTATGTTGAACCTCTTTTGGCCTCAAGTATCACCATGTTTAACTTGTGATAAACTTTGCCATCTTATTCCCACCTTGTCATATTGTTATGTTCCCTCTTTGATCTATTTGCGTTGATGCGAGTTTACGTGCGATGGGAATACGTTATGGGTAGTTGGGCAAACTTAATTAACATGAAAACATGACTTGAAAATATGACATGAAAGTTTGACATGTGTTTATGCTTGAAAACATGAACGTGGACATGACATGTAGAAAACATGGAAGTGGCCAACTCGAAGTTGGGTTGAGTTTGTAGCATAAATCTACCCGGAACCGACCGGCTTAACTGGTGGCTACAAACAATAGGACCCAATGTGAGTAGTTGGTCACATCGCACTTAAAACCCGAGGTTAGACTAGGTTGTGGTGTAAAGCTACCCGGACCCGCCCGGCTTAACTAGTAACCACAACAAAGTCTAATGTGAGAGGTTGGGCTGCATTAAGTTAATTAATGCCACATGATAGGGTTAAGTCATGGACCGCTTGAATACTTAACCAATTAAACGCGATGGGTTTGTAGGGTTAAGTCATGAACTACTTGAATACTTAACCAATTAAACACGATGTACTGATAGGGTTAAGTCATGAACTGCTTGGATACACTTGACCGACTCAATACATGGTTAGGACAGGGTTAACCACACTTAACCTGCTTGAAATCCTAGTTACGAGGTCCTTTTCTGCCGTAACCCACTTAGGAGTATCTGGATACCCTGGACTACGCTAGGGTGCGGCACGATTACTGGACTGATTGTAAGAGACCAAAAGAGACAGCTGAATGGTGCACCGGTTGTTCAGGCGGACCATGGTCGTGCACATTAAGTTTGGAGTTGAACATGGGCACCAGTAGGTTTAGACTGTGCGCGCTTGAATTATGTCTGTGGTTTACACCTTAGGGCTGGATACACCCTGGGGTGGACCTTGCACAGTTAACTACATTCCATGATTAAGCCGTATGACACCGATACACGACGAGTTAGGCTTACAGGGAGCCAATCTACTAGACCGAGTAGTTGGACCTTGATTTAGGTCACCTCATGATATTGCGCCAGCTTTGGGCCAAGGGATCATTTCTTGTTTATACTTGACATGGATTGGAATACTAGTACACACTTGGTGCAACTTAACCTTGTATATGCGATGCCACACTTGATCTATCTTATTAACTTTTCACCATGCCAGTTATCACCCTATGTTTCATCTCTGCTTTACATGTCCAGTTAACTTTATTAGTTTTTATACTAATAGTAGATAGGACTTACCAGTCTTTTGACTGACCTATTTTCTTTCGCCTCTTTTCTTCCGTTCCCCCCCCCCCCCTAGGTTTACAGGGTGGGAACACTGGTACTTAGCTTGGATCTTTAGCTGCTTTTCTGGATAGCTCATGTACGGTTTGAACTTGAGCATGCTATGGCATTATTCTAATTTGGGGATAGTTACTTTATGTTTTTCTCCAGTTTTCAGTTTATGTTTCTAGACTTTGTTTTATGGAAAATAATGACCAATTACTTTGATGTAACTCGACTATGGTTTTGAAATGTTAGTTTCTACCCATTGCTTTATTTACTCTGTTTTTACTTATATGTTCTGCCTTGTGATATCTGCATGCATATTTACCTTGTTTAACGCCCCTCCAAAGCTAGTGCCCTTGCAAGAGTGGCATTGGCTGAGGTGGGCTGTTACACCCTGACTAGATTTCAAGTCCAACTTTGGTAAAAAAAAGGCCAATGGAAAGTGGCGAACATGCATCGATTTCTCTGATCTAAACAAGGCATGTCCGAAGGATAGCTTCTCGTTGCCTAGAATCAACCAATTAGTAGATTCAACTGTAGGTCATGAACTCCTTTCTTTTAAGGATGCCTATTCGGGGTATAATCAGATCCCCATGCATGTCCCTGACTAAGAGCATACCAGCTTCATTATAGATTTGGGATTATATTGCTATGTGGTGATGCCTTTCGGTCTGACAAATGCTGGCGCTGCATATCGGCGGTTGGTGAATAGGATGTTCTACAACCAAATCGGGAAAACAACGGAGGTATACGTCAACGATACGTTGGTAAAGTCTAGACAGTCATCCGGTCATACCAATGATTTATCAAAGATGTTTCAAATTCTCCGAAAATATGGGATGAAATTGAATCCTTTGAAATGCTCATTGGGGGTAGCATCTGGAAAATTCCTAGGGTTCATTGTAAGATCGTGCGGAATTGAGATTAATCCAGACCAAATTACAGCAATCCGAAACATTCAAGAACCGAAACAGATTAAAGATGTGCAAAGCCTTGCTAGAAAAGTAGCAGCTCTCAGCAGATTTATTTCAAAAGCCACAGATAAATGCATCCCGTTTTTCGAGCTAATAAAGCGAGGCAAGCGCAACTTTAAATGGGCTCCTGATTGTATAGAAGCTTTCCAAAATCTGTTGAATCATCTGGAAAGACCCCCGATACTGTCTAAGCCTGTGGATCACGAGGATTTATTTGTGTATTTGGCAGTATCATCGCATGCAATCAGTTCGGCCTTGGTGAGAGAAGAGGATAAGGTGCAAAGACCGGTGTACTATATGAGTAAGAAACTGGCAGCTACAGAACGAAATTACCCAAAAATAGAAAAGCTTGCGTATAGTTTGCTGATTGCATCTAGGAAGCTTCGTCACTACTTCTAGGCTCATCCCATCACTATTTATACCGATCACCCGCTCAAGCAAGTCCTACAAAGGCCAGAAGCATCGAGAAGGCTGCTCAAATGGAACATTGAGCTGAGTCAATTCGACCTGAACTTCCAAACCCGGAAGTCGATAAGAGGGCAGGCACTTGCAGACTTTATAGCAAAATTTACCATCCCAGAAGATGATGCGATAATCGAAGAAGACGATCCACCAAAGCTACTCCTTGACCCTAATGCCTGGAAATTATACACTGATGGAGCTAAAAATGATAGGCGATCAGGTGCCGGAGTGGTTCTTGACACTCCAGAGAAACGACTAATATATTACGCTCTTAGATTAGAGTTCCACGCAACTGATAATGATTCCAAGTATGAAACTCTAATTGTCGGGTTGAATCTTGCAAGGGAACTAGGCATAACAAAGCTAGACATCTTTTGTGACTCCAACTTAGTCGTTAACCAAGTTAATGATAAGTTTCAGGCTAAGTGTCCAAGGTTGATATCATATTTGGAAAAAATGAAGAAGTTGCTGGATGGTTTTAATTACCACAATATATCTTACATTCCTCGAATGGAGAATCAGAGAGCAGACAAGTTAGAGAAGATTGCTTGTTCTGATAATCCGAACAAACGGAGTTAGTTCCGATTGAAGTATTACAGTTTTCTAGCGTGGATCAGATGGAAGTTGATCCAAAACTAGAGACTGAACCTAAAAGGGAGTCATGAATGACCCCCCTAAAAAAAAATTTGATGAATGGAACGCTCCCGTCAATGAAAAGTGAGAGGCGTGCAGTTATACGGAAGGCTTCCCGATATGTGTTGCATGGCAATGTCCCATATAGACAAGGTTTCTCGATGCCCCTCCTCCGGTGCATCACTCACGAAGACATCAAGCGCATTATGAAAGTGGTCCATGAAGGCGAATGCGGCGATCACACTGGGGACAAACACTGGCAAAGAAGATATTGCGATACGGCTATTTTTGGCCCACCATAAACAAGGATGGAGCCAAGTACGCACGACGTTGCGATGCTTGCTAGAAATTCTCCAAGATTCCTAGGGCGATACCCAGCTAGTTGAAGATAATGAGAAGCCCGTGTCCTTTCGCCATATGGGGAATTGACATTATTGGAAGCCTTCCCTAGCCCAATGCAGAGCAAAGTTTGCTATTGTGGCCGTGGATTTTTTCACTAAATGGGTAGAAGCGGAGCCTTTGACCATGATCACAACCAAGCGAGTGATCACCTTTGTTGTTAAGAACATTATCTGTCGATTTGGGATTCCAAAAGTCATCCTAACTAATAATGGGACCTAATTCGACAGCACGGAGTTTCAAGATTTCTATTGATGTATCACATCGAGAAAAGATACACCTCTATGGCACATCCGCAATCGAACAAGCAAGTTGAAGCGGCAAACAAGGTGATCTAGTCCATTATAAAGAAAAGATTGAAGAGGGCCAAAGCTATGCGGGTTGACGAATTACCCCTGGCACTATGGGCCTATAGAACAACGTACAAGTCGGTGATGGGTCACACCCTGTTTTCCCTTGCTTTCGGAGCTGAAGCAGTTTTCCGGTCGAGTTAGAAGTACCATCTCATCGAACCCTTTATTACGATCCAATGACCAACAATGAGTTGCTCCTGGAATCCCTGGACATGGTTGAGGAAAAAAGGGACGAATCCGACTTACGTGCCCTGAGACACAAACAACAAATAGCTCTGTACTACAACAGAAGAGTGTGAGCCCGGACATTCGAACCCGGAGACTTGGTTCTGATGCGCGTCTTTCCGCCCCCCGGTACATATGGGCCCGAAATGGGAAGGACCGTACTCCATTTTATGAAGGCTTGATAATGGAACCTTCAAGCTAGCGACTGTAGATGGAAATGAAATCCCCAGAGTGTGGAATGCCCAGCATTTGCAGCTTTATCTGACATAAATGTGTTAGTTTTACTCTTTTGTTTTTAGAACCATGTAAAAAGGCTTAACTTGCCTGGAACAGTCCGGTTATTTGAACAAAAGATTATAAAGTGGACATAGGTCACGATTCGGCCGAACCACTATAAAAATACTTTGTGTCATTTACCTTCACTGCACATTTCTTATCTACTCTATTATTTTTGGTTAACATATACCGTTACCTCTTCGAGCTTTGTTTTAAATTTACGCAGTAATCTTAAAACAGCTAATTCAAAATGCCATCCGACAAATCGAGAGGCTCACAGTAATTAAAGCTCCAAAAGGTGCCGCGAGGTAAATCGCACTACAGATCGCACTTTAACTCCCGAGATTAGGGAGAGAGTATAAAGGACGCGAAGATAACGTCCCCAAGGCGTGAAGGTGCACCATGATAAAACCGCCTTGACATCACTCTAACCCGCTGAAGGATCGGGAGATTACAAAGGCGCTAGAGACTTAGAGCCAACAGAACTCCTGCCCCACTGAAGGATCGGCGAGCAGACCAAACAATCGAGCTCGAACTCTAACCCGCTGAAGGATTGGGAGAGTATAAAGGTGCTAGAGACTTAGCACCACACGAACTCTAACCCGCAGAAGGATTGGCAGAGTATAAAGGCGCTAAAGACTTAGCGACCCAAGAACCATTACCCCACTGAAAGATCGGGATAGTACGGATATAATCCTAATTGAACGCCAATAATCCTTGGCCAGGCACTATAATGATGATTAATTAGGAGTATACACGCACATCACTACACATTTACTTAGCATGTGTATTTCCCGATGATTGTTTTCGTTAAGATTAATGATCGTTACTTGTAACTTTAATACTTGACTATGAAAGTTTCATTTATGATTATTTAAACTCTTCTAACATGATGAATTTGCAGGAACACAATGGTGCAAAAGGAATGGATCTTTATTTACTGGAAGCAGATTTACAAAAAAACGAGAAACTAAACAAAAAGGGAGGGCCACTCTCACAACTACATCTTTTGGCCAAAGGAAATCCTAAAACAAAAACATAAGCTAATAACTGCATTCTATTTACACTTGGGAGATGGCTTTGATTTCTTGTCCCTCTTCTGTTTCTCCAACTCCTCTTTATCTGTTCTGGAGTGGTCGCTTTTCTTCCTCTTATCGACAAGAGGCTCCGGAGGAGGACTGGAAGGTTCGGAGGCAAGCTGTGAAGTTATCGATTTAGAAGAGAATCTTATAACCAACCCAGTCTTAGGGTCGATTTCAGAAATAGGGATCACGAACACATGATTCTGTTCCTCCCTCTTAAGAGCCAACTGCTTCTCCTTCCTAGTCTATATGTCGGCCAAGGTTTCGCTATCATCACCCTTGGCCTCGTCAACGATTTCTACATCATCTTCCTCATCTCCATGACCGCCATTTGTGTCATGCAAAGCAGTAATGATCTCGGCGTCTGCAGGAGCGCCAGTGCCAGACTCCATGGGTGCTACCGTAACTCTATCACTAGTTGGGCCCTTGGTTTGCTTTGAGACCTCGAAAACTTCAATACCAGAGCCTTTGAGGGACATCAACCTTTTCAGCCATTTCTTTCTCCTCTGCACCTTTTTCTACCACTCTGGTACCTACACCATTAGAAGAAAATTTTAGTGAATTGGAAGGAGATGTGGCCATGTTTGTTGTCTGTCCCATAAGACGACGACAATTTACGATTGCCTTAATGAACTGTGGAGAGAATATGGAGATAGCTTCGGCTGATTCATCTCCCAAATTTGTACTAGTGGTCCCAATAATCGGAGGAGTTGGGGCCATGGGGATCAACGGATCATCGGGGATATATCCCCCAACTTCAGCGGTTTTGGGCTCTACCCCCGAGCTCGAACTTTCGCCAACCTTATCCTTGGCCTTGAGCCTAACCTTATCCTTCTCCATTTCGCTATGGATAAGGCATCTACCTTCTTCCAAAGCCTCAGGTTCTTCAACTCTGAGAAAGGTCTGCATCAGCTGGCGTTCGTCAATCTCGTCAACCCCTAGTCGCTGCTTCTCGCCCTCGACAATTGCGTCCCATACATTGGCCAAGGTAACATGGTAGCCTGGAATCCAAGATATGTCTCGATTCTTGATAACTTGACCAAAGAAATCGAACAATAGTTCCTCAAAACTATCTATGTCTTTCTCTCTTTCGGCGAGCTTATTGGCCGCAGCAGTTGTTGACTCAAGAGCGCTTTTGGCATTGCTTTCGGCGAGAGCTGCCCGTTCCTCACCTTGAGCAAGTTGATCATTTAAAACATCCTTCTCCTTCTTGGTAAGGGCAAGGTCATCTTTTAAGCTCGCCGTCTCTTTCTCCCAGGCCTCTTTCTCAGCGGAAAAGCGATCCTTTGTTTCCTTCAGTTCGGTGTTAACCGCCCTAAGATCTTCTACTTATTTCCTCAGGGCCACCCGTTCCTGGCTATTTTAGTCAAGCTCATTGTGAAAACGCTCCCTAGCACTCTCCAACTCGGACTTGTAATTCTCTGCGTCTCGCTGAGCTAAAGCCAGTTGGGCCTGTGAATCCTGTAGTTCTTTTTCCATTTTGCACCTAGCCCTAGCATCATTATTAATTTTTACTCTGGCTTTAGCTGCATTCATCTCCAACTGGCAAATGATAGTAGAGAGTGTAACAGCATGCTTCTTCATCAGCCCGTATTGTTTAGCCGCATGACATACATACCCTATCACCTCTATGTCCAAACCCTCGGGGACTGGCTCAAGATCTTGTACAAACACCATCCTCTCAAAGTAAATATTTGGAAATTGCTTTCGCAAGCACTCTGGCCTGGCCATAATCTCAGAATTGGGGGCAATATCCTTTGCAGCAGTAGTATCCAACCACGCTCACTAGAGGAAGCAGGAGTTGTCTTCCCCTTTTCCATAATCCTGCCCTTATCTTTGTTTTTGTCCTCTGGCTCGGGGTGTTTTTTGGAAGATTGGGCGTGAGAAGGAGTGCTTTTTAGAGGGGTTAAATCTTAGGAAGTTGCTTTCCCCCAGCCGGTGGCAATGGACGACTTTGTGGCTTTCCATAACCTTGATTCGGTGGAGATCGAGGTCATGCAGAATGAGATGGATGAGAATCCCGCGGCCGACGACTATCCCTTCCCCGACTATCGCTACGAGCGTACTCAGGATCTGGAAGGAGGCTTGGTGTGCCCTCGCGAAGGGAATGGTAAGAATAACACCGCTTACGAGACATTTTTTCTACAAAGGAAACAAGTGCGTATTAGAACTATGAACCATAGTAGCAAAAGAGAGTTATGATAAATGGTGCATTTGTTTTGTGCATCCCGTGAAATCCCCTTTTTTAAATGGACCAGGGCCCGAAGTTATGCTCGTTTGGGTGACTTCTTTTTCTCCATCTGGGGCACCAGTCTTTTTGGAAATGGGAAAAATTTGTTCCCCTCTGAAATCTACTTGAGTATAAATATCATCTGGCAAAGGAATTTTATTTAATTCCCCGAGAATCTATTCCTCTGTTAATTCTTCTTGGGCGACAGACTCAACTGACGATGAAGTTCCTAAGGGAGATTGCCCCTCAGAGGTTGTAACCTCCTTTGATTCATTGGCTCATTCCTCATCTCCTTTGTATACGTTTAAATCCTCGTCATCCTGATTAATCATCAGCGAAGGACTCTTGCGAAGAGTGGTTGTCTTTACAGCTTGAGAAGTTCCTTCCCCTTCAGTCGGGGGTATATATTTGTAAGGTTTACCGCCCTCTCCAAGTCCGAATGTAATAACCCGGAAAATGTGAACCAATTTAAAAAATTTTAAATTAGGTTATTACCAAGGAATTTGAATAATTGAAATAGCTGATTTCAATAAAATATAGAATTGGGTATAGTATTGCAGTTTGAAATTTTGAATACAAACTTGGTCCGACTGTACCGGGTGGAAAATGTAACGGATTTTAGAAAAACTAAAAATATCTAAATCTGTTTATGAATACCTTTCTAACAAATCCAAAAAATCGAAATTTCATAACGGAAATCAAAAGTTATGGCCAAATGAATTTTCAGAAAGGTCGCTATATAGCGTATATAGCCCTTGAAAATTGATATTTTTCATACGACCTCGGAATTCGACGAAACCACTTTTGTTGGGTCCGGGACGTCAAATTATTGCTAAGTTTCAAATTTCATAATTTTTGAAGCTAGTATGTGAGCGGGGCAAAAGAAAATGTGATTGGTCAATTTCTGTTAAAATGGGTCGACCTAAAAATGGCCGTTTTTCAAACGAGCTCAGAATTTGACGAAACTGGTTTTGTTAGAACCGTATCGTCAAAACAAAGCTAGATTTATTTTTCTGAAATTTTTTGATTCAGTTTGTGGCCCTGGCAAATTGAAATGTACGTTTGAATTTAATATCGAATGTTTTATATTTTAATTTGAAAAATAACTGACTGTAACAGTCGAAATGGCTAACGAAACATATCCCACTGTGTCCGGAATGGGGGTATTTAGCTAGGGGCGACAGTCGTTGGGTTTAAAAAGGAGTTCGTTTGAGGAAACACTATTTAAAATTTACTATATAGCTCGGACCAATAGGATTTTTTCTTTAAAAAAAACGCGGAAAACCCTAGCCGCCAGCGATTTGGACGACGCACGAAGCACGAGACTTCCCACCAATTTTGCCGCCGCCACAGTCGATTTCGCCGCCTCCGCCAGTTGAAACTTCTGACCGGCTTCGCCTCCTCTATCAATCCGACCAAGCCACGCCTCCATCCATCAACTGTACGCGTCGAAATTCGACCAGGAAGTCGCGCCCTTTAGAGCGCCGCCGCGATTCGCAGGAGCCACCGAGTCCATCGCCACTTCCGATCGAGTCCATCGCCACCACCGCCGATCGGAAGGTGATTCGTAGCTCTCTGACGCCGTGTGGTCTGATCGAAGCAACGAGGTGCGGTTTGGCTTAAAAATCGAGACCTAGTTTTGAAGCTTTAAAAACTTTTCTGATATAAATTTCTGAAATGAAAATAACACTTTTAAGTGTTGCAAAACTTTGAAAAATAATATCTTTTTCGTTCTTTAACGAAATTCGATGAAACAGGAGACACCGTGACCGCAAGGAGGCTCTCTACATCCTAGAAGAAGCCGCGGATTTTTCTGACCTTCCTACGATTTTTAGCACTGCAATAACCAATGTGAGGAATCTAAACTAATTGTGTGAATGAAATCGTGTTGTATAAATTATATAAGCGAAGTGTAAATTATATACGCATTGTATACCTCATGTACATGTGTTGTATAAGTTATATTAGCGATGTATAAATTATACAAGCGTTGAATGAAACATATATGCTTTAAATTGTGATGAAATGCAAGTGAATTATTATATTATATATATATATATATATATACTCCCCTCGTCCAAAGACCATGGACGATATTTATTGCTTGAGATTGACGTGATATTATATGGTATGACGAATGGTTGGAAATAATTGTTTGTGGTTGATATTGTGGTTGAAAAATACCTTTGTGGTTGAAAAATAACCTCTTGTGGTTGAAAAAAAATAGAATAGGATTATGGAATTGAAAATAAAACATGCCGCCTGTGTGCGAACTAGATGCATGATCCCCATTGTCAAAAACCGCGAGGTTTTAAGGTAGAGCGAGGAGCCGTACTAGGGACGGTCCCGGTTTTAACTACCCTGCCGTTATGCAGCCGAAATTTTCAGAAATATTTATGTGTTAGAATAATTTTCATTCGTTGAAATAAATTACATATAAACTATAACGAATATTCATGTGTTGAGTTGCAATTCATTCGTTGAGTTGAAATTCATGTGTTGAATATTATTTGAATTTAAACAAATAGCTTCAGCGATAAAAATCACATTTTTATATATATACAAACTATAGAAAATATTCATGTGTTGAGTTGCAATTCATTCATTGAGTTGAAATTCATGTGTTGAATATTATTTGAATTTAAACAAATATCTTTAGCGATAAAAATCACATTTCTATATATATATAAACTATAGCGAATATTCATGTGTTGAGTTGCAATTCATTCGTTGAGTTGAAATTCATGTGTTGAATATTATTTGAATTTAAACAAATAGCTTTAGCGATAAAAGTCACATTTCTATATATATATAAACTATAGCGAATATTCATGTGTTGAGTTGCAATTCATTCTTTGAGTTGAAATTCATGTGTTGAATATTATTTGAATTTAAACAAATAGCTTTAGCGATAAAAATCACATTTTTTTATATATACAAACTATATAGAATATTCATGCGTTGAGTTGCAATTCGTTCGTCGATTTGAAATTCATGTGTTGAATGTTATCGTAATTTAAAATAAAATGAATCGACAATGAAAACTATATTTTTATTGTGAATATGGAGTGTTAAAAATACACACGTGTCAAATAAATATTTTTGATGATAAAAATATTTCTTTTATCATGTATACGCTTAGATAAAAATACACACGTGTTGAAATAAATAATAGTTTGCTAGAAATATTATTATTAGCTTTGTTCTGCATATATATACATGTGTTGAACAGGAAAAATGGATTAGCTGTAGAGTAAAGAAATTATTTGCGTGCCCGACAAATAGGTAAAACTTGACGAGTTGGCTGCGCAATTTTATTTATATACCAACTCCTGTGAATGCCATTGGATGCGGAGTGCTGGTTATTCTGTGTGAAATAATAAACGTCGCCATAGGATAGTAACAATTAATTTTGAACTACACTAAATGGCATACTTCATGACGATAGGCATACTTCATCATATTCTACATAAGAAATTGGAGCTTGTGTGATGAGGTAGAAGATTTACCATACGAGCAAGAGGCTTGTATGGCGATGACTATATACTACAGGTTGAACTGATGACTGATATGGACTATGTAAAATATAACGGTAAATGGCCAGATTAATAAAAACTCCACACAGGTCTGGAGTTGACAATAATCACGTCTCTCTAGTTTTTAGATACGGCACATGGACTATTTATTTCCACACGGAAACGGGGTGACGAGAATTTATTCTCTGGAGTGATTATCTGTACATACTCCCCTGTAAACACCAGAATATATCATTATAAATATGTGGATGCTTTTTAGGATTTATTGGGTACCTAATACGGCCCAATAAATTTCTAAACCCCTCCCCGTACAAAGGAGGTTATGGCAAAAATATTCGAAATATTAAGGCGTTAGTGAAATATTTGAAGTGAAAACGAAGTTGAAATTATAAAATGAACTATAGTTGAAATTATAGAATGAACTATAGAATCGTAATTTGAAATGATTAGTACGAGGAATCCGACCATCGGATTTTCCCGAAACCGCAACCGCTGGGTTCGCCTTGGAAATATCTTCCCAACGACACCAACCTTGTAAAAATCCAATGGTTGGATTGTCCGGAATGTTTAATTTAAATCTGAAGAAAAACAGCGCCAGAATCGTTTATATTTATATATAAATATAAATATAATTAAATTAAATCGAATAACGATGCTGTAGTTCGAATTTTGAAACCGTAACTTCAAACGACCAGTGTGGAAGAACCGACCGTCGGATTCTCACGAAACTGGAACCGTTGGGTTCGCTTTGGGAATACCTTCCTGCTGATATAGACTTCGTAGAAATCCAACGGTTAGATTTTCCGACATGTGTAAAACAAATTAGGAGAAAAACAGCGCCAGTGCCACAGCACGACCTGAAACGTCGTTTAATTAAATATGGCCATTTTTAAATAAATAAAAATGGCGAAAAATCGTTATAAAATATTATATGAAACATAGATCGCAAATAAACCAATTGGGCTTGAATTGTTTGATATTTGATGGTTGTATGTGTATGACATGAAAATAACACTAAAGAACCGAAAGATGGATGTCGAATAATATAACCATAGAAAGAATCGATTTAAATTCTAATGACGTGAATTATTTGAAAAGGCCGAGCTAACCCTCATTTCAAATAATTTATCGAGCGATTCGAATTGGAAAATACAAAGATGATTCAAGACCGACGATCTTCGTATCGGCTGGATGGGCGCTACTGAGGTTCCTGACCGGAGTAGCTACCGGAAAGGGACGGAAGCAGTAGCTGTCTGAACGTACGTGTTGATTGGATGGATATACGAGGAATTTGACGCCTCCGGTTTCGTTCAGACCCAGAACGGACTTGTAAATGGACTGTGTGTCTGACATTGGATTTTGTTGTATACTGATTGATCTCTGTTAAATATATATCTGTTTGGCGGCGGAGAATTTATTCTTTTGCTTAACGCCCTTCTCTGAGACGTACGAGCTCAGAGGTTATATACCAATGGAAATCAATCGTATGGAGTGGACTGCCTATGTGGCATGCCAAGATGCTGTGATCAAGGCTTCTGTTGCAAAGCAAAGTCTTGTGGATGATGATCAAAGCAAGGTCTACGTGGCCTGGCTTTGTGTATTTCGTAGATTCGCGAGCCTCACACCTCGGTATGAGTTAAAAACGGGATACGGACCGCTGGGAGAGCATGACGTTTCTTTCTAGCTATGGTGGTGTCAGTGACTTACCAGCCCTGACATTTATATCTATTTTTCACCTATGTGGTTGTTGGAATGCGAGGCGCCTCGATTATAGGTCTGTAAGGACCGGGAAGCGTGTGTTCAGGAATTGCCAATCCTCAAACGTAAGAGAGGACCGGCCCAGCCGAATCCAGGGTTGCCCAGAGTGCGTAGTCCTGAGGCATTTGCTAGAATGCCTCGAAGCGGAGAGGAGCTTGCCCCTTGCCTCGACTCATGACGGAAATCCAATTTCCAATACGAAATAACGGACTGGATTGTAGAACTAGTATGGCGACATAGTAGATGGTAGCTATGCCGTCTATGATTGATATTTATGATGCTATTCATTTTTGAAACATATATGCACTAGTAATAATATCAAATGATTTTGCTTTATACGTATCAAGCATATTTGGCCCTTATAAGGTAAAACTCTATCCTCCGGCTTGCGTTGCATTGTATGATGGGACCTGAGTCTTATAATGGCTTCATTCTTTCTAAAAGCATTGCGTTGTTTTAAAAGAATTCACATTGTTTTAAAATGCACTAGCAATCACTGGAGTAAACCCGTTCCGCGAAAGTGGCGTGGTCCTATGATTTGTTTATTACTGTTGTTTAACTGTTAAATAGATTCCTCATACCAGTCCCCATGACTGACTCGTTGTTTGTTTCACTTTGCAAACGCGGGTGCCCTTATTTTCACACGGGAAGCCTAGTTCACAGGTGACAGGTTGTTTTTGGCTCTGCACTGTTGCATAGAGTGCATTTTTGGCTCATGGCGAGGCTGACTTCACAGAGACGACTTTGACATTTTCCGCCATTTCCGTACTAATATTATGATTCCGCCATGGGCGATGCAGACTGGTTTACTTTCCGTACTTCTTATTGTATGTATATGTACCGTCTTCGGCGATGTAGACTGAAACCCATATTATGCCTCACTGCATGTATGTATTCCGCCTCTGGCGATGATGACTGATCACTTTCCTTTTTACTTACTAAGTTATATCCTACGCTATGCTATTCTGATGTTATTACATGTTGTGATTCCGCTGTCATACCATGTAAAATTATTCTATTTATTGTTTCTGCTATTATCTGTACTCTGCTACGATGATTAATTTATTATATTCCAATAATTATCCTTAATACTGCACCTCGGATTTTGGGATCGTCACACCGAACCTTATGTCTAAGAGACGGTATTTATGAAGGTTTTTGTCAGTGATTCATTTCTTAATCCTTAAAAAATCTGAGTTACTTTTGAGGAGGCGGGACATTCGATCTTCATATATCGATCCTTCTATTCTCTCAAAGTAGTGATCTGTGTGGAACAAAATGATTCGTTAGCACTAAAGTTATGCATTCGAATTAAACGCGGAAAAGTTGGAAACGTACTCGCTTGCAGCCACCACCTCGCACATCCGGCCTGGTGTTTTATATAGAACCAGTCAGACTTGACATCCCCTATAATACTATAACCATTTGTCATAACTTTTCTATTGGCGACCGATTCTAAGAAAGAGAAATTGGGAGCTCCTACGAAACGATGTTTGAAATGGTAATAGAACTTTCAATCTTTAAGAGTAAGTTCAGTCTGCAGAATCTCCATATAAGCAATGTACAGAGTATACAAAGCCGCATAAGCATTCGGGTGGAGTTGCAAGGGGGAAATGTGTAACTGTCTCAAGAGATCAACTACAAGAGGAGGGAAAGGAGGAATAGTCCCTACCCAGCACATGAGTCGACTAATGGTCATTTACCCCTCTGGGGCAGAATGAGGTCTATTTTCATTTTCTGGAACTTTAACGTCGTCCCAGGGAATTCCGTGTCTTAAACATATCTTCTTAAGTTTAATATTGTCTAGCTTAGAGGGTAAGGAATCTGTGAATTTTTCTATCTCCTTGGCACATAGAATTTCATCGGGAGCTCGATCATCCTCATCTTCAAGGGACGTGCTTTAAGAAGTTGTTGATTCTATATCGGTCCTATTTCGTAATCAGGATCGGATTTTTCCTCACTTGAATCTGAGGAAAGCACATCAGGATTTTGATGTATTAATGTCTCTGATTCGGTACTTTAACT
Source organism: Allium sativum (assembly GCA_030737875.1). Taxonomy (NCBI): domain Eukaryota; kingdom Viridiplantae; phylum Streptophyta; class Magnoliopsida; order Asparagales; family Amaryllidaceae; genus Allium; species Allium sativum. Next base: position 190,864,632 of record CM060915.1, on the reverse strand, counting down.
CAATGTCTGAGTCACTTGTTTATCCGACATAGCAATGTTGGCAAGTAAAAATTAGAACGTAGTTACCTGTGCCCCTGTGTGTAAGTGTAAGTGTGTGCATGTGCATACATTAAGAAAACCATGAAGTTAATCAGATAAGCAGGACATTGGCAATGGTCCGCTGTTGAGTTATGTTGTTGCCCAGTTCAAAAAGTTAATCTCGAGGGCTCTAACCTAACTGTCCATGGATATATCAGAATTACATTGTATTTTTTAGTCAACATGTGTATCGGATCGTTGGTCAAGCTGGCTCAAGAGACAAGGTTCAGCTCGTGATGCCAAATTGATTCGTGAAGTAGGACCCGACCCGGGGGAAAGCATCAGCTCGTGGAAAGGGATCAGATCGTGGGACACTCAAGCTCCTTATCCATTACCTGAATGGATCGTGACAGTATCCCTACAATCCACTTTACTTCTTGTTTCTCACGACCCGATCTGCTATCCAATTTAACACTCCGTTTTCATCCTTAATCCTTCTACCTCACCATCACCACGAACTGATGCTCCCCTAATACCACGACCCGATCCAGAGACATCGACTACACCTCATCTCCTCCATGCCAGTGCCAAGCGATCCGAACCCGAACCTTGCCAACGATCCAAGTTGGTCAACTCCTTCTCCTTCTTCCTCTCTCCTCTCCACTACTGAACACGAGCAGGTGAACCCATTATGCCCTCATCGCTCCCAAACCCTCACAAAGCTCCACCACGCATACCAGCAAAAATTTGGGTGGAGAAAAGGAAAAAAAATTACATGGAAACATTCCTAGTATAATTACCTCTTCAATTTGAACAAGGGGATGAATTAATTCTTTGGAAATCACAACGTAGGGTTTGGGTCGAAGAAGAAATAGGCGACGGTAGTAAGAAGAGAAAGAAGGGAACGTTGGGGCAAGCCCGATTTATAAAGATGAGGAGGTGACTCCTTGTCTCCCCTTCTTTATCGCGACTCGGTCCATAGAAACCCATGAGCCGCGAGCATTGAAAAAGGCCCATCAGGGCTAATGCGGCGATCCCCTCACTTGATTAGCCCGTGATATCCACCCTGGTAGCGAACCACGTGGAACCGAACATGAGAACGATTGCGAAACAAAAGAAGTGAAAATACGTGCAAAAATTTAAAAACATACCTGATAAGCTGATTTTTATTTCCTCTGAAATTCAAGAGATGAAAATTACCCAATGAACAAAGAAATGATTGAAGATTTAACTTTATATTTATACTAATCGAGGGACACGACTTCCTGAAGCTGTACGTCTTTTCAAACAGACACGGCCTTTGGTTTACATCGCTTCATGAAAGATAAATCAGTAATTTCGAAGCATGTTCCATCCTTGATAAAACATACTTCGAGGGGGTAAAATGTTGGCTAGCTTTTGGATCAAGCCACAAAGATTCAAAGACAAGTCTAATATGAAGGCTCGTTCATGAGGTTATACTCACCACGATCGTGATCGCTCCCATATTTCGCGATTCGACCCATGCAACACCAGCGCGATCCGATCCAATCCCAGGAGACACGATGAAGGCCATGACCGAGTCTTCAACAATCCGAGAGTGTAGGATCTCACGACACCTGTCCACAATGGCCATGTTGACTATTTCTCCACTAAGCCATGAACCAGTCCGAGATCTTCGGGATTTGTGCCACGTATGATCGCGATCCGCCTGCAGATGTCACCTATAGATAGCCCAGAACTTGGCAATTTTCAGGATTTTTTTGGCAATTATGAGGTCTGACTCCAACATTATTACATCTCTATTATTATTATTCAGAGTTGTCTCGAATTTATTGAGTGAACCAACATTGTAAAAGTGGGGTTGAGGGATTAATCATTGATTGTGCTTGAAATTTAAGTATAATCATAGATATAAAGTGGACGTAGACTCGTAACGCCGAATTACTATAAATCTCGTGTCTTTCCTATTTTTTCTTGCATTTTTCTGATATTAATCTCTACATAATAGAACAACTTGGGTGCTGGAGCCAATTTTGGATCTAACAGTTCCACTCCTCCAAAAATTGTCGGAAGCTCCAAAAATTCTCCGGTCTCTTCTAGAATGTAAAAGACGTCCACACGAGTCCATTATCTCTTGTTTCACTGGATTTCGACAACATAGACAAAAGTATGATTTTTATACCAAAATCACCATTCGCAACACTTCTAAGTGTTATTAACAGTTAAAATAAATCAAAGCCATATGCCACTCTATTCAGTTCGAAACTAGGTCATTGATTTTCGCGAGATTCGTGAGATTTGGAAACGATCAGGTTGCGCCACCTTGAAGATGGTCGAGAGGGCTTTCCGGCGCCAGTGGGTTCACTCAGTTCGACGGAAGGACCAGGGCGTGGCAGTGCTTCTAACGGTGAATGTTCCCGGAGGTGAATCTCAATGGATACACAAAGAAAAAATCCATTTCTGGTATAGATTTAAAGATCTTGGAGGGCTAAAAAATTCTCTAAAGAACCTATATATAATTTTTTGTGTAGGAGGAGGAATCAAGAGGAGAAGCAGTGAAGGGGAGCCACCGTCATTACAGGTGGCTTGTTGGGTTTGGAAAAGTAAACGATGAAGTGTGATTGGCCAGGATTACTTGTATTTATATTTAATTTATTTAAATCCGAAAATACCCCTCACCACATATGAACTCCAACTCAAACCCAACGACTATCGCCACTAGCTAAATACCCCCACTCCGGACACAATGGAATATGTTTCGAAGGCCAATTGAACTGTTTCAGTCAGTTATTCTTCATATTAAAATTTAAACGTTCAGTATTTGATTTGATTGCATATTATAATTTGACAGGGCACATACTCATGCCAAAATTTCAGAAAAATAAATCTAGCTACGTTTGGACAATACAATCCCAACAGAACTGATTTCGACGAATTTGGTGACTGTTTGAAAAATGGCCATTTTCTAGTTGATCCAAATTTACTAAAATTAACCAAAAACATTTTCCTTTTCCACGCTGACATATTAACTCCAAAAATTATGGAGTTTGAAACCAAGCAATAATTTGATATTCCGGATCCAACAAAAGTGATTTCGTGGAAAACGGAGGTTGTTTGTAAAATATCTGTTTTCAAGGGCTATCTTAGCTCCATAGCGATCTTTCTGAAAATTCATTTAGCCATAACTTTTGATTCCCGCTATGAAATTTCGATTTTTTATATTCGTTAGAAAGATCTTCATAAACAGATATAAATATTTTTGGTTTCATCAAGACCCGATTTATTTTGAATCCTGTACAGTCAGTCAAAGTTTGAATTCAAATTTTAAAAATGCCATGCCATTTAAGGCCTTGTTTTATAATTAAAATAAATATATTCGCTATAACTTCGATCCAAATAGATTATTGATTGCTATTATTTAATTTTTTTTTAAATATTCAAAATCCGCTAAAATAGCTAAACTAAACTTTTTTAATTGGTTCTGATTTTCTGGGTTGTTACAATCTTCCCCACTTAAAAACTTTTCATCCCCGAAAAGGAACGAAGCTGAAAGTTGTTTAACTAACAAACTCAACTTTCGTTCTGGCTTTCATTCTTCAACATTTCAGTTTCTAAGAATTTTCAAATTCTCAAAAATTTGGCTAACACCTTAAATTTTTAAAAAAATTCGCCATAACCTCCTTTGTACGGGGAGGGGTTTGGAAATTTTTTGGGCCATATTAGGTACCCAGTAAATCCTAATAAGCATACACATATTTATAGTGACATATTCCGGTGTCCACAAGGGAGTGTGTATAGATCATAAATCCAGTGTATTAATTCTCGTCAATCTATAAATGGTTTTTACGCCTTAATGACCAGAGAGACGTGTTTATTGTCATCTCCAGACCTGTGTATGGTTTTTATTAATCTGGCAATTTTACTGTTACATTTTATATAGTCCATGTCAGTCTTTGGTTCAACCTGTAATATAGTCATCGCCATACAAACCTCACTCTCGTATGGTAAATCTTCACCCTTGTCACATAAGCTCCAAATGCTTATGTTGTATATGATAAAGTATGTTATCTTCAAGAAGTGTGCCATGTAGTGTAGTTCAAAATTAATTGTTACTATCCTATGGCGATGTTTATTATTACACAAAGAACAACCAGCACTCCGCATCAAATGGCATTCACGGGAATTGATATAATAAATAAAATTGCGCATCCAACTCATTAAGGTCTACCTATTTGTCAGGCACGCAAATAAATTCTTTAGTCAATAGCCAATCCATTTACATATTTAAACATATATAATGTACATAAATGTATTTCTATCTATTTTCAAATCAGTTCAACATTTGATTAAATTTGCATAAATTTACCATTTATTCTCTTATTGGTTTTATTATTTCGATGTTATTAATTGTCTTTCCAATATTTTGATTAATCTAATTCATAATCCACCAACACAAACAACAATCAATTTGTTGTTTAAATTTTCAAAAATATACTAATTTATTCATATACTCTTTTAAAATCATTCAGACTATATAATTAAAAAATTACATCCATGAAAAGGAAACCGCAGCAAGGTAGAAAACAATACGGAAATGCAAAGTACGGTAAATGTACCTTTCACTAGAGTTAATCAGAGATATCCACCCTGCAATTGTGATAGGCTTTCTTAAGGCTCTCCTCAATTTCCCAAGTACAGTGTCGCGGATCTCCACTCCAATGCACTTTGACTAAGTGAACCTTCTTGTTCCTCAGCTCTTTAGTTTCTTTGCAATTGATCTTTATCGGCTCTCTTCTCACAGCTAATTTTGGAGTAATTTCCAAATCTTGTTGCGCAGCTTCTTCCACGACCAAGACTGGATCATGCACATGCATTCAAAGTTGAGATATGTGAAACACATCATGTATTCCAGGAAACCAGTTGGGCAATTGAACCCTATAAGTGAGAGTTCCAATCCGTTCGAGCATAGAAAATGGACCAATAAATCTGGACACCAACTTCCCTGGTTTACCAAATCGGACTACTCCTCTCATCGGAGAAACCCCTCAGAAACACATAGTCATCAACAGAGAAAGACAAATTTCTTCGTCTCGCCTCTTCATAAATCTTCTTTCAGCTTTGGGTGGCTAGTAATCGTTTCTTAGTGAATCGACTTTATCCGCAGCATCTCGAATCATATCTAGTCCTAATACAAGTCTATTGCCAGGTTCTACCCAACAAGCGGGAGATCTACACGGTCTACAATACAGTGCTTCGAATGGTGACATTTTCAGGTTTGCTTGGTAGCTTTTTTTGTATGAGAACTCAGCCAAATGCAAGTGGTCTTCCCGTGATCTGCCAAAATCAATAACACAAGCCCATAGAAAATCTTCTAAAACTCAGTTCACCCTCGCAGTTTGGCCATCTATTTGAGGATGAGAAGCGGTGCACAAGTTCACCTTTGTACCCAATTCTGCTTGGAATGCTTCCCAGAATTTACTAGCAAAAATCGGGTCACGATCACTAATGATACTCACGGGAACTCCATGAAGTTTAAAAATCCCTTTAAAATAAATCTGCGCCAGAATCTAAGCGGTTATATTTGATCTAACAGGTATGAAATGGGCGGTCTTCGTGAAACAATCTACGATCACCCAAATACTGTCATTTCCTTTCCAGGTTCTGGGCAAACTATCTATGAAATCCATAGAAATCGGTTCCCACTTCCAACCTGGAATTTCCAACGGTTGCAACACTCTGACGATTTTTCGTTGATCGCTTTTGACTTGTTGACAAGTAGAACACCGACAAACATATATAGAGATATCCCTTTTCATCGCCTTCCACCAGAAGGTTCGCTTGAGATCATTATATATTTTACTAACCCCTGGGTGGATACTCATTTTGGACTTGTGACACTCATCCAAGACTTCTCTTTTGAGCTCAAGGACGTCGGGAACACAAATTCTTCCTTTCAACCTCAGAACTCCTATGCTATCCACTTGGAAATTAGAGATTTCGCCCCTTTGAATTCTTTTGATCATCTCTTTAACAAAACTATCATCTTTCTTAAGAACTGATATTTTGTCAATCAACGACGGCGTAATGATAAGATTGGCGATGATCACATTCTTTCTGCTGAGCGCATCAGCCACAACATTGGCTTTCCCCGAAGTATACAGAATATCATGATCATATTCCGTGAGAAATTCCAGACAATGTTGCTGCCTCATATTCAGATCCTTCTGGGGGAATAAATGCTTCAATGATTGATGATCAGTATATAATACAAATTTCTCACACAATAGATAATGCCTCCAGATTTTCATAGCAAACACGATGGCTAACAATTCAAGATCATGAATTGCATAATTCTTCCCATGTGGCTTCAATTGACGGCTAGCATAAGCGACTACTTGGCCACTTTGGACTAATACGACACAAAGACCTTCTTTAGAAGCATCTGTCCATACTTCCACGTCTTGATTGCCATCGATGATTGTTACTACTGGAGCAGTTGTCAACCTTAACTTCAGCTTTTAGAAAGCTGTCTCCCATTCTAGAGTCCAATTGAACCTTGAATGTTTCTTAGTAAGCTTTGTTAAGGAACTAGATATCTTCGGAAAATCTTTAACGAACTTCTGATAATAACTAGCCAATCCAAGAAAACTTCGGCCTTCTACGGGAGTAGTAGGCTGTTTCCAATTCTGAATAGCAGTGATTTTACGGGGATCTATAGAAATTCCTTCTTTTGATACAACGTGGACAAGAAACTCGACTTCTTCCTGTCAAAGGAACACACTCTTCGGCAAAACGAAGCTGATGGAAACCTGTAGCTAGGTCCATTCTTGAAAATAATTGCGCGCCATTCAATCGATCTAATAAATCATCAATTCACGGCAATGGATATCTATACTTCAATGTCTTCTTATTCAAGTCACTATAATCCACGCATAGTCGGAGAGTACCATCTGACTTTGGGACAAATACCACTGCTACTCCCCAATCAGAGAAACTAGGTCGGATCAGACCCTTCCATACAAGCTGTCGAGTTTGAATGTCTAATTCATCTTTTTCCTTCAAGGTCATTCTTCGAATAGTGTGAACTACTGGCCTCGCATTTGGAATTAAACTGATTTTGTAATCAATTTACCTATGCGGAGGTAAGCTAGCAACTTCTTCAAACACATCTGCATAATTCTTCATGACATGAATATTTTGTACGTCGACCGGAATATTCTCTGTAACAACAGGAATAGGTTCTAATTGAGCAGGAGAAACATCCATAGCTACCAAAAGTCTTTTCTATCATAATTCGTTCATTCACATGGAATGGTTATATAATCCCCGAATTTTGTTTTTTCCTTAACAACTCTTTCTGTGCATTTGACCTCAGCTTCATATTTGGTTAACGGATCCAATCCAAAAATAAGATCGAATTCGGTAAAATTCATGATGATTGAGATAGTAGGGAACCGATAACGGGAAAAAGAAACAGACACCCCACAAATCCAAATAAGATCGGGGGAACCACCAACCGGATTACGGACAATCATGGGTGCTTTGAGCCTTTTCAATTTCAAATCCAGTTTCTTAACTGCATTACTTGCAATAAAGCTTCGTGATGCGCCTGTATCGAACAGTACTTTAAATGGAATATCTTTGCCAGTAAGCGTGCATTCTAAGATATCTGGCCTCGCTTGACTGGATGACGATGCAGGAACTTCTGCCACTTCATTCACCTATACTACTTCAGATTTCTCTAATAGCAGGCAATCCCCAGCAAGATGACCTTTCCGATGACACTTATAACATTCCCTTGTACCATGAGATTTCTTTTTCTCCTTAGTGGGTTTGAAACCACTTTTTATTCTTTTTTTTAAGGGTCCGCAATTTATCGCCAAATGCCCTTTCCGATTACAGTTAGAGCAAGTGGAAGTTGTTATTGGTTCTTTCTCAGATTTAACCTTGTTCCTATTGACTCTAGGCTTCTTTTTGACCCCAGACGTCGTACTTTCCTCAGGCTGTGTGATTGTCTCTGGGCTATCAGTTTCAAATTTCCTTTTATTGCTAGAACTACATTCCTCTACGTATCTCAAGGGACCTTGCTTATCAAGATTTTCATACTAATAGGCCATGTATATCATTTCAGAAAAAGACTGTTGCACATGTGCAGTTACCCTACTTTGGTACTTTTTTGAAGCCCGTTAATAAACCTCAGATTCTTCATCTTTGGATTTTGAATTAAATGTGTGGTGAAACGAGAAAGTTCTTTGAATTTCTTATGATATTCTGGATTGGTCATATCTCCTTGTATCAGATAGTAGAATTCATCACATAACCGCTTAGTTGCTTCTGGAGGAATAAATCCTCCATTAAAAATTTCTTTAAATCTATCCCACGTAATATTACCTTCTGGATTATCTTTAATAACTATATCCCACCAGATTAATGCTTCGTCTTTGAGTGCACAAGATGCTAGCAAACTTTTCTGATCATCTCTCAGCTTTGAACCTTTAAAGTTTTTCTTAGCAGAGCGAATCCATGCTTGTGTTTGAATAATGGATTCATTGCCCGAGAACGGTACTCCACCAAGATTACGATATTTGTTTAGTAGAGCTTCAATATCTGGTTCTGACCTACCTCTTCTACTTCTGCCACTCATTTATTCAATGTCTGCAAATAGCAGACAAAGTGTTAGGCCAATAGAAAAGGTATTTTTAAAGCATAGAGACATATATTTGAATGTAAATGTGTCTATCGGGGTGTGTAGAAAGAAATATGTAAATACACCAGATAATGTAAAACATAATACACAGGATAAACAATAATCATCAGAGTTACATAGTATATAGGATCATACTTAGTACATAATACAGTTTCAGCTTTACATAAAATGTCTACAGCGGAATCAAAACATAATATGTACAACATGAGTTGAACAACAGAAAAAGAAGGAAGTGATAGAATCCATCTTCAGCAACATAGCTATCTAGAAAGAGCCTGCTAAAACCTGAATACAAGGATACCCGTATAGAAAATAGGGCACCCGAGTTTGCAAGTGAAACAAACTATGAGTCAGTCCTGGGACTGGTATGAGAAATCTACTTAACTTATTTAATACTTAGGCCAATCACAGGACCACGCGGCTAATGCGGAAAGGTTTACTCCATTGGATTGCCAGTGCTTTAAAAACAAGTAAATCATTTAAACATCGCAACGCTCTTCACAAAAATGAAGCCGTTATATGACTCGGTTACAGTCACACAATGCAACGCAAACCGGAGGATAGAGTTTTACCTTATTATGGCCAAAATATGCTTGATACGAATAAAACAAAAGCATTTGATATTATTACTAGTGTTTATATGTTTTCAAAAACAATCTCAATCATAAGTATCAATCATATATGGCATAAATGCCCAATAACACTATGTCGCCATATATAGGTATACAATCAAAACCGCATGATGTCGTATCTGGAAATTGGATTTCGATCATGAACCAAGGCAAGGGATCATCCTTACCACTTCGAGACGCTCTAGCCCGAGTCTCAGGCAAGTACTCAGTCAAGCCTTGGATCGTCAAGGCCGGTCCGCATGGAGTGGATTAAAATGCATGAACACTACGTTTCCCCACCCTATGGGGCGCCAACTGGTCATATCCCATCCAAACCATCGGCCCCGAAGACACCGAAGTAACCGAGGCGCCTCGCTATCCGTCATCCACATAAGTAAAATGCGCGGGTGTGTAAACCCCAAAACACCACTCCTAGCTTGACAGAAACGCATGTCCTCCCTGAAGTCCTCTCATGTTTCTGGTTCATACATGGGTGTGAGGCTCGCGAATCAATGCTAAACACAAAGCAAGCTATTTAAAGCCATGCTTTGATCATCAACCACAAGACTCTGCTTTTCAACAAAAGCCTTGATCATAGCATCTCAGCATGCCACGTTGCCAATCTACAACGTCAGACACACATCCATTTACAAGTCCGTTCTAGCTCTGAACGAAACCGAAGGCACCTTATTCCTCTCCCGTATGTTCAATACAGGAGAGAGGTCCTCGCACATCCGAACGATCAACAAGTACGTCCGGACGACCACCATTGCAACCCCTTTAGGGTAGCAACTCCCATCAAAGGCATAAGTAGCCATTCATTCGATGTTAAGATCCTCGTTCTTGCACCGTCTTCATATCTTCGACTTGTAACCATCGATCAAATATTTGAAATGATAATCAACTTGGCCTTTCCAAATGATTCACATATATTTAGAATTCAAATCAATTCATATCCATGGTTCAATTATTTGACATCCATAATTCAATTCATTAATGTAATTTTCACGTCAAACACATTCAACCATCAAATATCCAATAAACCAGGTAAATTCGGTTTATTTCCATTCCATATCATTTATAATATTTTATAACGATTTATTGCTATTTTTATTTATTTAAATATAGCCAATTTATTCAAATGACGCTTCAGGCCATAACGCAGCCATGGCGTTGTTTTTATTTAGATTTGATTTACACATTTCTGAAAATATAACCATTGGATCTTTACAAATTTTATATCATTAGAAAGATCTTTTCAAAGTGGACCAAACGGTTCCAATTTTGGGAAAATCTGACGGTCGAATCTCCCAGTATAATCGTTTAAAGTTACGATTTCAAAATACGAACTACAACGTCGTTATTCGATTTATTTTAATTATATATATATATATATATTCAATTATGGCGCTCTTTTCATTCAAATTTTAATGAAACATTTAACAAAATATAACTGTTGGATTTTTACAAATTCGATATCGTTGGAAAGATATTTTCAAAGAAAACCGAATGGTTCCAATTTCGGGGAAATCCGATAGTCGGATTTCTCAGTATAGTCATTTTAAATCACGATTAAAAAACACAAACTAATTCTTCGTTATTTGATTTATTTTATATATATATATATATATATATATATATATATAAATATAATCCGTTCTTCGATTTCCAAACCATTTTCATTTCATATATTTGATAAAAATAATATTTTTTCATAATAAATATTTATTTCAACACATGTCTATTTTTAACACTTCATATATATAATAAAAATGTGATTTTTATTATTAGAACAATTTATTTCAAAAATAAAGATTTTTAGCGATTCTTATATATTATAAAAATGTGATTTTTATTGTTAAAAAAATTTATTTCAAACATGAATATTTTACATACTTCGTACATACGATAAAAATGTTATTTTTATCGTTCAAACATTTTCATTTCATACATTCAATAAAAATGCTATTTTTATCGTTCAAATAATTTCATTTCATACATTCAATAAAAATGTTTTTTTTTTATCGTTCAAACAATTTCATTTCATACATTCAATAAAAATGTTATTTTTATCGTTCAAACAATTTCAGTTCATATATTCAATATAAATGTTATTTTTATCATTCAAACAATTTATTTCAAAAAGGAATATTTTTCCAACACATGAATATTAATCAAACATATGAATTTTTCATAAAATTTCGGCAGCATAAAGGCAGGGTAGTTAAAACCGGCACCGTCCCAAGTACGGCTCCTCGCTCTACCTTAAAGCCTCACAGCTTTTGGCAATGGGGATTTCAATAATCTAGTTCGTACGCAGACGAATTTTTCCACAAAATAATCCTATTTGTTTTCAACCACGAACAACCATAATCAAATCAACCATTCGTCATATTCACCAAATTTCGCATCAACCAAAATCCAAACAATCACAGCCAATATATATCTTCCGTGGTCTATGAATGAGGGGAGTATATATATATATATATTTCACTTTCATTTCAATTTCATTTCAAATCACATATAATTTTTACAACGCATATATAACTTATACATCTCACATACAACCTATACAACGCTTATACGTGAGGTGTACAACTCTTATATAACTCATATATCGATTGTGTAATTTATACATCGTCATTCCATATCATTTATAATTTAGAAATCTCACATTGGGTTCCACTCCTCCAAAAATTGTAGGAAGCTCCAAAAATTCTCCGGTCTCTTCTATAATGTAGAAGACGTCCACATGAGTCCAATATCTCTTATTTCACTGGATTTTGACAACATAGCAAAAAGATATGATTTTTATACCAAAATCACGATTTGCAACACTTTTAGGTGTTATTAATAGTTAAAATAAATCAAAGCCGTATGCCTATCTGTTTAGTTCGAAACTAGGTCATGATTTTCACGAGATCCACGAGGTTTGGACACGATCACGTTGCGCCACCTTAAAGAGGGTCGAGAGGGCTTTCCGACAACTCATCTCGACGGCAGGACCAGGGCGCGGCGAGGCTTCGAACGGTGAATGTTCCCGGAGGTGAATCTCAATGGATACACAATGAAAAAATCCAATTCTGGTATGGATTTAAAGATCTTGGAGAGGCCTACAAAATTCTCTAAAGAACCTATATATAATTTTGTGTGTAGAATGAGGAATCAAGAGGAGAAGCAGCAAAGGGGAGCCGCCGTCATTATAGGTGGTTTTTCGGGTTTGGAAAAGTTAACGATGAAGTGTGATTGGCCAGGATTATTTATATTTATATTTAATTTATTTAAATCCAAAAATACCCGTCACCACATACGAACTCCAATTCAAACCCAATGACTATCGTCCCTAGCTAAATACCCTTATTCCGGACACAATAGAATATGTTTCGTAGGCCCATTCGAATGTTTCAATCAGTTATTCTTAAAATTAAAATATAAAACATTCAGTATTTGATTTGATTGCACATTCAATTTGCTAGGGCCATATACTAATCCCAAAAATTCCAAAAAATTAAATCTAGCTATGTTTCGACGATACGATCCCAACAAAACTTATTTAGTTGAATTTGGAGACTGTTTGAAAATGGCTATTTTCTGGTCGATCCAAATTGATTGAAATTAACTAAACACATTTTTCTTTTCCAGGCTCACGTACTAACTCCAAAAATTATGGAATTTGAAACCTAGCAATAATTTGACATTCATGATCTAACAAAAGTGGTTTCGTTGAAAATGGAGGTCATTTGTAAAATGTCTATTTTCAAGGGCTATAATAACTCCATAGCGACCTTTCTGAAAATTCATTTAGCCATAACTTTTGATTCCCGCTATGAAATTTTGATTCTTCAGATTTGTTAGAAAGATCATCATAAACAAATTTAAATATTTTGGTTTAAACAAGATCCGATTTATTTTGAATCTTGTACAGTCAGTCAAAGTTTGAATTCAAATTTTCAAACTACTGCGCCATTTCATACCTTGTTTTATAATTAAAATAAATATATTCGCTATAACTTCGGTCCAAATAGATTTTTGGTCGCTATTATTTATAATAATTTATTTTAAATATTCAAAATCCGCTAAAATAGCGAAATTAAATTTTTTAAATTGGTTCTGATTTTCCAGGTTGTTGTAGATTTATTTCGTACTCTGGTGTAGACTGTTGTAATAGCAATGAAATGTTCTGTTGTTTATGTTCTAATGCATCATGTTCTCAAAACAATCCACTGTTTTCCATTTCTTAGGAGATCGGGGGATTTCGGATCGCTTCTTTTATTGATGACTCATATATATTTCACTGGTTATATATTGGGGGTAGCCTTCATTGTAAACCCATCCTTGCATAGAGCCAGTGATCCCCAAATGGAATGTCTCTCCTTGTTAAGCCTAACTTGATGTTTGGATTTGTAAATTATTATTTTTTAATCTCTTGTAATTCTCTCATATGGAAAAAATCTTTCTCTTTTGTACTAGACGTACACTATATCTGTAACGATCTAGATTTTTCTGCAATTTGTTTTGAATATTTAAATTGGTCTTAAATAGTATATTAGGAATATTAATGGATTATTAATATTGAATTCGTTATTGAACGACGATTAAATGATATATTTATATTTAATATAGAACGAACTCGAAACAGTGCGGTAATTCGTAATATCAAATTTAAACTTCAATTGATTTTACAGAATGCGTTTTATGTCGGAATTCTGTGAAACAAGAAACATTAGAATCGAATTGATTATAATTTTCTAACGAGAGGGAAAAATCGAGACTTTTTGCTTATATATTGTGAGATATGTCCAAATAAAAATTTAAAATACTCGCTATGGAAATTGTTAATAAACGATAATGTTTATTTAATTATTTTGATTATGAATTACTTTGAAATTCGAATATCGTTAAAACTAGAATACATTAATTTTGAGTTATAATTCTATATTGGGTGATTAACATGTAAAAGTGCTTATTGTTTATTTTTATGCTCACATCTTATCTTTATTGTAAATAAATAAATTTTACTTTGAGTATTTTCATGTGTTTTTATAGGTTGTTCACCAATCCTCATGCACCCCTAAAAAGAAAAGATACTATACAAGAAGAAGATCAATTTTGAAGATTTTATCGTATGTTGCTTTTGGAGTCTAATATGCATCCTTGTTTGGAAGAATTAATCACATGCTATCTGATCACCAATCAATTAGCAACATGGAAGGCATGATAGAATCGTAAGATATTCACCATGATATGCTCAGATATCCTTAAAGATTATTTCCAGACAAGCTCAATAACGAAAGGCATGAGATATGCTAAAAACTCTTGGTAAAAGAGGCCTATTTGTTCTTTGATCTGGTTTGGGTTTGGCCAATCTCACCTATAAATATACGTTGTAACCATTGTAAATGGTGTGCCATTATTTTGTATTCTCCTTTATTCTAAACAAATTTTTCTTCATTCTAGTTTTATTATTCTTTTCTTTTATAACAATTTTTGTTATCTACTCAATTAGTTTTGGTAGAACACGAATTGTTATTTTCCTTTGCATATTGGGATTGGTCGTTCAATTAGATTCAACGGCAATACTAATTTAATTTCTGTTGTTGTAGTTTTTTGTTTGTTATTTCTATTTTAGTAATTTGTTCTCTGTTTTAATCATTGAATTTTGTATTGATCTGATTAGATTCAGATCCATAATAAATTCAATAAAGAAAAGCCCTCTGCGCTTTTTCCTTTTCTTGAGCTGTCAATAACTATCCTTTAGTTTCCTACGTCCCTTTTGCCGCTTCAAACCCATCTCCAAATATTGTCTAACTCGCCTAAGAATGTATGAATAATAAATTTTAAAACACCTCCTTCTGATTCGACCTGGATATTACACGATTTGTGCGCTTGTAGTATTTATTTTAAAATTTGCGCTTTTCTAATCCATAGAGAAGCGACGATCAAGTTTTTGGCGCAATTGCCGGGTAGGCAATAATTAAATTTTATTATTTATTTAACTTATGATCCGTGCTAGTTTTTAATTTTCCTTGCTTTTGCGTAGTCATAAAAAAAAGAAATTCCTTCCTAGTTTTTATTTGATTTCTTTCCTTTTTATTTCACAATCTCTTTCTTTTTACAAGTTCTAAAAAAAATATCTTGCCGAATTTTCCGTTATTTCCTTGCTTTTTTCAATCAGTTCCTTTTCTTTTATAATTTCCTCTCTCTTTTCTAATACAATTAAAAGAAACAAAACAAAATCCTTTTCCAATTTTTCCTATCCTACTTGGTATCTTTCCTCTGTTCCCCCGATATTTCTTTCTTTATCTGCTTGTGTTTCCATACGCCATCAACCGTCGGCCCATACCCAGATCCAACTCTTACAAATTCACCACGTATCAATCAACCCATCCACGCATTGTTTTCCACAAACAAAATTCTACCATCTTCCAGATCAAAGCTTCAAGTAGTCGCTACCACCACATCCAAAATCCTCTTACTTCCCTTTATACCACCGTTCACCATAACAAATCCAGATGCTTGCTATTTAAGTTCAGCCAATACCTCAAAACAAATCACGCAGAACCATTAAGGCCGTTGTCACTTCTTCACCTATTCCCTCCCCATCACCAATTCCACGAACTCCTCAATCCACAGCACAAACTTTGCCTTCGTACATACCTTACAACCGAATATCATCCATAATCGAATTCGTTTCCGCACCATCACATAACTGAACCCAAACATTCACCGAGCAGCCACCCTTCATTCTCCATACCAAAAATCGAACTCAACAAAAACAATAGTCACCCCCATTCCCTGCTTTCCCCCATGCCAGACAACCACTACAACTCAGATCTTGCGCAAACCGTCAAACACATCCTCACGCTCTTCAACACCACCATACCAAAATAGTCAGACCTCAGCACCCCCATCAAACTACAATTTCGAATTGAACTGTAACTGTTCACTAAATTCATACCCTAACCGAAGCACTTACAATCTGCGTAGTTCCTGAATCCGAATTGAAATTTGATCTGCAATTCAAGACACAAAAATCCGACTTTAAAATTACAGTCTTGTCCACTTCGAAAACCCAGAAAAAACCGAATCTAACATCGGATCATCTTCGATTTTAAAAAAAGACTGGGGAATCTTTTCTTGAAACATAGGAGAGATCGAATTTTTTTGGTGACTTGGAATTTATGAAGTAACGTTTGGTTATCTGTTGGATCATGGCTAATTTTTATAAGTGCGTGGCCATCTTGGGTGCACTATCCAATTTTTTTGTGTTCGTTCTGAGTCTTAGTTTTATTTTATTTTATTTTGTTTGTGTTTAGCTTAGCTTAGTTTGTTTTTAAGTATTTTTTTAGTTAATTTTATTGTTATTTTATTTTGACTACTAGGTTTTTAGTTTAGTTTTATTTTAATTTCGAGTCATTTCTTGTTTTCTTTCTAACCATAGGCCAATGCGAGCATTGTTCAAGCTAACAAATAAGAAATCAGAGGTGAGGCGATTGCAAATGGTTGATTGAATTATCAGTGATATTCAATTTCTCTTGAAGGACGACCATACCCCACGGTAAAAAAATTTGAACTCTGTAGGTGCTCTACTACAAAGAAAAATAATATAGACATTGCTTTTAAAATTTTCTACAAGGGGCAGCGGCTTGCTTGTACAATTTTTAATTTCTGCAATTATCATTGTGTGATTGTTGTTTTTATTGCATTCTGAAATAAATTTAGTTATGAGCAAAGCCCAAACAAACATAAGGTGAGGAAGTCAATACCTTTCCTTGATAGCAAAATAATTAAACTCTGTCATTTGCATACTCCTTAGACATAAATTTAAATTGATTAGACGTTGGCCTTAGGAGGAAAAACTCAAGCTCAATAGGACAAACAAATTGGGTTAAATATCTTAGATTTGAAAATTTATTTTTCTGTGTGGTATTCGTTTTATTCCTTTTGTATATGATGATGATACATATTACATCAGGATTTTTTCAACATTCTAGCAACTTTTCTAATCTATTTGTTTAATTAGATTTGCAAAATATTTAACTACAGGAGCGTATTTTGTGAAATTGATTCTCTCAAGGGTTTGATCGCTAATATATATTAGTTCAGTTTATTGAACTTCTAGCAAAAGACGTTGCATACTACCCGTAAAACATTTGTCGTACCCTTTAGTACTTATACTATACGTGAAAAGCCATAAGACCCTCTTCCCCCTTCAAATCAAGATTATCAAGTAATAAGATATACTTTCGTTATTTATTTCAATTAGGAGCTTCTTATGTCAACCTTAAGTCTAGGATTTTCTCTGTTTTCATTTAACAACGATGAGTGAAAAAGTGTTAGCCAATTGTTAGATCCAAAATTGGCTCTAACACCCAAATTAATAACAATTCTATTGAAATGAAATCAAAAACGATGAAAACACACGATTTATAGTTGTTTGACGTTAAATAGCCTACGTCCACTTTCTTCTTTTTGGATTGATGCCTTAAATGCAAATACAACAATGATTTTCACTCAATTCTCACTTATCTAATATATTGATTCACTCAATTTTCTTCACAATATGATTCAAAATATGATTGTAAGCTGAGTAAGTTAATGAAACTCGGATTGCAAAGGAGTTTAAGTTCTGAAAATGCTAAAAGATCCCTTGAAATGATCTTTGGAGGTGTATTTATAGGTGAAAAACCTCCCTGGGAGCGCTCCGGTTCGGATATACATAGCCTCCATCCCACAAAAGTCAGGTTCGGATGGGATATGATGGTGACAACACATCAGGTAAATGGTGAACGTGGGGAGAACGTGGGCATAACCGCTCCGCCTTTTCAAAGATCATGCGCTGCAACTGTTGCTGCTCTCCTTCTGATCAGACGCGTGCTGGAGGGGAGGTGCAGATCGGTGCATCCGATCCGGTCCGATTCTGTCTGAGTGCTTTTGTTCTTCACTGTTTTGGTTTTGCCAGATATATCTGATCCGATCCGGACTTTAAGTGCATGTTCTTCTAATCAACGTCCTTCATAATTTTAGTGTTCTAATTTTTTGTAGCCTAGTTCACAAAATAGGCTAACATTTTGCCACCTCGAAGTGCACTTCTATTGAAGATGGAGTGTGCTTTGAAATTGTCCATCCATTGGTTTCTGAATTAAAATCACTGAATAGTTGCATCAATTCGCCCGTGAAGACACGTTGCTTCATCAAGTCACATCTCCTGTTTTATATAAATATATGACGCAAATACACAAATTATTTCCATCGTTCAAAATAACTTGGATAACTTCATTTACCATCCGAGTAGCTCCTCAAGGTAAAATTTAATAATGCATACTTATCGGATTATTACTTCTTCTTTGGGATTAGCTTTGTAAGTTAACCTTTCCTTTGGATCTCACAGTTGTCCGGTCTGACTCGAATTGAACCTGCATACCCTCACAAACCAGCAAGAGAAAGGACTTCTTCCACAATGAGTCAGCCCAATCGCTAGGGGCCCACGAGGAATACGAATAGCCCAATCACTTTATATAAATTTGCTGAAACCCTCTCTTCTCTTTATTTTACATCGCCTCCTTCTTCGTCGCTCAACACAAACCCTAGCCCCCCAAACTTTATAATTCGGTTTAATCTTCCTATCAAATTGGCAGGCGGGGTTTAAATTGTTTAATCAACTCCGTCTTACTCGATTTATATCTAAATTTAGTAGTAAACTTGAGTAATTTTGCTTGACGGTCATGTCAGTTTCAATATTGAGCTTACCATTCCTCACCATCATCACTGGTGGTTTCGTCGCCACCTCGAAATGGCTTGTGGAGGAAATCGGAGTTGATGTTGAGTATACTTATTCATGGGGGATTGGTTGCGATGGAAAATTTTGAGGCAGGTAAAGAAGAAGAAAGAAAGAATGGATTCGGTTCAAGGTGAAAAACAAATAAGAAGGAGAAGTAGCATATTTATTCAACCGGGTCGGGTCGGTAGAACTGATGGCAATCGCAAAGGGAAAGTTAAATTAGGAGGATGAGCATGAGGGCATAAGGGCGGTTTGGTTCGGTGTCAACAGAACCAGTCTTTATCATCTTCTTTGGAACTTATCTGATCCGATCCGTTGCAGTGAAATACTCAAATTTTTTGGCTGATGATCTGGGCGCTTGATCCGATCCTACAATACCCAGGACATCCTACCCGATTCGATTTTAAGATAAGAAAGGGGACTCGATCCGACCCGATCACAGCATGTGCACCTGGACCAACCTGAAACTATATCCACTTAACTTCCGAACAAATCCAAGAGGAATTATTAAAAATAATTCAGTTAACTTAACCAATGTTGGCCGTAGTCGATGACTCTATGGACAGTTAGGATAAAGCCCCTCTGACTTGACTTTTGGACTGCTTATAAATATCCCACTACATTGTTCATCTTTGTACTGCACTTCTTTATTTAACTACCTCATGTTATTGCATACACGCTTGTACACTTTAACTCACACACATGCACAGGGGAACACGGGTAGCTTTACTCTATATCCCACTATTGCTTCCTTAGTAGTTTTGTGATCATGTCAGAGAAACACTCATCTAGGTTAGCAGAAAAGAGAGAAGTTGAAGAAACTTCAGAGAAACTCGCTCTTGATGACATATCCTCTCCTTCAGAGCCTGAATGGGACGATGAGGGCCCAAATTATGAAGTGGAAGCACATAGTAGTGAAATACCTTCTGATAGTGAAGTTTCTCTTGGTGATGAAGATGATGAAGCGGTAGGAGATGATCGTGCTCCCGATGAGTTTAAACTGCCACCACATTGGAGTTGCCCAAAGAATCTGTTGAGTCGACGATCGATGATGATAGACTTGTCCGAATATGTCTAAAACATGGGATATTAAAAAGAGATACCCTAGTGTCGTCGAAAACAAATCTCTCCCACAATCCACTGGAAGGATTTATGGCAGTTACCCATTTGATGTGTCCGGTTAGGGCTATTCCACCATTTCCGCCTTTTTTTGTTGATTTTCTAAGACAAATGCGGATTGCACCCATGTAATTACATCCCAACTCTTATGCTTATTTATACACCTTATATATAGCATACAAAGAAGTTTTAGGTATGGAGCCTACCTTCGATGACGTCCATTTTTTTTTTATAATTTCAAGCATAGGACTCGAGAGACTCCCTCCTTCTCATCATTTGAATCAGTCCCGAGAAGGAAAATTATTTATGTTCCATTTAGCAGCAAGGCAGGAGATTCTAAGCTTGAATGGTTTTATATCAGACAGCAGCCGGGGTGCGCCAGTAGATGGACCAAATCAAGTAAGGCACCTACTTCCTAGATCTCAATTTTAAATGCTCACGCCAACACATTAACTTGCTTTCTTTCACATTCGCAGTTGATAACCCAAAGCCAATATCGGACCAATTATACTTTGATCGTTTGCATCGGCTTCTCAATGGCGATCAAAAGTTCCTAACCATCACTAAAGTTCTTATGGATGAGTATCTCCATCATCACGGGTTACTATCTATTTCTCGTAGTATAGGTCATGGGACGGGTCCATATGTGTACATACCCCCGGTAGACATTATTCCTGAGACGAGTGAGGGCTCGAAAGGTCCAACAATACCTCTTCGGACTTCACGTTCTCCATCTTCAACTCATGATGATGAATTAGCCAACATAGCTGAAAAACATAGAGAATGGTATACCATCCCTAATAACGCTATTTCTCCTGAGAAGTCAACATCCCTAAAGAGCTGCAAACAAATGCTTTTCAAGGAGATGCTCCTACTACCGACGATTCCACATTTAAGGGTTTAGGAGATCTTCACCTGCCTGAAACCATCTATACTTCAGAGGACTTTGGCAACAATCCTTTAACTTTCACTTCTTCATAGGAGACTACTCCCATGAAGGCCAAAGATCCCGCTCATGCTAGTCTGGATTCAGACCCGGGTTTGTTGGGGGAACACCACTTAGGACGCACATAACACATTAGCACCGCATGTCACAACACTCATGTCTTATGCGAGCATTGATTCTGAATTACAGTTATATTGTTGTGCAGGTATAATGTCTCGCCCTTACTATGATGTCAGAAAAATGCGCCGTGGCATGTCTAGACCTCCTTTCGATATCGAGCATGATCGCCGTGAGAGCCAGGGCAAAGATGATAGAAGGCCTCATGATTCTCATCGACCACACACCTCATGCTCTCGTTCCCCTGTCTGGTTGGATCCAGACAGGTATAAGAGCCACCAGAGTCGTCGTGGAGAAGATACATCACAATTCAAAGATCAAACTTCTCTTCAAGACAAATATAGTTGGGAAAAAAGTCCATCTAAACATACCGATTCACAGGACAAACAAAAAGTTTCAGAGAAGCGATCTAGAAAAAGTGATGCAGCCACTGTCCCTACTAAGCGGAAACACGTTGAACTATCATACTGCAAGCCCCCACCAATGGATGCTGATTCCAAAATTAAGATGGCATATCTAGAGAAGCAGTTCCCAGATCACTACTTTGAGAATCTAAATTTTTACCCGCACTTGAGCCTATTTCTTCAAAGTGGGCAGATGAGGCTAAAGCAAAGACTGACAATGTTGAGAAACAATACTCGAAGACGTACAAATATTCACGCAATCTCTCCAGAATCATTCAGGCCTTAATTACAAACATTGATTCAATGAAAAAGGCTGCGGATTCCAATGAGAATGCCTTGAAAAATTTGGAGAAGGACCTAGAAGACACACAGGCTCAACTCATCGTTGCTCAACGAGATGCCAACAACTTCAAACCACAATTTGAGGAATTACAGAAGCGTTATCATGACTTGCTTGAATCTCATAGTCAAAAAGGTTTGGAGTTGAAGAAACAAGCAGAAGATGCTAAGTCGAAAAGTGTCAAAATGCAACTGGCTTACAATACTCTTGAGCAAGAAAAGGCCGAGTTAGCGAGGAAAAAAGCTGAACTGGAGAAACAAAATGCTGACTTGGAGTCCAAGTTAGTTGAAACCGAGAATAAGGCTTCTCTAGCTGAGGGGAATGTGGATAATGCCATTAAGTCTGCAGAAGAAACCAATAAACGTCTATTAGAGGCTCAAGAAGAATTGCACGGTTTTGGCGAACTATTGATTGAATTCTTTGCACACATAATTCGTCGCCGAACATCTCTTTTATCGAAGACTATCCGACTACCTTAGTTCACGTATGGAGTCAAATCATAGAATGGGAGAAAGAGGAACTTAAGGTAGACTTCGTTGATGAAGACAAACTTTTGGAGAAGTATCCGAGAGATGATGAACCGGCATGCCTGGCCGAGGGGCGTCGCCTCATTGCTGCTATGGAGGAAGAGAAATGCCTGGCCAAACAAAAGAATATCCTTGAAGTTGGTTCTTCTCTGCTACCGCCGAAACTATTGAAGTTGAGGGATATGATACCGAGAATATGGGAATTCCTAAAGCATCTCTTTTATTTCCTATACCTGAATCAGCGTCAGAGACGGCAGCCACCCCAATTGAGAAATCATCAGAAGGTATTTCTACCTGTTCACCTCAATTTGTCAAGGCCGTCTCCACCTTTCATCACATCATTGGGAAATCGATCAAGGATCCTTTATTTCCTCCTCAGTTGATAACTGTTGCCTGTCATTCTGTAGGTGCTGGACCGGCCGAGAAGATTGATGAGCCTCGGGAGCCTCTATTGGAGAAGAATCCGTGGAAAAGGTTCGGGGAGGACAGGATAAGGCTACCTTCGTTGAATCTGGTAGGGGAGTTGAACCGTCTAAGGACGGCACTTCTCATGATGATGAAATGATAGATGCCTTGGAAGACGACGATGGTAATGAGGGGCACGAAGAAGATCCTGATGCGGCTATAATTGTGGATTCGAAATGTGCTGATGACGTGATTTTGGATGAAATGAAAGCCGAGCATGACAAGCGCATGCAGCTGAAAGTAGAGGACTTAAACCACAAAAGCCTTAAGCCCCTTGCAGTGGTGGATCCTGGATTGAGGTTAGTTGTTAAGATATCAACTGGGCCAATTACAAAAGAGCTTGCTAAAAAATCTTCTCTTGATTCCAGTGTTCCGACTCTTGAGATGAAATCTACCAATTCTGGTACTTCAACTACAGAGAATAAAAGGCCAAAGCGTCTCATGTCTGATGCTGAAAAAGAAGCTAGAAATGCTTTTATGGCTGGTAAAAAATCCAAGTCTGCTCCAAAGCCCAAGTGATAATGTGCTTTGTTTCATTTTATCTTGATATTCCACTGGTATGCTAATATTGTAGTCAGTGCGGCCCTCACGTCTTTTGCTTAGTCTTCCTGTATAAACTCACATATTTTTGACTAAAGTGGTTTATTTCCGACAATGTCTGATATTCGTAAATTTTAACATTTAGATAAAAATGCAAACGAACAGCATGTCAAATCACAGTTATATAGTAAAGTCGTTATTAAGGGAAATATGTGTACATATATATACTGTTGAAATCAAAAGTTGGTTACTAGTGACGATCAACCCCCAATTGCGTGATCAACAAAAATATAAAGATTAAAAATGCAATAAAAAGTAAAAGAACGGGGAGCACACACAGAGTTTTTATAGTGGTTCGGCAGAGACAATGCCAACGTCCAATTTATATATAATTTCTATTTTTTTAATTATAAGTACAATGTCTTTTCTTATTTGAAGAAGAGAAAGAAAATGACTATCTTCCTTTCTTATTTTTTTTAGAGAGATTGAAGTGATGTAGAAATGTAGAGATGAAAAGCTTGGAGAAAGCCGTCTGGCCCAAAAGTCCGTAAAAGTCTCTTTTCTTCCTCTTTAAGCTTAGGGGTATTTATAGGTGCAGAATGCAGCTTGGGTTGTTGCGGTATGGTCCGGCCATTTCGGGAAAGCCTGGACACGTGCAATCCATCTATTGGCTTGAATTGCGGCTGAAGGACTGATTCCATTGTTCATAAATAGTATCCTTGGAAGTTGTGACTAACGTGGCATCCAGGGAGAGGTTCATTAAAAGTAGAGCTTTATCCGTATACGGTTTGACCGACTTTATTGCCTTGAAAGTCGGGAAATCATTTGGACTAGCTTTGTAGAAATCATCCACGCTGGTCCGAGATAATCGGTCGTCGAGTTCTTTCAGGAGGTGCAAAACTCGGTCGTCCTGGTGAGCGATTCTTCCGGTAATGCACAGTCCATCTGACTGAGTTGGACTTGGGCCGATGTGCTGTTGCTTTAGGTTTTGCCCCTACCGGGCCTCGTGAAGCGTGACTTGCATATGATTTGCACATTTGGACTTCGGTCCTGTTCGTTGAGACTCATGCCAAAAAGAGGGTTAACAATTTGCCCCTCAAAATGCATCTTCATCGACCGAGGGAGATGTGTTCTAAAATCTGAACCGAAGCACAAATGCTCGAGCTTCTATGGTCACACCAGACCATATTGAGGCCAGAAAACCGACGGTCCGATGTTGTATTAATGCCAGAAATCCGACGACCATGCCAGGTCGTATTTAAGTCCAGAAAACCTACAACCATCAGGAGCCGTATTAAGGTCGAGATGATGATTTCCATTTGTACGAGAGTTGGTTCCTGCAAATACAAAACAAGCTATCTTCGTTTTGGAGGCGGGCGATGGGTCGAGTATTTTATCCTACTTGGCTTTAAAGGGTGGCGAGCATCAACAATGCTCGGCTTAGGGGCGAGTATAAACCATGCTCGGCTTAGAGGGTTGCGAGCATCAACCATGTTGGGCTTAGGGGCGAGCAGAAACCATGCTCGGCTTAGAGAGGGCGAGTATTAACTCTACTCGGCTTAGGGGCGAGCATAAACCATGCTCGGCTTAGAGAGGGCGAGTATTAACCATACTCGGCTTAGGTATGCTTGGCTTAGGGAAAGTGTTTCTTATGCTTGACTCATGTTAGGTTCGTTAGTTTAGCGAGCTACGCATGCTCGTGGTGTAAAGAAGAGAGAGTTGGCCACACTCGTATTTAGGAAATATGACCTCACTAACTTGAAGGAGTAGGTGTTTAAAATGGTGGTGGGATTTCGCGCCGACCACACAAAACAGGGGGGCGAGCATTATCCCTGCTTGGCTTTAAGATTTGACAACATGATCTACTTCTACAAAAAGTAAAATTCAAAACTTCTAAGCAACTAAAGAAAAGAAATTCTACGAGGACAGCTATTGATTACAGAGCATTCTCAAGAGCTAAAATCAAGGAGTTTTTGATATTGAAAGAAATACATTGAATGGAAAGTTAAAAAATCCAATTAATGATAATGCTGCGAGCGCTAGTCTTAGGGTCCTTTCCTTTCCTAGGAGCTCCTGGACCAGCCTGAGGAGCTTGAGCAGAGGGTCGCGGCAGCATGGCCGGGGCACGATCTTTGACATATTCAGCGAGTTTCCCTTTTTTGACTCTTCCTTCGATGAGATCGCGCAGATGTCAGCAATTATTTGTATTATGTCTAGCTACATTGTGGAATATACAATGTTGTCCAGAATCGAGTTCCATCTGGGTCGGTTCTCGTCGAGGTGGCCTTGGAGTAGGCAAGGAATCACGTATATCGAGGTAGATATCGAGCAAAGAAGAATTAAGCTCGGTGTATCGATCAAATTTTTTTTCATTTCGATGTTGCACATTACATTCATCCTTTTTCGGGGCCTTTCCTCCTCCTTTATTCTGGCCATTGCCGTTGAGTGGGCCTTGTTGTTTGGCTACTAAAACTACAAGGCTCTCCATTTCAAGGCTGGCATCCTCTTGTCGGAGGAATCTCTCGGCCTCGGAGTAAAAATCATCTATATCTTTAGGGGGATCTCTGGTTAAGGAGTTTGAGAATTCTGATCTCTTCTGAACTCCCGTGATGGCTGCCATCAGCCCCATCGATGGCTCGGGCCGATCGACAAATGCTACAGCTGCGTTGAATCTTTCGAGAAAGGATCTTAGCGTCTCTCCGGATCGCTGCTTGATGGCAGATAAAAACATGACAGTTTTCGGTCGAGAGATATGCACTCGAAACTGTTCGATGAAGCGGGTGACCAGAGTGTTCCAGCTACTGATCAACTCCGTTGTTAGCTGCCGAAACCACATACCGGCTACATCTGTGAGAAAGAGAGGAAAGCGCTTAGCGACGAAGCTGGTCGATGCACCAAGTACTTCCATATGTCGCATGTATCGCATGAGGTGAATGGTCGGTTCTGTGCGATCGTTGTATGGCTTGATGGGTGGGAACCTGAAGTCTGGAGGATTTCGAGAATTTCTGATTTCTCTAGTGAAGGGGTTGCGATTGACATTGTCTGTGTCTTACTATGAAGAGTTGCTCCGAGTGAAGCGTCGGACGATGCTTGCAAGCTGGCTGCCATATCCGAGGAGTTGTTGACATGAACTTAGTTCTGCATCCTAAGAGGGTTCTGCATGAGAATCTGGCAAAAGCATGCTCGGAAGGGTGGCCGTTGGCTGGGCTCAACCTCCGAGATTTGAGTGAAGGTGTGAGAGAAGGTGAGATCTGGCAGGTGATTCTGGGAAGAATGGCCCCTCTTGAACCAGATGAGTCATCGGTCGAGCCATGAATAAACAAAGGGTCTGGGCTGATCCTGCATAGAATGTGATGCTCGGAGGCCAGGGTTGGCGCCGCTTGAAGCGAGGTTAGGAGTGTTTACAGTATCGTTTTCTTCTACTACAATGAGGGTCGGCATGGTAGGTTGGCTTCCCTCGTTCGAAGGGAAGGTTACTCCAACTCTTCGTTGAAAAGGAAGAGTGGTTAGACTTGCCTGTGGGAAGATCTCGGGTCGTAATGGGAATGGCGTTGATTCTGAAGGACCCAGTGGTAGCTCGACCGATTCAACAGGTCGAGATGTTCCAAAGAGCAGAGGCATATTTTCCAGATGACCTAGATCTTCATCGTCCGTCTCCTGATGTTCTATGGCCACAACCGCGCTGGTCGCTGTAAGCGATACTCCTGGCTCGGCTAGATTGGTTGGTGGGACCAAATCAGGAGGAAATAAAGGTGTTGCCCAATTGGTGGCCTGATTTCGTGTAAACTAAGGGTCAGTTGTTGTCTCAATCTCGGCCTGTGAAGGAATTGATGTTGAAGCGTTCAACCCTGTTTCCAATCGACCGAGAAGGTGATCCATCAGCTGTTGCTGTCGTTCGAGGACTTTACCCTGAGATATCATTTGGTCTTTGAGTTCGACCATGATTTTATCCATCTCTTCCCGGTAAGGAATCGAGACATGTCATCATGAGAGGAAACTTCGTGGCTTACTTCTGTAGCATCGGTGTCGGCTGCATCGGCGTTTGCGGGACGAGAGGATGTTCCATCTTTTTTCGTTTGTTTGCCACGACCTGAGATATGCAGGAGTTCGATGGAGATGTCGGTGCGCTACCCCTACCTGGCGCACCAAAGTATTAACGTCAAAAGCTATTTACTAGTGACGATCAACCCTCAATCGCGTCATCAACACACGAATAAAGATTAAAAATGCAATAAAAAATAAAAGTACGGGGAGCACACACAGAGTTTTTATAGTGGTTCGGCAGAGACGATGCGTACGACCACTTTATATATTATTTCTCTCTTTTTAATTACATGTACAACGACTTTTCTTGTTTGTAGAAGAGAAAGAAAATGACTGTCTTCCTTTCTTCTTTTTTTTAGAGAGATTGAAGTTATGGAGAAGCGTAGAGATGAAAAGCTTGGAGACAGCTGTCTTGCCCAAAAGTCCCCAAAAGTCTATTTTCTTCCTCTTTAAGCTTAGGTGTATTTATAGGTGGAGAATGCAGCTTGGGTTGTTGCGGTATGGTTCGGCCATTTCGGGAAAGCTTGGACACGTGGAATCCATCTATCGGCTTGAATTGCGGCTGAAGGACTGATTCCACTGTTCATATATAGTATCCTCGGAAGTTGTGGCTGACGTGGCATTCACAGAGAGGTTCATTAAAAGTAGATCTTTATCTGTATATGGTTTGACGACCTTTACTGCCTTGAAAGTCAGGATATTATTTGGACTAGCTCTGCAGAAATCTTCCACGCTGGCCCGAGATAATCGGCCGACGAGTTCTTTCTTGAGGCGGAAAATTCGGTCGTCCTCGTGAGCGATTCTTCCGGTAATGCACAGTCAATTTGACTGAGTTGGACTTGGGCCGATGTGCCATTGCTTTAGGTTGCACCCCTGTTGGGCCTCCTGAAGCGTGACTTGCATATGATTTGCACATTTGGACTTTGGTCCCGTTCATTGAGACTCTTTCCAAAATGAGGGTTAACGTATACGCCCCCAATCAATCTTGGACAACTGATTAAGACTTATTCAAGATCGATTAAATTTAAAATTCAGCTGTCCCCGATTCTCTGATGGGGCCATATTAATTTCGTCATTGATGCCTGTTCTTTTTAGCATCTTTATACTCTCTTGTCGCGTAACCAGGTTAGAGTATTACTAAGCCGGTCTCTTATCGGGGTGCACCTTCATGCCTCAAGGGACGTTGTCTTCCCGTCCTTTATACTTTCTCTCATTTCTTGAGAGTTAGAGTTAGGAATGTCGTCTTCCCATTCTTTGCATCTTATCATGCCAACGGTCATTTTCTTGTTCCTGCACATGGGTTGTCTTCAATTTGGGAAATCTAATTTTGTGTTTTGTGTTTCATTGTCATGACCTAATAATAGTTATGGATATAAATAATGCAGGAAAATAAATGACACACGATATTTTTATAGTGGTTCTGCTAAGTTGTAGCCTACATCCACTTCATAATCCTTTGTTCATATAAACAAACTTTTTAAGGAAAGTCGTGCCTTTTTGCATTGTTTATAAAAACAAAAAGGAAGACAATTCATATTTAGCCCATATATCGTCGTAAGTGCTGAGCATTCCAAGCTCTGGGAATCTCTTCACTGTCCCTGGTCGTTAGCTTGAATGCTCCTGTATCAAGCTTCTGTTGGATGGTGTATAGCCCTTCCCATTTTGGACCCAATTGGGTTAAAGGCGGGAAGACTCGTTTTAGCACTAGGTCTACTGGTTCAAAGGTTTTGAAGTGAACTTTACGGTCATAATAATGTTCTACTTGATGTCGATGTCTAGAGGCACGCAAGTCTGCTTCGTCTCTTTTTTCTTCAACCTTATCAAGAGACTCTGGGAGGAGTGTTCTATTTGTCATTGGGTCATAATACGCGACTCGATGAGAAGGGACTTCCAATTCTACCGGGATCACTACATCTGACCCAAAGGAAAGTGAATAGGGAGTATGGCCGGTGGCCGTCTTAAAGGTTGTCCTGTAGGCCCACAAAGCTAGTTGCAACTCATCTACCCATTTGGCTTTGGCCCGCTCCAACCGCTTCTTGAGAATAGATTTAATGATCTTGTTTATTGCTTCGACCTGGCCATTTTAATGCGGGTGAGCTATAGTAGTGTACCGTTTAACAATCTTGTACTTCTGGCAGAAGTTTCTGAATTCAATGCTGTCAAAATATGTCCCATTATCAGTTATGATGGTCTTCGGTATCCCAAATCGACAGATAATGTTTCTGACCACAAAACTGATCACCTTTCTTGCCGTGATCATTGTTAAAGGTTCAACTTCCTCCCATTTCGTGAAATAGTCCACGGCGACGATCGCGTACTTAGCTCCTCCTCTGGCAATAGGTAACACTCCAATAATATCAATCCCCCACATGGCAAACGACCATGGACTTACCATCGATTTGAGCAGAGTCGAAGGCGCTATGGGAATCTTGGCAAAACTTTGACATATGTCGCAGCGTGGTGAATAATCAGCCGCGTCTTTATTCATGGTAGGCCAAAACTATCCATACCGTAATATTTTCTTTGCTAGGGTTTGGCCCCCCGGTGTGGTCCCCACACTCACCTTTAAGTACTTCTTACAGTAACGTTTGATGTCGTCGTGTGCGATACACCGTAGTAGGGCATTGAAAACCATTGGCGATAAAGGACATCGTCCAGTAAAACGTATATTGGAGCCTTACGTCTTACAGCTCGTCTTTCGCTCTTCCTCAACGGGAGTGTTCCATCCTTAAGAAAATTCTTGATTGGTGTCATCCATGATTCTCTCTCTGGGTCGATTTCCAAGGCTAGTTCCATTTCCATCAGGTCAGAACTTGGTGATTCCAAAACCTATATCGGAACCATTTCAGTTTCTTTTGGATTATCAGAACTTGCTAGCTTTGCCAGCCTATCTGCTTTCTAATTTTCCGTCCTCGGAATATGAATTATGTTGTAATGCTCCAAACTTCCCAGCAACTCCATTACCTTTTTGAGATAAGCAATGAGTCGAGGCCTTTTAGCAATAAATTCCTCCCGAACCTGGCAAACAATTATCTTGGAATCGCAACATATGTCAAGTGTCTTCACTCCCAGCTCTTTGGCGAGTTTCAGCCCGGCAATCAGGGCTTCATACTCGGAATCTTTATTGGTAGCAGCAAACTCTAATCGCAATGCATAGTAAATAGATAGTCCTTCATGAGTTATTAAAACAACTATGGCGCCGTACCTTCAATCAGTTTTGGCTCCGTTCGTATACAACATCCACGGATAAAGCTCTAACTCTTGGTCCAAAGTAACTACCTTGTCACCCACCGTTTCCTCTTCGGGAATTGTGAATTCAGCTATGAAGTTGGCCAATGCCTGCCTTCTTATTGATTTCCATGGTTGAAAATTTAAATCAAACTGACTCAGCTCGATGTTCCATTTAAGTAACCGCTCTGATGCTTCGGGTTTTTGCAACACTTGTCCTAAAGGTTGATCGGTGTATACAACTATCGGGTGAATCTAAAAGTAATGACGAAGCTTGCGGGAAGCAATCAGGAGGCTATAAGTGTAACACCCAGTAATTCTGTAACACTAAGATTCACATCAAAATGAAGGGAAACGGGCTACGCCATTGCGTTCGTCTCGGAATTCTACATGAAAATGAGTCCAAGATTGCGTAAATCGGAGTCCGTATGAGGAAGATATGGCCTCGGGAAGATTCAGCGAAGTTCAAATTTCAAAACAAGTCAGAAAACGAGTTCAAATTCGAAAAACAGACCCAGATTGGGCTGGGCGGGAATTTTCCTGCCCAAGGCACCCAGGTCAACTGGGAAGTCGACCTGGGGCACCCAGGTCGACGGGTAGTCGACCTAGTAGTCGACCCCCCTGCTTTTTCCAGCTTTCTGCACCTGGTTCGTTCTGATATATTTGGTCACGTTTTCTGCTTAGATTCTTCCACCTAACACTATATAAACAGCCTTAGTCTCCTTCTCTATTCACAAATTCTTTTCTATCCTTATGCTGCCTCTGAGAAAATATATAGATATATAAAAATAAGAAAATAATAAGAAAATCCAAGACAAGGTTATGCTGCTCAAGTTGCACAGAAGAGATTCAAATCAAAGCTTCAAGATAAGGACAAAAGGCTAACTCAAACGGTTTCAAGCAACGTTGCACGAATCATAGCAACGCCATCTTTCTATTCTAATATAATCTCTGTAAGTCAGTTACTTCTCAGATTTGAATGTTTCTCTTTTCGTGACATGAAATTAAAGGAATAAAAGAGTATGCCAATTCTTTCTATTTGAATCAGTGCCTATTTCTTTGGACCTAATTAAGAACTGTCATGATTCGAGGACAAATAAGACCGTGACTATGAAACTATGGACCTTAGAACCATATGTCTCTTTGACTATGAACATTGGCTATAATTATGGACATTGCCTATGACTATGAACATTGCCTATGACTGCGACTGTGACTATGAGAATTATTTCCTTGACCATG
Organism: Allium sativum; assembly: GCA_030737875.1. Taxonomy (NCBI): domain Eukaryota; kingdom Viridiplantae; phylum Streptophyta; class Magnoliopsida; order Asparagales; family Amaryllidaceae; genus Allium; species Allium sativum. The sequence continues at coordinate 190,832,561 of CM060915.1, read as the reverse complement.
AACATAAGCCTATGCCTTTTATTAGGAAACATAAACTATTGCCTATGACATAACAAGAACAACTATTATTCATGACTGGGAAAGTGTTGCTTAAGTTTTGTGACTATGAAATTGGGTCTAAACCCGATTATCTATTCTGTCTGTTCTTGGTTTTCTTTGGTTTTAGACCTTGGGAATTTACCTATTAAGTTAGGTCTACCCATGTTCTTGATCCTACGTCTCTATTCTGTCTATTCTTGGTTTTAGACCTTGGAAATTTACCTATTAAGTTAGGTCTACCCTTGTTCTTGAACCTGCGTCGTTATTCAAACCTTTTTATGCCAGTTATTATGTCCATCCTTTTTCATAGCATCTTTGTTTCATTCCCTATTATCTACGAATCTAGATTTATCCATAATCTAGAATGAATCACGATTATACGAACGATAGGAATACGATTTGGGCAAAATATGAAATTACTAAGAACGTAGTTTTTAACTTGGAAATTGGCATAAATTGGGAACATGTATTATGGCATGTTTATAGAAATGCAAATTGGATAAATTTGACGTGAATTATAGGATGTGTAATTTGAACCTAGCATTGACTAGTAAATCTAGCATTTACATGAATTGTGAACTAGAATAACAAGTCTAGTTTGACATGAACTATAATTAGAATGTTAAATCAGAATTGGATTAGCTAATTTGGCATGATAAGTATATTGGCATAAATTTGAAATTTGCCAGAATTGGGAGTAATTGTCAGGTTTAGCAAAATCATGGTTATTGACACTTAATTTGGTATACTTTACATACCAAAACGCATAAATATGAATTAGAGGGGAGAATGGGCCATAATGATAATTGTAACAATTTATTAAAAGAGTGATTAGGAAACAAGTAAATTAGGAATGATTTATTTATAGAATTTGTCTTAAATGAGAAAATGTAAATTTAGACAAATTAAAGGTTTATTAACGACATCTCTTTTAATAACACACTAGAAAGTTCTGGAGTGACAAAGAGGATACTGTCTAGGCTTGGGTTTGGAAAATACAAGTTTCCTGCTCTCCCTGGCTATCCCTAACTGATCCGACGGACGGTATGGTTACTTTAAAACCTGATTTGGAAATTAATCAAAACCCCTTGATCTTAGGAAACATGAATATGCCTTACCCGAGGTTAAAGTGAGTTGCGATGTAAACCTGCCCGGAACCAACCGGCATATCCAGTATTCACAGCAATATCTGTCTAATGTGAGTGGTAGCGGCATTAATTTATTTAGTTAAAGCTAGAACAAGAATTGTAGGGTTAAGTCAACTAAGACACTTAACCGATTCAACATGATAACCAGACCAGTGGATGGGGTTAGGTTCTTAACACAGTTAAGCTAGAATGGAAGGGTTAAGTCCATAGGAACACTTAACCAACTTAACACAGTTAAGCTAGGATGGGAGGGCTAAGTCCATAGGGACACATAACCAACTTCACATGGTAACAAGACAAGATTTGTAGGGGTTAAGTAACTAAGAAAACACTTAGCCAAATTAACATGTTAACTAGACTAGAAGGTGGGGTTAAGTAAAGTTAATACACTTAGCCAAATTAACATGTTAACTAGACTAGAGGTTGGGGTTAAGTAACATTTAATACACTAAGCCAATTTGATATGTTAGCTGGACTAGACCGTAGGGTTAAGTAAACTTGAACACTTAACCGACAGGTAGTGATAAAGGAATAGGGTTAAGTCTAAAACATGAAGGGATAATACTTAACCATTAATAATAACATGTCAGTTAAAACAGACGGGCAAGGAACACTTAACCAATACAGGATGAATGGGTAGGGTTAAGTAATAAGAAATACTTAACCGATATAACTTGGTTTGTGGTAGGGTTAAGTCATCATGAATTACTGATAACACTTAACCAGTTTAACAGGATGAATGAAGAGGGTTAAGTTGGCTTGAATTGACAAATGGCACTTAACCAATCCAAATTGATGGGAAAGAGAACTAAGTAGTACACCTTAGTTAAGAAAACAATGATTCTGGAAACTAAGTGGTAAATCTTATTTAGTAAAACTAAGTAGTAATTCTTAGTACAACACGGGAAGGAGCGAATGTCCGTCTGAGTAAAAAGAAGGCTCCAACGAATTGGGTTACGAAGCACGAGGCTTCGAGGGGACGTGAGTTTACTCTTGGTATCCCTCTGTGAGGCTGCAGATGATCCTCCTGGGCTCACAGAGGTTAAGGTCTGCGTAGAAGAACTAGGGGTATGCCTTGGTTGCAATACATGGCAACCTAAAGACCAGGATGGACCAGCGTGATTAGGCGAGAAAACGGTAGCCCTGTGATAGCAACTCGTCGTCTACCATCCATCTTGAGTCAGTCGAGATACGTGAAGCGGAAAGGCGGAGAACTCCAAAAGACCATATACTTGCTATCTAGTTATGGGTGAGGATGGCCATAGGATAGTGGGGCACCGAGGGCCTGTGTATAGTTCTCATTTTTCAAGGTGTGCCTTTCATTAGTTGAGGGAGTGGTCGAGTGGGACCATAGCCACTGGAATAAAAACAGACCTTAGCATCTGCATCGGCAGATATCTGAAAGCTCCCGACCGTGTTCTGTGCTTCATGATTTGCCCTGCCATAGGACTCGGGCCGCACATTACGGGACATGTGCATCTAGACAAGCGATAAACGATTCACGATACATGCGTGGGAAAGTATAGGAACATGTACCACTCTAGGTAGTGTGTCCTTAACTTGGGGGCATCGTTCGATAGGTAGCATAATCCCTAGTTGGACTAGGTGGCATAAATCCTGAATCCGAGAAGCGTTCAGCAGATAGCGTAAACTCTAGTTGAATCTAGAAAGCACTTGATAGAAAACCCTAGATTAGATCTAGGTAATAAATAATAAATGTATGCCAGAAGGCAACGGAAGATACAAGGATTGGGATCACGTTATCGTTACAAGTTGGGACACTAGTTTGGTGGTGCAGAGATATATAAACCAGTATAACAAGGAAATAGCGAAGCGGCGAAAGTATTAGAGCATATCCAGTTTATCTTATCTTAGCATATCTTGTGATTATCTTGTCTAATCTTACTGACCAAATTGTCTTGGAGTTGTCTTGTATTCAGTTAATTCATGTCGTTTGTTTTTCCATGTTCACATGCTAGAAGTTACTGAACTTACTCAGGCTTTATGTCTGACTTTGTTTTTCTTTCGTCTTCTTTTCTTCCGTTCCCCCCCCCCCCAAGGTAGTAAAGGAGGGAATAGTATAGCTCAGGTTAAGTTGGAATGTCACTCTTTCCCAGCTTGAAGATTTGTCGAAGTTTTGCTTGGATTCTCTTTTTAGATGCTGTGGCTGGATCTTGCTAAAATTGGGGAATATAATTGTTGTTTTATGCTTCTTTATTTTGTAAGACAGTTGATACTCTGATATTGTAAAGAAACCATTGTACAAACTATTTTATCAATAAAGCAAAGTTTTATTTTCCGCTCTTTAATTTCTGTCTGTCTTGTAATTTATCTGAATCTTTTACCCAAAATGCTCCACAGAACTTAGTGCATTCCCTTTGTGAGTGACACTAACGGACGTGGGGTGTTACACATGGTATCAGAGCTGAAGGTTACCACATCAGATAAAGGATTTGAAAAATTATTTTCAAAACGGTTTTAAAAGAAGCATTTTCAAGAGAAAAGATTTGTTTTAAAGGCATATTCCCCAAAAGCCATACGCACTATCTTCACTTCCTCTGTTTGAATTCTTGTCTCCTTCTTTCTTGAGTCTCTGGGGCTCCTAGCTTTCTGGGAGGTAACCTCATCGAAGGGTGAAGTAGTGCCCGACTTCCATCCATAGCCGTAGTTGTTTCACCGACGGCCAGTTTTCTTTCAAGCTTATAGGGTTTCCCGTACGATGGAGGCGGCTTTCGAGAGATTTGTCAACATGGTTACACACGGAAGGGGATGAGGAGTTTGGCTAAGGAGCTTAACCCTAGGATGAGGAATTCATGGACGTAGATTTAGCTCACGAATGAGGAAGAAATTATAAAACCTAAGGCAAGAGGAAGTATCTTTACTAGGGTATGATAGGGCATATAATTAAGGACAAGGGAAAGAATGAGGAACAAGATTTTCAGAAGGGCAAGTACCTACTTTTGTCGCCAAGCATACCTAGGAGAAAGGTAGTAAATTTCTGTTGGAAGAGTCTAGTTTTGCTGTTCGTACTCTTTCCTTTGGTTTTAGCGCTTCGCATTTGTTCATATCCACTTCCATAGTTGAGTCTGTGCACCGTAGTACTTGTATAGTAGAAAGATCCCACTAGAGTCTCAAATCCAATTGGTGGCCCGACCGGTTTATTTTTGGTTAGTAGGGATTTGAGAATAGCTATCGAGTTTGCTTATATCATCTCACGTAGATCATCTAAATTCGGAGAGATATTCCTTGGGTGCTTGTCTGATATTGGTTTAGGCCTTTGGGGCTTGTACTTGAGGAATGTCAAGTTCGACAAGGATGGTTTGCGTGAGAGAGGAATAGTTGTGGCAGGCACTCCAAAAAACACGTAGTAACCTTTCGACACTTATAGTTATGGCATGATGGATAAGCTAAGAGGAGAGACCTCTGATCATTCTAGTATATACACTCAGTATCATGGTTGACATTTGTTTATTTTGGAAATGGAGGTCTGAAACTTCACAATCGTGAAGTTAAATTAGTTAAGATACAGTGGAGTAAAGCTCAAGAAGGCTAGATACTAGCATCATACCCTTTTTCCGTAGGGGTGCATCCTTGATTTCTTTTGTTTGTAGGAGCTTTACGCATAATTGTTTCTCTCTTTCCAAAGTATGTCCTCTAGGTCATATCTTCGATCCTTAGGTAGAAGCCAATGGATGTAAACATCTATTTGAAACATGTTACGGTTGATGGTTGCAAGTGGATTGCTAATGGTTTCTCGTGAATGCATATGCATACGTATTAGGCACTAGATCAGTTCGGACGCTTTCATATTGCATTTACAGATATGTATTTGTTTGTAAGCTGAACTTGGTATGTGATCATATGGATGTTGCATATGGATGAATGGCTGTGCACGCATGTAGTTACATAACTAGGGATGCTAGCATACATGATTGGACGCAAGGCACTGACATGATTTGCATTAAGGAGGTCAACTGAATCAGTAGACTGCCTGATTTTGCATTAGATAAAGACATATACACACACTATGCATATGAACATGGGAGCATTAGAAATATTTTAAGGACAATGGATTCCTGTGACTGAATGGTTGAGTAGATGGGTGATTGGAAGGTAGGACACATTCTTCCTAACTTGAAGATTTCAGGGACGAAATCCTTTTAAGTGGGGGAGAATGTAACACCCCGTAATTCTGTAACACTAAGATTCACAAATCAAGGCAGAATTAAATTTTAATGTCAAAATTAAGGGAAACGGGCTACTACATTGCATTCGTCTCGGAATTCTGCATGAAAACAAGTCCGAGTTTGCGTAAATCGGAGTCCATATGAGGAAGATATGACCTCGGGAAGATTCAGCGAAGTTCAAATTTCAAAACAGGTCAGAAAACGAGTTCAAACTCAAAAAACAGACCCAAATTGGGCTGGGCGGGAATTTTCCCACCCAAGGCACCCAGGTCGACTGGGTAGTCGACCTGGGGGTCGACGCCCGCTGCTTTTTCCAGCTTTCTGCACCTGGTTTGTTCTGATGTATTTGGTCACGTTTTCTACCTAGGTTCGTCCGCCTAACACTATATAAACAGCCTTAGTCTCCTTCTCTATTCACAAATTCTTTTCTATCCTTATGCTGCCTCTGAGAAAATATATAAATAAACAAAAATAAGAAAATAATATGAAAATCCAAGATAAGGTTATGCTGCTCAAGTTGCCCAGAAGAGATTCAAATCAAAGCTTCAAGATAAGGACAAAAGGCTAACTCAAACAGTTTCAAGCAACGTCGCACGAATCATAGAAACGCCATCTTTCTATTCTAATATAATCTCTGTAAGTCAATTACTTCTCAGATTTGAACGTTTCTCTTTTCGTGACATGAAATTAAAGGAATAAAAGAGTATGCCAATTCTTTCTATTTGAATCAGTGCCTATTTCTTTGGACCTAATTAAGAACTGTCATGATTCGAGGACAAATAAGACCGTGACTATGAAACTATGGACCTTAGAACCATATGCCTCTTTGACTATGAACATTGCCTATGACTATGGACATTGCCTATGACTATGAACATTGCCTATGACTGCGACTGTGACTATGAGAATCATTTCCTTGACAATGAACACAAGCCTATGCCTTTGATTAGGAAACATAAACTATTGCCTATGACATAACAAGAACAACAGTGATTCATGACTAGGAAAGTGTTGCTTAAGTTTTGTGACTATGAAATTGGGTCTAAACACGATTATCTATTCTGTCTGTACTTGGTTTTCTTTGGTTTTAGACCTTGGGAATTTACCTATTAAGCCAGGTCTACCCATGTTCTTGAACCTACATCTCTATTCTGCCTATTCTTGGTTTTATTCCTTGGGAATTTACCTATTAAGTTAGGTCTACCCATGTTCTTGAACCTACGTCATTATTCAAACCTTTTTATGCTAGTTGTTATGTCCTTCATTTTTCATAGCATCTTTGGTTCATTCCCTATCTTCTACGAATCTAGATTTATCCATAATCTAGATTGAATCACGATTATACGAACGGTAGGAATACGATTTGGGCAAAATATGAAATTACTAAGAACGTAGTTTTAAACTTGGAAATTGGCATAAATTGGGAACATGTATTATCGCATGTTTATAGAAATGCAAATTGGATAAATTTGACGTGAATTATAGGATGTGTAATTTCAATCTAGCAATGACTTGTAAATCTAGCATTTACATGAATTGTGAACTAGAATAACAAGTCTAGTTTGACATGAACTATAATTAGAATGTTAAATCAAAATTGGATTAGCTAATTTGGCATGATAAGTATATCGGCATAAATTTGAAATTGGCCAGAATTGGGAGTAATTGTCAGGTATAGCAAAATCATGGTTAGTGACACTTAATTTGGTATAGTTTACATACCAAAAAGCATATATATGATTTAGAGGGGAGAATGGGCCATAATGATAATTGTGACAATTTATTAAAAGAGTGATTAGGAAATAAGTAAATTAGGAATGATTTACTTATAGAATTTGTCTTAAATGAGAAAATGTAAATTTAGACAAATTAAAGGTTTATTAACGACATCTCTTTTAATAACACATCAGAAAGTTCTAGGGTGACAGAGAGGATAGTGTCTAGGCTTGGGTTTGGAAAATACAAGTTTCCTGCTCTCCCTGGCTATCCCTAGCTGATCCGATGGACGGGATGGTTACTTTTAAAACCTGATTTGGAAATTAATCAAAACCCTTTGAACTTAGGAAACATGAATTAGCCTAACCCGAGGTTAGACTGAGTTGCGATGTAAACCTGCCTGGAACCAACCGGCATATCCAGTATTCGCAACAATATTTGTCTAATGTAAGTGGTAGGGGCTTTAATTTATTTAGTTAAAGCTAGAACAAGAATGGCATGGTTAAGTCAACAAAGACAATTAACCGATTTAACATGATAACCAGACCAGTGGATGGGGTTAGGTTCTTAACACAGTTAAGCTAGAATGGGAGGGTTAAGTCCATAGGAACACTTAACCAACTTAACACAGTAAGCTAGGATGGGAGGGCTAAGTCCATAGGGACACTTAACCAACTTCACACGGTAACAAGACAAGATTTGTAGGGGTTAAGTAACTAAGAAAACACTTAGCCAAATTAACATGTTAACTAGACTAGAAGGTGGGGTTAAGTAAAGTTAATACACTTAGCTAAATTAACATGTTAACTAAACTAGAGGTTGGGTTTAAGTAACATTTAATACACTTAGCCAATTTGATATGTTAGCTGGACTAGACCGTAGGGTTAAGTAAACTTGAACACTTAACCGTCAGGTTGTGATAAAGGAATAGGATTAAGTCTAAAACATGAAGGGATAATACTTAACCACTAATAATAATTTGTCAGTTAAAACAGACGGGCAAGGAACATTTAACCAATACAGGATGAATGGGTAGGGTTAAGTAATAAGAAATACTTAACCAATATAACTTGGTTTGTGGTAGGGTTAAGTCATCATGAATTACTGATAACACTTAACCAGTTTAACAGGATGAATGAAGAGGGTTAAGTTGGCTTGAATTGACTATTGACACTTAACCAATCCAAATTGACGGGAAAGAGAACTAAGTAGTAAACCTTAGTTAAGAAAACAACGATTCTGGAAACTAAGTGGTAAATCTTAGTTAGTAAAACTAAGTAGTAATTTTTAGTATAACACGGGAAGGAGCGAATGTCCGTCTGAGTAAAAAGAAGGCTCCAACAAATTGGGTTACGAAGCCCGAGGCTTCGAGAGGACGTGAGGGTACTCTTGGTATCCCTCTGTGAGGCTGCAGATGATCCTCGTGGGCTCACAGAGGCTAAGGTCTGCTAGAAGAACCAGGGGTATGCCTTGGTTGCAATACATGGCAACCTAAAGACCAGGATGGACCAGCGTGATTCGGCGAGAAAATGGTAGCCCTGTGACAGCAACTCGTCGTCTACCATCCATCTTGAGTCAGTCGAGATACGTGAAGCGGAAAGGTGGAGAACTCCAAAAGACCATATACTTGCGATCTAGTTATGGGTGAGGATGGCCATAGGATAGTGGGGCACCGGGGGCCTGCGTATAGTTCTCATTTTTCAAGGTGTGCCTTTCATTAGTTGAGGGAGGCGTCGAGTGGGACCATAGCCACTGGAATAAAAACAGACCTTAGCATCTGCATCGGCAGATATCTGAAAGCTCACGACCGAGTTCTGTGTTTCTTGATTTGCCCTGCCACAGGACTCGGGCCGCACATTACGGGACATGTGCATCTAGACAAGCGATAAATGATTCGCGATACATGCGTGGGAAAGTATAGGAACATATACCACTCTAGGTAGTGTGTCCTATACTTGGGGGAATCGTTCGATAGGTAGCATAATCCCTAGTTGGACTAGGTGGCATAAATCCTGTATCCGAGAAGCATTCAGCAAATAGCGTAAACTCTAGTTGAATCTAGAAAGCACTTGATAGAAAACCCTAGATTAGATCTAGGTAATAAATAATAAATGTATGCCAGATGGCAACGGAAGATACAGGGATTGGGATCACGTTATCGTTACTAGTTGGGACACTAGTTAGGTGGTGCAGAGATATAGAAAACAGTATAACAAGGAAATAGCGAAGCGGCGAAAGTATTAGAGCATATCCAGTTTATCTTATCTTAGCATATCTTGTGATTATCTTGTCTAATCTTGCTTACCCTATTGTCTTGGTGTTATCTTGTATTCAGTTAATTCATGTCGTTTGTTTTTCCATGTTCACACGCTAGAAGTTACTGAACTTACTCAGGCTTTATGTCTGACTCTGTTTTTCTTTCGTCTTCTTTTCTTCCGTCCCCCCCCCCCCCCAAGGTAGTAAAGGAGGGAATAGTATTGCTCAGGTTAAGTTGGACTGTCACTCTTTCCCAACTTGAAGATTTGTCGAAGTTTTGCTTGGATTCTCTTTTCAGACGCTATGGATGGCTCTTGCTAAAATTGGGGAATATAATTGTTGTTTTATGCTTCTTTATTTTGTAAGACAGATGAATCTCTGATATTGTAAAGAAACCATTGTACAAACTACTTTATCAATAAAGCAAAGTTTTATTTTCTGCTGTTTAATTTCTGTCTGTCTTGTAATTTATCTGCATCTTTTACCCAAAATGCTCCACAGAACTTAGCGCATTCCCTTTGTGAGTGACACTAACGGACGTGGGGTGTTACAATAAGCAAGTTTTTCTATCTTCGGACAATTACGTTCTGCAGCAGCTAGCTTTTTGCTCACGAAGTATGAAGGCCTCTGGACTTTATCCTCTTCACACACCAATGTTGTACTGACGGCGTGAGATGATACCGCTAGGTAGACAAACAAATCCTCATGTTTCAAGGGTTTTGATAATATTGGAGGCTTTTCTAATAAGTCTAATAAATTCTGAAATGCCTCCACACAGTCGGGGGTCCACTCAAAATTTTGCTTTTCTCGTTTTATTACATCGAAGAAAGTTACACACCTATCTATACCTTTGGAGATAAACTTGCTTAATGCAGCAACTTTTCCGGCTAAGCTTTGAACATCTTTGTTCTTCAGTATCACTTATTGCTGCTATTTGACAAGGATTTATCTCAATTCCTCGAGAACTCACGATAAACCCAAGGAATTTTCCAAATGCGACCCCAAACGAGCATTTTAGGGGGTCTAACTTCATTCCATACCTTCGAAGAATATCAAACATTTCAGCTAAGTCCCTTGTATGGTCCGAAGATTGTTTAGACTTCACGAGCATGTCATCCACATAAACCACCATGGTTTTCCCGATCTGATTATAAAACATGCGGTTGACTAAGCGCTGGTACGTGGCCCCTGCATTCTTTAACCCAAATGCCATTACCACATAACAATATAACCAAAGTCTGTGATGAATCTTGTATGCTCCTGATCTGGTATGTGCATGGGAATTTGATTATACCCAGAATAGGCATCCATAAAGGATAAAAGCTTGTGCCCAGCCATCGAATCTACTAGCTGATCAATTCTGGGAAGAGGAAAGCTATACTTCGGGCATGCCTTGTTCAAATCAGAGAAGTCGTTACATGTACGCCACTTCCCGTTAGACTTTTTGACCAGGACAGGATTTGATATCCAGTAAGGATATTTCAAATCCTTAATGAATCCATTATCTTTTAATTTCTCTACCTCTTCTTTCAAAGTTGCCGACCGCTCTGGGCCTAACATCCGTCTTTTCTATTTGGCTGGTGGGTGCTTTGGATTAATAAATAAAGAGTGGCTCATAATGGCAGGCGAAATCCCACACATGTCAGCCTGAGTCCAAGCAAACACATTCAGATTTGCCCTTAAAAAATCAGCCAACTCTTTCGCTCGAACTGGATCTAGTTGTGAGCCGATCTTTAGTACTTTTGTCGAATTTGTCTCATCAATAGGTATATCTACTGTTATCTGGTTGGGAGTCGCCTTCCTATCCTCAAGTTCTTTATCCTCTCTGGGATATATATCTTCGAGCATATCTAAGGGAGACTCTCTTGGCGCTAGACCCCTTAATTGTTATGCTGAGTTCTCGTTCGGAGGGGGAGAACCGTCCTTAGTTTCTATGTTCAACTCCTTCATTAGCGTCTTCAACTCCGTTATGTAACAAGCTCGTCCCGTAGCTAGGTCGCCCCTCATCACCCCAATTCCTATGTCAGTCGGGAATTTAAGCACCAAGCACCAAGATGCAATACATGCCCTAAACTTGGCAAGACTAGTCGGCCTAGGAAGGCATTGTAGTGTGACTCTACATCCAAAACTACAATCGGCAGGATCCTCACTCTCTGGCGATCTCTTTTCCCTAATGTCACTAGTAATTCTACGTAGCCCATCGGAGCCGTCGAAGCCCCGTTAAAGCCACGTACCCATCCTTCGCAGGGCTTTAGATCTTTTGCTTCAAGTCTCGTTTGTTCGAAAGCTTTCTTGAAGAGGATATTGACCGAGCTCTCGTTGTCTACCAACATTTTTGGACTAAAGTAGGGCCGTTGGTCGTGGTAATTACCAACGGATCTTTAGTTGGGGATTGAACTCCGGAATCATCTCTACTACGAAATATGACGTCGTCTAACATCGTCTTTTGTTGTTTTACTAGAGTGATGTCTTCGTGGTTACTGCATTCTCCTACCTAAAAATGCTTGGCGGCGTTGATGTACTGATCCATCGATTTGAAATTATGACTAGCAAGGTTGGGTCTGCCTATAATGGTGTTGATAATGATCCCATTACCTTTCTCCTGGGTTGTGGGTTTTAAAGTAGGCTGGTTTTGGTCCCGGGCTTGTCCCCCTTGCCCCCTGTCCTTTATGGCGACCTTGTACTCGTCTAACTTCCTTTCCCGCAGCAATCTTTCAACAATACCTCTCAAATGACGGCATTCGTTGGTGGAATGACCGTGGGTTCCATGGAACAAACAAATTTTTCCCGTTGCGATCTCTTTTTTAATGGAGTCTCTAGGTTGTGGTTTTTTGTACTGCAATATGCTATATGTATCCAAGTAAATATTCTCCAACGTATCACTTAACGGCGTATAGTTTTCAGAAGTCTGGAATATGGGTCTTTTACTAGAGTTATTCCCTCGGTTCCTGTTCCTTCTATTACCACTCTCATTCCTAATGCCATTACCTCCGCTGTGGTTGCCAACTTTACTTCAACTTTCCCTGAACTGTCACCAGATTGTTTCACAGCAACATTACTTTGGACAACTTCCCTCGCTTCTTCTCGCCTTAAGCGAATATTAGCTTTTTCACAGAACAATTCTCTAGTAGAAGGCAGTTTCCTAGACAAGTAATCCCTGAATTCTGTGTCAGGGTCAACCACTTCTATCAAGGCCATCAGAATAGTGGGCTCATGAGGGTCACTAACTTCGGTAACGGCCAGGTTGAAGCGGTCTAAATATGACTTCAAAGATTCTCCTGAGGCATGTTTAATCCGTGACAACTTTATGACGCTCTTGGACTTTCGGGCGTGAAGTCGAAACTTGTTCATAAAGCGCTCACTCAGTTCCATGAAATTCGATATCGTCCGGGGAGGGAGTCAGGTGAACCACATTAACACCACGTCTTCAAGATAAATTGGAAAGGCTTTGCATTTTACAACATCTGGAGCTGCTGCGGCATTCATGAACCATGCATACCTCATCAGATGCTGCCCTGGGTCCTTTCTTCCGGAATATCGATCCATCTGAGGCAAGTTGAACCGCCGAGGGAACTGGAAATCCAATATATCATCTATGAAGGGGGTATGACTTCGCTCAATAACCCAGTCCTCATTAGTGTACCGCTGGATTTCAGACATAATCCGACGCAACATCGCCTATATATCGGCATTTGTTAATGTCTGCACCAGTTCTATAGGTCTGATTTTTGGATTACCCCTAGGCTCCTGATTAGGCGATAACTTCCTATTTCTAGCGGCGGCTATTCTACATTGCTCCCTACACTCCCGGTCGATCTCAAGACAGAGGGGCTGAAGAAATTGCTGTTGCATAGGATTAGTGTAATGACCCGGATTTTGAGCGACCTTGGTTATCGACATAAACTCGATGTCGATAACCAAAATATCGAAAAATCCTAGTAATTAGTGAAAAAAATTAGAGGGTGAGAATAGATAAGATAGAAACTTAGAATAGAAGAAGAAGAAGAACACAACATCAGAGTAACACGAACCTCACAGCGGAACGAATAACATATAATAGATAACATAACTTTGGAATATAACAGTTATGTATACAATAGCACTTATCAGAGTACAACACTTACAACACAGCGGAAATAACTATAGCTATATGATCTTGAAGCCTCCTGCTCCAAGCTCTCCAAGTATATCTGTAAATTCCTGACTACTTGACTGCCCGTACAAAATTGGGCACCCAAGATTTTAGGGAAAACAAAACAAAATAAACTCCGGGTCAGTCATGGGACTGGTGTGAGTAAAACAGTTTTAAATGGTTCGAACAAGTAAACGATATCTCATAAGACCACGCCGCATAACGGAACGGGTTTCTCCCTTATGAGAATCCAAAATATCTTTATATCAATAACCTTTTGATATTATAATAATGTCTATCAACCACAATAATAATAATAAACATCTAGCAGAAACGCTTTCATCTCACGTTCTACATATATAGTATACAATCAAAACCGCGAGCATGTATTGGGTAATGGATTTCCAACTATGACAAGGTATGGAACCACCTTCCGATCAGTGTACTCTAGGAACGATACACTGGAGTTCAACAAGAACATCTTGCAACTCGGCCACACATGACCGACCACTCATTTTGCTTGAGTGTATCGAATGTATATCACCAACGATTGGGATCAGCAACCGTTTTCCGTATATATATGAGACAGCATTGACAGAATAAAGAAGAAAATGAATATTCTCTAGATAGGTGATTATACACCCTACTTCGGTGCGACCAACTTAGCCATGCTGCCTGCCCGATTTCTGTCATTTACCGGATGATGAGGCAAGAAATTACGCGTTATCATCACATCAGATTCACTTCAAATGTCACATCGTCAGATCCATCAGAATCACTAATTGACTTTCACAACAATACATTATGTGTTAGCTAAAAGAAGTTTCCTTCTTCGCTTCCACTCTTGGTACGGTTGAAGAAATCAGTGTACGTGACCCTTCTGGGAATACTATGTCAGACATTCATCCATACAAGTCACCCGGGAACAGGATGAACCGAAGGCACTATTCAGTACATCCATCTTAGGCACTGTTATCTAAGACTTATACAATAGCCCTTGCACTTTACTCCGTCTTCAATTATCTTTGGCATATATGATTCGCAACGCTTATGCCAATACCGAGTGGTTCTTTGGATAATAATCCAACCGGTCTCTTTTTATTGACAACGTTAAAATGGTCAAAACTTCGATGGTCTGTGATTTAACCATCAAAGAAAAACAGGTGTGCGAACAACGATATTATTTCCAGATGGAAATTCTATCAATAAATCATCTATCGTATATATATATCTATATATATGTTCATATTTCATATTTCAATATTATTAATTCGTCTCTGATTCTATTTGGAAAACATTTCCAAATCTTCTTTACTTGGATTTAAACAGGTGTTTAAATCAACATTGCGACGACCACTCACCACTATACTTATTTACTAAATTCACTTAACCATTTCACTCTTGAACCTTAACCATTTATAAATTAAAAACGCAGTCAATCAAGTTGGGGTATAACTACCTCTCAGACCTTAACTGAACAACATTTCAAATCTCGGATTAGTGTAAGTTCATCCTTTAACTCTTTAACACTTCCTTACATAACTCCTTTCGAATAAACTATATTCGAAAATCATTTAAACTCTATTTGTTTAACTCTAATTGATTTACTATTTTAATTCTATTTGAATAAACTAAATTCGATCAACTCATTTTAACTCGATTCGAATAACTAATATTCGATGACTCCCTTTAATTCTATTCGAATAAACTACATTCGATTTACCCATTTTGATTTAACTAATATCGATTAACCACTTCGATTAAACTAATAATCGATAATTCCTTCGATTAACTAATAATCGATAACTCCTTCGTAATAAACCATATTTATTAAACTCGATTCGAATAACTAGTTCGAATAACTCTAGTTCGTTTTAACTCTATCGATTAACTCTGACTGTTTAACTCTAACTGGTTAAGTCTAACCGATTAACTCTAACTATTCAACTCTAACTGGTTAACTCTAACCGATTGACTTTAACTGTTTAACTCTAACTGGTTAACTTTAACCGATTAACTCTAACTGTTCAACTCTAACTGGTTAACTCTAACCGATTAACTCTAACAGATCAACTCTAACTGGTTAATTCTATTCAACCAACTTGACTCGACTAACCCTTTTCGAATAACATATTCGATTTACTAAGTTTCGAATACCATATTCGATTTACTCCCTTCGAATAACTTATATTCGATTTAACTCCTTTCGAATACCATATTCGATTTAACTCCTTTCGAATACCATATTCGATTTAACTCCTTTCGAATAACTTATTCGATTATCTTAGCTCGATAAATCTTAACTCGAAAATCTTAACTCGATAACTCAATTTGGTTAACTTAACCTGATAACTCAAATTGATTAACTTATCCTGATAACTCAATTTGATAATCTTACTTGATAACTCAAATTGTTTAACCTAACATGCTAACTCAATTTGATTAACTTAACTTGCCTAATTCAACTCGATTAACTCACTTGACTAATTCGACTCGGCTAACCCACTTGATTAACTCGACTCGTTCACTTTGTTTTAACTTGACTAATTCACTTTGTTTTAACTTGACTAATTTACTTTGTTTTAACTCGACCAATCCTCTTTGGTTTAACTTAACAAATTCCCTCTTATTAAATCGACTAGTTCACTTGGTTTGACTTAACCAATTCGTTTTGATTACTCGATTAATTCACTTTAGTTTGACCTAACCAATTCGTTTTGATTACTCGACTAACTCACTTTGGTTTAACTTAACCAATTCGTTTTGATTACTCGACTAACTCACTTTGGGTTGACTTAACCAATTCGTTTTGATTACTCGACTAATTCAATTTGGTTTGGCTTAACCAATTCATTTTGATTACTCGACTAACTCACTTTGGTTTAACTTAACCAATTCGTTTTGATTATCCGACTAACTCACTTTGGTTTAACATAACCAATTCGTTTTGATTACTCGACTAACTCACTTTGGTTTGACTTAACCAATTCGTTTTGATTACCCGACTAATTCAATTTGATTAACTCCTTATTTATTTTCCAATAAATATTTCCTTTATAAAATATTTTGATTTTATAAATAAATTCCCTTTTATATAATTCTATTTATTACCTGAATGACGATTTATTTATTTCTAAACAAATATCTCCTTTATATAATTCTATTTATATATTTCTACATAAATATTACTTTTAAATCCTATTTATTTAATCTCTAAATAAATATCTCCTTTATATAATTCTATTTATATATTTCTAAATAAATATTTCTTTTAAATCCTATTTATTTAATCCCTAAATAAATATCTCCTTTAATCTTTTTTTATTTCCTAAATAAATAAATTCATTTAACTCTTTATTTATACTCTACTAATATATCCCTTTATATTTGCTTTCAAATATATTTCCTTTATATTTGATTTCAAATATATTCCTTTTCAATTTCATTTGTAAAGGTTTTACAAACATTTCTATTTCATTTTGATTTCTGAAAAATATTCTAACTCCTTATATCCCTGGGAAAATTCGCTATAACGTCCTTTGTACCGGGAGCATCGGGAAAATCCCCAAACCCGCCACATAGGCCTTTCTATTCAAAAAGAAAAAATGTTTTGAAATTATTGCCTTTCTGAATATCTCATATTTATAAATATTCCAATTTATAAATATTCCTTATTTATAAATATTCAAATTTATAAATATCTTTTATTTATAAATATTCCATTTATAAATATTTTATTTTCACTATCTCTTTGAAAATTCCCTTATCAACATTCTGGTATGTTACGGTATTTAACACATCAAATTTTGATGTCCAATATCGTCCATACACACACAATCAACAACAGGTTATAATTCACATCATATATTAAAATATATGAAAAACAATAAAATAACTGTTGAGGAATCCAGTCGGATTCCTCCAACCTGTTTCCCTGCATCCAGAGATGTTACACGACATAATTGTCATCACTTTCAGTTCAATATGAATTATTCTGATAAACAGAATCAATATATATAACTATCTAACTTTTTATATATTATATATATATATTTTTATATATATAATATTTCATTAACTGACTAGCAGTTCAATCAACAGTCATCACACAGTCAATCAAACAATTTCTAACAGTTCTAAAAATACAACATGAAATTATAAACTGTTCAGAGTTGGTGAGATTTACTCACATTTGCGCGTTAGCCGTTAAATAACGGCTTGCATTATCTGATTCAGTTAGACAATTTATTTCAACATAAATTGTAACGAGCTCGGATTCACTCCCGGTCAGTCTCATTGTGTTGCTCCCGTCCATACGATCCTAACGGATCTTGTTTCACTAAATTTCGTTGACATATGCATAACATACGATCAATTAAAGTTAATACATTATTTTAATTTAATTTAAACTAAATTAATTTCAAATGATGGGCCTTTACCCTTTTTTTAGCCGGGCCACTTCCCTGCTTAGCCCATACCCACGTTACAGCCTTCTTCCCTGATGGAAAAACTCCACCGCATACTCCAGTAAACCTCCCGTACTTCTTACTTCTCGTTCTCCTCCTCCTCTTCATAAATAAACAAACTGAGTTCACCAATTTCTTCCTCGTTGAACTCTCCTCCACTCTATACACTTCCTGCTCCACTCGAACCAACACCCTGCATCGCATCTATGGGGTTTCCGAGTGCTCTTCAGCTGTCGTGCGACAACTCTGATGATGGAATTTCACCAAACTCTCCGTACTCATAGTACTCGACCTGCTGAACTCTGCAGCAACCTCGATATCCACCCTAGTCGCTCAAAATCACCAGAAAGTACAACCCTAGGCGGCGCTGTAAAAACTAGGAGGAACCAAACCAACGTCGAACATAGAAAACTGTATACCATTTTGAAGAGAATGTACCCAGGAGTCCAAATATACATCTATTTTGATTTATAGATTTAATTTTGATTTTCTTTTGAATTTTTATATGGTCGGCTTTTCGTTTGAGGAGTATGAACACTGGCGGCTTGAAAAAGCTTTGACCAGAAGGAGGAAAAAGAATAGGATTAGGTTAAAAGGATGGTGTATTTATAGTGTTGATAAATATCTAGTTATTTTTTTGAATGGAATATTCCTGGTATATGCTCATTTCTATATTTATTTTTCTTTCTAAAAATTTGTGTAATCACACACGACACCCAAAAATCATGAAAATTTGACATGCAGCTACGGTTCGAAATTACGGTCCCAACGAACCTAGTTTCGTCGAATTCCGACTTCGTATGCTCACACAGCGTATTTTTAACCGTCAAAATACTGACTGTTTCTCACTCCAAAAATCCGTACGGCCACACAATGACTCTAAAAATCACGAAACTGGAAATCTAACAACTATTTGACATTGCGTATCCAACAAAATTAGTTTCGCCGAATTCCAACTTCGTTTGCAAAAGTGGCTATTTTTAAGGCTTTGAATGGCCCATTTAAATATATAAATATATTTAAATAAAATTAAATAAATTGTTAATAAATTAATATTTTCGTATATATTCACAGCATAATATCATACAGCTCCATTGGGATTTATAACTCGATACTTCACATCCCGATTAAATCGATATTCGATTTAAAAATGAATTTCCCTTTTAAAAATATAATTAATTCCTTTATAAATTATAAAGGAATTCCACAGCGACTTTTCTAAAATTTGATTTGGACGTAAATCAAAATCTTCATGAGGAAATCTCGATTTTTCTCTTCCATTAGAAAGATATACTCCACCAGCTCCACACGTTTCTTGTTTCACAGAAATCCGGCTTAAAACGAATCTTGTACACTCAATTGAAGTTCGAATCGCCAATTTACGAACTGCAGCGCCATTTCAAGCTTGATTTTAATTATATTATAACTCTACGTTCAAACTGTCCTTTATATAATATATTCGTTATTCAAATTCAATTCCAAGCTGAATTACATATCACAGATGATCCAGTTCACACCATATCGCCATTTCAGCCAATTCTGATTATTTCAGAATTAAATATATTATTTTAATTTATTAGTTTAATTAAATATTCACCATTATTTAATTAATCGACCATTAAATCCTTAAATCACCTTTTAAATAATTAAATAAATTAATTATAACACCGCTGACGATGCGGGTCATTACAATTAGTAAAGTTCAGATCCCTGGGCAGAACGTGGGATCCACGCATGGGCAATAGAATAGGCTCTTTCAAGCTTGGGTCATCAGGCCCTAACACACGAGCACAATCTTCACGGGATCCTAAAGATTCGAAAGTTACCTGGTCAAAATTCTAAGGTCACTCTAGTGGTCTTCTTTCACGAGGACGTCCCTTATCTGAAGAAGATGAATCGTCTACAGCAAGACGGCGTGTTGGGGATTGTTTATTTTGCAATCGGAGCTCCTGGAGTTCCCTACTCATAGTGATCATGTTTTCTTGCATGTGAAGACTGTCATGCTATGGGCTTCCAATGCCTCCTTAGTACTCTGGAGCATGTCTAGAAAGCGTGAAAAATCTCCTTGGGTGACGGATGCAAACAGGTCAAGCTGATCATTGGTCATAAAGGCTGGAATCGGATCATTGGAGGGGGCTCGAGTAGAAGTTATAGCTTCATTCTGGTTCGGATCGGATCGAAGCAAGGTAGTAGGAGCAGACCGGTTCGGATGGGGGGAGGGAGTGACCTCAGTGTCTTCTGATCGGCTCGGATCAGAGTCACCTGCTCGGATCGGACTTTCCTGACCGGAGTGGCCTTCTCTAGAGTCTTGGCCACGCGACCTCGTAAATACCATGTCTTGTCGATTCTCCCTAGCATCGTTCTCCCTAGCGCCTTACACTTCTTTTCCTTTCGTTTTGGCCATAGTGTTCAATTCTTCAATGGTTCACCAAAAGGTACTTAAAGATGTCAAAAACGGAGGATTAACTTCTTTGAACTTTGAAGGTCTAAATAGTAGAATGATAATCCCAAAAAGTGAAGAATTCAAAAAGTTCTCAGTGAAAGCACCAAAATGGTAGATCCAAAATTGGCTTTAACACCCATACTAATAACAATTCTACTGAAATGAAATCAAAAACGATGAGAAAACACACAATTTATAGTGGTTCGGCGTTAAATACCCTACATCCACTTTCTTCTTTTTGGATTGATGCCTTGAATGTGAATACAACAATGATTTTCACTCAATTCTCACTTGTCTAATATATTGATTCACTCAATTCCTTCACAATATGATTCAATAGATGATTGTAAGCAGAGTAAGTTGATGAAACTCGGATTGCAAAGGAGTTTAAGTTCTTAAAATGCCAAAATATCCTTTGAAATGAGCTTTGGAGGTGTATTTATAGGTGAGCCCGGTGGTGACTCCAGGTAAATAACAAGCTAGTCTTGTTAAGTTAAAGCTAGTGAAACAGCTAGGTAGCGAGAAAAACCTCCCTGGGAGGTCTCCGGTTCGGATATACGTGGCCTCCATCCCACAAAAGTCGAGTTCGGATGGGATATGATGGTGACAACACATCATGTAAATGGTGAACGTGGGGAGAACGTGGGCATAACCGCTCCGCCTTTTCAGAGATCATGCACTGCAACTTTGCTGCTTTCCTTCGGATCGGACGCGTGCGGGAGGGGAGGTGCGGATCGATGCATCCGATCCTGTCCGATTCTGTCTGAGTGCTTCTGCTCTTCACTATTTTGGTTTAGCCAGATATATCTAATCCGATCCGGACTTTAGGTGCATGTTTTTCAAGTCAACGTCCTTCATAATTTTAGTGTTCTAATTTTGTGTAGCCTAGTTCACTAAATAGGCTAACACCAACATAATTTTCCTAGGGGTTCTCAAATAAATCAAAACTTCCAGAACGAGAAGAATTAAAATCGAATAAATCAAAATTATCAAAATCTCAATTTCGAAATGGATAGACCCTTATCTCTTCGTGATCGATGTTATTCAACAACGACCGTTCAACCCTCTGTCATAGTATTCCCACCAACTGAAGGAAATAATTTTGAGCTTAAAAATTCTTTTATTCAAGGGATACCAAAATTTACCGGTTTTGAAAATGATTATGAAATTCTTAATGAATTTGAATTGTATGCGTCCACAACAAAAATGCAACAATTATCTAGTGAATCAATCAAATTGAGGCTAATTCCATTTGCATTACTTGAAAACGCTAAAAGATGGCTAAATTCTCTTCCAAAACATTCCGTAAGAAGTTGGAATGAATTTGTCACTATATTCTTGAAAAAGTTTTTCCCTTTCCATAAAGCTATGAAAATCTGAACCAAGATAAATAAATTTTGTCAAAATGAGGGGGAAGCTTTTTCAAAATACTTTGAGAGATTCAACCAATTATTATATAATTGACCTCATCATGCAATTCTCAAAGATCACTTATGTCAAATTGCATATGAAGGGCTAAACTATCAGATTAGAACTCAACTATAATCAATGTGCGGAGGAGAATTTATGTCAAAGACGACCGATGAAGCTTAGAAATTCTTAGAAGATTATTCTGAAAAAGACATGCAATGAGAATCAATTCATGTTCCCCTACGTACTTCTACTAGAGGAGTACATGTCGTGGACCCAAGTTACCTTCCCTTAGAAAATTGAACTCCACAAGTCGAAGAAGGGCTACCCCACGACTACTCTCAAGACCAAGCCAATGCCATAGCTCAAAATGGTCCTTACTCATAAACGAACAATCCTAGTTGGAGGAACCATCCAAATTTTTCATTATCAAATCATAATAATTCGGAAAACCCATTTCACATGCAACCCTTTATTCCCAATCCGAATTACGAAGCTCCATCTGCTAATTCTCAAACCTCTCAAGCTGCGCCTCAATCTAGAAAACCTTATAGGCACCCAAACTTTTAACCATCAATCCAATCCTCTCAATCTTCTCAACCGTCACAAGAAATTGTGCATTCAGAGAAATAGATGAATTCTCACGAAGCTAAAATGAATTCTCACGAAGCTAAAATGAACTCATACGAAGCTAAACTTGACCAAATGATGAATATGATGAAGGAACTAATGAAAAGTAACGAGAAAGGGAAATTGCCTAGTCAACCTGAGGTGAATCCAAAATATAATTCTCATACTGAGAATTCTTGTGAGGATGAAAACCATAATTCAGTTAACTCTGTCCCCCCCTTAGGTCTGGAAAAACAATTAACATTAATGTTGGCAATCCCGACAATTATTCGGTGTCGACCCCAATTGAAAAGCTTGATATTCCTCCAATGGCAACCAAGGCCAATTCTTCTGAACCTTCCAAAGTCTCATCTTATTAGAATGTTCACAATCCCAACATTTCTTCTAATAAAGTCGGCAACCCCGACAATGTATCTTCTTCTAATGTTGGCAATCCCAACATCCCCTCTTCTACACCCTTTCCTCCTTCAATTCAAATACTGAAACCTTCTTCTTCGAATGAGGAAAATTCTGAACGATTCTATAAGCCAATAGCTCCTTATCCTCATAGACCCAACAATAAGAAGAAGGACACGAATTTCGAAAAAGTTCTTAAAATATTCAAACAAGTTCGTGTCAATTTTCCATTGTTAGACACCATCGAACAAATTCCTCAATACGCCAAGTGTCTGAAAGTGTTATGCTCCCGAAAACATGTGAATAATGTCTCAAAAAATGCCTACTTGACTGTGAACAGTAGCTCCGTTTTCTGTCATCGGTCACCCATCAACTATAAGAATGCTGGTTTCCCTACAATTGATTGCAAAATAGGAAATACTCACATCTCTCGTGCCTTACTTAATCTTGGTGCCAGTGTGAATCTTCTTCCTTACACTGCTTATCGTCAGCTTGGATTAGGGGAGATTAAACCAACAAACGTCACTCTTCAGTTAGCTGATCGATCTTTTAAAAAACCACTGGGTATAATTGAAATGGTTTTGATTCAAATTGAACAATTTTATTTCCCTGTCGACTTCATCGTTCTTGAAACTGAGCCAGTTTCGAATCCTGGTAGTCGATTTCCATTGATTTTGGGTCGTCCCTTCTTAGCCACCTCAAATGCTATCATAAATTGTAGGATTGGCCAACTTCGACTATTGTTTGGGCACATAACTATCGAATTGAATATTTTCCATCAACCCAAAGATTCAAAAATAGTGGAAATTGACATGATTCAAACCACAATTGATGAAACCTCTAATGACACTTCTGAATCCTTGGAAATGTGTCTATAACATTTCAACTATTATTTCGATGAGTTTGAATACATTTCTGGACTAAATTAACTCCTTGACTCGAAGCCCTCATCACCTGATTTGGACCTCAAATCTCTACCACAAGACCTTGAGTATGCTTACTTGAACTCTACAGAAAATTTACCTGTAGTCTCTTGCCGAGGACCAAGAGGAAAATTCTTCAAAAATTTTATGGGATAATCTGCATTTGAGTTATATGAATCATTGGTATGGAACAATCTTCATAGGAATGATTGTCATTTCACACATCACTGACATACCAGTTGCACCTCACAAATCATTTGAGAAATTATCATGCATCATTTTCGATAGAGGCAAGTGTGGCGGGAAAATGAAATATGATTCTTCATTTAAAATTCATCATCATCGAAGATTTTATTTTTTATTTGATTTGCACACTCATATAGTTGTTAAACTAAATTTCATTCTACAAATAATTTTGCATCTCATCCATCTTTGGGTCGATCTTTCAAATTTGGGAAACGTTTACCGTACGGACACTGTTTAGTTCTAGTGTGGGGGGAGTCTGCATTACATCTATTTATATTTCTTTAAATCTTTTTTGCTCATTATTTTCATATAGGACCATCATGCATTTTAGATCGTAGTAACATGCCATTTTTTTTGAAATATGACTCATTTTAGATTGATACAATAAAATAAGTTAACAATTATTAGTCAATTAATAGTATTTTTTCTCTCAACTAAGATCGAATAAGAAATATAATGAAAAGTTGAATTTTGAGGGGTAATAGTGTACCTGGTACACAGGGAGATTCTTAGGTGATGGCCATGAAGTTTACTCTAAATTGTAGTCAAAAACCCCACCTTCGTTAAGGTCACTCACAAAGGGAATGCCTTAACTTCGGTGGAGCGCTTTAGGTAAAAGATGAATATAAATTACAAGATAGACAAATAAAGCAATGAAAAATAAAGTCATTTTATAAACAACTTAATTCAGTCAAGCTTTTACAATAATTGACTCAATCATAGTTAAAAGTTTTACATAAAACTTCTATCTTGATTCGAAAACTTCCAAGTATATAAGAAGCATAAAATGACAATGATATTCCTCAATAAAGCATGAGCCAGCCACAGCAGTGGAAAAAAAGAGAAGTACATCGACTATCTTCGAGCTTGGAAAGAAAATGGAGCTATGTGGTAATATTCCCTACCTGCGAACCTGGTGGGAAATGGAAGAAAAGAGGCGAAAACAAACTAGGTCAGACATAAGTCTGGTAAGCTCAGTGACTTTCAGAATGTAAACAGGTAAAAGCAACATTACATGAATAAATTGAATATAAGACAATACCGTGAAAACAAGGATGACATGATAACATAAGACAAGCATAAGGTATTATAAGGCAAGATAAACTAAATGCACTTCTACTCTTTCTCTGCTTCGCTACTACCCTGTTATTCTGATTTCTATATCTCTGCACCACCTAACTAGTGTCCCAACTAGTAATCTGTATAAAATGATAATATGATAAAGTGATCCCAATCCCTGCATTTGTGGCAGCCTTCAGGTGTACATCTATTATGAGGATTCCACCTCAATCTACCTAATTGCCATGAATGTGTTAGATGTACCCTTACTACCTTATCGATCGTCTCCCTACTTGTATTAATTTCTCTTGTGTTTGTGTCATTCGGCCCTCTCTTGCGTGTAGATACCCTGTGCTGGTCCCACCATAAGGTGTATCAATCCTTATGATAGCAACCCGACAAGATTCAAGATGCACAGTGTATAACTACTAGTACCCAATGCCTGCTTTTTCCCACTCTGGAGTACGTGCACGCCCGTAAACCCTTGGAACCTACACTGACGTAACCTCTGCCGCTCTTTTGGCTTCTTAGAATCAGCCCAGTAATCGTGCCCCACCCTGCCTAGTTCAAGGTACCATGATACATCTTTGTGGGTTACTGCTCAAATGGGTCCCCATTACTAGGGTTTCCTACTGGTTAAGTTTGTGGGCCTATATTTACTAATATTACCCACCAACCCGATATGTACTTAACCCTCCAACTGAATCAACCATGTTTATTTAATGGTTAAGTTTTATGGGCCTATATTTACTAATATTACCCACCAATCCGATATGTACTTAACCCTCCTACTGATTCAAGCATGTTTTTTTAATGGTTAAGTTTTGTAGGCCTATATTTACTAACATTACCCACCAACCCGATATGTACTTAACCCTCCCGGACATTATGTCATATTTGTTAAGTGTTGTCCATTCATGTTAACTTAACCCACACATTCATCGTGTCATGTTGGTTAAGTGTTTCTTATTAACTTAACCCCGTTCGTTCATCAAGTTATATTGGTTAAGTGTCATCAATCAATTCAAGTTATCCTAACCCACCTACTTGTCATGTTACTTTGGTTAAGTGTTTCCTTCTATTGTTAACTTAACCCTACCACAAATCAAGTTATATTGGTTGAGTGTTGCCCTCTTGTTTTAACTTAACCTTACCGCAAATCAAGTTATATTGATTAAGTGTTACTAATTACTTAACCTTACCCATTCATTTTGCTATACTGGTTAAGTGTTTCCTATTAACTTAACCCTAGTCATTCATTTTGTTTTACTAGTTAAATGTTTCTCATAAACTAAACCCTTGTCATTCATCTTGTTATATAGGTTAAGTGTTTCTCATTAAATTAACCCTAGTCATTCATGTTATATTGGTTAAGTGTTCCTATGAACTTAACCCTAGTCATTCATCTTTTTCATTAGCATTAATTGATTTATTAATGCACCAACCTCTAACATTAGATATACGTTGTTGCGGTTACTGAATGTGCCGGGCGGTTCCGGGAAGATTTACACCACAGCTCAATCTAACCTCTGGTTTTCTTGGGCATGATGCACTAACCTCTCACATTAGATAGGTGTTGCTGCGGTTACTGGATGTGCCGGGCGGTTCCGGGCAGTTTTACGCCACAACTCAATCTAACCTCGGGTTAGGCACGTTCATCTCTTCCCTTAATTTACATGTTTACAGTACATGTCCAAGTCTAGATTTTATTTGCTAATTATCCAAATTTCACAAAAACAAGTCATGTTACAATTCTCAAGTTATGCTCGATTAAGCCAATTACAAGTTATTACTCAAAATAGGTTACACCCAATCTTCCCGAACTTGCAATAATAGTCATGCCCAAAATCACTGTGCATTATATTTGGTGTCCCAAATCAATAGTTAAGCCCAAGCTAGATTCATTATTCCAATTTACAGTTTATGCCCAAAACCAGGTTTCTCATGCCAAATTTCATACTTTGTCATTCATGCCAATTCTAGGTTCAATATGTCAAATTACATATTCCATGATTCATGTCAAATTACCCCAAATTGCATCTTAAAAGTCATGCCATAATACATGTTCCAAATTATGCTAAATAAATGTCAATTTCATGTTATACCCAATTACCCCCGCATTCATAACGTACGTATTTCGAGATTCAACGCAAGATTCATGAAATAAGCGGAGAAACAATATGGAACATAAGAGGCATAAGAATAGGCATATGATGATAAGAACTATTGGTCCAATAAATTTGATATACCAAATTGACAAGTTTTGCATAGAATACATTGCAGACATATAGATATGATATGAATATCATTATGACCGATCACAGACATATAGGTTTGACAAGAGTTATATCAATAACTTAAACAGTATTACAATTCCGATATACAACAAGGATAGATATGATTGGACCAATTCCATATTCAATAATGATTCCCAAAGGCATATACAAGCACGGATTCAAAGGATTACTTACATCAGGCATAAATCTAATGGATTAGATTTGAATAACATCGCAGGCATAAATCTAATAGATTAGATTTGATAAATCTGAGAAGATTATCTCATAATCATGTGTATCTTGGACCCAGATTATTACATGCCAAGAATTTCAATTAAGATTTCACATCTGAAAGCAACTTGAACTTACAAAAGAGAATGATTCTTGTATTTCTGGAATCTATTTTCTGAAACTGAAAAAGCATTCCCTTGAAGAAGACTATCTAGTTATGATTTGATCATAGCTCCTAACTTGCTTTCTAGTTGAAGAAGAAATGGTGGCTAGGCTAGGACGATCCTGGCCAGCAGGGTGGCTCCTTGGAATGAATTTGTGTGATTTAGGGTTGAGGACTAGGGTTGCTTTTGTAGAGGTTTAAACTTATGTGAGCCATTAGATCATCCTAGGAGCAATCACAACCGTCCAGACTAGATAGATTTATCCAGAATTGCCACCTATGCCCTAGTGACTCAGCAGCAAGTCAGAAAATACTCAGCAACAGGTCAGAAAATCGTCACTGTGTGGATATGGGTGAGGCATAGGTCGACCCTCAGGTCGACCCCCAGGTCGACATGTATAGGGGAGGTCAACCCTCTGGTCGACCTGGCCTGGGGCGGGAAAAGTCTCGCCCTCCCCGCTTCTTTGTTTTCGTTTGAATTTTGAATTTAAATCTGAGCTGTTTTAATTTATTTAAAATCCTGAAATTTCGAGGTCCATAACTTCCTGATACGAAATCCGATTTACGAAAACTTGGATCTATTCCAAGCAGAATTTTGAGACAAACGCAATGGCATAACCCGTTTCCCTTAATTCTCACTTTAAAAATTATTAAGGTACTCCCTAAACACCCTACTCATCAAGCCAACAAAGTATGCGGGGGCGTTATTCAAACCGAAGGGCATCACAAGCCATTTATAGAAACCGTCCGGAGTCCTAAAGGCAGTTTTGTTTATGCTATCCTCAGCCACCCTCAACTGATGGAAACTAGTGGTTATGTCCAACTGCGAGAACACCGAGGTGCCAATTAACTGATCGAAGAGATCGTCAGTCCTCGGCAGTGGTTGCATATTCTTCTTAGTAAGTTTATTAAGTTCTCTATAGTCCACAAAAAGTCTAAGGGACCCATCCGCCTTCGTTCGAAATACTACTGGAGCACCCCACTCCGATATACTACGTCTTATGAAACCTTTCTCAAGCAACTCCCCTATATTCTTATTGAGTTCCTTCCTCTCACGAGGAGCCATGTGGCGTACTGGCAGAGATACTGGTTTTGCATTGTCTACAAGATAAATACGAAAGTCTATCTCACGTTTTAGGGGTAGACCCCTCACCTCATCGAAGACATCAGCATATTCACGGACTATACGAACAGAATGTAAATCATCATTGGACGCGTCAAGTGACTCAAGATAACTAAGCATTACCGATCCTCTAGGGTCACAAGAAATATCAAGGGTCTTTCCACTACGAGTCAACAATTTTACTACCCTTCGTTCACAATCTAGGATGGCACCATATCTGGCTAGCCAATCCATCCCTAGAATCAACCCTTAGCCCATGAAACCAAGCACAAAAGCACTACATTCAAAACCAACGCCTAAGATAGACAATCTCAAATCTCTACAAACCATGGATAAATGAGCCGACCCACCAATGGGATTTGAGACTACAATGGGATCCACAACAAGACTAGTATTAAAGTGTAGTGTTTCAACTAATAATGTAGAGATAAACAAATGTGATGTGCCAGAATTGAATAAAGTACGAACAAGATGATCAAACAGAAAAACTAAACTCTCAACGGAAATGGTTCTACCTTATTCTTGCAGCGGTGGGACCGCGAGAGCCTGGACCTGCTCCGTTTCCTGCCCTGGTTCCACGAGAGACTGAAGCTGCCCTCCATAAGTTCTTTGCCCTTGCCCATGTTTCCTTGGGTAGTCCTTAACTACATGACCTGCCTCTCCATAGTTGAAATAGCCAGTCTTCTTCTTTTTCCTACAGTCTTTACTCAGATAGCCTTGTGTCCCACAATTAAAGCCCTTCTTCTTTCCTTTGCCATTATTTTTTGTCCCGCCTTTCTTGTTTTGTTGTTGTTGCTGCAGTTTCTTTTGATCCCCTTTCTTCTCGGGTGCCTTATAAGCATTGGCACCCTTCTCATCTTCATGCATAAGCGCCATATCAACTAGTCTCTCAAAGGTGGCCCCCATAGGGATGTGGGTCGTAGCTAACTAATGTAGGGGCTCGTTCAAACACTTAACAAATCTCACGGCCTTCTTTTCGGGCGTATTCACCAAGTCCAAGCCAAATCTCGCCAACTGAATGAACTTGTTGACGTATTGTTTTACTGATAGATTCCCTTTCTTTAATGCCAAAAACCTTTCCATGTATAGATTCTCTTCAGGTCGTGAGAGAAACTTTGCCTCAAACCTATGTCTGAAATCTGGCTATGTATTAACTGGACGCTCCCAACTAGGGACTTCCCACCAAAATGAAGCTTCGTCCTTCATCAACCAAGAAGCCAATTGGGCTTTTTTACAATCGTCCAAATCGAAAATGCCAAACACATCCGCCACTTCTTTCAACCAATTTCTGGCTTCAATGAACGTTTCAGACCCACTAAAATATTTTCCACCCATCGAACGAAAGTCTTTACATATCTTGGAGAAAGTATCTCCACGCGGAGGAATGACTGGAGTTGGGTGAGGAGGAACGTTGGCCAGACCCGCGTCAGTGGCCCTAGCCTCGAGATATTGACAAAACCAGCTGGGTACATGAACACCCTCTGGTATCTCAGATGCTCTAGACATACTGAAAAGAAAAGGAAAGAATTTTAAAACAAGGGAAGCGATATAGAGATGTATGGCTTGCAGGGATTATGCTCTTTAAAGTAAACTTTCCTTGAAAATAGCTTCTTTAAAACAACTTTTTGAAAATACTTTCTAGGAAAATAATACTTTTGAAAACACTTTTCAAAACTTTTTATCTGCTCTTGTAACCATAGCTCTGATACCACGTGTAACACCCCATGTCCATTAATTTCACTCGCAAAGGGAATGCATCAATGTCCATGAAGCGTTATTGTTGTATAGAACAGATAAATTACAAGAATAAATAAATAAAACAACACAGCGGAAGTTAAAACTTATTTCATAGCATCATATCTTAAAACGAGTTTACAAAAGTAGTCTCCAAAACAATTACAACAGGATCAATAGTCTTTTCCAAAAACTTCAAAGTACGTAAAGAAGCAAATACTTAAATAACACAAATGCATAAACCCCACTGAGCATAAGTAAAGCCATAAAGATGAGAGAGTCCCAAGCGATACAACTACTCTCTTCAAGCAACTGGAAGAAATCGGAACTAAGCAGTAGTATTCCCTCCTTTCAAACCCGAGGGGGAAAAGGAAGAAAAGAGGTGGAAAGAAAAGGGGGTCAGACATAAAGTCTGGCGAGTGCGATAACTTTAACAATATAATTAACAAAGTAACCAGAACAAGGCATAAGCTGGAAAATAAGGAAATGACTGTAAACAATTGGGTATGACAGAGCAAACAAGGAAATAAGATGAACAAAGATAACGTTAAAGGCGCCCCTAATCACTATAAGATAATTACTATACTGCACCACCACTAGTCACCCTAAAGGTTGATCCCGCCTACTGAACTTAATACTGCTAATGGTATTTTCGTGTACCCCTAGCTACCTCCATAGGTGCCGTCTACCCCTATCTCCACTAGGTGTACCCACTACCACCCTTTCGATCGGCTCCATAACTCGTAGATACCCATGCTGGCCCCACAGTGGGGTGTATCACTCCCCAAAGTGGAAACCCTATACAACCAAAATGCGCGGCTTATATCTGCACGATGCAACAACGTCTTACCTACCAGCCCGGGCCCACACACGCACATGACCCCGTTGGACTTTGGTTGCTACCGCTAGCCCATTTTGGCCTCTTACAGTCAAGCCCAGTATGCGTGTCCCTTCCTCGACTTGGGTTGAGCCCACAAAGATACTTATGGGTTACTGGTTGAAATGGCCCCCCATTACTTGACGCAAGCTATCCGCCTAAGCTTTGTCCCCTCTAGTACATCCCACGTAACCCTCTTCTTATTCATGTCTTCTTACATGTTTCAATCTTGGTTCAGTGCATCCAATCGTATTTCAAATGCCGCCCAAGGCACCCACTTAACCCCCTCATGTCCCACTACATGTTTATCTGGTTAAGTGTTTCTTAATTTATTAAGACCGTAACCTTGTAAAGACCTCCCACATTAGATTTGCATTTGTGGCAGCTAGATTTGTCGGGCAGGTCCGGGCAGTCTTACACCACAAACGAGCCTAACCTCGTGTCTTTACAACTTCTACTCATTTAATTCATGCCTTTGACCACTCACATTACACTGGCATTTATGGCAGCTGGATTTGTCGGGCGGGTCCGTCCAGTCTTACACCACAAAAGAGTCTAACCTCGTGTCTTAGGCGACTAATTAATTATCCCTAATTTGAATTAATAACGCTATTCAAATTGCCAATCAGTTCCAAATATACTTATGTACATAATTGACTCAATTATGTCCATAAATGTCTTCCAATTAACGTCTTAAATTAGAATAAATTAATTATATTCTTTTTAACGCATTTATGCCAATTCCCAATATTAAATCTTTTAATATTATCCTATTGCCCCACTTTGTATGTTTGTTCGTTTAACATGAAATACACGTTATACTCGAATAGTCTAACTTATGGAATAAAGAGAAAACATCACATCATGCACGGAATAAAAACTAGATCTAAACATAAGGGGTGAACTTGCATGCGTGAATAAGGTTTTTCATCTAAAACTCGCATAGGCCAAAGTCACAAACTTGCAAAAAACTATATTTGTCATAGATCTAGATTTAAAGGTTTAAACTTGCATAGGCAATAGTCAAAACTTACATTACATGATTCATACTCCAGCATATATATACTTGCATATGTGATTTAACTTGCATCTAACTCACACATGTCATAGCCTAACCTTAGATCCAATTTACACATAAAATAAATGTCATGAAACATGTAAGGTTGTGTATGATTCTCACTAACTTGCATATGATTCATATCTAAATTAACATCGAAACTTGCATACATACATATGACTTAACATATGAATTAGTTTCACAAACATAACCAAACTTAGCATATGAAGCATCATTATGAATTAATTTTACATAAGCCAACAATCAACATAGATAATAACATCATAGATTTACAACATAGGTAATAACATCATAGACTTACAACATAGATAATAACATCACAGACTTACAACATAGATAATAAAATAACGGTTAATGATTCACAACATAAACATATAATCCAAATCATATCTCAACCCAATTAAATTGTTAATTATCTTATTAAAGAAATCGAACTCACAACTCAAAGAAGGTCTTGAGTTCTGGAATCTGAGTTCTGAAACTGGTTTAGCTCGCCTTTGTAGTAGATTCTTTATTGTTTAGATTAGAGTTGAATAGAATTGAGTTGATTTGCTTCGATTTTCCTCTAGTTGGTGGCGGCTACTCTAGGTTACAAGATGACGGCCATGATTCCAATTTTTATTTGATTCTATGGTTCGAGTCTACACATGTTTATATAAAATTTCAACTTAATTATAGCCGTAAGATGATCTTAGGGTTAATCCAAACCATTCACTCGAGATAGGGTGACAACTCGGCCCTAATGACTCATCAAGGAGTCAAAAAGGACTCAGCAATGAGTCACAATATGGATCAGATTACACCAGAAAGCTGTGCAGGCCTGCTGCTCAGCCTGGGCGCACTTGGCAGGTGCGCTAGTGCAATTTTTGTACTGGTGCACTTCCCAAGTGCGCCAGTGCATCTATATATATATATATACACATATACATACATACATACATATATATATATATATTCTCTTCTTTAGGTTTTTCTGCCTAACTTCGTTCGTCCATATCTCCTTCATCCGATATCCGTTTTTCGCAAACTGGGACTCTATCTCAACCAGAGTTCCGAGATGAACACAATGGCGCAACCCGTTTCCCTCAATTCTCACATCTGAGATTAATTAATCTTGAATTTAGTTAATTCGATTATTCAAAAATTCGGGGTGTTACAGAGAAGGAGCGGTTGGGATCTGAAGTCGTGGCAATGGCTAGAGATACTGGAGCTCGTTCGAATGGTTGGAGAAGAAGGATACACATTAGCGGGTCTTGCTCCTTTTGTTTTGAAGTGGGCTGCACTTAAAGGTTAAAGCCCATAATTGGTTTAAAATCCAAGTTAAATTCTTCTATAAATAGTGTACTCAGTTATAACATCATAACTTTACCATACGATATCAGAATTGGACGAAACAAGATCCATTGGGATCGTATCAACAGGAGAAACGCAATGGAACTGACCGCGAGTCAATTGGAGCTCATTACAATTTATAGCAAAATAAATTGTCCTTCTGAATCAAGCGATGATTATCGTTGTTAACGATGATCGTCCAATGTGAGTAAAACTCACCAACTCTGAACAGTTATATTTTTATAACATATTCTTAGAACTGATAATTTTATGTTGATTGCTTTGTGTTAACTGTTTGGTTGAAATGCTGATTGATTGGTTGAAATTATTGATAACGATATATATATATATTTATATATATAAATCGATAATCAAATATTGATTCTGTTTAATAGAATATTTCATATTGAAATGAAATCGATGTTAATGATATTGTTTAACATCTGTGGATACTGGGAAACAGGTCGGAGGAATCCAACTGGATTCCTCAACAATTATTTTACTGTTTTCATATATTGTGTTATATGATGTGATGTGTAATATGTGATTGATTATAATGACACCGGTCCTGTTATTCGGTACTGTTGAATACCAAAAGAAAAATTGGAATGAAAAAGGGAAATTTCAAAACTGTGAATTTAAATAGAATATTTATAAAATCAAAGCATTTTATAAAAAAGGATTTTATAGAAGAAATATTTATAAAATCAAAGGATTTTGTAAAAAGGTTTTATTTACTTAGAAAGTAAATAAAGAAATAAAAAGGAATAATTACTTAGGAAGAAAATAGAATTATAAAAGGAATATCTATTTAAAAAATAAATAGAATTAAAGGAAATTTTCAGTGTTATATTGAAAAGGAAATATTTATAAAATCAAAGGATTTTATAAAATGAAATATTTATTTGTTAAATAAAAAGAATTGGAAAAGAAAATTTTATTTGTTAAATAAATAGAAAAGATAGGGGAAATATTTATTTGTTAAATAAATAGGAAAGGTAAAAGAAATATATATATGTTAAATAAATAGAATTTGAATAGGGAATAATTATTTGTTGAGTAAAAAAATAGAAAAGAAATAATTCAAAGGAATTAATCAGTTAGAATTAATTATTTAGAGTTAACCAGTTAGAATTAATCAGTTAGAGTTAATCAGTTAGAATTAATCAGTTAGAGTTAACCAATTAGAGTTAACCAGTCAGAGTTAACCAGTCAGAGTTAATCAGTTAGAGTTAACCAGTCAGAGTTATTCAGTTAGAATTAATCAGTTAGAGTTAACCAGTCAGAATTAATCAGTTAGAATCAATTAGTTAGAGATAACCAGTTAGAGTTAACTAGTTAGAGTTATTCAAAGGGAGTAAATCGAGTAGAATTATCGAATATCACTTATTCGAAGTAGAGTTATCGAATATAGTGTATTCGAGAGAAGAGTAATCGAATATAGTTTATTCGAGAAGAGTTATCGAATATAATTTATTCCAAGAGGAGTTATCAAATATTGGTTATTCGAAATGAGTAATAAAATATTGGTTATTCGAAAGGAGTTAATCGAATTTAGTTATTCGAAATGAGTTATCGAATCTATTTAATCGAAAGGAGTAAATCGAATATGGTTTATTCGAACAGAATTAAAGGACAAAATCGAATATAGTTTATTCGAATAGAATTAACAGAGTAAATCGAATATAGTTTATTCGAATAGAATTAAAGGAGTTATCGAATATAGTTTATTCGAAAGGAGTTAGGTGAAAAGAGTTAGTCAAAAAGAGATAATCAAATAGAGTTAATCGATTAGAGTTAAATCAAATGGAGTTAATCCAATAGAGTTAATTGATAAGAGTTGATTGAATAGAGTTAATCGAATATGGTTTATTCGATGAAAGGTTTTCGAATCTTGTTATTCGTAAGAGAGGTTATCGAATATAGTTATTCAAAGGGAGGAGTTATCGAATAGAGATTTATTCGTAAGAGAGTTATGTAAGGAAGTTTGTTAAAGGTTTAAAAGATAAACTTTGAGTATTTTGAAGTTAAAACATTGTTCAATTAAGTCTGAGAGGTAATTATACCGAAACTTAATTGACTTCCTTCTTAACTAAGGAATGGTAAGGTTTGACAGTGAATGATGGTTAAGTGAATTTAGTAAATGGTTGGAGTTGGCACAGCGATGTTTTATTGAAACATCTGTTTAAATCCAATGAAGGAGCTTTGGAAATGTTTTCCAAATAAGAAACCAGAAATGTTTTCTAATATATAAAACAAGAAATGGAAATGTTTTCCATTGTTAATAACGTATATTTGCTAAATATAGAAAACAAGAAATGTTTAATATATGGAAATAGGAGATAAGTAAATTAATGAACTAAAGAGATAAAATGTTAAATGATGATTGATCGATATAATTTCCATCTGGAAATAATATCGTTGTTTGCACACGTGTTTTTCTTTGATAGTTAAATCACAGACTATCAAAGTTTTGACCATTTTAACGTTGTTAATATAGAGAGATCGGTTGGATTATTATCCGAAGAACCACTCCGTATTGGCATAAGCGTTGCGAGTCATATATGCCAAAGATAATTGAAGACGGAGTCAAGTGCTAGGGCTGTTGTATAAATCTTAGGTAAAGATTGCCTAAGATGGTTGTACTGAATTGTACCTTCGGTTTGTCCAGTCCTAGGATGACCTGTATGGAAGAATGTCTGACAAAGTATATTAAATAGATCGCTTAAGTTGATCTTTTGAAACGTATTTACGTTTGGTAGAGGAGGAATTTGTTTCTCTTAGCTGTATACCCATGGTATTTTTAGGGAAATCAATTTGTGATTTGGCGGGTATGACTATGTGACATTCAAAGTGAATAAACGTGTGATCTGTCAGAGATAAGCGTGGCCTCTAGCCTCACATCCGGAAATGGCAAAAATCGGGCGGGCAGCATGGCTATGTAGGTCGCACCTCTTAAGGTGTATAATCACCTGATCTAGAGTTTCATTTACTTCTAAAAATCTACTGTCGATGTTGTCCCATTCGGGAAATGGTTGCTGATCCCAACCGTTGGTGATATACATTTGATACACTCAAGCGAAATGAGTGGTCGGTCATGTGTGGCCGGGTTGCAAGATGCTCTTGTTGAACCAAGTGTATTCCTCTCTAGAGGTACTCTAGCGAAAGGTGGTTCCATACCTTGTCATAGTTGGAAATCCATTACCAAATACGTGCTTGTTGTTCTAATTGTATACTATATATATGTAGAACGTGAGATGAAAGCGTTTCTGCTAGATGATTAATATATTGTGGTTGATAGACATTATTACAATATCAAAAGGTTTTTGATATAAAGATATTTTGGATGTTCATCAGGGAAAAACCCATTCCGTTATACGGCGTGGTCTTATGAGACATCGTTTACTTGTTCAAACTGTTTTAAATTGTTTTACTCATACCAGTCCCATAACTGACACGGAGTTTATTTTGTTTTGTTTTCCGTAAACTCTTGGGTGCCCAATTTTGTACGGGCAGTCAAGTAGTCGGTATTTACAGATATACCGGAAGAGCTTGGAGCAGGAGGCTTCAGGACTATATAGCTATAGTTATTTCCGCTATGTTGTAAGTGTTGTACTCTGATAATGTTATTGTATGCATATACTGATTTTATTTCAAGGATATGTTATCTATTATATGTTGTTCGTTCCGTTGTGAGATTCGTGTTACTCTGATGTTGTGTTCTTTTTCTTCTATTCTAAGTTTCTATCTTATCTATTCTCACTCTCTAACTTCTTCCTACTAACTTTCCGGTATTTTTCGATGTTTGGTTAGTCGACATTGAGTTTATGTCTATAACCAAAATCGCCTAAAAATCGGGTCGTTACAATTCGTATTAGAGCTTAAGGTTAAGTTATTACCTTGGCTCTGTGGCGTGACTCAGTAGAGCTGGGGTTTGTAATACCATATTTTGAGTTTGAGTGTATATATATGAGTGAACGTATTTGTTATTCAATATAAAATGATTTTATATTTTGGAGCTTTGTTGGTTGAGATGTTAATGGGTTCTGGTCGATCAGTTTGATCCACTATATCATTAGGAATTTATAAACACTCGAATACGATGAACCATCATGGTATGTTTTAAAAGGAGAGTAAACGAAATAATTTTCCCCAAAGTATATTTCGTTATAGAGAAAATATATATATTGGATTTATAATATATGGGATATATTGGTTGTTATTATAATCGAGTAAGATTATAAATTAAATGGTTATGTAAATAACCAATCAGAATTCAAATAAGTGAAAAATATGAAAGATGATGAATTAAATCTGAAATTCGAATCAGAATTTAAATAAAAAACCTTGGAAATTGGAAAAGTGTTGGTAAATGAAATTGGATTGAATATATGAGAATTTTAAAATCCTAGGAGATTTTAAATTGTTGCGAGAATGATATTCTGAATTGATTTCAAAATGGAAGTATTTGAATATGAGTTTTAAAAGTGGTGATATAGTATTGAACTCACTTTGATAGCTGGGAAATAACTCTGATGATAATGGCCACATCATCAGTGTTCATTTTCGAGTTCTAAGTGACAGATTACTACCAAAGTTATTTTTTTGAATTGATTTGAGAAAAGCAAGTTGTTTTGAATCTTGAAAAGGAAAGTTTGATTTTTGATATTGTAAACTGTTTAAAATTCCCAGGTAAAGATTGTTTGGATTAAAAACAAATTTGAATTGAAATTTGTAAAAGCCAATTGAAATTAAAATAAAGTTAGTTATGTGGTAATTTAAATTGAATTTGAATGATATCGAGACAAATTGTATTTGGGTGATTCGAATTTGAAGTGTAATTTGATAACCAAGTTACGATTTGGGAATCAAGAATGAAAATCGAGTTGAAATAATCTTTGGCTTGGATATAAGCGAATGGTTGTGTTGGAGATAAAAGTCATTGGAGTTTGATTGGGATGACATTGGTATATGCTGAATTAGAAGCAGATGTAAAGGATATAATGATATGCCCAACAAAAAGGTACCAGTTTATATTATATATGGGTTTGAGATTTTGATGATAGCCGAATTGGCATGCCGCTTGGATATT
The DNA here is from genome assembly GCA_030737875.1 of Allium sativum. NCBI lineage: Eukaryota > Viridiplantae > Streptophyta > Magnoliopsida > Asparagales > Amaryllidaceae > Allium > Allium sativum. The sequence goes on along the minus strand of CM060915.1, from coordinate 190,793,604 downwards.
TGATTTTTTTTTGGGTTGGAGAAGGCCTAGAGAGGCGAGTTATGGTTTTACCGATATGGCTGTACAAAGGAGGTTATGGCGAAATTTTCGGAAAAGTTAGAGCGTTAGAAAATTTTCAGAATTTTTGAAAATTTTAGTAAGTCGGAAAGAATTAATAAGTTAATTGGAATTTAAATGGTTCAGTTAAAATGGAAGTTAAGAAATAAAACCTGAAGATGTTTAAATCTAATTAGTAGAGTTAGTAACATTCTTCTAGCTTAGCAATTTCGAGGACGAAATTATTTTAAGGGGGAAAGATTGTAATGACCCGCATTTTTAGCTGTCAAATAATTAATTAATTTAATTATTAAATATCGAGTGGTGATATCGATAACCAGAATTAAATAATATTTATATTTAATTAATCTAAATAATAGAATAATATATATATAATTCAGAAATAATCGAAAACGGTGAAATTCACAATATCGTATGAATTGGATTATTTATAAGATATAATTCAGTTTAGAATTGAATTGGAATAACAAAAATTTATGTAAATGAAGTTTGAACGTATAATTATATTATAAATATAATCAAGCTCGAAATGGCACTGTAGTTCGCGATTTGGCGATTCAAACTTTAAACGAATATACAGAAGCCGTTTTAAATCGGATTTCTGTGAAACAAGAAACGTTAGGAGCTGGTGAAGTATATTTTTCTAGTGGAAGAGGAAAATCGGGATTTCGTCGTGTAGATTTTGATTTATGTCCAAATCAAATTTTAGAAAAGTTGCTATGGAATTCCTTTATAGTTTATAACGATATATATATATATATATATATACATACATATATATATAAGGAACTTCAATATAAATTGGAATATCGATTCAACCGGGATTTGAATATCGAGCTGTAAAATCCAAGTGGAGCTGTATGATATTCTATTGTGAATATATACGATAATATTTATTTATAAATATTAAATTTAATTGTTTTTAAATATATTTATATATTTAAAAAAGGGTTATTTAGAGCTTTAAAAATAGCCAGTTTTGCAAACGAACTCGGAATTGGACGAAACTAATTTTGTTGGATCCGCAATATTAAATTATTGCTACATTTAAATTTCCGTGATTTTTCAAGTCAGTGTGTGGCCGTACGGGATTTTAATGTGAAAAACAGTTAGTATTTCGATGGTTAAAAATACGCTGTGTGAGTAAACGGAGTCGGAATTTGAAGAAACCAGTTTCGTTGGGTCTATAATGTCGAACTGGAGCTGCATGTCCAGTTTCGTGATTTTTGGTTATCATATGTGACCACGGGAATTTTAGAAGATGAATAAAATTAGCGATTGATTTAATTAAAATAAAATAATCAATAAATAAAATATTTAAGCACCCTATAAATAATCCTTACCATTTCTAAACCTATTTCTCTCATTCCAAACAGGCTGAGCCTTCAGTTATTTCATCCTCAAACAAAATTCGGAGTTCTAAAATAAAGAAGAATTCAAGAGTAAATCCTAAAATTTTATAATACTTATATATTTGAGTTGTGGGGAGTTTCTCTTCATGTTGATACCAATTTCAGCGGGATCGATGTTCACTTTGTGCGCAGGGAAGTTCAGCGTGAGTTAGGTTTAGGGTTCGTGGAGTTTGGGTGCATCGAAGCAGAGTTTTGAGGTCATACTCGAGTTAAGGAGGTGGTTTAGCATCTTGTTGAGGAGTTTAGTGCAAATCGATTCACAAAGTGTTCGACGTCTTCCTGTTAATGGTCTTCGAAGAACCCACTGACGCAATTTACTGGTCATGATCGAGTTGGATCATTTGGGTAGGAGAAGGTGCGGATTTCAGTGAGGGATTCATTGGTGTGTTCGGTTTGCGATTCGGTGAAGAGGAGAAGGCGCGGTTGGGATCTGAAGTCGTGGTAATGGCTAGAGATACTGGAGCTCGTTCGAATGGTTAGAGAAGAAGGATACACGTTAGCGGGTCTTGCTCCTTTTGTTTTGAAGTGGGCCGAACATAAAGGTTAAAGCCCATAATGGGTTTAAAATCCAAGTTAAATTCTTCTATAAATAGTGTACTCAGTTATAACATCATAACTTTGCCATACGATATCAGAATTGGACAAAACAAGATGCGTTTGGATCGTTTGGACGGGAGCAACGCAATGGAACTGACCATGAGTCAATTGGAGCTTGTTACAATTTATAGCGAAATAAATTGTCCGTCTGAATCAGGCGATGATTATCTTTATTAACGATGATCGTCCAATGTGAGTAAAACTCACCAACTCTGAAAAGTTTTATTTTTATAATGTATCCTTAGAACTGATTATTTTCAGTTGATTGCTATGTGTTAACTGTTTGGTTGAAATGCTGATTGATTGGTTGAAATTATTGATAATGATATATATATACATATATAAATCGATAATCAAATATTGATTCTTTTAACAGAATATTTCATATTGAAATGAAATCGATGTTAATGATGTTGTTTATCATTTGCGGATGCTGGGAAACAGGTCGAAGGAATCCAACTGGATTCCTTAACAATTATTTTACTGTTTTCATATATTGTTTTATATGATGATGTATAATCTGTGATTGATTATACTGGCACTGGTCCTGTTATTTGGTACTGTTGAATATCAAAAGAAATATTGAAATGAAAAAGGGAAATTTCAAAACTGTGTATTGAAATAGAATATTTATAAAATCAAAGGATTTTACAATAAAGGATTTTATAGAAGAAATATTTATAAAATCAAAGGATTTTATAAAAAGGATTTATTTACTTAGAAAGGAAATAAAGGAATAAAAAGGATTATTTACTTAGGAAGTAAATAGAATTATAAAAGGAATATCTATTTAGAAAATAAATAGAATTAAAGGAAATTTCCAATGTTATATTGAAAAGGAAATATTTATAAAATCAAAGGATTTTATAAAAAGAAATATTTATTTGTTAAATAAATAGAATTGGAAAACAAAATATTTATTTGTTAAATAAATAGAAAAGATAAGGGAAATATTTATTTGTTAAATAAGTAGGAAAGATAAAAGAAATATTTATTCGCTAAATAAATAGAATTTGAAAAGGGAATACTTATTTGTTAAGTAAAAAAATAGAAAAGAAATAATTCAAAGGAATTAATCAGTTAGAATTAATCAGTTAGAGTTATTCAGTAAGAATTAATCAGTTAGAATTAATTAGTTAGAATTAATCAGTTAGAGTTAACCAGTTAGAGATAAACAATCAGAGTTAACAAGTCAGAGTTAATCAGTTAGAGTAAACCAGTCAGAGTTAATCAGTTAGAATTAGTCAGTTAGAGTTAACCAGTCAGAGTTAATCAGTTAGAATTATTCAGTTAAAGTTAACCAGTTAGAGTTATTCAAAGGGAGTAAATCGAGTAGAGTTATCGAATATCACTTATTCGAAGTAGAGTTATCGAATATAGTATATTCGAGAGAAGAGTAATCGAATATAGTTTATTCGAGAAGAGTTATCGAATATAATTTATTCGAAGAGGAGTTATCGAATATTGGTTATTCGAAGTGAGTAATCAAATAGTGGTTATTCGAAAGAAGTAATCGAATTTAGTTATTCGAAATGAGTTATCGAATCTAGTTATTCGAAAGGAGTAAATCGAATGTAGTTTATTCGAATAGAATTAAAGGAGTAAATCGAATATAGTTTATTCAAATAGAATTAAAGAAGTAAATCGAATATAGTTTTTTCGAATAGAATTAAAGGAGTAAATCAAATATAGTTTATTCGAATATAATTAAAGGAGCTATCGAATATAGTTTATTCGAAAGGAGTTAAGTGAAAAAAGTTAATCAAAAAGATTTAATCAAATAGAGTTAATCGATTAGACTTAACTCAAATTGAGTTAATCCAATAGAGTTAATTGATAAGAGTTAATTGAATAGAGTTAATCGAATATGGTTTATTCGAAGAAAGGTTTTCGAATCTAGTTATTCGTAAGAGAGATTATCGAATATAGTTATTCGAAGGGAGGAGTTATCGAATAGAGATTTATTAGAAAGAGAGTTATGTAAGGAAGTTTGTTAAAGGTTTAAAAGATAAACTTTGACTATTTCGAAGTTAAAACGTTGTTCAGTTAAGGTCCGGGAGGTAATTATACCTCAACTTGATTGACTTCCTTCTTAACTAAGGAATGGTAAGGTTTGATAGTGAATGATAGTTAAGTGAATTTATTAAATGGTTGGAGTTGGCATAGCGATGTTTTATTTAAACATCTGTTTAAATCCAATGAAGGAGCTTTGGAAATGTTTTCCAAATAAGAAACCAGAAATGTTTTCTAATATAGAAAACAAGAAATGGGAATGTTTTCCATGTTAATAAAGTATATTTTCTAAATATAGAAAATAAGAAATGTTGAATATATGGAGACAGGGGATAAGTAAATTAATGAACTAAAGAGATAAAATTTTAAATGAAGATTGATCGATATAATTTCCATTTGGAAATAATATCGTTGTTTGCACACGTGTTTTTCTTTGATAGTTAAATCACATACTATCAAAATTTTGACCATTTTAACGTTGTTAATATGGAGAGACCGGTTGGATTATTATCCGAAGTACCACTCCGTATTGGCGTAAGCTTTGCGAAACATATATGACAAAGATAATTGAAGACGGAGTCAAGTGCAAGGGCTGTTGTATAAATCTTTGGTAAAGATTGCCTAAGATGGTTGTACTGAATAGTGCCTTCGGTTTGTCCACTCCCAGGATGACCTGTATGGAAGAATGTCTGATAGAGTATATTTAATTGATCGCGTAAGTTGATCTCTTCAAACGTATTTACGTTTGGTGGCTGAGGAATTCGTTTCTCTTAGCTGTATACCCTGGTATTTTTGGGGAAATCAATTTGTGATTTTGCGGGTATAACAATGTGACATTCAAAGTGAATAAACGTGTAGTCTGTTAGAGATAAGCGTGGCCTCTAGCCTCACATCCGGAAATGACAAAAATCGGGCAGGCAGCATGGCTATGTAGGTCGCACCTATTAGGGTGTTTAATCACCTGATATAGAATTTCATTTACTTCTGAAAATTTATTGTCATGCTGTCCCATTGGGGGGACGGTTGCTGATCCCAACCGTTGGTGATATACATTCGATACACTCAAGTGAAATGAGTGGTCGGTCATCTGTGGTCGGGTTGCAAGATGTTCTTGTTGAACCCAGTGTATTCCTCTTTAGAGGTACAGTAGCGAAAGGTGGTTCCATACCCTGTCATAGTTGGAAATCCATTACCCAATACATGCTTGCGATTTTGATTGTATACCATATATATGTAGAACGTGAGATGAAAGCATTTCTACTCGTGATTAATATATTATGGTTGATAGACAATATTATAATATCAGAAGATTTTTGATATAAAGATATTTTGGATTTTAATAAGGGACAAACCCGTTCCATCATACGGCGTGGTATTATGAGATATCGTTTACTTGTTCAAACTGTTTTTAAACTGTTTTACTCATACCAGTCCCATGATTGACCCACAGTTTATCTTTTTTTGTTTTCCCTAAACTCTTGGGTGCCCTATTTTGTACGGGCAGTCAAATAGTCGGGATTTACAGATATACTGGAAGAGTTTGGAGCAGGAGGCTTCAGGATTTTATAGCTATAGTTATTTCCGCTGTGTTATAAGTGTTGTACTCTGATATTGTTTTTGTGTACATATACTCATTTTATTTCAAGGATAAGTTATTTATTATATGTTGTTCGTTCCGTTGTGAGATTCGTGTTACTCTGATGTTGTGTTCTTTTTCTTTTTCTATTCTATGTTTATATCTTATCTATTCTCACCCTCTAACTTCTTCCTATTAACTTTCCGGTATTTTTCGATGTTTAGTTAGTCGACATTGAGTTTATGTTGATAACCAAAATCGCCGAAAAACCGGGTCATTACAAAACCTATTCTTATTTCAGCAAGTCCACGCCTAATAGCTACCTAACCCCTAAATGTGAAATGAAAACTCAATATCCGTCAAACTACTAATGAAAGGAGAAGTCACATGCAGCTACCTACCATACTATGCTGACCTCACCATTAGTCTTCACAGAAACCACATTCCATGCAATTTCACTTCAACAGCTACAATGTATTCCATCTCTCCAGAAGCATGTATTTAATTTTCGCAGCATACCTCTACAACATGAAGCTAGCAAGCTACCATGTACTGGATGAAGGAGTTGTTGATTTTATCTTCAATTTCATTTCATATATATACAGCACTGCGATTTTTCCAGCAGAATAAACCAGGAAAAGAACCAAAATAGAATCCAACTTTAAAGAATTATTCCAACCATTTTACTCAACTAAAAATCTTCAAATAATATTCATTACGCTCATATTAGAAAGATCTGCAATGAGGTTAACATTTCGTGAAGATGAATGACGTTTGGCGAAGCTCTAAAATATGGCAGCGTGCCTAGGTCTGGTTTTAACTCGACATTAATGGGCTAATGCGTGAAATCGATGGTGTAGGAGTGATTAGCAGATCAAGATGCAGGCATAGCATAAATTTTTTTTAATTAATCACGAAGCAAAAAGTTTTGGACTTGTGGGTTGGGTCTCGACGATGGTTGGAGATTTTGGGCGTCGGAGGGTATATGGGTGGTCTCGGCGAGCGAGGATAGGAAGGAGAGTTGAATGGTATCGGTTATATGGGCTTTCGAGAAGAGTTTGATAGTGTTAGTGGGAAAGTGGTGCACGACGTGTACATTGTTAATCTGTAGAATGAAATCGGAGAAGATGAATATTGTTGTGAGCGGTATGGATTTTTTGTGGTATGGGCCGGGTTTTCCGAATTGTGTTTGGACAAAAAAAAAGTGGAAAAGGGGAACTGAGCTTATATTTGGATGGAAGGAAGTTTCCCACATTTCCTGAAGCAGTGCAATACGTGGTAACGTGGATCCAAGTTTGGAATATTAAGGAAGCGATGGTTTGGTAACTAAGGTAAATTCATAACCGTTTAATCTTTAGGTTAAGTAATTAAAATATAATTAATTAAACATTAATTTAATTAATTAATATTATAATGATAGCGTCGCAACTATTTCGTACATAATCCGTTTCTAACGTTACAGAGGGCGTTGGGATCGTGTCAGCAAGCACGCCATAATGGAGTCAGTCTGGTTTGAATGGAAGCAACCAGGACTTTTGATGAAATTAAACGAGTGTTTAGTTGTAGCACAATTTAAAATTTTTATTTTGGCAATTTAAATGAATTTGGAATATTCAAAATGATTTATTTTAAATAATAATGACTAGAATTTTTTTTGATTAGAATTAGAACGTATAAATTTATTTGAATAGAAATTAGAATATAAATTTTTATTTTAAATATAAAAGGAACTGGAAATGATGCGGTAGTTTGAAAATTCGATTTCAAATTTCAAATGAACGTACAGGATTCAAAATAAACCAGATATTAGTGAAACCAAAAATATTAGAATCTGTTTGAAAATATCTTTCCAACAAATCCGAAAAATTGAAATTTCATAGCTGGAATAAATAGTTATGTCCAGTTGAAAATTCAAAATAGTCGCTATGGAAATATAGCCCTTAAAAATAGACATTTTGCAAACAACCTCCGTTTTCGACAAAACCAATTTTGTTGGTTCGGAATGTCAAACTATTACTAGATTCCAATTTTCATAATTTTTGGAATTAATATGTGAGCGTGGCAACGGAAAACGTGTTTTGTCAATCTCAGTTAAATTTAATCGACTGGAAAATGGACATTTTTCAAATGGTCTCCAAATTTGACAAAATTATTTTTGTTAGGACCGTATCATCAAATATTAGCTAGATTTATTTTTTGGGAATTTTTAGAGTGGGTATGTGGCCTCGGTTAATTAAAATGTTCGTTCAAATTCAATTTATTTTGATTTATATTTTAATTTAAAGAAAAAATGATCGAAACGATAGAATTGGGTTACGAAACATATCACATTGTGTTTGAAATGGGGGTATTTGGCTAGAAACGACAGTCGTTGGGTTGGATTCGGTGTTTTGGCATCAAAACCTAATTTACATATAAAATAATATTAAAAATATATATAAATATCTATTTTCCTTAAACCCTATTGGCCATTTCAAAAACGCACCGTCAGCTCTAAGGCGATGAACGCGATAAAATGCTCGATCCTTCCTCCCTTAATAAATCTCTATCCTCTCAATGAAATGGTGCGATTCTTAAGACAATATTGGAGAGGGAAGTGTGTACTTCAAATTTGTACGGTTGGATTTCCCCTGGTTAAGTGTTTTGCTCGAATCAACTTCCCAAACGCGCCACCTTGCCTTGAAATCCTCTGCCTCCTGCTGCTCGAGCTCGACAAGGAGGGGAGCGCCTGAGAGCTCACTCGTAGACCATCGACGTGTTACAGTCGGATCGGGGTCAGGAGGCTTGGTTGACGCACGATGCGGAGCCCTATCTTTCAACGAGATGGGTTTTAAGGGGAACGATCGTTTTCCTAAATGATGAAGTAATTAGCGTTGAGGTAACGATTGAAATGTTATTTTAAACGTTATTAACTGAGTTAATTTTAATTTAATTATTCGAAAATGTAATTAACACATTTACTATCATATCTCCTTCATACGAGGTCGGATTTACGAACCGTTGGTTGCGTTGAAATCGTGTCAAAGTGCTCTGCATTTCAGAACTGAACAGAACCAAAATGGAGAACGCTGGAATTTCAAGAAAATTTGAATGCGAACAGAATAAAAACTGAAATTCATAAATTCAGAAATAAAACCGACCAAGTTGAGAACTTCTCACAAAAATTGTTTTTATACAATTATTTATTTCATAACCGCATATATGAATTATTCCCCATCATCCACAGACCATGGAAGACTTGTTTGTTTGATTGTGTTATGAAAGTTAGTTGTGTTGTGAATTGAACTGAATAAGATATTCATGTGTTGAAATAAAATAAATATTCATTTACAAATCGGATGATTTGTTTATGTACACCCATTTTATTGATATTTATTAGGACGATAAATTTTACACATTGCCCAATTGCACAAATAATATTCAATGTTTGTTGATTGAAACCCCACGCGGGTGTTGGGATATTATTTGATGTACACTAATCCCAATTGTTTAGTGGTATGTCGATCGTTTGGTTGACAAACTGTGTAAGCGTGAATTATTTATATTTAATGCTTAAACAGTGTAGAACGCACTCTGGTTGATGGATGATTATTTATCACTATTGTGGTATACATATGTTGTATGAAATCCATATATATATATATATATATATATATAACATTATATGGTAATTGACTGTGTCTGATTCCTGTTCAGGAAGAATGAATATTTTAAAATAACAAATATTTTAAATAATGAATATTTTAAAATAATATTCGGTAAAAGATCGAAATCTGATTTTTGATGTCCAATTTGGGATGGACACGAATATATTTAAATATATAAAGCCGTGTTGATAAGATTAATGCCATTTTGACATGAACGATAGTTATATCGATTTTATTCACTTTTATGTTGAATGTTGAAAAGGAAATGAATTCAAAATCTAATGTTTTGAAAATATTATCATTTATATATTAATGATATGGAATATTCAATTTTGATTTAAAATTGAGTATGAAGTTGAAATTCTTTTGAAAATGAAATTAAAATGATTTATAAAAAACTTTTTAAATGGAAATCGACGAAATATGTATATTATATATATTTAATGGCCTGAATAGAATGCGCCGCACCATGGTAGTTCGTGAATTTCGACCATTGACTTCAAATTGACGTTACGGGAGATCCAACCGTTGAATTCTATAGAAACTAGAGCCATTGGGTTCGTTTCTAAAAGATATTTCAAATGAACATAAGAGATTTGAAATCTAATGGTTGGATTTGGAATTAGTCCGAATCAAATTTGGAAAAGGTTGTTGTAAGTGCAGTTCGATGACCGTTTATCGAAATCGACTGTACGGGCATTGATAAAATTATTAAAAATATTGATAATTTGTGTAAAATCATAATAAATGAATTGGAAAGAACTGGGACGAAAAATATCATATTTGAAAAGATAAAAATATATTTTTATCGAAATGAACTAGTTATGAACTAGAATTATTATCTAATCTTTTTAAATAAATAAATTGGATTTGAAATGGTTCTAAAAATAACTAGAATTTCCAATATATGAATTGGAATGGATTTGTATCGAAATTATCTTCGGAATATTTCGATATTGGATTCCATGATTATACGGATATTGTGGTGGAATTGGAAAGATTTATATTTCGTTATTCCAATACGATTTTTATTGATTTCAGAATTTGATATTCAATATAAGCTGATATATTTTCTATTCAGAGCCTTGTATTTATTATCAAATGGGATTTTGGGTTTGTCGTGAATGGTGTGTTCATTAACACTGCTCTTAAACCTAGTTGAGAAAATATTAAATCTTTATATTTAAATTTAATGAATTGTACCAAATTAAATAATATTTAATTAGAATTGAATTGCAATTGATTTTTGGGTTTATCATGAACGGTGTTTCAAATAACACTTGTTGTTTAAGACAATTAACAATGGAATGAGATTTTGGGTTTATCGTGAATGGTATCTTTAATAGTACTGTTCTTAAACCCAACGGAGTTAAGAAAATTAGAAACTAACCGGAGATTAGCTAATTTGAATGGTTTGATAGGTATTGATCTGATTTTGGTTTCGGGCTTCGGGATTAATATTTCAGGAATTGTTCTCTTACTAATTTACGGTTAGAGAATGATGGAATGTGATTTTGGGTTTATCTTGAACCGTGTTTTAAATTACATCGGTTCTTTAACCCAGTAAAAGATAAGACTAATTTCTTAGCTTTGAAGAATTGTTAATATTGATTTTTGGGAAGATTAAAATTAATTGGAGTTTTAATGAATCTTTGATTAGATTGAAAAGTGAATGTGCTAATTAAAATTATCAATTCAAGAAAATGATCGAAAATGGAGTACCACCGGTTTTATTCCAGGTGATAGCTATATCTTTAATTAGATTTGAACGTGAAATGGTAATTAATTTACCGATAACACCGCGGTGTTAGATATGGAGTATTACCAGTTTTGCTCCATGGGATGAATAGGTTGGGATTGGGAAATTAAATAAATGACTACTTTGGTAAGGCTCGCTAATCCCGACTAGTTTGGAAAACCTTAATATGGTTTGAATTGATATACAAAGGAAGATTAAAGAATAAATGTGAAAGAATGTATCTTTGATAAAATTAATGGGAACCTTTCCCTAGAAATGTGAATATTTGAATAAATGAATATTCTGGATTGGAATGAGTCGTATGTTGGGTTTGTGTAGCACTGGTTTATAATATACGCGTGTTGTTCGGAAAGGACGGGTTTATGTCCATTCTGAATAACTGATACGAAGATAAGTCGACGATGAAGACGGTGGTGGAAGACCGGAGGTCTTCACATCGTTTCTATGATTACTGATGTCTTGATTGGGCTGTACACCCAGATCGAGATAATAAGTGGTGATTGTCCCGACGTACATTGAGATCGACGGATATGCTGGGGCCTCTCTCCTATATTGGACATATGGGACAAGGAATAAGGTGCCTCCAGTTTCGTTCAGACCTAGAATGAACTTGTAAATGGACTGTGTGTCTGACATTGGATTTTATTCTGTGTTGATTGATTTTTATTAAATATATATATTTGTTTGGCGGCGGAGAATTTATTCTCTTGCTTAATGCCATACTCTGAGACGTACAAGCTCAGAGGTTATATATTGATGGATATCAGTCGCATGGCATGAATTGCCTATGTGGCATGCTGAGTTGCATGAATCAAGCCTTCTGTTGAAAAGTTGAGTCTTGTGGTTGATGATCAAAGCATAGCTTTAATTTAGCGCCGCTTTGTGTATAGCGTTAATTCGTGAGCTTCACTTCCCGGTATGAACCAAAAATGGGAGAGGATCGATGGAGAACATGCGTTCCTTTCTAGTAATGGGTGGTGCCAGGGTTTTACATGCCCTAGCATTTATATATTTTTACCTATGTGGTTGTTGGGATGCGAGGCGCCTCGGTTATATAAGTCACTATGGTGCCGATGGATGGTTTGGTTGGTATATGACTAGTTTACGACCCATAAGGCTAGGAGATGTATTGTTCATGGAATTATTAATCCACTTCATGTGTACCGGCCCAATAGATCCTAAGGTCTCACTTGAGTCTGAGTCCAGAGGCATGGGTGGAGTGTCTCGAAGCGATAAGGACGATCCCTTGCCACGGTTCATGATCGAAACCCAGTTTCCAAATACGACATTGCGGTTTTAATTGTAAAACTAGTATGGCAACATAATAGCATGGGATGCAATGTCATCTATGACTGATACATTTATATTTGAAGTTGTTTTCTTCATCTATAGTAACAATAAAAGATTAAATTTTGTGTATCAAGCATTATTTGACTATTATAAGGGAAAACCCTACCTTTCGGCTTGTTTTGCATTGTGTGATGGGACCTGGGTCTTATAATAGCTTCATTGTTTTTTATTTAGCATTGCGCTGTTTGTTTTATGCGTTGGTATTCTTGTGAGGAAACCCGTTCCGTGTTATACGGCGTGGTCCCTTGATTTACCTAACTTTAAAATAAAGATTATTAACTATTTTATTTCTCACACCAGTTACACGACTGACCTGGAGTTTATTTTTTTAACCTAAACTTTGGGTGTCTCTATTTTCCGCACGGGCAGCTAGTAGTTAGGTTTTGCAGATATTACGTTCACTGGATCTTGGTTCATAGCAGACGGAATATTCGGAAAGCTCTGTATCCATGTATTGCTTTCAGTTGTGTTTTGTATTATTTTTCCGCTGCTAATATAATTTAAATCTCTGATATTTATCTGATGTATATTATTTATTCAAACTCTATTTATTCCGTACTCTTATGGAAATTGTTGTAATGAGCAATGAAATGTTCCTCTGTTTGTGTTCCGATTTGTCATGTTCTCAATTCAATTTGGGCTTTCCGTTACGGGGATGTTCGGGTCGTCTCAGTTAGTATTAGAGCTTTAGTTTACAGAGCTCGAGAACAAGGCACATTAGAACCAAACGAAAGAATTCATCAAAGATTGGATTAGTAATATCCAATAAGAGTAGCTCGTTAGAGATAGGATCAGGAGTGTCCTAGAACGAGTGTAAATAGTGTTGTTTTCAAAAATAAAAACAAATTTAGTTTTGAAAATTTAATCTAATTATTCGTATTCGAATATTTATTTTAGATTGATTTTGGACAATCAAGTATATGGAGATTTTGAATATACGCGTAAGTAACTTGTAGTCGAAGCCTCAAATATATTGGATAGATATAGAATCATACTCTAGTCACCCAGGGATGATTCTGATGATGTGGCCACATCATCAGCATTTGTGCTTAGGTTTTGAAAGTGTGGTATCGATATATTTTCAATTGATTAGTGTGAGAACCAAAACTAGATAGGGTTTATTGTTGTGAATTGGCATCAAAAACAAGATCTTTGTACATATATCTAAAGTTATGTGTTTGAAATGATAATCAACTAATTGATTGTTGATTGTATTGTTTAATATTTGGTTTGATTAATTAAAATTTTGAACCATTAAGCCAAATTGAGTCAAATTAGAAATAAATAGAAATTTTTTTGGAAATTGCATGCATATACATGTATATGCATTGAACAAGTCGTAGCAAGGAGGCTAGAGAAGAGGAATAAAATTGTATGCCCAAAAAATAGGTACATGTTTGCTAATTTATTCAGTTTGATGATTTTATGAGCCGATTGGCTAACCGTTTGGCTAGCCTCTTGGCTTTTTATTTTTCTTTCTGAGATGAGAGGGCTTGTGTGGCAGTTTGGGGATTTTCCTGGTGCTCCCCGACAAAGGAGGTTACGGAGAAATTTTTCGAAAATTTAGGGTGTTAGCCAAATTTTTGAAAAATTAGGAATTCTTAGAAATTGAAAAGTTGAAGAGTGAAAGCCAGAATGAAAGTTGAGTTGATTAGTTAAACAACTTTCTGATCCGTTCCTTTTCGAGGACGAAAAGATTTTAAGTGGGGGAGATTGTAACAACCCGGAAAATCAGAACCAATTTAAAATGTTGATTTTGGCAATTTTAATAAACTTTGAATATTCAAAATAATTTATTTTAAATAATAACGACTAGAAATTTATTTTGAATAGAATTAGAACGTATAAATTTATTTAAATCAAAATTAGAATATAAATTTTCATTTTAAATATAAAAGGAATTGGAAATGGCGCGGTAGTTTGAAAATTCGATTTCAAATTTCAGATGAATGTACAGGATTCAAAATAAACCGGATTTACAAAAAATATTATAATTTTTTTCAAAATATCATTCCAACAAATCCGAAAAATTGAAATAGCAGGATTAAAATGTTATGTCCAGTTGAAAATTCAGAATAGTCGCTATGGAAATATAGCACTTAAAATAGCCATTTTGCAAACGACCTCCGTTTTTAACGAAACCACTTTTGTTGGAACCGGAATGTCAAATTATTTCTAGATTCCAATTTTCATAATTTTTGAAATTAACATGTGAGCATGACAAAAGAAAATGTGTTTTGTCAATTTTAGTCAAATTTAATCGATTGGGAAATGGACACTTTTCAAACGACTTTCAAATTTGATGAAATTAGTTTTGTTATGACCGTATCATCAAAACATAGCTAGATTTATTTGTCGGGAATTTTTGATGTGAGTATATGGCCGTGGTAAATTAAGATGTTCATTGAAATTCAATTTATGTTGATTTATATTTCAATTTAAAGAAAAACTAATCGAAACAATAGAATTGGGTTATGACAAATATCCCACTATGTTTGGAATGGGGGTATTTGGCTAGGGACGATAGTCGTTGGGTTTGATTTGGAATTTGTTGCATCAAACCCTGATTTTTGAATGAAATAATATTAAAAATAAATATAAATATCTATTTTCCTTAAACCCTATTGGCCATTTCAAAAATGCACCGTCAGCTCCAAAAGCGATGAACGCAAAAAAACGCTCGATCATTTCTCCCTTAAAAAATCTCGATCCTCTCAATGAAATGGTGCGATTCATAAGACAGTATTGGAGAGGGAAGTGTGTTCTTCAAATCTGTACAGTCGGATTTCCCCTGGTTAAGTGTTTTGCTTGAGTCACCTTCACAAAGGCGCACCGCCTGGCCTGGAAATCCGCCGCCACCTGCTGCTCGAGCTCGACAAGGACGGGAGCGCAGGAGAGCTCGCTCGTAGACCATCGACGTAGTACAGTCGGATCGGCGTTAGTAGGCTTGGTTGACGCGCGAAGCGGAGCCCTAGCTTTGAACGAGATCGGTTTTAAGGGGAACAGTCGTTTTCCTGAATGATGAAGTAATTCGTGTTGAGGTAACGATTATAACCGTTATTTTAAATGTAATTAACTAATTTAATTTTAATTTAATTATTCAAAAATGTAATTAACACATTTACTATCATATCGCCTTCATACGCGGTCGGATTTACGAACCTTTGGTTGTGCTGAAATCGTGTTGAAGAGCTCTGCATTTCAGAACTGACCAAAACCAAAATGGAACACGTTGGAATTTCAAGCAAATTTGAAAGCGAATGGAATCAAAACAGAATGTAATAACCCGGAAATCTGAGCCAATTTAAATTTTTTATTTTTGGCAATATTATTGAATTTTGAATATTCAAAATGAATTATTTCAAATAATAATGACAAAAAAATTATTTTGAATAGAATAGAACGTATATATTTATTTGAATCATCGTTAGAATATAAATAATTATTTATAATTATAAAAGGTATTGAAAATGGTGCGGTAGTTCGATAATTCGATTTCAAAATTCAAATGAATATACTGGGTGCAAAATAAACCGGATTTTAGTGAAACCAAAAATATTAGAATCTATTTGTGAATATCTTTCCAACGAATCCGAAAAATTGAAATTTAATAGCGGGAATCAAAAGTTACGCCCATTTGAAAATTCAGAATAGTCGTTATGGAATTCTAGCCCTTAAAAGTAGCCATTTTGCAAACGGTCTGGGAATTCGACGAAATTTGTTTTGTTAGGACCGTATCGACAATATGAAGCCAGAAAATATTTTTTTGGAATTTATAGAGTCAGTGTGTGGCCCCGGTAAATTGAAATGTGCGTTCGAATTCAATATATCAAGTTATATTTTGATTTTGGCGGAAACTGATCGAAATGATCGAATCAGCCTACGATACATATCCCATTATGTTCGGAATAGGGATAATTAGCTGTGGGCGACAGGCGGTGGGTTCGATTTCGAGTTCGAAATAAAAAGTTACTTTTTGGGGTATTAAAAATAAAAATTAAATTATATAATTATATTCATTCAGCCCCCCACTCTCTTCCACATTCTTCTTTCAAACCCGAAATGTCGCCCTTCACCCAACCGCCACCGTCGCTCCCTTTCTCTTCCCCCCCCCCTCCGGCGAAACCCCCCCCCCCCCACGCCCTCCTCTTTCCGCGTTCACCCCCCCCCCCCCCCCCCCCCCCCACGCCCTCCTCTTTCCGCGTTCAGCCCCCCCCCTCCAATCCCTAAAACCGCACCCTAACCCCACAACCAAATCCGCTGCCTTCAGCACCTATCGCGACTACTCTGCCTGCAACACCTCTCCGGCGACTACTCCCCCACCAGCGGTGGCCACCAGCGTAGGTCTTCCACCCCTCCCCCCTCTTGAGTGGTAAGTTATTTTATTTTATTTTTATTTACTAATATAAGAAAAATCAGTTTTATATATACATTGATATAAAGTTGAGATTCTCTATATGGTAAAGATTTGATTTTTATACGATAAAGATTCGATTTTTAAAAAAGAAAATATATGACTTTTAGGGATTTAAAAATCTGAAAATATATAAAATATATATATATATATATGGTTTTGATAATAAAAATGTGATTTTTTTGTATATATTATAGCATTGTAAAAATATGTTTCTTCTATATAAAATATTGAATTTATTTTCAGTTTTTAAAGTAGTAAGGATTTTTATTTGTTGACTAGCAAATTAAAGATATGATTTTTATATCATAGAAATTACAAAGATATGATTTTTATATCATAGAAAGTATAAAGATATAATTGTTATATAGAAAGGAGTGTTATAAAAATATAATCTTTATTATATGAACACCATTGTAAAAATAGAATTTCTATCTATACAGTAGCGGTGTAAAAATAGAATTTCTATCTATATAGTAGCGGTGTAAAAATAGAATTTCTATCTATATAGTAGCGGTGTAAAAATAGAATTTCTATCTATATAGTAGCGGTAGCGGTGTAAAAAAAGAATTTCTATCTATATGGTAGCGGTGTAAAAATACAATTTTTATCTATATAGTACCGGTGTAAAAATAGAATTTTTATCTATATAGTAACAATATAAAATTGTGATTTTTATATATGTAGTGGCTACGGACAATGAAATTGATAAAGGGGCGAGCACGACGAAGATTTCTACATAAGAAGAGTCAGGGCGTTTGGATGAGCTAGTTGGTGAGAACTCCTCACCTTTAATTTATTTCTAGTTTGAAATATATACTAGGACGTAGACGGTGTTTAGTAGCACCCGACACCCGTCGTCCAAAGACCATGGATGACTTGTTTGTTTGATTTGTTGTGTAGTGAAATTTGATTGTGTGATGGTGAATGGAATAAAATATTTTACAGTGGAAAATATTTTATAGTTAAAAATATGATTTTTAACGTGTATATAAAATAAATAGAAATAAACAAATCGGACGATTTGTTTATATACAATGATTTGACTGATATTGATTGGGACGGTAAATTTTACACATCGCCTAACTGCACAAATAAAATCTGTGTTTGTTGATTTGAAACCCCACACGGGTATTGGGATGATATTTGTCGTACACTAATCCCGATTGTTTAGTTGTATGTCAATCGATGGGCTGAAAGACTGTGTAAGCGTTAATTATTTATATTTAATGCTTATGCAGTTGTGTGGTGCACTCTGGATGATGGCTGATTATTTGTCTTTGCTATTATATACATGTGTTGTAGAAAATCCATATAATTAACATTACATGGTAATTGATTGGGCCTCATTCCAATTTAGAAAATAAATTCATGTGTTGAATTGAAAATAAATAAATTCATGTGTTAAATTGAAAATAAATTCATGTGTTGAATTGAAAATAAATTCATGTGTTTAATAGAATAAACATTCATGTGTTGAATAAAAGCCGTGTTGATTAGATTGACGCCATTTTGACACAAACGTTATTTATATCGATTTTATTCATTTTTATAATGAATATGGAAAAGTAAGTGATTTCAAAATTTAATGTTTTTAAAATATTATCATTTATAGATTAATGATGTGGAATATTCAATTTTGATTCGAAATTGAATATGAAGTTGAAATCATTTTTGAAAACGAATTCAAAATGGTTTTTAAAATACGTTTTGAAAGGAAATCGACGAAATATATATAATATATATATTATATATATAATGGCCTGAATAGAACGCACCGCGCCGCGGCATTTCACGAATTTCGACCACTGACTTCGAATGGATATTACGGGAGATCCGACCATCGGGTTCTCAATAAACCGGAACCATTGGGTTCGTATCGAAAAGAGCTTTCTACCGATATTAGAGATTTGAAATCTAACGGTTGGATTTGGAATTATGCCCAAATCAAATTTGGAAAAGGTCGCTATAAGTGCAGTTCGATGGCCGTTGATGGAAATCGACTGTACGGGCCTTGATAAAATTATTAAAAATAGCAATAATTTATGTAAAATCATAAGAAATGATTTGTGAAGAATTGGATGAAAAACTCCATATTTGAAAAGATAAAATAGATTTTTATCGAAATGAACTAGTTTTGAACTAGAATTATAATTCTATTTATTTTTAAAAAAATTAAAGTGGATTTGAAATGGTTTTAAAAGTAACCAGAATTTCCAGCAATTGAATTGGAATGGGTTTGAATCGAAATTGTCTTTGGAATATTTCGATGTTGGATTTTGTGATTTCCAATACGATATTTGTTGTGGGAATTTGAAAGATATATTTATATCATTATTTCCAATACGATATTTGTTGGTCGTAGAATTTGATATTGAATATAAGCCGATATATTTTCTATTCAGAGCCTTGTATTTAATATCAAATGTGATTTGTGTTTGCTGTGAATGGTGTCTTCATTAACAATGTTCTTAAACCCAATTGAGAGAAAGATTAAATCTTTTTATTTAGATTTAATGAAGTGTACCAATTAAATGGTATTTAATTGGAATTGAATTTGAATTGATTATTGGGTTTATTGTGAACGGTGTTTTAAATAACACTTGTTCTTTAACCGGATAATTGAAGGAATGTGATTGTGGGTTTATAGTGAACCGTGTTGAAATGACCCGAAAACCGACCTTGCGGGAAATCGTCGGATACGCTTACTTTGGGCTACAACACATTAGAACAACAACAGCAGACTTTTATAACATCAATAATAAATGTTACATCAGAGTACAGAATATCAAATTATATTGAATAAAATTACAGCGGAAGATAAAGTACAATATTTCAATACATTGCAGCGGAAATAAAATAACTAAGGCAGCGGAAGACAACTATGCTCTGGACACAGCTTTAGGCTTCAATCCAGAATCCTGCTCGAGATAAGAACCTGTAGACAAACTACTCGACTGCCCGTGTCGAAAGAGGGCACCCGAGTTTGTAAAGGTGGAAACAAACAATGGGTCAGTCATGGGACTGGTGTGAGAATTCTTAACTAATTTAGCTAATAGTAATAAGGCAAATACAAGGACCATGCCGCTAACGCTGAACGGGTTTACTCCAATGGATTGTCGTGCATAACTTAAAGTAAATCGTAAAACACGCAATGCTTTTTGGAAAAATGAAACCATCATAAGACCCAAGTCCCATCACACAATGCAACTCAAACCAGAGGATAGGGTTTTACCTTATAATGGTCAAACATGCTTGATACGATAAAAATGATCTAGTATTAGTGTGTATATGTTTCAAAAACATTTCAAAGTAAATGTATCAATCCTAGGACACATAGATACCATAATATTATGCTTCCATACTAGTAATACAATCAAAACCGAATGAGGTCGTATTGGAAATTTGGTTTCCATCATGAGTCAAGGCTAGGGAGCAGCTCCTTACTGATTCGAGACACTCTAGCTAATGTCTCAGGATTCCTCGCAGTTAACCCTAGGATCCTGCAGGGCCGGTCCACACATACAGTGTGATAACCCGGAAAATATGAGCCAATTTAAAATTTTTAAATTGGTGATTTCAAAAGGATTTGAACAATTGAAATAGAATATTTCAATAAAATAGTGAATTAGAAATAGTGAGTCATTTCGAAAATTTGAATTCAAACTTTGGCTAACCGTGCAGGGTGGAAAATATAACGGATTTTAGCGAAACCAAAAATATTTAAATCTGTTAGTCAATACCTTTCTAACGAATCTGAAAAATCGAAGTCTCATAATGGGAATCAAAAGTTATGGCCAAATGAATTTTCAGAATGGTCGCCATATAGAATATATAGCCCTGGAAAATTGATATTTTGCATACGACCTCGAAATTCAACGAAACCACTTTTGTTGGGTCCGGGATGTCAAACTATTGCTAGGTTTCAAATTTCATAAATTTTGAAGCTAGTATGTGAGCATGGCAAAAGAAAATGTGATTGGTCAATTTCTGTTAAATTAGATCGACCAGAAAATGGCCATTTTTCAAACAACCTCAGAATTCAACGAAACTAGTTTTGTTGGGACCGTAGCGTCAAAGCATAGCTAGATTTATTTTTCTTGAATTTTTCGAATCAGTTTGTGGCCCTGGCAAATTGAAATGTATGTTCAGAGTGAAAAATTAAATGTTTTATACTCTAATTTGAAAAATAACTGACTGTAACAGTCGAATTGGCCTACGAAACATATCCCATTGTGTCCGGAATGGGGGTATTTAGCTAGTGGCGACAGTCGTTGGGTTTGAAAAGGAGTTCGTTTGAGAAAACACTATTTAAAAATTTAATAAAACCATCGACCAATCATATTTCTCCATTAATAAATAATAATAAAAAAACAGAAACCCCCCTCCCCGACCCCGACATCGACGACGGAAAAGCTTCCCCCCTTCCCTGGCGATTTCTGATCGCCACAGCCCGAATTAGCTCCTCCCTGTAACGACCCGGATTTTGAGCGACTTTGGTTATCGACGTAAGCACGACGTCGATAATCAAACCGTCGAGAAATCCTGGTAGTTAGTGAAAGAAATTAGAGGGTGAGGAAAGATAAGATAGAAACTTAGAATAGAAGAAGAAGAAGAACACAACATCAGAGTAACACGAATCTCACAGCGGAACGAATAACATATAATAGATAACATATCCTTGAAATAAATCATTATATGTGTACAATACATTATCAGAGTACAACACTTACAACACAGCCGAAATAACTATAGCTATATGATCCTGAAGCCTCCTGCTCCAAGCTCTTCCAGTATATCTGTAAATCCCGACTACTTGACTGCCCGTACAAATTTAGGCACCCAAAAGTTTAGGGAAAACAACAAAGTAAACTCCGGGTCAGTCATGGGACTGGTATGAGTAAAACAGTTTAAAAACAGTTCGAACAAGTAAATGATATCTCATAAGACCACGCCGCATAACGGAACGGGTTTTTCCCTTATGAGAATCCAAAATAACTTTATATCAAAAACCCTTTGATATTATAATAATGTCTATCAACCACAGTATATATAATCATCTAGCAGAAACGCTTTCATCTCACGTTCTACATATATAGTATACAATCAAAACCACAAGCACGTATTGGGTAATGGGTTTCCAACTATGACAAGGTATGGATCCACCTTTCGCTCGTGTACCTCTAGAGAGGAATACACTGGGTTCAACAAGAACATCTTGCAACCCGGCCACACATGACCGACCACTCATTTCGCTTGAGTGTATCGAATGTATATCACCAACAGTTGGGATCAACAACCGTTTCCCGAATGGGACAGCATCAACAATAGATTTTTAGAAGTAAATGAAACTCTAGATCAGGTGATTATACACCCTACTTCGGTGCGACCGACTTAGCCATGCTGCCTGCCCGATTTCTGTCATTTACCGGATGATGAGGCTAGAAGCTACGCTTTAACATCATATCAGATTCACTTTGAATGCCACATCGTCAAATCCATCAAATCACCGATTGATGTCCTCAACCATACATTATGTGTTAGCTAAAAGAAGTTTCCTTCTCCGCTTCCACTCTTGGTACAGTTGGAGAAATCAATATATGTGATTGTCTGGAAATACTCTGTCAGACATCCGTCCATACAAGTCATCCAGGAACAGGATGAACCGAAGGCACTATTCTGTAAACAGGATAGCCCTTGCATAACTCCGTCTTCAATTATCTTTGGCATATATGATTCGCAATGCTTATGCCAATACAGAGTGGTTCTCTGGATAATAATCCAACCGGTCTCTCCATATTAACAACGTTAAAATGGTCAAAACTTCGATAGTCTGTGATTTAACTATCGAATAAAAACAAGTGTGCAAACAATGATATTATTTCCAAATGGAAATTTATATCGATCAAACATCACTTAACATTTATACCCTTAGTTCATTTTTCATCTCGTGTTTTCCCTATATTCAACATTTGCTATTTTCTAAATTTAGAAAATATACATTATTAACAATGGAAAACATTTCCATTTCTTGTTTTCTTTATTAGAAAACATTTCTGGTTTCTTATTTGGAAAACATTTCCAAAGCTTCTTCATTGGACTTAGATAGATGTTTAAACAAACCATCGCGATGCCAACTCAAACCATTTCCTTTACTGTCGAACCTTAACTATTCCTTAGTTAAAAATGAAGCCAATCAAGTTGGGGTAGAACTACCTCTCAGACCTTAACTGAACAACATTTCTAACTTTGAAATAGGCAAAGTTCACTTTATATTCCTTTTACTAACTTCCTTACTTAACCCTCCTTCGAATAGCTATATTCGATTGACTCTTTTCACTTAACTCCTTCCGAATAAACTATATTCGATAATTCCTTTTACTTTCTATTCGAATAACTATATTCGATTAACTCATTTGCCTTAACTCTAATCGATTAAACTAACATCGATTAACTCCTTTTGACTTTCTTCGAATAAACTATATTCGATTAACTCCTTTTGACTTTATTCTCTAATCGATTAACGAACATCGATGAACTCCTTTTACTTTAACACTAATCGATTAAACTAACATCGATTAGTTCCTTTTACTTTAACACTAATCGATTAACTCCTTTTACTTTATTCTCTAATCGATTAACTAACATCGATTAACTCATTTTACTTTAACACTAATCGATTAAACTAACATCGATTAACTCCTTTTGACTTTCTTCTCTAATCGATTAACTAACATCGATTAACTCCTTTTGATAAACTACGTTTTCCGTTACAACTATTTCCTTTTTATAATGTTTACTTACCGTTACAAATATTTCCTATTTATAACTTCTATTTACCGTTACAAATATTTCCTATTTATAACTTCTATTTACCGTTACAAATATTTCCTATTTATAACTTCTATTTACCGTTACAAATATTTCCTATTTATAACTTCTATTTATTTTCTAAATAAATATTTCTTTTCTATTTCTATTTATTTTCTAAATAAATATCCCTTTTATAAAACCGTGTTCGTTTTATAAATATTTCCTTTTATAAAATCCTGTGATTTTATAAAATTCCTTTATTTCAATATACATTGAAATACTTCTTTTTACATCCCAGGGTCTTTTATGATATTTACAATATCGAATAACAATGATCAACATCATTCCAACACACATAATCCATAACAGATTATATAACACATCATATATCACAATATATGAAAACAGTAAAATAAATGTTGAGGAATCCAGTTGGATTCCTCCAACCTGTTTCCCTGCATCACAGATGTTAAACAATATAGATAACATCACTTTCAGTTCTATATGATACATTCTGTTAAACAGAATCAAATATAGAAATCAACTAACTGACTAGCAGTTCAATCAAACAGTCAATCAGCCAATATCTAACAGTTCTAAAAATACAACATGAAATTATAAACTGTTCAGAGTTAGTGAGATTTACTCACCTTGCGCGTTAACCGTCAAATAACGGTTTGCGTTATTTGATTTCGACGGACAATTTATTTCGCCATAAATTGTAACGAGCTCGGATTCACTCCCAGTCAGCTCCACGGTGTAGTGTCTGTCCACACGATCCCAACGCAACTGACGGTTCTCGATTTCGATTCCGTATGAGCTAGATATCGCGTACACAAGTTAATACATTTAATTTAAAATAAAACTTGAATTTTATATTAAAGATTTGGGCTTTTCTACTAACCCGGCCCACTAACTCAAGCCCACGCCCCCTGATCCTCTTCTTCCCCCAAATGAACTCGTGAACTCCAGTATACCACTCCAGACATTTCTATGTCTTCAAGAATTTAACGCCACTTCATCCTTCACTTTAAATCAAAATAAAGCACCATCATCTTCCTAATCGATTCCTCTTCAACTCATACCATCCACTTTCACGTTTCATACTTAACCGCCCATACCCTTTACTCAGTAGTCTTTCTTCCTTCAACTCAACAGTTGGATCCTAGACCACGTCCATCTCCTATGTACATAGGCCATTGAGACAGCACACCCGCCCTTTATAGTAAAACACCAAACAACTTCCCCTCCAATCTCCCATTCCATGCGCCATACCCACTCTTGCTACCCAGTTTTACTCGCAACCGCATGTACCCACAAACTCCTTACTGACACCTCCTGTCCATTTGATCACCTCACACAAACTCCTGCACCTTGCTTTCTTTCAAACCTCCCCCTTCTTACTACGCTCAGCCAAATGACGTGAACCTAGCCCGCCAGGCTTCTACCCGCGAATCAACCCTCGCAACGTCATGCCTCGATTTTCTGATCCCCGTATCCTCAAGTGTTCGTACCACCACCCGAGACTTCAGCCCTATCTCACGGCAATCGCCAAAACAGCGAACAAAAAGGTGGTTCGAACCCCTGGGAACCCGCAGAGAATAGAAGGGTGGCTACCTGCGATCCAAGCATATACGTTTTAAGGTTTTAGAATTTGCTGAATCTTTCTTTTGATCTTCGATGATCGATTTTGGTTGAGAAAACATTTTCTCGTTTGGTTTGAGAACGAGATGCGGCTGCCTGCATTTAGAAGTGTTATTTTATTTTAGGAGGTTGGGCGTTGGTGTATTCCTATTGACCACGAAATTATTGAAAGGCACACATTAATCTACGTTTTCTATTTAGCTGGTGGCCGAGGACAAAGCAAATGCATGGCCCTTTCTAGGTTCACAAAAATCTTAGGATATTTTGTAGTGAGGCTTTTCAGTATTCATTATATTTAACTTTAGGAAAAAAAAAGAAAAGAAATGCGGTTATCCTGTTATATCCAACTTCGTTCACATATGGACCATTACAGACACAAATAAAAATACCGTTGAGACAAGCAGTGTGGCAGGATCCCAAAAATATAATAATACCGGTAGGTTGACTCATATTGCGAAACCCCGAAATGTTGATTACAGGGTGCAAAATACTCCAATAAAAAAGTTGCTTATGTAATTAATTAAAAATTTCAATAAAATTCTAAAAATTAAATTATCACTACGTCTCGAAAGAATCTTGTCAAAATTCGAAACCGGTATCTAGTTATATCGAATAAACCATTACGGTCGATAAACGATTCTACAACGACTATTTTAAAATTTGATTTGGACATATCTCAAAATCTACATGACGAAATCCCGATCTTTCTCTTCCACTAGAAAGATATACTTCACCAGCTCCACACGTTTCTTGTTTCACAGAAATCCGATTTAAAACGAATCATGTACATTCAGTTGAAGTTCGAATCACCACTTTACGAACTGCAGCGCCATTTCGAGCTCGTTTATAATTATATTATAAACTATACGTTCAACTGCCGACGATTGAATATATTCGTTATTCAAATTCAATTCCAAGCTGAATTAAATATCACAGATAATCTGGTTCACACCATATCGTCCTTTCAGCCAATTCTGATTATTTCAGAATTAAATATATTATTTAATTTATTTTTTTAAATTAAATATTCACCATTATTTTATTCCACGACCATTAGATTCGCTAAACCACCATTGATAAAATAAAATAAAATAATCATAATACCCCTGCCAATGCGGGTCATTACACTCCCCCAGTTCAACTTTTTGTAGTTCTCCTTCCCCTCTTCAAATCGATATAAGGAGCCCCCCCTATCGTTGCTTCTACGTTGAGATATCCCCCTCCAAAGTTCCGACCTTTAAACCGCCGCCGCCGCCGATCTGGACCACCGAACGCCACCAAACCGCCGCGCGCCTGTAGCCCTCTCGAAGCCCTTCCACGTCCAACTCGCCGATCATCCCCTCGTGCCCCGGTTCTCGCGAAAACCGCAAACCTAGTTTTGAACAATCGTGAAAGGTGAGTTCTTTTTGATCTTTACACTTTGAAAAATCATATCTTTTTGGTGTGTTGATGAAATTCGATGAAACAGGAAACATCGGGACCGTAAGGAAGCTCTCTACCCAATAGAAGAAGCCGCGGATTTTCTGACATCGTATCGATTTTTAGCGCTCCGAAAACC
This sequence comes from Allium sativum, assembly GCA_030737875.1. NCBI lineage: Eukaryota > Viridiplantae > Streptophyta > Magnoliopsida > Asparagales > Amaryllidaceae > Allium > Allium sativum. The sequence goes on along the minus strand of CM060915.1, from coordinate 190,766,764 downwards.
AATGTGAGAAATCTATATTAACATGAATTTGAATGGAAAATGGCGTGTATAATTTATATTAGCAAAATATAAATTACATATGTGTTGTATACCTCATGTGCATGCGTAGTGTAAGCTATATAAGCGAAGTATGAATTTTACATGCATAGAATAATTGATATATGTGTTGAAATGCAAGTGAAATATAGCAATTATATATATATATGTACTCCCCTCGTCCACAAACCATGGACGATATTTATTGTTGTGAATTGGTGTGAAATATTGGATGAAAAATACGAATGGTTGAATAATTGTTTGTGGTTGACATTGTTTGGTTGTGGTTTGAAAATACCCATTGGTGATCAAAATGAATTGGAAATATTTGTGGAATTAAAATTAAACATGCTGCCTGCGTGCGAATTAGATGCAAGAATCCCCATTGTCAAAAACCGCGAGGTTTTAAGGTAGAGCGAGGAGCCGTACTATGGACGGTGCCGGTTTTAACTACCCTGCCGTTATGCTGCCGAAATTTTGAATAATCTTTGTGTGTTAGAATTATTTTCATATGTTGAAATTATTTTCATGACTTGAAATTAAAGCCATATATTGAAACTATATCCATGTGTGGAAATGTTTGTGTGTTGAAAAGTGTTGTGTGAAAATTAAACTCATTTGTGAATGAATGAAGTGTTTAAACAATAAAAATCACATTTTCATATATATATGAAGTATGAAAAATATTCGCCTTATATATAAATAGTTTCAACATTAAAAATCCCATCTTTCTAATATGAACAACATAAATAAAATCTCCATGTGTGGAAATACTCATTTGTTGAGAAGTGTGTGTAGTGGAAAAGTTCATGTATTGAATAAAAAGATCGAACAATAAAAATTACATTTTTATTGAAACTATGAAGTGCTGAAACACCCATTTGTCGAACAAATATTTTGAATGATAAAAATATCATTTTTATCATATATGTGATATGCTAAAGATATGCGGACGTTGAAATAAATATTTGTGAAAGAAATATTCTTTTTAACATGCATAGGAACTAAATAAAATGGTCATGTGTTGAAATATATTTTAGTTCGCCAAAATTATCATCTTTGAAATGTGAAGTGTTAAAAATAGCCACTTGTTCAAATAAATGTGCATGAGTTGAAATATGCATTAATTAGCTATTGATATGATTTTAGCCTATGCTTGCAACATTAGAATGAATGGTGTTTTTTAACCAAAGTAAATCAAATATGAAATTGATTGGAAAATGATAAGTGATAGAAATTGTATATATGTACATACATATCTATTGAACAGGTTATAGCAAAGGGGCTAGAGAAGAGGAATAAAATTTTGTGCCCGACAAATAGGTACACATTTACTGCTTTGTTTGGGTGATGATTTTATGAGCCTGTTGGCTAGCCGCTTGGCTTTTTCTTTTTTCTTTTTGATATGAGACGCCCGTGTGGCTATTTGGGAATTTTCCCAGACCCTCCCGTACAAAGGAGGTTATGGCGAAATTTTCCCAAATTTAAAGGCGTTAGTGAAATAATTGAAATGGAAACGATATAGGAATTTTTAAATGAACTATATTTATATAAATATATAAATATAAATAAAATTAAATCGAAACGTGGCCGTGCAGTTCGTGTTTTGAAACCGTGATTTCAAACGACTAGTGCGGGAAATCCGACCATTGGATTTTCCCAAAACCGCAACCATTGGGTTCGCCTTGGAAATATCTTTCCAACGGCACCAACTTTGTGAAGATCCGACGGTTGGATTGCCTGGAATGTTTAATTCTAAACTGAAGAAAAACAGCGCCAGAAACGATTATATTTATATATATATATATATATATAATTAAATTAAATCGAATAACGACGCTGCAGTTCGTAAATTGAAATCGTAACTTCAAATGGCAAGTGTGGAAGATCCGACCGTCGGATTTTCCCAAAACTGAAACCATTGGATTCGTTTTGAAATCACCTTCCCAATGACACCAAATTTGTGAAGATCCAACGGTTAGATTTCCAGATATGTGTAAAACAAAATTAGTGAAAAGCAGCGCCAGTGCATCGACATGACCTGAAACGTCGTTTAATTAAATATGGCCGTTTTAAATTAGATAAAAATGGCGATATATCGTTATAAAATACTATAGACGATATAGAGCGGAAATAAACCAATTTTGTTGTGTTTGCTTGATATGTGACGGTTGAATGTATTTGACATGAAAATTATACCTAAATAACTGAAATGTGAATGTTGAATAGTCCAACCATGTAATTAATTGATTTGAAAATCTAAATATACGTTGGTTATTTGAAAAGGCCGAGTTTATCTCATTTCAAATAATCGATCCACGTTGAGAAGTCGAAGAGTCGAAGACGGCTGAAGACCGACGATCTCCACATTGGATGGATGGGCGCTACTGATGCTCGTGATTGGAGTAGCTACCAAGAAGGAATTGAAGTAGTAGCCGTCCAAACATACTGTTGATTGTACGGATATGCGAGGAATTGGTGCCTCCGGTTTCGTTCAGACCCGGAACGGACTTGTAAATGGACTGTGTGTCTGACATTGGATTTTGTTCTGTGTTGATTGATCTCTGTTAAATATATATCTGTTTGGCGGTGGAGAATTTATTCTCTTGCTTAACGCCCTTCTCTGAGACGTACGAGCTCAGAGGTTATGTATTGACAGAAATCAGTCGCATGGAGTGGATTGCTTGTGTGGCACGCCTAAGTGGCATATGTTCAAGGCTTCTGTTGCAAAGCAAAGTCTTGTGGTTGATGATCAAAGCATGGTCTGTGTGACGTAGCTTTGTGCATAACGTGAATTCGCGAGCCTCACACCCCGGTATGAGTCAAAAACGGGAGAAGGACCCAAGGAGTGCACGACGTTTCTTTCTAACTATGGTGGTGTTAGTGACCTCCCAGCCCTGACATTTATATCTACTTTTCACCCGTGTGGTTGTTGGAATACGAGGCGCCTCGATTATAGGTCTGTAAGGACCGGGAAACGTGTGTTCAGGAATTGCCAATCCTCAAAAGTAAGAGAGGACCGGCCTTGGAGGATCCAAGGGATTGCTGTGTGCGTTCCCGAGGCATTTGCTAGAGTGTCTCGAACGGAGAGGAGCTTGCCCCTTGCCTCGACTCATGAAGGAATCCAATTTCCAATACGAAATATGCGGATGTGATTGTATTACTAGTAGGGCGACATAGTAGATGGTAGCTATGCCGCCTAAGATTAATATTTATGATTGAATTTGCTTTTGAAAAATATATGCACTAGTAATAATATCAAACACTTTTGTTTTGTACGTGTGAAGCATTTTTGGGCCATTATAAGGTAAAAACTCTATCCTCCGGCTTGCGTTGCATTGTGTGATGGGACTTGAGTCTTATAATGGCTTCATTTTATAAAGAGCATTGCGATGATTTAATTGTTTACTTTATTTCATGCACTAGCACTCGTTGGAGTAAACCCGTTCCGCGAAAGTGGCGTGGTCCTTTGATTTGCCTTATAATTGTTGTTAATAAGTTGAGTAGATTTCTCATGCCAGTCCCATGACTGACTCGTAGTTTGTTTCACCTTGCAAACTCGGGTGCCCTCATTTTCACATGGGCAACCTAGTTACAGGTTTCTGACGCACCTTTTGGCTCATTGCGAGGCTTGACTACACCGTGCTGACTTGGATTTTCTCCGCAATTATTGTATCTATATTATGATTCCGCCATTGGCGATGTAGACTGGTATTTCTTTTGTGTACTCTTTATGTATGATTCCGCCTCTGGCGATGGTGACTGATTATGTATCATTATGCACTAAGTTGTATCCTGTACTGTGCTTCTCTGATGTGATGATATCTATATGATTCCACTATCATATGTGTGTAAACTATTCTATTTTCTGTTTATGCTATTATCTGTGATCTGCTAATGATGATTAATGTGTTATATTCCAATGATTATCCTTAACACCGTGTCACGGGGTTTTGGGATCGTTACAGCTGGTATCAAAGCTTTGGTTAAACTTAGTTCTGGAGTCTAAAACATTAAACACTTCGTCAACATAGAATCAGTTGTATTCTAAGGCGAGTAGCTCTTTAGAGATAGGACTAGTAAAGTCCTAGAATGAGCCGAACAGAATAGCAATAACAATTTGATCAATCCATCGTTATCTTTCCATAAATTTTCCGCTTAACTATGCAATAGACTATCATTTCTGTTAGCTGACTTTTTCGTTGCTTATACAGAATTTGAAAAATGGCTACCAGAGCAGCAGCCGCTAGAGGAGGCCGTGCCGGGCGAGGCCGAGGAAGAGGAGAAGTCCCAGCTCAAGAAGGACCTTTGATACAACCTCCGGCAGCTCAATACTTCGAGCTAGACCATGTAGCTAATAGATATAAAAACTTAGGGGCAAGACCTTCTCGGGAACTGGCACCGTAATAGAGGCCCTTTCATGGCTCAAAACATGCGAGAAAATTCTTGAAGGCCTAAGGCTTGGAGACGAAGACAAAGCTATTATGGGCGCCTGGCTTATGCAGGAACAAGCTGAATTATGGTGGGAATCTCTTACCGCCGGGAATAGAGAAGCTGGAAGAACATGGGATGGATTCAAAGAACTCTTCAAGGAAAAATATGTCCCCGAACAAGGTCTAGAAAGAATGCACGATGACTTCGCCAATCTCCAGCAGGGGGATCTTTCCGTGCAAGATTATCTGAATAAATTTACACTGTTTTCGCCCTATGCTCCGAAGCTCGTCGCTACTGCGAAATCCAAAAATAAGAGGTTTATCCTTGGACTAAGACGACAATATCATGATAGAGCCATGGCCCATGTCAAGCTGGAATTCAAAGAGCTGGTGGAAATGACATGCAACTATGAAGACCTTGATCAAAGGCATCTGGATCAGGATCGCACTAGAAGCCAAGCCGGAAACAAGCGCAAGCCTGCTGTAAATCAAGGACAGTCAAGCCAAGCAGCATCTTCAAAACCTCAGACTGGCAAGCCGCCAAGAAAAAATTGCTTTAACTGTGGTAAGCCGGGGCACTACCCAAACGTCTGCATAGCTCCGAAGAGGCAGAAGACAAATTCTCAAGGCTCGAGCCAAGGCTCCCAGAGCCCTCGCTCGTGCTTCAACTGTCGCAAGACCGATCATCTGGTCAAAGACTGTCCCTTGCTGAAGAAAGCTACAGTAGCTCACGTCTATGACGGGTCGAGCCCGCCAGCTGCTTCCGATGGAGCAGGTAAACCTGATGTTTTGGGAGGTACCCTTACCATTAAAAATATTCCTGTTTCGGTATTGTTTGACACAGGTGCGTCGCGTAGTTTTATTGCTAATAACACAGTGCACAAATTAAAGTTAAAACAGCGAAAGCTCAAAGAATCGGTGGAAGTACATAACCCGATAGGGGGTCCTATCACTATCGGTTCATATTGTAGAGTGCCAGTCTCTTATTCTTTCTACAAGTTTCCTTTTGATTTAATCGTTATGGATTTTCCCGAATACGATATCATTCTCGGGCTAGATTGGTTAGCGAAGTATGAAGCCGAAGTGAAATGTGCGGAAAGAATCGTAAAAATTCGAACGGAGCTTGGACATATATATATACCCTGTCATGGTTCGAATCCGAATAGAGAAGAATTTTGGTCAGCAATAGAACTTATCCCCACTTCCATAGAAAAGATTCCGATTGTTAGAAACTATGCGGATGTGTTTGAAGAAGTTGAAAACTTACCTCCGCAAAGAGAAATAGAATTCCGAATCGATCTAATTCCCAATGCCAGACCAGTGGTGCATCCAATTCGCATAATGACTCCGAAACAAAAAGAAGAATTAGGCGATTAAACTCGTCAACTGTTGTGGAAGGGTCTAATCAGACCTAGTTTTTCTAATTGGGGTGCAACTATTGTGTTTGTCCCAAAGTCAGACGGTACTCTTAGATTATGTGTTGATTACCGAGACCTCAACAAACAGACGCTTAAAAACAAATATCCATTACCCCGCATCGATGATTTGCTAGACCAATTGAATGGGGCGAAAGTATTTTCCCGAATGGACCTAGCTACAGGTTTTCATCAATTGAGAATAGCAGAAGAGTGTGTTCCTTTGACAGCTTTCAGAGGTCCAGACATATTTTATGAATGGTTAGTAATGCCGTTTAGCCTATGCAACGCTCCACCATACTTTGTCGATCTAATGAATAGAGTGTTTAAGGGAGTTCTGAATAAATTTGCCCTCGTATTCATCGATGATATTTTAATCTACTCCAAATCAAAACCCGAGCATGAAAAACACTTAGAACAAGTATTGGAGATTCTAAGGAAGAACGTCTTCAAAGCCAAATTCTCTAAATGTGTCTTCTGGCAAGAAGAAGTCAAATTTCTCGGCCATGTCGTGTCAGAGAAAGGAATTTCTGTTGACCCAAGCAAAATAACAGCGATTCAAGACTGGAAACAACCCACTACTCCCACGGAAGTTAGAAGTTTTATGGGGTTGGCTAGTTATTATCGAAAGTTCGTTAAGGATTTTTCGAAGATATCCGGTCCGTTAACGAAGCTCACTAAGAAACATGAGAAGTTTAAGTGGACTTCCGACTGTGAAGAAGCTTTCTAGGAATTTAAATCGAAGCTGACCACCGCTCCAGTGTTAACTATTATTGATGGCAATCAGGATTTAACGGTTAGGACAGATGCTTCTATTAGAGGTCTTGGTGCAGTGTTAATGCAGAGAGGCCAAGTAGTCGCTTATGCAAGCCGCCAACTGAAACCGCATGAGAAGAATTATGTGACTCGTGATCTTGAGTTGCTAGCCATCGTTTTTGCATTGAAAATCTGGAGGCATTATTTATTGGGCGAGAAATTTATACTGTACACAGATTATCAATCGTTGAAGTATTTATATACCCAGAAAGATCTGAATTTGAGACAGCAGCGTTGGCTAGAATTTCTTGCAGCGTATGATCTTGATATCCTGTATACGCCGGGGAAAGCTAACGTAGTAGCGGATGCGCTTAGTAGAAAAACCGCAATCATTGCCAATCTTGTAATTACACCTGGATTGATTGATAGGATTTCAGCCCTTCAAAAAGACGATGAGTTCATTCAGAGAATCAGTCAGAGCATCGAGGAAGGTGAAACCACGAGTTTTCATATTGACAATAAGGGGGTTCTCATGTCAAATAATAGGATTTGCATTCCAAATATTCCAGGCCTTCGAAGAGAAGTGTTAGACGAATGCCATAAATCCAAATTTTGCATCCATCCTGGGGTGAGTAAAATGTACAACGATATCAAACGCACTTTTTGGTGGAAGGCAATGAACAGGGATATTTCTTTGTATGTTAGTAGATGTCCTACTTGTCAATTGATCAAGAGTGACCAACAGAAGCTAGCTGGACTGTTGCAACCGTTGGAAGTCCCAGGTTGGAAATGGGAACAAATTTCCATGGATTTCATAGATGGTTTACCACGAACCAGGAAAGGTAATGACAGCATTTTGGTAATCGTAGATCGCTTCACGAAGACTGCCCATTTTATACCTGTCAGATCCAATAGAACTGCTCAAAGTCTAGCGCAGATATACCTCAAATAAATTGTTAAGCTGCATGGAATTCCCATCAGCATAGTCAGTGATAGAGATCCCCTATTTACTAGCAAGTTCTGGGAGGCTTTCCAGACAGAATTGGGAACGAAACTGAATATGAGCACCGCTTATCACCCTCAAACAGATGGCCAAACTGGGATGGTAAATAGAATTCTAGAAGATTTATTGCGGGCTTGTATAATTGATTTTGGTGGGTCATGGGAAGATCATTTGCATTTGGCAGAATTCTCATATAACAATAGCTATCATGCAAGTTTGGGAATGTCGCCATTTGAAGCATTATATGGCAGACCCTGCAGATCTCCCGCATGTTGGGTAGAACCTGGCAACAGACTTGTGTTAGGGCCCGATATGATTAGAGAAGCATCTGATAAAGTCGACTTCATCAAGAAGCGATTGAAAACCGCCCAAAGCCGACAGAAAAGTTATGCAGACTCTAGAAGGAGAGATTTGACATTTTTTGTTGGTGATCATGTCTATTTGAAGGTTTCTCCGATGAGAGGAGTAATCAGATTTGGCAGGACTGGGAAGTTGGCACTGAGATTTATTGGTCCCTTTCCTATACTCGAACGTATTGGAACTCTTGCTTATAGGGTTCAATTACCAGATTGGTTGCCTGGAGTGCGCGATGTATTTCACGTATCTCAACTTAGAAGACATGTGCATGATCCGGATCTTGTTGTAGAAGAAGCAGCGCAACAGGATGTGGAGATAACTCCAGAAGTATCACTCAGAAGAGAGCCATTAAAGATTGTTGGCAAAGAAACTAGAGAACTCAGAAGCAAAAAGGTTCATTTAGTTAAAGTGCAGTGGAGCAGTGATCCTAGAGACTGTACTGGGGAGACTGATGAAAGAATTAAGCAAGCTTACCCCAAATGCAGAGTGGATATCTCTGACTAACTCCGGTGCAAGGTACCTTTACAATACTTTGCATTTACATTTTATTTCCTACTTTACTGTTGTTTCCTTTTCGAGGACGAAAAGTTTTAAGTGGGGGGGGATTGTGATAACCCGGAAAATACGAGCCAATTTAAAATTTTTAAATTGGTGATTTCAAAAGGATTTGAACAATTGAAATATAATATTTCAATAAAATAGTGAATTAGAAATAGTGAGTCAGTTTGAAAATTTGAATTCAAACTTTGGCTGACCGTGCTGGGTGGAAAATATAACGGATTTTAGCAAAACCAAAAATATTTAAATCTGTTAGTCAATACTTTTCTAACGAATCTGAAAAATCGAAGTTTCATAACGGGAATCAAAAGTTATGGCCGAATGAATTTTCAGAATGGTCGCCATATAGAATATATAGCCCTGGAAAATTGATATTTTGCATACGACCTCGGAATTCGACGAAACCACTTTTGTTTGGTTCGGAATGTCAAACTATTGCTAGGTTTCAAATTTCATAATTTTTGAAGCTAGTATGTAAGGGTGGCAAAAGAAAATGTGATTGGTCAATTTCTGTTAAATTGGATCGACCAGAAAATGGCCATTTTTCAAACAACCTCAGAATTCGACGAAACTAGTTTTGTTGGAACCGTAGCATCAAAACATAGCTAGATTTATTTTTCTGGAATTTTTCGAATTAGTTTGTGGCCCTGGCAAATTGAAATGTACGTTCAGAGTGAAAAATTAAATGTTTTATACTTTAATTTGAAAAATAACTGACTGTAACAGTCGAATTGGCCTATGAAACATACCCCATTGTGTCCGGAATGGGGGTATTTAGCTAGGGGCGACAGTCGTTGGGTTTGAAAAGGAGTTCGTTTGAGAAAACACTATTTAAAAATTTAATAAAACCATCGACCAATCATATTTCTCCATTCATAAATATTAAAAAAAAAAACAGAAACCCCCCCCCCCCCCCCCGACCCCGACATCGACGACGGAAAAGCTTCCCCCCTTCCCTGGCGATTTCCGGTCGCCACAGCTCGAATTAGCTCCTCCCCCAGTTCAACTTTTTGTAGTTCTCCTTCCCCTCTTCAAATCCATATAAGGAGCTCCCCCTATCGTTGCTTCCACGTCGAGATATCCCCCTCCAAAGTTCCGACCTTTAAACCGCCGCTGCCGCCGATCTGGACCACCCAACGCCACCAAACCGCCGCGCGCCTGTAGCCCTCTTGAAGCTCTTCCACGTCCAACTCGCCGATCATCCCCTCGTGCCTCGGTTCTCGCAAAAACCGCAAACCTAGTTTTGAACCATCGTGAAAGGTGAGTTCTTTTTTATCTTTACACTTTGAAAAATAATATCTATTTGGTGTGTTGACGAAATTCGATGATACGGGAAACATCGGGACCGTAAGGAAGCTCTCTACCCAATAGAAGAAGCCGTGGATTTTTCTGACATCGTATCGATTTTTAGCGCTCCGAAAACCAATGTGAGAAATCTATATTAACATGAATTTGAATGGAAAATGGCGTGTATAATTTATATTAGCGAAATATAAATTACATACGTGTTGTATACCTCATGTACATGCGTAGTGTAAGCTATATAAGCGAAGTATGAATTTTACATGCATAGAATAATTGATATATGTGTTGAAATGCAAGTGAAATATAGCAATTATATATATATATGTACTCCCCTCGTCCACAAACCATGGACGATATTTATTGTTGTGAATTGTTGTGAAATATTGGATGAAAAATACGAATGGTTGAATAATTGTTTGTGGTTGACATTGTTTGGTTGTGGTTGAAAAATACCCATTGGTGATCAAAATGAATTGGAAATATTTGTGGAAATAAAATTAAACATGCCGCCTGCGTGCGAATTAGATGCATGAATCCCCATTGTCAAAAACCGCGAGGTTTTAAGGTAGAGCGAGGAGCCGTACTAGGGATGGTGCCGGTTTTAACTACCTTACTATTATGCTGCCGAAATTTTGAATAATCTTTGTGTGTTAGAATTATTTTCATATGTTGAAATTATTTTCATGCGTTGAAATTAAAGCCATATATTGAAACTATATCCATGTGTGGAAATGTTTGTGTATTGAAAAGTGTTGTGTGAAAATTAAACTCATTTGTGAATGAATGAAGTGTTTAAACGATAAAAATCACATTTTTATATATATATATGAAGTATGAAAAATATTCGCCTTATATAAATAGTTTCAACAATAAAAATCCCATCTTTCTAATATGAACAACATAAATAAAATGTCCATGTGTGGAAATACTCATTTGTTGAGAAGTGTGTGTAGTGGAAAAGTTCATGTGTTGAATAAAAAGATCGAACAGTAAAAATTACATTTTTATTGAAACTATGAAGTGTTGAAACACCCATTTGTCGAATAAATATTTTGAATGATAAAAATATCATTTTTATCATATATGTGATATGCTAAAGATATGCGGACGTTGAAATAAATATTTGTGAAAGAAATATTCTTTTTAACATGCATAGGAACTAAATAAAATGGTCATGTGTTGAAATATATTTTAGTTCGCCAAAATTATCATCTTTGAAATGTGAAGTGTTAAAAAAGCCACTTGTTCAAATAAATGTGCATGAGTTGAAATATGCATTAATTAGCTAATGATATGATTTTAGCCTATGCATGCAACATTAGAATGAATGGTGTTTTTAAACCAAATGAAATCAAATATGAAATTGAATGGAAAATGAGAAGTGATAGAAATTGTATATATGTACATACATATCTATTGAACAGGTTATAGCAAAGGGGCTAGAGAAGAGGAATAAAATTTTGTGCCCGACAAATAGGTACACATTTACTGCTTTGTTTGGGTGATGATTTTATGAGCCTGTTGGCTAGCCGCTTGGCTTTTTCTTTTTCTTTTTGATATGAGACGCCCGTATAGCTATTTGGGAATTTTCCCAGACCCTCCCGTACAAAGGAGGTTATGGCGAAATTTTCCGAAATTTAAAGGCATTAGTGAAATAATTGAAATGGAAACGATATAGGAATTTTTAAATGAACTATATTTATATAAATATATAAATATAAATAAAATTAAATCGAAACGTGGCTGTGCAGTTCGTATTTTGAAACCGTGATTTCAAACGACTAGTGCGGGAAATCCGACCATTGGATTTTCCCGAAACCGCAATCGCTTGGTTCGCCTTGGAAATATCTTTCCAACGGCACCAACTTTGTGAAGATCCGTTGGTTGGATTGTCTGGAATGTTTAATTCAAAACTGAAGAAAAACAGCGCCAGAAACGATTATATTTATATATATATAAATATAATTAAATTAAATCGAATAACGACGCTGTAGTTCGTAAATTGAAATCGTAACTTCAAATGGCTAGTGTGGAAGATCCGACTGTCGGATTTTCTCAAAACTGAAACCATTGGATTCGTTTTGAAATCACTTTCCCAATGACACCAAATTTGTGAAGATCCAACGGTTAGATTTCCAGATATGTGTAAAACAAATTTAGTGAAAAGCAGCGCCAGTGCATTGACACGAGCTGAAACGTCGAATAATTAAATATGGCCATTTTAAATTAGATAAAAATGGCGATATATCGTTATAAAATACTATAGATGATATAGAGTGGAAATAAACCAATTTTGTTGTGTTTGCTTGATATGTGATGGTTGAATGTATTTGACATGAAAATTATACCTAAATAACTGAAATGTGAATGTTGAATAGTCCAACCATGTAATTAATTGATTTGAAAATCTAAATATACGTGGGTTATTTGAAAAGGCCGAGTTTATCTCATTTCAAATAATCGATCGACGTTGAGAAGTCGAAGAGTCGAAGACGGCTGAAGACCGACAATCTCCACATTGGATGGATGGGCGCTACTGATGCTCGTGATTGGAGTAGCTACCATGAAGGAATTGAAGTAGTAGCCGTCCAAACATATTGTTGATTGTACAGATATGCGAGGAATTGGTGCCTCCAGTTTCGTTTAGACCCAGAACGGACATGTAAATGGACTGTGTGTCTAACATTGGATTTTGTTCTGTGTTGATTGATCTCTGCTAAATATATATCTGTTTGGCGGCGGAGAATTTATTCTCTTGCTTAACGCCCTTCTCTGAGACGTACGAGCTCAGAGGTTATGTATTGACAGAAATCAGTCGCATGGAGTGGATTGCCTGTGTGGCACGCCTAAGTGGCATATGATCAAGGCTTCTGTTGCAAAGAAAAGTCTTGTGGTTGATGATCAAAGCATGGTCTGTGTGACGTAGCTTTGTGCATAACGTGAATTCGCGAGCCTCACACCCCGGTATGAGTCAAAAACGTGAGAAGGACCCAAGGAGTGCACGACGTTTCTTTCTAGCTATGGTGGTGTCAGTGACGTCCCAGCCCTGACATTTATATCTACTTTTCACCTGTGTGGTTGTTGGAATACGAGGCGCCTCGATTATAGGTCTGTAAGGACCGGGAAACGTGTGTTCAGGAATTGCCAATCCTCAAAAGTAAGAGAGGACCGGCCTTGGAGGATCCAGGGGATTGCTGTGTGCGGTCCCGAGGCATTTGCTAGAGTGTCTCGAACGGAGAGGAGCTTGCCCCTTGCCTCGACTCATGAAGGAATCCAATTTCCAATACGAAATATGTGGATGTGATTGTATTACTAGTAGGGCGACATAGTAGATGGTAGCTATGCCACCTAGGATTAATATTTATGATTGAATTTGCTTTTGAAACATATATGCACTAGTAATAATATCAAACACTTTTGTTTTGAACGTATGAAGCATTTTTGGGCCATTATAAGGTAAAAACTCTATCCTCCGGCTTGCGTTGCATTATGTGATGGGACTTGAGTCTTATAATGGCTTCATTTTATAAAGAGCATTGCGATGATTTAATTATTTACTTTATTTCATGCACTAGCACTCATTGGAGTAAACCCGTTCCGCGAAAGTGGCGTGGTCCTTTGATTTGCCTTATAATTGTTGTTAATAAGTTGAGTAGATTTCTCATGCCAGTCCCATGACTGACTCGTAGTTTGTTTCACCTTGCAAACTCGGGTGCCCTCATTTTCACATGGGCAGCCTAGTTACAGGTTTCTGACGCACCTTTTGGCTCATGGCGAGGCTTGACTACACCGTGCTGACTTGGATTTTCTCCAGCATTATTGTATCTATATTATGATTCCGCCATTGGCGATGTAGACTGATATTTCTTTTGTGTACTCTTTATGTATGATTCCTCCTCTGGCGATGGTGACTGATTATGTATCATTATGCACTAAGTTGTATCTTGTACTGTGCTTCTCTGATGTGATGATATCTATATGATTCCGCTGTCATATGTGTGTAAACTATTCTATTTTCTGTTTATGCTATTATCTGTGATCTGCTAATGATGATTAATGTGTTATATTCCAATGATTATCCTTAACACCGTGTCACGGGGTTTTGGGATCGTCGCATACAGCTTCGTGGATTGGCAAATCCTGAACACACGTTTCCCGGTCCTATTGGACCTATCATTCGAGGCGCCTCATTCCATCGTCCACATAAGTAAAATGTCGGGCTGTGTTAAAACCCAAACACCACTTCTAGCTAGAAAGAAACGTGCTGCTCTCCCTGCTTTCCCTTCTCCCATTTTAGACTCCGCCGGTGTGTGAGGCTCGCGAAGTCACACTATACACAAAGCTATGCCTAAACAGGCTATGCTTTGATCATCCCACAAGGCCTGCTTTTCAACAAAGCCTTAATCATATGCATCTTAGCATGCCACATCGTCACTCCATATCACACTACTAATCCTTTGCCGAAATATATGAAAGGGTGTTAAGCAAGAGAATAAATTCTCTGCCACCAAACATTCATACATTCGACAGAATATCAATAAATACAATATAAAGGAGTACATTGTCAGACACACATTCGATTTATAAGCTTATGCTCTGGGTCCGAGCGAAAGCCAAATCCGTACTAATCAACACTACGTTCGGACGGCCACTACCGTAGCCCCTTCAAGGTAGCTACTCCAATCACGGGCATCAGCAGTTGTCGTCCATTCGATGTGAAGATCGCTGGTCTTCAATCACAGTCTTCAACTCTTCGACTTTCATTCGTCGTATAATCATTTGAAATGAGATTGAACTCGGACTTTTCAAATGATCCTCGCATATATATATAATTAAAAATCATTTCATATCGTTAATATTAATTTATAACGATCAATCTTTATTTTTATTTATATAAAAATAATTAAATTCCATTTGACAACGCTTTAAGTCAATAGGCGACCTTGGCGCTGTTTTCACCCAAATTTGGTTGACATATTTCTCTAAATCTAACCGTTGGAATTTAAGACAATTCATAACGTCGGAAAGATCTTGCCAAGGCAAACCTAACAGTTACAGATTTGGGAAAATCCGACGGTCGGATATTTCGGTATAATCAACTAAAAGTACAATTATATAAAGTTAAATACCACTTTAGATTCATTTACTTTTATTTTATTTATATATATATAATTATATATAAATATAATTCCTTCGTCCATTTCATTAACGTAATTAACACAACAAGTAAAGAATGTTTGACTTCACCACGTATTGATGTGTTTATAGTGTATAGTGAAATGTATTTTATTCACATACACATCTTATACATACAATGTATATTCTCTTGTTTCATCTTTTGAAATTGTAACAACCCGTAAAATGCGAGCCAGTTTGAAATTTTTATTTTGGCTATTTTAGCGAATTTTGATTATTTAAAATGAATTATTTTAAATAATATCGACGAGAAATTTATTTTGAATAGAATTTGAACGTATATATTATATACGTCGTCGTTAGAATATATAATAATTATATATAATTATAAAAGGAATTGAAAATGGCGCGGTAGTTCGAAAATTCGATTTCTAATTTCAAATGAATATACAGAATTCAATATAAGTCAGAATTGAACAAAACAAGAAATGTTTGAATCTGTATAACTATATCTTTGTAACGAAGTTAACAAACTGAGATTTCATCTTAGAAATGATAAGATATGTCCAGTTAAAAATTAGAAATAGTCGCTGTGGAATTTATATATATTTTTATATATATAAGGCCCTTAAAAATAGCAATTTTGCAAACGACCTCGGATTTCGACGAAACCAGTTTTATTGGGTCCGTGATGTAAAGTTATTGTTAGGTTTCAAATTTCATAATTTTTCGAATCAATATGTGAGCGTGGCAAAGGAAAACGCGTTTGACCAGTTTCAGTTGATTTTAATCGACTGGAAATTGGCCATTTTTCTAACAGTCTCAGAATTCGACGAAATTAGTTTTATTAGGACCGTATCGTCAATACGAAGCTAGAAAATATTTTTCTGGAATTTTTCTAGTTAGTATGGGACCCCGGTAATTTGAAATGTACGTTTAAAATTCAATATACTGATTTAAAAGTAAATTAAACGGAAACTGATTGAAACGATTGAATCAGCTTGCGGTACATATCCCATTGTGTTCGGAATGGGGGTAAAACGCTATGGACGACAGGCGGTGGGCCTCGTTTCGAGGTCGTATGTGAAAGTCAACTTTTAGAAATTAAATAATATAAAAAAAAAGATTTTAATTTTAAATAGAAAAAGATTGAATTTTAAATAGAAAAAGATTGAATTTTAAATAGAAAAAGATTGAATTTTAAATAGAAAAAGATTTGAATTTTAAATGGAAAAAAGGATTAGAACTTTAAAGGAGAAAAATAAGATTTTTATATATTGAACTTCGATAGAAAAATATAATTTTTATATATTGAACTTCGAGATAAAAATAGAATTTTTATATATTGAACTTCGAGATAAAAATAGAATTTTTATATATTGAACTTCGATAGAAAAATAGAATTTTTATATATGGAACTTCGATAGAAAAATAGAATTTTTATATATTGAACTTCGAGATAAAAATAGAATTTTTATATATTGATCTTCGAGATAAAAATAGAATTTTTATATATGGAACTTCGATAGAAAAATAGAATTTTTATATATTGAACTTCGAGATAAAAATAGAATTTTTATATATTGAACCTCGAGTTAAAAATATGATTTTTATATGTTGAACTTGGAAACAAAAATATGATTTTTATATATTGAATAGCGAAGTAAAAATTCGATTTTTACATAGGTGGTGAGCGGATAACGAAGGTGACAAAAAGGCGAGAACGAATAAGCTTTATATCAAAGAAGAGTCAAGATGATTGGGTAGCTATCGGTGAGAACTTCTCACTCAAATTCTACTTTTCTAGTTATATACATATATATACTAGGATGCAGACAGTGCTTATTAGAAGCACCCGACACCCGTCCACAGACCATGGACTTGTTTGATTGGTTGTGTAGTTGGTTAGATTATTTGATTTGGATTTGATTGTTTTGGTGAAATTGAAATTGATATGATTGATGTGTGAATGGCGTGGGCCTTCACTAGACCGGGGATAAGGCTAGGCCTTGTCTCGTTTCTAGTATCGTGCCGTTATGCCGCCGAAATTTTCTAAAATATGTTAGAAAAATAAAAATATCATTTTATTGAATAAATGAACTGAATAGAAATTCATAAGTTGGAATAAAATGTTTTACCGTTAAAAATATAATTTTTAACGTGAATGTGAATAAGTAAAATATTCATTTACAAACCAAACGGTTTGTTTATGTACACCTATTTGAATGACATTGATTGGGACGATAAATTTCACACATCGCCCAACTGCACAAATAAAATCTGTGTTTGATTGTTTGAAAACCCCACACGGGTGTTGGGATGAAATTTGAAGTTCACTCATCCTGATTGATTGAATATGTCGATCGATTGATTGACAGGCTGTTATAAGCGTTAGATATCTATATTTGATGCTTATACAGTGTAGCGCACTTTGGTTGATGGTTGATTATTTTTCAATGCTATTATATACATGTGATGTATGCAAATCCATATAATTAACGTTATATGGTAATTGATTGGGCCTCATTCCAATTTAGAAAATAAAGAATATTATAAAATAAAAGTTCATGTGTTGACAGTACTCATTCATTGAGATTGGTCATGTGTTGAACGAAATATTTTAATATTAAAATTTACATCTTTATCGATATAAAATAAAAGTTCAT
Organism: Allium sativum; assembly: GCA_030737875.1. NCBI lineage: Eukaryota > Viridiplantae > Streptophyta > Magnoliopsida > Asparagales > Amaryllidaceae > Allium > Allium sativum. The sequence continues at coordinate 190,749,099 of CM060915.1, read as the reverse complement.
GTGTTGACAGTACTCATTCATTGAGATTGGTCATGTGTTGAACGAAATATTTTGATAATAACAACTATTTTAAAAAAGGAATATTTGAAATAGAATATTTGAAAATAGAAATTTATGAAGCCGGGTTGATTAGATTGACGCCATTTTGACGTGAACGATATTTATATCGATTTTATTCATTTTGAAATGAATATTGAAAAGTGATTTCGAAATCGAATATTTTGAAATGAAATGAATTGAAAACGATTTCGAAATGAAATGAATTGAAAACGATTTCGAAATGAAATGAATTGAAAACGATTTCAAATTGAATTGAAAACGAATTGAAATGAATTCAAATTGAATTGAAATTTGAATTGAATAGAAATGGATTTTAAAACGGATTTATAAAGAAGAATTCAATTTTGCTTTGAATTGAAATAGAAGTTGAAATAGATTTTGAAACGAATTTTAAAACTATTTATATAATTCGTTTTAAATAAAAATCGACGAAATATATATTATATATATTATATATATAATATAATGGCCTGAATAGAACGCGCCGCGCCGCGGCAGTTCGTGAATTTCGACCATTTATTTCAAACGGACATTGCGGGAGATCCGACCGTCGGATTCTCCTAAAACCGGAACCGTTGGGTTCGTATCGAGAAGAGCTTTCTAACGAATATTAGAAATTTGAAATCTAACGGTTGGATTTGGAGATACGTCCAAATCAAATTCGAAAAAGGTCGCTGTAAGTGCAGTTCGATGGCCATTGATGGAAATCGACTGTACGGGCCTTGATAAAATTATTAAAAATAGTAATAATTTGTGTAAAATCATAAGAAATGATTTGTGAAGATTTGGGATGAAAAACTCCATATTTGAAAAGATAAAAATAGATTTTCATCGACATGAACTAGTTTTTGAACTAGAATTAGAATTCTATTTATTTTTAAATAAATAAACTGAATTAGAAAGGGTTTTAAAAATAACCAAAATATCCAATGATTGCATTGGAGTGGATTTGAATCGAAATTATCTTCGGAATATTTCGATGTTGGAATTCGTGATTATACAGATGTTGTTATGGAAATTTGAAAGATATATATTTATATCGTTATTTCCAATACGACATTTGTTAGTCGTAGAATTCGATATTGAATATAAGCCGATATATTTTCTATTCAGAGCCTTGTATTGAATATCGAATGTGATTTGGGTTTGTCGTGAATGGTGTCTTCACTAACACTGTTCTTGAACCCAGTTGAGAAATGATTAAATCTTTTTATTTAGATTTAATGAAGTGTACCAATTAAATAATATTTAATTGGAATAGAACTGATATTGATTTTTGGGTTTATCGTGAACAGTGTTTTAAATAACACTTGTTCTTTAACCCGATAATTAATGGAATGTGATTTTGGGTTTATCGTGAACCGTGTTTTAAATGACACTGATTCTTTAACCCAGTTAACGATTAAAACTAAGTGGAGTTTTAATGAATCTTTAATTAGATTGAAATAATCGAAATGGAGTATCACCAGTATTGCTCCGGGCGATAGTTAAATCTTTAATTAGATTTGAACGTGAAATGGTAATTGAATTTACCAATAACACCGTGGTGTTAGATATGAAGTATAACCAGTTTTACTTCATGGGATGAATAGGTTGGGATTGGGAAATTAAAACAAATGATTACTTCGGTAAGGTTCGCTAATCCCGACTAGTTTGAATTGATATTCAAAAATGGATTAAAGAATAAATTCAAGGAATTTATCTTTGATAAAATTAATGGGAATCTTTCCCTATGAATGTGAAATTTAGAAACTAACTGTCGGTTAGCCAAGCAGGATGGTTTTCTGGATATTGATCTGATGTTGGTTTCGGCCTTCGGGGTTAATATTTGGGAAATTATTCTCTTGATTAATTTACGGTTAGTGACTAATGAATTGGAATGAGGCGTATGTTGTGTTTGTGTAACACTTTTATAATATATACGCGAGTTATTCGGAAAGACCGGGTTTATCCCATTCTGAATAACTGATACGACGATAAGTCGAAGATGAAGACGGTGGTCGAAGACCGGAGGTCTTCACGTCGTTTGGGTGATAACTGATGATCTTGATTGGGCTGTACACCCAAGAAGATGGAAACAGTTGGTGATCGTCCAGATGTACTTGGAGATCAATGGATATGCGGGGTACTAGGTGCCTCCAGTTTCGTTCAGACCCAGAACGAACTTGTAAATGGACTGTGTGTCTGACATTGGATTTTAGTCCGTGTGATTGATCCCTATTAAATATATATCTGTTTGGCGGCGGAGAATTTATTCTCTTGCTTAACGCCCTTCTCTGAGACGTACGAGCTCAGGGGTTATATATTGATGGATATCAAACGCATGGAGTGAATTGCCTATGTGGCATGCCTAAGTGGCAATTGATCGAGGCTTCTGTTGAAAAGCAAAGTCTTGTGGTGATGATCAAAGCACGGCCTTTGTGGCGTAGCTTTGTGTAACGTTTACCTCGCGTGTTTCACACCCGGTATGAACCAAAAACGGGAGACGGACCTCAGGGAGGACTTGCGTTTCTTTCTAGCTAGAAGTGGCGTCAGTGGTTTTACACGCCCTGACGAGTTTGACTTATGTGGTTGTTGCAGTTGCGAGGCGCCTCGGTTATATCGGTTTCGGCCGAATGCATTCTGGTCGGCTGACGGACCAGACTTACACCCCATAGGGTGGGGAGACGTATTGTTCAGGCATAATAATCCACTCCGTGTGGACCGGCCCTGTCGCTCCAAGGGGCAGTTGCGGCTGTTCCTGAGGCTCGGGCTAGACAGTCTCGAATCGGTTGAGGACTATCTTTTGCCTCGGTTCATAGATGGAAATCCAATTTCCAAATACGTGACATTTGCGGTTTTATTTGTAAACCTATATATGGCGACATGATATATGGTACCCATGCCGCCTATGATTGATACTTATGATTTGAAGTTGTTTTCTACACTATGCACTTATAATAGTATCAAATGTTTTGTTTTAAACGTATCAAGCATTCTTTGGCTGTTATAAGGGAAAACCCTATCCTCGACTGCGTTGCATTGTGTGATGGGACCTGGGTCTTATAACAGCTTCATTTTTCTTTATTTAGCATTGCGCTCTTTGTTTTATGCACTGGTGTTCTTGGGAGGAAACCCGTTCCGTGTTATACGGCGTGGTCCCTTGATTTACCTTACTTTGAAAATAAAGATTAACTGTTTTAGTTCTCACACCAGTCCCATGACTGACCTGGAGTTTATTGTTTTAACCTAAACTCTGGGTGCCCCTATTTTGACACGGGCAGCTAGTAGTTTCGGTTTTGCAGATTTATATTCACAGGATCCTGGTTTACAGCTGGAACGATATCCGGAAAGCTTTGTATCCGTATATCTACTTCTAGTGGTGTATTGTATTATTCTCCGCTGCTATGTATTTAAATGTAATTTAAATCTCTGATATTTCTGTGTAATATTCGTTTATACTCTGTATATTCTTGTAATCTGATGCACTGTTGTAATATACAATGAAATGTTCTTCTGTATGCGTTCTGTTGTGGCTTGTTCTCGAACTATCCGACGCTTTCCTTTACGGGGAAGTTACGGGTTTTCACATTTGGTATCAGAGCTTTGGTTTACAAAGCTCACAGAACAAGACACATTAGAACCCTACGAAAGAATTCATCAGATATTGGATTAGTAATATCCAATTAGAATGACTCGTTAGAGATGGGATCAGTAGTATCCTAGAACGAGTGTGAAGAGTATATTTTTCAAATGAAAACAAATTTTGTTTTGAAAATTTAAATCAATTATTCGTATTTGATTATCTATTTATATTGATGTGGACAATCCAGTATATATAGATTTTGCGTATACGTCTGATCCGCGTGTATTCGAAATTTTAATATACTGGATAGATATAGAATCACACTCTAGTCGCCCGGAGATGATTCAGATGATGAGGCATCATCATCAGTGTTTATATTCGAGCGACGAAAGTGAGATTTCTATATACTTCCTATTGGCTGGTGTGAGAACCAAAACTAATATAGTTAGAATACATTGTTGTGATTTGGCATCAAAACATGATTTTTTGTATATGTATCAAAATTATGAATTTGAAACTCTAATTCACTAATTGATGGATGTTTGTGTTGTTTGTTTATTTGTTTGATAATTTTGAACCATTTGGCCTAATTGAATCAAATATTGAAATGTATTGAAAATTGGTCGCATCTGCTTGGATATACATGTATATCATTGAACAGGTCATAGCAAGGAGGCTAGAGCAGAGAATAAAATTTGTTTGCCCGACAAATAGGTACATGTTTACTACATAATTTCCTGTTTTGTTTGGGTGATGATGATTTTGTGAGCCTATTGGCTAGCCGCTTGGCTTTTTCTTTTTCTTTTTGAGATCTGAAGGACCGGGGAAGCTATTCGAAATTCCCCGTACTTGGAGATCGATGGATATGCGGGGTACTAGGTGCTCCCGGTTTCGTTCAGACCCAGAACGGACTTGTAAATGGACTGTGTGTCTGACATCGGATTTCATTCTGTGTGACTGATATCGGTTGCATAGGATGGTTTGCCTGTGTGGCATGCTAAGATGCAAATGATCAAGGCTTCTGTTGAAAAGCAAAGTCTTGTGGTGATGATCAAAGCACGGCCTTTGTGGCGTAGCTTTGTGTAACGTTTACCTCGCGTGTTTCACACCCGGTATGAACCAAAAACGGGAGACGGACCTCAGGGAGGACTTGCGTTTCTTTCTAGCTAGAAGTGGCGTCAGTGGTTTTACACACCCTGACGAGTTTGACTTATGTGGTTGTTGGTGTTGCGAGGCGCCTCGGATTGATCGGTCGTTCTCGAACCGATGGAGCCATTCGTTGGCTCATTTACGCCCCAAAGGGCGGGGAAACGTAGTGTTCAGGAATTTTAATCCACATCGGTGGACCGGCCCTGTCGCTCCAAGGCTTGACTGAGTACTTGCCTAGACATGGGCTAGATTGTCTGAATCGGTTGAGGACTATCTTTTGCCTCGGTTCATAGATGGAAATCCAATTTCCAAATACGTGACTTTGCGGTTTTATATGTAAACCTATATATGGCGACATAGTGGCATGGGACGCTCATGCCGCCTATGATTGATACTTATGATTTGAAGTTGTTTTATACACTATGCACTTATTATAGTACCAAATGATTTGTTTTAAACGTATCAAGCATTCTTTGGCTGTTATAAGGGAAAACCCTATCCTCGGCTGCGTTGCATTGTGTGATGGGACCTGGGTCTTATAACAGCTTCATTTTTCTTTATTTAGCATTGCGCTGTTTGTTTTATGCACTGGTATTCTTGGGAGGAAACCGGTTCCGTGTTATACGGCGTGGTCCCTTGATTTACCTAACTTATAAAATAAAGATTAATAACTGTTTTAGTTCTCACACCAGTCACATGACTGACCTGGAGTTTATTGTTTTAACCTAAACTCTGGGTGCCCTTATTTTGACACGGGTAGCTAGTAGTTTTGGTTTTGCAGATTTATATTCACAGGATCCTGGTTTACAGCTGGAACGATATCCGGAAATCTTTGTATCCGTATATCTCTTCTAGTTGTGTATTGTATTATTTTCCGCTGCTTTGTGTTTAAATGTAATTTAAATCTCTGATATTTCTGTGTAATATTTATTTGTTTATACTCTGTATATTCTTGTAATTTGATGCATTGTTGTAATATACAATGAAATGTTCTTTTATATGCGTTCTGTTGTGGCTTGTTCTCGAACTATCCGACACTTTCCTTTACGGGGAAGTTACGGTTGATCGCCATAAACTGTGACGGCAAGGAATTTCGCTCGGTCCGAACCAGTCGCTAAACCGATCCAGGCCGTTCGAAACGCCCTATCGTTTGAGAACACGACAAAACAGAACGCATACAGAAGAACATTTCATTGTATATTACAACAATGCATCAGATACAAGAATATACAGAGTATAAATGAATATTACACAGAAATATCAGAGATTTAAATTACATTTAAATACATAGCAGCGGAAAATAATACAATACACTACTAGAAGAGATATACGGATACAAAGCTTTCCGGATATCGTTCCAGCTGTAAACCAGGATCCTGTGAATATAAATCTGCAAAACCAAAACTACTAGCTGCCCGTGTCAAAATAAGGGCACCCAGAGTTTAGGTTAAAACAATAAACTCCAGGTCAGTCATGTGACTGGTGTGAGAACTAAAATCGTTATTAATCTTTATTTTAAAGATAGGTAAATCAAGGGACCACGCCGTATAACACGGAACGGGTTTCCTCCCAAGAATACCAGTGCATGAAACAACAGCGCAATGCTAAATAAAGAAAAATGAAGCTGTTATAAGACCCAGGTCCCATCACACAATGCAACGCAGTCGAGGATAGGGTTTTCCCTTATAACAGCCAAAGAATGCTTGATACGTTTAAAACAAATCGTTTGATACTATTATAAGTGCATAGTGTATAAAACAACTTCAAATCATAAGTATCAATCATAGGCGGCATGAGCGTCCCATGCCACTATGTCGCCATATATAGGTTTACATAAAAAACCGCAAAGTCACGTATTTGGAAATTGGATTTCCGTCTATGAACCGAGGCAAAAGATAGTCCTCAACCGATTCGAGACGCTCTAGCCCGCCCCTCAGGAACAGCCGCAACTGCCCCTTGGATCGTCAGGGCCGGTCCACACGGAGTGGATTATTATGCCTGAACAATACGTCTCCCCACCCTATGGGGTGTAAGTCTGGTCCGTCAGCCGACCAGAATGCATTCGGCCGAAACCGATATAACCGAGGCGCCTCGCAACCGCAACAACCACATAAGTCAAACTCGTCAGGGCGTGTAAAACCACTGACGCCACTTCTAGCTAGAAAGAAACGCAAGTCCTCCTTGAGGTCCGTCTCCCGTTTTTGGTTCATACCGGGTGTGAAACACGCGAGGTAAACGTTACACAAAGCTACGCCACAAAGGCCGTGCTTTGATCATCACCACAAGACTTTGCTTTTCAACAGAAGCCTTGATCACTTGCATCTTAGCATGCCACACAGGCAAACCATCCTATGCAACTGATATCAGTCACACAGAATGAAATCCGATGTCAGACACACAGTCCATTTACAAGTCCGTTCTGGGTCTGAACGAAACCGGAGGCACCTAGTACCCCGCATATCCATCGATCTCCAAGTACGTCTGGACGATCACTAACTGTTTCCATCTTCTTGGGTGTACAGCCCAATCAATATCATCAGTAATTACCCAAACGACGTGAAGACCTCCGGTCTTCGACCATCGTCTTCATCTTCGACTTATCGTCGTATCAGTTATTCAGAATGGGATTAACCCGGTCTTTCCGAATAACTCGCGTATATTTTAAATAAGTGTTACACAAACACAACATACGCCTCATTCCAATTCATCAGTCACTAACCGTAAATTAATCAAGAGAATAATTTCCCAAATATTAACCCCGAAGGCCGAAACCAACATCAGATCAATATCCAGAAAACTATTCTGCTTGGCTAACCGACAGTTAGTTTCTAAATTTCACATTCATAGGGAAAGGTTCCCATTAATTTTATCCAAGATAAATTCCTTGAATTTATTCTTTATTCTATTTTTGAATCTCAATTCAAACTAGTCGGGATTAGCGAACCTTACCGAAGTAATCATTTGTTTTAATTTCCAAATCCCAACCTATTTATCCCATGAAGTAAAACTGGTAATACTTCATATCTAACACCTCGGTGTTATCGGTAAACTCAATTACCATTTCACGTTCAAATCTAATTAAAGATTTAACTATCGCCTGGAGCAAAACTGGTGATATTCCATTCTCGATTATTTCAATCTAATTAAAGATTCATTAAAACTCCACTTAGTTTTAATCTTTGACTGGGTTAAAGAATCAGTGTCATTTAAAACACAGTTCACGATAAACCCAAAATCACATTCATTAATTATCGGGTTAAAGAACAGGTGTTATTTAAAACACTGTCCACGATAAACCCAAAAATCAATATCAATTCAATTTCCAATTAAATATTATTTAATTGGTACACTTCATTAAATCTAAAATAAAAAGATTTAATCTTTTCTCAACTGGGTTCAAGAACAGTGTTAGTGAAGACACCATTCACGACAAACCCAAATCACATTTGATATTAAACACAAGACTCTGAATAGAAAATATACCGGCTTATATTCAATATCAAATTCTACGACTAACAAATATCGTATTTGAAATAACGATATATATATCTATATCTTTCAAATTTCCATAACAACATTTGTATAATCACGAAATCCAACATCGAAATATTCCGAAGACAATTTCGATTCAAATCCATTCCAATGTAATCATTGGAAATTTTGGTTATTTTCAAAACCATTTCAAATTCAATTTATTTATTTAAAAATAAATAGAATTATAATTCTAGTTCAAAACTAGTTCATTTCGATAAAAATCAATTTTTATCTTTTCAAATATGGAGTTTTTCATCCCAATCCTTTCTAAACCATTTCTTATGATTTTACACAAATTATTACTATTTTTAATAATTTTATCAAGGCCCGTACAGTCGATTTCCAACAATGGCCATCGAACTGCACTTACAGCGACCTTTTTCGAAATTGATTTGGACGTATCTCCAAATCCAACCGTTAGATTTCAAATTTCTAATCTTCGTTAGAAAGCTCTTTTCGATACGAACCCAACGGTTCCGGTTTTAGGAGAATCCGACGGTCGGATCTCCCGCAATGTCCGTTTGAAATAAATGGTCGAAATTCACGAACTGCCGCGGCGCGGCTCGTTCTATTCAGGCCATTATATTATATATATAATATATATAATATATATTTCGTCGATTTCTATTTAAAACGAATTATAAAATAGTTTTAAAATCGTTTCAAAAGCAATTTCAACTTCCTTTTCAATTCAAATCAAAATTGAATTCTTCTTTATAAATTCGTTTTAAAATTCATTTCCATTCAATTCAAATTTCAATTCAATTTGAATTCATTTCAATTCGCTTTCAATTCAATTTGAATTCGTTTTCAATTCATTTCATTTCGAAATCGTTTTCAATTCAATTCATTTCGAAATCGTTTTCAATTCAATTCATTTCGAAATCGTTTTATATTCAATTCATTTCGAAATCGTTTTCAATTCATTTCATTTCGAAATCGTTTTCAATTCATTTCATTTCGAAATCGTTTTCAATTCAATTCATTTCGAAATCGTTTTCAATTCAATTCATTTCGAAATCGATAAAATCGATATAAATATCGTTCACGTCAAAATGGCGTCAATCTAATCAACACGGCTTCATAAATTTCTATTTTCAAATATTCTATTTCAAATATTTCTTTTTCAAAATAGTTTTTATTATCAAAATATTTCGTTCAACACATGACCAATCTCAATGAATGAGTACTGTCAACACATGAACTTTTATTTCGATAAAGATGTAAATTTTATTACTAAAATATTTCGTTCAACACATGACCAATCTCAATGAATGAGTACTGTCAACACATGAACCTTTATTTTATAATATTCTTTGTTTTTCAAATTGGAATGAGGCCCAATCAATTACCATATAACGTTAATTATATGGATTTGCATACAACACATGTATATCATAGCATTGAAAAATAATCAACCATCAACCAAAGTGCACCACACTGTATAAGCATCAAATATAGATATTCAACGCTTATAACAGCCTGTCAATCAATCGATCGACATATTTGATCAATCAGGATGAGTGAACTTCAAATTTCATCCCAACACCCGTGTGGGGTTTCAAACAATCAAACACAGATTTTATTTGTGCAGTTGGGCGATGTGTAAAATTTATCGACCCAATCAATGTCCTTCAAATAAGTGTACATAAACAAACCGTTCGGTTTGTAAATGAATATTTATTTATTCACATTCACGTTAAAAAATTATATTTTTAACGACTAAACATTTTATTCCAACATATGAATTTCTATTCAGTTCATTCTTACAATAAAATGATATTTTTATTTTTCTAACATATTTTAGAAAATTTCGGCGGCATAACGGCACGATACTAGAAACGGGACGAGGCCTAGCCTTATCCCCGGTCTAGTGAAGGCCCACGCCATTCACACATCAATCAAAATCACCAAACAATTCAATTTCAAATCAAATAATCTATCCAACTATACGACCAAACAAACAAGTCCATGGTATGTGGACGGGTGTCGGGTGCTTCTAATAAGCACCGTCTGCATCCTAGTATATATATACATAACTAGAAAAGTAGAATTTGAGTGAGAAGTTCTCACATATAGCTATCCTAGCTCCACGGCTCTTCATTTGCAGAAGTCTTCGTCGTTTCGCCTTTTTGTCACCTTCGTTGCTGCTTTCACTACATACGGAAAAATCACATTTTTACTTCGCTATTCAGTATATAAAAATCGAATTTTTACTTCGATGTTCAATATATAAAAATGCTATTTTTCTATCGAAGTTCAATATATAAAAATTCTATTTTTCTATCGAAGTTCAATATATAAAAATCGAATTTTTCCTATGAAGTTCAATATATAAAAATCATATTTTTCCTATGAAGTTCAATATATAAAAATCATATTTTTATTGCGAAGCCATATAGATAAAATTTCCATTTCAAAAATATAGACTTCGCCTTTTCTAATAAAAATCAAATCTCTTTCCTTTTTAAAGTTAAAACCTTTTTCTTATTAAAGTTAAAACCTTTTTCTTATTAAAGTTAAAACCTTTTTCTTATTTTAAACCTTAAGATAAAATCAGTTTTTACTTTTTTTATAAATTTCAGTTTTTCCTTTTAACTTAAAACATATATAAAGATTTCAGTTTTCTTTTTAATTCCTTTTTTTCTGTATTTTAATGAAAACGAAATTAAAATAAAATAAAATAAGAAAATAAAAGTAAAATAAAAATACCAGCGAAGGGGCGGTGGCCAGGCCCGGCGGCATCGTCGGCGGCTGAGGGGCTTCAGGGGGGGGAGGTTCGGTTGCGAGATGGGGGTTCCACCGATGTCGTCGGTCTTCGCGTCTTGGGGGGGGGGGGGCGATGGTCAGGGGAAGGAGAAGAAGGGGGTCGCGGAGGAGAAGCAGGCGGAGGAGAGTGGAGGCCGCGCCTGAGGCGCGGTGGCGCGGTGATGGGAGGAGCGACGAGCTCCTCCTTTTTTCCCCTTTTTTTTTTTTCTCTGTTGAATTAATTTTAATCGGGGGGGGGGGGGGGGCAGAGGGTTTTAAGGGAGAGGGGTATTATATTTTTTTTTATTTATTTATTAATTTATTTATTTTATCCTAAAGAGTTGACTTTCACATACGACCTCGAAACGAGGCCCACCGCCTGTCGTCCATAGCGTTTCACCCCCATTCCGAACACAATGGGATATGTATCGTAGGCCAATTCGATCGTTACAATCAGTTTCCTTTTGAATTTTCATTTAAATCACTATATTGAATTTTAAACGCACATTTCAAATTACCGGGGTCACATACTAACTAGAAAAATTCCAAAAAATTATTTTCTAGCTTCGTATTGACGATACGGTCCTAACAAAACTAGTTTCGTCGAATTCTGAGACCGTTTGAAAAATGGCCAATTTCCAGTCGATTAAAATCAACAGAAACTGGTCAAACGCGTTTTCCTTTTCCACGCTCACATATTGATTCGAAAAATTATGAAATTTGAAACCTAGCAATAACTTTACATCCCGGACCCAACAAAACTGGTTTCGTCGAAATCCGAGGTCGTTTGCAAAATGTCCATTTTTAAGGGCCTGAATTCCATAGCGACTATTCAGAATTTTCAACTGGACATATCTTTTGATTCCCGCTATGAAATCTCGATTGTTCGGATTCGTTGGAAAGATATCATCAATCAGATCCTAATGTTTTTGGGTTTCACTAAAATCCGGATTATTTTGCACCCGGTACATTCAATTGAAGTTTGAAATCGAATTATCGAACTACCGCGCTATTTTCAAAACAAAAATTTGTTTTTACTTTCAAAAATCTACTCTTCACACTCGTCCTAGGATACTACTGATCCCATCTCTAACGAGTCATTCTAATTGGATATTACTAACCCAATATCTGATGAATTCTTTCATACGGTTCTAAGGTGTCTTGTTCTCTAGGTTTGTAAACCAAAGCTCTGATACCAACTGTGAAGACCCGCAACTTCCCCGTAAAGGAAAGCGTCGGATAGTTCGAGAACAAACCACAACAGAACGCATACAGAAGAACGTTTCATTGTATATTACAACAATGCATCAGATTACAAGAATATACAGAGTATAAAAGAATATTACACAGAAGTATCAGAGATTTAAATTACATTTAAATACATAGCAGCGGAAAATAATACAATACACAACCAGAAGAGATATACGGATACAAAGCTTTCCGGATATCGTTCCAGCTGTAGACCAGGATCCTGTGAATATAAATCTGCAAAACCAAAACTACTAGCTGCCCGTGTCGAAAATAAGGGCACAAAGAGTTTAGGTTAAAACAATAAACTCCAGGTCAGTCATGTGACTGGTGTGAGAACTAAAACAGTTATCTTTATTTTAAAAGTTAGGTAAATCAAGGGACCACGCCGTATAACACGGAACGGGTTTCCTCCCAAGAATACCAGTGCATAAAACAAACAGCGCAATGCTAAATAAAGAAAAATGAAGCTGTTATAAGACCCAGGTCCTATCACACAATGCAAACGCAAGCCGGGGGATAGGGTTTTCCCTTATAACAGCCAAAGAATGCTTGATACGTTTAAAACAAATCATTCGATACTATAATAAGTGCATAGTGTATAAAACAACTTCAAATCATAAGTATCAATCATAGGCGGCATGGGTACCATATATCATGTCGCCGTACTAGTTCTACAATTAAAACCGCAAAGTCACGTATTTGGAAACTGGATTTCCATCTATGAACCGAGGCAAAAGATAGTCCTCAACCGATTCGAGACAATCTAGCCCATGTCTCAGGATCAGAACGCATCAACCCTTTAGATCGTCAGGGCCGGTCCACCGATGTGGATTATTATGCCAGAACACTACGTTTCTCCGCCCTTTAGGGCGTAAGCGAGCCAACTAAATGACTCCATCGGTTCGAGAACGACCGATCAATCCGAGGCGCCTCGCAACAGCAACAACCACATAAGTCAAACTCGTCAGGGCGTGTAAAACCACTGACGCCACTTCTAGCTAGAAAGAAACGCAAGTCCTCCCTGATGTCCCCTCCCGTTTTTGGTTCATACCGGGTGTGAAGCTCGCGAATCAACGTTACACCAAGCTACGCCACAAAGGCCGTGCTTTGATCATCACCACAAGACTTTGCTTTTCAACAGAAGCCTCGATCAATTGCCACTTAGGCATGCCACACAGGCAATTCACTCCATGCGTTTGATATCCATCAATATATAACCCCTGAGCTCGTACGTCTCAGAGAAGGGCGTTAAGCAAGAGAATAAATTCTCCGCCGCCAAACAGAAATATATTTAATAGAGATCAATCACACGGACTAAAATCCAATGTCAGACACACAGTCCATTTACAAGTCCGTTCTGGGTCTGAACGAAACCGGAGGCACCTAGTACCCCGCATATCCTTCGATCTCCAAGTACGTCTGGACGATCACTAACTGTTTCCATCTTCTTGGGTGTACAGCCCAATCAAGATCATCAGTTATCACCCAAACGACGTGAAGACCTCCGGTCTTCGACCATCGTCTTCATCTTCGACTTATCGTCGTATCAGTTATTCAGAATGGGATAAACCCGGTCTTTCCGAATAACTCGCGTATATTTTAAATAAGTGTTACACAAACACAACATACGCCTCATTCCAATTCATCAGTCACTAACCGTAAATTAATCAAGAGAATAATTTCCCAAATATTAACCCCGAAGGCCGAAACCAACATCAGATCAATATCCAGAAAACCATTCTGCTTGGCCAACCGACAGTTAGTTTCTGAATTTCACATTCATAGGGAAATGTTCCCATTAATTTTATCCAAGATAAATTCTATGAATTTATTCTTTATTCTATTTTTGAATATCAATTCAAACTAGTCGGGATTAGCGAACCTTACCGAAGTAATCATTTATTTTAATTTCCCCATCCCAACCTATTTATCCCATGAAGTAAAACTGGTAATACTTCATATCTAACACCACAGTGTTATCGGTAAATTCAATTACCATTTCACGTTTAAATCTAATTAAAGATTTAACTATCGCCTGGAGCAAAACTGGTGATACTCCATTTTCGATCTTTTCAATCTAATTAAAGACTCATTAAAACTCCACTTAGTTTTAATCTTTGACTGGGTTAAAGAATCAGTGTCATTTAAAAACACGGTTCACGATAAACCCAAAATCACATTCATTAATCATCGGGTTAAAGAACGAGTGTTATTTAAAACACTGTCCACGATAAACCCAAAAATCAATATCGATTCAATTCCAATTAAATGTTATTTAATTGGTACACTTCATTAAATCTAAATAAAAGATTTAATCTTTTCTTAACTGGGTTCAAGAACAGTGTTAGTGAAGACACCATTCACGACAAACCCAAATCACATTTGATATTCAATACAAGGCACTGAATAGAAAATATACCGGCTTATATTCAATATCAAATTCTACGATTAACAAATGTCGTATTGGAAATAACGATATAAATATATATCTTTCAAATTTCCATAACAACATCTGTATAATCACGAATTTCAACATCGAAATATTCCGAAGACAATTTCGATTCAAATCCATTCCAATGCAACCATCGGAAATTTTGGTTATTTTTAAAACCCTTTTCGAATTCAATTTATTTATTTAAAAATAAATAGAATTATAATTCTAGTTCAAAACCAGTTCATTTCGATAAAAATCTATTTTTATCTTTTCAAATATGGAGTTTTTCATCCCAATTCTTCTCAAATCATTTCTTATGATTTTACACAAATTATTAAGATTTTTAATAATTTTATCAAGGTCCGTACAGTCGATTTCCATCAATGGCCGTCGAACTGCACTTACAGCGACCTTTTTCGAATTTGATTTGGACGTATCTCCAAATCCAACCGTTAGATTTCGAATTTCTAAAATTCATTAGAAAGCTCTTTTCGATACGAACCCAACGGTTCCGGTTTTAGGAGAATCCGACGGTCGGATCTCCCGCAATGTCCGTTTGAAATAAATGGTCGAAATTCGCGAACTGCCGCGGCGCGGCGCGTTCTATTCTGGCCATTATATTATATATATAATATATATATAATATATTCCGTCGATTTCTATTTAAAACGAATTATATAAATAGTTTTGAATTCGTTTCAAAAGCAATTTCAACTTCCATTTCAATTCAAATCAAAATTGAATTCTTCTTTATAAATTCGTTTTAAAATTCATTTCTATTCAATTCAAATTTCAATTCAATTTGAATTCATTTCAATTCGTTTTCAATTCAATTTGAATTCGTTTTCAATTTGAATTCGTTTTCAATTCATTTCGAAATCATTTTCAATTCAATTCATTTCGAAATCGTTTTCAATTCAATTCATTTCGAAATCGTTTTCAATTCAATTCATTTCGAAATCGTTTTCAATTCAATTCATTTCGAAATCGTTTTCAATTCATTTCTATTCGAAATCGTTTTCAATTCATTTCTATTCGAAATCGTTTTCAATTCATTTCTATTCGAAATCGAATAAATCGATATAAATATCGTTTACGTCAAAATGGCGTCAATCTAATCAACACGGCTTTATAAATTTCTATTTTCAAATATTCTATTTCAAATATTTCTTTTTCAAAATAGTTGTTATTATCAAAATATTTCGTTCAACACATGACCAATCTCAATGAATGAGTACTGTCAACACATGAACTTTTATTTTATATCGATAAAGATGTAAATTTTAATATTAAAATATTTCGTTCAACACATGACCAATCTCAATGAATGAGTACTGTCAACACATGAACTTTTATTTTATATCGATAAAGATGTAAATTTTAATATTAAAATATTTCGTTCAACACATGACCAATCTCAATGAATGAGTACTGTCAACACATGAACTTTTATTTTATAATATTCTTTATTTTTCAAATTAGAATGAGGCCCAATCAATTACCATATAAAGTTAATTATATGGATTTTCATGCATTACACACATATAATAGCATTGAAAAATAATCAACCATCAACCAAAGTGCACTACACTGTATAAGCATCAAATATAGATATCTAACGCTTATAACAGCCTGTCAATCAATCGATCGACATATTTAATCAATCAGGATGAGTGAACTTCAAATTTCATCCTAACACACGTGTGGGGTTTCAAACAATCAAACACAGGTTTTATTTGTGCAGTTGGGCGATGTGTAAAATTTATCGACCCAATCAATGTCCTTCAAATAGGTGTACATAAACAAACCGTCTGGTTTGTAAATGAATATTTATTTATTCACTTTCACTATATTCATATTCACGTTAAAAATTATATTTTTAACGATAAAACATTTTATTCCAACATATGAATTTCTATTATTCATTTACACAATAAAATGATGTTTTTATTTTCTAACATATTTTAGAAAATTTCGGCGGCATAACGGCACGATACTAGAAACGGGACAAGGCCTAGCCTAATCCCCGGTCTAGTGAAGGCCCACGCCATTCACACATCAATCAAATCAATTCGTTATGCAAACCACAAAATTTGGAGTAAGAGTCTAACCTAGCCTTACTCCTTCGCCTTATAACGGCGCACGTCTAATCCTAACCAATTTATCGATTCGATTTTTTTTTTTTCACACCACAAATCACATTCAAACCAATATCGCAATCAATCACCAAACAGTCAAACAAACAAGTCCATGGTCTGTGGACGATTGTGTCGGGTGCTACTAAGCACCGTCTGCATCCTAGTATAAAGCTCGGAGAACAAGGCACATTAGAACCATACGAAAGAATTCATCAGATATTGGATTAGTAATATCCAATGGGAATGACTCGTTAGAGATAGGATCAGTAGTATCCTAGAACGAGTGTGAAGAGTATATTTTTCAAATGAAAACATTTTTGTATTTTGAAAATTTAAATCAACTATTCGTAATTGATTATTTGTTTATATTGATTTGGACAATGCAGCATATAAAAATTTTGGGTATACGTCTGATCCACGTGTATTCGAAGTTTTAATATATTGGATAGATATAGCATCACACTCTAGTCGCCCGGAGATGATTCTACTGATGACTATATAGCATCAGTAGTGTGTGTTCGAGTTTCGAAGGTGTGATTTTCTATATATTTCCATTAGGCTGGTGTGAGAACCAAAACTTATATATAGCTAGAATTCATTGTTGTGATTTGGCATCAAAATTTGGTTTTGTATATGTATCAAAATTATGAATTTGAAACTCTAAATCAACTAATTGATTGATGTTTGTGTTGTTGGTTTATTTGTTTGCTAATTTTGAACCATTATGCCTAACTGAATCAAATATTGAATTATATTGAAATTTGGTCGCATTTGCTTGCATATACATATATATCATTGAACAGGTCATAGCAAGGAGGCTAGAACAGAGAATAAAATTTGTTTGCCCGACAAATAGGTACATGTTTACTACATAATTTCCTGTTTTGTTTGGGTGATGATGATTTTGTGAGCCTATTGGCTAGCCGCTTGGCTTTTTCTTTTTCTTTTTGAGATCTGAAGGACCGGGGAAGCTATTTGAAATTCCCCGATGCTCCCGGTGCAGGGGAGGTTATGGCGAAATTTTTCGAAAATTTAGGGTGTTAGCCAAATTTTTGAAATTTTGAAAATTCTCAGAAACTGAAAAGTTAGAGAAGGGAAGCCAGATCGAATGTAGAGTTGAATGATCAAACCACTTTCGACTTTGTTCCTTTTCGAGGACGAAAAGTTTTAAGTGGGGGAGATTGTAACAACCCGTAAAATGCGAGCCAGTTTGAAATTTTTATTTTGGCTATTTTAGCGAATTTTGATTATTTAAAATGAATTATTTTAAATAATATCGACGAGAAATTTATTTTGAATAGAATTTGAACGTATATATTATATACGTCGTCGTTAGAATATATAATAATTATATATAATTATAAAAGGAATTGAAAATGGCGCGGTAGTTCGAAAATTCGATTTCTAATTTCAAATGAATATACAGAATTCAATATAAGTCAGAATTGAACGAAACAAGAAATGTTTGAATCTGTATAACTATATCTTTGTAACGAAGTTAACAAACTGAGATTTCATCTTAGAAATGATAAGATATGCCCAGTTAAAAATTAGAAATAGTCGCTGTGGAATTTATATATATTTTTATATATATAAGGCCCTTAAAAATAGCAATTTTGCAAACGACCTCGGATTTCGACGAAACCAGTTTTATTGGGTCCGTGATGTAAAGTTATTGTTAGGTTTCAAATTTCATAATTTTTCGAATCAATATGTGAGCGTGGCAAAGGAAAACGCGTTTGACCAGTTTCAGTTGATTTTAATCGACTGGAAATTGGCCATTTTTCTAACAGTCTCAGAATTCGACGAAATTAGTTTTATTAGGACCATATCGTCAATACGAAGCTAGAAAATATTTTTCTGGAATTTTTCTAGTTAGTATGGGACCCCGGTAATTTGAAATGTACGTTTAAAATTCAATATACTGATTTAAAAGTAAATTAAACGGAAACTGATTGAAACGATTGAATCAGCTTGCGGTACATATCCCATTGTGTTCGGAATGGGGGTAAAACGCTATGGACGACAGGCGGTGGGCCTCGTTTCGAGGTCGTATGTGAAAGTCAACTTTTAGAAATTAAATAATATAAAAAAAAAAGATTTGAATTTTAAATAGAAAAAGATTGAATTTTAAATAGAAAAAGATTGAATTTTAAATAGAAAAAGATTTGAATTTTAAATGGAAAAAAGGATTAGAACTTTAAAGGAGAAAAATAAGATTTTTATATATTGAACTTCGATAGAAAAATATAATTTTTATATATTGAACTTCGAGATAAAAATAGAATTTTTATATATTGAACTTCGAGATAAAAATAGAATTTTTATATATTGAACATCGATAGAAAAATAGAATTTTTATATATGGAACTTCGATAGAAAAATAGAATTTTTATATATTGAACTTCGAGATAAAAATAGAATTTTTATATATTGAACTTCGAGATAAAAATAGAATTTTTATATATGGAACTTCGATAGAAAAATAGAATTTTTATATATTGAACTTCGAGATAAAAATAGAATTTTTATATATTGAACCTCGAGTTAAAAATATGATTTTTATATGTTGAACTTCGAAATAAAAATATGATTTTTATATATTGAATAGCGAAGTAAAAATTCGATTTTTACATAGGTGGTGAGCGGATAACGAAGGTGACAAAAAGGCGAGAACGAAGAAGCTTTATATCAAAGAAGAGTCAAGATGATTGGGTAGCTATCGGTGAGAACTTCTCACTCAAATTCTACTTTTCTAGTTATATACATATATATACTAGGATGCAGACGGTGCTTATTAGAAGCACATGACACCCGTCCACAGACCATGGACTTGTTTGATTGGTTGTGTAGTTGGTTAGATTATTTGATTTGGATTTGATTGTTTTGGTGAAATTGAAATTGATATGCTTGATGTGTGAATGGCGTGGGCCTTTACTAGACCGGGGATAAGGCTAGGCCTTGTTCCGTTTCTAGTATCGTGCCGTTATGCCGCCGAAATTTTCTAAAATATGTTAGAAAAATAAAAATATCATTTTATTGAATAAATGAACTGAATAGAAATTCATAAGTTGGAATAAAATGTTTTACCGTTAAAAATATAATTTTTAACGTGAATGTGAATAAGTAAAATATTCATTTACAAACCAAACGGTTTGTTTATGTACACCTATTTGAATGACATTGATTGGGACGATAAATTTCACACATCGCCCAACTGCACAAATAAAATCTGTGTTTGATTGTTTGAAAACCCCACACGGGTGTTGGGATGAAATTTGAAGTTCACTCATCCTGATTGATTGAATATGTCGATCGATTGATTGACAGGCTGTTATAAGCGTTAGATATCTATATTTGATGCTTATACAGTGTAGCGCACTTTGGTTGATGGTTGATTATTTTTCAATGCTATTATATACATGTGATGTATGCAAATCCATATAATTAACGTTATATGGTAATTGATTGGGCCTCATTCCAATTTAGAAAATAAAGAATATTATAAAATAAAAGTTCATGTGTTGACAGTACTCATTCATTGAGATTGGTCATGTGTTGAACGAAATATTTTAATATTAAAATTTACATCTTTATCGATATAAAATAAAAGTTCATGTGTTGACAGTACTCATTCATTGAGATTGGTCATGTGTTGAACGAAATATTTTGATAATAACAACTATTTTGAAAAAGGAATATTTGAAATAGAATATTTGAAAATAGAAATTTATGAAGCCGGGTTGATTAGATTGACGCCATTTTGACGTGAACGATATTTATATCGATTTTATTCATTTTGAAATGAATATTGAAAAGTGATTTCGAAATCGAATATTTTGAAATGAAATGAATTGAAAACGATTTCGAAATGAAATGAATTGAAAACGATTTCGAAATGAAATGAATTGAAAACGATTTCAAATTGAATTGAAAACGAATTGAAATGAATTCAAATTGAATTGAAATTTGAATTGAATAGAAATGGATTTTAAAACGGATTTATAAAGAAGAATTCAATTTTGCTTTGAATTGAAATAGAAGTTGAAATAGATTTTGAAACGAATTTTAAAACTATTTATATAATTCGTTTTAAATAAAAATCGACGAAATATATATTATATATATTATATATATAATATAATGGCCTGAATAGAACGCGCCGCGCCGCGGCAGTTCGTGAATTTCGACCATTTATTTCAAACGGACATTGCGGGAGATCCGACCGTCGGATTCTCCTAAAACCGGAACCGTTGGGTTCGTATCGAGAAGAGCTTTCTAACGAATATTAGAAATTTGAAATCTAACGGTTGGATTTGGAGATACGTCCAAATCAAATTCGAAAAAGGTCGCTGTAAGTGCAGTTCGATGGCCATTGATGGAAATCGACTGTACGGGCCTTGATAAAATTATTAAAAATAGTAATAATTTGTGTAAAATCATAAGAAATGATTTGTGAAGATTTGGGATGAAAAACTCCATATTTGAAAAGATAAAAATAGATTTTCATCGACATGAACTAGTTTTTGAACTAGAATTAGAATTCTATTTATTTTTAAATAAATAAACTGAATTAGAAAGGGTTTTAAAAATAACCAGAATATCCAATGATTGCATTGGAGTGGATTTGAATCGAAATTATCTTCGGAATATTTCGATGTTGGAATTCGTGATTATACAGATGTTGTTATGGAAATTTGAAAGATATATATTTATATCGTTATTTCCAATACGACATTTGTTAGTCGTAGAATTCGATATTGAATATAAGCCGATATATTTTCTATTCAGAGCCTTGTATTGAATATCGAATGTGATTTGGGTTTGTCGTGAATGGTGTCTTCACTAACACTGTTCTTGAACCCAGTTGAGAAATGATTAAATCTTTTTATTTAGATTTAATGAAGTGTACCAATTAAATAATATTTAATTGGAATAGAATTGATATTGATTTTTGGGTTTATCGTGAACAGTGTTTTAAATAACACTTGTTCTTTAACCCGATAATTAATGGAATGTGATTTTGGGTTTATCGTGAACCGTGTTTTAAATGACACTGATTCTTTAACCCAGTTAACGATTAAAACTAAGTGGAGTTTTAATGAATCTTTAATTAGATTGAAATAATCGAAATGGAGTATCACCAGTTTTGCTCCGGGCGATAGTTAAATCTTTAATTAGATTTGAACGTGAAATGGTAATTGAATTTACCAATAACACCGTGGTGTTAGATATGAAGTATAACCAGTTTTACTTCATGGGATGAATAGGTTGGGATTGGGAAATTAAAACAAATGATTACTTCGGTAAGGTTCGCTAATCCCGACTAGTTTGAATTGATATTCAAAAATGGATTAAAGAATAAATTCAAGGAATTTATCTTTGATAAAATTAATGGGAATCTTTCCCTATGAATGTGAAATTTAGAAACTAACTGTCGGTTAGCCAAGCAGAATGGTTTTCTGGATATTGATCTGATGTTGGTTTCGGCCTTCGGGGTTAATATTTGGGAAATTATTCTCTTGATTAATTTACGGTTAGTGACTAATGAATTGGAATGAGGCGTATGTTGTGTTTGTGTAACACTTTTATAATATATACGCGAGTTATTCGGAAAGACCGGGTTTATCCCATTCTGAATAACTGATACGACGATAAGTCGAAGATGAAGACGGTGGTCGAAGACCGGAGGTCTTCACGTCGTTTGGGTGATAACTGATGATCTTGATTGGTCTGTACACCCAAGAAGATGGAAACAGTTGGTGATCGTCCAGACGTACTTGGAGATCGATGGATATGCGGGGTACTAGGTGCCTCCAGTTTCGTTCAGACCCAGAACGAACTTGTAAATGGACTGTGTGTCTGACATTGGATTTTAGTCCGTGTGATTGATCCCTATTAAATATATATCTGTTTGGCGGCGGAGAATTTATTCTCTTGCTTAACGCCCTTCTCTGAGACGTACGAGCTCAGGGGTTATATATTGATGGATATCAAACGCATGGAGTGAATTGCCTATGTGGCATGCCTAAGTGGCAATTGATCGAGGCTTCTGTTGAAAAGCAAAGTCTTGTGGTGATGATCAAAGCACGGCCTTTGTGGCGTAGCTTTGTGTAACGTTTAACTCGCGTGTTTCACACCCGGTATGAACCAAAAACGGGAGACGGACCTCAGGGAGGACTTGCGTT
The DNA here is from genome assembly GCA_030737875.1 of Allium sativum. NCBI lineage: Eukaryota > Viridiplantae > Streptophyta > Magnoliopsida > Asparagales > Amaryllidaceae > Allium > Allium sativum. The sequence continues at coordinate 190,726,032 of CM060915.1, read as the reverse complement.
TCTTTCTAGCTAGAAGTGGCGTCAGTGGTTTTACACGCCCTGACGAGTTTGACTTATGTGGTTGTTGCGGTTGCGAGGCGCCTCGGTTATATCGGTTTCGGCCGAATGCATTCTGGTCGGCTGACGGACCAGACTTACACCCCATAGGGTGGGGAGACGTATTGTTCAGGCATAATAATCCACTCCGTGTGGACCGGCCCTGTCGCTCCAAGGGGCAGTTGCGGCTGTTCCTGAGGCTCGGCCTAGACAGTCTCGAATCGGTTGAGGACTATCTTTTGCCTCGGTTCATAGATGGAAATCCAATTTCCAAATACGTGACATTTGCGGTTTTACTTGTAAACCTATATATGGCGACATGATATATGGTACCCATGCCGCCTATGATTGATACTTATGATTTGAAGTTGTTTTCTACACTATGCACTTATAATAGTATCAAATGTTTTGTTTTAAACGTATCAAGCATTCTTTGGCTGTTATAAGGGAAAACCCTATCCTCGACTGCGTTGCATTGTGTGATGGGACCTGGGTCTTATAACAGCTTCATTTTTCTTTATTTAGCATTGCGCTGTTTGTTTTATGCACTGGTGTTCTTGGGAGGAAACCCGTTCCGTGTTATACGGCGTGGTCCCTTGATTTACCTTACTTTGAAAATAAAGATTAACTGTTTTAGTTCTCACACCAGTCCCATGACTGACCTGGAGTTTATTGTTTTAACCTAAACTCTGGGTGCCCCTATTTTGACACGGGCAGCTAGTAGTTTCGGTTTTGCAGATTTATATTCACAGGATCCTGGTTTACAGCTGGAACGATATCCGGAAAGCTTTGTATCCGTATATCTACTTCTAGTTGTGTATTGTATTATTTTCCGCTGCTATGTATTTAAATGTAATTTAAATCTCTGATATTTCTGTGTAATATTCGTTTATACTCTGTATATTCTTGTAATCTGATGCACTGTTGTAATATACAATGAAATGTTCTTCTGTATGCGTTCTGTTGTGGCTTGTTCTCGAACTATCCGACGCTTTCCTTTACGGGGAAGTTACGGGTTTTCACAGAATTACCCAAAATGTATATTTTGTTTATCCTACCAATTCCAACAAAAATGAGCATTTCTGAATTTCACACAAATGAATATTTTTGTGTTTTCATTTCTACAAAAGCGAAATAATTTACTTGTTTATTCACAATTCTACAAAATTGATGACTTTGTTATTCTTTCAATGCAAGACAAAAATAATAATAATTTTATTTATATCATCCAACGCCAAACAAAAATGAAATTTTTTTGTTAACCTTAAATCACAACAAAATGATAATTTTGTGTGTTAATCTTTTCTATATACACAAAATAATGATTTTGGGTGTTAACCTTTTTACATAAAAAAATATGTAAATTTCACATCTTAATTCTTTTACATGAAAAAGGTAAATTTTTCTTAAATTCCATTTGCATGAAAATGTAAGTTTCTTTTTATCTAATTACCTTAAAAATGTAAATTTTCCTCTTAACTAATTCTATTATAAATGTAACTTTCCTTCTTTTAATCTTGAATACATAAAATGTAATTTTCTTTTCTTTAAATCTTAATTACCTAAAATGTAATTTTCTTTCTAGTCTTAATTACATAAAATGTAAAAAAAATTCTTTCTTGTGTACTCTTTTTCTTTTAATAATAAAATGAATGTTTTTATTTCATTCTTTTGATTTGACAAATAAATATTTTTGTCCTTCTTTTACATTTGATAACAATGTATATTTTTATCCTTCTTTCACATTTGACAAAATGAATACTTAGGTAATTCTTATTTCTAAAACATGACGGTGAAAATAATGAAATTTCTATTCTAACCAATGACGATATACATAATGTCAATTTTCTATTTAACACATAACGATGTTTTTATCTCTAATATAACATTTCAACAAAAATGGACCTTGTTATTCTAATTTGTCTTTACTAATGAAATGAACATCTTTATGTAATCCTATTTAATGACCATAAGTCAGTCTTTTATTCTAATACTAACATTTATAACAAAAATGTTCTTTTATGCTAACATTTATAAAAAAAAATTTGAATGTTTGGTTTTCATCATAATGCTAACATTTACAACCAAAAATGGATGTTTGGTTTTCATCCTAATGCTAGCATTTACAACCAAAAATGGATGTTTGGTTTTCATCCTTATTAATTTACAAAGATGTAATTTTTGCTTTATTTCTTTTTAATTGACCAAAAATGTGAATTTGGGTTTTATTCTTTTATTTTCCAAAAAATGTAACAAAGTTTAATTTTTTTTCTAATGAATCCTTCTTTACATTAAGAAAATTTTAACTTCCTCTTTTCTTTATTATACTATATCAAAACGTGGTGTTTGATGCAAACATATTTTTATTTCAAAAATATGATCATTTTTCTAGCTTCATGACTTGCATTAAAAATGTACTCTTTTCTTTCAATGCATTATTTCATTTCAAAATGAAATCTTTTACTTCAACCTTTGATTGCATTAAAAATGCAAATTTTCATTTAATTCTTTATTTACATAGGAAGATGTAAATTCCCATGAAATTTTTATTTACATGGAAAAATGTAATTTTAAATACTTTGCTTTGGTTACTTATAAAAATGTAATTTTTATACGTCATTCTTTGATTTCATTAATAATGGAATCTTTTATACTTTTTATTACGATTACAAATAAAAATGTACTATGTATTTTTACATTGAAAAATGTAACTTTTTAATTTCAATGTATATTTGAGTAAATGTAAATAGGAACAAACTTATTTTCAATGTATATTTGCATTTGAGAATGCAAATAAAAGAATACATTTTATTTCAAAATATATTTGCATCTGTGAATGCAAAATAAAGAACAGGTTTTATTTCCAATGTATATTTGCATTTGAGAATGCAAATAAAAGAATACATTTTATTTTCAAAGATCTTGTTTTGACAAAATGTTACATTCATTTCTGTAATCAAGTTTTCAAAAGAAAAAAAAATGTGATTTTTATTCAGTGTGAATATAATCTGGGTAATTGACATTTTATTCAACATGAATATGATTCTTTTTTTATCCCATATATCATTTCTAAATAAAATGATATTTTTATTACTAATATGTCAATTCAAACATGAGTGATATATTTCCAAACATATTCTCTAACACAAGTGATATATTCTAATATGACCTTATATAACAAAAATGTTAATTAATCTGATCATGACAATATATAACAAAAATGTTTATTTCTATTCATTCTATTCAAATGACAACAACGAATGTTTTGTCTTTCAACAAATCAAATAACAAAAATGATAAATTTTGTTTACTCTATTTCTAATTGGCGGAAATGTAAATTTTAATGATCCACTGGACAAATGATAATTTGTTAATTTCAAAAATATAACAACAAAGTAATAGTTTTGTTTAGCTTTTTCTGATCAACATGAATGTTAATGTTAAATCAACACATCGAATAAACAAGTCAATAAACAACATCAAACAGCTAAAATCAAATCACGCACAAGCAAGGATCACTAAACACGATAATAATTAATTTATTTTTAATTATTTAAAACGGAAATAGAATTCTCACCGATCTTTCAATTCAGAATAATTCGCATCTGAAATTTGGTCAAAATTTGATCTGCTCTGTTTCAGATCTGGTTTGTACGGTTGTGTAGATCTTGAAAAGACGAGATCAACGATTCCGAAATCATCTGATTTTGATAAGATTTGATCAAATTACGATGGTTTGAATTTTAATTACATTAATAAAATGATTAAACATAAAATTAGTTAATTAATTCACCCTTAATTATCTTCTACACGTTCATCCCCTTCTGTATTTACACGTCCGAAGAGAAATCCATCAGCACCGCTAAATACCTCCTGTCGCGCGCCACCATTCATTGTCGGAGCACGATCAGTCTGCACCTACTCGAAGGCCGAGACTCCTCCTCCCATCGCCCAAGAATAGGCGTAACTCGGTGGTCCCCATCCCTCCTAGAATGACGCACGAACGAACCAGCTTTGAGCTGCAAATCCACCCAATCTGTTCGCCTAAATTCGATCATACCCGTACAGATTTAAAGATCTTTGAATTCCCTTCAATTTGATATATGGTATGCGATTTATCATTGAGTGGATTAAAAGATATTAGCATATGAATTTGGGAAGATTTCAGCCTTCGAAAGCTACAGGCGGCGGCTCCATGAATTAGGGTTAGGTTTTTTTATTATTTTAATAATAAATCTCGATTTTCATGCTTAAAAGGCAGAATTTCGGACTGTCACCAAATCAGGCCTGCTTACTGTCGTTCTCAAGGTTTTGACGCCTTATGAACGCGATGGGCTATGCCCGTGGCCCAATTCTGAAGTCTGTTGCGTGTTTTATTAAAATTACAATATTAATTAAATAATTGATTTTCTACTGTACTTTTAAATACGCCGGAGCCAAAAATTAACTTCAAAAATTCCCGAAAAATATAGTTAGCTATGTTTTGATGCTGCGGACCTAGGAAAATTAATTTCGTTCAATTCTAAGCCCATTTGAAAAATGGCATTTTTCAAATCGATTAAAATTGACTGAAATTGACCAAAATGAAATCTTTTTGCCATGGCCACAAATTAATTTGAAAAATTATGAAAAATTAAATTTAGTCATATTTTGACATTCCGAATCCAACAAAAGTGGTTTCGTCGAAAACAGAGGTCATTCGAAAAATGGCTATTTTCAAGGCGTATATATTAAACATTAAAAATACATTTTTAAACAAATAATCTCTGAAGCTCGAAATATATAAGTGTTTATACTTTTTAAATACAGAAACGTAATTTTGAACTCAATGGAAGTGGTTTCGAGTGCAAATTCCTTCGTATGCAAAAAGTAGCATTTTTACCTATATAAATTTCATAGCGATCTTTCTAAATTTTAATTTGGGCATAACTTTTGATTCCCGCTATGAAATTTCGATTTTTCAGATTCGTTAGAAAGATATTTTTAAATAGATTCTAATAATTTTGGTATCACTAAAATCCGTTAAATTTTGCATCCCGTACGATCAGTCACAGTTCAAGTTTGACTTTTCAAACTACCGCGTTATTTCTAACACTTTTTATAATTAAAATTAAATTATTCATTCTAACTTCGATTTAAATCAATTTTCGATCATTATTATTTTAAATAAATTATTTTAAATATCAAAAACTCATTAATATTAGTTAAAATAAATTTTAAATTTACCCACAAAATTCAGGGTTGTTACACGTGTTTTAAATGACATTGGTTCTTTAACCCAGTTAAAGACAGGAGGTGATTTCCCAAGTTAAATAATCATTGATATGGATTTTTGGGAAGATTAAAACCAAGTGGAGTTTTAATGAATCTTTAATTAGATTGAAAAGATCGAGAATGGAGTATCACCAGTTTTGCTCCAGCGATAGTTAAATCTTTAACTTGATTTGAACGTGAAATGGTAATTGAATTTACCGATAACACCATGGTGTTAGATATGAAGTATGACCAGTTTTACTTCATGGGATGAATATGTTGGGATTGGGAAATAAAAGAAATGATTACTTCGGTGTGGTTCGCTGATCCCGACTAGGTTGAATTGATATTCAAAAGAAGATTAAAGAATAAATTTAAAGAATTTATCTTTGATAAAATTAATGGGAACATTTCCCAAAGTATAAGAATATTTGAATAAAAGAATATTCGAATTGGAATGAGGCATATATTTGTGACGACAAAGAATTTCGCTCGGTCCGAACCAGTCGCTAAACCGATCCAGGCCGTTCGAAACGCCCTATCGTTTGAGAACACGACAAAACAGAACGCATACAGAAGAACATTTCATTGTATATTACAACAATGCATCAGATTACAAGAATATACAGGGTATAAATGAATATTACACAGAAATATCAGAGATTTAAATTACATTTAAATACATCACAGCGGAAAATAATACAATACACAACTAGAAGGAGATATACGGATACAAAGCTTTCCGGATATCGTTCCAGCTGTAAACCAGGATCCTGTGAATATAAATCTGCAAAACCAAAACTACTAGCTGCCCATGTCAAAATAAGGGAACTCAGAGTTTAGGTTAAAACAATAAACTCCAGGTCAGTGATGTGACTGGTGTGAGAACTAAAACAGTTATTAATCTTTATTTTAAATCATTAGGTAAATCAAGGGACCACGCCGTATAACACGGAACGGGTTTCCTCCCAAGAATACCAGTGCATAAAACAAACAGCGCAATGCTAAATAAAGAAAAATGAAGCTATTATAAGACCCAGTTCCCATCACACAATGCAATCGCAAGCCGGAGGATAGGGTTTTTACCTTATAATAGCCAAGAATGCTTGATACGTTGAAAACAAGTCATTTGATACTATTATAAGTGCATAGTGTATAAAACAACTTCAAATCATAAGTATCAATCATAGGCGGCATGAGCGCCCCATCCCACTATGTCGCCATACTAGGCTCTACAAATAAAACCGCAAATGTCACGTATTTGGAAATTGGATTTCCATCTATGAACCGAGGCAAAAGATAGTCCTCAACCGATTCGAGACAATCTAGCCCATGTCTCAGGTCCCAGACTCAGGTGGGCCTTGGATCGTCAGGGCCGGTCCACCGATGTGGATTATTATGCCTGAACACTACGTTTCCCCACCCTATGGGGTGTAAGTCTGGTCCGTCCGCCGACCAGAATGCATCGGCCGAAACCGATATAACCGAGGCGCCTCGCAACAGCAACAACCACATAAGTCAAACTCGTCAGGGCGTGTAAAACCACTGACGCCACTTCTAGCTAGAAAGAAACGCAAGTCCTCCCTGAGGTCCGTCTCCCGTTTTTGGTTCATACCGGGTGTGAAACTCGCGAATTCACGTTACACAAAGCTGTGCCACACAGGCTGTGCTTTGATCATCACCACGAGACTTTGCTTTTCAACAGAAGCCTCGATCAATTGCCACTCAGGCATGCCACACAGGCAATTCACTCCATGCGTTTGATATCCATCAATATATAACCCCTGAGCTCGTACGTCTCAGAGAAGGGCGTTAAGCAAGAGAATAAATTCTCCGCCGCCAAACAGATATATATTTAATAGAGATCAATCACACAGACTAAAATCCAATGTCAGACACACAGTCCATTTACAAGTCCGTTCTGGGTCTGAACGAAACCGGAGGCACCTAGTACCTCGCATATCCATCGATCTCCAAGTACGTCTGGAAGATCACAAACTGTTTCCATCTTCTTGGGTGTACAGCCCAATCAAGATCATCAGTAATCACTCAAACGACGTGAAGACTTCCGGTCTTCGACCATCGTCTTCATCTTCGACACCACGTCGAATCAGTTATTCAGAATGGGATAAACCCGGTCTTTCTGAATAACTCGCGTATATATTATAAAAGTGTTACACAAACACAACATACGCCTCATTCCACTTCAGAATATTCTTTTATTCAAATATTCCTATACTTTGGGAAAAGTTCCCATTAATTTTATCCAAGATAAATTCTTTGAATTTATTCTTTAATCTCCTTTGAATATCAATTCAAACTAGTCGGGATTAGCGAACCACACCGAAGTAATCATTTATTTTATTTCCCAATCCCAACCTATTCATCCCATGAAGTAAAACTGGTAGTACTTCATATCTAACACCACAGTGTTATCGGTAATTCAATTACCATTTCACGTTCAAATCTAATTAAAGATTTAACTATCGCCTGGAGTAAAACTGGTGATACTCCATTCTCGATCTTTTCAATCTAATTAAAGATTCATTAAAACTCCACTTAGTTTTAATCTTCGGCTGGGTTAAAGAATCAGTGTCATTTAAAACACGGTTCACGATAGACCCAAAATCACATTCCATTAATTATCGGGTTAAAGAACGAGTGTTATTTAAAACACGGTTCACGATAAACCCAAAAATCAATATCACTTCCATTCCAATTAAATATCATTCAATTGGTACACTTCATTAAATCTAACTAAAAAGATTTAGTCTTTTCTCAACTGGGTTCAAGAACAGTGTTAGTGAAGACACCATTCACGACAAACCCAAATCACATTCGATATTCAATACAAGGCTCTGAATAGAAAATATATCGGCTTATATTCAATATCAAATTCTACGACTAACAAATGTCGTATTGGAAATAACGATATAAATATATATCTTTCAAATTTCCATAACAACACCTGTATAATCACGAATTCCAACATCGAAATATTCCGAAGACAATTTCGATTCAAATCCACTCCAATGCAATCATTGGAAATTTTGGTTATTTTCAAAACCCTTTTCAAATTCAATTTATTTATTAAAAAATAAATAGAATTATAATTCTAGTTCAAAACTAGCTCATTTCGATAAAAATCTATTTTTATCTTTTCAAACATGCAGTTTTTCATCCCAAATCTTCACAAATCATTTCTTATGATTTTACACAAATTATTACTATTTTTAATAATTTTATCAAGGCCTGTACAGTCGATTTCCATCAATGGCCATCGAACTGCACTTACAGCGACCTTTTTCAAATTTGATTGTGACATAATTCCAAATCCAACCGTTAGATTTCAAATTTCTAACATTCGCTAGAAAGCTCTTTTCGATACGAACCCAACGGTTCCGGTTTTAGGAGAATCCGACGGTCGGATCTCCCGTAACGTCCATTTGAAATCAATGGTCGAAATTCGCGAACTGCCGCGGCGCGGCGCGTTCTATTCAGGCCATTATATTATATATATAATATATATAATATATACTTCGTCGATTTTCTATTCAAAACGAATTATATAAATAGTTTTAAAATTCGTTTCAAAATCTATTTCCACTTCCATTTCAATTCAAAGCAAAATTGAATTCTTCTTTATAAATTCGTTTCAAAGTTCATTTCTATTCAATTCAAATTTCAATTCAATTTGAATTCATTTCAATCCACTTTCAATTCAATTTGAATTCATTTTCAATTCAATTTATTTCGAAATCACTTTCAATTCAATTCATTTCGAAATCACTTTCAATTCAATTCACTTCGAAATCACTTTCAATTCAATTCATTTCGAAATCACTTTCAATTCAATTCACTTTGAATTCGTTTTCAATTCAATTCACTTTGAATTCGTTTTCAATTCAATTCATTTCGAAATCACTTTCAATTCAATTCACTTTGAATTCGTTTTCAATTCAATTCATTTCGAAATCACTTTCAATTCAATTCACTTCGAAATCACTTTCAATTCAATTCATTTCGAAATCACTTTCAATTCAATTCACTTTGAATTCGTTTTCAATTCAATTCACTTTGAATTCGTTTTCAATTCAATTCATTTCGAAATCACTTTCAATTCAATTCATTTCGAAATCGTTTTTAAAATCGATATAAATATCGTTCACGTCAAAATGGCGTCAATCTAATCAACACGGCTTCATATATCCCTTTATTTTCAAATATTCTATTTCAAATATTTCTTTTTCAAATATTTCTTTTTCAAAACTGGAATGAGGCCCAATCAATTACCATATAAAATTAATTATATGGATTTTCATACAACACATGTATATAATAGCATTGAAAATAATCAACCATCAACCAAAGTGCACTACACTGTATAAGCATCAAATATAGATATTCAACGCTTATAACAGCCTGTCAATCAATCGATCGACATATTTAATCAATCAGGATGAGTGAACTTCAAATTTCATCCCAACACCCGTGTGGGGTTTCAAACAATCAAACACATATTTTATTTGTGTTGTTGGGCGATGTGTAAAATTTATCGACCCAATCAATGTCCTTCAAATAGGTGTACATAAACAAACCGTCTGGTTTGTAAATGAATATTTTATTTTATTCACTTTCACTATATTCATTCTCACGTTAAAAATTATATTTTTAACGATAAAACATTTTATTCCAACATATGAATTTCTATTATTCATTTACACAATAAAATGATATTTTTATTTTCTAACTTATTTTAGAAAATTTCGGCGGCATAACGGCACGATACTAGAAACGGGACGAGGCCTAGCCTTATCCCCGGTCTAGTGAAGGCCCACGCCATTCACACATCAATCAAATCAATTTCATTTTGCAAACCACAAAATTTGGAGTAAGAGTCTAACCTAGCCTTACTCCTTCGCCTTATAACGGCGCACGTCTAATCCTAACCAATTTATCGATTCGATTTTTCACACCACAAACCACATTCAAACCAATATCACAATCAATAACCAAACAGCCAAACAAACAAGTCCATGGTCTGTGGACGATTGTGTCGGGTGCTACTAAGCACCGTCTGCATCCTAGTATATATATATAACTAGAAATAAAATTGAAAGGTGAGAAATTCTCACAAATAGCTATCCTAGCTCCACGGCACTTCATTTAGAGAAGTCTTCGTCGTCATCGCATCCTTTTTCATCTTCGTTGCCCTCTTTCACTACCTATGTAAAAATCGAATTTTTACTTCACTATTCAATATATAAAAATCGAATTTTTAGTTCTCTATTCAATATATAAAAATCGAATTTTTAGTTCGAAGTTCAACATATAAAAATCCTATTTTTAATTCGAAGTTCAATTGATAAAAATCACATTTTTATTTATAGATTTCGCCTTTTCTAATATAAAAATCTAATCTATTTCATTTTCAAAATCTAATCTTTTTGACATATGAATTTCTATTTTTACTTCAATGCCCTATACATATAAAAATAAAAATTCTTTTCTATTAAAAATCTAAACTATATACTATATAAAATAAAAATCTAACTTCAGTTTTTAAAGTAGATAAAACTCAGTTTTTAAAATAAATCAAATTCAGTTTTTAAAATAAATCAAATTCAGTTTTTTAAAATAAATCAAATTCAGTTTTTAAAATAAATCAAATTCAGTTTTTAAAATAAATCAAATTCAGTTTTTAAAATAAATCAAATTCAGTTTTTAAAATAAATCAAATTCAGTTTTTATTTATAAAATAAGTAAAAAATCAAAACAGTTTACTTACAAAGGGGGGGGGGGGCACTTTGAGTTCGCCGGAGGTGGTTCTTGCGCCGAATCGGAGGCGGGGGGGGGGGGGGGGGCTCCTCGCTGGTGTCGAGTCGGAGGTGGTAGGGAGGGTGGCTCGGGCTTCAGGCGGTGGAGCTTTCGAGGTAGGCGGCGGCGAAGTGGGGTTCCTCCCGACTGGCGGCGGCTTCAAGAAGGTGGGGTTCGTGGTGATGCGCACTGAAAAGGGGAGAGGGTGGAGCAGCGAGAAGCGGTCGGAGGTGAAGGGGAAGGGGTCGGCGGTGGTGAATCGCCAGCGACAGGGGTTTTTTCTTTTTTTTTTTCTTGATTTCTGTTTCGATTAAAAGGAGAGGAGGGGGGCCAGAGCGGGTTAACGGGGGGGGGGGGGGGAAAGAAAAGGTTTTTTTTTATATATATATTTTATTATTTAATTTTCCATAAAAAGCAACTTTTATTTTCGACTTCAAAACGAGGCTCACCGCCTGTCGTCCCTAACGTTTTACCCCTATTCCGAACACAATGGGATATGTATTGCAAGCTGATTCGATAGTTACAATCAGTTTCCGTTGAATTTACATTTAAATCACTATATTGAATTTTAAACGTACATTTCAAATTACCGGGGTCACATACGAACTCTAAAAATTATCGAAAAATATTTTCTAGCTTCGTATTGACGATACGGTCCTAACAAAACTAGTTTCGTCGAATTCTGAGACCGTTTGAAAAATGGCCAATTTCCAGTCGATTAAAATCAACTGAAAATGGTCAAACGCATTTTCCTTTGCCACGCTCACATATTGATTCGAAAAATTATGAAATTTGAAACCTAGCAATAACTTAACATCACGGACCCAACAAAACTGGTTTCGTCGAAATCCGAGGTCGTTTGCAAAATGTCCATTTTTAAGGGCCTTATATATATAAAAATATATATAAATTCCACAGCGACTATTTCTAATTTTAAACTGGACATATCTTATCATTCCTAAGATGAAATCTCAGTTTGTTAACTTCGTTACAAAGATATAGTTATACAGATTCAAATATTTCTTGTTTCGTTCAATTCTGACTTATATTGAATTCTGTATATTCATTTGAAATTAGAAATCGAATTTTCGAATTACCGCGCCATTTTCAATTCCTTTTATAATTATATATAATTATTATATATTCTAACGACGACGTATATAAATATATTCGTTAGAATTCTATTCAAAATAAATTTTTCTTCGATATTATTTAAAATAATCTATTTTAAATAATCAAAATTCGCTAAAATTGCCAAAATAAAAATTTCAAACTGGCTCGCATTTTACGGGTTGTTACAATCTCCCCCACTTAAAACTTTTCGTCCCCGAAAAGGAACAAAGTCGAAAGTGGTTTGATTATTCAGCTCTACGTTCGATCTGGCTTTCATTCTCCAACCTTTCAGTTTCTGAGAATTTTCAAAATCTCAAAAATTTGGCTAACACCCTAATTTTTTGAAAAATTTCGCCATAACCTCCCCTGCACCGGGAGCATCGGGGAATTTCAAATAGCTTCCCCGGTCCTTCAGATCTCAAAAAGAAAAAGAAAAAGCCAAGCGGCTAGCCAATAGGCTCACAAAATCATCATCACCCAAACAAAACAGGAAACTATGTAGTAAACATGTACCTATTTGTCGGGCAAACAAATTTTATCCTCTGGCTCTAGCCTCCTTGCTATGACCTGTCCAATGATATATATGTATATGCAGGCAGATGCGACCAATTTTCAATATAATTCAATATTCGATCAAATTAGGCATAATGGTTCAAAATTAGCAAACAAATAAACAAACAACACAAACATCAATCAATTAGTGGATTAACGTTTCAAATTCATAATTTTGATATATATTCAAAAATCAGATTTTTGATGCCAAATCACAACAATAGGCCCTATCTAATTTTGGTTCTCACACCAGTCAATAGGAAATATATAGAAATCTCACTTTCGTCACTCGAATATAAATACTGATAATGTGATCACAATTATCAGCATCATCCCCGGGCGACTAGAGTGTGATTCTATATCTATCCAGTATATTAAAATTTCGAATACACGCGGATCAGACGTATATGCAAAATCTTTATATACTGGACTGTCCAACTCAATATAAATAGATAATCAAATACGAAGAATTGATTTAAATTTTCAAAACAAATATTTGTTTTCACTTTCAAAAATATACTCTTCACACTCGTTCTAGGATACTACTGATCCCATCTCTAACGAGTCATTCCATTGGATATTACTAATCCAATATCTGATGAATTCTTTCGTACGGTTCTAATGTGTCTTGTTCTCTAGCTTTGTAAACCAAAGCTCTGATACCAACTGTGACGACAAAGAATTTCGCTCGGTCCGAACCAGTCGCTAAACCGATCCAGGCCGTTCAAAACGCCCTATCGTTTGAGAACACGACAAAACAGAACGCATACAGAAGAACATTTCATTGTATATTACAACAATGCATCAGATTACAAGAATATACAGGGTATAAATGAATATTACACAGAAATATCAGAGATTTAAATTACATTTAAATACATCGCAGCGGAAAATAATACAATACACAACTAGAAGGAGATATACGGATACAAAGCTTTCCGGATATCGTTCCAGCTGTAAACCAGGATCCTGTGAATATAAATCTGCAAAACCAAAACTACTAGCTGCCCGTGTCAAAATAAGGGCACCCAGAGTTTAGGTTAAAACAATAAACTCCAGGTCAGTCATGTGACTGGTGTGAGAACTAAAACAGTTATTAATCTTTATTTTAAATCATTAGGTAAATCAAGGGACCACGCCGTATAACACGGAACGGGTTTCCTCCCAAGAATACCAGTGCATAAAACAAACAGCGCAATGCTAAATAAAGAAAAATGAAGCTATTATAAGACCCAGTTCCCATCACACAATGCAATCGCAAGCCGGAGGATAGGGTTTTTACCTTATAATAGCCAAGAATGCTTGATACGTTGAAAACAAATCATTTGATACTATTATAAGTGCATAGTGTATAAAACAACTTCAAATCATAAGTATCAATCATAGGCGGCATGAGCGCCCCATCCCACTATGTCGCCATACTAGGCTCTACAAATAAAACCGCAAATGTCACGTATTTGGAAATTGGATTTCCATCTATGAACCGAGGCAAAAGATAGTCCTCAACCGATTCGAGACAATCTAGCCCATGTCTCAGGTCCCAGACTCAGGTGGGCCTTGGATCGTCAGGGCCGGTCCACCGATGTGGATTATTATGCCTGAACACTATGTTTCCCCACCCTATGGGGTGTAAGTCTGGTCCGTCCGCCGACCAGAATGCATCGGCCGAAACCGATATAACCGAGGCGCCTCGCAACAGCAACAACCACATAAGTCAAACTCGTCAGGGCGTGTAAAACCACTGACGCCACTTCTAGCTAGAAAGAAATGCAAGTCCTCCCTGAGGTCCGTCTCCCGTTTTTGGTTCATACCGGGTGTGAAACTCGCGAATTCACGTTACACAAAGCTGTGCCACACAGGCTGTGCTTTGATCATCACCACGAGACTTTGCTTTTCAACAGAAGCCTCGATCAATTGCCACTCAGGCATGCCACACAGGCAATTCACTCCATGCGTTTGATATCCATCAATATATAACCCCTGAGCTCGTACGTCTCAGAGAAGGGCGTTAAGCAAGAGAATAAATTCTCCGCCGCCAAACAGATATATATTTAATAGAGATCAATCACACAGACTAAAATCCAATGTCAGACACACAGTCCATTTACAAGTCCGTTCTGGGTCTGAACGAAACCGGAGGCACCTAGTACCTCGCATATCCATCGATCTCCAAGTACGTCTGGACGATCACAAACTGTTTCCATCTTCTTGGGTGTACAACCCAATCAAGATCATCAGTAATCACTCAAACGACGTGAAGACTTCCGGTCTTCGACCATCGTCTTCATCTTCGACACCACGTCGAATCAGTTATTCAGAATGGGATAAACCCGGTCTTTCTGAATAACTCGCGTATATATTATAAAAGTGTTACACAAACACAACATATGCCTCATTCCACTTCAGAATATTCTTTTATTCAAATATTCCTATACTTTGGGAAAAGTTCCCATTAATTTTATCCAAAATAAATTCTTTGAATTTATTCTTTAATCTCCTTTGAATATCAATTCAAACTAGTCGGGATTAGCAAACCACACCGAAGTAATCATTTATTTTATTTCCCAATCCCAACCTATTCATCCCATGAAGTAAAACTGGTAGTACTTCATATCTAACACCACAGTGTTATCGGTAATTCAATTACCATTTCACGTTCAAATCTAATTAAAGATTTAACTATCGCCTGGAGTAAAACTGCTGATACTCCATTCTCGATCTTTTCAATCTAATTAAAGATTCATTAAAACTCCACTTAGTTTTAATCTTCGGCTGGGTTAAAGAATCAGTGTCATTTAAAACACGGTTCACGATAGACCCAAAATCACATTCCATTAATTATCGGGTTAAAGAACGAGTGTTATTTAAAACACGGTTCACGATAAACCCAAAAATCAATATCACTTCCATTCCAATTAAATATCATTCAATTGGTATACTTCATTAAATCTAACTAAAAAGATTTAATCTTTTCTCAACTGGGTTCAAGAACAGTGTTAGTGAAGACACCATTCACGACAAACCCAAATCACATTCGATATTCAATACAAGGCTCTGAATAGAAAATATATCGGCTTATATTCAATATCAAATTCTACGACTAACAAATGTCGTATTGGAAATAACGATATAAATATATATCTTTCAAATTTCCATAACAACACCTGTATAATCACGAATTCCAACATCGAAATATTCCGAAGACAATTTCGATTCAAATCCACTCCAATGCAATCATTGGAAATTTTGGTTATTTTCAAAACCCTTTTCAAATTCAATTTATTTATTTAAAAATAAATAGAATTATAATTCTAGTTCAAAACTAGCTCATTTCAATAAAAATCTATTTTTATCTTTTCAAACATGCAGTTTTTCATCCCAAATCTTCACAAATCATTTCTTATGATTTTACACAAATTATTACTATTTTTAATAATTTTATCAAGGCCTGTACAGTCGATTTCCATCAATGGCCATCGAACTGCACTTACAGCGACCTTTTTCAAATTTGATTTGGACATAATTCTAAATCCAACCGTTAGATTTCAAATTTCTAACATTCGCTAGAAAGCTCTTTTCGATACGAACCCAACGGTTCCGGTTTTAGGAGAATCCAACGGTCGGATCTCCCGTAACGTCCATTTGAAATCAATGGTCAAAATTCGCGAACTGCCGCGGCGCGGCGCGTTCTATTCAGGCCATTATATTATATATATATAATATATATAATATATACTTCTTCGATTTTCTATTCAAAACGAATTATATAAATAGTTTTAAAATTCGTTTCAAAATCTATTTCCACTTCCATTTCAATTCAAAACAAAATTGAATTCTTCTTTATAAATTCGTTTCAAAGTTCATTTCTATTCAATTCAAATTTCAATTCAATTTGAATTCATTTCAATCCACTTTCAATTCAATTTGAATTCGTTTTCAATTCAATTTATTTCGAAATCACTTTCAATTCAATTCATTTCGAAATCACTTTCAATTCAATTCACTTCGAAATCACTTTCAATTCAATTCATTTCGAAATCACTTTCAATTCAATTCACTTTGAATTCGTTTTCAATTCAATTCACTTTGAATTCGTTTTCAATTCAATTCATTTCGAAATCACTTTCAATTCAATTCACTTTGAATTCGTTTTCAATTCAATTCATTTCGAAATCACTTTCAATTCAATTCACTTCGAAATCACTTTCAATTCAATTCATTTCGAAATCACTTTCAATTCAATTCACTTTGAATTCGTTTTCAATTCAATTCACTTTGAATTCGTTTTCAATTCAATTCATTTCGAAATCACTTTCAATTCAATTCATTTCGAAATCGTTTTTAAAATCGATATAAATATCGTTCACGTCAAAATGGCGTCAATCTAATCAACACGGCTTCATATATCCCTTTATTTTCAAATATTCTATTTCAAATATTTCTTTTTCAAATATTTCTTTTTCAAAACTGGAATTAGGCCCAATCAATTACCATATAAAATTAATTATATGGATTTTCATACAACACATGTATATAATAGCATTGAAAATAATCAACCATCAACCAAAGTGCACTACACTGTATAAGCATCAAATATAGATATTCAACGCTTATAACAGCCTGTCAATCAATCGATCGACATATTTAATCAATCAGGATGAGTGAACTTCAAATTTCATCCCAACACCCGTGTGGGGTTTCAAACAATCAAACACATATTTTATTTGTGCTGTTGGGCGATGTGTAAAATTTATCGACCCAATCAATGTCCTTCAAATAGGTGTACATAAACAAACCGTCTGGTTTGTAAATGAATATTTTATTTTATTCACTTTCACTATATTCATTCTCACGTTAAAAATTATATTTTTGACGATAAAACATTTTATTCCAACATATGAATTTCTATTATTCATTTACACAATAAAATGATATTTTTATTTTCTAACTTATTTTAGAAAATTTCAGCGGCATAACGACACGATACTAGAAACGGGACGAGGCCTAGCCTTATCCCCGGTCTAGTGAAGGCCCACGCCATTCACACATCAATCAAATCAATTTCATTTTGCAAACCACAAAATTTGGAGTAAGAGTCTAACCTAGCCTTACTCCTTCGCCTTATAACGGCGCACGTCTAATCCTAACCAATTTATCGATTCGATTTTTCACACCACAAACCACATTCAAACCAATATCACAATCAATAACCAAACAGCCAAACGAACAAGTCCATGGTCTGTGGACGATTGTGTCGGGTGCTACTAAGCACCGTCTGCATCCTAGTATATATATATAACTAGAAATAAAATTGAAAGGTGAGAAATTCTCATAAATAGCTATCCTAGCTCCACGGCACTTCATTTAGAGAAGTCTTCGTCGTCATCGCATCCTTTTTCATCTTCGTTGCCCTCTTTCACTACCTATGTAAAAATCGAATTTTTACTTCACTATTCAATATATAAAAATCGAATTTTTAGTTCGCTATTCAATATATAAAAATCGAATTTTTAGTTCGAAGTTCAACATATAAAAATCCTATTTTTAATTCGAAGTTCAATTGATAAAAATCACATTTTTATTTATAGATTTCGCCTTTTCTAATATAAAAATCTAATCTATTTCATTTTCAAAATCTAATCTTTTTGACATATGAATTTCTATTTTTACTTCAATGCCCTATACGTATAAAAATAAAAATTCTTTTCTATTAAAAATCTAAACTATATACTATATAAAATAAAAATCTAACTTCAGTTTTTAAAGTAGATAAAACTCAGTTTTTAAAATAAATCAAATTCAGTTTTTAAAATAAATCAAATTCAGTTTTTAAAATAAATCAAATTCAGTTTTTAAAATAAATCAAATTCAGTTTTTAAAATAAATCAAATTCAGTTTTTAAAATAAATCAAATTCAGTTTTTAAAATAAATCAAATTCAGTTTTTATTTATAAAATAAGTAAAAAAATCAAAACAGTTTACTTACAAGGGGGGGGGGGGGCACTTTGAGTTCGCCGGAGGTGGTTCTTGCGCCGAATCGGAGGCGGGGGGGGGGGGGGGGGGGGCTCCTCGCTGGTGTCGAGTCGGAGGTGGTAGGGAGGGTGGCTCGGGCTTCAGGCGGTGGAGCTTTCGAGGTAGGCGGCGGCGAAGTGGGGTTCCTCCCGACTGGCGGCGGCTTCAAGAAGGTGGGGTTCGTGGTGATGCGCACTGAAAAGGGGAGAGGGTGGAGCAGCGAGAAGCGGTCGGAGGTGAAGGGGAAGGGGTCGGCGGTGGTGAATCGCCAGCGACAGGGGTTTTTTCTTTTTTTTTTTCTTGATTTCTGTTTCGATTAAAAGGAGAGGAGGGGGGGCCAGAGCGGGTTAACGGGGGGGGGGGGGGAAAGAAAAGGTTTTTTTTATATATATTTTATTATTTAATTTTCCATAAAAAGCAACTTTTATTTTCGACTTCAAAACGAGGCTCACCGCCTGTCGTCCCTAACGTTTTACCCCTATTCCGAACACAATGGGATATGTATCGCAAGCTGATTCGATAGTTACAATCAGTTTCCGTTGAATTTACATTTAAATCACTATATTGAATTTTAAACGTACATTTCAAATTACCGGGGTCACATACGAACTCTAAAAATTCTCGAAAAATATTTTCTAGCTTCGTATTGACGATACGGTCCTTACAAAACTAGTTTCGTCGAATTCTGAGACCGTTTGAAAAATGGCCAATTTCCAGTCGATTAAAATCAACTGAAAATGGTCAAACGCATTTTCCTTTGCCACGCTCACATATTGATTCGAAAAATTATGAAATTTGAAACCTAGCAATAACTTAACATCACGGACCCAACAAAACTGGTTTCGTCGAAATCCGAGGTCGTTTGCAAAATGTCCATTTTTAAGGGCCTTATATATATAAAAATATATATAAATTCCACAGCGACTATTTCTAATTTTAAACTGGACATATCTTATCATTCCTAAGATGAAATCTAAGTTTGTTAACTTCGTTACAAAGATATAGTTATACAGATTCAAATATTTCTTGTTTCGTTCAATTCTGACTTATATTGAATTCTGTATATTCATTTGAAATTAGAAATCGAATTTTCGAATTACCGCGCCATTTTAAATTCCTTTTATAATTATATATAATTATTATATATTCTAACGACGACGTATATAAATATATTCGTTCGAATTCTATTCAAAATAAATTTTTCTTCGATATTATTTAAAATAATCTATTTTAAATAATCAAAATTCGCTAAAATTGCCAAAATAAAAATTTCAAACTGGCTCGCATTTTACGGGTTGTTACAATATTGTTTTTGTGTAACACTTGTTTATTATATACGCGAGCAATTCAGGAGGACATTGATGAACATTGATGATCTGGATTCACGTCGAGGATGAAGATGGTGGTCAAAGACCGGAGGTCTTCACGTCGTTTGGGTGAACATTGATGATCTGGATTCGGTCGTACACACAAGAGGAGGGAATCAATTAGTGATCGTCCAGACGTACTTGGAGATCGATGGATATGCGGGTTACTAGGTGCCTCCAGTTTCATTCAGACCCAGAACGAACTTGTAAATGGACTGTGTGCCTAACATTGGATTTTATTCTATGTGATTGATTTCTATTAAATATATATCTATTTGGCGATGGAGAATTTATTCTCTTTCTTAACGCCCTTCTCTGAGACATACGAGTTCAGAGGTTATATATTGATGGATATCAAATGCATGGAGTGAATTGCCTGTGTGGCTTGCCTAAGTGGCAAATGATCAAGGCTTCTGTTGAAAAGCAGAGTCTTGTGGTGGATGATCAAAGAACGGCCTGTGTGGCATAGCTTTGTGTAAGGTTGATTCGCGAGCCTCACACCCCGGTAGTGGACCAGAAACAGGAGAGGACTTCTGGGAGGGCATGCGTTTCCTTCTAGCTAGAAGTAGCGTCAGTGGTTTTACACGCCCTGACGAGTTTGACTTATTTGGTTTTTGCTGTTGTGAGGCGCCTCAGATATATTGGTTGATCCGGGATCGATGGAGTCATTGGACTCATTGACAACCCATAGGGTGGGGAAATGCAGTGTTCAGGCATTTTAATCCACTTCGGTGGACCGGCCCTTACGATCTAAAGGCTTGACTAAGTGCTTGCCTGAGACACGGGCAAGAGCGTCTTGAATTCGGCGGAGGATGATCCATTGCCCCAGTTCACAGATGGAAATCCAACTTCCAATACGTGACATGTGCGGTTATGATTGTAGAGCCTAGTATTGGAGACATGATATTTGGTACCCATGCCGTCTATGATTAATACTTATGATTGAAATTGTTTTGACACTATACACTTATAGTAATAGTAAAAGATGAAATTTAGTGTATCAAGCATTCTTTGGCTATTATAAGGTAAAACCCTATCCTCCGGCTTGTGTTGCATTGTGTGATGGTACCTGGGTCTTATAATAGCTTCATTGTTCTTTATTTAGCATTGCGCTATTGTTTTATGCACTGGTATTCTTGGGAGGAAACCCTCCCGTGTTATACGGCGTGGTCCCTTGATTTGCCTAAATTTAAAATAATGATTAATAACTGTTTTAGTTCTTACACCAGTCACATTACTGACCTAGAGTTTATTGTTTTAACCTAAACTCTGGGTGCCCTTATTCTGACATGGGCAACTAGTAGTTTTGGTTTTGTAGATTTATATTCACAGGATCATGATTTGCATCTGGAACGATATCCGGAAAGCTCTGTATCCGTGTATTACTTCTAGTTGTGCATTGTATTATTTTTCCGTTGCTATGTATTTAAATGTAATTTAGATCTCTGATATTTGTCAAGTGTGTAATATTTCTTCATACTCTGTATATTCTTGTATTCTGATGGAAATTGTTGTAATATACAATGAAATGTCCTTTCGTTTGCGTTTTGATTCGTCTTGTCCTCTCTTCAATCCGTGCTTTTTTTGCCGGGGAAGTTTGGGTCATCTCATAGAAATTCAGAAATAAAATAGACCAAGGTGAGAACTTCTCACAAAAATTATTTTTATACAATTATTTATTTCATTATTGCATATATGAACAGTTCCCCATCGTTCGCAGACCATAGACGACTTGTTTGTTTGACTGTGTTGTGAAAATTGGTTGTTATGTGAAATGAACTGAATAAAATATTCATGTGTTGAAATAAAATAAATATTCATTTATAAATCGGACGATTTTTTTATGTATACCCATTTTTTTGATATTGATTGGGACGATAAATTTTACACATTGCCCAACTGCATAAATAATATTTAGTGTTTGTTGATTGAAACCCCACACGGGTGTTGGGATGATATTTGACGTACACTAATCCCAATTGTTTAGTGGTATGTCGATTGTTTGTTTGGCAGACTGTGTAGGCATGAATTATTTATATTTAATGCTTATACAGCGAAGAAAGCATACCGGTTGATGGATGATTATTTTCCACTATTGTGGTATACATGTGTTATATGAAATCCATGTAAATTACATTATTTGGTAATTGACCGTGTCTCATTCTAGTTCATAAAGAACGAATATTTTAAAATAACAAATATTTAAAATAATGAATATTTTAAAATAATATTCAGTAAAAGATTGCAATCTAATTTTTGATGTTCGATTTGGGATGGACACAAATATATTTAAATATATAAAGCCACGTTGATTAAATTAACGCCATTTTGACGTGAACGATAGTTATATCGATTTTAATCATTTTTATAATGAATACTAAAAATGACATGATTTCAAAATCTAATGTTTTGAAAATATTATCATTCATATATTCATGATGTGGAATGTTCAATTTTGATTTAAAATTGAATATGAAGTTGAAATTGTTCTGAAAACGAATTTAAAATTATTTATAAAATACCTTTTAAATGGAAATCAATGAAATATGTATATTATATATATTTAATGGCCTGAATAGAACGCGCCGTGCTGCGGTAGTTCGTGAATTTCAACCATTGACTTCGAATTGACGTTACGGGAGATCCGACCATCAGATTCTACTGAATCTAGAATCGTTAGGTTCGTTTTGAAAAGTGCTTTCCAATAAATATAAGAGACTTTAAATCTAACAGTTGGATTTGGAATTATGTAAAAATCAAATTTGGTAAAGGCCGTTGTAAGTGCAGTGCGATGACCATTTATGGAAATTGACTATACGGGCCTTGATAAAATTATTCAAAATCTTTATAATTTGTGTAAAATCATAATACATGAATTGGAAAGAATTGGGATGAAAAATACGATATTTGAAAAGATAAAAATATATTTTTATCGAAATGAACTAGTTATGAACTAGAATTATAATCCATCTTTTTAAATAAATAAATTGGATTTGAAATGGTTTTAAAAATAACCAGAATTTCCAATATATGAATTGGAATGGATTTGAATCGAAATTATCTTCGGAATATTTCAATATTGGATTCCGTGATTATACATATATTATGGAGGAACTAGAAAGATATATATATCGTTATTCCAATATGATATTTATTGAATTCAGAATTTGATATTGAAAATAAGCCAATATGGTTCCTATTTAGAGCCTTGTATTTAATGTCAAATGGGATTTTGGGTTTTTCGTGAATGGTGTCTTCATTAACACTGTTCTTAAACCTAGTTGAGAAAAGATTAAATCTTTTTATTTAGATTTAATGAATTATACCAATTAATTAATATTTGTTTGGAATTGAATTGAAATTGATTTTTGGGTTTATCGTGAAAGGTGTTTTAAATAACACTTGTTCTTTAATGCGATTAACAATGGAATGAGATTTTGTGTTTTTAGAGAATGGTATCTTTAATAATGTTGCTCTTAACCCCAATGGAGTTAAAAAAAATAGAAACTAACCGAAGATTAGCAAAGTTGAATGGTTTCCTGGGTATTGATCTGATGTTGGTTTCGGCCTTCTGGATTAATACTTAGGGAATTATTATCTTACTAATTTACGGTTAGAGACTGATGGAATGTGATTTTAGGTCTATCTTGAAACGTGTTTTAAATGACATTGGTTCTTTAACCCGGTAAAAGATAAGATTAATTTCTTAGCTTTGAATAATCGTTAATATTGATTTTAGGAAGATTAAAACTAAATGGAGTTTTAATGAATCTTTGATTAGATTGAAAAGTGAATGTGATAATTAAAATTATCAATTCAAGAAAATGATCGAAAATGGAGTACCACCAGTTTTCCTCCAGGCGATAGCTAAATCTTTAATTAGATTTGAACGTGAAATTGTAATGAATTTACTGATACACCGTGGTGTTAGATATGGAGTATTACCAATTTTGCTCCATGGGATGAATAGGTTAGAATTGGGAAATTAAATAAATGATTACTTCGATAAGGATCGCTAATCCCGACTAGTTTGGAAAACCTTAATATGTATAGAATTGATATCCAAAGGGAGATTAAAGAATAAATTTAAAAGAATTTATCTTTGATAAAATTAATGGGAACCTTTCCCTAGAAATGCAAATATTTGAATAAAGGAATATTCTGGATTGGAATGAGGCGTATGTTGTGTTTGTGTAACACTGGTTTATAAAATATGCGAGTTATTCAGAAAGGAGGGTTTACACCCATTCTGAACAACTGATACGACGACATGTCGACGATGATGACGCTGGTGGAAGACCGGAGGTCTTCACATCGTTTGGAAGATTACTGATGTCTTCATTGGGTTGTACACCCAAGACGAGGTAATAAGTGGTGATCGTCCAAACGTACTTGGAGATCGACGGATATGCGAGGACTTCTCTCATGTATTGGACATATGGGATGAGGAATAAGGTGCCTCCGGTTTCGTTCAGACCCAGAACGAACTTGTAAATAGGCTGTGTTTCTGACATTGGATTTTATTCTATGTTGATTAATTTCTATTAAATATATATCTGTTTGGCGGCAAATAATTTATTCTCTTTCTTAACACCCTTCTCTGAGACTTACGGGCTCAGTGGTTATATATTAATGGATATCAGTCGCATGGCATAAATTGCATGTGTGGCATGCTGAGTTGCATTGATCAAGGCTTCTGTTGAAAAGCAGAGTCTTGTGGTTGATGATCAAAGCATAGCTTTAATATAGCGCCACTCTGTGTATAGTGTTAATTCGCGAGCTTCACTTCCCATTATGAACCAAAAATGTGAGAGGATCAAGGGAGAACATGTGTTTATTTCTAGTTATGGGTGGTGTCAGGGTTTTACACGCCCTTTCATTTATATATTTTTACCAATGTGGTTGTTGGGATGCGAGGCGCCTCGGTTATATCAGTCAATTTGGTGTCGATGGATGGTTTGGTCGGTATATGACCAGTTTACACCCCATAGGGCGGGGAGACGTATTGTTCAGGGAATTATTAATCCACTTCGTTTGGACTAGCCCTGTGGCTCCTAAGGGCTAACCTGAGTCTGAGTCCTAAGGCACGTGCTAGAGTGTCTCAAAGTGGTAAGGACGATCCCTTGCCTTGGTTCATGATGGAAATCCAATTTCCAGATACGACATTGCTGTTTTAATTGTAGAAATAGTATGGAGACATAGTAGCATGAGACGCTATGCCGTCTATGATTGAAACATTTATATTTGTAGTCGTTTTCTTCACTTATAGTAATAATAGAAGATAAAATTTCAACTATCAAGCATTATTTGGCTATTATAAGTGAAAACCCTATCCTCCGGCTTGCGTTGCATTGTGTGATGTGCCTGGGTCTTATACTTGCTTCATTGTTCTTTATTTAGCATTGCCCTGTTTGTTTTATGCACTGGTATTCTTGGGATGAAACCCATTCTGTGTTATACGGTGTGGTCCCTTGATTTACCTAACTTTAAAATAAAGATTAATAATTGTTTTAGTTCTCACACCAGTCACATGACTGACCTGGAGTTTATTGTTTTAACCTAAATTCTGGGTGCCCCTCTTTTCCACATGGGCAGCTAATAGTTGGGTTTTATAGATATTATATTCACAGGATCCTGGTTTACAGCTGACGGTATATTTGGAAAACTCTGTATCCGTGTATTGCTTTCAGTTCTTTTAACCTAAACTCTAGGTGTGCCTCTTTTCCACACGGGCAGCTAGTAGTTGGGTTTAACACATACTATATTCACAGGATCCTAGTTTACAGCTAAAGGGATATTCAGAAAGCTCTGTATTTGTGTATTGCTTTCAGTTGTATTTTATATTATTTTTCCGCTGCTAATGTAATTTAAATCTCTAATATTTATTTGATGTATATTATTTGTTCATACTCTGTATATTCTATACTCTGATGGAAATTGTTGTAATATGCAATGAAATGTTCTTCTGTTTGTGTTCCGATTTGTCGTGTTCTCAATTCAATCTGGGCTTTTCTTTGCGGGGAATTTCGGGTCATATCTTTAATTTTATTAAAATAAGCATGTTGACGATGGAATAAACCCAAGGTGAGTTACACTCACTCGGTTCTTCCCGCTTATGTTTGCTTAATATACATACATACTGTAACGGCAAGGAATTTCGCTCGATCCGAATCGATCGTTAAACCGACTAAGACCGTTCGAAACCCGTGATCGTTTTGAGAACAGGACAAATTGGAACGCAGACGGAAGAACATTTCATTGTTATTACAACAATTCCATCAGATACAATAATATACAGAGTATAAATGAATAAAATACATTCAACAAATATCAGAGATTTAAACTACATTTAAATACATCGCAGCGGAAAATAATACAAAAGCTCAACTGAAAGTGATACACGGATACAGAGCTTTCCGAGCATCGTTCCAGCTGTAAATCAGGACCCTATGAATATAAATCTGCAAAACCAAAACTACCAGCTGCCCGTGTTGAAAATAAGGGCACCCAGAGTTTAGGTTAAAACAATAAACTCTAGGTCAGTCATGTGACTGGTGTGAGAACTAAAACAGTTATTTAAAACTTTACTTTAAAGAGAGTAATTGAAGAGACCACGCCGTATAACACAGAACGGGTTTTCTCCCAAGAATACTAGTGCATATAACAAAACAGCGCAATGCTTTTTGAAAAAATGAAGCTATTATAAGACTCAGGTACCATCACACAACGCAACGCAAGCCGGAGGATAGGGTTTTACCTTATAATAGCCAAACATGCTTGGTACGTCAAAACAAATCATTTGATACTATTATACGTGTATAGTGTCAAAACAATTTTCAATCATAAATATCAATCATAGGCGGAATGGGTACCATCTATCATGTTGCCATACTAGTTCTACAATTAAAACCACAATATCACGTATTGGATACTGGATTCCGTCATGAGCCGAGGCAAGGGGCAAGCTCCTCTCCGCGTTCGAGACACTCTAGCAAATGTCCCAGGACCCCACTTTGATCCTTGGAATCGGCTGGGCCGGTCCTCTCCTACTTTTGAGGAATAGTTATTCCTGAACACACGTTTCCTGGTCCTTACAGACCTATATCCGAGGTGCCTCGCATTCCAACAACCATACAGGTGAAAAGTATATAAATGTCAGGGCTGGTGGGTCTGAACGAAACCGGAGGCACTTTCCTCGCATATCCATCGATCTCCAGGTACGTCTGGACGATCACTAACTGTTTCCCTCATCTTGGGTGTACAGCCCAATCGAGATCATCAGTAATCACCCAAAACGATGTGAAGACTTCCGGTCTTCAACCACCGTCTACATCTTCGACATCTCGTCGAATAGGTTATTCAGAATGGGATAAACCCGGCCTTTCTGAATAACCCACGTATATAATAAACGAATGTTACACAAACACAACGAATGCCTCATTCCCATTCAGAATGTTCTTTTATTCAAAAAATCACATTCTTAGGGAAAGGTTCCCATTAATTTTATCCAAGATAAATTCTTCTAAATTTATTCTTTAATCTTCCTTTGGATATCATTTCAAACTAGTCGGTATTAGCGAACCACACCGAAGTAATTATTTATTTTATATCCTAATCCCAATATATTCATCCCATGGAGCAAAACTGGTAATACTCCATATCTAACACCACGGTGTTATCGGTAAAATTTATTATCATTTCATGTTCAAATTTATTACAGATTTAACTACCGCTTTGGAGCAAAACTGGTGATACTCCATTCTCGTTCACCTTTCAAATTTGATAATTTAAATTATCAATTCACATTTTTAATCTAATTAAAGATTCATTAAAACTTCACTTAGTTTTAATCTTTTCAAAAATCAACATCCTGCCTTTAACTGGGTTAAAGAACCAATGTCATCTAAAACACGATTCACGACAAACCCAAATCACATTTGATATTAAATACAAGGCTTTGAATATAAAATATATCGCCTTATATTCAATATCAAATTCTGAAACCAACATATATCGTATTGGAAATAACGATATAAAATATATCTTTCAAATTCCCATAACAATATCTGTATAGTCACGAAATTCAACATCGAAATATTCCGAAGATAATTTCGATTCAACTCCAGTCCAATTCACGTATTGGGAATATTGAATATTTTTAAAATCACTTTCAAATTCAATTTATTTATTTCAAAAATAAATTGATTTTAATTCTAGTTCAAAACTAGTTCATTTCGATAAAAATCTATTTTTAACCTTTCAAATGTGGAATTTTTTAGCCAAATTTTTCCCATATCATTTCTTATGATTCTACAAAAATTATATATATTTTTGATAATTTTATCAAGGCCCGTACAGTCGATTTCCACCAACGGCCATCGAACTGCACTTACAACGACCTTTTCTAAATTTGATTTGGACATAATTCCAAATCCAACTGTTAGATTCCAAATTTCTAATATTCATTGGAAAACACTTTTCGATACGAACCCAACGGTTCCAGTTTTAGGAGAATCCGACGGTCGGATCTCCCGCAACGTCAAATCGAAGTCAATGGCCGAAATTCACGAACTGCCGCGGCGTGACGCGTTCTATTCAGGCCATTATATATATAATATATATATATATTATACATATTTCGTCGATTTCCTTTTTAAAACGTATTTTATAAATCGTTTTAAATTCGTTACAAAAACAATTTCAACTTCATCTTCAATCTCAAATCGATTTGATTTCAATTCTATTCGAATTCATTTCAATTTTTATTTAATTCAAATTCAAATTCATTTCAATTCAATTCAAATTCTAATTCGTTTTAATTCAATTCAATTCGAATTTACCTTCGATTTACTTCAATTCGGGTACATTTCAAATTGATTTCAATTCAATTTCAGTTCGTTTTAAATTTCATTCAAAACGATTTCAATTCGTTTTTAAGTCAATTTCAATTTAATTCAATTTGAATTCATTTCTATTTAATTCGAATTAAAATTCACTTTCTATTCAATTTGAATTCAAATTCACTTTCTATTCAATTCAAATCGAATTCATTTTCTATTCGATTCAAATTCATTTCAAATTGATTCAATAAAATTTCAATTTGAATTTTAATATAATTTAATTTGAATTTCATTTCATTTCAAAATATTAAATTTTGAAATCACTTTTCAATATTCATTATAAAACGAATAAAATCGATATAAATATCATTCGCGTCAAAATAACGTATCTCTAATCAACACAGCTTTATATATTTCAATAAATTCGTTATTCTATTCAACAAACGAATATTTATTCTATTCAACACATGAATCTATATTTCTTTCAACACACGACTAATCTCAACACATGAGTATTGTCAACACATCACTATTTTTGTTATGTAAAATATTTTATAAAATTATGGTATCTATCGTTTGATTTTTTAAATCAGACTCCACCTTGAAGAAGTTCTAATTTTAAATATGATGCAAATGTAAATTTTATTATTAAAATATTTTACTCAGCACATAAATAGTTTCAACACATGAATTTTCTTTTATAATATTCATTATTTTCCTGATTGGAATGAGGCCCAATCAATCACCATATAATGTTAATTATATGGATTCCATACAACACATGTATATAATAGCAATGATAAACAATCACTCATCATCTAAGGTGCACCACACAACTGTATAAGCATCAAATATAAATAATCAACGCTTACACAGTCCGTCGACCCATCGATCGACATACAATTAAATAATTGGGATTAGTGTACCCAAATATCATCCCAACACCCGTGTGGGGTTTCAAATCAACAAACACAGATTTTTATTTGTGCAGTTGGGCGATGTGTAAAATTTATCGACCCAATCAATATCAGTCAAATTAGTGTATATAAACAAATCGGCCGATTTGTTTACAAATATTCATTTACTCACATTCACGTTAAAAAATATATTTTTAACGATATTTAATTTATTTCAACTATCCACATTTATTATCGATTTCACATCAACAATACAAACAAATTTTCACAACACATCAATCAAACAAACAAGCCATCCATGGTCTGTGGATGACGGGTGTCGGGTGCTGCTAAGCACCGTCTGCATCCTAGTATATATATATAACTAGAAAAAGAAATTTAGAGTGAGAAGTTCTCACCAATAGCTAATCCAACTCCACGTCACTTCATTTAGAGAAATCTTCATCGTTCTCGCCTTTCTTCAATTTCGTTGCCCGCATTCACTACATAAGTAAAAATCGAATTTTTACATCGCTATTCAATATATAAAAATCGAATTTTTACTTCGCTATTCCATATATAAAAATCAAAATTTTACTTCGCTATTCAATATATAAAAATCATATTTTTACTTCGTTATTCAATATATAAAAATCATATTTTTACACTGTTATTATATAGATAAAAATTCTATTTTTACAACGCTATTATATATAAAGATTTCGCCTTTTCAAATATAAAGATTTCGCCTTTTCCATTTCAAAAATCTAATCTTTTCTATTTTAAAAATCTAATCCTTTCTAACTTAAAAATCAAATCTTTTCTATTTTAAAAATCCAATCTTTTCTATTTTAAAAAATCTAAATAAAAATCATGACTTCCATATATAAAAACCGTAGCTTTGATTCAATATAAATTGTAGTTTTATCACACTAAGAATTTCAATTTTTTTATATTAAAAACAATTTAAAAACTTAATGTTAATCACGAAGAGGAGGAGAGAGAAGCAAGGGGGGCGCCTGGCGCGTCAGATTTGAGAGGCGCATGCCATCATTGAGGAGGCTCGAGCTCGCAGTGGTCGTGAAGGAGAGGAGGCGCTCGCGTTTGGGGGCTCTGGGCTTTGGTGGCGACGCAGGCTTCGACGAGGGGGGAAGGAGAGAGAGCGACGCGAGGTAGGGGGCCGGGTCTAGGCGGAGGGCGGCTTCGTGCGGAGGGGCGGCGGCGCGATTTCGATTTTCTTTTTTTTCTTTTTGAACGAATGAAAAAGACGAGGGGGTCAGAGAGTATAGAAAGGAGGGGTGAGGTTATTTATTTATTTATTTATTATATTTTATTTTCAAAAGGCACTTTTACATCCGACCTCTAAACGAGGCCCATAGCCTGTCGTCCATAGCGTTTCACCCCCATTCCGAACACAATATGATATGTACCATAAGCTGATTCGACTGTTTCGATCAGTTTTCGTCAAAATCAACATATAACTCTATATATTGATTTTGAACGCGCATTTCGGTTTACCGGGGTCACATACTAACTCTAAAAATTCCAGAAAAATATTTTCTAGCTTCGTATTAACGACACGGTCCTAACAAAACTAGTTTCGTCGAATTCTGAGACCGTTACAAAAATCGCCATTTTCCAGTCGATTAAAATCAACTGAAACTACTCAAACGTGTTTTCCTTTGCCACGCTCACATACTGATTCGAAAAATTTTGAAATTTGAAACCTAGCAATAATTTGACATCGCGGATCCAACAAAAGTTGTTTCGTCGAAATCCGAGGTCGTTTGCAAAATTCCCATTTTTAAGGGCCTGAATTCCATAGCGACTATTCAAAATTTTCATTTGGACATATCTTTTGATTCCCGCTATGAAATCTCGATTTTTCGGTTTCGTTGGAAAGATATTCACAATTATATCCTATTATTTTTGGTTTCACTAAAATTCGGATTGTTTTGCACCCGATACATTCAATTGAAGTTTGAAATCGAATTATCGAACTACCGCGCCATTTTCAATTCCTTATATAATTATATATAATTATTTATATTCTAACGACGACGTATATAATATAAACGTTCGAATTCTATTCAAAATAAATTTCTCGTCGATATTATTTAAAATAATTCATTTTAAATGTTCAAAATTCACTAAAATTGCCAAAATAAAATTTTTAAACTGGCCCAGATTATCGGTTTGTTACAATCTCCCCCACTTAAAACTTTTCGTCCTCGGAAAGGAACAAAGTCGAAAGTGGTTGGATTAATCAACTCTACGTTCGATCTGGCTTCCATTCTCCAACTTTTCAGTTTCTGAGAATTTTCAAATTCTTCAAAAATTTGGCTAACACCCGGAATTTTCGAAAATTTTCGCCATAACCTCCCCTGCACCGGGAGCCATGGGAAAATCCCGAAATTGCCATACAGGCCTTCTGATCTCAAAAAGAAAAAGAAAAAGCCAAGCGGCTAGCCAATAGGCTCATAAAATCATCATCACCCAAAAGAAACAGTAAATATAGTAAACATGTACCTATTTGTCGGGCAAACAAATTTTGTTCTTCGGCTCTAGCCTCCTTGCTATGACCTGTTCAATGTAAGTACATGTATATGCAAGCAAATGCGACCAATTTTCAATACAATTTAATATTTGGTTCAATTAGGCTAAATGTTTCAGAATTATCATACAAATAAATAACCAACACAAACATCAATCAATTAGTGAATTAGAGTTTCAAATTCATAATTTTGATACATATACAGAAATCATGTTTTGATGCCAAATCACAATAATGAATTCTAGCTGTATTAGTTTTGGTTCTCACACCAGTCTAATGGAAATATATAGAAATCACACCTTCGTCACTCGAAAATAAATTCTGACGACGAGTACTCAACCATCAGAATCATCTTCGGGCCACTAGAGTATGATTCTATATGTATCCAGTATATTAAAACTTCGAATATACGTTCATGACGCGTATACGCGAAATCTTTATATACTCGATTGTCCAAATTCAAAATAAACAAATATTCAAATACGTATAAAGCGAATTGAATTTTAAAAACAAAATTGTTTTCATTTGAAAAATATACTCTTCACACTCGTTCTAGGATACTACTGATCCTATCTCTAACGAGTCATTCTAATTGGATATTACTAATCAAATATCTGATGAATTCTTTCGTATGGTTCTAATGTGTCTTGTTCTCGAGCTCTGTAAACCAAAGCTCTAATACCAACTGTAACGGCAAGGAATTTCGCTCGATCCGAATCGATCGTTAAACCGACTAAGACCGTTCGAAACCCCTGATCGTTTTGAGAACAGGACAAATTGGAACGCAGACGGAAGAAAATTTCATTGTTATTACAACAATTCCATCAGATACAAGAATATACAGAGTATAAATGAATAAAATACATTCAACAAATATCAGAGATTTAAATTACATTTAAGTACATCGTAGCGGAAAATAATACAAAAGCACAACTGAAAGTGATACACGGATAAAGAGCTTTCCGAGCATCGTTCCAGCTGTAAATCAGGACCCTGTGAATATAAATCTGCAAAACCAAAACTACCAGCTGCCCGTGTCGAAAATAAGGGCACCCAGAGTTTAGGTCAAAACAAAAAAGTCCAGGTCAGTCATGTGACTGGTGTGAGAACTAAAACTGTTATTTAAAACTTTACTTTAAAGAGAGTAATTCAAGAGACCACGCCTTATAACACGGAACAGGTTTCCTCCCAAGAATACTAGTGCATATAACAAAACAGCGCAATGCTTTTTGGAAAAATGAAGCTATTATAAGATCCAGGTCCCATCACACAATGCAACGCAAGCCGGAGGATAGGGTTTTCCCTTATAATAGCCAAACATGCTTGGTACATCAAAACAAATCATTTGATACTGTTATACGTGTATAGTGTCAAAACAATTTCCAATCATAAATATCAATCATAGGCGGCATGGGTACCATCTATCAAGTTGCCATACTAGTTCTACAATTAAAACCGCAATATCACGTATTGGAAATTGGATTCCGTCATGAGCCGAGGCATGGGGCAAGCTCCTCTCCGCGTTCGAGACACTCTAGCAAATGTCCCAGGACCCCACTTTGATCCTTGGAATCGGCTGGGCCGATCCTCTCTTACTTTTGAGGATTAGTTATTCCTGAACACACGTTTCTCGGTCCTTACAGACCTATATCCGAGGCGCCTCGCATTCCAACAACCACACAGGTGAAAAGTATATAAATGTCAGGGCTGGTAGGTCACTGACACCACCCTAGCTAGAAAGAAACATCGTGCTCTCCCAGTGGTCCGTCTCCCGTTTTGGACTCATACCGAGGTGTGAGGCTCGCGAATTCACGTTATACACAAAGCTACGCCACACAGGCCGTGCTTTGATCACCAACCACAAGACTTTGCTTTTCAACAGAAGCCCTGATCAATTGCAATTTACGCGTGCCACACTGGCAATTCACTTCATGCGACTGATGTCCATCGATATACAACCTCTGAGCTCGTATGTCTCAGAGAAGGGCGTTAAGCAAGAGAATAAATTCTCCGCCGCCAAACAGATGTATATTTAATAGAGATCAATCAACACAGAATAAAATCCAATGTTAGACACACAATCCATTTACAAGTTCGTTCTGGGTCTGAACGAAACCGGAGGCACTTTCCTCGCATATCCATCGATCTTCAGGTACGTCTGGACGATCACTAACTGTTTCCCTCATCTTGGGTGTACAGCCCAATCGAGATCATCAGTAATCACACAAAACGATGTGAAGACTTCCGGTCTTCAACCACCGTCTTCATCTTCGACATCTCGTCGAATCGGTTATTCAGAATGGGATAAACCCGGCCTTTCTGAATAACCCACGTATATAATAAACGAATATTACACAAACACAACGAACGCCTCATTCCAATTCAGAATGTTCTTTTATTCACAAAATCACATTCTTAGGGAAAGGTTCCCATTAATTTTATCCAAGATAAATTCTTCTAAATTTATTCTTTAATCTTCCTTTTGATATCATTTCAAACTAGTCGGGATTAGCGAACCACACCGAAGTAATTATTTATTTTATTTCCCAATCCCAATCTATTCATCCCATGGAGCAAAACTGGTAATACTCCATATCTAACACCACGGTGTTATCGGTAAAATTAATTACCATTTCATGTTCAAATTTATTACAGATTTAACTACCGCTTTGGAGAAAAACTGGTGATACTCCATTCTCGATCACCTTTCAAATTTGATAATTTAAATTATCAATTCACATTTTTAATCTAATTAAAGATTCATCAAAACTTCACTTAGTTTTAATCTTTTCAAAAATCAACATCCTGCCTTTAACTGGGTTAAAGAACCAATGTCATCTAAAACACGATTCACGACAAACCCAAATCCCATTTGATATTAAATACAAGGCTTGGAATAGAAAATATATTGGCTTATATTCAATATCAAATTCTGAAACCAACATATATCGTATTGGAAATAACGATATAAAATATATCTTTCAAATTCCCATAACAATATCTGTATAGTCACGAAATTCAACATCGAAATATTCCGAAGATAATTTCGATTCAACTCCAGTCCAATTCACGTATTGGGAATATTGATTATTTTTAAAATCACTTTCAAATTCAATTAATTCATTTAAAAAATAAATTGATTTTAATTCTAGTTCAAAACTAGTTCATTTAGATAAAAATCTATTTTTAACATTTCAAATATGGAATTTTTCAGCCCAATATTTCCCAATCATTTCTTATGATTTTACACAAATTATAGATATTTTTGATAATTTTATCAATGCCCGTACAGTCGATTTCCACCAACGGCCATCGAACTGCACTTACAGCGACCTTTTCTAAATTTGATTTGGACATAATTCCAAATAAAACCATTAGATTTCAAATTTCTAATATTCATTGGAAAGCTCTTTTCGATACGAACCCAACGGTTCCGGTTATAGGAGAATCCGACGGCCGGATCTCCCGCAACGTCAATTCGAAGTCAATGGCCGAAATTCACGAACTGCCGCGGCGCGGCGCGTTCTATTCAGGCCATTATATAATATATATTTCATCGATTTCCTTTTTAAAATGTATTTTATAAATCATTTTAAATTCGTTTCAAAAACAATTTCAACTTCATCTTCAATCTCAAATCGATTTGATTTCAATTCAATTCGAATTCATTTCAATTTTTATTTAATTCAAATTCAAATTCGTTTCAATTCAATTCAAATTCTAATTCGTTTTAATTCAATTCAATTAGAATTTACCTTTGATTTACTTCAATTCGAGTTCATTTCAAATTGATTTCAATTCAATTTCAGTTCGTTTTAAATTTCATTCAAAACGATTTCAATTCGTTTTTAATTCAATTTCAATTTAATTCAATTTGAATTCATTTCTATTTAATTCGAATTCAAATTATCTTTCTATTCAATTTGAATTCAAATTCACTTTCTATTCAATTCGAATCGAATTCATTTTCTATTCGATTCGAATTCATTTCAAATTGATTCAATAAAATTTCAATTTGAATTCTAATCTAATTTAATTTGAATTTCATTTCAAAATATTAAATTTTGAAATCACTTTTCAATATTCACTATAAAACGAATAAAATCGATATAAATATCGTTCGCGTCAAAATAACGCATCTCTAATCAACACGGCTTTATATATTTCAATAAATTCGTTATTCTATTCAACAAATGAATATTTATTCTATTCAACACATGAATCTATATTTCTTTCAACACACGACTAATCTCAAGACATGAGTACTGTCAACACATCACTATTTTTGTTGTGTAAAATATTTTATAAAATTATGGTATCTATCGTTTGATTTTTTAAATCAGACTCTCCCGTGAAGAAGTTCTAATTTTAAATATGATGCAGATGTAAATTTTATTATTAAAATATTTTACTCAACACATAAATAGTTTCAACACATGAATTTTCTTTTATAATATTCATTATTTTCCCAATTGGAATGAGTCCCAATCAATCACCATATAATGTTAATTATATGGATTCCATACAACACATGTGTATAATAGCAATGATAAACAATCACTCATCATCCAAGGTGCACCACACAACTGTATAAGCATCAAATATAAATAGTCAACGCTTACACAGTCTATCGACCCATCGATCGACATACAATTAAATAATTGGGATTAGTGTACCCAAATATCATCCTAACACCCGTGTGGGGTTTCAAATCAACAAACACCTTTTTTTTTATTTGTGCAGTTGGGCGATGTGTAAAATTTATCGACCCAATCAATATCAGTCAAATTAGTGTATATAAACAAATCGGCCGATTTGTTTATAAATATTCATTTACTCACATTCACGTTAAAAATTATATTTTTAACGATATTTAATTTATTTCAACTATCCACATTTATTATCGATTTCACATCAACAATACAAACAAATTTTCACAACACATCAATCAAACAAACAAGCCATCCATGGTCTGTGGATGACGGGTGTCGGGTGCTGCTAAGCACCGTCTGCATCCTAGTGTATATATAACTAGAAAAAGAAATTTAGAGTGAGAAGTTCTCAACAATAGCTAATCCAACTCCACGTCACTTCATTTAGATAAATCTTCATCGTTCTCGCCTTTCTTCAGTTTCGTTGCCCGTATTCACTACATATGTAAAAATCAAATTTTTACATCGCTATTCAATATATAAAAATCGAATTTTTACTTCGCTATTCAATATATAAAAATCAAATTTTTACTTTGCTATTCAATATATAAAAATCATATTTTTAATTCGCTATTCAATATATAAAAATCATATTTTTACACTGCTATTATATAGATAAAAATTCTATTTTTACAACGCTATTATATATAAAGATTTCGCCTTTTCAAATATAAAGATTTCGCCTTTTCAAATATAAAGATTTTGCCTTTTTAGAAATAAAGATTTCTCCTTTTCAAATATAAAGATTTCGCCTTTTCAAATATAAAGATTTCGTCTTTTCAAATATAAAGATTTCGCCTTTTCAAATATAAAGATTTCGCCTTTTCCATTTCAAAAATCTAATCTTTTCTATTTTAAAAATCTAATCCTTTCTATTTTAAAAATCCAATCTTTTCTATTTTAAAAATCCAATCTTTTCTATTTTAAAAAATCTAAATAAAAATCATGACTTCCATATATAAAAACCCTAGCTTTGATTCAATATAAATTTCAGTTTTATCACACTAAGAATTTCAAATTTTTTTATATTAAAAATAGTTTAAAAACTTACTGTTAATCACGAAGAGGAGGAGAGAGAAGCAAGGGGGCGCCTGGCGTGTCAGAGTTGAGAGGCGCGTGCAGTCATTGAGGAGGCTCGAGCTCGCAGTGGTCGTGAAGGAGAGGAGGCGCTCGCGTTTGGGGGCTCTGGGTTTTGGTGGCGACGCAGGCTTCGACGAGTGGGGAAGGAGAGAGAGCGACGCGAGGTAGTGGGGTCGGGTCTGGGCGGAGGGCGGCTTCGTGCGGAGGGGCGGCGGCGCGATTTCGATTTTTTTTCTTTCTGAACGAATGAAAAAGAGGAGGGAGCCTGAGAGTATAGAAAGGAGGGGTGAGGTTATTTATTTATTTATTTATTATATTTTATTTTCAAAAAGGCACTTTTACGTACGACCTCTAAACGACGCCCACCGCCTGTCGTCCATAATGTTTCACCCCAATTCCGAACACAATGGGATATGTACCATAAGCTGATTCGACTGTTTCGATCAGTTTTCGTCAAAATCAACATATAACACTATATGTTTATTTTGAACGTGCATTTCAATTTACCGGGGTCACATAATAACTCTAAAAATTCCAGAAAAATATTTTCTAGCTTTGTATTGACGATACAGTCCTAACAAAACTAGTTTCGTCGAATTCTGAGACCGTTAGAAAAATCGCCATTTTCCAGTCAATTAAAATCAACTAAAACTGGTCAAACGCGTTTTCCTTTGCCACGCTCGCATACAGAATCGAAAAATTATGAAATTTGAAACATAGCAATAATTTGACATCACGGATCCAACAAAAGTGGTTTCGTCAAAATCCGAGGTTGTTTGCAAAATTCCCATTTTTAAGGGCCTGAATTCCATAGCGACTATTCAGAATTTTCATTTGGACATATCTTTTGATTCCCGCTATGAAATCTTGATTTTTCGGATTCATTGGAAAGATATTCACAATTAGATCCTATTATTTTTTGTTTCACTAAAATCCGGATTGTTTTGCACCCGGTACATTCAATTGAAGTTTGAAATCGAATTATCGAACTACCGCACCATTTTCAATTCCTTATATAATTATATATAATTATTTATATTCTAACGACGACGTATATAATATGTACGTTCGAATTCTATTCAAAATAAATTTCTCGTCAATATTATTTAAAACAATTCATTTAAAATGTTCAAAATTCGCTAAAATTGCCAAAATAAAAATTTTAAACTAGCCTAGATTTTCGGGTTGTTACACATACATATATATACACACACACACACACACACACTTAGCTATTAATTGAACCGATGAAATTAAACAATGTTTAATTTCAGTAAAACGCCAAATCATCATTTTAACGATTTATTCGGATCGAGGTAATTTACCTTGTTGGTAATATTTATTATACTATAAACGTATTTAAATTAAATTGAATGTTTGAATTATTATTATCGGTTGACCGCTATCAGTTGAATTGATTATTTATTTGCATATGATTGTTACATGAATTGTTTAACCGATATGATAGGATTATTGATTGGATTACCGATTGTTGAATATGGATTCAACGTTTGTTCGCTATTAACCAATATGTGATATTGTTGAGAAACAAAAGTAGAAGGCTAAATAAGACATTGTTTATAAAGTTTATTTACCGTCAGGTAATTTAAGTAGAAAATGAGATTATAAAATTTCTTTTATAACTGAAGATCAATATTAAAAATATATTATTTTAAATGGAAGTTTATAAAGAGGAAATAACCCAACTACATATATATTGATTGTTGTAAATACCAATCACCATTTTTGTACCAAGTCTATCGTGTGCGAAGCATGTGCTGCATCTTAATTATTAAATGATTTGTAAATCTAATTATTTTATTACTAAAATTCATAAGCAAATGAGTAGGGAATAACGTAGCGATTAATAACTGATGTTAATTGTTTTTAATTAACAATTATAAAGGGATTATTTAAATTAATTAAATTGGTAATTAATTCAAATGGAAAGATGAATTGACATTTGATTAAGGAATTAATAATGTTTAGAGTTGACTAACCAACTGTGTTAAATAAAATGGATTTATTGAATTAATTTATTTAACGGAAATGCTAATCGGTTAAGTATTTTTTTTATAAAGGTTGATATTGGACTATCATTTATTTAATAATAATCAAATTAGAAATCTTGGGATTTAAAAAGGGATAACGGGGTTTATGAAATGATAAGTATTATTAGTATAAAATGACATTTTAAAACAAATTATATTAATGATAATATAATTTAAGTTTAAATTGTAGTTTTAAAGTGGAATCTTATTTGAAATTCTATTTAATTGGATTTTATTAAATCTAAGTGTGATGGAGTTCGAAAACCCAAGTTTACTTGAATATATTACCGAGATGAGTTATTAGAAATGGTTTTTGAATGGAATACATGCCAGGATTTGAAACTAAAGAATTAGAACTTAAATGGGGATCAGTTGAGATAACTGATTTTTTGAATAGTGATCTGATGTTGGTTTTGGCCTTAAGGGTTGATATTAAGTAACTCGTTTTCTTACTGATTTACGGTTAGGGACCGATGAAGGTTTGAAATGGAAATAAAATTTGAAACCCAAGTTTGAATTAGAATATTTAAACGAGTTGAGTTATAAATATGTGACATAGATTCACTATATTAAATAT
Organism: Allium sativum; assembly: GCA_030737875.1. Classification (NCBI taxonomy): domain Eukaryota; kingdom Viridiplantae; phylum Streptophyta; class Magnoliopsida; order Asparagales; family Amaryllidaceae; genus Allium; species Allium sativum. Next base: position 190,685,172 of record CM060915.1, on the reverse strand, counting down.
GAGATGATGTTTCATTAAGATATAATTAAAATGTTTTTTTTTTAATATTGGAAATGAATATGGGGTTTTGGTATTACAACTAATATCTATCCTAAGATAAGAACATTGTTGATCAAGGTTTGAGAGGTAATTAAAATACCCCAACTTGAACAACTTTGGGATTATCGTAGGATGATATTAGTCGAAATGGTGAAGATGTTAGAGTAAAAAAAATTTTGGAAAATAATGGTGCAACGTTATTTGAAGGATTTGAAAATATATATTATGAAATTCCAAAATAAAAGGAAATAAAAAGGGGCTTCAGAATATGAAAAGGGTATTTCCACAATAAAAGAAGAAAAATGAGGTTTGTGAAATATAAGGATATTTTTTGAGTAATGAAATGAGATTGAGAATAATTTATTCTATGAAGGTAAGTGACAATTATTTTATTTTTATATAACGGAATGAAAGGAATTTTGGAACAATGATTTACGATGATAAGTTGAATCGATAACAAGTAATATTGTAGTAGTGTTTTGAAATATTGATTAATGGGAAATTTTGATATGAAATTAGATATGGTTTTAAGATATTTATCTAAGTATATAAGTAAAGTGATTTAAGAATATTAATATATTAAAACTGATATATTATTTTTAATGGCCGAGTGGTGCATTGTAATAAACCAATGAATCAGATTTATTTTATGGTTGTTTATTTTTATAGTTAAGTAACCGAGTACAAACTCTGGCCCAACATTATTTGTACGGAAAGATCGAGAACAAATTTATATTCGAGAACCATTCCGACTAATAAATACTAATACATTGAAGATGCGGATTGAGATGGAGCAATTGAAGACCATAGATCTTCATAAAATGGAAGATTTACTTACAATCTCTGGCTGGTCCCTAGAGATATACTGTGTTTTTGTCATGGTTGTAATCTAAGAATTGCAAGGACTAGTCGCTACTGACCTATAGGGTGATTCCTAGGATGCAATAGGAGGGTGCCTTCGGTTCATCTTGTTCCTGGATGACATGTATGGGCGATGTGAGATTAAAAAGAGAATGGTGGCCAGATGTTCCAAAAGTCAATTATAACATCAAGCCTCATCAATTGGGAAATGACAAAAATCGGGCAGGCAGCGTGGCTGTGTGGGTCGGACCCATTAGGGTGTATTGTCACCATCTAGAGAATATTCATATTTGTTACTTCTTTTCATGTATGTATCTCCCGAGAACGGTTATGTTGGCACGAACCATAGGTGACAATATATATGATACGCTCAAGAGAAATGAGCGTCGATCATGTATGGGCCAGGTTGCAAGATGTTCTGGTTGAACCGAATGTATTCCCCTCTAGAGATACACTATCAGTAGGTGGTTCCATACGTTGTCAAAGTCGGAATCCAATCTCCAATAAGCGCCTGCAGTTTTGTTTGTATACTATATATGTGGTGCGTGAGATGCAAGCGTTCTGATAGATTCTATTAATTTTTATCTAGACACTATTATAATATCAGAATAAGATATTAATTTGAAAATATTTTGGGCTATCGTAAGGCAAAAACCGTCCGTATTTATGTGTGGATTTGGTCTTACGATTATCCTTTTCTGTCAAAAAGATTATGAATTTTAAAATCAAGATGGATGATACTATAAACTTAGCGATTTTTCTCACTCTGCTTCACCAGACTGACACGGTGTTTGTAATTCTCGGGTTAGATCGGGTTCTACAGGTTCAGGTTTTCGGATAGAGTGAAGTCCAAAGACAAGCTGAAGGAGTTCGGACATAGTTCAGAGGTATGACGTTATACCATTATTATTCCGCTATGATATATATATATATATGTATGTATGTATATATGAGAACAAAGTATTATAACTGTCCGATGTATTGATATACTCTGATATTGTAAGTGTTATTCCAAGCTCTCAATAAAAGTTATTTCTGTATTATATTTTGTTCCGCTGCGATGTGAGACTCAGATTCTTTGTTGGTTCTTCTTCTCGTTCTTCTATTCTAACTTTCTTTCTTACTTATCTCACCCTCTAATTTCTTTCGAATAACGTTTTGGTGTTTCCGATGCTTGAATGTTCGAAATGGTATTTTTGTGTTGATTTTTGAGGTCGAAAATTCGTGTTCATTACAGTGGTATCAGTGCAAGGTTTAGGAACAACCTTGGCTCCGTGTTATAACTTGATAGAGATTGGGTTAGTAATAACCAAGATTGAGTTTGAGTGTGTATAGATTAGAGAGCGTAATTTTAAATTTTATATCAAAATGTTATGTATGGTGTTTGTAGATCGATACAATATTGTTTTGTAAAGCGGGTAAATGAAATAATTTTACCCAAATTATATTTTTATATAGAAAAGAAATAATTTTTCTCTAAATTATTAATGTTTGATTATTGATTTGAATTGGAATTCGAATGAGACTGTAAATCTGAAGGGTTTAATAAGATCAGAAGAGGATTTTGATAGAATTTGCGAATAAGAGTTTAAATATATGATTAAATATGTCAAAATTTAAATTTAACTAAGTTAAATAAATTTGACAGGAAAATGAAATGGTTTGGTTAAACTGAGTGTGGATTATTTGTTATTGGATGATATATTGATTGGATAATAAAATTATAAAATTTAATATAATGAATTTGAATAGAATCAATATGAAATGAAATAAAAAGGATTTAAACATGTACCTGTTATTGGCATTATATATTGAGTTAGTGTAGGATTGAAGAGGAAGAGCTGTTAGTTGACTTGCCGCATGACTAGAGTATGGGTTGCTTGAACAATAGGTAAACATTAATATTTTAGTTGGGTTGATTGATCTTATACCCCTGAATCGGGTAGCCGTTTGGCTTTGTTTCATTGATCGATGTGGGACCTGGAGTGGTGTTTGTAGTTGTTCAGATTAAGCCATAAAAAGGAGGTGCTGCGGAATTTTTCGTAAATTTTTAAAGCTTAAAATATTTTTGGCAATATTTTAATATTAATTTTTTTGAGGATAATTGGTTTTCAAACATTCTTCTTACTTAGTAATTTCACGGACGAAATTCTTTTAAGGAGTGAACAATATAACGATCCGGATTTTTCTACAATTTCATTCAAATATTTAAATTGGTTTTAAATATTATATTGGGAATATTAATGGATTATTAATATTGAATTCGTTATTAAAAGACGATTAAATGTTATATTTATATATAATATAAAACGAACTCGAAACAACACGGTAATTCGTAATATTTTTTGAACTTCAATTGAGTATACAGAATCCGTTTTAAGTCAAAATTCTGTGAAACAGGAAACTTAGAGTCGAATTGATTATAATTTTCTAACGAGAGAGAAATATCGAGATTTTTTCTTATATATTGTGAGATATGTTCAAATCAAAATTTAAAATAGCCACTATGGAAACCGTTAATAAATAATAAAATTAATTTAATTATTTTGATAAGGAATTTCTTTGAAATTCGAATATCATTAAAACTAGAATATGTTAATTTTGATTTATAATTCTATATTGGGTAAATTTGAAGTGTATATTTTTATATTTGAAATATAAACGACGATTATAATTTATTATTAATAAATATAATTGTTTTATAATTTATAATATTAAATCGATATTATATAAGTGGTTGAAATAGTTATTTTTCAAAACGAATTCTGTTTTTGACAAAACGAATTTTATTGGAGTACATATAATTAATTATTGCTAGATTTCTAGTTTAGAGTCTAATGGAGTTGTTTTATCGGTAGGCGAAATTTAAAAGTGAACCGCTAGGTAAATTGGGATGTAAATAACGCCATTTGCAAATGGAGACCGTTTTCAATGAAAGTATTTTCATTAGTATCATAACCTCAAATTATACCATGATGTCAATTTTCGTAATCTTTGGAGTTTGTGTGTGTCGATGCAAAGTTTAACGGTAGCGATAACCGTATAAAATTTAACCTACCGTAAATAAAACATACCCGATTACTACCTCATATTGATGCCAGCATATACATGGAAAGCTACATACTATGTACCCTTTTGATGTGAATTTACATGAAAGGAAATTACACCGTACCTTCAAACGGAACGTGAATGAGGAAAGAAAAAATTACACGCCAGTGTGCATGTACTGAAGATATGGATAACACATGTATGTGCAAATCAAATTAATACATGCAAACCTATTCTTCTTTCAACTAGTCCATGCCTAATAGCTACCTAACCCCTAAATGTAAAATGAAAACTCAGCATCCATCAAACTGCTGATGAAAGGGGATGTCACACGCAGCTATCTACCATACTATGCCAACCTTACCATTTGTCTTTACAGAAACCACATGCTACGTAATTTCACTTCAATAGTTACACTGTATTCCATCTCCCCAGAAGCATGTATTTTATTTTCGCAGCATACCTCTACAACATGAAGCTAGTAACCTACAGTGTACTGGATGAAGGAGACGTTGATTTTATCTTCGATTTCATCTCCTATATATATAACATCGCGATTTTTCAACTAATGCAAACTAGTAAAAGATAAAAATAGAATCCAACCTTAAAAAATTAATCCAACAATTTTACTCAACTAAAAATTTTCAAATAATATCCATTACGCTCCTGTTGGAAAGATCTTTGAACTGGCACACATTTCGTGAAGATGAACGACGTTTGGCGAAGCTCTAAAATATGGCAATCTGCCTATGTTTGGTTTGAACTCAACATTATGAGGCTAATGCGTAAAATCGATGGTGGAGGAGTGATCAGTAGATCAAGACCCAAGCGTAGCATTTTATTTGAAGAAATATGAAGCAGAATGTTTCAGACCAGGGGGTTGGGTTTCGACGACGGTCGGAGATTTTGGGTGTCGAAGGGTATATGGGTGGTTTTGGCGAGCGCAGATACGAAGGAGAGTTGAATGGTATCGGTTATGTAGGCATTCGAGAAGAGTTTGATGGTGCCAGTAGGAAGCGGTGCACGACGTGTACACTGTGAAGCTGTAGAATGAAATTGGAGAAAATGGATACTGTTGTGAGTGGTATGGATTTTTCGTTGTATGGGCCAGGTTTTCTGAACTGGGCTTGGACGGAAAAAAAGAAGGAAAAGGGGATCTGAGCTTATGTTTGGATGGAAGGAAGTTTCCTATTTTCTTCAAGTAGTGCAATACACGGTGACCTAGATCCAAGTTGAGAATAATAAGGCAGCGGTGATTTGGTAACTAAGGTAAATTCATAACCGTTTAATCTTTAGTTTAAGTAATTAAAATATAATTAATTAAACATTAATTTAATTAATAAATACTGTATACTGATAGCGTCATAACTATTTCATACGTAATCCATTTCTAAAGATACAATGGGCGTTGGGATCGCGTCAGCAAGCGCGCCGTAATGGAATTGGTCTGGTTTGAAATGGAAGCAACCAGGATATTTGATGAAATTGAACAAGTGTCCAATTTTATTAAAACAAGTGTGTTGATGACGGAATAAAACCAAGGTGAGTTAAACTCACTCAGTTCTTCCCACTTATATTTTATATAAGTTCGGTTTTTATTTTGTGTGCTATGGTTGCTAATGGTTGGTTGTATATACATACACACACACACACTCGTCTATTAATTGAACCCATGAAACTAAATGTTGTTTAATTTCAGTAAAACACTATATCATCATTTTAACGATTTATTCCAATCGAGGTAACTCACCTCGTTGATTATGTTTATTATAATATAAACGTATTTGAATTAAATTAGATGCTTGAATTATTATTATTCGTTGATTGCTATCAGTTGAATTATTTATTTATTTATTTGCATATGATTGTTACACGAATTGTTTAACTGATATGATCGGATTATTGATTGGATTATCAATTGTTGAATATGGATCAACGTTTGCTTGTTATTAACCAATATGTGATATGGGCTGAGAAACAATAGCAGATGGCCAAATAAGACATTGTTTATAAAGTTTATTTACCGTCAGGTGATTCAAATAGAAAATGAAGTTATAAAATTTATTTTATAACTGAAGATCGATATTAAAAATCTATTATTTTATATGGAGTTTTATAAAAAGGAAATAACCCAACTACATATATATTGATTACTATAAACAAAATTCACCATTTTTGTACCAAGTCTGCCGTGTTCGAAGCCCGTGCTTCATCTTAATTGTTAAATGATTTATAAAGCTAATTAGTTTATTACTAGGATTGATAAGCAAATGAATAGAGAATAATGTAAAGATTAATAACCGAGATTAATTGTTTTTAAGTAACAAATAAAAAGGGATTATTTAAATTAATTGAATTCGTAATTAATTTAAATGGAAAGATGAACTGAGATTTGATTAAGGAATTAATCATGTTTAGAGTTGACTAAGCCAAATGTGTTAACTAAAATGGATTTATTAAATTAATTAATTTAATGGAAATGATAATCAGATAAGTAAACATTTTCATAAAGGTTGACATTTGATTAACATTTATTTAATAATAATCAAATTATAAATCTTGGTATATAAAAAGGGATAATAAGATTTATGAAACGATAAGGCTTATTATAATAAAATGATATTTTAAAACAAATTATATTACTATATATAATTTAAGTTTAAATTGTAGTTTTAAAGTGGATTCTTATTTGAAATTCTATTTAACTGGATTTTTTAAATCTAAGTTGGACGGAGTTAGAATCCCCAATTTTATAATAATATATTATCGAGACGAGTTATTACAAATGGTTTTTGAATTAAATATATGCCAGGATATGAAATTAAAGAATAAGAACTTAACTAGGGATTTGTTGAGATAATTGTTTTTCTGAACATTGATGTGATGTTGGTTTTGGCCTTCGGGGTTGATATTTAATAAATCATTTTCTTACTAATTTACGGTTAGGGACCGATGAAGGTTTAAAATGGAAATAAAAATTGAAACCCAAGTTTGAATTAGAATAGTTAAACGAGTTGAGTTATAAATATGCGACAAAGATTTTCTATATTAAATAAGAGATGATGTTTCATCAAGATATAATTATAATGAAATTTGGTTCAATATCGGAAATGAATATGGGGTTTTGGTATTACAACTGATATCTATCCTAAGATAAGAACGTTGTTGATCAAGGTTTGAGAGGTAACTGAAATAACCCCACTTGAATAACGTTAGGATTATCGAAGGATGATATTAGTCGAAATGTTGAAGATGTTAGAGTAAATTATTTTGGGGAAACAATAGTGCAACGTTATATGAAGGATTTGGAAATATATATTATGAGATTCCAAAATAAAAGGAAATAAAAATGGGCTTCTAAAAAGGGTATTTCCACAATAAAAGAAGAAAAAGGAGGTTTGTGAAAATATAATGATATTTTCAGAGTAACGAAATGAGATAGATTTATTCTTAGAAGGTAAGTGACGATTATTTTGTTTTATATAGTGGAACGGAAGGAATTTAATAAAAATGATTTACGATGATAAGTTGAATCGATAATAAGTAATATAGTAGCAGCGTTTTGAAATAATGATTAATGGGAAATTTGGATATGTAATTGGATATGGTTTTAAGATATTTCTCTAAGTATATAAGTAAATTGATCTAAAAATATTATTATATTAAAAATGATATATTAATTTTAATGGCAAAGTGATGTTGTGTAATAAACAAATGAATCAATTTTATTTTATAATTGTTTATTTTGATAGTTAAATAACCAACTATCAAAATCTGGCCCAACATTATTGGTGCGGAAAGACAGGATCGAATTTATATTCCAAACCATTTCGACCAATAAATGCTAATACGTTGAAGATGTGGATAGAGATGGAGCAATTGAAGACCGTTGATCTTCATAAAACAGGGGAGTTACTTACAATCTTCAGCTGATCCCTAGAGATATACTTTGATTTTGTAATTGTTGGAATGTACGGATTGCAAGGACTACTCGCTACTGATCTATAAGGTGATTCCTAGGATGCAGTAGGTTGGTGCCTTCAGTTCATCATGTTCCTCGATGACATGCATGGACGATGTGTGATTCAAAAGTGAATGGTGGCCAGATATTCCAAAAGTCAATTATAACCTCAAGCATCATCAACCGGGAAATGACAAAATTCGGGCAGGCGGCATGGCTATGAAGGTCGCGCCCATTAAGGTGTATTGTCACCATCTAGAGAATACTCATATTTGTCACTTATTTTCATTTCTGTATCTCCTGGAAACGGTTACGTTGGTACGAACCGTAGGTGATAATATATTCGATACACTCAAGAGAAATGAGTGGTCGTTCATGTGTGGGCCGGGTTGCGAGATGTTCTTGTTGAAACCAGTGTATTCCCCTCTAGAGATACACTATCGGCAGGTGGTTCCACACCTTCTCATATTCGGAATCAAATCTCCAATAAGCCCCCGTGGTTTTTTTTGTATACTATATATGTGGAGCATGAGATGCAAGCATGCTGCAAGATTCTATTTATTTGTATTAGACACTATTATAATATCAGAATAAGATATTGATTTCAAAATGTTTTGGGTTATCGTAAGGTAAAAACCATCCGTATTTATGTTTGGATTTGGTCTTACGATTATCCTTTCTTTCAAAAGATTTTGAATTTTAAAATCAAGATGGATGATACTATACACTTAGCGAGTTTTTCTCACTCCGATTCACCAAACTGACCTAGTGTTTATAATTCTAGGGTTAGAGCGGGTTGTACAGGTTCAGGTTTTTGGATACTGAGAAGTCTAAGGACGAGCTGAAGGAGTTCAGACGTATGATGTTTTACCATTATTATTCCGCTGTGTGATATATATATATGGGGACAAACTATTATAACTATCCAAATGTATTGATATACTCTGATGTTGAATCTATTATTCCAAGCTCTCAATAAAAGTATTTCTATATTATATTTTGTTTCGCTGCAATGTGAGACTCTGATTCTATGTTGGTTCTTCTTCTCATTCTTCTATTCTAACTTTCTTTCTTACTTATCTCACCCTCTAATTTCTTTCTAATAACGTTCCAATGTTTCCAATGCTTGAATGTTTGACATGGTATTTTTGTGTTGATTTGCGGCATCGAAAATCCATGTTCGTTACAATCTCGATAATAGTGGAAGCAGCATAAATATTGTGTGTCTTTTTTTCTTCGTTATAATTAATTACTATTTGTTTGAAGTAATAAAATAATTGCAATTAGATTAGGTTGATGTTCAAATGGGAAATTTAAATCTTGTTTATTGATACTTTCACTAAACGGTTACTTTAAACATGTTTATTAAGATACAAAGAGAACTATGCAATGTTTCTTTTAGAGATTTATTAAAAAAAACTTTGTAGTTCAAAAAAATAAAAAATTTGCGCAGCAACAGTAACAAATCATGTTTTTCGACAATTTAGATTATTAAATTTACTATGACTTTTGAATATTTTATGGTTATAAATAATATTCAATGATTTATTCATATAAATTTTATGAGGTGAACTTAATTAAAAAGAATCACGTAAAGAATTTCAACTTATTGTAATAATAATAAGTTGCGTTGTTTATAAACTTAACTATAATTTTTGTTTGTACTAATTAATATTGAAATTTTATATCTTAAAGGAATTGAACGGAATTGAGTTAAAGAACTTATATTTTAAATTCAATTGAATTGGTAAATAGTCAATGTTGGGATTAAATACAAATAAAAAAGATTTACAAAGTTAGTTTGAATTTTATTTTGATTTGATTAAAATTAACATGTTCTGAAATTTAATTGAAAATAAATGTTTAATTGGAAGAAATTGGTTAAATTATTTAGAAATGTAATTGGGAAATTATAGAAAGTTACTGTAACACCCCGTATTTTCTGAGAATATAAAAAAATGGTTAATTATGAAGAAGTTATTAAGCCTTGAAGTTTGTATGCATATGAGAAAAATATATAGGTATATATAAAAATTAAATAAATAAACATGCAAAAAAGCTTCAAAACAGCGAAATGGTAGGGGGAATAACTGAACCGGCCCATTTTTGAGGTCGACCCGAGCACTGCTGGGTCGACTCGGGGTTAATCCAGGGTGTTTGGTTGTCATCCCGTGGGCCGATTCGCTCAAATGCAGATTTTGCATTTGAACGGTTCTCATGATTCAGGGTTAATCTAATGGTCCTAAATAACTTCCTACACCTATATATACATCCCTAACCTAAACCTAAATCTCATATACAATTCTCCAGGCTCCATTGCTCTCTTCCTCTCTAAAAATAAATAAATCAATGGCGTCTCTACTCTGCTAAAACCTAAGCTAGGACTTGTGCTTCTTCTTCCTCCAATTCTGATTAGGATTAAAAGAGAACAGCTACAACACCTTTTTCTTTTAGAATCCAACCAAGGCAAGTGCAGTTATTTTCCGATATAAACTTTAATTATAATTGTGACATGATTGTAAATCTGAATTTGAGATTGCGTATGTTCTTTTCTGATCTATTTTATTCTATATCTCTTTCTTCTTTCTGTTCTATAGCCAGGCTACCCTGAGCCTGCGCCAAATCTCATAAGAGATTAATGCACGAACGTTAAACTTTGGGACAAATAATGAAGGCAAGTTTAACTAAATTTGAGACGTGTGTTATATGGTAAATTATGACCATAATCTGTGCCATGTAAATTCAATGCAAACGTGGGGTATATGATCATAATGTGAATCATGACAACTATTTAGGCATGCAAACTTAGGCCAAATTTATAATTAGGCAAGATATGTTTATGAAACTTTAAGGAATGATTAAATCTGTTATATGGCCTAATCTGCTAGTTCTGTTATATTACCTGATTTGCTGGTTCTGTTATATTTCCTAATCTGCTAGTTCTGCTATAATCTGCTATATCTGTTCATATACCAAATCTGTCATCTGCTAAGTCTGCTGAAGATGCCTAAACTGTTATATGCTAAATCTGCTAAACTGCTTAATCTACTGAATCCGTTAAGTCGCCTAATCTGCTAAATCTGTTATCTGCCATATCTGTTGAGTTGGTATATTTGGTTTGTTATTGACATAATCTGAATGGGCTATAATTATGAAAATTGACATGTATACTAGGCGTGGGCATAAATGGTAAATTAATAATTAATTGGCTGCAAAGATAAACATGGCTGACTCGAGGTTAGAATGAGTTTGCAGCGTAATTCTGCCCGGAACCGCCCGGCATATTCCAGTGGCCACAAACAATAGGTTCTAATTTGAGAAGTTCGTCATAACGTGCTTGAAACCCCAGGTTAGACTCAGTTTGCGACAGAAATCTTCCCAGAACCAACCGGCCTAACCAGTAGCCGCAAACTGTCAGTCTAATGTGAGAGGTCTGGGCATTAATAATTAATTAATGAAAATCTGAGATAAACATGATGTCTAAAATGTTTTGGGAGGATAGGATTAAACCCACTAGACTGATGAATTTAATAAATTTGTTCCGTGAATTTGTAGGCCCAATTACAAAGTTAGACAAATCTATAAGTCTGTTAATCTGTAACTGGTTAATCGGTAAGTCTGTTAAATCTGTATATCTGATCCGTTAGCCTGAAAACTTGTCTGTGAACTGGTTGATCTGAATTCTGTATGTTTGAACTTGTAAACAAGTTAATCTAAAATCTGTTAGTCTTGGGACACAAGGTTAGGAGGGGAATTACTTGTGTCATCTGTTGTTTGGGACCCATATTAGTCAGTAACCTTTTCTGGAATCAAAACTTTGACCCAACAATAGGTAGGGTTCGGGCACGCTTACTGAACTAATTATAAGTGGTTCATTCTGATAATAGCGAGGGGTGTTGATGGTGCGTTCCAACCGGGTCATGTGCGTGCATGGATCCCGGTCTGCCTCTGAGGATGTAAGACGCCGTGACATTTGTAAATAGGTCTGTGCCAATTGGTTGTCACTTTAGGGAGTTATACACCCTACTGTGGGGACGACACAGGATATTTATGTATTAGGGAGCCGATCGCTTGGGGTCGGGTTTTAGGGTACACTTAGTTCTGTTTGTTTCTGTTGGTACCGTTTGTTTCTGTTGGGTGGTAACACCTGTCTGTTTCTGCGTGGTACCGTCTGTTCGGGTGGTAAAGGCCCATTACTAGTGTACACCTAATTCTACATTCTGTTTCCGTAGGGATTAATCTATTTCTGCTTCTATCTGTTTCTGATCGGGTAGTAAAGGCCCATTATTAGCATTCTATTTCTGTTAAATTATTCTGTACCCGTGTCTGTTTCAGTTTAGACATTAGGGTGACACCTAATTCGGTTATACTAGTATTAGTGTAGAGAAGTGTAAAGCAATAGCTTATATCATTCTGTTCTTCTGTTATATCTGCTACATCTGTTACAGTTATCTCTCATCCATTTTTATTTTCATGTCATGTTATTATTATCTGTTCATAACTGAAAATCACTGGACTTGCCAGACTTTTGTCTGACCCTTGTTGTTTCGCCTCCTTTCTTCCATTTCCCCCCCCCCTCGCCCACAGATTTTGTAGAAGGGAATACTCTAGCTTGATCCAGATTTCTTCCGCTTGCAGTGCTTAAAGTATGGCTTGTCTTCTTCTGTGGGGATTATGATTTTAAACTATGCATTCTGAAGGCTTTTGTACAACACTGATATTTTGTACTCGAATTCTGATATTGTGATTTGAAAGGATGTAACCAAGCTTCTGTTTGAAATAAAGTTATAATTTTTCAAGTACTATTTATCTGTCTTGTAGTATTCTGTTTCTGTTTACTAAAATGCTCCACCAAAGTTAAGGCATTCCCTTTGTGAGTGACCTTAACGGAGGTGGGGTGTTACACTTGGTATCAGAGTTGAAGGTTACCAGATTGGGTAAAGTTTTTGAAAACTATTTTCAGAAAGGTTTTGAAAGGAAGTATTTTTAAAAATAAAGCTTATTTTGAAAAACATGATCCCCAAGAGCCATATATCTTTCCTTCAGTCCTTTTTTTATATTGAATCTTTCCTTTTTTTTCGTTTCAGCATGTCTGAAGCATCTGAGATACCAGAGGGTGTTCACGTACCCGGTTGGTTTCGTCAATATCTTGAGGCTAGGACCGCCGCCGCAGGTCCAGCAAATGATCCTCCTCCTCCACCCCCTCCTCGTGCAATTACTTTTTCAAAGATCTGTGGAGATTTTAGGGCCATGGGTGGGAAGGATTTCAAAGGAACTGAATCATTCGTAGAAGCGAGGAACTGGCTCAAAGAAAATGAGGATCTATTCATTATCTTCGAGATGGACGATAGGCAGAAGGTACAGTTGGCGGTATGGCTGCTCAAAGACGAAGCTTCCTACTGGTGGGAAGTCACTAACGCCGAGAGACCGGTTGAGACATGGATGGATTTCAGAACAAGGTTTGAGACAAAATTCCTCTCGCAAGCTGAACGAAGTTTACAGCTGGAAAAGTTCTTATCTCTTAAGCAAGGAAGTATGACGGTCAAGGAATACGTCAACCAGTTCAACCAAGTAGCTAGGTTCGGATTGGATTTAGTCAACCCTCAGCATAAAAAGGCTCTCCGCTTTGTTAAAGGACTGAACGAGCCACTGCACAGCCTAGCCATGACTCATGTACCCATGGGAGTGACTTACGAGGATTGGTGGACATGGCACTACTGCACGAGGAAGACAAAGGCCCGAAAGAGACAAAGAACGAAGAACCACAGAATAAGAAAGCAGGGCCCAAAAAGGAAATGCAAAGGAAGGATGAGAAGTCTGAAGACAAGAAGGGGAAAAAGTGCTTTACTTGTGGAAGCTCGACTCATCTGAACAAGGATTGCAGAAAAAGGAAGGGCGCTTGCTTCAACTGTGGGGAGATGGGACACTTCACTAGGGACTGCCCGAAGAGACGAGGACAAGGAGGGCAGGCGAACACTCTTGAGGCTAGTGGCTAGGATAAAAGTAGGAAAATTCCTATAGTACGTTTAATTTCTTTATCTGATTATGGAGTTAAGACTCTTTCTGATTCTGGTATTTTGATTTTGTAATTGATACTATGCACTTTAATACTAGTATTGTTTCTGATTCCGTTGTAGACTCAAACCTATAAGGGTTATGACTCATCTGTTTATGATAGATTGGGGTTTGAGGGATATCTGTGTTAGACGTCAAGTATGACGCATACATTCTGAGTTTTTGTGGGATATGATTTTATCATGCTTAGCTTCATAAGAATCATTAGGGAACCTGATCTGTACCAGTTGTCTATAAATATTTGAATAATTCTGCTTTCCAGTTTTGACATTGTCTAAAGGAGGTAATCCTCTGGGTGTCAATCTGATGTTGATTTTGGTCTTCGGGGTTGATACTAGGGGAATTATTTTCTCAACCAATGTCTAATGGGAACCAAGTCTTTGTCTTATCTGTACTCGCTTCCATCATTCGACTGTATCCTATCGATCGAATCTTCGAACATTAGGTAGAAACTAATGGGTGTAAACATGTGTTTGAGACATGTTATGTTTGATGGTTGCAAGTGGATGCAAGTGGTTGCTCGTGGTTGCTCGTGGATGCATATACACACACTAGGCACTAGATCGGCTCAAAAACACTCTCATACTGCATATGGATGTGTGTGCATTTTTCAATTTTTGTGGATGCAGAATGATTGAATCCTCACATGGATGTCACATTTGGATGAATGGTTATGCACTCATATAGAAATGATGTGTATCAAATAGGATTTCTTGCATACATATTTGGACTCATGACACTAACATGATTCGCATTATGGAGGTCAACTGGATCAGTAGAACGCCTGATTTTGCATTAGATAAGAAACATATACACACACTTTGCATATGTTCATACGGCATTAGAAACCTTTTAAGGACAATGGATGCCCGTGATTGAATGGTTGAGTAGATGGATGTTGGATGTTAGGATACATTCTTCTTAACTTGAAGATTTCGGGGACGAAATCCTTTAAGGAGGGGGGAATGTAACACCCCGTATTTTCTGAGAATATATAAAAAAAATGGTTAATTATGAAGAAGTTATTAAGCCTTGAAGTTTGTATGCATATGAGAGAAATATATATAGATATATATAAAAATTAAATAAATAAACATGCAAAAAAGGTTCAAAACAGCGAATTGGGAGGGGGAATAACCGAACCGGCCCATTTTGAGGTCGACCCTAGCCCGGCTGGGTCGACTATGGGTTAATCCAGGGTGTTTGGCTATCATCCCGTGGGCCGATTCGCTCAAATGCAGATTTTGCATTTGAATGGTTCTCATGATTCAGGGTTAATCTAATGGTCCTAAATTACTTCCTACACCTATGTATACATCCCTAACCTAAACCTAAATCTCATATACAATTCTATAGCCTCCATTGCTCTCTTCCTCTCTAAAAATAAATAAATCAATGGCGTCTCTACTCTGCTAAAACCTAAGCTAGGACTTGTGCTTCTTCTTCCTCCAATTCTGATTAGGATTAAAATAGAACAGCTACAACACCCTTTTCTTTTAGAATCCAACCAAGGCAAGTGCAGATATTTTCCGATATAAACTTTAATTATAATTGTGACATTATTGTAAATCTGAATTTGAGATTGCGTATGTTCTGTTCTGATCAATTTTATTCTATATCTCTTTCTTCTTTCTGTTCTATAGCCAGGCTACCCAGAGCCTGCGCCAAATCTCATAAGAGATTAACGCACGAACGTTAAACTTTGGGACAAATAATGAATGATGGCATAATTGGACATGGCTAATCGGTGACTAAAAGGACATAGCTTGTAAACTAGATTTAGATCTGTGCATATTTTGTGAATTGGAAGAAGAAGAACCATTGTATATTAAAATGTGACTTGAAACATTGGACATAATGCATATTTTTGAATTAAAGATCTGTTATAATTTAAAGTTCTAGATTGTTGGGCATATTGTTTATATAGAGATTCATGATTTGGGATAAAAAGGGAATATGACTTAGGTGTGAAGATTTATGTTAAGATTTGATAACTATTAAATGTGAATAACACCTAAGTGGGAGAATTTTGAATATATGACATGAATTGAAATCGATGGCTATATTTGGTATAATTTATATGTGAATCTTTTGTACTAGGCAAGTTTAACTAAATTTGAGACTTGTGTTATATGGTAAATTATGAACATAATCTGTGCCATGTAAATTCAATGCAAACGTGGGGTATATGATCATAATGTGAATCAGGACAACTATTTAGGCATGCAAACTTAGGCCAAATTTATAATTAGGCAAGATATGTTTAAGAAAGTTTAAGGAATGATTAAATCTGTTATATGGCCTAATCTGCTAGTTCTGTTATATTGCCTAATTTGCTAGTTCTGTTATATTGCCTAATCTGCTAGTTCTGCTATAATCTGCTATATCTGTTCATATACCAAATCTGTCATCTGCTAAGTCTGCTGATGATGCCTAAACTGTTTTATGCTAAATCTGCTAAACTGCTTAATCTGCTGAATCCGTTAAGTCGCCTAATCTGCTAAATCTGTTATCTGCCATATCTGTTGAGTTGATATATTTAGTCTGTTATTGACATAATCTGAATTGGCTATAATTATGAAAATTGACATGTATATTAGGCATGGGCATAAATGGTAAATTAATAATTAATTGGCCGCAAAGATAAACATGGCTGACTCGAGGTTAGAATGAGTTTGCGGCGTAATTCTGCCCGGAACTGCCCGGCATATTCCAGTGGCCGCAAACAATAGGTTCTAATGTGAGAAGTTAGTTATAATGTGCTTGAAACCCGAGGTTAGATTCAGTTTGCGACAGAAATCTGCCCGGAACCAACCGGCCTAACCAGTAGCCGCAAACTGTCAGTCTAATGTGAGAGGTCTGGGCATTAATAATTAATTAATGAAAATATGAGATAAACATGATGCCTAAAACTTGTTGGGCGGATAGGATTAAACCCACTAGACTGATGAATTTAATAAATCTGTTCCGTGAATCTGTAGGCCCAATTATAAAGTTAGACAAATCTGTAAGTCTGTTAATCTGTAACTGGTTAATCGGTAAGTCTGTTAAATTTGTATATCTGATCCGTTAGTCTGGAAACTTGTCTGTGAACTGGTTGATCTGAATTCTGTATGTCTGAACTTGTAAACAAGTTAATCTGAAATCTGTTAGTCTGGGGACACAAGGTTAGGAGGGGAATTACTTGTGTCATCTATTGTTTGGCACCCATATTAGTCAGTAACCCTTTCTGGCATCAAAACTTTGACCCAACAGTAGGTAAGGTCCGGGCACGCTTACTGAACTAATTATAAGTGGTTCATTCTGGTACTGGCGAGGGGTGTTGATGGTGCATTCCAACCGGGTCATGTGCGCGCATGGATCCCGGTCTGCCTCTGAGGATGTAAGACACCGTGACATCTGTAAATAGGTCTGTGCCAATTGGTTGTCACTTTAGGGAGTGATACACCCTACCGTGGGGCCGACATAGGATATTTATGTATTAGGGAGCCGATCGCTTGGGGTAGGGTTTTAGGGTACACTTAGTTCTGTCTGTTTCTGTTGGTACCGTCTGTTTCTGTTGGGTGGTAACACCTGTCTGATTCTGCGTGGTACCGTCTGTTCGGGTGGTAAAGGACCATTACTAGTGTACACCTAACTCTACATTCTATTTCCGTAGGGATTAATCATTTTTTGCTTCTGTCTGTTTCTGATCGGGTAGTAAAGGCCCATTATTAGCATTCTGTTTCTGTTAGATTATTCTGTACCTGTTTCTGTTTCAGTTTAGACCTTAGGGTGACACCTAATTCGGTTATACTAGTATTAGTGCAGAGAAGTGTAAAGCAATAACTTATATCATTCTGTTCTTCTGTTATATCTGCTACATCTGTTACAGTTATCTCTCATCCAGTTTTATTTTCATGTCATGTTATTATTATCTGTTCATAACTGAAAATCACTGGACTTGCCAGACTTTTGTCTGACCCTTGTTGTTTCGCCTTCTTTCTTGCGTTTCCCCCCTAGGTTTTGTAGAAGGGAATACTCTAGCTTGATCTAGATTTCTTCCGCTTGTAGTGCTTAAAGTATGGCTTGTCCTCTTCTGTGGGGATTATGATTTTAAACTATGCATTATGAAGGATTTTGTACAAGACTGATATTTTGTACTTGAATTCTGATATTGTGATTTGAAAGGATGTAACCAAGCTTCTGTTTGAAATAAAGTTATAATTTTTCAAGTACTGTTTATCTGTCTTGTAGTATTCTGTTTCTGTTTACTAAAATGCTCCACCAAAGTTAAGGCATTCCCTTTGTGAGTGACCTTAACGGAGGTGGGGTTTACACTTACTAAGACTTAAAATGAATTGATTATTTTTAAAATAATTGCTCGATCTAGTTTGTATTTGGAAATGGGAATATCCAATTTAATAGGATCTTTGATTTTGGTATGATTTAATGATATATCTTTTTTTACATGCGTTTTCATTTCTGGATAGTTTTGTGATATTTTGACATCATTAATTTTTTTAAATGTATGAATTGTTAGACTAAAAAGTGAACATTCATATTCATAGGCCAACAAATCTTGTACTTCCTTTTACGATGGGCTAAGTTGTTGTTGACATTTAATGTGAATGAAGAATTGATTTAACAGTTATTTTAAAAAAAATTGTTTTGGTTGGAATAAATATCAATAAACTCTTGAATTGAATTAAACATTAAATTATTAAGACTTAAAATGAATTGATTATTTTCAAAATTGAAGGTTAATTTGAAACTGTTAGATAATTCAATTTTGAATGTATATCATGCATAATTTGTTCACCTAACAAATATAATTCAATTTTGAACTTATATCACGCATAGGTTTTTACATAACTAATACAATTCAATTTTGAATTTATATCGTGCATAATTTGTTTACTTAACTAATATAATTCAATTTTGAATTTATGTCACGCATAACTTGTTCACATAACTAATACAAGACCTATATTGAGCATAATAATAAAATACCTCGAAATCATTAGCCTATAGATTTTCCCTTAATTTCTTTAAACCTAAATCCACTAATCACTTTTCATTTTCTGACCTGTAGCCACATTAAAACATGGGGGCATTATCCTTCAATATTCTGCAGTTTAAATAAAAATGCTTACTCAACGAAATCGCGATAATCTTGATCTGTTGAGTTCGTATAAGGGAGAGCTTCTTGATGGTGTGCAAAATATGAGGTGCGATAAGGATAGGGAGATTGACATGTTTATGTTTGGGCTACTTATTGTTTAGGGTTCAAATCTGTTGTTAATACAAGGATTAATTCGCGATTTAAATGTCATATTCGAGTTTGTAGGCTAAAATGGCATCGGGTGGCAAAAATTGTGGAAAATCGACAGAAAAAGATTTTGATACCTGTAGCATCAGGCATGAAGAATACCAGGGAACTCAATTTTATTGTGAAGACTGAGTTGGTCGGGTTGGTGATGTCTTGGTAAAGGTTGCAAACAGAAGAATAACGACGAAATCGGTCTGGCATTTCGTAAAGGGAGGGGCATGGAAGGTGGAAGTTAAGGGGGCAGTTTTTAGATATGAGTGGTTCGAAATTTGCTGTAGCAACATTTTATATGGGAGAGAAGATGGATGACGCGGCATTTATTTAAGGTGAGAAAGTGTTGTTTGTTTCATTCTAATTTAATTACAAATTTGCATAACTTGTAATGTGTATAACTTTTTCATACAAACTTGAATTGGCGAAGGGTTTGTTGCATTGGAATCGTATGACGAGCTCTTCGCGATGGCCTAAGTTTGGATGAATTCAAAGACTGAAATTTTGGGCCTTTTTTAATGAAAACCAAACGTGGTGATTAAACCCACTCACACCTAAAGAAAATATTTGATTGTTAGTTAAATTAAATTCTTGTTATAATATGATTATATTGTTTTATTTGAATGTTTAAAATTTCTAATTTGTGTTAATCTTCATAGACAATATGATTTCATTTAACTATTAATATAAATTGTACTATTACAATTTAATCACTAGTTTAAAAACCTCATACCTGAAGACTAGTAAATTGATGTTATCTTAAGCTGTTTGAATGTATTGATTTTGATGGATGTTGTGGATTTATATATTTAATGTAATGATGTGTAATTCATCGTGTTACTCACCTTTTGTATATATGACTGTTGTTTATGTTGATTAATCCCAACCATTTACCTTAGATGTTACAGGCATCAAATAAACCCGGGATTAATCATTGAAACAAATTAAGAACGTGCGTTGAAATGATAAATAACAATAAACCTGATTCAGATTGAAATGATATATATCCTTTCCTAAAATATAAAAGTTAAATTTTAAGTATCACTTTGCCATAAGATAGAAAATTATATACGAACACCAGATGGTTAAATGAAATTTGTTTAAAACCTTGAATCTTGAAATATTGTTTTAGGACAATGTAAATGTTGTTTTGTAAGCCAATTTCCATTGAATTTGAATATGAATTAAATCCGTTGAAATTGAATTGTTTTATCGACCGTTGAAATTTATTTCAATTAACATTGATTTAAGGCGATATCTGAATTTGTGAACTGAATATTGGTTATGAATATAAATTAATGAAAATGAGAATCTTGTTGGAACTTAACTATTTGAATTAAATTGATTGGATCGAAATGAATGTAAAATGGGGATTTAATCGGTTAAATATTGAAATTGAGTTGGTTTGATTTTAAAGTGGAATATGACTTCAAGTCTAATTGAAATATGATGAAAAAATTCTAATTCCAACTATAGTCTTTTAAAAGCATCATATAAACTATTTTGGTAAATAATTATTTTTCTTAAAAACTATTCCATTTTAACTTATATACATATGGTAACTATTCTAAACTATTTAATAAACAACTATTTTACTTTATAAACTAATTTTTTTTACTTATATCTATTTATTATTTTAATAATCAATTTTAAAATTATATTAAATAATCAATTTTTTTATAATCTACTATCTATTTCATAAAATTCTTTAATATTTAACTATATATATATAACAAAAATTTGATGAACATTAATTTTATATTCAAACATAGTATTTAAATTATTAATGTCCTACTATTTGTTTTTCAAACTATTAAAATATAAGATACTTTATTTTACTTTTCAACTATAATAATATTTAAATTTTATTGGAATTGGAATTGTTTCAAGATTCTAAGTTTGGTTTTAAATGGAGATTTCAATATTGAAAGTATTTTATCTTGACTACTGAAGTTATTTATTGCAAAGTCTGATATTTTGATATGAAATATGAACCCCTTTAAAATGTAAAAGAACTAAACCGTACGAAAAATGTAAACGTTTAGTTTTTAAAGACACCCAGATCAGATATTGTCATACTCTCTGCCAATAACAAAATCCACTTTAACAACTGTGTATGTGATGGAGAATCCAGAATAAAGTAGGTTGATTTGGATGCGATTACTGGATTTGAAGAAAAAGAACAATGATGTACATCTTTAACCTTCGAGTCATAATTAAAATGACAAAAACAAAGCTATACCGACCAAGTGTGGTTAGCAACCACCATCGACAACACTTCTTCCACTAATACTATAGTCCTTTGGTTGATTTGATTTTAAAGATGTGCATCCTTAATTTGGGAGTGTTGTCCGAGTTGGGCGGTAGTCGCGGCTATGCGTTACCACCAGTCAAGGCATGCAACTAGCATATTCCTACTCTAGGAATTCCTCGTGTACCTCATTATATTATCCTGATCGAGCTCCCTGCGACTTTCACTTGTACCCTACCTATGGAGTGCCCTCTAATACCCACTGGTTTATATTGGACTTTATGGTATCTGTATAGACTACGGTATTATAAACGGTGTAAGGGTAAAAATGAAACCTCGCTTACGATTTTTTAATATTTTATATTTAACCGTAGACACTATTATAATAGCGTATTGTATTCTATAGACCTAGTTTAACGGATCCTTAGGAGATGGAAATTCCTGTAACATCTCTTGAGTTATTGAACTTATATTATCACATGAGTTTGATTTAACTCAAATGAGAATATTTTAGTTCTGATCCAAATGTTTTTGGTTTTTCATTTGTGGTTGGGTCAGCCTGAGTTTTAAGTTATTGAAGACATCATTATGAAGATGAAGACGGATCTCAACAGAAATATTTATTATTATTATTCCGCTGCAAATATTGGTATGTTTATGACAGTTAACTGTGATAATTGTTGTAAAATAAAATCAAATGTATGTTTTAACACCTTCTTGAACTATTATTTATTTATTATATTTTTCCTTCCACTGCGAGATTCGATGATTGATTTTCCTCATTTTTTTCTTATATTAATCCCAATAACAATTTATATTTTAGATTTGTTTAAGTTGACACAAGAGGATCATCGTTGATTTGAATGGTAAAAAATCCAGATCGATACCTATAACACCCTGTAATTTTAAAGAACAATATAATGATAAACTAAGGAATACTTAATTAAATATTTGGAATTAAGAAAAATGAACTGTGTCATTGCGTTCGTCTCGCAATTCTGCTTAAGATAGATTCCAAGATTGCGTAAAACGGGCATAATACAAAGAATATAATATGGTTTGAAGTTTGTATACATATAGGCATAATATATGTAAATAAACTAAACCAGAAAATCAAAATCATGAAGCGGGAAAAGGAGGGAAATCTGCCCGTTAGTGGTTGACCCCGTCCCTTATGATTGTCGACCCATGTGTCGACCACTCCACGGGGGTGTCGACCCCTATGTCGACCCTGGGTTGACCCCACCGAGATCTGGGAAGAATCCTACCTAGAACATGGACGCAATTTTGATCATGGTTCTTTGACCTTGGGCTATATGTAGGACCTCATTCGCATTTTTTTATTCGCCAAAAACAATGGAGACAACGAGGTGCTACCCCAACTCAGTTTGAACTAGCCTATTCTTCTTCGAAAACAAGTTATACGTATTCAAGGATCTATGCTACAACTTCTACATTCAATCCTCACATTAGATCTGGTCCTATGCAGTTTATTCCCCGCTGTTACCCTGCAGTATCTCCGCTATATCGTGTAGCGGAATTCTGCCGCTGCGCTATTTCCAAATAGCCTCTGAAATATCCTCATCGCTTTAAGCCCCTCTATACTCCAATATTCTCGATATATCCCATTATTTCAGCTATATTCCGCTATTTCTGCTATGTCTTCTGAGAAATGAATATTAAACTTACATTTATACAATATAAATTTTATAAAATTAACTTTTAATATAATTTTTGAACATATTTTTTTTTGAATATAGAATACTACAATATTCCACTAAATATAATCAAACAAAACAAAATCTTACACGTATTTGCATATATTTGCTTATGATTTTTTTTTAAAAATTAAGAATGCACTAATTATAGTTAATTAAATGTTAATTTACCATTTATCTATCTTTTTTATATTTGTAAAAGCGTTAAATATGAGTTTCATATGCTATTTTAGACTCACTAGCTATATCCTCCTGTTTCCTCGATTTATCCCCGCTACAACTTTTTGAACCTCCTCGGCATTGGATCCGCAGAGCGCCTTAACTACACAGATCCAGTCACAGTTAGTTTATGTTGCTTTTAGATATAAACACCTAAAAAGTAATCTTGACATGTTTATAAGTTTGGATCTAAGCCTATTCCTATTAGTAACATGGATCATAATAGATATGCCATTACTTATATACCTAATTTACTACTTAGTTCTCATATGCCTTTTCATGATATCCCTATTCTGTTAGTGTGTCTAATCATCTCACCGTATGCCTATTCTTTTAGTTTACCTAATCATGTCAATGTTTTCCTATTTTGTTAGTATGACCAATTCTATCATCATAGGCTAGTTTTATTTAATATGCCTATTCTTGTTCTCTTCTCTCCCTCTTTCCCTTTTTCTTTTTATAGTCGGGCTGCCTTTGAGCTAGGCCTATCGCTGAAATACGCGAGCACACGAAATTGAGAAAGGTTGGGAAAGATAAATTCAAGCATAACTTATGTTGTAAGTCATGATTGGGATTTAGGGGCATAATCTATACCTTGATCTAAACTTTAATTTGGGGCTTAACTTGTATCGTGAATCAGATGGGTATTTTAGGCATAATAAACGTGAAAATTTGTTAGTAATGTACATGCCTAGATTTACAGTAACTAGAAACAATAATTGCACATAGACAAGAGGTTATATTACACTTGCGGTAGAAGCCTGCCCGGAACCGCCCTACAAATCCAGCATCCCCAAGTGGTTAATCTAATGTGAGGGGTCAAGTACATAAATGTACACACTATGGTGCTAAGACATGAGGTCAAGTCCGACTTGTGGTAGAAGTCTTCCCGAACCCTGCCGGAATGTCCAACATCCACAAGTGGTAGACTTAATGTGAGAAGTCTAGCGCATTAATAACCATAAATGAATGAATGATAATTAACTTGTAATACTTAACATGTTTGAATCTGTGAGGGTTACATGAACCTGTCAACTTAAGTAGGGGTTAAGTAAACTTGCTTGAACCAGTGGAAGGGTTAACTTAATATTGTTAAATATGTGGGGATCGGTTATACATATAAACCCGACAAAATTAACTTATTGGGGTTAGGAAATCTTGTTAAACTAGTAGGCATAACGTGTTGAAATCCTAGTAGTGGGGATTCAAGCATAAGGAGAAGCTTGTATCATCTGGTGTGTGGGACCCGTATCAGGCAGTAACCTGTCTTCGTATCCAACGGAGAACCCCGAACTAGGTCAGGGTCGGGGAACACTTACTGAGTTGGTTATAAGAGGTCCATCTAAGGGATGGTGTGAGCAGCACATTTCGACGGGGTCACCTGCGTGCATGGGTCTGCATTCCAAGTAGGATGGTAAGACGCCGTGACAACTGTAGATATAGTTGTGCATCTTGTAAACAATGGGGTTGCCACTTTAGGAGGTGATACATCCTACTGTGCGGCCAGCACATGGTATCTGTGAGTTAGAAAGTCGATCGATTGAGGGTAGTAATTACGGTACATCTAGTCTTGCTTGTTTAGGAGCCGATTATTATCGTTGGAGGTAACACCCGTCAGTTCTGTTAGGCAACCTGTTATTGTATGGGGTAAAACCTCTTAGTAGAAGTACACCTAAGTATACCTTCTTGTACTTGTCGGGATCATCTTGTTCTATTATGCTAGTATTTGTTCAGAGAAAAGTATTAGAGAAGCGCAATAAATTGTATTATTTTTATCCTGTTTACCTTGTTATACCAGCCTTATGACACTGTTACCTTTCTCTCTCTCCAGTTTAAACGTCTGTCATGATGCTTTTACTTATTAATATGCTAA
Source organism: Allium sativum (assembly GCA_030737875.1). Classification (NCBI taxonomy): domain Eukaryota; kingdom Viridiplantae; phylum Streptophyta; class Magnoliopsida; order Asparagales; family Amaryllidaceae; genus Allium; species Allium sativum. Next base: position 190,659,825 of record CM060915.1, on the reverse strand, counting down.
AAGTAACTAGACTCGCCAGACTTTATGATTGAACCTTTTTGTTTCCTCTTCTCTCTCTTTCGTTTCCGCCCTAGGTTGTCAGTGTGGGAATACTTAAACTTGATCAGGATTCTTCTTTCATTATGATCGGAGCTGCTTAGATGTACCGCTTGATTTTGTATCTTCTCAACTATGGCCATATTTTGGGGGTTATGCTTGTTTTATGTATTATTATACTTTGATGATGATTTTGGTACAAGACAGAAGTTTTATGTTGATATAACGAGTTTTGAGTATTTGAGACTTATTATGTAATAGGTTTGGACCACGAAACTTTTCTATTTAATAAAGTTTTAATTTCGCTTTTATTTTATATCTGTCTTATGATATTTCTATTTCTTTTTATCTATAACGCTTCACGAAATTTAATGCATTCTGATAAAGAGTTACATTAACGAACGTAGGGTGTCACATTTGGTATTAGAGCTGAAGGTTACCTGATTGGATAAAGGATTTTGAAAATTATTTTCAAAAAGGTCTTAAAAGAAAGCATTTTCAAAAGAAAAATCTATTTTGAAAAACATATTTCCCAAAGCCATAAGAAATATCTTTCGATTCTTTGTTTGAATCCCTTTTTCCTTTTCTTTTCAGCATGTCCAGGTAACTTAATATTCCTGAGGGCATTCAGATACCGGCTTGGTTTTGTAGGTATCTTGAGACTACGACGCCTGCCGAAGGCCAAGCAGATGCCCCTCCCACAACTGCAGCCGCTGTTCCTCCTCGTCCTCCTCCGCGTGTTGATAATTTCTCTAAGATATGTAAGGATTTTTGTGCTATAGGCGGAAAGCCACTATGAGGAACAAATTCTTTTGTAGAAGCAAGGAATTGGCTTAATGAGACAGAGGATTTGTTTGGAATTTTCGAAGTTGACTATTGTAGGAATATTCAGTTAGCCTTTTGGAAACTGAGGGATGGGGCCTCGTTTTGGTGGGAAGTGACATATGTGGGACGTCCAGTCGAGACTTGGGTTGATTTCCGATAGAGATTCGAGATGAAGTTCTTTTCTCAAGCCGAGAAAAGTATGCAAATGGAATGGTTTTTGGCACTTAAGAAAGGATGCAAGTCTATAAGAGAGTATGTTAATAAGTTTAATCAATTGGCGAGGTTTGGTTTGGAGCTAGTAAATAAGCCGCACAAGAATTCTTTGGAGTTTGCTAGAGGACTGAATGAACCCCTCCACGGGTTGGCTATGCCTTATATTCCGATGGGAGAAACTTTTGAGAAACTCGTTGATATGGCATTGATTCATGAAGAAGATAAAGTTGAAAAGAAAGAGGCTAAATTTGAGGAATCACAAACAAGAAAGTGCGACGTAAGAAAGAACAACAACAATAATAAAAGATGGGTAGATAGAACGACAAAGCCCGAGACAAGGGAAAATATCATAATTGTGGGTGCGTAGTTCATTTAATCAAGGATTGCACGAAAAGTAAGAACGCTTGTTTCCATTGTGGAGCGGTCATACATCTTGTTAAGTGTAGCAACTCGAACTTCCCGGCCGGCCAAAACCGAACAAGAAGGCATATTACTTTGAGAACACGACTCATCAGAATACAAACATGAGAACATTTCATTGCTATTACAACAATTTCTATCAAAGTACAAGAATATCAGAGTCCAAATAAATAATATATAGCAGAAAAATGAACATCAGAGATTTACAAATTTCAAACAGCGGAAATACATATACATAAATACATATACATAAATATAATGCACAGCGGAAATACATCAACTACCACAACTGAAAGAAATACACGGATATAAAGCATTCCAAATATAGCTCCAACCGTAATCCAGGTTCCAGTGAAAATAAACATATGCAAAACCAAACTACAAGCTGCCCATGTGGAAAATATGGGCACCAATAGTTTAGGTAGAAATAATAAACTCCGAGTCAGTCATGGGACAGGTGTGAGAAATAAATAGTTATTAACTTTATTTTAAAGTTAGGTAAATCAAGAGACCATGAGGTATAATATGGAACGGTTTTCCTCCCAAGAATACTGTAAACAAACAATACAATGCTAAAAAAATGAAGCCATTGTAAGACTCAGATCCCATCACACAATGCAAAGCAAGCCGGAGGATAGAGTTTTACCTTATAATGGCCAAATATTCTTGATATGCGAAATATTTCTTTTATTATTACTGTATGTGAAGAAAACAACTTCAAATATAAATGTATCAATCATAGGAGGCATAGGTACCATATATAATGTCACCATATAGGTATACAACTAAAAAACGAAAAATGACGTATTGGAAGTTTGGATTTCCCTCATGATGGCTGCTGATTCGAAAGATCGATCATGTAGTGTAAAACTCAACAGCTTAAGTCCAAGTCATTGGAAAACAACGTAATACACGTCCGCCAACATCCAGGAAACAAGTATCACTGCGTCTTAAGTCCAGGTCATTGGAAAACGCAGCTTACTTTATCCTTCTGGGAATCAAGTATAAGCCCTATCCTCACTAGGTCTGGAGCAAGCACACCCGGCGTAGCTCGGTCGACCGAATCCATGACAATCCTAAAAGTTGTTGTCCTCAACCCGTAGGTTGCTCATCCTCATCTCGAAAGTATACTTATCTAACCATCAATTAACCAGCATACTGTTGTGTGAGGCTTGCGAGTTAACGCTACACAATGCTGCGCTACTTAAAGTTGTGCTTTGATTATCAACCACAAGGCTCTGCTTTTCAACAATAGCCTTGATCCATGCATTTTATCATGTCGCATTGTCAATCCAGACCATACCATTGATTTCTACCAATTTATAACCTCTAATCTCGTACGTCTCAGAGAAGGGTGTTAAGAAAGAGAATAAATTCTCCGCCACAAAACAGAAATATATTTAGCATCAACGAATACAACATAAAGGAATACAATGTCAGACATAATATCCATTTACAAGTCCGTTCTAGGCCTGACCGTAACCGAAGGCACCTTATTCCTTATCCTATATGTCCAATACAAGAGTGAGGCCCTCGCATATCCAAACAAACAACAAGTATGGACAGAAAACTACAATTATAACTGAAACGACCCAAACTCGCCCATAAGGGAAAGCCCAGATTGAGTTGAGAACAAGACAAATCAAAACAAAAACAATAGATCATTTCATTAATGTTACAACAATTTACATCAAAGTACAAGAAAATAACAGAGTATGAAGAAATAATATACATCAGAAAAATATCAGAGATTTAAATTACATTAGCAACGGAAAAATAAAACCTAAAACAACAAAAAGAAATACACGGATACAAAGCTTTCCGAATATTGCTCCAGCTGTAAATCCAGGATCCTGGAAAAGAAATATCTACAAAAACCCAACTACTAGCTGCCCGTGTAGAAAATAAGGGCACCCAGATTTTAGGCTAAAACAATAAACTCCATGTCAGTCATGGGAATCGTGTGAGAACTAAAACAGTTATTAAAAACATTACTTTAAAATTGAAGTGAATCAAGGGACCACGCCGTATAACACAGAACGCGTTTTCTCCTAAGAATACAATGCATAAAACAGTATATAAATAGCACAGTGCTTTTCGAAAAATGAAGCTATTATATGGCTCAAGTCCCATCACACAATGCAACTCAAGCCGGAGGATAGAGTTTACCTTATAATAGCCAAACATGCTTGGTACGTTTTAAAGCAAATCATTTTTATATTACTATAAGTGTATATACAACAACTTGAAATATAAATGTATCAATTGTAGACGATACAGCTACCATACACTATGCCGCCAAACTGAAAAGTCACGTATTGGAAATAGGATTCCATCTATGAGTCGAAGCAAGGGATCATCCTCACTGGCTTCGAGATACTCTAGCAAATGCCTCAGGGTTCAGATGCTGGCGAACCCTGGCTGGCAACAGGGTTGGTCCACGCATACTTTAGTGGATTGGTTGTTCCTGGACACACAGTCCCGGTCCTATAGGACATATCACTTGGCCACTAGTTACCAATATCCGAGGCGCCTCACATTCCATCATCCACACAGGTCAAAATATATAAATGTCTGGGCTCCATACCATGACACCACCCATAGCTAGAAAGAAAAGTCATGTCCTCCCTACCATCCTCACTCCATTTTTAACTCATATCGGGGTGTGAGGCTCGTGAATTAACGCTATATACAAAGCTATGCTATGTAATGCCGTACTTTGATCATCAACCATAAGACTCTGCTTTTCAACAAGAAGCCTTGATCATTTGCATCGTAGCATGCTATTTTCACCAAAAATGGTTCAAACACTAAGGTTACAACGAATGTACTTCACCAATATGGTTGGAAAATAAGCGGAGCCGCACTCAACAACAATTGAAAGTAAAAATGCAAAGGAAACAAAATGAAAATGAGGTTTTATAGTGGTTCAACCTTGTGTTCGGCCTACATCCACTGTGAATAGAGTTTGCATTATCATGATGATGATTACAAGACATATTAGCTCTTGCTCTTCATACATCCTTTTATCCACTCAATATAATTTCAAATTTACATACAAATTCCGCTAGATTCAGGAGATTCAATGAAAGAATGGCAGGATCGGTGATGGAGAAGGATGGATAGGCAACGGAGGAGGAAGACATCTTGGATCTTTCACACATATCAGATTTTGATGGACTGCATTGCCAAATGGATGAATGATCTTCGGATGGTGATGATGATCATGGCTGAAAATGTCTACGAAATGGCTAAAGATGGAATTTAGCAGCACTTCGTGGTGGCTCGAGGTCCCCACTTTTTCGGTGGAGGGTGCGTCCTATTTATAGGCGAACCCCTGTGGAGATTTGTACTTGAATTCATCCGAGTCGCTCATCCCATTTGTTACGAAAATGCCACCGCCCCGTTGTAGCTAGCTGTCAATAGCTGTTTCCAGCTACCTGGCCGGAGCGACTGTAAATTTGATGTGTGTGCGATTGCTGCAATTGTGGTACTGGCGACAAACCATGCGAAGAGCGTGAGTTCAAGGTTGTAATCCCATGAGCGGATGTGCGGTCCATGGATGGTTTCACGGTAGAATGTCTACGGAATGGGTTGTGCAACTGATGCCGGTTTCCTTCATTGCCTTGTACGATCGATTTCTTTGATGTGAGAATAAGAGACTTTCTTGATATGAGCAATCTCTGTAGAGTGTGCGGGCCTCATAGATTTAGGCAATACCATTACTAATGTGCGACCTCTATACATAATCGTTTTGCACCTTATAACTACACTTTGGTCTCGCATTCGAGCAATAGTCCATGTTTAACTTTGATGTGCACGAATAATCTTGGTTGAGGCATACATTTAAAAATCTTGTGAATGCTCGTCCTATGGTTCTAATGCGGATTTAATTCTTCGATACGTATATGATCCTTAAGGGATAAACATTTGCCCCTCGAAGTTTGTAATTCTCAGCTTGCGAAGATTATATGCTTCGAAATAATGAAATGTAATATTAATTGACAGATTAAGTCCAATTGTTCATGAGAAGAGCAGACTTACTAGCGTTTTAGGCTTATTGAATATCCTTACAATCGTGTACAGGCATAACTATTTTGTTGACTGGGTCCGATGGGCTATTTTCTTGGGCCACTAAATGTTTTACCTGGGCCTGACGAAGTTGTCGCATCACTATAACCTTGAAAGGACCTTTTAGTCCTCTTTAAGTATCGTCTCTTCATTTTCCCGCTTTTTATGCATTCTATTTTCCTAAAAAACATCCCACAATGGTGGCTCTACTGTAGGAAATTCCCCATTACTTCTTATTACCACCTTTCTTAATTAGCAGTCTCGCCCAGATTCCATCAATTTCGAGATTATTTAAAGCGCTTCTTCTTCTATTCGATCTTGCTTGCTGGTATGTACATAAATTTCACCTTTAACTATGCTTCTCGAGTCAATCCAGCTTGCCCCATAAAAGTTCCTAATTTGTAAAAGCTGAATTATCTGACCATGCATTGGAGCTTTAACAAATTTGACTTAGAATGTTCAGGATTTTGAACTCAATTCTTTGACAAACTCGATTTGCACCACAGCCCCTTCTTGTTCTATAATTGCAATGAAATGTTTATGGGTTTCTTGTTAAAAATATTTCCGAACAACGATTTTAGTTTACCCTGCCTTTGCCAAATACTCAGTGAAACGTATGTGTCATAGATATTTAATATTGCTGTCATTGCTTTATGTTCTATTCGTTGCTAGTACTGTTTACTTGTCGTAAGCATCCAACAACCATTTGATACGTGACTGGGCCAAAACCTTTATATTTTTAAGGGTTACAAGCGACCAGTTGAACCTGATTTGCTGTTGCTTGCTAAACTTTCCTTGTAATGTTGTAATGGTAAACCTTATCACATACCTTTGATCTTGTTTTTATTACTGGTAAGTCTTAGGAACTAGGTATGTTTGATAGAATGCTTGGTTTTAAGGGCATATTTGCTTAAAAGTTGCACTTCCATTAGTATTAACAACCTGGCTAAAGCTTACTTCATGTCAATCAATATAGAAATGCAAATTAAAAACCAAGCTAGTTAGGGTCTTAATGAAAGTACTATGTCTGAAGAAGCCGTAAGGTCTGGTCAGGTGGCTGAGGTTGTCCAACTGTTGGCTCTGTTAATCAGATTTATCCTGAACCTAGACTCCTTGAATGTATTCCTAATGCCAGTCGTATACCAACAATTCCATTCGACTTGTATTTACAAATGTGTGCTCGTTTCAAATTCTCGAAAGATGAAAGTTGATTTCCCGAGAAAGAATAATTGGCTGATCGTCCTCCCCTTGGGTATGTACCAGTCAACCGTCGTACGTTGTCTAGTAGAGCGGTTCCTCCTTTTAACTCCTAGTTAGACATCGTATTAAGGTATTTGGCTATTGCCCCATATCAATCGCATCCTACTGGATACCACATTTTAATGGGGCTATAAATACTTTTTATGAAAGTCAAGCAACCAGCTCCTACGTTTCAGGACATCTGTTCCTTATATGCTTTCAAAAGAAAGGAGGAAGACGGTCTTTCTTTCATTTCTATTCAGGGTAGATATTGTAGGATTATTACAGGCCTAACAGACGGTGTCAAAGGGTTTCCAAACCAATACTTTTACGTTCGCTTCCCTCTAAGCTTCTATGGGTGGCGGATGGAAGGAACTAACTGCCCCCTGCTTGATGTTTTTTTGTTTTCCCCTTTTTTAATGGTTATCTTTCTATCTTGCAGCAATTCCTTCCAACGAAAGTCTCGTCCTTGACCAGGTTCTTTTTTATTCTTTGATTGCTATTGATAAAGCTGACAGAAGTAGACAAGTGTTGCTTTCAGAGGAAAACCTTCGCAAATATCAGCTACTCCATCCTTCAAGGTCCATTAAGAAAACCTTGGCTTATACGTAATGTGCGGCGGGCAAATCCCTTACCAAAAAGAAGCACTTAGCCCTGGGTGATAGAAGCCAATATTCCCCAGGATCTCCGTTGCCTCCAGTAACTGAAGAAGGTGAAATAGATGGTAAACGGATGATATACTCATCGACAAGATTGTTGAAAATCCCACTGCCCTTTTTACCCAAGAGGGGAATTCTACAGGAACTTTCGGAGGCTTGGGAGATTTAGACACCATCAACTATCTTAGTCAGGGTGATACTGTGAATTCTGATACTACAAGGTCTGCCACAGTGAAAACCTAAAAGACTACCTAATAGCCTGGGGTGGCATTTGACTCAGGAGCTCCTCTTGACATTGGTTCATTACCGGATGTGCACTGAAATAACTATCATAGGCATTTTATGCAAACCTAAGAATTTCTTTGTATGCTTGCTGATGTCTTCTTTCATTCCCTTGGCCAGGTACGGTTATGCTACACTCAGTATAAGATAATTTCTTTCAACAAGCTAGCTCCATTGATCTGCAAAGTCTTCTAGAATCTCTCCTTTCTTGTCATTTGAGGCTCTCCCAGTCACCCTCGGGTTCTCAACCTCAACACATTATTGAACTTCCGCTGACTTTTTCTTCAAGGAGAGAAGAATCCAATTATGTAGGGGCATCAGATAAGGGCAGCAAGAGTGGACACCTTACAGAAGTAGAAAAGAAGAAAATCAGCAGGAGCGACCATCGAAAAAGTGGAATTCACGAACGTTCTTCATCGTCTGATTTTTTAGACCTTGATGTCCCTACTTTCCCCAGATGATCGATCTTTCCAACCTTTACTCAAATTCATACAATTCTCGATTCACCTTCTTACAGGTTTCACTTGGTAACCTGATGCTTAAGGATCGTTACGGAGGTTGGTATTTAAGAGGAATGCATTTTGTCTTAGATCTGCATCCAAACGATAGACGAGATGCCGTTGAGGGTTTAAGCACTATCAAATACTACATGATTACCTAGTTTAATACCGCCAGAAGTCAACTTGAAACATGATTGAATCTGGACATGAGCACAATGGATAGGCAGTTAAAACATTTGGCTAAGTTTGGGCATGAGTTCCAAAGGTTGAATGCCCGTCATCTTCATTATATTGACGTCTTGGGGAATGATAATGCATGGTTAGTTCATCTGATCAAGTTTCAAGAATGCGAGATCGCCTCTTTAAAAAGTGGGAGTGTTAGAGTGAACAACTTGGAGGCTATAAATGAGGAACCCAAAAGGAGGCTCGAGGCTGTAAGGGGAGAACTTCGAGAGGCTCGATTTGCCCAAGAACTTGTTGAACGTCAATTGGCTTTGGAGAGGAGAGCTTCGGTCTCTCGTTAGCAATATAAAGTGGTTCTGGAGGGCAGGATTAATTCCCAAAGTGAGGCTCTTAGGATTCTAAAAGAGAACATGATCGAGCTGCGCAAAGAACTTGTTGAAGCCATGATTAGTGCGGGTATTAACTTGTTCCAATTTTATGTATACAGTGTTATGAGCCACGGAAGTTTGAGTTATCTGAAATAGGAATTTCCAAGGACTTTGGCTCTTGTTTGGGAACAAGTGTTCTCATACTCTAGTGGTGTCGATGATGAATATCTGTAGGAGAACCGCTTGGAAGAAGAAGTTCGTAAGCCTTTAGCTGGAGGTGTAATAACCCAAAAATCTGGGCCAGTTTAAAATTTTTATTTTGGCAATTTTAATGAATTTTGAATATTTAAAATGAATTATTTTAAATAATATCAACGATAAATTTATTTTGAATATAATTCAAACGTATATATTATATACGTCGTCGTTAGAATATAAATATTTATATATAATTATTAATAGAATTGAAAATGGCGCGGTAGTTCGATAATTCAGTTTCAAACTTCAATTGAATGTACCGGGCGCAAAACAATCCGGATTTTAGTGAAACCAAAAACATTAGGATCTAATTGGGAATATCTTTCCAACGAATCCGAAAAATCGAAATTACATAGCGGGAATCAAAAAATATGTCCAGTTGAAAATTCTGAATAGTCGCTATAGAATTCAGGCCCTTAAAAATGGGAATTTTGCAAACGACCTCGGATTTCGACGAAACCACTTTTGTTGGATCCGCAGTGTCAAATTATTGCTAGATTCCAAAATTTCATAATTTTTGAATCAATATGTGAGCGTGGCAAAGGAAAACGCGTTTGACCAGTTTCAGTTGATTTTAATCGACTCAAAAATGGCCATTTTTCAAACGGTCTCAGAATTCGACGAAACTAGTTTTGTTAGGACCGTATCGTCAATACGAAGCCAGAAAATATTTTTCTGCAATTTATAGAGTTCGTATGTGACCCCGGTAAATTGAAATGTGCGTTCAAATTCAATATATAGAGTTATATGTTGATTTTGACGGAAACTGATCGAAACGATCGAATCAGCTTACGATACATATCCCATTGTGTTCGGAATGGGGGTAATTAGCTATGGACGACAGGCGCTGGGCCTTGTTTTGAGGTCGAAAATAAAAGTTGCTTTTTGACTGGAAAATAAAATAATTAAAAATTAAAACCCTTTTCTCTCTCCCTCTTCCTTTAACTTCTGGCCCCCCTTTTCTCGATTCATTCATTACAGATAAAAAAAAGAAGAAGGACGAAGCGGAGAGGAGCGCCCCCCCCCCTCGATCGATGTCGCGCGCGCCTCTGGCCAACATCAACCGCGACCCCCCTCCTCCATCTGCCGCCTGCGAAACCCCCCCCCCCTCTCGTCATCGACCGACGCGAGCTACCCACCCCCCCTCTGCCTCGACCGACGCTAACTAACTCCCCCCTTGCTGGCCTGCGACGTGAAGCCCCCCTCCTTCCTGCGACGTGAAGCCCCCCCCCCCCCCCCCGGCCTTCAATTTTGACTGTAAGCCCTTTTTACTTATTCATTTTATTTCTTTTTTTCTATGTAATTGGTATTAGCAATTATAAAAATCAGTTTTTGTATATGTTTTGATTAGAAAGTTAGGATTTTTAAATTAGTTAAATTAGAATTTTTCATTAAAAAAAGGAGATATTTTTCATATTGAAAAGGCGATATTTTTATATACGATGGAGAGTTATATTTTTGTAACATGAAAGTTTAGATTTTTAAAATAGAAAAGATTAGATTTTTAAATTAGAAAAGATTAGATTTTTAAAATAGAAAAGATTAGATTTTTAAAGGAAGAAAGGCGATATTTTTAAATGGAGAAAGGCGTGATTTTTACATATGTAATGGATTAAAAATATGATCTTTATATAGTATAGATATTAAAAATATGATTTTTATATTATAGAAGGAGTAAAGACGAAATCTATATTTTTGAAAAGACGAAATCTATATTTTTGAAAAGACGAAATCTATAGTTTTGAAAAGGCGAAATCTTTATAGTTGAAAGGGCGAGACCTTTATATAGAGAATAACAAAGTAAAAATAGAATTTTTATCTATATAGCAACGAAGTGAAAATTCGATTTTTATATATTGAATAGCAAAGTAAAATTTTTATTTTTATATATTGAACAGCAAAGTAAAAATTCGATTTTTATATATTGAATAGCAAAGTAAAAATTCAATTTTTATATATTGAATAACGAAGTAAAAATTTGATTTTTATATATTGAATAACGAAGTAAAAATTCGATTTTTACATTTGTAGAGGATACGGGCAACGAAAGCGACAAAAGGCGAGAACGATGGAGATTTCTATCAATGAAGTGTCGTGGAATTAGGATAGCTTTGGTTTTAATTTCTCACTCTTCAATTTCTTTTCTAGTTATATATCTATACTAGGATGCAGACGGTGTTTAGTAGCACCCGACACCCGTCATCCACAGACCATGGATGGCTTGTTTGTTTAATTGTTTGGTTGTGTAGTTGGTTAGATTATTTGGTTTGAATTGAATTGTTTGGTGGAATAGAATGGATTTGATTGATGTGTGAATGGCGTGGGCCTTCACTAGACCAGGGATAAGGCTAGGCCTTGTCCCATTTTTAGTATTGTGCCGTTATGCCACCGAAATTTTCTAAAATAAGTTAGAAAAATAAAAATATCATTTTTATTTTGTAGATGAACTGAATAAAAATCCATGTGTTAAAATAAAATATTTTATCGTTAAAAATATAATTTTTAGCGTGAATGTGAATAAATAAATATTTATAAACAAATCGACCGATTTGTTTGTATACATTGATTTGACTGATATTGATTGGGTCGATAAATTTTACACATCGCCCAACTGCACAAATAAAATCTGTGTTTGGTTGTTTGAAACCCCACACGGGTATTGGGATAATATATGATATACACTAATCCCAATAATTAGTTGTATGTCGATCGATTGATTGACACGCTGTTATAAGCACTGGATATCTATATTTGATGCTTATACAGTGTAGTGCACTTTGGATGATGGTGGATTATTTATCGTTGCTATTATATACATGTGTTGTATGGAATCCATATAGTTAACGCTATATGGTAATGGATTGGGCCTCATTCCAATTTAGAAAATAAAGAATATTATAAAGTAAAGGTTCATGTGTTGACTGTACTCATCCGTTGAGATTAGTCAAGTGTTGAACGAGATATTTTAACAATAAAATTTACATCTTTATCATATATAAAATTAGAAACTAATTGGAAAATAGATAAGATGAGTGGTCTCCTGGATATTGATCTGATGTTGGTTTCGGCCTTCGGGGTTAATATTTAGGGAATTGTTCTCTTACTAATTTACGGTTGGGGTCTGATTTAATATCAAACGATAGATACCTTAATTTTTATAAAATATATTAAATAACAAAAATAGTCACACGTGGACAGTACTCATTCATTGAGATTAGTCATGTGTTGACAAGAATAGATATTCATTTGTTGAATAGAATAACGGAATTATTGAAATATATAAAGCCGTGTTGATTAGAGATGCGCTATTTTGACGCGAACAATATTTATATCGATTATATTCGTTTTTATAAATTGAATAGAAAAGGAATTCAAATTGAAACGAATAGATAAAGAAATTTGAATTGCATTGAATAGATAAAGAAATTTGAATTGCATTGAATAGATAAAGAAATTTGAATTGAATCGAATAGAAAACCAATTTGAATTGAATCGAATAGAAAACCAATTTGAATTGAATTGAATAGAAAACAAATTTGAATTGAATTGAATAGAAAACCAATTTGAATTGAATGGAATAGAAAACCAATTTGAATTGAATTGGATATATAACGAATTTGAATTGAATTGAATATATAATGAATTCTAATTGAATTTAAATTTGAACTGAAATGAATTTTAAAACGAATTTATAATAGAAAATTCAATTTTGATTTGAATTTGAAATAAATGTTGAAATTGTTTTTGAAACAAATTCAAAACTATTTATAAAATTCGTTTTAAATAGAAATCGACGAAATATATATATTATATATATTATATATATAATATGATGGCCTGAATAGAACGCACCGCGCCGCGGCAGTTAGTGAATTTCGGCCATTTATTTCAAACGGACATTACGGGAGATCCGACCATCGGATTCTCCTAAAACCGGAACAGTTGGGTTCGTATCAAAAAGAGCTTTCTAACGGATATTAGAAATTCGAAATCTAACGGTGGATTTGGAGATACGTCCAAATCAAATTTGGAAAAGGTCGCTGTAAGTGCAGTTCGATGGCCGTTGATGGAAATCGACTGAACGGGCCTTGATAAAATTATTAAAAATATCAATAATTTGTGTAAAATCATAAGAAATGATTTGGGAAAAATTGGGATTAAAAACTCCACATTTGAAAAGATAAAAATAGATTTTTATCAAAATGAACTAGTTTTGAACTAAAATTAAAACCCATTTGTTTTTAAATAAATAAATTGGATTTGAAATGGATTTTAAATAGAATTGATTTGTGGGTTTATCGTGAAGGGTGTTTTAAATAACACTTGTTCTTTAACCCAATAATAAATAGAATGAGATTTGGGTTTGTCGTGAACTATGTTTTAAATGGCATTAGTTCTTTAACCCAGCAAAAGGAGTTTTAATGAATCTGCAATTAGATTGAAATGAGAATTGATAATCTAAATTATCAAATTTGGGAAAATAAGCGAGAATGGAGTATCACCAGTTTTGCTCCAAAACGATAGTCAAATCTTTAATTAGATTTGAACGTAAAATGGTAATTAATTTTACCGATAACACCATAGTATTAGATATGGAGTATTACCAGTTTTGCTTCATGGGATGAATAGGTTGGGATTGGGAAATAAAACAAATAATTACTTCGGTGTGGTTCGCTAATCTTGACTAGTTTGGAAAACCATAATTTGGTTTGAAATGACATCCAAAGGAAGATTAAAGGATAAATTTTAAAGAATTTATCTTGGATAAAATTAATGGGAACCTTTCCCTAAGAATATGGATTGGAATAAGGCGTATGTTGTGTTTGTGTAACATTTGTTTTAATATACGCGGGTTGTTCGGAATGTCCGGGTTTATACCCATTTTGAATAACCAATTCGACGATAAGTCGAAGATGAAGACGGTGGTTGAAGACCGGAAGTCTTCACATCGTTAGGGTGATTACTGATGATCTTGATTGGGCTGTACACCCAAGATGAGGGAATCAGTTGGTGGTCGTCCAGACGTACTTGGAGATGGATGGATATGCGAGGAAAGTGCCTCCGGTTTCGTTCAGACCCAGAACGAACATGTAAATGGATTGTGTGTTTGACATTGGATTTTATTCTGTGTTGATTGATTTCTGTTAAATATATATCTGTTTGGCGGCGGAGAATTTATTCTCTTGCTTAATGCCCTTCTCGGAGACGTACGAGCTTAGAGGTTATATATCGATAGATATCAATCGCATGGCATGAATTGCCTGTGTGGCACACTGAGTTGCATGGATCACGGCTTCTATTGAAAAGCAAATTCTTGTGGTTGATGATCAAAGCACAGCTTACGTGGCAGCTTTGTGTATAACGTGAATTCGCGAGCCTCACACCTCGGTATGAGTTAAAAACGGGAGAAGGACTGCAGGGAGAGCACGACGTTTCTTTCTAGCTTTGGTGGTATCAGTGACTTACCAGCCCTGACATTTATATACTTTTCACCTATGTGGTTGTTGGATGAGGCGCCTCCATTTTAGGTCTGTAAGGACCGGGAAACGTGTGTTCAGGAATTGCCAATCCTCAAACGTAAGAGAGGACCGGCCTTGAAGCATCTAGGGTTACCCATAGTGTGTAGTCCTGAGGCATTTGCTAGAGTGTCTCGAAGCGGAGAGGAGCTTGCCCCTTGCCTCGACTCATGACGGAAATCCAATTTCCAATACGTGCATTTCGGTTTTAATTGTAGAACTAGTATGGCGACATAGTGGTATGGGACATTCATGCCGCCTATGATTTATATTTATGATTGAAATTGTTTTGACACTATACACTTATTATAGTATCAAATGATTTGTTTTAAACGTACCAAATTTGGCTGTTATAAGGTAAAACCCTATCCTCCGGCTTGCGTTGCATTGTGTGATGGGACCTGGGTCTTATAATAGCTTCATTTTTCGAAAAAGCATTGCGCTGTTTATCCTATGCACTGGTATTCTTGGGAGGAAACCCGTTCCATGTTATACGGCGTGGTCCCTTGAATTACTCTCTTTTAAAGTAAAGTTTTAAATAACTATTTTAGTTCTCACACCAGTCACATGACTGACCTGGAGTTTATTGTTTTAACCTAAATTCTGGGTGCCCTTATTTTCGACACGGGCAGCTAGTAGTTTTGGTTTTGCAGATTTATATTCACAGGATCCTGGTTTACAGTTGGAATGATATCCGGAAAGCTCTGTATCCGTATATCACCTTCAGTTGTGCTTTATATTATTTTTCCGCTGCTATGTAATTTATTGTAATCTCTGATATTTATCGAATGTAATTTATTCATTTATACTCTGTATATTCTTGTATCTGATGGAATTGTTGTAATAGCAATGAAATGTTCTTCCGTCTGCGTTCTATTTTGTACTATTCTCAAAACGATCAGGGGTTTCGAACGGTCTAGATCGGTTTAACGACTGATTTGGATCGAGCGAAATTCCCGGCCGTTACAGGAGGCATGAAGATTTTGGCAGACGAGCGAGCTCGATCTTTCGGGGGTAAATTCCCGAATGTTACCTCCCTTCGTAATCCTTCCGTTTTTATTGTTATCGGAGCTTCAAGCCCCTAGACTCCCTCTGCAACTTATTCTATCCAAGATGCTATCGGAGTTCGACTCATTAGGGATCACACCACTTAAGAAGATGTTCTTAAACAACGCATGAGGCATGATGATACTTCTTTAAATGACCACGGGGTCGATCCAACATATTCAGTAACTCCAGGTAAAATTGATATCTATCAGTCCGCGCCATATTTTGATTACCTTAAATCTTCACCTGGGTTTCCTAAATTTTGTTCTTGTTATCCGTTTGTACCAGGTCCACCCTCGCCCTTCTTTTGTCTACTAGCGGTTCTACTGTTCAAACTGCCACGGTTGATTCTATTTTAGTATCAAGTAATATTAGTCTGCGCACACACCTTTACCAGGCGTCCCAAAATTACTTAATATGTCCGACTTGGAAGAAGAGGATGAAGCTTGAAATACTAATGTCATGTCTGCTCTGACGCACAGAAGGAAATCCATTGCAAAAAGCTCAGGAATTATCGCCCTATCATCACCTGGTAGTCCTTGCGTATACAAAAGAACAAAAGATAGATGTTGAGTAGTTGTGTCCCTTATTGTGATGATCCCAAAACACCGTGACACGGTGTTAAGGATAATCATTGGAATATAAGACATTAATCATCATTAGCAGATCACAGATAATAGCATAAACAGAAAATAGAATAATTTACACACATATAACAGCGGAATCATATAGATATCATCACATCAGAGAAGCACAGTACAGGATACAACTTAGTGAATAATGATACATAATCAGTCACCATCGCCTGAGGCGGAATCATACATAAAGAGTACACAAAAGGAATATCAGTCTACATCGCCAATGGCGGAATCATAATATAGATACAATAATGGCGGAGAAAATCCAAGTCAGCACGGTGTAGTCAAGCCTCGCCATGAGCCAAAAGGTGCGTCAGAAACCTGTAACTAGGTTGCCCATGTGAAATGAGGGCACCCGAGTTTGCAAGGTGAAACAAACTACGAGTCAGTCATGGGACTGGTATGAGAAATCTACTCAACTTATTAACAACAATAATAAGGCAAATCAAAGAACCACGCCACTTTCGCGGAACGGGTTTTCTCCAATGAGTGCTAGTGCATGAGATAAAGTAAACAGATTAAATCAACGCAATGCTTTTTATAAAATGAAGCCATTATAAGACTCAGGTCCCATCACACAATGCAACACAAGCCGGAGGATAGAGTTTTTACCTTATAATGGCCTAAGATGCTTCATACGAATAAAACAAAAGTGCTTTATATTATTACGAGTGCATATATGTTTCAAAAGCAAATTCAAACATAAATATCAATCCTAGGCGGCATAGCTACCATCTACTATGTCGCCATACTAGTAATACAATCACATCCGCATATTTCGTATTGGAAATTGGATTCCTTCATGAGTCGAGGCAAAGGGGCAAGCTCCTCTCCGATTCGAGACACTCTAGCAAATGCCTCGGGACCGCACACAGCAATCCCCTGGATCCTCCAAGGCCGGTCCTCTCTTACTTTTGAGGATTGGCAATTCCTGAACACACGTTTCCCGGTCCTTACAGACCTATAATCGATGCGCCTCGCATTCCAACAACCACACAGGTGAAAAGTAGATATAAATGTCAGGGCTGGGAGGTCACTGACACCACCATAGCTAGAAAGAAACGTCATGCACTCCTTGGGTCCTTCTCCCGTTTTTGACTCATACCGGGGTGTGAGGCTCGCGAATTCACGTTATACACAAAGCTACGTCACACAGACCATGCTTTGATCATCAACCACAAGACTTTGCTTTGCAACAGAAGCCTTGATCATATGCCACTTAGGCGTGCCACACAGGCAATCCACTCCATGCGACTGATTTCTGTCAATGTATAACCTCTGAGCTCGTACGTCTCAGAGAAGGGCGTTAAGCAAGAGAATAAATTTTCCGCCGCCAAACAGATATATATTTAACAGAGATCAATCAACACAAAACAAAATCCAATGTCAGACACACAGTCCATTTACAAGTCCGTTCTGGGTCTGAACGAAACCGGAGGCACAAATTCCTCGCATATCCGTAGAATCAACAATATGTTTGGACGACTGCTACTTCAATTCCTTCATGGTAGCTACTCCAATCACGAGCATCAGTAGCGCCCATCCATCCAATGTGGAGATCGTCAGTCTTCAGCCGCCTTCGACTCTTCGACTTCTCAACGTCGATCGATTATTTGAAATGAGATAAACTCGGCCTTTTCAAATAACTCACGTATATTTAGATTTTCAAATCAATTAATCACATGGTTGGACCATTCAACATTCACTTTTCGGTTATTTAGTCATAATTTTCATGTTAAATACATTCAACCACCACATATCAAGCAAACACAACAAAATTGGTTTATTTCCACTCTATATCGTCTATAGTATTTTATAACGATATATTGCCATTTTTATTTAATTTAAAACGGCCATATTTAATTAAACGACGTTTCAGGTCGTGTCGATGCACTGGCACTGCTTTTCACTAATTTTGTCTTACACATATCTGAAAATATAACCGTTGGATCTTCACAAATTTTACATCAGTAGGAAGTTCATTTCAAAACGAATCCAACGGTTTCAGTTTTGGGAAAATCCGACGGTCGGATCTTCCACACTAGCCATTTGAAGTTACGATTTCAATTTACGAACTGCAGCGTTGTTGTTCGATTTAATTTAATTATATATATATATATAATCGTTTCCGGCACTGTTTTTCTTCAGATTTGAATTAAACATTCCAGACAATCCAACCATCGGATCTTCACAAAGTTGGTGCCGTTGGAAAGATATTTCCAAGGCGAACCCAACGGTTGCGGTTTCGGGAAAATCCAATTGTCGGATTTCCCCTACTAGTCATTTGAAATCACGGTTTCAAAACACGAACTGCACGGCCATGTTTTGTTTTAATTCTATTTATATTTATATATTTATATAAATATACTTTATTCAAAAATTCCTATATCGTTTCCACTTTAATTATTTCACTAACGCTTTTAAATTTCGGAAAATTTCGCCATAACCTCCTTTGTACGGGAGGGTCTGGGAAAATTCCCAAATAGCCACACGGGCGTCTCATATCAAAACGAAAAAGAAAAACCCAAGCGGCTAGCCAACAGGCTCATAAAATCATCACCCAAACAAAGCGGTAAATGTGTACCTATTTGTCGGGCACAAAATTTTATTTCTCTTCTCTAGCCCCTTTTCTTTAACCTGTTCAATAGATATGCATGTACATATATACAATTTCTATCACTTATCACTTTCCATTCAATTTCATATTTGATTTGCTTTGGTTTAAAAACACCATTCATTCTAATGTTGCATGCATAGGCTAAAATCATATTATTAGCTAATTAATGTATATTTCAACTCATGCACGTTTATTTGAACAAGTGGATATTTTTAACACTTCACATTTCAAAGATGATAATTTTGGCGAACTAAAATATATTTCAACACATGACTATTTTATTTAGTTCCTATGCATGTTAAAAATAATATTTCTTTCACAAATATTTATTTCAACGTCCGCATATCTTTAGCATATCACACATTTGATAAAAATGATATTTTTATCACTTAACATATTTATTCGACAAATAGATGTTTCAACACTTCATAGTTTCAATAAAAATGTAATTTTTATTGTTCGATCTTTTTATTGTTCGATCTTTTTATTCAACACATGAACTTTTCCACTACACACACTTCTCAACCAATGAGCATATCCCCACATGGACATTTTATTTATGTTGTTCATATCAGAAAGATTGGATTTTTATTGTTGAAACTATTTATATAAGGCGAATATTTTTCATACTTCATATATATATGTAAAAATGTGATTTTTATTGTTTAAACACTTCATTCATTCACAAATGAATCTAATTTTCACACAACACTTTTCAACACACAAATATTTCCACACATGGATATATTTTCAACCTATGGCTTTAATTTCAACGCATGAAAAATAATTTCAACATGTGAAAATAATTCTAACACACAAAGATTATTCAAAATTTCGGCAGCATAACGGCAGTGTAGTTAAAACCGACACCGTCCCTAGTACGGCTCCTCGCTCTACCTTAAAACCTCGCGGTTTTTGACATTGGGGATTCATGCATCTAATTCGCACGCAGGCGGCATGTTTATTTTTATTTCCACAAATATTTCCAATTCATTTCAATCACCAATGCGTATTTTTCAACCACAACCTAACAATATCAACCACAAACAATTATTCAACCATTCGTATTTTTCATCCAATATTTCACACCAATTCATCACAATAAATATCGTCCATGGTTTGTGGACGAGGGGAGTGTATATATATATAATTGCTATATTTCACTTGCATTTCAACACATATATCAATTATTCTATGCATGTAAAATTCATACTTCGCTTATATAGCTTACACTACGCATGTACATGAGGTATACAACACGTATGTAATTTATATTTCGCTAATATAAATTATACACGACATTTTCCATTCAATTTCACGTTAATTTAGATTTCTCACATTGGTTTTCGGAGCACTAAAAATCGATACGATGTCAGAAAAATCCGCGGCTTCTTCTATTGGGTAGAGAGCTTCCTTGCGGTCCCGATGTTTCCTGTTTCATCGAATTTCGTCAACACACCAAAAAGATATGATTTTTCAAAGTGTAAAGATCAAAGAAAAACTCACTTTCACGAAGCTTCAAAACTAGGTTTACAGTTTTCGCGAAATCAGTGGCTCGTGGGGACGATCGGGGGTTGGACGTGGAAGAGGGAAGAGAGAGCTTCACGGCGCTGGTGGTTTGTGGGGGTGCGGTGGCAGATCGGAGCGGCGGCGGCGCTGGGAAGGTCGGGACTTCCTGGCCTCGATTCAGGCGGAGGAGGCGATGAGGGTGGTGATGCTGGGGTCGGATTTGAAGAGGGGGCTGAGATGCGTCGAATGGTGGCGGTGGCGAAGTCTGGAAGCGACTGTGGCGGCGACGGAGGAGAGAAGGTCAGGAGCGGGTTTCGCCGTTGATCGGGGGGGTTTCTTTTTTTTTGTTTTTAAAATTTATGAAAGGATAATTCTGATTGGCCGAGGACTATATTAAATTTTTAAATAGTGTTTTCTCAAACGAACTCCTTTTTAAACCCAACGACTGTCGCCCCTAACTAAATACCCCCATTCCGGACACAATGGGATATGTTTCGTAGGCCAATTCGACTGTTACAATCAGTTATTTTTCAAATTAAAGAATAAAACATTTAATTTTCAACTTTCAACGTACATTTCAATTTGCCAGGGCCACAAACTGATTCGAAAAATTCCAGAAAAATAAATCTAGCTATGTTTTGACGCTACGGTCCCAACAAAACTAGTTTCGACGAATTCTGAGGTCGTTTAAAAAATGGCCATTTTCTGGTCGATCCAATTTAACAGAAATTGACCAATCACATTTTCTTTTGCCACGCTCACATACTAGCTTCAAAAATTATGAAATTTGAAACCTAGCAATAGTTTGACATCCCGGACCCAACAAAAGAGGTTTCGTCGAATTCCGAGGTCGTATGCAAAATATCAAATTTCCAGGGCTATATATTCCATATACCGACCCTTCTGAAAATTCATTCGTCCATAACTTTTGATTCCCGTTATGAAACTTCGATTTTTCAGATTCGTTAGAAAGGTATTGAATAACAGATTCAAATATTTGTGGTTTCGCTAAAATCCGTTATATTTTCCACCCTGCACAGTCAGTCAAAGTTTGGATTCAAATTCTCAAACTGACTCACTATTCCTAATTCACTATTTTATTGAAATATTCTATTTCAATGGTTCAAATTCCTTTGAAATCACCATTTTAAAATTTTTAAATTGGCTCGTATTTTCCGGGTTATTACAATCTCCCCCACTTAAAACTTTTCGTCCTCGAAAAGGAAACAACGGTAAAGTAGGAAATAAAATGTAAATGCAAAGTATTGTAAAGGTATCTTGCACCGGAGTTAGTCAGAGATATCCACTCTGCATTTGGGGTAAGCTTGCTTAATGCTTTCCTTAGTTTCCCAAGTACAGGCTCTAGGATCACTGCTCCACTGCACTTTAACTAAATGAACCTTTTTGCTTCTGAGTTCTCTAGTTTCTTTGCCAACAATCTTTAATGGCTCTCTTCTGAGTGCTAATTCTGGAGTTATCTCCACATCCCGTTGCGCTGCTTCTTCTACAGCAAGATCCAGATCATGCACATGTCTTCTAAGTTGAGATACATGAAATACATTGTGCACTCCAGGCAATCAATCTGGTAATTGAACCCTATAAGCAAGAGTTCCAATTCTTTCAAGTATAGGAAAGGGACCAATAAATCTCGGTGCCAACTTCCCAGTCTTGCCAAATCTGATTACTCCTCTCATCGGAGAAACCTTCAAATAAACATGATCACCAACAGCAATTGTCAAATCTCTCCTTCTAGAGTCCGCATAACTTTTCTGTCGGCTTTGGGCGGTTTCCAATCGCTTCTTGATGAAGTCCACTTTATCAGATGCTTCTCTAATCATATCGGGTCCTAGTACAAGTCTGTTGCCAGGTTCTACCCAACATGCTGGAGATCTGCAGGGTCTACCATATAATGCTTCAAATGGCGACATTCTCAAACTTGCTTGATAGCTATTATTATATGAGAATTCTGCCAAATGCAAATGATCTTACCATGACCCACCAAAATCGATTATACAAGCCCGCAATAAATCTTCCAGAATTCTATTCACCCGCTCAGTTTGGCCATCTGTTTGAGGGTGATAAGCGGTGCTCATATTCAGTTTCGTTCCCAATTCTGTCTGGAAATCCTCCCAGAATTTGCTAGCAAATATCGGGTCTCTATCACTGACTATGCTGATGGGAATTCCATGCAGCTTAACAATTTCTCTGAAATATATCTGTGCTAGACTTTGAGTGGTTCTATTGGACCTGACAGGTATAAAATGGGCAGTCTTCGTGAAGCAATCTACGATTACCCAAATGCTGTCATTACCTTTCTTGGTTCGCGGCAAACCATCTATGAAATCCATGGAAATCTGTTCCCATTTCCAACCTGGGACTTCCAACGGTTGTAACAGTCCAGCTAGCTTCTGTTGGTCACTCTTGACCAATTGACAAGTAGGGCATCTGCTAACATACAAAGAAATATCTCTTTTCATTGCCTTCCACCAGAAAGTGCGTTTGATATCATTGTACATTTTACTCACACCTGGGTGGATGCAAAATTTGGATTTATGGCACTCGTCCAGCACTTCTCTTCGAAGGCCAGGAATATTTGGAATGCAAATCCTATTATTTAATCTGAGAACCCCCCAATTATCCATACGGAAACTCGTGGTTTAACCTTCCTTGACCCTCTGACTGATTCTCTGAATGAATTCATCGTCTTTTTGAAGGGCTGAAATCCTATCAATCAATCCAGGTGTAATTATAAGATGGGCAACGATTGCGGTCTTTCTACTAAGTGCATCCGCTACAACGTTAGCCTTCCCCGGCGTATACAGGATATCAAGATCATACGCTGCAAGAAATTCTAGCCAACGCTGCTGTCTCTGATTCAGATCTTTCTGGGTATATAAATACTTCAACGATTGATGATCTATGTACAGTATAAATTTCTCACCCAATAAATAATGCCTCCAGATTTTCAAGGCAAATACGATGGCTAGCAACTCAAGATCATGAGTCACATAATTCTTCACGTGCGGTTTCAGTTGCCGGCTTGCATAAGCGACTACTTGGCCTCTCTGCATTAACACTGCACCAAGACCTCTAATAGAAGCATCTGTCCAAACTGTTAAATCTTGATTGCCATCAATAATATTTAACACTGGAGCAGTGGTTAGTTTCGATTTCAATTCCTGGAAAGCTTCTTCCCAATCGAAAGTCCACTTAAACTTCTCATATTTCTTTGTGAGCTTCGTTAATGGACTGGATATCTTCGAAAAATCCTTAACGAACTTCCGATAATAACTAGCCAACCCCATAAAACTTCTAACTTCTGTGGGAGTAGTGGGTTGTTTCCAGTCTTGAATCGCTGTTATTTTGCTTGGGTCAACAGAAATTCCTTTCTCTGACACTACATGGCCAAGAAATTTGACTTCCTCTTGCCAGAAGACACATTTAGAGAATTTGGCTTTGAAGACGTTCTTCCTTAGAATCTCCAATACTTGTTCTAAGTGTTTTTCATGCTCGGGTTTTGATTTGGAGTAAATTAAAATATCATCGATGAATACGAGGACAAATTTATTCAGAACTCCCCTGAACACTCTATTCATTAGATCGACAAAGTATGCTGGAGCGTTGCATAGGCCAAACGGCATTACTAACCATTCATAAAATATGTCTGGACCTCTGAAAGCGGTCAAAGGAACACACTCTTCTGTTGTTCACAATTGATGAAAACCTGTAGCTAGTTCCATTCGGGAAAATACTTTCGCCCCATTCAATTGGTTTAGCAAATCATCAATGCGGGGTAATGGATATTTATTTTTGAGCGTCTGTTTGTTGAGGTCTCGGTAATCAACACATAATCTAAGAGTACCGTCTGACTTTGGGACAAAAACAACAGCTGCACCCCAATTAGAAAAACTCAGTCTGATTAGACCTTTCCACAACAGTTGACGAGTTTGATCGCCTAATTCTTCTTTTTCTTTCGGAGTCATTCTGCGAATTGGATGAACCACTGGTCTGGCATTAGGAATTAGATCGATTCGGAATTCTATTTCTCTTTGCGGAGGTAAGTTTTCAACTTCTTCAAACACATCCGCATAGTTTCTAACAATCGGAATCTTTTCTATGGAAGTGGGGATAAGTTCTAATGCCGACCAAAATTCTTCTCTATTCGGATTCGAACCATGACAGGGTATATATATATGTCCAAGCTTCGTTCGAATTTTAACGATTCTTTCCGCACATTTTACCTCAGCTTCGTATTTCGTTAACCAATCCAGCCCGAGAATAATATCGAATTTGGGAAAATCCATAACGATTAAATCAAAAGGAAACTTGTAGAAAGAATAAGAGACTGGCACTCTACAATATGAACCGAGAGTAATAGGACCCCCTAACGGGTTATGAACTTCAACTGATTCTTTGAGCTTTCGTTGTTTTAACTTTAATTTGTGCACTGTGTTTCTAGCAATAAAACTACGCGATGCACCTGTGTCAAATAATAGAGAAACAGGAATATTTTTAATTGTAAGGGTACCTCCCAAAACATCAAGTTTACCTGCTCCATCGGAAGCAGCTGGCGGGCTAGACCCGTCATAGACATGAGCTACTGTAGCTTTCTTCAGCAAAGGACAGTCTTTGACCAGATGATCGGTCTTGCGGCAATTGAAGCACGAGCGAGGGTTCTGAGAGCCTTGGCTCGAGCCTTGAGAATTTATCTTCTGTCTCTTCGGAGCTGTGTAGACGTTTGAGTAATGCCCCGGCTTACCACAGTTAAAGCAATTTCCTCTTGGCGGCTTGCCAGTTTGAGGTTTTGAAGATGCTGCTTGGCTTGACTCGCCCTGATTTACAGCAGGCTTGCTCTTTTTTTCGGCTTGGCTTCTAGCGCGATCCTGATCCAGATGCCTTTGATCAAGGTCTTCATAGTTGCATGTCATTTCCACCAGCTCGTTGAATTCCAGCTTGACATGGGCCATGGCCATATCATGATATTGTCGTCTTAACCAAAGGATAAACCTCTTATTTTTGGATTTCGCAGTGGCGACGAGCTCTGGAGCATAGGGTGACAACATTGTAAATTTATTCAGATAATCTTGCACGGAAAGATCCCCCTGTTGGAGATTGGCGAAGTCATCGTGCATTCTTTCTAGAGCTTGTTCTGGGACATATTTCTCCTTAAAGAGTTCTTTAAATCCATCCCATGTTCTCCCAGATTCTCCATTCCCGGCGGTAAGAGATTCCCACCATAATTCAGCTTGTTCCTGCATAAGCCAGGCACCCATAATAGCTTTGTCTTCGTCTCCTAGCCTTAGGCCTTCAAGAATTTTCTCGCATGTTTTGAGCCATGCAAGGGCCTCTATTACAGTGCCAGTCCCCGAGAAGGTCTTGCCTCCTAAGTTCTTATATCTCTTAGCTACGCGGTCAAGCTCGAAGTATTGAGCTGCCCGAGGTTGTATCAAAGGTCCTTCTGGAGCTGGGACTTCTCCCCTTCCTCGGCCTCGGCCGGCACGGCCTCCTCTAGCGGCGGCTGCTCTGGTAGCCATTTGTCAAATTCTATATAAGCAACGGAAAAGTCAGCTAACAGAAATGATATTCTATTGTATAGTTAAGCAGAAAATTTTACGTTAAGATGACGATGGACTGATCAATTGTTTTTGCTATTCTGCTCAGCTCATTCTAGGACTTTGCTAGTCCTATCTCTAATGAGCGACTCGCCTTAGAATACTACTGATTCTATTTTGACGAAGTGTTTAATGTGTTAGACTCCAGAACTAAGGTTAACCAAAGCTCTGATACCAGCTGTGACGATCCCAAAACCCCGTGACACGGTGTTAAGGATAATCATTGGAATATAACACATTAATCATCATTAGCATATCACAGATAATAGCATAAACAGAAAATAGAATAATTTACACACATATGATAGCGGAATCTTATAGATATCATCACATCAGAGAAGCACAGTACAGGATACAACTTAGTGCATAATGATACATAATCAGTCACCATCGCCTGAGGCGGAATCATACATAAAGAGTACACAAAAGGAATATCAGTCTACATCGCCAATGGCGGAATCATAATATAGATACGATAATGGCGGAGAAAATCCAAGTCAGCACGGTGTAGTCAAGCCTCGCCATGAGCCAAAAGGTGCGTCAGAAACATGTAACTAGGCTGCCCGTGTGAAATGAGGGCACCTGAGTTTGCAAGGTGAAACAAACTACGAGTCAGTCATGGGACTGGTATGAGAAATCTACTCAACTTATTAACAACAATAATAAGGAAAATCAAAGGACCACGCCACTTTCGCGGAACGGGATTTCTCCAATGAGTGCTAGTGCATGAGATAAAGTAAACAGATTAAATCTACGCAATGCTTTTTATAAAATGAAGCCACTATAAGACTCAGGTCCCATCACACAATGCAACGCAAGCCGGAGGATAGAGTTTTTACCTTATAATGGCCAAAGATGCTTCATACGAATAAAACAAAAGTGCTTGATACTATTACTAGTGCATATATGTTTCAAAAGCAAATTCAATCATAAATATCAATCCTAGGCGGCATAGCTACCGTCTACTATGTCGCCATACTAGTAATACAATCACATCCGCATATTTCGTATTGGAAATTGGATTCCTTCATGAGTCGAGGCAAGGGGCAAGCTCCTCTCCGATTCGAGACACTCTAGCAAATGCCTCGGGACCGCACACAGCAATCCCCTGGATCCTCCAAGGCCGGTCCTCTCTTACTTTTGAGGATTGACAATTCCTGAACACACGTTTCCCGGTCCTTACAGACCTATAATCGAGGCGCCTTGTATTCCAACAACCACACAGGTGAAAAGTAGATATAAATGTCAGGACTGGGAGGTCACTGACACCACCATAGCTAGAAAGAAACGTCATGCACTCCTTGGGTCCTTCTCCCGTTTTCGACTCATACCGGGGTGCGAGGCTCGCGAATTCACGTTATACAAATAGCTATGTCACACAGACCATGCTTTGATCATCAACCACAAGACTTTGCTTTGCAACAGAAGCCTTGATCATATGCCACTTAGGCGTGCCACACAGGCAATCCACTCCATGCGACTGATTTCTGTCAATGTATAACCTCTGAGCTCGTACGTCTCAGAGAAGGGCGTTAAGCAAGAGAATAAATTCTCCGCCGCCAAACAGATATATATTTAACAGAGATCAATCAACACAGAACAAAATCCAATGTCAGATACACAGTCCATTTACAAGTCCATTCTGGGTCTGAACGAAACCGGAGGCACCAATTCCTCGCATATCCGTACAATCAACAGTATGTTTGGACGGCTACTACTTCAATTCCTTCATGGTAGCTACTCCAATCACGAGCATCAGTAGCACCCATCCATCCAATGTGGAGATCGTCGGTCTTCAGTCGTCTTCGACTCTTCGACTCTTCGACTTCTCAACGTCGATCAATTATTTGAAATGAGATAAACTCGGCCTTTTCAAATAACCCACGTATATTTAGATTTTCAAATCAATTAATCACATGGTTGGACCATTCAACATTCACTTTTCAGTTATTTAGTCATAATTTTCATGTTAAATACATTCAACCATCACATATCAAGCAAACACAACAAAATTGGTTTATTTCCACTCTATATCGTCTATAGTATTTTATAACGATATATCTCCATTTTTATTTAATTTAAAACGGCCATATTTAATTAAACGACGTTTCAGGTCGTGTCGATGCACTGGCGCTGCTTTTCACTAATTTTGTTTTACACATATCTGAAAATCTAACCGTTGGATCTTCACAAATTTTACATCAGTAGGAAGTTCATTTCAAAACGAATCCAACGGTTTCAGTTTTGGGAAAATCCGAAGGTCGGATCTTCCACACTAGCCATTTGAAGTTACGATTTCAATTTACGAACTGCAGCGTTGTTGTTCGATTTAATTTAATTATATTTATATATATATATATATAAATATAATCGTTTACGGCGCTGTTTTTCTTCAGATTTGAATTAAACATTCCAGACAATCCAACCGTCAGATCTTCACAAAGTTGGTGCCGTTGGAAAGATATTTCCAAGGCGAACCAAACGGTTGCGGTTTCGGGAAAATACAATGGTCGGATTTCCCCCACTAGTCGTTTGAAATCACGGTTTCAAAACACGAATTGCACGGCCACGTTTCATTTTAATTCTATTTATATTTATATAAATATACTTCATTCAAAAATTCCTATATCGTTTCCACTTCAATTATTTCACTAACGCTTTTAAATTTCGGAAAATTTCGCCATAATCTCCTTTGTACGGGAGGGTCTGGGAAAATTACCAAATAGCCACACGGGCGTCTCATATCAAAAAGAAAAAGAAAAAGCCAAGCGGCTAGCCAACAGGCTCATAAAATCATCACCCAAACAAAGCGGTAAATGTGTACCTATTTGTCGGGCACAAAATTTTATTTCTCTTCACTAGCCCCTTTTCTTTAACCTGTTCAATAGATATGCATGTACATATATACAATTTCTATCACTTATCACTTTCCATTCAATTTCATATTTGATTTGCTTTGGTTTAAAAACACCATTCATTCTAATGTTGCATGCACAGGCTAAAATCATATCATTAGCTAATTAATGTATATTTCAACTCATGCCCGTTTATTTGAACAAGTGGATATTTTTAACACTTAACATTTCAAAGATGATAATTTTGGCGAACTAAAATATATTTCAACAAATGACTATTTTATTTAGTTCCTATGCATGTTAAAAATAATATTTCTTTCACAAATATTTATTTCAACGTCCGCATATCTTTAGCATATCACACATTTGATAAAAATGATATTTTTATCACTTAACATATTTATTCGACAAATAGATGTTTCAACACTTCATAGTTTCAATAAAAATGTAATTTTTATTGTTCGATCTTTTTATTCAACACATGAACTTTTCCACTACACACACTTCTCAACCAATGAGCATATCCCCACATGGACATTTTATTTATGTTGTTCATATTAGAAAGATGGGATTTTTATTGTTGAAACTATTTATATAAGGCGAATATTTTTCATACTTCATATATATGTAAAAATGTGATTTTTATTGTTTAAACACTTCATTCATTCACAAATGAATCTAATTTTCACACAACACTTTTCAACACACAAATATTTCCACACATGGATATATTTTCAACCTATGGCTTTAATTTCAACGCATGAAAAATAATTTCAACATATGAAAATAATTCTAACACACAAAGATTATTCCAAATTTCGGCAGCATAACGGCAGGGTAGTTAAAACCGGCACCGTCCCTAGTACGGCTCCTCGCTCTACCTTAAAACCTCGCGGTTTTTGACAATGGGGATTCATGCATCTAATTCGCACATAGGCGGCATGTTTATTTTTATTTCCACAAATATTTCCAATTCATTTCAATCACCAATGGGTATTTTTCAACCACAACCAAACAATATCAACCACAAACAATTATTCAACCATTCGTATTTTTCATCCAATATTTCACACCAATTCATCACAATAAATATTGTCCATGGTTTGTGGACGAGGGGAGTATATATATATATATATATAATTGCTATATTTCACTTGCATTTCAACACATATATCAATTATTCTATGCATGTAAAATTCATACTTCGCTTATATAGCTTACACTACGCATGTACATGAGGTATACAACACGTATGTAATTTATATTTCGCTAATATAAATTATACACGACATTTTCCATTCAATTTCACGTTAATTTAGATTTCTCACATTGGTTTTCGGAGCACTAAAAATCGATACGATGTCAGAAAAATCCGCGGCTTCTTCTATTGGGTAGAGAGCTTCCTTGCGGTCCCGAAGTTTCCTGTTTCATCGAATTTCGTCAACACACCAAAAAGATATGATTTTTCAAAGTGTAAAGATCAAAGAAAAACTCACTTTCACGGAGCTTCAAAACTAGGTTTACAGTTTTCGCTAAATCAGTGGCTCGTGGGGACGATTGGGGGTTGGACGTGGAAGATGGAAGAGAGAGCTTCACGGCGCTGGTGGTTTGAGGGGGTGCGGTGGCAGATCAGAGCGGCGGCGGCGCTGGGAATGTCGGGACTTCCTGGCCTCGATTCAGGCGGAGGAGGCGACGAGGGTGGCGATGCTGGGGTCGGATTTGAAGAGGGGGCTGAGACGCGTCGAATGGTGGCGGTGGCGAAGTCTGGAAGCGACTGTGGTGGCAGCGGCGGAGGAGAGAAGGTCAGGAGCGGGTTTCGCCGTTGATCGGGGGGGGGGGGTTTCTTTTTTTTATTTTTAAAATTTATGAAAGGAAAATTCTGATTGGCCGAGGACTATATTAAATTTTTAAATAGTGTTTTCTCAAACGAACTCCTTTTTAAACCCAACTACTGTCGCCCCTAGCTAAATACCCCCGTTCCGGACACAATGGGATATGTTTCGTAGGCCAATTCGACTGTTACAGTCGGTTATTTTTCAAATTAAAGTATAAAACATTTAATTTTCAACTTTCAACGTACATTTCAATTTGCCAGGGCCACAAACTGATTCGAAAAATTCCAGAAAAATAAATCTAGCTATGTTTTGACGCTACGGTCCCAACAAAACCAGTTTCGTCGAATTCTGAGGTCGTTTGAAAAATGGCCATTTTCTGGTCGATCCAATTTAACAGAAATTGACCAATCACATTTTCTTTTGCCACGCTCACATACTAGCTTCAAAAATTATGAAATTTGAAACCTAGCAATAGTTTGACATCCCGGACCCAACAAAAGTGGTTTCGTCGAATTCCGAGGTCGTATGCAAAATTTCAATTTTCCAGGGCTATATATTCCATATACCGACCCTTCTGAAAATTCATTCGGCCATAACTTTTGATTCCCGTTATGAAACTTCAATTTTTCAGATTTGTTGGAAAGGTATTGAATAACAGATTTAAATATTTTTGGTTTCGCTAAAATCCGTTATATTTTCCACCCTGCACAGTCAGTCAAAGTTTGGATTCAAATTCTCAAACTGACTCACTATTTCTAATTCACTATTTTATTGAAATATTCTATTTCAATGGTTCAAATTTCTTTGAAATCACCATTTTAAAATTTTTAAATTGGCTCGTATTTTCCGGGTTATTACACTTATGTTTTGGTCTCAACTTATTTCCTTACTGTCGTGTACTTAGACCGTTTGTATATGCGAGTGCCGGTCCTCACCTAATATTTTAAGCTCTTATGCCTACATTGTCGTTAATGATAATATGATGGCTTTGTCATTCGTTTTTACGGAAGACAATATCTTTTAGGAATCGTTCTTGCTAGTCGGACGATTCTGTTTGATGTTCGTTTCTCGTTGTAGCATTGCAGTGAACTTGCGAAACGACTAATGCTTTGTGAATTTTCTTATTTGTAGCCGCGACCTCATTTTTGGTCGGCCATCTTGTGTTTATTAGGTTGGTATTCAATCGTATTTCCCGTAACTTGGTAGTATATGCTCTTCAGGGATTAGATTTTAAATACACAAAGTTATTACGTTGTTGTTTTTCTTTGGGTGCCCCCATGGGAGGTCTTGGGTTTCAATTTTCGATCCAAGTTCGGTATTGTTTGTTCTGATTTCTCTATAAAAGAAAAGACCTTGTTGGATACCCTCTTTCGACTACTATTTCTGATTTTGTTACCCCTTTCGGCTAGGATTTCTGATTTCATTACCCTCTTTCGGCTAGAATTTTTGATTTTGTTACCCCCTTTCAACTAGGATTTCTTATTTTGTTTTGATCCTTCCCGCACTAGGACTGGTGCTTCCAGCCTAGTTTTTTTATAATCTTTATGCTTTATCCCAGGAGGTGCACACTAATTCTTCTTATCGAGTTTTTGTTCGATTCGAAGAATTCGTGCCCTACACCTAACAAGGTGCCTCTTTTGGGATTGGAAAAGAGATATTTTAAATCCGTGGGACAAATTTAATAGTATCTTTGTACTTTCCTCAAAGCTTGGTGCCAACTCCTTCAATGGATGCTTGCTAAGGATTGGCGTTCTCCATTGTGAAAAGTGCATCTTTTTGACTTGCTATTTGTTTATCATGCTTTTCATTATTTTCCCTAGAGCAGCTTATCTTCTTGAAATGATATGCTTATTTGGCCTGATGTTCCCGATCTTTAAGTTGCTTTGCTTGGAATATGCTTTGGGTAGTTTTCTGTTATGGTTTAATTGGGGAAGAGTGATTGTTCCAACTATGTGTGCTATTAAGAAATTGGCCTCTAGCATGGTCTTACCATCATGTCACTTGGGTCAGCATTTAACTTCTGGTTTATATAACTTTTTTAATACAACATAAGTAAATCATCTGCCAAGAACATCACGAGTAAAAGAGTAGAGTAAAATGACTACTTGATCTTAAGTAATAAAGAAAATTAAAATAACGGAGGCTGTTTTTTCTAAAACCACCGTAATTATGGTGCCAATAACTGATCCTCAAGTAAATGTTGGTCCTGGATCGGTTTGAGCAATCTTCTCACTACTCATTGCACGTAGAGAGTTGGAGTAGTGTTCATAGGCTTGTACAAATTATTGCAAATGATTCTTCCCGACCAGCTCCGCGATTAATGATTTTAGATGCCTACAATCACCTGTGTTGTGCCGAGGTTGGTTATGGAAAAGACAAAACCTTCCCGATCTTAGAGCACTATCTTTACCTTGCATTTGTTTCGGTATCAGATATTTCTCCGTATCCTTGGTTGACATGAAAATATTCTCTATGGTTTCATTGAGGGGAGTGAGCTCAGAATTCCTAAATAATCATTGCTTCTTCTTGGCCCGGTTATCTTTTCTTTCATTGCTTCTCTTCCGACTACCAAAGTTGCATTGTGCACTATCTTTTGTTTTTATCCTGTCACACATCGGGTTCTCTTCAGTGCCCATATATTTTTCAGCTTTACTAAGTATTTGTTCGAGTTTACTTGGCTTCTTTTTCTTAATCCATCGTCCTAACTTGGTCTTTTTACATACGGCCCCTTTAAGGCCATCAGAACCAATCAGGGCTCAGAATTTTCAACTTTAGCCAGTTCTATGTTAAAGTGAGTGAGAAAATCTTTCGTAGAATCTCCTTGTCTTTGTTGTATTTCACTTAACTCCATGACATCCCGGATTCTGGCTGCTTGGAATCTGAATTGCTTACTGAACAATTTGGCCAAGGAAGCAAGTCATCCACAGACTTTGGCGGCAGCTTTGTGAACTGGAGGTAGGCCATCCCTTCTAAATAAGTTGGAAAATATGGGCATTTGATCTCATCGGTGGCACGCACCACATCCATATGCTGATCATATCTGCATAGGAATGCATTGGGGTCGCTTGTTCCTTGATAGGATCGTAGTATTGGAGGCTTGAATTCCTACGGATGTATAGCTATTTTCATTCTTTTTGTGAGTGGAGTCTCAGTAGGAAGAAATTCCCACTACTTGCGATTGTCCACTTGCTTCAAGCTCTTTTTCTCAATTTCACATGCCATTTCTGAAATATGTTCCTGTTCTTTGTTCTGATTCATGGAATCAACACTTTTTTCCTTGCCAACTCCTTGCCCATGCGTGTAATTACAATTTGGAGTAGGGGAATATGGGTTTTCCTTCGAGAGGAATGCCCTTTTCGTAGGATCATCCGATCATCGAGAGGTTGTTCTGTCGGAAGAATTGTACATAGGTGCTTTATCTTTTCCGTGGTCCAAATTGGTATGATATGTGACTTCCAAAACAGATTTTCCCTGTTTTGTGCTTGAAGCAGAGGATTTCGTATCATAAGCTTGGCTTGTTCCTATAGGTAGAAAGTGTGTGGCACTTAGCGTGGTTTTTGCAGTAGCAGCTTGAATAGCGAACATTGACTCAAGTTTCTTCATCATTGCACTGTTTAAGATGGTTATCGGGCTTGTTAGTCCTGCCATTCCTTCTTCCAATTCTCTTTTTGTTACAACAATCTGACTCTTGACCATTCTCCTGTCTCGAAATTAGCGGCGAGGGATGTGACAATATTAGTATTGTCGGCGGGGTCATTAGCTTCGCGGATGGTCTCCTTTAGTGTACCCATGATTTCAAGCAAAATTTCTAAGAAGATCTCGTTGAATTTCCATAGGGATGGAAGCAAATACTGCCCTATGGTGAGAGCCAAATGTTTTCACCAAAAATGGTACAAATACCAAGGGTACAACGAATGTACATCACCTATATAGTTGGAAAATAAGTGGAGCCACACTCAACAGCAATTGAAAGTAAAAATACAGAGGAAACAAAATGAAGACGAGGTTTTCTAGTGGTTCAGCCTTGTGTTAGGCATATATCCACTGTGAATAGGGTTTGCATTATCATGATGATGATTACAAGACATATCAGCTCTTGCTCTTTGTACATCCTTTTATCCACTCAATATAATTTCAAATTTACATACAAATTCCACTAAAATTCATGAGATTCGATGGAAGAATGGACGGATCGATGTTGGAGAAGGACGGATATAATATGGAGGAGTAAGATGTCTTAGATCTTTCACATTTATCAGATTTTGACGGACGCTATAGCCAAATGGATGAAGGATCTTCAGAAGATGATGACGATCATGGCTGAAATTATCTAAGGAATGGCTAAGGATGGAATTTAGCAGCACTTCATGTTGGCTCGAGGTCCCCCCCTTTCTCGGCGGAGGGTGTGTCCTATTTATAGGTGAACCTCCATGGAGATTTGAACTTGAATTCATCTGAGTTGCTCATCCCATTTATTATGAACATGCCACCGCCTGGATGTAGCCAGCTGTCAACAGCTGTTTCCAGCTATCCTGCCAGAGCGACTATAAAGCTGATGTGTGTGTGATTGCTCTAACTGTGGTACTAGTGACAAACCACAGGAAGAACGTGAGTTCAAGGTTGTAATCCATGAGCGGATGTGCGGTCCATGTATGGTTTCGCGGTCGAACTTCTGCGGAATGGGTTGTGCGACTGAAGTCGATTTCCTTCTTTGCCTTATACGATCGATTTCTTTGATATGAGAATAAGTGGCTATCTTGATATGAGCGATCTCTATAGAGTGTGCAGGCCTCACGGTTTTAGGCAGTACCATTATTAATGTGCGACCTCTCTGCATAATCGTGTTGCACCTTATAACTATCCTTTGCTCCCGTATTCGAGCTATAGTCCATGTTTGACTTTGTTGTGCATGAACGATCTTGGTTGAGGCATGCATGTACAAATCTTGTGAATGCTCATCCTATGGTTCTATTGCGGACTTAATTGTTCGATGCGAATATGATCCTTAAGGGATAAACACATGGCACACAGGCAATTCATTCCATGCGACAGATATCCATCAATATATGACCTCTAAGCCCATACGTATCAAATAACGGTGTTAAGCAAGAGAATAAATTCTCCGCCACCAAACATATATATATATATATATCATAGAAATCGATCAACACAAAATAAAATCCAATGTCAGACACACATCCATTTACAAGTTCGTTCTAGGTCTAAACAAAACCGGAGGCACCTTATTCCTTGTCCAATATGTCCAATATCACGTTGATCTCCAAGTACGTCTAGACGATCACCACTTATTACCTTATCTTGGGTGTACAGCCCAATCAAGGCATATGTTGGATTCCATATTCGAATAATATTATAAATGGAATAACGACAAAGCCTTTTAAATTCTATATATAGTAACAGTCTTCCTCCACAGAAGCTCACTTCAATTATTACCAAATCTTATTTTATTAAATTGGAAAACTTTATTTTTGGAAAATTTCCATTAAATCTTGCTAAAAGATTTATATATTCCAAATCACATTTCACTGTTAATCGGGTTAAAGAACGAATTTCGGTAAAAGCACAGTTCACAATAAACCCAATTCACATTCCATTTTATTCCAATTACTAAATATAATCGGAAACTCTAATAATCTTAATTAAAAATTTATTCCTTTCACACGATGTTTATGAACAGTGTTACCGAATACACAATTCACTACAAACCCAAAATCCACTTTGATATTAAATATAATGCTCTAAACAGAAATTATATCGACTTACATTCAATATCAAATTCTGAAACAAACACATATCATATGGGTAATAATGATATATATTTATCTTTCACATTCCTTCACAATAGTCACGGAATCCAATATCGAAATCTCCCGAAGATGATTTTTATTAAATCCATTCCAATTCTTACGTTGGAATTTTTTTGGTTATATTCAAACCATTTCAATCCAATTTATTTGTTCAAAAATATTGGATAATTATTTCTAGTTGATAACTAGTTCATTTCGATAAAAATATATTTTTTATCTTTTCAAACTAGGAATTTTTCATCCAAATTCTTTCCAAATCATATATTATGATTTTACACAAATTATTAATATATGTAATAATTTTATCAAGGCCCGTATAGTCGGTTTCCAATAACGGCCACCGAACTGCATCCATAATGACCTTTTTCAAATTTTATTTGTACATAATTCCAAATCCAACCATTAGATTTCAAATTTCATATATTCATTAGAAAGATCTTTCCGATACAAACCCAATGGTTATAGCTTTCGGAGAATCCGACGGTCGGATCCCTCGTAATGTCAATTCGAAGTCAATGGTTGAAATTCGCGAACGGTCGCGGCGCTATCTATTCAAGCCATTAATATAAATATAATATATATTTCGTTCAAAATGTATTTTATTATTTCGTTTTTAAAAAAAATATTCCCACTTTCATTTCAATTTTAAATCAAAACTGAATACTCCTTACCGTCATAATATTTTCAAAATATCAGATTTTGAAATCATTTCATTTTCAATATTCATTACAAAAATGAATAAAATCGATATAAAAATCGTTCGTGTTAAAATGGCGCATACCTAATCAACATGGCTTCACATATTTCAATATTTTCATATCTATCCAAAATGGACATAAAATTAACATTTTAATCCTTTACTGAATATTATTTTAAAATATTCGTTATTCCTGAAATGGAATCAGACACAATCAATTACCATATAATGTTATTTATATGAATTTCATACAACACATGTACACAACAATAATGATACACAATCAACCATCATTTAGAGTGCATTACACAACTGCATAAGCATTAAATGTAAATAATAAACCCTTACGACTATTTGTCAACCAATCAATTGACATACAACTAAGCAATTGGGATTAGTGTATGTTAAGTATCATCCCAATACCTGTGCCGGTTTCAACCAACAAATATTGAATATTATTTGAGCAGCTGGGCGATGTAAAATTCTGCATTTATATCAGTTTGTATTTGAATATTTAAATAATACTGAATTCGTAATATAAGTGGATTTATATATTAATTAAAACGAAGTTGAACGTATAAGAATATATATTAAATATAATCGAGTCGGTAATATCGCGGTAGTTCGTAATTTAACGTTCTGAACTTCAACTGAGTGTACAGGACCCGTTGTTAGTCGTATTTCTTCGAAACAAGAGACATTAGAATCTGTTGAACTGTATTTTTCTAATGGAAGTGAAAAACCAAGATTTTGTGTTGAAGATTGTGAGTTATGTCCAAATCAAATTTCCAAATAATTGCTGTGGAATCGTTAATCGACCATATCGGTTTATTCGATGTAACTAGATATCGGATACGTATTAGGAAAAGGTTCTTTTGAGGCGTAGTGAAAATTTAATTTTTAGAATCTTACTGTAATTTTTAATTAATTAAATATGCAACTTTTATTTGGAGTATTTTGCACCCTGTAACAGCATTTCGGGGCTTCACGGAATAAGTTAACCTACCGGTATTATTATATTTTTGGGATCGTTACACCTCGCTGGACACGACTGTAATCTTACTTCTGTCTGTAGTGGCTCCGACATGGACAGAAATTTTTATATCAAGATACGCTAAACCTTATAATTTTAAACTGAACATAATGATCTAATTGAATATATATATGAATACACTCGGGTACTATTGATGCACTGTCACCATCCCTAGTCTATTACCACCTAAAGATAGAGTACCCATTCCCTGTACATTAAATAAATTGTCACCGCCCCTTCTTGGTAATGTTGTTGTCTCTTTTGCTTAACTATGAAGTAAAATTTAGTCTTTTTAATTTGCACAGAAGCCTACCTTCCTTGCATACGCCCTTCTTTCCCATTCCTTAAGCCGTAAATCTCTCCTATATCTATTAAACAATACACCTCACATGCTAAGGTACTACAAGCCCATACTGCCTACTATAAACACTACAAACCTATATACACCTATTACTTAACCATTAAGTATCAATACCCTATATGAACACAAGAGAGATTTCTATTCTGCTTCAGGGAAAGAACACTTCAAAAGTCTGATGGCCTCAAATATATATAAATTCAACAAATTTAATCTCACTTGAAAACATAAGTTGGAGCTCTTTGGTTCACAGTAGCATGATGGGATCTCTTCCCTTCTGGACCAAGTTCGAACGTGAAATTGTAGTTGGAGTTTGTGGAGCGGCCATTTTCACCAAGGTTTCTGCTTGATACGTCCTATTTTCGAAAAAACCGGAAAAATCCAACCAAAACCATGCTTTCCTATAATTGCCCACATTTCAGCATGGTTCTGGGGAGATTTGGCCAGTTTTCGGAAAAACTGGTAAAACCCAACCAAAACCAAACTTTTCCGAGATCGCAACAAAAATATTTTTAAAAATTTTGGTGTGGGCACTTCCATCGAAAAAAATTTCAAAATTTTTTTTTTAATTTTTTTTAAATATTTAAAATTAATATTTCTATATATTTAAAAGAAAAAATCTCCGAAAAATCCACACAAAAAATTTTTGTTGATCGACCAACGTTTCAGCTTGCGTTTTGCCTGATCCACTTTGTTCGAACTTAAGATACATATGAATACATATGAATATACATATGAATACACATCAAATTGAATATACATATCAAATTGGATGTACATATGAATACACTCGGGTACTATTGATGCACTATCACCATCCCTAGTCTATTACCACCTAAAGATAGAGTACCCATTCCCTATACACTAAATGAATTGTCACCGCCCCTTCTTGGTAATGCTGCTGTCTCTTTTGCTTAACTATGAAGTAAAATTTATAGTCTTTTTAACTAGCACAGAAGCCTACCTTCCTTGCATACGCCCTTCTTTCCCATTCCTTAAGCCGTAAGTCTCTCCTGTATCTATTAAACAACACACCTCACATGCTAAGGTACTACAAACCCATACCGCCTACTATAAACACTACAAACCTATATACACCTGTTACTTAACCATTAAGTATCAATACCCTATATAAACATATGAGAGACTTTTGTTCTGCCTCAGGGAAAGAACACTTCAAAAGTCTGATGGCCTCAAATATATATAAATTCAACAAATTTAATCTCAGTTGAAAACATAAGTTGGAGCTCTTTTGTTCACAGTAGCACGATGGGATCTCTTCCCTTTTGGACCAAGTTCTAATGTGAAATTGCAGTTGGAGTTTGTAGAGCTGATGTCGATTCTACGGTGTCGAGTAAAAAGGACGGCTATGCGGAATACTGGGGAGGAGCATCATCGGGTCTACACTATCCATAGTGGACTATGCTCACGTGTTTGTTGAGCTTGAGTGGCTTCCTATTCACAGTCAGGTTTTTCCAAGGGAGAAAGGGGAATGATGCATGATGATTGCACTAGAACGCAAGGTAGGAGGAGAAGTTATGGTAAGGGTTAGTGTTAGTCTTTTTGGTCCGAAGTGAGCTTACAAAGGATCTTGCGATGGTTATGAAGCTGCAATTATCTAAATAGACGATAATCCTAATGGTTAACAAAAGATCTTGTAATTTTATTCAACATTATGTTGATTTACTAAATAGACGATACCTATTAAGAAAATAGCAACGGTCGACCATAAACCCATTTTTGTTTTGAAATTGATAGGCCGTCAGGCAAATCAACTAAGATAATTATAAATATATTATTTTTATAATTTAAGCGAAGTTTAAATTATAATAGAAATTCTATTATAAACTGGTATTTTATAGTTCATTTTATAAAGTAAATATAAGTGATTATTTAGTTAAAGAAGTATGAAGCTGTAATTATCCGAAAGTAAACAATTTGGATAATTAATTTAAAGCAAACAGTTAAGAAATATTATTAAATTAATTATATTAATCTAATGGTAAGAAGTAATTAAAATCAGTTAACGAATTAACTAATTGTAATGAAGTTGATAAAAAAATGTTTATTTAGAAAATGATTATTAGAATAATTGGTCTTCAATTAATCTAATGAAAATAAATTAATCAAAAATTAATGAGATTTTATTACCTTTTTAATTAGTGAAGTTTAATAATATTGAACTAATATAATTAGTATTATTCATTTATAATGAAGTAAACTGTTTTACTTCAGCAAATGATCATGTTAATCCCTATTTGATTAAAGTAATGGGTTCTTAAATGGATTCCATTTAAGATAATATTAAGTTTTAATTGAATTGGGTATAATAATTCGAATAAGAAGTAAATTTTCCAAAAAGACAAAGAACGTGATCGATTTTTGATAAGAGAAGTTTAAAAGAAAAATGTTAAGGGAGATGAAGTGAAGAGTTAATGACCAATGTAAATAATTATAAACAACCGAGTGTTCAAATAAGTATATGGCTTCACAAACCCATATTTAAAATAAAGCAAGAAATACGGCTAAATAAATATTATTAGTAACAAGGAGTTTAGAGTTACGAGCTAATATCTTTTCTAAGGTAAGAACGTTGTCGATCAAGGTCTAAGAGGTAAATAAAATACCCCAACTTGAACAGCTTCACTATTTTCGAGGAATATTATCAGTTTGTAACGGGAAAAGAGATGTCAAAATTACTTACAAAAGGAATATAGTAGCGTATTGCAAGTCTTAGAACTATAGCGACAAAATAACGTTGTTTCCTAGGCTTAAGCATGACTGTTATGTAGAGATAAGTTATAAAGGGGAATATTACAGCGTATGAAAACTTTTTGAACTATAACGACAGACTAGCGCTGTTGACCAAGCTTAAGCGTGATTTTTATATATAGCACTACTCCCTAGGTAATTTAAACAGTTTGGTTTGAAATGCACTTATTTGGAAGTAATAAATAACGATGTTTGTCCAAAGAAAGTACATGAATATGTTTAGAAAGAGAAATTGGAGAATCGTGTTAGAAAAGGATGACAGCATTTCGATGTTCGAAATGTGATTAAAAATTAACCATTAGGATTTGGAAAAAGAATTCGACAATGTCGAATGTATTAGAAGTAAATTATTTTTAGGAATTATAATCTGATAGGATAGTTAATATTTAGGTTTAAACCAATAAATTATAGATGTTAGATCCAAAATTGATTCTAACACCCAAGTTGTTCAATTATGAAGAAATTAATATCAGGAAAAATGCTAGAAAATCAGAAAAGACACAAGATTTATAGTGGTTCAGTGTTAATGAGCCTACGTCCAATTTATATCAATGATTATACTTAAAATCAGAGTACAATCGATGGTTTATCCCTCAATCGCACTCTTACAATGTTGAATTCACTCAATAATTTTGAAACAACTCTGAATAATAATGGAGGTGAGATAATGCTGGATACTGAACTCAGAATTGCCGAAAAGATCCAAAAAATGCCAAGTTCTGGGCTATTTAAAGATGATTTACTCAGGCAGATCATGGTCATACGTGGCACACATCTCGAGAATCTCGGACTGGTCCGTGGCTTGATGGAGAATTGGTCAATATGACAGTTATGGACAGGTGTCACAGGATTCGACGTTTGCGGATCGTGGTGGACTTGGTCTTGGCCATCTCCTTGTCTTCTGGACTTGGATTGGATCGTACAGAAGAGGAAAGTGTGGATAGGATGGAGTTGCTGTGGACGGACTGGGTCGGATCGCATCGGGCTGAGATGAGTGGTTCACATCGGATCAGATCGGGCTAGCGGGGGGCAATCGCGGTCGGGTCCAGGGCTTCAAGCAAAGCTTCATCTTGAATTTGTGTTTGAATCTTGGTGGCTTGGTCCAAAAGCTAGCCAAAATTTTGCCCCCTCGAAGTATGTTTTATCAAGGATGGAACATGCTTCGAAATTCCGGACTCATCTTCTCATGGAGCGATGGGAATCAAAGGTTGTGTCTGTCTGAAAAGTCATATCGCTTCAAAAAAGTTGCATCCTTTGACTGGTATAAAGACTACCAATTATTTCCTTGCTCCTCAGGTAATTTCCATTTTCTAGACTCCAGGAGATATCATTATTAAATCACCAAGTAAGTCTCAAATCTTTTTGTAAAAAAAGTATTTATTTTATTTTATATCTCTGTAAACTTGAAACTCTATCTTCTCGATTTACGAATCACGTTGGGGCTCGGATCATCACTTTACACTACGGATCGCAACATGACCGCAATAGGACCATTGTCAGGGAGGATATTTTCTAGGACCGCAATAGGAATCCCTAAGCGCTCCGTGGCCCATTAGGCCCAGTGGATCGAGTGAGACAGAAAAGGGAATACGAGCGGTCAGCAATTCACCTTTATAAACCGATCTCTTCTCTTTTTTCCCTTTCTTCTTCGTTCATTGTCGCGCCTCCAGTTCTTTTGAGAAAAACCCTATTTTTTAATTCTCCTAAACCCCAATTATTTCCTAATTTTTTGAAAGGTAATTATATTTGAAATATTTTCATGCGATTCTATCCTCGTTTTTCTTGGGTTCCCAATGGCCTGAGAGGAGAGAACGGCGAAGTTTTGTGGTGTTCGAGGCTTTGGAGGTCGATAAGGCGCCATGGGTTTTGCTATGTGAGTTCAGATATGGAGAGGAGAAAAAAGGAGAAAGAAGGAGGGCGTTAGGTCGGTTCGTGGGCGAGGCTTCGGATCGGGTCGAGGAGTGTTGGCTCGTGGGGACGCGAGTAGGCGCGGATTGGGAGGCTCTTACCATGAGCCAATGGATCGCTGTGCCCAACCCACGAGTCAACATTTCATTACCGATTCAGCTCACAAGAGATCCGCACCTGGCATCACGACCCAATCCGTTCCCAGAAGCCAAGCTGAGGGTTATGACCTAGTCATTCACGATACATAGACATACCATGATCCGATCCCTGCTGCACGATCCCGCTTGATGAACTTGTTTAGTAAACAATGTGACCTAACTCTGATATATCGAAGGACAGTTAGGCTAGAGCCCTTAAGAGA
The DNA here is from genome assembly GCA_030737875.1 of Allium sativum. Classification (NCBI taxonomy): domain Eukaryota; kingdom Viridiplantae; phylum Streptophyta; class Magnoliopsida; order Asparagales; family Amaryllidaceae; genus Allium; species Allium sativum. The sequence goes on along the minus strand of CM060915.1, from coordinate 190,616,185 downwards.
TCCTTCTGGAGTGAATGACAACATAATTTGACTGCTGTTGACGACTAATCCTTCGATGATCTTGTCAACTTTTATGCTTTTCTTTAATGCATGCACAGGCACACACTTGAACTTGCACACACTTGCACTTGCACACACGGGGAACGGGTAACTGTATTCTAATCTCTCATATTTGCTCACCAAAACAGCAATGTCGGATAATCCTTCTCTTGAAAGATCTGAAACAGAGGTGGACCCGGAGGTGTCGGAACACCACGATCCCGATGTTCCTTCAATTAACCCAGAGGATGAGGATTCTGAATCCGAATATGAGGCTGAGACAGAGTCAAATTCATCTGAGAGTATCCCGCTAGAGGAGGAGTTCGAAGTGGATGACCGAGCTCCCGATGAGATTCCCGGCATTCTTTACCCTCCAAACTAGATGACATAAAACTTAATAAAATTTGTTTGAAACACGGGATCCCATGAGACGATGTGAAAACACCCGAAAGCGGAGATAGACCTCATCTTGCTCCGGAATGGTACATGGCAATCAGCCGACTCATGTGCTGGGTAGGCGCTATTGCTCCGTTTCCTCCAATCGTCATTGAAACCTTAAGACGATTGTGTAGTGCCCCTATGAAGCTTCATCCCAATGCTTATGCAGCCTTGTACACTTTATATGTCGCGTATGCAGATGTTCTGCAAACTAGGCTTACTTTTAAAGACTTGAAATTCTACTATCTTTTCAAGCCCCATTCCACAGTGACCCCAAATTTTTCTTTCTTTGAATCGGTGGCCAACAGGAAGGTTATGTCCGATGGTTACAGCAATATAAGGGATCCCAAAGCTGATTGGTTTTACATAAAACACCAGGCTGGGTGCGCGAGGAGGTGGCTCAAATCTAGTAAGTTTCGAGCCTCTAGATACATGACTGAACTACATAATAAAAGTATTAACATGTTTCCTTTTCCGTTGCACAGATCACACATTCCCTAAGACAGAAGGCTCGTTGTATAACGATCGATTATCCCGTCTCCTAAAAAGCAAGTCGGACTTCTTGAGAATCAAGAAATGTATTATTGACGAAAACCTTCACAAATGTCATCTTTTAAACATAAGATTCAGACTTGGCGTGGGTGGCAAACCTTACAAGTATGTGCCCCCAGCTGAAAGAGATGGAACATCTCAAGCTGCAGAGACGACTACTCTTCGCAAGAGTCCTTCGCCGATGATTAATCAGGACGGCGAAGATTTAAACGTGTATAAAGGAGATGAGGGACGAGCTGATAAATCAAAGGAGGTTGCAACCTCCTGGGGACAGTCTCCACTGAGGACTTCATCGCCAGTTGAGTCTGCCGCTCACGACGAATTAATGGAGGAACAGATTTTCAGTGAATTAAGTAACATTCCTTTGCCAAATGATATCTTTACCCAAGAATATTTCGGAGGGGAACCAATCTTTCCCCTTTCCGAAGAAACAGGTGCTCCGGTTGGGAAAAAATGAGTTACCCAAATGAGCCTAACTTCGGGCCCTGGTGTGTTTTTTTAAAATAAGGGGATTCCACGGGATGCACCAAACACGTGCACCATTTATCATAACACTCTTTTGCTACTGTGGTTCACAGTTCTAACGCGCTCTTGTTTTCTTTGCAGAATGAATATCTCTGAAACGATCTTATTCCTACTGTTCCCTTTGCGAGGGCACACGAAGCCTCCATCTGGAACCTGAGCACACTCGTAGCGATAGTCGGGGAAGGGATTGCCGTTGACCCTGGGATTCTCATCAATCTTATCCTACACGACCTCGATCTCCACCGAAGCAAAGTTATGGAAAGCCACCTAGTCGTCCAATGCCACCAGCTGGGGGGAAGCAACTTCCTAGAGATTTAACCCCTCTAAAAAGCACTCCTTCTCATACCCAATATTCTAATAAACATGCTGAACCGAAGGACAGGGAAAAAGATGTAGGCAGGATTATAGAGAAGGTGAAGATAGTCCCTACTTCCTCTGGTGAGCGTGGTATGGACACTACTGCTGCAAGGGATGTTTCCCCCAGTTCTGAGATCACAGCCAGGTTGGAACGTTTATGAAAACAGTTTCCCGACATCTACTTTGAGAGTATGGTGTTCGTCCCAGATCTGGAACTGGTCCCCGAGGATTAGGACATAGTGGTGATAGGGTATGTGTCCCATGCAGCTAAACAATACGGGGTAATGAAGAAGCATGCGGCTACACTCTCTTCTATCATCCGCCGGATGGAGACGGATGCAGCTAGGGCAAGAGTAAAGATTGACAATGATGCTAGGGCCAGGTGCAAAATGGAAAAAGAACTGGAGGATGCATAGGCCCAACAAGATTTAGCTCGGCGAGACGTAGACAATTATATAAGGCTGAGTTGGAAAGCACCAGGGAGCGTTTTCGCAATGAGCTTGACTTAAATAGCCATGAAGGAGTGGCCCTGAGAAAAGAAGGGGAGGATCTCAGGGCGGTTAACACCGAACTTAAGATAGTTCAGTATCGCTTTTCTGCTGAGAAAGAGGCTTGGGAGAAAGAAAAGGTGAGCTTAAAAAATGACCTTGCCCTTGCCAAGAAGGAGAAGGAGATCCTAAATGATCAACTTGCTCAAGTTGAGGTGCAGGTAGCTGTCGTCGAAAGCAATGCCAATAACGATCTTGAGTCAGCGGCTGCTGTGGCTGATAAGCTTGCCGAAAAAGAGAAGGATATGAACAACTTTGAGGGATTGTTGTTCGATTTCTTTTGTCGAGTTATCAAGCATCGGGATATCTCTTGGTTTCCCGACTCCCATGTTACCTTGGCCAATATATGGGATGCTATTGTCGAGGGTGAGAAGCGGCGAATGGGGGTCGACGAAATTGATGAGCACCAACTGATGCAAACTTTTCTTAGAGGTGAAGAGCCTGCGGCTTTGGAGGAAGGTAGATGCCTTATCCACAAAGAAATGGAGAAGGAGAATTGCAGGCTCAAGGGTAAGGATAAAATTGACAAGAGCTCGAGCTCGGTGGTAGAGCCCAAAACCTCCGAAGTGGAGCGATATAACCCGATGATCCATTGATCCCCCTAGTACCTACTCCTCGGAATGTCGGGACCACCAGTACAAGTTTGGGAGATGGGTTTGCCGAAGGTATTTCCACATTTCCTCCACAGTTCATTAAAGCAATCGTAACTCGTCGTCGTCCCATGGGACAGACAACTGACATGGCCACATCTCCTCCCAATTTGCTAACCCTTATTTCTAATGGTGTAGGTACTAAGGTGGTCGAAAGGGTGTAGAGGAGAGGGCAGAGGCTGAGAGGGTTGAGATTCCCCCAAGTTCTGGTATCGAAGCTTCTGAGGTGTCAAAGCAAACCGGGGGCTCAACCGGTGATAGAGTTACAGTAGCACCCACGGAGTCTAGCACTGGCGCTCCCGCAGACACCGAGATCATTGCTGCTTTGGGTGACACATATAGCGGTCATGGAGATGAGGAAGAGGAGATAGAAATCATCGACAAGGCCAAGGGTGATGATAGCGAAACAATGGCTGGCATACAGGCTAGGAAGGAGAAGCAGCTGGCTCTTAAGAGGGAGGAACAGAAGTCTGTGTTCGTGACTCTTATTTCTGAAATCGACCCCAAGACCGAGGTGGTTATAAAATTCTCTTCTAGGTTGATAACTTCATAGCTTGCCTCCGAGCCCTCCAGTCCTTTCCCGGAGCCCCTTGTCGACAAGAGGAAGAGGAAGAAAAGTGACCGCTCCGGTACTGATAAAGAGGAGTTAGAAAAGCAGAAGAAGGACAAGAAATCAAAACCATCTCCCAAGTGCAAATAGAATGCAGCTGTTGGCTCACGTTTTACTTTTAGAATTTCTTTTTAGCCAAAAGATGTAGTCGTGAGATTGGCGCTCACTTTTTGCTTAGTTTCGTGCTTTTTGTATATCCATTTCCACTAAATAAGGACCTATTTCTTTTGCATCACAGTGTTCTTGCAAATTCATCTTGTTAGAAGAGTTTAAGTAATCATAATTGAAGCTTTCATAGTTAAATGTTAAAGTTGTAAGTAAAGATCATTAATCATAACAAAATAAATCATCGGTAAATACATGTGTTGAGTAATTGGATAGTAAGGCACGTATACATTCCTATTTGATCGTTGTCGTAGTGCCTAGCTAGGGCATGTTGTCGATCGATTAGAATTATATTCGTACTACCCTGATTTTTCCATGGGGTAATGGTTCTTGCGATGCAAAGTCTCTTGCGCTTTTATACTCTCCTGATCCTTCAGCGGGTTAGAGTTTTCGTGGCACTAAGTCTCTAGAGCCTTTATACTCTCACAATCCTTCAGCGGGTAAGAGTTTGAGCTCGATTTTTGGTCTGCTCACCGATCCTTCAGCGGGGCAGTAGTTCTGGGAGCTCTAAGTCTCCCACGCCTTTATACTCTCCCGATCCTTCAGCGGGTTAGAGTGTTGTCAAGGCGGATTTATCATGGTGCACCTTCACGCCTTGGGGACGTTATCTCCGCGTCCTTTATAATCTCTCCCTGATCTCGGGAGTTAGAATGCAAGTTATAGTGCGATGTACCTCGTTGCACCTTTTTGGAGCTTTATTTATCGTGAACTTTCCGATCCACTGGACGGCATTTTGAATTGGTTGTTTCTAGATTACTGCATAAACTTAAAACAATTCTCGAAATGGTAACATTATATATATATATATATATATATATATATATATATATATATATATATATTAATCAAGACAAAAGAGTAAATAAGAAATGGTGTAGTAAAGGTAAATGACACACAATATTTTTATAGTGGTTCGGTCGAATCATGACCTACGTCCACTTTATAATCTTTTATTCAAATAACCAGATTGTTCTAGGCAAGTCGAGGCTTTTTACATGGTTCTAAAACTAAAAGAATATAACTGACACTTTTTATGTTAGGTAAAGTTGCAAATGCTGGGCATTCCACACTTTGGGGATTTCTTCTCCATCTACGGTCGCTAGCTTGAAGGTTCCATTATCAAGCCTTCGTAAGATGGAGTACGGTCCTTCCCATTTCGGGCCCATATGCACCGGGGGCGGAAAGACACGTTTCAGAACCAAATCTCTGGGTTTGAAGGTGCGAGCTCGGACTCTTCTGTTGTAGTACCGAGCTACTTGTTGTTTGTGCCTCAGGGCACATAAATCGGCTTCGTCCCTTTTTTCCTCCATCATGTCCAGGGATTCAAGCAGCAACTCATTGTTGATCATCGGGTCGTAATAAATGGTGCGATGGGATGGTACCTCTAACTCGACCGGAATAACTGCTTCGGCTCCGAAAGCTAGGGAAAACGGGGTGTGACCCATTGCCGACTTGTACGTCGTTCTATAGGCCCATAGTGCCAGGGGCAGTTCATCGACCCACATAGCTTTGGCCCTCTTCAACCTTTTCTTCAGAATGGATTTGTTCACCTTATTTGCCGCTTCAACTTGTCCGTTCGATTGCAGATGTGCCACAGAGGTGTACCTTTTCTAAATGTGATACTTCTGACAGAAATCTCAAAACTCCGTGCTGTCGAATTAGGTCCCATTGTTGGTTATGATGACTTTTGGAATCCCAAACCGACAGATGATGTTCTTAACGACAAAGGTGATCACTCATTTGGTCGTAATCGTGGTCAAAGGCTCTACTTCTACCCATTTAGTAAAATAATCCACGGCAACAATAGCGAACTTTGCTCCTCCCTTTGCTATGGGGAGGCTTCCAATGATATCGATTCCCGACATAGCGAAAGGCCACGGGCTTATCATTGTCTTCAACTTGTTGGGTGACACCCTATGGATTTTGTAGAACTTCTGGCAAGCATCACAACGTCTTGCATACTTGGCTGCATCCTTGTTTATATTGGGCCAAAAATAGCCGTATCACAGTATCTTCTTTGCCAATGTTTGCCCTCCTTTATGGTCGCCACACTCACCTTCATGGACTTCCTTCAGCACACGCTTGATGTCGTCATGAGCAATGCACCGGAGAAGAGTCATCGAGAAAACTTGTCGGTACAAGACTCCGCCTTGCAACACATATCGGGAAGCCTTCCGTATGACCGCGTGCCTCTCGCTTTTCTTATTTGGGAGTGTTCCATTCATTAAGACATTCTTCAAGGGGGTCATCCATGACTCCCTTTCAGGTTAAATTTCCAGTACCTGATCAACTTCCATCTGATCCACACCGGGGAATCGTAATACTTCAATCGGGACTAGCTCCGTATGTTCTAGATTATCGGAACTAGCCATTTTTGCTAACATGTCCACTCTTTGATTTTCTACTCGAGGAATGTGAGATATACTATGGTGCCCAAAACCACCCAATAATGTTCTTACTTTTTCCAAATATGATATCAACCTTGGACTCTTAGCTTGAAATTTTTCATTAACTTGGTTCGCAACCAAATTGGAGTCACAGAAGATGTCTAGCTTTGTTACCCCTTGTTCCTTTGCAAGCTTCAATCCGGCAATCAGATCTTCATACTCGGAATCATTATTGGTCGCATGGAACTCCAATCTAAGGGCGTAGTATATTATCCGTTTTCTCTGGGGTTTCAAGGATCACTCCGGCCCCTGATCGTCTGTCATTTTTAGCTTCGTCATTATACAGTTTCGAAGCATTAGGGTCAAGGAGTAACATTGGCAGATCGTCTTAGTTCCAGCATCATCTTCTGGGATGGTAAATTCTGTTATAAAGTCTGCGAGTGCCTGCCCTCTTTTCGACCTCCGAGGTTGGAAGTTCAGGTCGAATTGACTCAGTTCGATGTTCCTTTTGAGCAATCTTCCCAATGCCTCTGACTTCGGCAAGACTTGCTTAAGTTGATGATCTATATAAAAAGTAATGGGATGAGCTTGGAAATAGTGAGAAGCTTCCTAGATGCAATCAGCAAACTGTACGCGAGCTTTTCTATCTTTGGGTAATTTCGTTCTACGGCTGCCAATTTCTTGCTCAAATAGTACATTGGTCTTTGCACCTTGTCCTCTTCTCTTACCAAAGCTGAACTGATCGCGTGGGATGACACTGCCAGATATACGAATAAATCCTCACGATCCACAGGTTTAGACAGTATCGGGGGTCTTTCCTGATGATTCAACAGATTTTGGAAAGCTTCTACAAATTCAGGAGTCCATTTAAAGTTGTGCTTGCCTCGCTTTATTAATTTGAAGAACGGGATGCATTTATCTGTAGCTTTCGAAATAAATCTACTTAGCGCTGCCACTTTTCCAGCAAGGCTTTGCCCATCTTTAATCTTCTTTGGTTGTTGGATATTTCGGATTGCTGCAATTTAGTCTGGATTAATCTCGATTCCACATGAGCTTACAATGAACCCGAGGAATTTTCCAATGCTACCCAAACAAGCATTTCAAAGGATTCAATTTCATCCCATATTTTCGGAGAATTTGAAACATCTCTGCCAAATCGTTGGTTTGATCGGACGGCTGTCTGGATTTTACCAACATATCGTCGACGTATACCTCCATCGTTTTCCCAAACTGGTTGTAGAACATCCTATTCACCAACCGCAGATATGTTGCACCGGCATTTTTCAGACCGAAAGGCATTACCACGTAGTTATATAACCCCAAATCTGTAATAATGCTGGTATGCTCTTGGTCTTGGACATGCATAGGGATCTGATTATATCCTGACTAGGCATCCATAAAGGAAAGGAGTTCATGACCTGCAGTTGAATCTACCAATTGATCGATTTTGGGCAACGGGAAACTATCCTTTGGACAAGCTTTGTTTAAATCAGAGAAATCGATACACGTTCGCCACATTCCATTGGCCTTTTCTACCAACACTGGATTTGAAATCCAGTCATGGTACATCGAATCTTTAATGAATCCATTACTCTTTAGTTTCTCGATTTCTTCTTTTAATGCGGCAGACCTTTCTGGACCCAGCATTCACCTTTTCTTCTTGACAGGAGGATGTTTTGGGTTAATGCTTAGTGAATGACTCATAACCGAGGGAGATATCCCACACATGTCTGCATGGGTCACGGAAAATACATCCAAGTTAGTTTTTAGGGACTTTATTATTTCCTTGGCCCGATAGGGATCCAAGTGCGATCCAATCTTTTGGACCATCTCTGGGTCACTATCGTCGATCGGTATATCCACAGTTGCTTCATTGGGAGTTGCCATTCTGCCCCCATGCTCTTGATCCTCTCTGGGATCTATGTCCTCGGGCAACTCTCCGGGCGACCCTCCCAAAGGTACTTCCTTTTGTTCCTATGACGATTCCTCCCTTGGAGGGGACGAGCCACCTTTCACTTCTATATCCCTTCCTTTGCGGAGTAGTTTTAACTCTGCAATGTAGCATGCTCGCGCCATAACTTGATCTCCTCTAACAATACCCACACCGGAATCCGTGGGAAATTTCAACAATAAGCACCAGGGTGCAATACAGGCCCTGAATTTGGCTAGGGCCGGTTGGCCCAAGAAAGCATTGTATGGCGATTTAATATCAAAGATCACGAAGGGGAGGATGCTCACTCTCTGGTGTTCTGCTTCCCCAAGGTTGACTGATAATTCCACGTACCCTATTGGAATGGTTGAGGCCCCATTAAACCCACGTATCCAACCTTCACATGGCTTTATATCCTTCGGTTTGAGTTTTATTTTGGTCGAAAGTTTTCTTGAACAAAATGTTAAAGGAACTCCCATTATCTACCAAAACTTTATGAACTATCACTGGGCCAATGGTGTCGGTGATCACCAACGGATCTTCATTTGGGGAGTGTACTCCAATACTGTCTCATTTGCGAAATATGACGTCATCGGACATCGTCTTTTGTTGCTTAATCGGAGCGCTATCCTCGGGGTTACTGCACTCTCCCACTTCGAAATGCTATTTAGCTGCATTTATATATTGATCCATAGCTCTGAAACTATGCCCCGCTAGGTGGGGCCCACCAATTATGGTATTGATAACTATATTTTCCCCTTTTTGCTGAGCCGTTGGTTTGGCAGGAGGTTGGCTTTGGTTTGGGGCTTGTACGACTTGCCCCTATCCCTGGAAATCACCTTAAACTCATCAAGCTTCCCTTCTCGGAGCAGCCTTTCAACCACGTCTCTCAAGTGACGACATTCGTTTGTGAAATGACCGTGGATCTAATGGGAAAGACAAAATTTCCCATTTCATGCTCTTTCTCCATTGAATCTCTTGGATGAGGCCTTTTGTATTGGAGGACATTATATGTATCCAGAAAGATGTTCTCCAACGTGTCATTTAAAGGTGTGAAGTTCTCAAACGGTCTGGGCCAGGACCTCCTCTAAGCGTCATTTCCTCGATTTCTTTTCCGATTATTATTTTTTTCCTTGATTGGCGACCGCTGCCTTGATTCTTGTTCCCAACGTTAACTTCAACCTTTCCTGAGCTATCCCCGTTTTCTTGAAGTCCACGTTGCTTTGGATATCTTCCTTATCAGTAGCTTTTCTTTTTCGATTAGCATATATCTCCTCTCGACGCAAGCGAATATTGACTTTTTCATAAAATATTTCTTTGGTCGGGGGAGGTTGACCAGCCAGATATCTTCCAAAATCTGTATCTTTATCGACGCCATCGATCAAGGCCATCAACATGGTTTGCTCATGCGGATCTTTGACTTTTGTGACAGCCAAGTTAAAACGATCCAAATATGACCTCAGGCTTTCGTCCGGTCGTTGTTTAATAAGGGATAGTTCGATCACATTCTTTGACCTCTGGGCATGAAGTTGGAATTGGTTTATGAATTTCTCACTCAATTCCATAAAACTGGATATGGATTGTGCTGGAAGGCGGGTAAACCACAGTAACACCACATCTTCCAAGAATATATGGAACGCTTTACATTTAACTGCGTCTGTAGCTGCATCTACATTCATTGACCAGGAGTACCGCATTAAATGCTGGATCGGATCAGTCCTGCCCATGTAGCGATTCATGGTTGGAATATTGAAGCGCCTCGGAAATGTAACATCCAGTATGCCGTAAGTAAAAGGTTTGTGACTTCGGTCTATGCCCCAATCTTCATTCCTTTTTCCATGGCTATCTACCATGACTTGTCTAATCATTTCTTCAAACTCTGGATGGGTCAGGGTATATTCGGGATCAGCACTTCTTGCCCGACGTCCGCCTCCGACGTTTCTTTGACATGCTGTTATAAAATTCGGGCCTTGAGAAGAACTCCCTTGCCCCCTGTTGCCGTGGTCGACCACGCGACGAGCGAGAGGCATACCATCCCTTGGTGGTAGAACAGGTTCATTTAAGTTGCGGTTACCAGTCCCCTGATTAAATGCCTCTCCTTCACGAGATCGGAGTGACCCAAGTCGAAGTCGTTCTATGTTTTCGGGCCTTTCTAACGGGTGCCATCGTTGGTTCCTTCGGGGCCCTTCAGATGATGTTGTATGTTCCAGAGAAGAAAGCCGGGTTGCTGAGAAGACCCTCTGCCTTATGAGGTCATCAATTCGCCTGTCCATAGTAGTTAGATTCTGTCGCAACACTGAACTCTCTTGCCTTTGAGCAGCTAACTCGTCAAACAGTTTGTCCCACATGTCAATGATGCAAGAAAGATCCCCTTCAGTAGTTGGGCCAGAAGGATCAAATTGGTCAACATTATTCTCTCTTATATGTAAAGAACTTGAGCAAAGTCAAGCGGATGTACCAGCACAAGAGGAACAAGCCATAACCTCCTTTCCGGGTCGGGTCGTAGTCTGCTTGTCTCTTTGGATCGCGGAATCCTTACCTCGGTTGCTCGGAGCGCCTCCTGGGATCGGATCGTGGAGGTGTTGGGGGGACGGTTCGTGAAGAGGTCGTGGGAGCGAGTGGTAACCGCTTCAGCTGGTTTGATCCTGATCCCCTCAACGGATCGGTTCGCCCCTCCTATCGGCGATCCGAGAGCTCCTCCTCGCCCTGCTCGTGCACACTTTCCTCGATCGCTTCATTCGTAGCTTCATTCGCTTGTGAAGCTCGTAATTCCTTAGACTTCTTTCCAGCCATAATATCAGGGTATCGTTGAAATCTTCATAAGTCTAAACTTCTGAGTTTTGGACTATCTTCTTTGGACTTGAATATCCAAACAGTAGAGCGACAATCCAACTCACTGAGACTTTGTTCTCAGTGAAAGCACCAAAATGTTAGATCCAAAATTGGCTCTAACACCCAAACTGTTCAGTTATGCAGAAATTAATATCAGGAAAAATGCTAGAAAATCACGAAAGACACAAGATTTATAGTAGTTCGCCGTTAATGAGCCTACATCCACTTTATATCAATGATTATACTTAAAATCAGAGTACAATCGATGATTTATCCCTCAATCTCACTCTTACAATGTTGAATTCACTCAATAATTTTGAAACAACTTTGAATAATAATGGAGGTGTGATAATGGTGGATACAGAACTCAGAATTGCTGAAAAGATCCCAAAAATCCAAGTTCTAGGCTATTTATAGATGATTTCCTCAGGCGGATCGTGGTCATACGTGGCACACAACTCGAGAATCTTGGACTGGTTCGTGGCTTGATGGAGAATTGGTCAATATGACAGTTATGGACGGGTGTCACAGGATTCGACGTTTGCGGATCGTGGTGGACTTGGTCTTGGCCATCTCCTTATCTGCTGTACTTGGATTGGATCGTACAAAAGAGGTGAGGGTGGATCGGATCGAGTTGCTATGGACGGACCGGGTCGGATCGCATCGGGCTGACATGAGTGGGTCACATCGGATCGGATCGAGCTAGCAGGGGGGCGATCGCGGTCCGGTCCAGGCCTTCAGGCAAAGCTTCATCTTGAACTCGTGTTTGAATCTTGGTGGCTTGGTCCAAAAGCTAGCCAATAATAGAAGGATATGTACTAAATATTAGTTATACACTTGATATTGATTTAACAAGAAGTTGGTTTAGAAACAATATTTATAAAGTGAAATGGAAGTTTAAAAGAGATTTAAGAAAACAAGATAACAGTATTTACTACTTGAATAATGAGTTATATTGATAAAGGTGTTAAGATTTTTATAATAGAAATGATATTCACATTTTAAAATGAATAATATTTTAAAGTGAATGCTTGGCAGATTAAAATGCTTAAAATGAAATTGGAAATATTTTTCCAATATAGTTAGGGTATATTATCCAAGTGTAGGAAATAAAGAACGTGAAGAGAATGGATATGTTTCGAACGTTAATAACGTATGTTTCCTGGAACATGAAAGAATAAAAATTTATAATAACTAGAAATGTGTTCCAAGAAGTGTAAAAAGGCTAAAACGGGATTTGGGAAATATCTGGTAAGATATGGGAATTCGAATAATAGGAACGAATGTTAAATAAAAAGTACTCATGTTTATGTGATGTCTAGTTATAAATTTAAATGAACGTTTGTTTTTTACTTCGATTGTTAAATAACCGACTATCGAAGTGTTTTGACCATCGTTGTCTATATGGAGAGATCGGTTGGATATATTATCCGGAAACCGCTCTGTGTAGGCATAAGCACTGCGAACTAAATTACGCTGAAGACAATTGAAAACGGAGTAAAATACAAAGGTCGTCCAGTTCCAAAATGGTGCTTTCGGTTTGTCCAGTCCAAGGACAACTTGTATCGACGAGTGCCTGACAGAGTATTTCCAATGATCATGCCATTGATTTATATGAATATACCAAGTTGGTGGGGAGAAGATAACTTCTCTTTATTCTACACCCAGTGTGCATTTGTGTAATCAATATGTGATTACGGATTTGATGATGCAGCAGTCAAAGTGAATGGTGATCAGATGTTCTGAAGATAGACGTAACCTCTAGTCTCACGACCAGGAAGTAACAAAAGTTGGGCTAGGCAGCATGGCTAGTTGAGTCATACCCAAGCAGCTTGTATTGTCACTGATCTAGAGAAAATTCATACTTGTTCTTCTTTTCAATTCTGTATCTTTGGATTACGTTTAGATAGCCAACAAACCGTGGTAGCAATATATTTGATACACACTCAAGAAAAATGAGTGGTCGGTCATATGTGGCCGGGTTGCAAGACGTTCTTGTCGAACCAATGTGTATCCCCTCTAGAGTACACTGATCGGAAGGTGCTCCCATACCTTGTCTGTTGGATTTCAAATCTCCAATAAGCACCTGGCGGTTTATGATTTTATACTATATATATGTGGAGCATGAGATGCAAGCATTCTGCTACTTGGATATTTATTTGTTTAGACATTATTATAATATCACGGGATTTTGATATCAAAGATATTTGGGTTATAGTAAGGTAAAAACCGTCCATGATTATGTGCGGGCTGGTCTTACTATTATATTTTTGTTTCAAAAGGATTCTTCAAAGTTAAGAAATATGATTGGAGTTTATTCACACCAGTCCCATGACTGACCCAGAGTTTATTTTTTTTGTTTTCCCTAAACTCTTGGGTGTCCAAATTTGTACGGGTAATCAAGTGTTTCAGGATTTTACAGATACACTTTGAGGAGCTCAAAGCATAAGGCTTCACCATTAGTTATGTAGAGACTATTTTCGTTGTAATGTATATGAGCTATACTCTGATATGATATGTAAGTGCAAATTCAGTTTTTGTATTTCAAAGTTATGTTATTATCCAATTTTATTCAACTTAGTTATGTAGATATTATTTCAAAGTAATGTTATAATCCAATTTTATTCAACTTGGTAAAAGTGAAAGATTAGATTGGAGAATAAATTGATTGGAGATCGGGTGGAAATGCTTGGATATATGCTGGTTTGATAGCAAAGGGCAGAGATAGAGTTGAATGCCCAACAAAAAGGTACAAGTTTACATTATATTTGGGTATGATATTTATGAGCTATTTTGGAAAGCCGCTTAACAGTTTTATTTTCTTTTGGATTGAAGAAGGCCCAGACATGTAAGTTGTAGTAGTACCAATTGAGCCGTGCGGAGGAGATACTAGTGAAATTCTCCGAAAATTTAAGCCGTTAGGAAATTTCCGAATTTTTGAAAGTATTTGTTAACAAGAAGGAATTAATTTTTTAATTGAAATTAAACGGTTCAGTTGAAACTGAAACTATGAAATAAATCAAAAGGATTTTTAACCTATTTATAATAGAGATTATAGCATTTTCCCTACCTTAGTAATTTCGGGGACGAAATTCTTTTAAGGGGGAAGGATTGCAACGTCCCGCATTTTTATCGGTTTGTATTTGAATATTTAAATCAGTTTAAATATTGAGTTGGTAAAATAAGTGGATTGATATATTAATTAAAATGAAGTTGAGGGTATTAAAATATATATTAAATATAATCGAGCCCGTAATATCGCGGTAATTCGTAATTTAACGTTCTGAACTTCAACTGAGTGTACAGGACCCGTTGTTAGTCGTATTTTTTTGAAACAAGAGACATTAGAATCTGTTGAACTGTATTTTTCTAATGGAAGTGAAAAACCAAGATTTTGTGTTGAAGATTGTGAGTTATGTCCAAATCAAATTTCCAAATAATCGCTGTGAAATCGTTAATCGACCATATCGGTTTATTCGATGTAACTAGATATCGGATCCGAATTTGGACAAGGTTCTTTTGAGGCACAGTGATAATTTAATTTTTAGAATCTTACTGTAATTTTTTATTAATTAAATATGCAACTTTTATTTGGAGTATTTTGCACCCTGTAACAGCAATTCGGGGTTTCACAGAATAAGTTAACCTACCGGTATTATTATATTTTTGGGATCGTAACACCTCGCTGGACACGGCTGTAATCTTACTTCTGTCTGTAGTGGCTCCGACATGGACGGAAATTTTTATATCAAGATACGCTAAACCTTATAATTTTAAACTGAACTTAATGATCTAATTGAATATACATATGAATACACTCGGGTACTATTGATGCACTATCACCATCCCTAGTCTATTACCACCTAAAGATAGAGTACCCATTCCCTATACATCAAATAAATTGTCACCGCCCCTTCTTGGTAATGTTGTTGTCTCTTTTGCTTAACTTTGAAGTAAAATTTAGTCTTTTTAATTTGCACAGAAGCCTACCTTACTTGCATACGCCCTTCTTTTCCATTCCTTAAGCCGTAAATCTCTCCTATATCTATTAAACAATACACCTCACATGCTCACATGCTAAGGTACTACAAGCCCATACCGCCTACTATGAACACTACAAACCTATATACACCTATTACTTAACCATTAAGTATCAATACCCTATATGAACACAAGAGAGATTTCTATTCTGCTTCAGGGAAAGAACACTTCAAAAGTCTGATGGCCTCAAATATATATAAATTCAACAAATTTAATCTCACTTGAAAACATAAGTTGGAGCTCTTTGGTTCACAGTAGCATGATGGGATCTCTTCCCTTCTGGACCAAGTTCGAACGTGAAATTGTTGTTGGAGTTTGTGGTGCTATTGTCGGTAGTATAGTGTCGAGAAAAAAGGATGGCTTTGTGAACTGACTGGAGAGGAGTATCATGGGGTCGTCACTTTCCATAGTGGACTATGCTCACGTGTTTGTTGAGCCCGAGTTGCTTCCTATTCACTGTCAGGTTTTTTCAAGGGAGAAAGGGGACTTATGTGTGATGATTGCACTAGAATGCAAGGTAGGAGGAGAAGGTGTGGTAGGGCGTAGAGTTAGTCTTTTTGGTCCGAAGCGAGCAAACAAAGGATCTTGCGATGGGTGTTGGTTTCGTTTTCAAGGAAAGTAGCATGCGTATTGGCAATGGATATCTTACTGGGAACATACAGTTGAATTACGGTGAGGTTTTGCGCCATATCATATTTGATGAACATAAATTATGAGGATGGACGGGGTACATATTTGTAGGTATAAGCAGGAGAAATGGGATTAAGGGAATGCACGTGTTTACTACTGGCATGCGTGAAGTGAAAGAATCATGTACATGGAAGACGTGATGGTGAGAGCAACTAGGAAAAAGGCGCACGCATGAAAAGAGAAGGGAGCAATGCTGTAATGGGAACATGGATTACGTGATGTAATGTGTGCGGTTGTGCACTTACAGGGGATGCAGATGCTTTCCCGTGTAAACATATGGGTGCTGCAAATCTTGTTCAAACAGGTGATGGGTATTTCTCTTGGAACATATATGTGAATCTGGAAGAGAGGGGCGTGAGGTGTTTTATGAACAAGGAAAAGAAATACAGGGTAGTTCGGTGTACATGACTTGATGAAGCCGAGGTTTTGTTAAATAGAATAAGTAAAGGTGATAGAGTTTAAACGGGTATTGAAGCCGTTAAAAATGGGTGAGGGTGTCAGCTTCATAGCGATGTGGAGGACTGGGTCTGGACGCAACGAAGAGGAGGTCGAACGTGTGGTGCATGGTGTGAAAGTGGAGATGGATGGACTTTGATGATGGACGGGTATTATCGCGTAATCGACATAAGAATTTGAGGCCGACAATAACGTGGGAATCATATGGTCGCAAACTGGATACTGAAACCGGTCTGAAGTGATTTACTAACGCAAATTGTATTTAATGGCTAATGCACCAAGTTGAGTAAATTCACTAACTCTGATCTATTTTAAAATGTTATAATTATATTTTAATGTTGTTAGAATGTTGTGTGATGGTCGATTATGTAGATTACAATTAAATTGGTTGAATATTATATATCGTTGCATATGTACACATCACTGGTTGGATACTGATTCCATCGATTTTAATATTCCCTAGTATGGGATCAGTGATAATTGTTTGACTAACATCTGTGGATGCGGAAACCGGTTGAAGGAATTCAAACTAGATTCATAAATATTAATATTTACTATTTGTGCACTGTTTGAACCATATTAAATGGAAATTCAACGTTATGTTGAATTACTAAATAGACGATATCTATTAAGAAAATAGCAATAGTCGACCATAAACCCATTTTTTTTAAGAAATTGATTAGCGTTCAGGCAAATCAACGAAGATAATTAAAAAAAATATTATTTTTATACTTTAAGCGATGTTTAAATTATAATAAACATTCTATTATAAACTGGTATTTTACAGTTCGTTTTATAAAGTAAATATAAATGAATATTTAGTTAAAGAAGTATGAAGCTGTAATTATCCAACAAGTAAGTAATTTGGAAAATTAATTTAAAGCAAAGAGTTAAGACATATTATTAGATTAATTATGTTAATCTAATGGTAAGAAGTAATTAAAATCAGTTAACGAGTTAACTGATTGTAATGAAGTTGATAAAAAAATGTTTATTTAGAAAATAATTATTAGATTAATTGGTCTCCAATTAATATAATGAAAATAAATTAATCAAAAATTAATAAGATTTATTTACCTTTTTAATTAGTGAAGTTTAATAATATTGAACTAATGTAATTAGTATTATTCATTTATAATGAAATAAACTGTTTTACTTCAGCAAATGATCAAGTTAATCACTATTTGATTAAGGTAATGGGTTCTTAAATGGATTCCATTTAAGATAGTATTAAGTTTGATTTAAGATGTTTATTTGAATTGGGTATAATAATTCGAATAAGAAGTAAATTTGCCAAAAAGACAAAGAACGTGATCGATTTTTGATAAGAGAAGTTTAAAAGAGAAATGTTAAGGGGGATGAAGTGAAGAGTTAATGATCAATGTAAATAATTATAAACAACCGAGCGTTCAAATAAGGATATGGCTTGATAAACCCATATTTAATAAAAAGCAAGAAATACGGTTAAATTAATATTATTAGTAACAAGGAATTTAGAGTTACGGGCTTATATCCGTTCTAAGGTAAGAACGTTGTCGATCAAGGTCTGAGAGGTAAATAGAATACCCTAACTTGAGCGGCTTCACTATTATCGAGGAATAGTATCAGTTTGTAACGGGAAAAGAGATGTCAATATTAGTTATAAAAGGAATATAGTAGCGTATTCCAAGTCTTAGAACTATAGCGATAAAATAACGCTGTTGACTAGGCTTAAGCATGATTGTTATGTCGAGATTAGTTATAACGGGGAATATTACAGCGTATGCCATGTTTTTGAACTATAACGATAAATTAGCGCTATTGACCAAGCTTAAGCGTGATTTTTATATATAGCACTATTCCTAAGGGAACCTAAACAGTTTGGTTTGAAATCCACTTATTCGGAAGTAATAAATTACGATGTTTGTTCAAAGAAAATATAAGAATAAGTTTAGAAAGAGAAAGTGGAGAATCGTGTAAGAAAAGGATGACAGCATTTCGATGTTCGAAATGTGTTTAGAATTTAACCATTAGGACTTGGAACTAGAATTCGACGATGTCGAATGTATTAAAAGTAAATTATTTTTAGGAATTATAATCTGATAGGATAGTTAATATTTAGGTCTAAACCAATAACTTGTAGAAGGATATGTAATCAATATTAGTTATACACATGATATTGATTTAACAAGAAGTTCATTTAGAAACAAAGTTTATAAACTAAAACGGAAGTATAAACTAGTTTTCAGAAAAAAAAGTTAACGGTTTTTACTACTTGAATAATGAGTTATATTGATAATGTTGTTCAGATTTTTATTATAGAAATGATATTCACATTTTAAAGTGAATAATATATTAAAGTGAATGTTTGGCAGATTAAAATGTTTAAAATGAAATTGGAAATATTTTTCCAATATAGTTAGGGTATATTATCTAAGTGTAGGAAATAAAGAACGTGAAGAGAATGGAAATGTTTCGAACGTTAATAACGTATGTTTTCTGGAACATGAAAGAATAAAAATTTATAATAACTGGAAATGTTTTCCAAGAAGTGTAAAAAGGCTAAAACGGGATTTGAGAAATATCTGGAAAGATATGGGAATTCAAAAATAAGAACGAATGCTAAATAAAAAGTACCCGTGTTTATGTGATGTCTAGTTATACATTTAAATGAATGTTTTTACTTCGATGGTTAAATAACCGACTATCAAAGTGTTTTGGCCATCGTTGTCAATACGGAGAGACCGGTTGGATATATTATCTGGAAACCACTCCGTGTAGGCATAAGCACTGCGAATTATATTTTGCTGAAGACAATTGGAAACGGAGTAAATTTCAAGGGTCGTCCAGTTCTAGAATGGTGCTTTCTGTTTTTCCAGTCCCAAGACAACTTGTATGGATGAGTGTCTGACAGAGTATTTCCAATGGTCACGCTGTTGATTTTCGCGAATAAACCAAGTTGGTGGGGAGAAGGTAACTTCTCTTTATTCTACACCTAGTGTGCATTTGTGTAATCAATATGTAAATACAGATTTGACGATGTGGCATTCAAAGTGGATAATGATCAGATGTTCTGAAGATAGACGTAACATCTAGCCTCACAACCAGGAAGTAACAAAACTTGGGCTAGGCAACATGACTAGTTGGGTCATACCCAAGCAGTGCGTATTGTCACTGATCTAGAGAAAATTCATATTTGTTCTTCTTTTCGATTCGGTTTCTTCGGATTATGGTTGGATGGCCAACAACCGTGGTGGAAATATATTCGATACACTCAAGCTAAATGAGTGGTCGGTCATGTGTGGTCGGGTTGCAAGACGTTCTTGTCGAACTTAGGTGTATTCCCTCCAGAGTACACTGATCGGAAGGTGCTCCCATACCTTGTCTGTTGGATCTCAAATCTCCAATAAGCTCCCTACGGTTTATGATTTTATATTATATATATGGAGCATGAGATGCAAGCGTTCTGCTACTTGGATATTTATTTGTTTAGACATTATTATAATATCACTGGATTTTGTTATCAAAGATATTTGGGTTATAGTAAGGTAAAAACCGTCCATGTTTCTGTGTGGGCTGGTCTTACTATTATCCTTTTGTTTCAAAAGAATTCTTCAAAGTTAAGCAATATGATTGGAGTTTACTCAACCAGTCCCACGACTGACCCAGTGTTTATCTTGTTTGTTTTCCCTAAACTCTTGGGTGCCCAAATTTGTACGGGTTGTCATGTGTTTCAGGCTTCTACAGATACACTTCGAGGTGCTCAAAGCAGAAGGCTTTACCATTAGTTATGTAGAGATTATTTCCTTGTAATATATATGAGTTATACTCTAATATGATATGTAAGTACAAATTCAGTTTTTGTATTTCAGAGTTATGTTATAATCCAATTTATTCATTCTGCTGTGAGATTCGTGTTTACTCTGATTTTGTTCAGTTATATTCTTCTTCTTATATTCTATTATTTCTATCTTTTCTATCTCACCCTCTAATTTCTTTCTATTATGATCTGAACTTTCGTGCACTTTGAGTTGAATGTGTAGGATATTAGTCGGCTCAAATTGGTACGGATTTTCGGGCCATCGCAGGCGATGTGTAAAATTTATCATCCCAATCCATGTTAGTTAAATGGGTGTACATAAACAAATTAGCTGATTTGTAAATGAATTTTTACTTTCATTTCAGGAGATATTTATGGCTTTCATATATACGTTCAAAATTATATTTTTAATGATAAAATATTTATTTCAACACTTGACTATTTTATATAGTTCATACATTCAGTAAAAATAATAATGTTATTGTTCAAACATTTTATTCCACACATGAATATTTTATATAGTTCATATACACATTAAAAATTATATTTTTAATGAACAATATTTATTTCAGAAAATTTCGGCATTATAAGGGCCTAACATTAGAACCGGAGTAATGTCTAGCATTACCACTCCCCTGATACTGGCTCACACCATACACAATATTCAATCAAATCAACCAAACCACAATACAATCAATAACCACAATACAGTCAATTTTTAATAATACAATCCAAACAACACCCATGGTTTGTACAATAAATAGTGTCGAGGGCAACTAAGCCCCGTCTGCAACCTAACATATATTTAAATGTAAAATAAATTGAGTGAGAAGGTGTTCTTACATTGGCATCCACTCCTCCGTTATTTTCTAACGTTCTGATTTTCTTTTCTGGTTCTAGGATCTGTAAACAAGCTCCAATCATCACACGGTCTTTTGTCTAGCGAAAACGTGCCATTCTGGACAACTTTCCCGTAGTGGCCTTTCTTCCGAAATTGGTCCATTTCGCCAGAAAGCACGAAAAGATAGTATTCTGGCAGCATACTTTTGACGCATTTTTTGAACAACTACACAATCCAAAATATGACTTCCATACATCCAAATCAAAGAGAAAACCGTGCTCTTCGATTTTGGTATTGTGGAGTTCTGGCCATAGGGGCTCGGATTGGAAGTTATTGGCTGTAGAAGCTCAGAGTGTTAAACGAAAATATGGTATTTTGTAAAAATATGATTTTTAGCGAATGTGGGACACGTGGTCGGAGATGGAGGCTGAGGGGGGCGGCGCCGGAGTGTTGGAAAGTCGGTGTTTACTTTGGTGGTCGGTGGGGGTGTGGTCATTGCCTGAGGCGGCGGTTTGTGTTGGGTTTGGGCGTTGGTTGCAAACGGAGAGAGAAGAGAGGAGGAGGGAGAAGACGCGAGAGAGGGTGGCGCCTGAGGTGGTGGAGGCGAAGGGAAGTCGGCAGCTGGAGCGGTGGCAGGTCAGGAAGAGGGGATGGGATTTGATTTGGGAGCTGGATTTTGAACGAAGGGTTATGAGAGAGAATAGGGTAAGGTTTTAATATATATATATATATATATATATATATATATAATTAAATTAATATTTAACTTCAAAAAGTGCATTTTTGCATTCGAATTCCAAATCGAACCCAATGACTTTCGTTCCCAGCTAAGTAACCCCATTGCGGACACAACAGGATGTGTCCCACAAGCCAATTCGACCGTTTCTATCAATTTTCCTCAAAATTAAAATATAGATTGATATAACGTTGAAAATTGATTGCAACGTACATTTTAATTTACGGAGGCCACAAACTAACTCAAAAAATTCCAGAAAAATAAATCTCGCTTTTTTAGACGATACGGTCCAAAAAAAACTAATTTCATTGAAATTGGAGACCGTTTCAAAAATGGTCATTTTTCAGTCGATTAAATTCAACTGAAATAACTAAACACGTTTAAATTCACAACGCTCGCATAATAATTCCAAAAATTATGAAATTTGGAATCTAGTAATAATTTGACATTCTGGATCCAAAAAAGTGGTTTCATCGAAAACGGGGATCATTTGCAAAATCGCTATTTTTAAGGGCTACATATTACATTAATATGTTTATATATAAATTTCACAATGACTATTTTAAATTTTAAACTGGACATAACTTTCAATTTATAAAGTGAAATCTCAGTTTTTTACATTCGTTAGAAAGATATAGTTAAACAGATTCAAATATTTCTTGTTTTGTCTAATTCTAACTTATATTGAATTATGTATATTCATTTGAAATTAGAAATCGAATTTTCAAACTTCCGCGCCATTTCAGGCTCGTTTTATGATTAAAATAAATTTATACGTTCTAACTTCGTTTTAAATAAATTTTTAGTCGTTATTATTTAAAATAAATTATTTTAAATATCCAAAATCCGTTAAAAAAGCTAAAATAAATTTTTTAAATTGGTTCTGAAATACCGGGTTGTAACAATCCCCCTCACTTAAGATCTTTTCGTCCTCGAAAAGGAACGGAGCTGAAAGTTGTTTAACAAACGAACTCAACTTTCAATCTGGCTTTCATTCTTCAACTTTTCAGCTTCTAATAATTTTCGAATTCTTCAAAAATTTGGCTAACAACCTAAATTTTCGAAAAATTTCGCCATAACCTCCTTTGTACGGGTTGATATTTAAAACCGAAACTTGCCTTACAGAGCCCACGTCAATCCAAAAAGAAAAATACAACCGACTCACAAAATCACCAAAACCCAATAAAAACAGTAAATATGTACCTATTTGTTTGTTCCTCTTCTTAGCTTCCATGCTATGAACTGTTCAATGTATATACATGCATACGAATGCAATTCCAATCAAATTTCAATTTAATTCAACATTTGATTCAACTTAGCTAAATTTACCTTTCATTTACATATTGGTTTCAATAATTTTATTAGTTAAACTAATAATCAAACAACACAACTAGCAATCAATTAGTTGATTAGTTTTTCAAGCATATACTTTATATATATATATATATATATATATATATATATATATATATATATATTGAGCAGAATATATACATATATATGCTCAAAAATCATATTTCAATGCAAAATCACAAGCAGTAACCCTATCTATTTTTTTGTTCTCACACCAGTCAATTGGAAATATTTAGATATCCCACTTTCGAAACTCAAATATAAATATTGATGATGGAGCTCCATCATCAAAATCATCCCCAGGCGACTAAAGTGTGATTCTACATCCATCTAGTACATTTGAGGATTCGTATACACGAGGATCCGACGTATATTAAAATCACTATACACCCGATAGTCCAAAATCAATTTAAAATAAAATAGTCAAATACGTATAATAAGGTTTAAATTTTCAAAAAAAAATTCGTTTTCATTTTTATTTTAAAAATAACACTTTTCACACTCATTCTAGGATAATACTGATCCCGCCTATAACGACTCATTCTAATTGGATATTACTAATCCAGTCTCTAATGAATTCTTTAGTTTGGTTCTAATGTATCTAGTTCTCGAGCTCTATAAAGCAAAGCTCTAATACCACATCTGAAATGACCCAAACTCGCCCATAAGGGAAAGCCTGGATTGAGTTGAGAATAAGACAAATTAGAACACAAACAATAGAACATTTCATTACTGTTACAACAATTTACATCAGGGTACCAGAATATAACAGTATGAATAAATAATACACATCAGAAAAACATCAGAGACTTAAATTACATTAACATCGGAAAAATAATACATAACACAATTTAAACAAATACACGGATATAAAGCTTTCTGAATATAGCTCCAACTATAAATCTTGGATCCTGGAAAAGAAATATCTGCAAAAACCCAACTACTAGCTGCCCATATGTAAAATAAGGGCACCCAATGTTTAGGTTAAAACAATAAACTCTAGGTCAGTAATGGGAGTGGTGTGAGAACTAAAATAGTTATTTAGAACTTTACTTTAAAATTAAAGTAAATCAAGGGACCATGTCGTATAACACGGAACAGGTTTTCTCCCAATAATGCCAGTGCATAAAATAGTTTATAAATAGCGCAATGCTTTATGAAAATGAAGCTATTATAAGACTCAGGTCCCATCACACAATGCAATGCAAGCCGAAGGATAGAGTTTTACATTGCAATAGCCAAACATGCTTCGTACGTTTTATAACAAATCATTT
Source organism: Allium sativum (assembly GCA_030737875.1). Taxonomy (NCBI): domain Eukaryota; kingdom Viridiplantae; phylum Streptophyta; class Magnoliopsida; order Asparagales; family Amaryllidaceae; genus Allium; species Allium sativum. The sequence continues at coordinate 190,591,962 of CM060915.1, read as the reverse complement.
TGATATTACTATAATTGTATAATGTATAAAAAAACTTCAAATACAAATGTATCAATAGTAGACGATATAACTACCATATATTATGTCGCCATACTAGTTTTACAATAAAAACCAAAAAGCTAAGTATTGGAAATTTGATTCCATCTATGAGTCGAGGCAAGGGATCATCCTTATCGGCTTCGAGACACTCTAGCAAATGCCTTAGGGTACGAGCGCTGGTGAACGCTGGTTTGCAGCAGGGCTGACCCACACATACTTTAGTGGATTGGTTATTCCTGGACACACGTTTCCCGGTCCTATAGGACCTTTCACTTGGCCACTAGGGACCAATATCCGAGGCGCCTCGCATTCCATCATCCACACAGATAAAGATATATAAATGTCTGGGCTCCATACCATGACACCATCCATAGCTAGAAAAAGACATCATGTCCTCACTGCTGTCCTCGTTCCTTTATTGACTCATACCGGGGTGTGAGGGTCGCGAATTAATGTTATACACAAAGCTATGCTATGTAAAGACGTGCTTTGATCATCAACCACAAGATTCTGCTTTTCAACAAGAAGCCTTGATCATTTGCATCTCAGCATACCACATAGGCAATTCACGCCATGCGACTGATATCCATCAATATATAACCTCTAAACTCATACGTCTCAAAGAAGAGTGTTAAGCAAGTGTAACGACCCTTATTCTACACATCAGAAGATTGTAGAATATTTTTTTCTTTCTCATGCGAAGTCGTATGGTCATGCAATTGGGAGGCGACTATTGAGGTCATTTCCCATGTTCATGATTTTGGCCAATTTTTAAATGACCGTTTTGTCCCTAGTTGATCTTGTTTCGGCCAAAACTATGATTGGAGAGGATTTTTGACCCGAAACCACTTCCATTAGATCTAGATGATTGTTTACCCTTCTGTAGAGTGGTCATATGTGAAAAATGGACTTCCCGGTTGGGTGATATGGATGAAACAAGGTTTAGGAGGTGAAAAACAGCTTAACTGGGCTTAATTGGGTAGTTAACAGCTAGGCCCATTAGGGGATTTCGGGATTAGGGTATATAGGGGTTGACTAGGGTTAGAAAACATTTCTTTAAGCAGATTTTCAGCCACCACTTTCATTTTAGGAACCCGAACAATGGCCTCCAACCTCTAGAATCATCTCTAATCACTCTCTAATCAAGTTCTGGCATAATCTACATCAAATCAAGGAAGATCTTCAACAAATCTGTATTAGAACTGTTGTATTGCCTTGGTATTCGCGTCTAAAATGAGATAATTTCAGATTGGATATTTTATTTGTGGCAAAGGCGAGTGATTTGCATAGTTCCTCACTAATTATGGTTAATTGAGGGCAATTAGTGTTAATTAGCGAATTTAAACATGACTAAATTCTGAAAAAATGTTTCAAAATTCTTAAATATTATTTTTGACCTATGTTAGATGTTTGGGTTTGTTTGTTCAAGTTTTACTAATCCTATCATTAGTTTTGCTTAACTATGCTTAAGGAAAAATATGAGATTTTGGCTATGTTTGATCTGTTTTAACCTATCAAATTGTTGTTTTGATGTTTGTGGGCAATTGTACAAGTTGCTATGACTGTACAGTATGCTTTTTGATTGATTAGAAGAGTTAGAATGGTCAAAAATGCCATCGCATGTCGTAAAACCATTGCTGTAAAAGTTGAAGGAAGCAGTGCAGGGTTTCGGATCGGATTGGGTTAGGTGGCACATATCGGTGGGCAAGAGGATCCGATCCGGATCGGGACTTTGCACTTAAGGAAAATTGGCAAAAAGGAAGGCCGTTTATATAAGAATTGGAGTTGGAATTGGACCAACGCTGGACATGGGATCGGATCGGATTGACTGGAAATGAAGCACCACCGAACCGAACCGCAGTAAACTGCTTCAAACCAGGACTTAAGTGCCATCACCGAACCGAACCGACATCTGCAGGAGGAGAACCACCGAACCGAACCACACCTAGGAGCAAACTATGAAGCATTGCACTGAACCGAACTGATGATGACTGGAGAACTATGCATATTTGAACCGAACCGGACGTGTGCTATTACTACTACGCGACGACTTTTCTGAAGGGCATTTGTAGAACTCAAGGTCCAGTTGGGAACCAACGAGTTATCTTCATGAGTTGGGCTTTGTTGCGGGACATGTGCTACGGGGTTATCGATGTCTATAACTTTGGATCACTGTGGAGTGCGGGGTATGTGGATGGATTCTGGGCCGCAGTGGCCTAGGTAGGACTATTGGCTATGGATCAATGAGGTGGGGTCATTTGTAAGGATATAGTCATGCCTCCATGGGGCAAGCTTGGTGGTAGCAATAGTTATACAAGTCGGACTACGTCACTACCTCGATGGGTCTAGTGATCAAAGTTGTGGATATCGTATGCTTTACGCACTGAGTGAGAGATGAAAGGATGGTTACTATGATTGATTGTTTGCCATCACTATGTCATTCACACCCCCACCTCCGTATTCTTTACACCTTATGTTTAGTGGCACCATAGAGTATTGAGTGGTATGTTGTGCAAACTCTTTGGTTGCAGGTCCAGGTTCAGGTATGGTTTAGTTTACCTGTTATTATTCTATTTTGATGCTTATCGCTCACACCAGACTTTTGTCTGACCCAGCGTTTTATGTCTCTTCTTATTACTGTGGGTGCTCTTAAACAGGAAGACTAGGGACAGGTTAGGTGGTATGCACGAGTAGCTGTACCGGAGACGAGCAGGAGGCACCCATGTATTATCTACATATATTCTCCTTGTGTCGCTACTGGTCAATACTTTGGGCATTAGTAGTGTACCTTTCCTTTCTTTTTCTTTAGAGACAGTTTTAAAGTTGTAATAATGTTGGTGTGGAATATAAGTTGTATTTGGATTTTTCGCTGCTATGATGTTTAGTTTTCAGCTTATGCACTGTCTCGCCTGTTTTATGTCAAGGTTATGTTATTATTATATTTTATTCCATGCATTTTGAGACATTCTACCGGTTCCTTGTTAGTTCAAATTCCCTTTTTCTTTCTTTGGTGACCGCCGCGTACTAGTTGGACATTAGCACAACGCATTGTCATGGGAAATGTCAGCTGGTGCGGGGCGGGCCATCACATTTGGTATCAGAGCTCTAGGTTGTGTAGTTAACCTAGGGAAGAATACTAGGGAGAGATAATACGTATATGAGAGCGTGTATTTGTGACATTTTGGTTTTCAAAAGCTATATATATATATATATATATATATATATATAAAGTAATAGTATAGCTGAGGATGAAGCCGCACTGCACTGACACCACAAAGAGGATGGTTAATCGTTTCTCTTTACAGATTGAACGATGAGCCGATATACGAGGGGTGCTGGTAGAGGAGCCAACAATGGGAATGCTCCTGACATGAGGGCTATGTTTACTAACTTCATGGGAGAGATGCTTAGAAATGTGAAAGGAGCAGTTCCCAATGCTACAAAAGGTGGTGGTGCAGCGGTGCAGGCGCCTAGGGTCGATTTCGCCAAGCTATGCATGTATTACACTAGTCTTGGTGGAAAGCCGTTCCACGGAACGGAATCTGCCACGGTTGATCAGGAGTGGTTGGATAGCTGTGAGCATATTTTCGAAGACATACGTATCGTGGATGCGATGAAGAGAAAGCTAGCGTCCCATCGGCTGTAATGACGGGAGATGAGTTGGTGGAATGCTATTAAGGCAGCTACTCCAGAGGACCAAGTTACATATGATCAGTTTAAGGCCTGATTCGTTAAAAAATTTATCTCAGCTTCTTAGAAGTCAGAGTTGTTTACGAAATTTTTGTAGCTCAAGCACAACGGTAGAGCATTTGTAACACCCCACCTTCGTTAAGGTCACTCACAAAGGGAACGCCTTAACTTTGATGGAGCGTTTTAGTAGACAGAACAGAAATTTACAAGACAGATAAAACAGTATTTGAAAATTTTATAACTTTATTACAACAGAAAACGACGCAAGTTTGGTTACATCTTTTCAAATCACAATATCAGAATTCAAGTACAAAAATATCAGTCTTGTACAAAAGCCTTTAGAATGCATAGTTTCTAAAATCATAATCCCCAACATAAACTGCAAAGGAAAGATAGAGCCAAGGCTAAGCGATACTTCAAGCAGAGAAAGTCCAAATCAGGCTCCTAGATTTCCTCCCTACAAACCTGGGGGGGGGGGACGAAAGAGAAAGAGGGTGAAAACAAGCAAGGTCAGATATAAATTCTGGCAAGTCCAGCGACTTTCAGCATATGAATAGATTATAATGTCATGACATGAAAATAATGCTGGATAAGAGACAATATCAACACGGGTAACTAATATAATTAAACTAAACAGAGGAAACAGAAGGATATAGCCCAAGTTATGCTTCTTACTTATATAATACTTATCTGCACTAATACTAGTATAACAGGATTAGGCGTTACCCTAATGTCTAAACAGAAACAGAATAATGGGCCTTTACCCCCGAACAGAAGGTACAGGAACAGAAACAAAATAATATGGAAACAGAATGTTAGAATTAGGTGTACACTAGTAAATGGGCCTTTACCACCCCAACAGACGGTACCACGCAGAAACAGACAGGTGTTACCACCCAACAGAAACATATGGTACCCCAACGGAAACAGACAGAACTAAGTGTATCCTAAATCTACCCCAAGCGATCGGCTCAATACATAAATACCCTGTGACATCCCCACATAAGGGTGTATCACTCCCTAAAGTGGAAAGTGAAACCCTTGAATGACACAGACCTATTTACAGATGTCACAGCGTCTTACATCCTCAGAGGCAGACCAGGATCCATGCATGCACATGACCCGGTTGGAACGCACCATCAACACCACTCGTCATTATCAGAATGAACCGATTATAATTAGTTCAGTAAGCATGCCCGGACCCTACCTACTGTTGGGTCATAGTTTCGATACCATAAAGGGTTATAACTAATATGGGTCCCAAACAATAGATGACACAAGTATTTTCCCTCCTAACCTTTTGTCCCCAGACTAACAAATTTCAGATTAACTTGTTTACAAGTTTTAGGCTTGCAAAGTTCAGAGTCAACTAGTTCACAGACCAGAAAATCAAGTCAACAGGTTTTCAGATTAACGGATCGGATGTATAGTTTTAACAGACTTATAGATTGTTTAACTTTGTATTGGGCCTACAGATTCACGAAACAGGTTTATTAATTCATTAGTCCAGTTGGTTTAGCCATATCTGCCCAACTCCTTTTAGACATCATATTTATCTCAGATTTGCATTAATTAAATATTAATGCGCAGACCTCTCACATTAGGTCGGTAGCTTGTGGCCGCTGGATAAGCCGGGCTGTTCCGGGCAGACTTTTGCCATAAGCCAGACCTAACCTCGTGTCTAAGCATATTTTAGTTATGCCTATGACCTCTCACATTAGACTAGCAGTTTGCGGTTGCTGGTTAAGCCGGTTGGGTCCGGGCAGGCTTCTACCGCAAACATGAGTCTAACCTCGTGTCTCAGCATTTTTATTATAACCCATTTATTCCATTATAGATTATACAACTATCGGACTAATTCTGTTAATTTAATAGATTTGACTTCTTTTCAAGTCGCGGCAGATTAAACAAATTAACATGTTTTAAACAATCTTAAATCGAGCCTACACAAATTACAATCATTCAGCTTTTCAACAGATGTAACAGATTTAGCAGCTCAGACGGTTCAACGGATTTAGCAGACTAGGCAACTCAACAGATTTAACAGATTAGGCATAATTAGCAGATTAGGCAATTCAACATATTTAACCGTTTAGGCAACTAAACAAGTAACAGATTTAGCAGATTTAGGAAAATTTAGCATATTAAGAAGATAGCAGATTTAAACATTTCTCAAAGTCTTATTCACATATCTTGCCTAATCATGGAGTGAGCCTAAACTTACATGCCTAAGTTATGGTCATAATTTACCATATAACATATGTCCCAAGTTTTGGTTAAACTTGCATAGTTCAGAATATTCTCAAAAGGCCCTAATCGTGATTCACATATAAATTTTACCAAATATAGCCACGGATTACAATGCATGTCATATATCCAAAAACCCATTTTAGGCATGTTCACATTAACGGTTATCCTATTTAATGTAGGACTTTACGCCTAAGTTATATACAAAATAATCCTCCTTCTTCTAGATTACAGACTATAATATATAAAGTATGACCAGATCTAGAATTACAACTTATGTCCTTTATATTCTAAGTCATAAACAATCTCATATAATATGCCTCCAACTTATGTCCTGAATTACAACATGTGTTATGCATCTAAATCAATTGCTTATTTACAGTTAAATCTTTACGCCCAAATCCTAAGTCATATGTCCAATATTCGTCTATGTCCCAAGTCATATGTTCAATACACTCTATGTTTCAAACATGTCCAGCCATATGTCTCAGATTTATATTCTAGCTACATCCTATATTCTTTCCTCAAATTAGTCACAGATCAGTCATGCCCAATTTATGCATCATTCATTATTTTCCCCAAAAGTTTGGCACTCGTGTGTCAATCTCTTTTGAGATTTGGCTCAGGCTCATGGTAGCCTGGCTATAGAACAGAAAGAAGAGAGACACAAAATAGTCACAATAGGATTGATCTAAACAGAACTGAATATGTATATCCTCATATTCAGATTTACAACAATGTCACGATGATAATTAAAATTCATATCTAAAAATAACTGTGCTTGCCTTGATTGGATTATAGAAGAAGAGATTCAGTTGTTCTCTTTTAATCTAATTCAGATTTGGAAGAAGATGCACTAGTTCTAGATTTGATTCCAGCAGAGTAGCGACGCCATCACTTTATTTATTTATTTCTAATATTTCAGAGCCAACATAAGGAGAGAATGAAATGGTGTAAAGAGAATGAGGCAAGGAGGCTGTTTATATAGGATTAGGCAGACGATTCTAGACAGAAAACGTGACCAGATACATCAGAATGAACCCAGGCTCAGAACTGGGTTCTGTCACCAAGTCGACCCCCAGGTCGACCATAGGGTCGACCTAGTCCCTGGGAGGTCGACCATAGTGTCGACCCCCAGGTCGACCTGGTCCTGGGCGGCAAAATTCCCGCCCAGCCTGCGCTGGCGTTTGAATTCGAATTTCGAATTAGAATTTCGAGCTGTTTTCGGTTCTGAAAATTTCTGAAACTTCGGAGGGTCATATCTCCCTCATACGGACTCCATTTCTCGAAAACTCGGACTCGCTTCCAAGCAGAATTTCGAGACGAACGCAATGGGACAACCCGTTTCCCTTGATTCTATTTTTAAAAATTAATTATTCTCTGATTTGTTACTCATACGTTCATAGAAAGTACGGGGTGTTGCATTCTCCCCTCCTTAAAGGATTTCGTCCCCGAAATCTTCAAGTTAAGAAGAATGTTTCTTACCATCCAGTCATCCATCTACTCAACCATCATCCACAAGCATCCATTGTCCTTAGAAAACTTCTAATGTTGTATGAACATATGCAAAAGTGTGTGTATATGTTCCTCATCTAATGCAAAGATTAGGCGGTCTACTGATTTAGTTGACCTCCTTAATGCGAATTATGTCAGTGCCATGAGTTCCACATGTATGCAATTTTCCTATTTGATACATATCATTTCTATATGAGTGCACAACTGTTCATTCATATGCAAAATCCATGTGCTAGGTCAATCATTTCGCAACCATAAAAAAAATTGCACACACATCCATATGCAGTATGAGAGTGTTTTTAAGCCGATTTAGTGCCTAGTGTGCGTATATGCGTCCACGAGCAATCACTAGCAACCACTTGCATCCACTTTCAACCATCAAACATAACATGTCTCAAAAACATGCTTACACCCATTAGTTTCTATCTAAAGGTCGAAGGATAAGTCGAGTGATAGAAGCAAGTATAAAACTAAAGCTAGGTTGCCATTAGACATCGGTTTAAGAGAATAACTTCTAAGTATCAATCCCGAAGACCGAAATCAACATCAGATTAATACTCAGAGAATAACTCCCATTAAACAAATGCTCAACTAGAAACCTATTCCACATTTTGAGTAAAAACTCCTATCCTTTTCAGAAACCTACAGACTACTGATACAGATCCGATTACGAAATGATTCTTAGGAAACTACGCATGATAAAAACTTAGAATGTATGCATCACGCCCAACACAGATGCCCTCAAACCCCAACTTATTACAAATAGATGAGTCGTGACCCTCATGGGGTCTGAGACTAAAACGGTAACAGAAACAAGACTTGTATTAAAGTGCAGGGTTCAATTACAGAATCAAATGCCAGAATCAGAAAGTGTTTTTAATTCCTCAATCAAATAAGGAAATTAAACCTAATTTCTACCCTATCTACCAGTCACTTGAGCATTCGCCTGTCCTCCAGAAGTGGGTTCTTCCCTCTGCCCTTGGCCCCGTTTCTTTGGGTAGGCCCTTGTGAAGTGCCCCATTTCTCCATAGTTGAAGCAAGTGCCCTTCCTTTTTCTGCAATCCTAGTTCAGATGGGTCGAGCTTCCACAAGTAAAGCACTTCTTCTCTTTCTTATCTTCAGTCTTCTCATCCTTCTTTTGTGTTTCCTTTTTGGGCACCGCCTTCTTGTTTTGTGGTCCTTTAAGCTTTTTCTCTTTCTTTTTACTTTCGGCTTCCTCTTCATGCATTAACGCCATGTCCACCAATTTTTCGAAGGTTGCCCCCATAGGAATGTGGGACATCGCTAATCTGTGTAGCGGCTCATTCAATCCTTTAGCAAACCTTAGTGCCTTGTTATGCGGTGTATTTACCAATTCTAAGCCGAATCTTGCCACTTGATTAAACTTGTTGACGTACTCTCTCACTGATAAATCCCCTTCTTTAACCCTAAGAACCTTTCTACGTATAGACTCTCTTCTGCTCGTGAGAGAAATTTCATCTCGAATCTATGCCTGAAATCCATTCATCTCTCTACCGAACGCTCTACATTTGTGACCTCCCACCAAAAAGAAGCTTTGCCCTGAAGCAACCATAGCGCCAACTATACCTTTTGCCTATCGTCCACCTCGAAGATAAAGAACAAATCCTCAGTTTCTTTTAGCCAGTTCCTTGCTTCCACGAAGGATTCAGTTCCATTAAAGTTCTTCCCACCTATGGCTCGAAAGTCTCTACATATCTTCGGGAAAGTATTCATGTGCGGAGGAGGAGGTGGAACCACTGCAACTAGGGGAGGAGGGACGTTTGTTGGCCCACATCATTGGCCCTAGCTTCTAGGTACCTCCTGAACCAGCCAGGTATCGGTACGCCCTTTGGAAGGTTAAGATCCCCAGACATGCTGAAACGAAAGAAAAAGGAATGATTCAAAACAAAGGACAGAAAGATAGGCTATGGCTTTCGGGATTATGTTTTTCAAAATAAACTCTAATTTTGAAAATACTTCCTTTTTAAAAACCTTTTTGAAAATAGTTTTCCAAAACTTTTTTTTATCAAATACGGTAACCTGGCTCTGATACCATGTGTAACACCCCACCTCCGTTAAGGTCACTCACAAAGGGAATGCCTTAACTTTGATGGAGCGTTTTAGTAGACAGAACATAAATTTACAAGACAGATAAAACAATACTGGAAAAATTTATAACTTTATTACAACAAAAATCAAAGCAAGTTTGGTTACATCTTTTCAAATCACAATATCAGAATTCAAGTACAAAAATATTAGTCTTGTACAAAAGCCTTCAGAATGCATAGTTTTTAAAATCATAATCCCCAACATAAACTGCCATGGAAAGATAGTGCCAAGGCCAAGCGATACTTTAAGAAGAGAAAGTCCAAATCAGGCTCCTAGATTTCCTCCCTACAAACCTTGGGGGGAACGAAAGAGAAAGGGGGCGAAAACAAGCAAGGTCATACATAAAGTCTGTCAAGTCCAGTGACTTCCACCATATGAACATATAATAATGTCATGACATGAAAATAAAGCCGGATAAGAGACAGTATCAGCAGGGGTAACTAATATAATTAAGCTAAACAGACGAAACAGAAGAATATAGCCCAAGTTATGCTTCTTACTTATATTATACTTCTCTGCACTAATACTAGTATAACAGGATTAGGTGTTACCCTAATGTCTAAACAGAAACAGAATAATGGGCCTTTACTACCCGAATAGAAGGTACAGGAACAGAAACAGAATAATATGGAAACATAATGTTAGAATTAGGTGTACACTAGTAAATGGGCCTTTACCACCCCAACAAACGGTACCACGTAGAAAAAGACAGCTGTTACCACCCAACAGAAACAGACGGTACCCCAATGGAAACAGACAGAACTAAGTGTACCCTAAATCTACCCCAAGCGATCGGCTCCCTAATACATAAATACCCTGTGCCAGCCCCACAGAAGGGTGTATCACTCCTTAAAGTGGCAACTTTTAAATGACGCAGACCTATTTACAGATGTCACGGCGTCTTACATCCTCAGAGGCAGACCGGGATCCATGCACGCACATGACCCAGTTGGAACGCACCATCAACACCCCTCGCCATTTTCAGAATGAACCACTTATAATTAGTTCAGTAAGCGTTCCCGGACCCTACCTACTGTTGGTAATAGTTTTGATACCAGAAAGGGTTACTGACTAATATGGGTCCCAAACAATAGATGACACAAGTATTTTCCCTCCTAACCTTGTGTCCCCAGACTAACAGATTTCATATTAACTTGTTTACTAGTTTTAGGCCTACAGAGTTCAGAGTCAACTAGTTCACAGACCAGAAAATCAAGTCAACAGGTTTTCAGATTAACGGATCAGATGTATAGTTCTAACAGGCTTATAGATTGTCTAACTTTGTATTGGGCCTACAGATTCACGAAACAGGTTTATTAATTCATCAGTCCAGTTGGTTTAGCCTTATCTACCTAACACGTTTTAGACATCATATTCATCTCAGATTTGCATTAATAAAATATTAATGCACAGACCTCTCACATTAGGTCGGTAGCTTGTGGCCGCTGGATAAGCCAGGCGGTTCCGGGCAGACTTCTGCCACAAGCCAGACCTACCCTAATGTCTAAGCATATTTTAGTTATGCCTACGACCTCTCACATTAGACTAGCAGTTTGCGGTTGCTGGTTAAGCCGGTTAGGTCCGGGCAGGCTTCTACCGCAAACATGATTCTAACCTCGTGTCTCAACATTTTTATTATAACCCATTTATTCCATTATAGATTATACAACTATCAGACTAATTCTGTTAATTTAACAGATTTGACTTCTTTTCAAGTCGCAACAGATTAAATAAATTAACATGTTTTACACAATCTTAAATCGAGCCTACAAATATAACAATCATTCGGCTTTTCAACAGATGTAACAGATTTAGCAGCTCAGACGGTTCAACAGATTTAGCAGACTAGGCAACTCAACATATTTAACAGATTAGGCACAATTAGCAGATTAGGCAATTCAATATATTTAACAGTTTAGGCAATTAAACAAGTAACATATTTAGCAGATTTAGGAAAATTTAGCATATTAAGCAGATAGCAGATTTAAACATTTCTCGAAGTCTTATTCACATCTCTTGCCTAATCATGGAGTGAGCCTAAACTTACATTCCTAAGTTATGGTCAAAATTTACCATATAACATATGTCCCAAGTTTTGGTTAAACTTGCATAGTTCAGAATATTCTCCAAAGGCCCTAATCGTGATTCACATATAAATTTTACCAAATATAACCGTGGATTACAATGCATGTCATATATCCAAAACCCACTTTTAGAAGTGTTCACATTAACGATTATCCTATTTAATGTAGGTCTTTACGCCTAAGTTATATGAAAAATAATCCTCCTTCTTCTAGATTACAGACTATAATGTATAAAGTACGTCCAGATCTAGAATTACAACTTGTGTCCTTTATATTCTAAGTCATAAACAATCTCATATAATATGCCTCCAACTTATGTCCTGAATTACAACATGTGCTATGCATCTAAATCAATTGCTTATTTATAGTTAAATCTTTACGCACAAATCCTAAGTCATATGTCCAATATTCTTCTATGCCTCAAGTCATATGTTCAATACACTCTATGTTTCAAACATGTCCAGCCATATATCTCTGATTTATATTCTAGCTACAGCCTATATTCTTTCCTCAAATTAGTCACATATCAGTCATGCCCAATTTATGCATCATTCATTATTTTCCCCAAAAGTTTGGCATTCGTGCATCAATCTCTTATGAGATTTGGCTCAGGCTCGTGGTAGCCGGGCTATAAAACAGAAAGAAGAGAGACACAGAATAGTTACAATAGGATAGATCTAAATAGAACAGAATATGCATAGCCTCAGATTCAGATTTACAACCATGTCGCGATCATAATTAAAATTCATATCTAAAAATAACCGTGCTTGCCTTAATTAGATTATAGAAGAAGAGTTGCAGTTATTCTCTTTTAATTTAATTCAGATTTGGAAGAAGATGCACTAGTTCTAGATTTGATTCCAGCAGAGTAGCGATGCCATTACTTTATTTATTTATTTCTAATATTTCAGAGGCAGCATAAGTAGAGAATGAAATGGTGTAAAGAGAATGAGGCTAGGAGGATGTTTATATAGGATTAGGCAGACGAATCTAGACAGAAAACGTGACCAGATACATCAGAATGAACCCAGACTCAGAACTGGTTTCTATCACCAGGTCGACCCTCAAGTCGACCATAGGGTCGACCTGGTCCCCGAGAGGTCGACCATAGTGTCGACCCACAGGTCGACCTGGTCCTGGGCGAGAAAATTCCTGCCCAGTCCACGCTGGCGTTTGAATTCAAATTTCGAATTCGATTTTTGAGCTGTTTTCGGTTCTGAAAATTTCTGAAACTTTGGAGGGTCATATCTCCCTCATATGGACTCCGTTTCTCGATAACTCGGACTTGCTTCCAAGCAGAATTTCAAGACGAACGTAATGGCGCAACCCGTTTCCCTTGATTCTATTTCTAAAAATTAATTTTTCTCTGATTTGTTACTTATACGTTAATAGAATGTATGGAGTGTTACAGCTGTCTCGGAGTATATTGCTGAGTTCGATACTATATCAAAGAATGGATTATCCCTCATTGACACTCACAAGAAGAAGAATGAGAATTTTATAACAAGCTTGGATCAGTACTTGGGGGAAAGGCTTATTAGCCACATCGATGAGACATTTGAATCGATTGTGGGGAAAGCTTTGAGATTAGAGAGTCTATACTGCAAGTCAAATACTGAGGTTGCATCAGCAGAAGAGCCAAATCCGCAAGTAAGCGGTGGAGGCAAGAATGGTTCTCAGAATAAGAGAAAGCAGAATCAGACCGAGGATGGCCAGAAGAAAAAGAATGAGAAATATGCTGAGTGCTTCAGCCGTGGTAAGAAGGGCAACTATGCCAAAGAATGTTGGGCCAAGCCAGCGGATAGGAAGTTCTTCAACATTGGCCAAGTAGGACATCACAAGGACAAGTGTCCGCAACCCCCTAAAGAAAAGCCGATTGCTAAAGAATATGCTATCGATGTTGTTCCTTCTTCGTCGAATGCCCGAATTGCCGTAGAGAAAGGAAAGAATGTCACCATTCAAGGTATTATTTCTGTTTATGATGTTCCTGTTCGAGTATTGTTTAATACCGGAGCTTCCCGTTCCTTCATATCCATTGACCTAGTGGATAGGTTAGGACTGGAACCCGAGATAGTCGATAGACCCTTAGCAGTGACAAACCCGATTGGTGGTTCAACTAGTCTTAGCATGATTTGTCGTAATGTTGTCTTATCGATTCATGGATGCATGTTTGTTTGTGATTGCTTTGTTTTGGGCTTTACTGGGTTTGGCATTATTTTGGGAGTCCATTGGCTCCAAAGATACGGGGTGGTGGTAGACGGTGAGGGTTTTTTGGTGATAGTTAGAGTAGATGACGGGTGGAGGGTAGTGTTTGGTGGTTTTCCTAATGATGGGTTAATGGATAGTTTTCTAAATTCCCTCGACATCTCGCATGATGAGTTGTCAGATGTGCCCGTGGCTGGCCAGTATCCGGACGTCTTCGAGGAAGTGACCGGACTTCCACCACACCGAGAGATTGAGTTTCGTATTGACTTAGTGAAAGATGCCATACCTATAGTGATGCCACTTCGTCGTATGGTACTAAGGGAGCAGCGAGAGCTCGGGGTGCAAATAAGTGATCTGTTGAAGAAGGGATTTATCAGAAGAAGTGTTTCTGAGTGGGAAGCACCAGTTGTGTTTGCTACCAAGGCAGATGGTTCCCTTCGTTTGTGTGTGGAGTACCGCAAATTGAATAAGGTAACAAGGAAGAATAAGTATCCTCTACCGTGGATAGATGATTTGTTTGATCAGTAGAGTGGTGCGAGAGTGTTCTCCCTGTTGGATCTCGCGACAGCTTTTCATCAGCTTAAAGTGGAAGCTGAGAATATAGCCAAAACGACATTTCGGACGCCGTCTGGACTCTATGAGTGGTTGGTGAAGCCATTCGGGTTGACCAGTGCACCAACATATTATGTGGATCTTATGAATAGGGTATTCAGAGATCAGTTGAATAAGTTTGTTCTTGTGTTCATGGACGATATACTTGTTTATTCAAGGGCAGAGGAAGAACACAAGGAACAATTGAGGATAGTGAAGGAGGTGTTGAGAAAACACCAATTGAAAGCAAAGTTTTCTAAGTGTCACTTCTGGAGGAGGGAGGTGAGATTCTTGGGCCATGTTGTTTCAGAGAATGGTATTGTCGTGGACCCTGCGAAGGTGGCTACGGTACAAGATTGATCTACGCCCAAGAATGCAACAGACATAAGAAGTTTCTTGGGATTAGCTGGATATTATCATAAGTTTATCCAAAACTTCTCCAAGATAGCGGCACCGTTGACTCGGTTGACCAAGAAGAATCATGCTTTCGTTTGGGACGAGAAGTGTGAGAGTGCATTCAAGAGTCTAAATGACAAGTTGACATGTGCACCAGTGTTAGTCATTCCTAAGGGGAATGAAGAGAAGACGGTATACATGGACGCCTGTGGTACCGGACTAGGTGCTGTATTGATGCAAGGAGGTAGGGTTGTAGCTTATGCTATTCGGCAACTGAAACCACATGAGAAAAGATACCCTACCCATGATTTGGAATTATCAGCGATCGTATTCGCGTTGAAGATGTGGAGACATTATCTCTTGGGTGAAAGATTCGAGTTGTTTACGGATCATAAATCATTAAAGTATTTTTTCTCTTAGAAGGATCTAAATCTCCAACAGCAAAGGTGGTTAGAATTCTTGGCTTCCTACGATTTCGATATCGCATACACACCAGGAAAGGGCAATGCGGTAGATGATGCATTGAGTAGAAGACATGCCAGTTTAGGGGCTATGTTTCTTGAGTGGAAGCAACTGGAGTACATCGCTGGGTATGATTTTAGACCAAATTGTGAATTGGATCCACAAATGTTAGCAAACTTGACGATCAGACCCACTTTGATGGAGCAAATTGGTTCCAGTCAAAAGAACGATCCTAACTTATTGGAAGTCATCTCCAAGCTAGAGATGGGTATCGATGAGGAGATGAACAAGTATGGGCTTGATCGAGAGGAATGGCTTAGAAAGAATGGAAGACTTGTTGTGCCCAATGTCAATTGATTGAGAGATGAAGTACTTAGAGAATGTCATCACTCAAAACTCACAATACATCCTGGTGGTAACAAAATGTATCTAGACATGAAGTAGGCCTACTACTGGGAAGGAATGAAAAGAGACATTGGGAAGTTTATATCCAAATGCATGAATTGCCAGCTAGTTAAAGCTGAGCAAAAGAAGCCTTGTGGTTTGTTGCAACCATTAGAAGTTCCAGATTGGAAATAGGAACAAGTCTCAATGGATTTCATTGATGGGTTACGAAGGACTAGGTCGGGCCACGATAGCATTTGGGTGATTGTGGACCGATTGACCAAGAGGGCAAGATTTATACCCGTCAAGTCGAATAGAACGGCAGCTAAGTTGCTGTGCTATATATGAAATGGGTAGTGAGATTTCATGGAGTACCTAAAAGCATTATGAGTGACCATGATCCGTAGTTTACTAGTGGGTTTTGGAAGAGCTTACGAGAGACGTTAGGATCTGAATTACGTCTCAGTACCACGTATCATCCTCAAACCGACGGACAGGGTAAATCGAGTGTTAGAAGATCTGTTGCGAGCTTGTGTATTAGATTTTGGTGGATCCTGGGATGACCACTTACATCTAGTAGAGTTTTCCTATAATAACAGTTATCAATCCAGTATTGAAATGGCTCCATTTGAAGCTTTGTATGGAAGACCTTGTAACTCACCATCATGCGGGTTAGAAACTGGTGAGAAGTTTTTGCTTGGACCGGATGTGATAAGAGAAACTTCAGACAAGATTAAGATTATCCAACAGCGAATGAAGGCTGCCTAAGATAGGCAGAAGAGTTATGCTGAGAAGAGGAGAAGAGATTTAAAGTTCTCCATTGGCGACTTGGTGTTCGTCAAGATTTCTCCATTGAAGAGCATGATACGATTTGGAAGGAGAGGCAAGCTAGCACCAAGATTTGTTGGTCCATTCCCAGTTTTTGAGAAATTTGGGAATTTGGCATACAAAGTTGAATTACCAGACAAGATGGCAGGTGTTCACAACGTATTTCATGTTTCCTAGTTAAGGAAGTTCGTACACGACCCCGATGTGACTATTTCACCTGATCAGTTGGATGATATCGAGATTGAACCCGAGGCGGTTGGGAACCGTAGACCTATGCGTATTGTTGGGAACGATACGAAGCAACTTTGAAGGAAAGCGGTGAATCTAGTCAAAGTTCAGTGGGGAGAGGATGAGAATGACTGTACTTGGGAGACAGAGGAGAGCATTAGGAAGATGTATACATAACTCTTTGCCTGGTAAGATTTCAGATTTGATTTAGTCTTTCTGCATGCTAGGATAGGTTTGTTTTGTTTATTTTGCATGTTTGATTATTGTATATGGCTGGTAGGCATGCGAGGCCCTTTGTATGTTTTGGGTTAAGGAATTTCGCGGGCGAAATTTCTTAAGGGGGGGGGGAGAATGTAACGACCCGTATTCTACGCATCCGAAGATCGTAGAATATTTATTTCTTTCTCATGCGAAGTCGTATGGTCATGCAACTTTGGGAGGCGACTATTTGGGTCATTTCCCATGTTCATGATTTTTCCGATTTTTAAATGACCATTTTGCCCCTAGCTGATCTCGTTTCGGCCATAACTTTTGACTGGAGAGAATTTTTGACCTGAAACCACTTCTATTAGATCCGAATGATGGTTTACCTTTCCATAGAGTGGTCATACGTGAAAAAGGGACTTACCGTGTAACACCCCGCATTTTTAAGTATAATTAAAAATGAAATAAAATATATGAAAATATGCTTATGATAGGTAAATAATGGTGATGCATAAGGAGAATTAATTAATACATGGAAGAGAAGAAAAATTAGTTCGATAACGATGTTGTAATAGAAAAGATAGTAAAATAAGGATAACTAATTCAAGAATCAGGAATTAGGTAAAATGGACATCACCATTGCGTTCCTCTCGGAAAAATACGCGAAAACGAATCTGAGTTTTCGAAAATCGGAGTCCGTATGACCAAGATATGGCCAAAACAAGATTTCAGCAGACTTTCTGGCAGACTGACCCAGGTCGACCATAGTGTCGACAATATAGGCGACCTGCCCCCCCACCACCCAGGTCAACTATAGTGTCGACTCACCCTCTGTACAGGTCGACTGGTCGGCCTGGGGTGGCCCCGAACCCATTTTTGAAGCCCTGGGATGATTTTTGATGGTCCAGATTGGTTTTAGGGTTAATCTGATGGCTGAAATGAGTTCCTACACCTATAAATACATCCAAACACCTAGCCTCCTCTACACACAATTCTATTCTTCTTCTTCTCTGCCTCTGTTCTAAATAAAAATAAAAATGGCATCGCTACTCTGCTGGAATCAAAACTAGAAGCTAATCAACATCAACCTAAGCAATTCAATTCAAATTAGAGATTAAAGCTTCTGCAAATATTTATGCAACAACTAAGTTCTTTCTTTAATCCAATCAAGGCAAGTGTAGTTATTTTCTGATATAAATGTTAATTCTGATTGTGACATGAATTATAAATCTGAATCTGAGGTTATATCTGTTATGTTCTGTTTGGATCAATCTTATTTTATATCTCTTTCCTCTTTCTGTTCTATAGCCAGGCTACCACGAGCCTGAGCCAATCTCGTAAGCGATTAACATACGCTAAAATGTTTGTGACAATAAAATGAATGATGCATGAATTGGGCATGACCAATAGGTGACTGATTTGAGGAAAGAACATGGACTGTAGCTAGAACATAAATCTGAGACATATGACTGAGCATGTTATATTTATAACATAAAGGGTGTTCAACAGATGATTTGTAGACACGACATAAAAAGGTATTGGACATAAATATAGACTGTATTGAACATATGATTTGAGATAACAAAAAAAGGAATATGGCTTAGTTATAAAGATTTACACTATTAATGTAAATAAACACCTAAGTAAGGGATCTTTGGAATATATGACATGCATAGTAGTCGATAACTATATTTGGTATAATTTATATATGCATCTTCTGTACGATGCAAGTTTAATAAAAATTGAAACATATGATATATGGTAAATTATGACCATAATCTATGCTATGTAAATGTAATGCAAACATGGGGTATATGATCATATTGTGAATCAAGACTATTATTTATGCATGTGAACTTAGGGAAGATTTATAATTAGGCAAGATATGTTCGTGAAACTTTAAGAAATGATTAAATCTGTTATATTTGCCTAATTTGCTAGTTTTGTTACATTGCCTAATCTTCTAGTTCTGTTATATTGCTTAATCTGCTAGTTCTGCTCTACTGCCTAGTCTGCTAGATCTGTTCATCTGCCAAATCTGTCATCTGCAAAGTCTGTTGAAAATGCTAAATCTGCTAGTTTGCTTAATCTGATAAATCCGTTAAGTCGCATAATCTGAAGAATCTGTTATCTGCTATATCTGTTGAGTTGGTATAATTAGTCCGCTATAGACATAATCTGAATTAGCTATGAATAATTGACAGGTATATTAGGCGTGGGTATAAATGGAAAATCATTAATTAATTGGCCGCAAAGATAAACATGGCTAACTCGAGGTTAGAATGAGTTTGCAGCGTAATTCTGCCCGGAACCGCCCGGCATATTCCAGTGGTCGCAAACAATAAGTTCTAATGTGAGAAGTTAGTCATAACGTGCTTGAAACCCGAGGTGAGACTCAGTTTGCGACAGAAACCTGCCCGGAACCAACCGGACTAACCAGTAGCTGCAAACTGTCAGTTTAATGTGGGAGGTTTGGGAATTAATATTTAATTAATGAAAATCTGAGATAATTATGATGTCTAAAACGTGTTGGGTAAGGTTAAACCAATTGGACCAATGAATCTGATAAACCCGTTTCATGAATCCGTAGGCCCAATACAAAGTTAGATAATCTGTAACCAGTTAATCTGTAAGTCTGTTAATCTGTAACCAGTTAATCTGTAAGCTTGTTAATCTGAACATCTGATCCATTAGTCTGAAAACCTGTTAACTTGATTGTCTGATCTGTGAACTAGTTAATCTAAATTTTGTATGTCTGAAACTTGTAGACAAGTTAAGCTGAAATCTGTTAGTCTGGGGACACAAGGTTAGGAAGGGAATCACTTGTGTCATCTGTTGTTTGGGACGCATATTAGTCAGTAACCCTTTCTGGTATCAAAACTTTGACCCAACAGTAAGTAGGGTCCGGGCACGCTTACTGAACTAATTATAAGCGGTTCATTCTGATAATGGTGAGGGGTGTTGATGGTGCGTTCCAACCGGGTCATGTGCGTGCATGGATCCCGGTCTGCCTCTGAGGATGTAAGACGCCGTGACATCTGTAAATAGGTCTGTTCCAATTGGTTGTCACTTTAGGGAGTGATACACCCTACTGTGGGGCCGACACAGGGTATTTATGTATTAGGGAGCCGATCGCTTGGGGTGGGGTTTTAGGGTACACTTAGTTCTGTCTGTTTCGGTTGGTACCGTCTGTTTCTGTTGGGTGGCAACACCTGTCTGTTTCTGCATGGTACCGTCTGTTCGGGTGGTAAAGGCCCAATTACTAGTGTACACCTAATTCTACATTGTGTTTTCGTAGGGATTAATCTGTTTCTGTTTCTGTTTGGGTGGCAAAGGACCATTATCCGCATTTTGCTTCTGTTTGTCTCTGATCGGGTAGTAAAGGCCCATTATTAGCGTTTTGTTTCTGTTAAATTATTCTGTACCCGTTTCTGTTTCATTTTAGACAGTAGGGTGACACCTAATTCTGTTATACTAGTATTGGTGCAGAGAAGTGTAAAATAGTAGCTTATATCATTCTGTTCTTCTGTTATATCTGTTACACCTGTTACAGTTATCTCTCATCCAGTTTTATTTTCATGTCATGTTATTATTATCTGTTCATAACTGAAAATCACTGGACTTGCCAGACTTTTTGTCTGAGCCTTGTTGTTTCGCCTCCTTTCTTCCGTTTCCCCCACCCCAGGTTATCCAAGGAGGGAATACTTTAGCTCGATCTGGATTTCTTATGCTTGAAGTGCATAAAGTATGGCTTGGCTCTGTATAGCTTCCGTTCTATGGGGATTATGATTTTGAAACTATGCATTCTGAAGGCTTTTGTACAAGACTGGTATTTTGTACTTGAATTCTGATAATGAAATTTGAAAGGATGTAACCAAGTTTATTTCGGTTTCTGTTGAAATTAAGTTATAAATTTTTCAAGTACTATTCTATCTGTCTTGTAAGTTTCTGTTCTGTTTACTAAAATCCTCCACCAAAGTTAAGGCATTCCCTTTGTGAGTGACCTTAACGGAGGTGGGGTGTTACACTTGGTATCAGAGCTGAAGGTTACCAGATTAGAAAAAAGTTTTTGGAAAACTATTTTCAAAAAGGTTTTGAAAGGAAGTATTTTCAAAAATAAAGTTTATTTTGAAAAAAACATAATCCCCAAAGCCATATATCTATCTTTTGATTCTCTGTCTGAATCCTTGTTTTTTTGAGTCTCCGGGGCTCCTGGCATTCTGGGAGGTAACCTCATCGCGGCATCGTTCCGTAGGCTTGATAAAACTATGACACCTATCTAAGGGCAAATAAGCGCCCGACTTCCATCTGTAGCCGCAGTAGTTTCACCTACGGCTAATTTTCTTTCGAGCTTTGTAGTATTTTTCCGTGTGATGGAGGCAGCTTTCGAGGGACTGGTCAACGTGTTACACAAGCATAGTAAAGATGAGAATGAGGGAGTTTGGCCAAGGAGCACAACCCAAAGATAAGAAACCCATGGATATGAACTTGGTTCAAAAAGGAGCCAAAAAGGAAACACAAAAGAAGGAAGAAAAGTCTAAAGATAAAGGAGGAGAAAAGTGCTCTACTTATGGAAGCTTGACTAAAGAGGAAGGAAAGAGGACATGACCTACTTCGGGAAGGCAGGCGAATGCTCTCATAGTTGGTGGATAGGATAGAAGTAGGAAAATTTGCGTAGAGAGTTTAGTTTCCTTATCTGATTATTGAGTTAGAACTCTTTCCGATTATGGCATTCTGATTCTGTAGTCGAGTCTCTGCACTTTAATACTAGTCTTGTTTCTGATCTGGTTATAGTCTCAAACCCCATAGGGGTTACGACTCATCTGCTGGTGATTGGTTGGGGTTTGAGAGATATTTGTGTTAGGCGTCAAGTATGACGCATATTTTCTGAGGTTTTGTGGGATATGATTTTATCATGCTTAGCTTCCTGAGAATCATTCGGGAACCTGATCTGTATCAATAGTCTGTAAATATCTGAATAATTCTGATTTCCAGTTTTTACATTGTCTAAAGAGGGTAATCCTCTGAGAGTCAATCTGATATTGATTTCGGTCTTCGGGTTGATACTTAGGGGAATTGTTTTCTCAACCAATGTCTAATGGGAACCAAGTCTTCGTTCTATCTGTACTCGCTTCCATCATTCGACTGTATCCTATTGATCGAATCTTCGAACTTTAGGTAGAAACTAATGGGTGTAAACATGTGTTTGAGACATGTTATGTTTGATGGTTGCAAGTGGATGCAAGTGGTTGCCCATGGATGCATATACACACACTAGGCACTAGATCGGCTCGAAAACACTCTCATACTGCATATGGATGTGTGAGCATTTTCAATTTTTGTGGATGCAAAATGATTGACTCAGCACATGGATGTTGCATATGACTGAATGGTTGTGCACTCATATAGAAATAAGTATCGAGTAGGAAAATTGCATACATGTTGGACTCATGGCACAGACATAATTCTCATTAAGGAGGTCAACTGAATCAGTGGACCGCCTGATCTTTGCATTAGACAAGGAACATATACACACACTTTTTGCATATGTTCATACAGCATTAGAAATCTCTTAAGGACAATGAATGCCTGTGATTGGTGATTGAGTAGATGGATGATTGGATGGTATGACACATTCTTCTTAACTTGATGATTTCGGGAACGAAATCCTTTAAGGAGGGGAGAATGTAACACCCCTCATTTTTAAGTATAATTAAAAATGAAATAAAATATATGAAAATATGCTTATGATAGGTAAATAATGGTGATGCATAAGGAGAATTAATTAATACATGGAAGAGATGAAAAATTAGTTCGATACCGATGTATGTAACAGAAAAGATAGTAAAATAAGGATAATTAATTCAAGAATCAGGAATTAGGTAAAATGTACATCACCATTGTGTTCCTCTCGGAAAAATAGGCGAAATAGAGACCGAGTTTTCGAAAATCGGAGTCCGTATGACCAAGATATGGCCAAAACAACATTTTAGCAGACTTTCTGGTAGACTGACCCAGGTCGACCATAGTGTCGACACTATAGTCGACCTGCCCCCCCCCCCCCCCAGGTCGACTATAGTGTCGACCCCCCTCTGTACAGGTCGACATAGTCGGCCTGGTGTGGCCCAGAACCCATTTTTGAAGCCCTGGGATGATTTATGATGGTCCGGATTGGTTTTAGGGTTAATCTGATGGCTGAAATGAGTTCCTACACCTATAAATACATCCTAAGACCTAGCCTCCTCTACACACAATTCTATTCTTCTTCTTCTCTGCCTCTGTTCTAAATAAAAATAAAAATGGCGTGCTACTCTGCTGGAACAAAAACTAGAAGCTAATCAACATCAACCTAAGCAATTCAATTCAAATTAGAGATTAAAGCTTCTGCAACAATTCTGCAACATCTAAAGTTCTTTCATTAATCCAATCAAGGCAAGTGCAGTTATTTTCTGATATAAACATTAATTCTGATTGTGACATGAATTATAAATTTGAATCTGAGGTTATATCTATTCTGTTCTGTTTGGATCTATCTTATTTTATTTCTCTTTCCTCTTTCTGTACAATAGCCAGGCTACCATGAGCCTGAGCCAATCTCATAAGAGATAAACATACGCTAAAATGTTTGTGACAATAAAATGAATGATGCATGAATTGGGCATGACCAATAGGTGACTGATTTGA
Organism: Allium sativum; assembly: GCA_030737875.1. Taxonomy (NCBI): domain Eukaryota; kingdom Viridiplantae; phylum Streptophyta; class Magnoliopsida; order Asparagales; family Amaryllidaceae; genus Allium; species Allium sativum. Next base: position 190,568,296 of record CM060915.1, on the reverse strand, counting down.
GGAAAGAACATGGACTGTAGCTAGAACATAAATATGAGACATATGACTGGACATGTTATATTTATAACATAAAGGGTGTTGAACAGATGATTTGTAGACACGACATAAAAAGGTATTGGACATAAATATAGACTGTATTGAACATATGATTTGAGATAAAAAAAAGGAATATGGCTTAGGTATAAAGATTTACATGAAAGTAGGATATCTATTAATGTAAATAAACACCTAAGTAAGGGATCTTTGGAATATATGACATGCATAGTAATCGATAACTATATTTGGTATAATTTATATATGCATCTTCTGTACGATGCAAGTTTAATAAAAATTGAAACAAATGATATATGGTAAATTATGACCATAATCTATGCTATGTAAATGTAATGCAAACATGGGGTATATGATCATATTGTGAATCAAGACTATTATTTATGCATTTGAACTTAGGCAAGATTTATAATTAGGCAAGATATGTTTGTGAAACTTTAAGAAATGATTAAATCTGTTATATTTGCCTAATTTGCTAGTTTTGATACATTGCCTAATCTGCTAGTTCTGTTATATTGATTAATCTGCTAGTTCGGCTCTACTGCCTAGTCTGCTAGATCTGTTCATCTGCCAAATCTGTCATCTGCTAAGTCTGTTGAAAATGCTAAATCTGCTAGTTGGCTTAATCTGATAAATCCTTTAAGTCGCCTAATCTGAAGAATCTGTTATCTGCTATATCTGTTGAGTTGGTATAATTAGTCCGCGATGGACATAATCTGAATTAGCTATGATTAATTGACATGTATATTAGGCGTGGGTATAAATGGAAAATCATTAATTAATTAATTGGCCGCAAAATCATTAATTGTTTGATCTGTGAACTAGTTAATCTAAATTTTGTATGTCTGAAAATTGTAGACAAGTTAAGCTGAAATCTATTAGTTTGGGGACACAAGGTTAGGAGGGGAATCACTTGTGTCATCTGTTGTTTCGGACCCATATTAGTCATTAACCCTTTCTGGTATCAAAACTTTGACCCAACAGTAGGTAGGGTCCGGGCACGCTTACTGAACTAATTATAAGCGGTTCATTCTAATAATGGCGAGGGGTGTTGATGGTGCGTTCCAAACGGGTATTGTGCGTGCATGGATCCTGGTCTGCCTCTGAGGATGTAAGACGCCGTGACATCTGTAAATAGGTTTGTGCCAATTGGTTGTCACTTTATGGAGAGATACACCCTACTGTGGGGCCGACAAAGGGTATTTATGTATTAGGGAGCCGATCGCTTGGGGTGGGGTTTTAGGGTACACTTTGTTCTGTCTGATTTGGTTGGTACCATCTGTTTCTGTTGGGTGGCAACACCTGTCTGTTTCTGCATGGTACCGTCTGTTCGGGTGGTAAAGGCCTAATTACTAGTGTACACCTAATTCTACATTCTGTTTCCGTAGGGATTAATCTGTTTCTGTTTCTGTTTGGGTGGCAAAGGCCCATTATCCGCATTTTGTTTCTGTCTGTCTCTGATCGGGTAGTAAAGGCCCATTATTAGCGTTCTGTTTCTGTTAATTTATTCTGTACCCGTTTCTGTTTCATTTTAGACAGTAGGGTGACACCTAATTCTGTTATACTAGTATTGGTGCAGAGAAGTGTAAAATAGTAGCTTATATCATTCTGTTCTTCTGTTATATCTGTTACACCAGTTACAGTTATCTCTCATCCAGTTTTATTTTCATGTCATGTTATTATTATCTGTTCATAACTGAAAATCACTGGACTTGCCAGACTTTTTGTCTGACCCTTGTTGTTTTGCCTCCTTTCTTCCGTTTCGCCCCCCTCAGTTATCCAAGGAGGGAATACTTTAGCTCAATCCGGATTTCTTCTGCTTGAAGTGCATAAAGTATGGCTTGGCTCTGTATAGCTTCCGTTCTATAGGGATTATGATTTTAAAACTATGCATTCTGAAGGCTTTTGTACAAGACTGATATTTTGTACTTGAATTCTATAATGAAATTTGAAAGGATGTAACCAAGTTTAATTCGGTTTGTGTAGAAATAAAGTTATAAATTTTTCAAGTACTATTCTATCTGTCTTGTAAGTTTCTGTTCTATTTACTAAAATGCTCCACCAAAGTTAAGGCATTCCCTTTGTGAGTGACCTTAACGGAGGTAGGGTGTTACATACCGTTTGGGAGATATGGCTAAAACAAGGTTTAGGAGGTGAAAAACAGCTTAACCGGACTTAATTTGGTAGTTAACAGCTAGGCCCATGGGGGGATTTCGGGATTAGGGGTGTATAGGGGCCGATTGGGGTTAGAAAACATTTCTTTAGATACATTTTCAGCCTCCACTTTCATTCTAGGAACCCTGACAATGGCCTCCAACCACTAGAATCATCTCTAATCACTCTCTAATCAAGTTCTAGCATAATCTACATCAAATCAAGGAAGATCTTCACCAAATCAATATTAGAACTGCTGCATTGCCTTGGCATTCACACCCAAACAGAGAAAATTTCAGATTTGATATTTTATTTGTGGAAAAGGTAAGTGATTTGCGTAATTCCTCACTAATTATGGTTAATTAAGGGTAATTAGAGTTAATTAGCGAATTTAAACATGATTAAATTCTGTAAAAATGTTTAGAAATTATTATATATTATTTTAGACCTCTGTTAGATGTTTGGGTTGGTTTGGTTAAGTTTTACTAATCCTATCATTAGTTTTGCTTAAATATGCTTAAGGGAAAATATGGGATTTTGGCTATGTTTGATTCGTTTTAACCTATCAAATTGTGTTTTGATGGTTGTGGTCAGTTTTACAAGTTGCTATGACTGTACGGTATGCTTTCTGATTGATTAGAAGAGTTAGAATGGTCGAAAACGTCGTCGTATGGTGTAAAATCGTCTCTGTAAAAGTTGCAGGAAGTAGTGCAGGGTTTCGGATTGGATCGGGTTAGGGGGCTCGGATCGGTGGGCAAGAGGATCAGATCTGGATCGGGACTTTGCACTAAAGGAAGCTTGGCAAAAAGGAAGGCCATTTGTATAAGAGTTGGAGTTGGAATTGGACCAAAGTTGGACATGGGATCGGATCAGATTGACTGGTGATGAAGCAACATCGAACCGAACCGGAGTAAAGTGCTTCGAACCAGGACTTAAGTGCCATCACCGAACTAAACCGGCATCTGAAGGGGAAGAACCACCGAACCGAACCACACCCAGGAGCATACTATGAAGCATTGCACCGAACTGAACTGATGACGACTAAAGCACAATGCATATTCGTACCGAATCGGACGTGTGCTATTACTACTACGCGACGACTTTTCTGAAGGCCAACTCCAATTCGACCATAACCCGAGATGCAAAGGAAATCCAAACAGGAAGTAGAACTCAGAAAGTCCAAACAGGAAGTAGAACTCAGGGTCCAGTTGGGAACCAACGAGTTATCTCCATGAGTTGGGCTTTGCTGCGGGACGTCTGCTAAGGGGTTATCGATGTCTATAACTTTTGATCACTATGGAGTGTGGGGTATGTGGACGGATTCAGGGCCGCAGTGGCCAAGGTAGGACTAATTGTTATGGACCAATGAAGTGGGGTCATTTGTAAGGATTTAGTCATGACTCCATAGGGAAAGCTTGGTGGTAGCAATAGTTATACAAGTCGGACTCTCTCACTGCCTCGATGAGTCTAGTGATCAAAGTGGTGGATATCGTATGCTTTACGCACTGAGTAAGAGATGTGAGGATGGTTTCTAAGATTGATTGTTTGCCATCACTATGTCATGCACACCCCCGACCCCGTATTCTTTACACCTTATGTTTAGTGGCACCTTTGAGTATTGAGCGGTATGTTGTGCTAACTCTTTGGTTGTAGGTCCAGGTTCAGGTATGGTTTAGTATACCTTTTATTGTTCTATATTGATTCTTATCGCTCACACCAGACTTTTGTCTAACCCAGAGTTTTATGTCTCTTCATATTACTCTGGGTGCCCTTAAATGGGCAGACTAGAGATAGGTTAGGTAGTGCACGAGTAGCTGTACCGGAGACGAGCAGGAGGCTCCCACGCATTATCTACATATATTCTCCCTGTGTCGCTGCTGGTCACTACTTCGGGCATTAGTAGTGTACATTTCCTTTCTTTTTCTTTAGAAACAGTTTTAAAATTGTAATAATGATGATGTGGAACATAAGCTGTATTTGGATTTTCCGCTGCTATGATGTTTAGTTTTCAGCTTATGCACTGTCTTGCCTGTTTTATGTCAAAGTTATGTTATTATTATATTTCATTCATTGCTCTGTCAGACATTCTACAGGTTCCTTGTTAGTTCAAATTCCATTTTTCTTTCTTTTGCGACCGTCCCGTACTAGTTGGACATTGGCACAACGCACTTTCATGGGATATGTTGGCTGGTGCGGGGCGGGCCATCACAGCAAGAGAATAAATTCTCCGTCACCAAACAGATATATATATTTGGGTGCGTTTTTTAGAGGTCCCTATTAGGTTTTAAAATATAAAAAAAACCCGGTCATAAACTTATTGTAAATTTAGTCCCTATTTTTCGAAAATTCATAAAAAAAATATAAAAAAAATATAAAAAATCACGATAATTCGTATTTAAATTAAACATGTACTCGCCCAAAAATTCAGATCATAATAAAATCAAAACATGCATCAAAATCAAAAAAATACAGAAAACAACGAAAAATGCAGTAATTTGCATCAAATCATGCACATATTTGGAATACTTGCATTCATCTGTGCAAGTATTTCTCTGTTATATTTTTACATGTAATACTTGCATACATGTGTGCAAGTATTTAAAATAGTTGCATACATGTATGCAAGTTTCTGCACATATTTTATTTTCACATGTAAATACTTGCATACATGTGTGCAAGTATTTCAAATAGTTGCACACATGTATGCAGGTTTCTGCATGCATTTTCAACTAAAACAGCTTCAGAAATACTTGCATACATGTATGCAACTATTGGCAAAAGTTGCATACATGTATGCAACTATTTGCAAGTTTTTAAATTCACAATACATCCCTGTAATTAATGTTTTCTCTGTAAACCCGCCCCCTATTTTAGCTGCCGCCTGGAATCTTCCGCCTGCCACTTTCCATACCTCCGCCTCTTTCGTTTTCTGTCCAAATTTTCAAGCGCTATCACTTAAAAAAAAAAAAATTCTAAAATCTATAAATATTCTCGGAAGTCCACAGAAATTTAAAAAAAAAAGTTGCATAAATGTATGCAACTTTTACGAATAGTTGCATACATTTATGCAACTATTCGAATACACATGCATATACTTATGCACGCCTGTTTGAAAAATTGCATACATGTATGCAGTTTTTCTATATAACTGCATACATGTGTGCATATATGTCAAAATACATGCAAACGTGAATAAGTTGCACGTAGGTATGCAGTTTTTAAACAAATGCATCAGCAGATGCATGTTTCAACAATATGTGCATACATGTATGCATTTATACTGCAGTTTTGACGCAGATTTCAAATAAATGCATACATGTATGCAACTAATCGATTTATATGCATGTTTTGATGCAATTTACTGCATTTCGTTGATTTTCTGTATTTCATGATTTCGACGTTGTTTTTGATGTTTTTTTGATCTGATTTTTTCACGATTATTTGATTTAATTAATTACGAATTTACATGATTTTTTTATATTTTTTTTGTATGTTTTTATATGTTTTAAAAATAGGGACTAAATTTACAATAAGTTTATCACCGGATGTGAGCCTAATTAAGTTTCGTTTTAGGGATGTGTGCCTAATATTCACTATATATTTAATAGAAATCAATCAACATATAATATAATCCAATGTCAGACACACATCCATTTACAACTTCGTTCTAGGTCTGAACGAAACCGGTGGCACCTTATTCCTCGTCCCATATGTCCAATACAAGATAGAAATCCTTGCATATCATGTCGATCTCCAAGTATGTCTGGATGATTACCACTTATTACCTCGTCCTGGTGTACAACCCAATCAAGACATCAGTAATCATCCAAAAAATGTGAAGATCTCCGATGTAACGTCCCGTATTTTTTCGACGGTTAATATTGAATGATTAAAACATTTAAATATTTTATATGATTTTAAATGGAGATTTATATAAGAAGTTCATCTATTTAACTTATAGAAATTTTTATTCGATACATATAAGTGCTTATAATCGATCAAATTTTTTCTATCGATATTATTTAGTGAAAATAGCAATATTTCAAACGATTTCAGTATTCGTCGATTTAATTTTATATCTTATCCATACGATTTAATGGGGCTTTGCAATCTATTCCAATGAGTTCAGAATAGTAATATAACCCTAGAAATAATGTTTGTAGTGCTTAAAATAGTAATATGAAATTTCATGATATTTTATATTAAATAGAATTACATCGGTTCAAATAAATTGGGTAGGTGACCGTTTTTTTTACCAACGCAGTCTATTTTTAAAATTCCCTACCTATTCCTTTACAACGAAGGAATTCTGCATACCTACCTAATTAGCTGCTTCGTTCGTTCAAATCACTAACTTCTTCCATCCATCAACGTACGCTGAAGCCTGGTTACCTATTTTCAACATCTACTATGCCTACGGAAATCGACAATGTTCTTATCCTTCCATTTTCTACTATAAATTAGGTCGTGGCCTTCTTGTTCCAAAAGAATAAATCAATTAGAGTTTTTTTCTCTTCCTTTTTCCTTAGTAGTTTGAAAACCGATGCTTAAATAAATAAATAACTAAAGTCGCAAATCATGATTTAGAGATCAATCCAAGGCCTTCAAGTTCGTCGACATCGATCCAGAGACTCGCGACTACAGGAAGAAACCAAAATCGTGACAGATCATTGAGGCTCGAAATAAACTCGATAGCGTGATTGAAGGGACTTACGATTTCATGCAAAATGGTATCAATGTGTTTTTTTTTGTGCGATGATTTGGGGGAACAGTACGTTGATTTGGAAACTGGGTTTTCATCATTGGGTTTTTTGAGGAAGGCAGAACTGAATGATGAACTGGAGGAGGAATGTCTCGATGATAAAATGGAGTGGATCTGGAGTGGTAAGATTTTATGATTTTGGTACTCAGCAGTAGGTATTTTGCTTGTGCGATCTTTTATTTTAGGTATTGAGGCATGACTGTAAATAAAGGAGATCGATTTGTTGTTTGTAGGAGGCGACTGTCAAAAATACTGGAGTTAGTCTGTAAATGCAGGATGCAAATTTTTGCTGGAGTGGACTGTGACATTTAGGATGATAGGATTCAGTTGTTGAACGACGGAAAGTGGGGAGCTGTGGTCTGTTAGCCGGAGGAGTTTAATGTCTTGTTCTGATCTCAGGCGTGATAAAAATGGGGGTTTAACAGTACGTGAATAAAGTGTTAGAATACATTGAGCATGAAGGGGATGGACTGGATTTGGCAACGAAGTAGGAGTTCGCATTTGTTTATTTCGGAAGTGCGGTAGTGTGTGGAAATGAGGAGTATCGGTTTGTGTTTTATTTGTAGGAAGGAACAAGACTAACTGGAGTGAGTTATTACAGTGATGAGGGTCTGAGTTTTTCCTGTATGACAATACCATAAATTGTTATGGTTGGTAGAAGAAGTTGTGGTAAGTGTCCAAAACAGGCTCGATGAATTGCTGAAATGATATGGGAAGCATTTGGAGCAGATTTTAGTGGAATTGATTAGTGATTGCTATTAGTGATTAACCAAAGTAGCAAGGTATATGTTTTATAAATGTTTAAAAATACATAGGATAGATAACTTATTTATGTGTTAGGATAATTTAAATAAATAATTATTTAATCAATTAATTTAATTGAATAACTATAGGAAGTACAGATAGTAAAATTCCAAGGTCGTTGACTTAGGGGTAATGGAGTTGATCGGCAAGTTGCTTCACCGGTTAGTCAAATAATTGGCAAAGCGATAAGGTAATTCGAAATTTTTATTTCATATAATAATAAATTAGTTTATGCTAATATTTAATATAAAATAAATAGAGTTTAATTGTTTAATAAATAATTATAGGAGCTTGATAGAATCATTGAAACGAGTCGAGTCGATTTGTAGACGCAGATATGGAAATTATTGGGAACTATTTTTAATAGTTCGAATTTTATTAATTTCCAGTTGAATGATAAATTGCATGATATAAATTGATAATATTATATAATAATATTATTAGTATTGGTGATCGGATAATTCCCGCAGTATCATTAGCGAATGCCCACAGTACCATTAACGGTTGATTTCCCTATGCACCCCACAATATCTATAGTGGATGATCTTTGATACCGCGGTATTCTGCCTCGAAGCCGGATGGGTATTATTATTGTTGACTAACATCTGTGGATGCAGGAAAAACAGGTTGGAGGGATCCAACTGGATTCCTCAACATTTATTTATTTGTTTTCACATATATGCTGTTATAAGATATGATTGATCACCTGTGATAGTATATGACCTATTTGAATGAGTATTAACCCTAGAACTTGATTTTTGATATTTTTGGATGTCAGAAAAATAAATAAATGGATTTTAAAATTTAAATATATAAATGTTTAAAGGGGATTTTATTTTCAAATAGAAATATTATTTAAAGCCAAATTATAAATGGAATTGGGCAATAAAGTTTGATTGTAATAAATAAGATGAGAAGGTGATTTTATATGCAAATGTTTTGCAAATGGGAATTGTTAAAAGGAAATTAACAATAGGGTTATGTGAAATAAATTCTATAATTAGAAGTTATAATGGGATTGAAACTTGAAACTTGATTTACGAAGTCAAGCCTAGTATGTATTTGTTTTAAAAATATTATTCACGATTAAGGTGAGTAAGGAAGATAAAATAAGTGGTGTGGGAAAAATAGAAATTTATAAAAGCAAGTTAGAAAGAGTTTTTGAAATTATAAATTCTTATTCAATAATATAATATGTAACACCCCATAATTCTATTAATATTATTATTCACAAATTAAAGAATAACTAATCTCAGACGTGAGAATGGTGGGAAACAGGTTGCGCCATTGTGTTCGTCTCGGAATTCTGCTTGAGATAGAGTCCGAGTTTGCATGATTTGGACTTCGTATGAAGGAGATATGGCCATCGAAAGTTTTAGAAAATTCAAAACAGATTTCAAAAAATTTAAACTTCAAAATTCGGAGTCAAACAGGCTAGGCGGGAAATTTCCCGCCCAGCACCCAGGTCGACTGGGGAGTCGACTGGGCAGTCGACACCCCAGGGACCAGATCGACTGCGCAGTCAACCTGGGTGTCGACCTGGTCCAGTCGGCTAGGGTTTGACTGAGCCCAATCTTGAGCTACTGATGTGTCATTAGGGCTGAGTTGGCAAATTTAACTGTTCAGGTTAGTTCTCAGTTGATCTGACGGTCTAAATAAATCCTAAACTCTATAAATACCTAGATAGTCTCTCGCTCTAATTCACATGAAAAATAGAATATCCACTGTCATACCGCAGCCATGGAACTCAGTGTAGCCGCCGCCTACTAAGAAGGAAGAAAGCTAATCAAAATTCTAATTCTACTCAAATCTAAAGCAAATCAAGACTCTCTTTCTTCTCTAATTGTGAGTATGATGATTTTAACAAGATTATTGCAAACTAATTAGATTAAGATATGATATGGATCATTAGAAAATGATGTGAATTGTCATATATGTTGTTGTAAACCTTATGCTATCATGTATGTTGTAAATCCTATGTTATGTGATGATGATATCCTATATGTTGTAAATCATGCTATGATGATATTGTATAGGTTGTAATTTTCTATGCTAAGTTGTGATAAATCATACATGTTATAAAGTCATGATGTTATTATCTATGCTAATTAGTTCATGTTAATCAAATCATAATGTTTGGGCTATGTTGATCTACATGACAAATCATGTATGCAAGTTTAGATTGATTAGTGAAGATTATGAACATATGCCATGACATCTATTTAGAACTAGAATTATTACATCTAGAATTATGTATGACATATGTGAATCCTATGTGTTAGATGCTAGTTCACACCATCACTATGCTGCCTAAACCACATATGCAAGTCAATACATGAATTTGGATTATGATCATATTATGTGAATTGTGACATTTTACCAAACAAGTTGACACCTTTAGATCCATGACATGTGTAGTTTCATGCAAGTTTCACCCCTATTATGATTAGGTCTATTTTATTTGTCTATATGTTGTGATAATTTATCTTTGTGCTATGAGTTAGACTATTCGAGTCTAACGTATATTTTGCGTTGAATAAGCGAACGTATAACGTGGGGTGGGTGTAATATTAAGGATTTAATATTAAGAAATTGAGGTGCAATTGATATGATTTTGCATACCGTAAGTTGATGGCCATAATTGAGTCAATTATGGACATCATTAAAATTGGAATTAATTAATGATTTGAATAGGGATATATTTAAAACTGGGGTGAAAGATTATAAGTGTTAATCATTGCTTAGGACACGAGGTTGGACTCGTTTGTGACGTAAAACTGCCCGGACCCACCCGGCAAATCAAGTAGCCACAAATGTCAGCCCAATGTGAGAGGTCCTAGGCCCAAACTAAAGCATAATAGTTGTAAAGACACGAGGTTAGACTCTTTTATTGTGTAAGACTGCCTGGACCCGCCCGGCAAATCCAGCTGCCATAAACGCCAGTCTAATGTGAGAGGTCTTTATGATGTTATGGCCTGAATGAATTAAGAAGTACCTAACCAGATAAACATGTAAGGTGGGACGTGGGGGTTAAGTAGGTGCCTTGGGTGGCATGAGGAATCTAGTGTGTGCCTTTAGTTGCATTTGAAATACGATGAGTAAGACTTAACCAAACACACATGTAAATGAACATGACTAAGAGGGTTAAGTGGGATGTACTAGTGGGGACAAGCTTAGGTGGATAGCTTGTGGGGGCCCATTTCAACCAGTAACCCAAACGTATCTTTGCGGGTTCGACCCAAGTCGAGGACGGGACACGCATACTGGGTTTGACTATAAGAGGCCAAACGGGGTAGCGGTGGCAACGCAAGTCCAATGGGTTTCATATGCGTGTGTGGACCCGGGCTAGTAGATAAGACGTTGTTGCATCGTGTAGGTATAAGCCGTGCATTATCAAGTTGTATCAGGTTGTCATTTTAGGGGAGTGATACACCCCACTATGGGGCCAGCACGGGTATCTACGAGTAGGGAGCCGATCGAAAGTGGGTAGTGGGGTACACCGAGCGGAGATAGGGGTAGGAGGCACCTATGTAGTCAGCTAGGGGTACACGAAGCTATTTATATAATTTCTAAGTGAAGCAAGTGGGATCAACATTTAGGGTGACTGGTAAGGTGCAGCGTAGTAATTATTCGTTAGTAATTAGGTATGCCTTTAACGTTATCTTAATCTGCTCTTCCATACCCAATAGTTCACAGACATTTCCTTGTTTTCCAGCTTATGCCTTAGTCTAGTTATTTTGATAATTGTATTGTTAGAATTATAATACTCGCCAGACTTTATGTCTGACCCCCTCCATTTCTATCTTTTTCCCCCACCAGGTCCTCAGGGTGGGCCCAGCTCTAGCGGAGTTTGATTGGATTGCTTTATCTCTCTTTTGGAAAGCTTGGACCGCGGAAGTAAAGTCCGGCTTGTTATCCTCTTTAATGGCTATTTATGTAATGGGGTTATGTATTTTGTTTTATCAAGATGGATGTTGTACTTGACTCTGATTTATGGTTTTATGATGTAACAAACATGTTTAATTTCCACTACAATAAAATAAAGTTTTAGATTTCCAAGTACTACTTATTATCTGTCTTGTTGTAGTTTTTCTGTTCTATATTCACTTAAAACCTCCATGGAAGTTAATGCATTCCCTTTGTGAGTGACATTAATGGACGTGGGGTGTTACACGTGATATCAGAGCTTAAGGTTACCTGAACAGATAAATTTTTTAGAAAAACTATTTTTCTAAAGTATTTTTGGAAGAAGTGTTTTCAAAAACATGTCTTGATAAGTAATTTAAAGAGTAAAGTTTTTATGAAAAACATAATCCCCAATAGCCATATATCTTTATCTTTCGAATTCTCCATTTTGAATCTTTCCTTTTTCGTTTCAGCATGGCTGAGGATCTTAACCTTCCGGATGGTGTAACGATACCAGGATGGTATAGGAGGTTATTAGAGGCTAGGGCCGCTGCAGGTCCAGCCAATGTTCCTCCACCACCAGTTGCACCCGCTCCTCCTCCTCCTCGCGTAGATACCTTTGCAAAGACATGCAAACAATTTAAGGCTATGGGTGGAAATCCTTTTCAAGGGTCAGAAACGTTTGTTTAGGCTAGAGATTGGCTTAAGGAGGTGGAAGAATTGCTAGAAATTTTTGAAGTAGAAGAAGGGAGGAAAGTCAAATTAGCAGCTTGGTTAATGAAGGGAGAGGCCTCGTTTTGGTGGGAGGTCACTAATGGGGAGCGTCCTGTTGATTCTTGGGCGGATTTCAGATGTAGGTTTGAGGCAAAGTTTCTCTCAAGGGCAGAAGAGAATCTATATATGGAAAGGTTCTTGACATTGAAGCAAGGAAGTTCATCAGTGAAAGAATATGTCAACAAATTTAATCAGTTAGCAAGGTTTGGCTTGGACTTAGTGAACATGCCGGAGAAGAAAACTCCGAGGTTCGTTAATGGATTTAATGAGCCGTTGCAAGGGTTGGCTATGACCCACATCCCTATGGGGGCCACCTTTGAGAAGCTAGTAGACATGGCACTCATGCACGAGGAGAAAGGCGCTAATGCTAATAAGGCACCCGAGAAGAAAGGGGATCAGAAGAAGCCACAACAGCAAAACAAGAAGGGTGGTAAAGACAATAATGGCAAGGGAAAGAAGAAATGCTTTAACTGTGGGACACCAGGCCATCTCTGCAAGGATTGCCGAACGAAAAAGAAGACTAGCTGTTTTCACTGTGGCGAAGCAGGACATCTAGTGAAGGACTGCCCAAAGAAGGGGCAGAGGGCAGGGTCTACCTCGGGAGGACAGGTGCAGGCTCTTATGGGACCAGGGCAGGCAAGGGGAAAATTTCAGGCTCTCGCGGTCCAACCACTGCAAGAACAAGGTAGAACTATTTCTTTTGAAAGCTTAGTTTTTCTGATTGATCATCCTGTCCGTACCTTATTCGATTCGGGCGCATCGCATTCGTTTATCTCTACATCATTAGTTGAATCACTGCACTTAAACACCAGTTTAGTAGAGGATCCCTTAGTTGTTTCGAATCCAATTGGGGGCTCAGCTTATTTGTCCATGATGTGTTTGGATTTGAAAATTTCTATACTTAGCGTTGAGTTTAGATGTGATGCTTATGTTTTGGGCTTCACGGGCTATGGGCTAATTTTAGGAATGGATTGGTTATCCAGAAATGGGGCCGTTCTTGATTGTGGAAGGAGAGTAGTTAGGCTCATGACTCGCCTTGGGAACGCTCTAGAAATCTTTTGTAATTCCATAAATTCCGTTATGCTAAGTTATCTAGAATCGCTTGATGCGTCTATGGAGAATCTACGATCTGTTAGAGTGGTCCGAGAATACTCGGATGTGTTTGAAGAGGTGAAGGGCTTGCCTCCGAAGCGGGAGATAGATTTTCGAATATATCTTGTGGATAATGCAAAACCAGTATCTTTGCCAGTATGCCACATGGCTCCACGTGAAAGGAGGGAACTCGATAAGCAAGTGAAGGAGTTACTTGAGAAGGGGTTCATAAGACGAAGTATATCAGAGCGGGGTGCTCCAGTAGTATTTGCCACGAAGGCGGATGGGTCCCTTAGACTTTGTGTGGATTATAGAGAACTTAATAAGCTTACTAAGAAAAATAGACACCTACTGCCGAGGATTGACGATCTCTTCGATCAGTTAGTTGGCGCCTCAGTGTTTTCGCAGTTTGACTTAGCCACTGGTTTCCATCAGTTGAGAGTGGCTGAGGATAGCATTGACAAGACTTCCTTTAGGACTCCGGACGGTTTCTATGTATGGCTAGTGATGCCCTTCAGTTTGACAAACGCCCCCGCATACTTTGTTGATTTGATGAGTGGGGTTTTTAGGGAGTACCTTAATAAATTCGTGGTGGTCTTTGTAGATGACATCTTGATCTTTTCTAAGAATGAAGAAGAGCATGCCCTACATCTTAGGGAAGTGTTGGAGACTCTACGAGCGCATAACCTTAAAGCTAAATTTACTATGTGTCACTTCTGGAGAGAGGAAGTGCGATTCTTAGGGCACGTGGTTTCCAAAGAAGGGATAGTTGTGGATCCCGCGAAGGTGGTGGCCATCCAAGATTGGAAGGTCCCTAAAAAAGCTACCGAAGTAAGAAGTTTCTTGGGGTTGGCTGGCTACTATAGGAAGTTTACCAAAGACTTCGCAAAAATATCAGCTCCATTGACACGCCTGACGAAGAACCTAGTCGTCGCGTGGGACGTAGATTTTGATGATGCGCTCCAAAGTTTAAAGAGAACTTTGACTTCAGCTACAGTCTTAGTGCTGCCAGACGGGAGTAAGCCATTTACTGTTTATACCGATGCTTGTGGGACAGGTCTAGGCGCAGTCTTAATGCAAGAGGGCAGGGTAATAGCCCATGGTGGAAGGCAGTTAAGGGTGCATGAGAAAAATTACCCTATACATGACCTAAAGTTAGTTGCTATTGTTTTCGCGCTTAAGTCTTGGTGCCATTATCTTCTTGGCGAGGAATTCGAATTATTCACTGACCACAAATCCTTAAAATACTTATTCTCTCAGAAGGACTTGAATTTAAGACAACAAAGGTGGATGGAATTCTTAGCGTCCTACGATTTCGAAATAGCATATACCCTGGCAAGGGTAACGTGGTGGCAGACGCCTTAAGTAGGAAAAGGTTGTCCTTGAGTCCGTTGTTTGTTGAGCGGTGAAACTTAGAATTCATCTCTATGTTTGATTTTAGACCTACCATTGACTTTGTACCCAGTTTGCTAGCATCCTTGGAGGTCAGACCTACGCTTTTGGGACGGATTGGCGAGGCACAGCGAGATGACACACAGTTGGTTGAGTTAGTAGAAAAGCTCAAAAGAGGGGAATCATCAAGCCATCTCCGTAGGTATACCCTAGATGATAAGGGTTGGTTACGTAGGGACGGTAGACTTTGTGTACCTCGAGACGAAGGTTTGAGGAAGGCTATTCTTGACGAAGCACATCATTCGAAGATGACCATTCATCCCGGCGGGGACAAGATGTACATGGACACGAAGCAAGTTTTCTTTTGGGCCGGTATGAAAAGGGATATGGCCGAGTATGTCGCTAGATGCATGGTGTGCCAACAAGTAAAAGTGGAGCAAAAGAAATCCGGTGGGCTGCTTCACCCATTGGAGGTTCCACTATGGAAGTGGGAAAGTGTCTCGATGTACTTTGTGGATGGATTACCAAGATCAAGGAAGGGTAATACGGGGATTTGGGTTATAGTAGATAGACTTACTAAAAGCACCCATTTCATTCCCGTGAAGTGTAAGAGGACTGCTCCATGGTTAGCCTCTATATACGTCCGAGAAATAGTTCGTTTGCATGGTGTTCCTTCTAGCATAGTAAGCGACCGCGACCCAATCTTAGCTAGCAAATTTTGGAAGAGCTTGCAAGAGGCGGTAGGGACTCAGTTATGTTTAAGCACCGCCTATCATCCTCAGACGGACGGCCAAACTGAGAGGGTGAATCGTATTCTAGAGGATCTTTTGAGGCTATGTATCCTAGACTTTGGGGGTACGTGGGAAGAGCATCTTCCGTTGGTAGAGTTCGCATATAATAATAGCTTTCAGTCCAGCATTGGCATGGCACCTTTCGAAGCTCTTTATGGACGACCTTGTCGTTCACCTACATGTTGGTGGGAATCTACGGATAAGATCTTACTTGGGCCCGATATGATTAGGGAAACTTCGGAGAAGATCGACTTGATTCGAAGGAGGATGAACGCAGCGCGAGATAGGCAGAAATCATATGCGGATAAGAGGAGGACAGATCTTGAGTTTGAAGTTGGGGACATGGTCTTTATCAAAGTGTCTCCATTACGGAACGTTATTCGCTTTGGGTCCGTTGGGAAATTAGCACCAATGTTCGTAGGGCCGTTTCCTATTAAGGAGAAGATTGGACAGATGGCGTATAGAGTGGAGTTGCCTGAGAAACTTAGTGGTGTACACGACGTATTCCATGTGTCACATTTGAGAAAGTGCTTGCACGAGACTGCAGAAGTGGTAGAGCCGAACTTGCTTAGAGAGGTGGAGATAGAGCGTGATGCGATGATTCGACGAGCTCCTACATGCATTCTTGGGTCGGAGATCAAGAAGTTGATTAATCGAGAGGTCAGACTAGTCAAAGTGCAATGGGGAGATGATGAGAGCAACGCTATTTGGGCGACAGAAGCGAAGATGCGTTCGTTGTACCCTTTTCTTTTTGAGGGTATGTCTTTTAATTTCTCCGTTATCGCTTAGCTTGTACTTATCTTATCTTTAGTATGTCCTCTCGCTAGTATCTTTGACCTTTAGTTAGGATAATCCTATGGTTGAAACATGTGTTTGAGACATGTTATGTATGATGGATGCAAAGTGGATGCCAGTGTTTGCTAGTGGTTGCTCGTGGACGCATGTACACACACTATTAGGCACCAGATCGGCTCAGTCACTTCATATTGCATATTGCATATAAATGGATGTATTTAGTAAAATGGATGTATGAGGATTTTTTTTAATTATCATATGGATGCTGCATTCAGATGATGATTGTGCACGCATATATAGAAAATATGTAGCATTAAGGAACTTTTGCATACATAATGGACGCATGGCACTATCATGATTTGCATTAAGGAGGTCAACTGATTCAGTGGACCGCCTGATTTTGCATTAGATATGGACATATACCCACACTGTGCATTTAAACATGAAAGCATTAGAAGTCTATAAGGACAATGGATGCCTGTGTTTGATGGTTGAGTAGATGGATGATTGGATGTTAGGATATATATTCTTCTTGACTTGAAGATTTCGGGGTCGAAATCCTTTAAGGAGGGGAGAATGTAACACCCCGTAATTCTGTTAATATTAATATTCACAAATTAAAGAATAACTAATCTCAAACGTCAGAATTGTGGGAAACAGGTTGCGCCATTGTGTTCGTCTCGGAATTCTGGTTGAGATAGAGTCCGTGTTTGCATGATTTGGACTTCGTATGAAGGAGATATGGTCATCGGAAGTTTCTGAAAATTCAAAACAGATTTCAGAAAATTCAAAATTCAAAATTCAAAATTCTGAGTCAAACAGGCTAGGCGAGAAATTTCCCGCCCAGCACCCAGGTCTACTGGGCTGTCGACACCCCAGGGACCAGGTCGACTGCGCAGTCGACCTGGGTGTCGACCTGGTCCAGTCGGCTAGGGTTTGACTGAGCCCAATCTTGAGCTGCTGATGTGTCTTTACGGCTGAGTTGGCAAATTTAACGGTTCAGGTTAGTTCTGAGTTGATCTGACGGTCTAAATAAATCCTAAACTCTATAAATACCTAGGTAGTCTCTTACTCTAATTCACATGAAAAATAGAATAGCCACCGTCATACCGCAGCCATGGAACTCAGTGTAGCCGCCGCCTACTAAGAAGGAAGAAAGCTCATCAAAATTCTAATTCTACTCAACTCTAAAGCAAATCAAGACTCTCTTTCTTCTCTAATTGTGAGTATGATGATTTTAACAAGATTATTGCAAACTAATTAGATTAAGATATGATATGGATCATAAGAAAATAATGTGAATTGTCATATATGTTGTTGTAAACCTTATGCTATCATGTATGTTGTAAATCCTATGTTATGTGATGATGATATCCTATATGTTGTAAATCATGCTATGATGATATTGTATAGGTTGTAATTTTCTATGCTAAGTTGTGATAAATCATACATGTTATAAATTCATGATGTTATTATCTATGCTAATTAGTTCATGTTAATCAAATCATAATGTTTGGGCTATGTTGATCTATATGACAAATCATGTATGCAAGTTTAGATTGATTAGTAAGATTATGAACATATGCAATGACATATATTTAGACCTAGAATTATGACGTCTAGAATTATGCTATGACATATGTGAATCCTATGTGTTAGATGCTAGTTCACACTATCACTATGTCGCCTAAACCACATATGCAAGTCCATACATGAATTTGGATTATGATCATATTATGTGAATTGTGACATTTTACCAAACAAGTTGACACCTTTAGATCCATGACATGTGTAGTTTCATGCAAGTTTCACCCCTATTATGATTAGGTCTATTTTATTTGTCTATATGTTGTGATAATTTATCTTTGTGCTATGAGTTAGACTATTCGAGTCTAACGTATATTTTGCGTTGAATAAGCGAACGTATAACGTGGGGTAGGGGTAATATTAAGGATTTAATATTAAGAAATTGGGGTGCAATTGATAAGATTTTGCATACCGTAAGTGGATGTCCATAATTGAGTCAATTATGGACATCATTAAAATTGGAATTAATTATTGATTCGAATAGGGATATATTTAAAACTGGGGTAAAAGATTATAAGTGTTAATCAATGCTTAGGACACGAGGTTGGACTCGTTTGTGACGTAAAACTGCACGGACCCGCCTGGAAAATCCAGTAGTCACAAATGTCAGCCCAATGCGAGAGGTCCTAGGCCCAAACTAAAGCATAACATTTGTAAAGACACGAGGTTAGACTCTTTAATGGTGTAAGACTACCCGGACCCGCCCGACAAATCCAGCTGCCATAAATGCCAGTCTAATGTGAGTGGTCTTTATGTGGTTATGGCCTGAATGAATTAAGAAATACTTAACCAGATAAACATGTAAGGTGGGACATGGGGGTTAAGTAGGCGCCTTGGGTGGCATGAGGAATCTAGTGTGTGCCTTTAGTGGCATTTGAAATACGATTAGTAAGACATAACCAAACACACATGTAAATGAACATGACTAAGAGGGCTAAGTGGGATGTACTAGTGGGGACAAGCTTAGGTGGATAGCTTGTGGGGGCCCATTTCAACCAGTAACCCAAACGTATCTTTGTGGGCTCGACCCAAGTCGAGGACGGGACACGCATACTGGGTTTGACTATAAGAGGCCAAACGGGGTAGCGGTGGCAACGCCAGTCCAACGGGTTTCATATGCGTGTGTGGACCCGGGCTGGTAGATAAGACGTTGTTGCATCGTGTAGGTATAAGCCGTGCATTCTCAAGTTGTATCGGGTTGCCACTTTAGGGTAGTGATACACCGTATTGTGGGGCCAGCATGGGTATCTACGAGTAGGGAGCCGATCGAAAGTGGGTAGCGGGGTACACCTAGCGGAGATAGGGGCAGGCGGCACATATGTAGTCAGCTAGGGGTACACGAAGATATTTATATAATTTCTAAGTGAAGCAAGTGGGATCAACATTTAGGGTTATTGGTGCGGTGCAGTGTAGTAATTATTCGTTAGTAATTAGGTGTGCCTTTAGCGTTATCTTTATTTGCTCTTCCATACTTAATAGTTCACAGACATTTCCTTGTTTTCCAGCTTATGCCTTAGTCTAGTTATTTTGATAATAGTATTGTTAGAATTATCATACTCGCCAGACTTTATGTCTGACCCCCTCCATTTCTATCGTTTCCCCCCACCGGGTCCTCCGGGTGGGCCCAGCTCTAGCGGAGTTTGATTGGATTGCTTTATCTCTCTTTTGGAAAGCTTGGACCGCTGAAGTAAAGTCCGGCTTGTTATCCTCTGTAATGGCTATTTATGTAATGGGGTTATGTATTTTGTTTTATCAAGATGGATATTGTACTTGACTCTGATTTATGGTTTTATGATGTAACAAACATGTTTAATTTCCGCTGCAATAAAATAAAGTTTTAGATTTCCAAGTACTACTTATTATCTATCTTGTTGTAATTTTTCTGTTCTATATTCACTTAATACCTCCATGTAAGTTAATGCATTCCCTTTGTGAGTGACATTAATGGACGTGGGGTGTTACATAATATATATATATATATATATATATATGGTAAATATTTGAATATGCAAATAATAAAAGTGATAATAGAGTTGGAACTTGAAAAGGCAAGTTGGAATTAAATCGACAAATTTAGTCAAGAATGGATCTGTATTAAAAGTCGTTAATCACGGGTGAGGTGAATTGGGGTTGAAACGAGTATTTTGCAAATGAGAAATTTTTGAAGCAAATTAGAAAGGGTTTTTAAATTATTAATAATGATTTAATTGGAGATGAACCAAATTGAAAAATATAATATAGATTGTATTAAAGGATTTTATATACGGTTTATAAATAATAAATATTATTAGTAAGATTTTGAAAAAGTTATGTACGAATATTTTGAATAGAAGTTATAATAGAAATCAATGAGGCTCATTGAAATAAAACGAGAATGAGTAATATAAACATATACAGATGTGTAATGACCCGGATCCTTATGGGTTAATTTTTGAATATTTAAATATTTAATTTAAATATTGGGTGGATAATATAAAATGGAATTTTATATTAAGTTATCGATTTAATACTCAATTTTGATTTAATATCGATTATATTAAAATAATGGAATACGAAAATGGATTTAGCTGAATTCAAATTTTAATTTGAATTCAATACCGTTCAAATAAATTATGCGAAGTTTTATTTGAATTTATAACGATAATAATATTTATTTATTTATCGAGGAAATAAATTGTCTGAAATTAATTTATATTGAATTAAATTAATATCTTCTACAGATGATCGAATTGGACTTCGTGACTTATCCCAGTGGGTTCAGAATAGTGGTTTTACCCTAGAATTGACACTTGTTTGGTTCGGAAAGGAGTTCGTAGTCAAAGAGTATTTTTATTTAAGGATATCGGTTTAATAAAAAATAAAATATACTAAAAATCATAAAGAAAATCCTTTTTATTTGTGGACACAAATGAAACAACCAGGAAGAAGTAAATGGCCAAGTATAAAACGTGTATTCTCCTTCCTTCCACAAAATTTAAGTACGGTGCTTCCCCGATGTCCACACTTTAAAATCAACCCCGTGCCCTTTTTTCTTCCACTCCTATTCTATATAAAATCGCATCGCCCTTTTCTATTTCCTGGAATTTTCATTTCTGTGAAGGAATCGAATACAAAAGCTTCAGCAAATTAAAATCAATTCCGAAAAAAGAAGAGATCGGAAATGGAATTCGCGGTGCCCTTTCTCATCGTGAGTGTAATACGAGGCCATCTGAAGCTCTAGCAGACTTGAAGAAATCAGTGTTTGAAATCGCGATACAATCTTGAGCTTGAACTAATTGAAGGCAATCGCAAGAAAATGAATCACGATCCTGTGAGGCTCGAGCATCGAAGACAATGGAGGATTTCGATTTCTAGTTCGCTTCTGAGGCAGGAATGCGCGAGCAACGTAGATACTCCAGCTAGGGTTGCAAATAGCTGTCGATGTAGTAGGAGGTTAGGGGCTCGGTTTACAGTGTGGTGTTCCAGTAAAGCGAGTTGGTGGAGGTAATTTCAATCAAACTCTGATCAGTTGTTTCTGGTGCGTGCTTAACGGAGATAGAAATGGCGATAAGGGAAACTGGGTCTAGTTCGATGTTGGGATAGTGACTAGGATCAGTAGGAGGCCGTGAAGAAGAGAAAAACGATTTAGGGCTCTAGCAAGGTAAAAAAAAAGTACTTTTTTAATTTATGTAAATAGTCGTTTAAAACATTTAATAACATATATAGGACATTTATTTATGCGTTTAAGTAATTAATTTAAATAAATAAATGTTCAATCGGTAAACTAAAATCATATGATCCTAGGTAAAGGATAAATTCATTCGAGTGTAGTCATAGCTGCTACAACACGGAATTTGACTGGATGTTGAGTGCAAATAAATTCCGGTGAGTAAACCTCACTCACCATTTATTTAGAAATTATTTTTATATAGTTAAAAATAATTGTCTGTGCTTGTTTGAATGCTGTTTTATTGTTTTAAAATATATATTAGTTATTTAGGACATATATATATATTGGGTTGATGATTGGTTGGATTCCCACATTCTCATTAGCGGATGCCCGCAGTTTCATAGCGGATGATTACCCTATGCGCCCCACACTATGATAGTGGATGACCTTCATACCGCGATATCCTTCCTCGAAGCAGGATGGGTATTACTATGTTGACTAACGTCTGTGGATGCAAGAAAACAGGTTGGAGGAATCCAACTGGATTCCTCAAAAATATATATTATCTGTTGTTTGTTTGATTTCATATATATCCATATATGATGTGTTAAAAATCAAATGATTGAAAATTGGTTGATTGATTGAAAATTGGTTGATTTGATTGTTTAAAAATATCACTGGGGCTTGAATATTGATCTATAAAAATATCGAAAAGGGTATTTGAGATTTTAAAAAGGAAATTCTATTTTTATAAATAGAATTTGAATTTTTAATGAATTAGGGAAAATATTAACTGGTTTGAATATCTAAAACAAGGAAGGAATTTATAAACTCTGTTTATAAATGAAAAGGTGGGATTGAATTGAATTTATAAACTCTGTTTATAAATGAAAAGTTGGGATTGAATTGAATTTATAAACTTTGTTTATAAATATGTGATGGGGGATTTTATGTAAAGTTATAAACATTGTTTATAAAGAAATGCAGAGATATTCGAATAAATTTGAATATAGAATTTGAAAAGAGATATACAAATAGATTTGAATATAGAATTTGAAAAGAGAATTCAAATAGAACTTGAAATAGATTTGAATATAGAATTTAAAGAGTTAAAATGGACTTTGAATATAAGATTCAAATAGAGTTAAAATGAATTTGAATATAGAAATTCAAATGGCAGTTGTAATATAGAAGTCGAATATAGAAATTCATATGGATTTCAAATAGAAGTGGAACGGAATTTGAATATAGAATTCAAAGTAGTTAATAAGCGAGTTAAAATATATTTGAACATGTCATGTTCAAATATGAAAGTGAAATAGACTAAGGAGTAAATTAACAAATTTAGTTAACAAATTTAGTTAAAAAGATTGGTATAGTTAAAATAGGTTGGACAGGTATAGACATACAGGAGACAGGTTTGGAATAAAGTGTTAGAAGTGAAATAAATAGAATGTCCGACAAAAAGGTATGTATTCAATTCATATATGAGATTTTATGCGCCGTATCGGCTAGCCGCTTGGCTTTTCTTTTTCTTTTTGATTGGAGAAGGCCTGTGTGGTAGTTTGGGGATTTTCCCGATGCTCCCGGTACAAAGGAGGTTATGGCGAATTTTTCCGGGAATTTAAGGAGATAGAATATTTTTAATATAATTTGATAGTTAGAAATCAACGTATCGATATATATAGAAGTCGATAAGGAAACGAACTTAGAAATAGAATAGTATAATCAAAAAGGAAATATAAGAATAAAATCTAGTAAGAATAGAAAGAGAAAGTATATATGTGTTTAAAAGTGAAGAAGTAGTTGTATGGTATTGGTTATTCGAGTAAGTAGTCATATCTGTTTTGATGTTATAAATGTTATTCAGTCAAGGTCTGAGAGGTAGTTATACCCCAACTTGATTGATTTCATTATTAACAGATAAAAAGTAAGATTCCAGGCTCGAAGATCAATGTTGGATAAGAGTTAGTTGAATATAGTATTTGGGTTGTCGTATCAATGTTTTACACAACATCCGTTTTAATCCAAATGAGTGTAAGCTTGGAAATATAATAAAGAATATTTTCTAAGTATAGAAATAAATGGGATCGGAAAAGAGATAAGTAATTGGAATATTTTCCAATTATAAACAGAAGATATTTTCTAAGTTTAGAAAATAAAGGAAGGCGATATTCGGAAATGTTTTCCAAATAACGTAACAGGCCAATATGGTTATTGAAAATATTTGGTTAACAAATATTGATAAAGAAATAGAGAAGGGATTTAATTAATGGAATATTAATTAAAGGTTCAGCTATTGTTGGATGTTTTGATGAACACTTGTTTTATTCGATAGTTAAATCATCGACTATCGAAACACTTGTTTTTATTCGATAGTTAAATCACAGACTATCGAAGTTTTGACAATCGTTGTCAATATGGAGAGACCGGTTGGATTATTATCCGAAGAACCACTCCGTATTGGCAGTAGCGTGCGAATCAGATTATATAAAGAAAATCGAAGACGGAGTAGAGTGCAAAGACTTTTTCTATTAATAGAAATTGTGCCTTCGATTCATCCTGTTCCTGGGTGACGTGTATGGATGAATGTATGACAGAGTATGTCCAGAAAGGTCACGTACATTGATTTCTTCAACCGTACCAAGAGTGGAAGCGGAGAAGGAAACTTCTTTTAGTTAACACGTAATGTACTGTTGAGGACGTCAATCGGTGATTTGATGGATTTGACGAGGTGGCATTCGAAGTGAATCTGGTGCGATGATAAAGCGTAGCTTCTTACCTCATCAACCGGTAAATGACAGAAATCGGGCAGGCAACATGGCTATGTAGGTCGCACCTATTAGGGTGTATAATCACCTGATCTAGAGTTTCATTTATTTCTAAAAATCTATTGTCGATGCTGTCCCATTTGGGAAACGGTTGCTGATCCCAACCGTTGGTGATATACATTCGATACACTCAAGCGAAATGAGTGCTCGGTCATGTGTGGCTGAGTTGCAAGATGTTCTTGTTGAACTCGGTGTATTCTCCTCTAGAGATATACCAGCGGAAGGTGGTCCCATACCTTGTCATAGTTGGAAATCCATTACCCAATACGTGTTTGCGGTTTTGGTTGTATATTATATATGTGGAACGTGAGATGCAAACGTTCCACTAGATTGTTATCTACTTGATTAAGACATTATTATAATATCAAAGAGTTTGATATAAAGATTATTATTCCTTTCAAAGGGGTTTTGAAAGTTAAATCAAGTGTTTGGATTCTCATAAGGGAAAAACCCGTTCCGTGTTATACGGCGTGATCTTATGAGATATCATTTAATTTTCTGAAACTTTTTTAAACTGTTTACTCATACCAGTCCCGTGACTGACCCGGAGTTTATTTGTTTTGTTTTACCTAAACTCTTGGGTGCCTAATTTGTACGGGCAGTCAAGTAGTTTAGGATTTTACAGATCTATCTAAAGGAGCTTGGAGCAGGAGGCTTCAGCGTTAGTTATATAGAGTTTGTTTCGCTGTGTTGTAAGTGTTGTACTCTGATAAGTGTATGTTATACAGTTAAGATTTTTGTATTTCAATGGTATGATATATTATATTTTGTTCCGTTGCGATGTGAGATTCTGTGTTGTTATTTCTGTTCTTCTTCTACCACTTTCTTCTAAAAAAAATGTTTCGTATTTTCGTGATATTTGGGTGGGACGTATGATGTATATAGTCAACTCTGATGTTACGGATTTGCGGGTTACTACAGTTAGTATCAAAGCTTAGGTTGATCGAATACCTAGGCTTGTTGGAATGTGCTCATTAGAGATAGGATCAGTAGTATCCTAGAATGAGTTGAGTGTATATATATATGAGAGAGCGTATTTGTTATTTGATATAAAAACTGTTTTATATTGTGTTGACTAGTCTGTTGAGTGGATTATGAATTCTGATCGAATCGTGGGACGCCACAATGTGGATAGGAGTTTATAAACACTTGAACAGAAGATTGGACACGATATTGTTTTAAATAGTTGAGTTGATTGTTAGGATTATAATCGAATAAGATATTAAAACAGAAATAGTTATATATAACCAATGGAATTTGTATATGAAATCAAATACAAATGAGATAAATTGAAATTGAATTCCAACCAGAATTCAGAATTTAAAATCCTAGGAGTTTGGAAAATATTTCTCTAAATGAATATCAAGTAATATAGCACTGATCTCACTTCAGTGGCTGGGAAATAATTCTGATGATGGTCGCAACATCATCAGTGTTCATTTTCGAGTTTCTAAGTGATGAATTGCTGCCTTAGAAAAGTTTTGATGGAAATTTGTTTGAAAAGAAACAAGTAGTTTGAAAATTCAAATGTTTTGAATTTGAGATATATATATATATATATATGTATATATTTATATTACTTCAAAGGAATTTTGAAATTGGAATTGGAATATAGATTCCAAATAGAAGTGAAATGGGAACTGGAATATATAATTCAAATAGATGTGAAATAGAATTTGAATTCGAAGGAATTCAAATGGATTTAAATAAAGAAAAGTCAAATAGAGATTTGAATATTAGAATTCAAATGGAATTTGGTTAAATAGAATTTCAAAGAGAATATAAAGTGGAGGTTGAATATTAGAATTCAAAGAAAATATAAAGTTCGAAATCGAATTTGAATTCAAAGGGGTTAAAATAGAATTTAAATTCAAAGGATTTCAAATAGAAATTGAACAAAGGATTTCAAATGGAATTTGAATAAAGGATTTGAAATGGGTTTTGAATAAAGGATTTCCAATAAAAATCTAAGATAAGAAATTCAAATGGAATTTGAATATTGCAAATATAAAGGAAATTCAAATATAGAGTTTGAATAAAGAAATTCAAATGGAATTTGAATAATTTAAAATTAAGATATTGGATTTGAATATTAGAAGTGAAATAGATCGGGAATATTATGAAATGGATTTGATACATATTAAAAATATATCAGAATGGAGTTGAATTTATTATAAACAAAGTTAAAACGTTTATATTTATAAATATAATTAAAACGAGCTCGCCGTAGCGCGGCAGTTCGAAATTGGCGATTCGAACTTCAATTTAGTATACAGAACTCAATTGAAGTCGGAATTCTTTGAAACAAGAATCGTCGGGACCGGTTGAATAATAGTTTTCTAATGAAAGAGAAAAATCTGGATTTTGTCGTATAAATTTTGAGTTATATCAAAATCAAATTTTTAGAAAAGCAGCGCCAGAACCATTATAAAACCATAACGGTTTAATAAAATAAATAATAGGATTTTAAGGAAATAAAATCCGAATTGGCACTAGAAAAATCCAGACTGGAGATATAAAATAAATATGAACTCCAGTGAAGTAAGTGAAATGATTTTTAAGATAAAAATCATATTTTAAATGGTTAAATAGAATTAACTAAATTGGAGAATAATTAGTCAAAGGAAATTTGAATCGAAATTGGGTTTTTGGATAAGTGAAAGAGATTTAAAATTTATATTCGAAATCGAATATATAACTCGAGTTGAAAATATAATTAGATTAGTTTATAATTAAGTTGACATATATTTGAACAAGTTATATTCAAATAAAAAGGGTGAAATAGGCAAAACGGTTAATTAGCAACTAGTTAATGGGAATTTGAATGATTGAAATTAAATTTAACTTAAGTAAGTTAAACGGATCGAAATAATTGAGTAAAATCAATGTGAATGAAATATGAATTGGGTTTGAATAAAGGAAATATATTTGTAACACAAATACAAAGGAATTTATGTGCAAACAAATAGAAGGAGAAATATTTGTAAAAACATTTACAAATAGAATTTAAAAGGAAATATTTGTAAAACATTTACAAATAGATTAGATGGAAATATTTATATAAATAGGATGTTATAGATGAGATATTTATTTGTTAAATAAATGGAATTTAATCAAAGGAATATTTAGAAGATGAATAGAGAATGGAAATCTGTTTTTAACAGATAAATAGAGAGGATAAATTCATAAATAACAGTTTATAAATTAATTAAATATTTATCATCCGATAAGTGGAATATATAAGTCTGAATTTATATAGAGGAGAGATATTGGTTTTAGCACCGATAGTTTTAAATAGAAGGGGTATACAACACTTGTATTAGTGAAGTACAATTATTAAAGAGAACATTTATAAAGTGAAGAACCATTACTAAAAGAAAAACTTTATAAATAAATAAACGTTATCCAATAGGAGTTATTCGAATAGGAGAAGTCGATTAGAGTTAGGATCAATCGATTTGAGTAAGTATTAACCAGTTAGAGTTTATCAATTAGGGTTAATCCATAGAGTTAATTGAATATTAGTTATTCAATTAGAATTTATCGAATATTTGTTATTCAAATTAAGAGTTAACCAGATAGGGTAAATTGAACATAGTTAATCGAATTAATATTTAACTGAATGTTAGTCATTCAATTAAAGTTGATCGAATATAGTTATTGAGATAGAGTTATTCAAACATAGTTACTCAGGATAAGTTGCCATTTCGTACGACTGCTAACATAATTCGCAGGGCTGCAGATAGCCTAGGGCGGTCGGATGTTTCCTGAGGGAATCAGGCGTAACCATTGTGATCGCTGCGATCTAGTGTCAAGCGAATGGAGTTAAATCAAATATTAGTTATTCGAATAAAGAAAAGGATTTGATCGAATAATAGTTTATTCGAATAGAGTTAAAAGAGTTATCGAATATAGCTTATTCGGAAGGAGTTAGGTGAAAAGAGCTAATCAAATAGGGTTAATCGATAAGAGTTAAGTCCAATATAGTTAATTGATAAGAGTAAAATTGAATAGAGTAAATCGAATATAGTTTATTCGAAGAAGGATTTTCGAATCTAGTTATTCGAAAGAGAGATTATCGAATATAGTTATTCGAAGGGAGGAGTTATCGAGTAAGGATTTATTCGAAAGAGAGACGTAAGGAAGTTGGAAATGTTGAGTATCAAAATGAATAAGTTTTGAAAAGATAATTGGGATTGTAGCACTTTTCCTACCTTAGCAATTTCGAGGACTAAATTATTTTAAGTGGGGAAGATTGTAATGACCCGGATCCTTATGGGTTAATTTTTGAATATTTAAATATTTAATTTAAATATTGGGTGGATAATATAAAATGGAATTTTATATAAAGTTATCGATTTAATACTCAATTTTGATTTAATATCGATTATATCAAAATAACAGAATACGAAAATGGATTTAGTTGAATTCAAATTTTAATTTGAATTCAATACCGTTCAAATAAATTATGGGAAATTTTATTTGAATTTATAACGATAATAATATTTATTTATTTATCGAGGAAATAAATTGTCTGAAATTAATTTATATTGAATTAAATTAATATCTTCTACAGATGATCGAATTGGACTTCGTGACTTATCCCAGTGGGTTCAGAATAGTGGTTTTACCCTAGAATTGACACTTGTTTGGTTCAGAAAGGAGTTCGTAGTCAAAGAGTATTTTTATTTAAGGATATCGGTTTAATAAAAAAAATATAATAAAAATCGTAAAGAAAATCCTTTTTATTTGTGGACACAAATGAAACAACCAGGAAGAAGTAAATGGCCGAGTATAAAACGTGTGTTCTCCTTCCTTCAACAAAATTTAAGCACGGTGCTTCCCCGATGTCCACACTTTAAAATCAACCCCGTGCCCTTTTTTTCTTCCACTCCTATTCTATATAAAATCGCATCGCCCTTTTCTATTTCCAGGAATTTTCATTTCTGTGAAGGAATCGAATACAAAAGCTTCAACAAATTAAAATCAATTCCAAAAAAGAAGAGATCGGAAATGGAATTCGCGGTGCCCTTTCTCATCGCGAGTGTAATACGAGGCCCTCTGAAGCTCGAGCAGACTTGAAGAAATCAGTGTTTGAAATCGCGATACAATCTTGAGCTTGAACTAATTGAAGGAAATCGCAAGAAAATGAATCACGATCCTGTGAGGCTCGAGCATCGAAGACAATGGGGGATTTCGATTTCTAGTTCGCTTCTGAGGCAGGAATGCGCGAGCAACGTAGATACTCCAACTAGGGTTGCAAATAGTTGTCGATGCAGTAGGAGGTTAGGGGCTCGGTTTACAGTGTGGTGTTCCAGTAAGTCGAGTTAGTGGAGGTAATTTCAATCAAACTCTGATTAGTTGATTCTGGTGCATGCTTAATGGAGATAGAAATGGCGATAAGGGAAACTGGGTCCAGTTCAATGTTGGGATAGTGACTAGGATAAGAAGGAGGCCGTGAAGAAGAGAAAAAGGATTTAGGGCTCAAGCAAGGTAAAAAAAAAAGTACTTATTTAATTTAAGTAAATAGTCGTTTAAAACATTTAGTAAAATATATAGGACATTTATTTATGCGTTTAAGTAATTAATTTAAATAAATAAATGTTTAATCGGTAAACTAAAATCATATAATCCTAGGTAAAGGATAAATTCATTCGAGTGAAGTCATAGCTGCTACAACACGGAATTTGACTGGATGTTGAGTGCAAATAAATTCCGGTGAGTAAACCTCACTCACCATTTATTTAGAAATTATTTTTATATAGTTAAAAATAATTGTCTGTGCTTGTTTGAATGCTGTTTGATTGTTTTAAAATATATATTAGTTATTTAGGATATATATATATATATATGTATATATATATATATTTATATTGGGTTGATGATTGGTTGGATTCCCGCAGTCTCATTAGCGGATGCCCGCAGTTTCATAGCGGATGATTACCCTATGCACCCCACGCTATGATAGTGGATGACCTTCATACCGCGATATCCTGCCTCGAAGCAGGATGGGTATTATTATGTTGTCTAATGTCTGTGGATGCAGGAAAACAGGTTGGAGGAATCCAACTGGATTCCTAAAAAATATATATTATTTGTTGTTTGTTTGATTTCATATATATTCATATATGATGTGTTAAAAATAAAATGATTGAAAATTGGTTGATTTGATTGTTTAAAAATATCACTGGGGCATGAATATTGATCTATAAAAATATCGAAAAGGGTATTTGAGATTTTAAAAAGGAAATTCTATTTTTATAAATAGAATTTGAATTTTTAATGAACTAGGGAAAATATTAACTTGTTTGAACATCTAAAACAAGGAAGGAATTTATAAACTCTGTTTATAAATGAAAAGGTGGGATTGAATTGAATTTATAAACTCTGTTTATAAATGAAAAGGTGGGATTGAATTGAATTTATAAAAAATACGTAATGGGGGATTTTAAGTAAAGTTATAAACATTGTTTATAAAGAAATGCAGAGATATTCGAATAGATTTGAATATAGAATTTGAAAAGAGATATTCAAATAGATTTGAATATAGAATTTGAAAAGAGAATTCAAATAGAACTTGAAATAGATTTGAATATAGAATTTAAAGAGTTAAAATGGACTTTGAATATAAGATTCAAATAGAGTTAAAATGAATTTGAATATAGAAATTCAAATGGGAATTATAATATAGAAGTCGAATATAGAAATTCATATGGATTTCAAATAGAAGTGGAACGGAATTTGAATATAGAATTCAAAGTAGTTAATAAGCGAGTTAAAATATATTTGAACATGTCATGTTCAAATATGAAAGTGAAATAGACAAAGGAGTAAATTAAAAAATTTAGTTAACAAATTTAGTTAAAAAGATTGCTACAGTTAAAATAGATTGGACAGGTATAGACATACAGGAGACGGGTTTGGTATAAAGTGTTAGAAGTGAAATAAATAGAATGCCCGACAAAAAGGTACGTATTTAATTCATATATGAGATTTTATGCGCCGTATCGGCTAGTCGCTTGGCTTTTCTTTTTCTTTTTGATTGGAGAAGGCCTGTGTGGTAGTTTGGGGATTTTCCCGATGCTCCTGGTACAAAGGAGGTTATGGCGAATTTTTCCGGGAATTTAAGGAGATAGAATATTTTTATGATAATTTGATAGTTAGAAATCAACGTATCGATATATATATATATATAGAAGTCGATAAGGAAACGAACTTAGAAATAG
Organism: Allium sativum; assembly: GCA_030737875.1. Taxonomy (NCBI): domain Eukaryota; kingdom Viridiplantae; phylum Streptophyta; class Magnoliopsida; order Asparagales; family Amaryllidaceae; genus Allium; species Allium sativum. The sequence goes on along the minus strand of CM060915.1, from coordinate 190,536,482 downwards.
AATAGTATAATCAAAAAGGAAATATAAGAATAAAATCTAGTAAGAATAGAAAGAGAAAGTATATATGTGTTTAAAAGTGAAGAAGTAGTTGTATGGTATTGGTTATTCGAGTAAGTAGTCATATCTGTTTTTATGTTATAAATGTTATTCAGTCAAGGTCTGAGAGGTAGTTATACCCCAACTTGATTGATTTCATTATTAACAGATAAATAGTAAGATTCCAGGCTCGAAGATCAATGTTGGATAAGAGTTAGTTGAATATAGTATTTGGGTTGTCGTAACGATGTTTTACACAACATCCGTTTTAATCCAAATGAGTGTAAGCTTGGAAATATAATAAAGAATATTTTCTAAGTATAGAAATAAACGAGATCGGAAAAGAGATAAGTAATTGGAATATTTTCCAATTATAAATAGAAGATATTTTCTAAGTTTAGAAAATAAAGGAAGGCGATATTCGGAAATGTTTTCCAAATAACATAACAGGACAATATGGTTATTGAAAATATTTGGTTAACAAATATTGGTGAAGAAATAGAGAAGAGATTTAATTAATGGAATATTAATTAAAGGTTCAGTGATTGTTGGATGTTTGGATGAACACTTGTTTTATTCGATAGTTAAATCATCGACTATCGAAACACTTGTTTTTATTCGATAGTTAAATCAGAGACTATCGAAGTTTTGACAATCGTTGTCAATATGGAGATACCGGTTGGATTATTATCCGAAGAACCACTCCGTATTGTCAGTAGCGTGCGAATCAGATTATATAAAGAAAATCGAAGACGGAGTAGAGTGCAAGGACTTTTTCTATTAATAGAAATTGTGCCTTCGATTCATCCTGTTCCTGGGTGACGTGTATGGATGAATGTCTGACAGAGTATGTCCAGAAAGGTCACGTACATTGATTTCTTCAACCGTACCAAGAGTGAAAGCGGAGAAGGAAACTTCTTTTAGCTAACACATAATGTACTGTTGAGGACGTCAATCGGTGATTTGATGGATTTGACGAGGTGGCATTCGAAGTGAATCTGGTGTGATGATAAAGCGTAGAGTCTAGCCTCATCAACCGGTAAATGACATAAATCGGGCAGGCAACTTGGCTATGTAGGTCGCACCTATTAGGGTGTATAATCACCTGATCTAGAGTTTCATTTATTTCTAGAAATCTATTGTCGATGCTGTCCCATTCGGGAAACGGTTGCTTATCCCAACCGTTGGTGATATACATTCGATACACTCAAGCGAAATGAGTGGTTGGTCATGTTTGGCTGAGTTGCAAGATGTTCTTGTTGAACTCGGTGTATTCTCCTCTAGAGATATACCAGCGGAAGGTGGTCCCATACCTTGTCATAGTTGGAAATCCATTACCCAATACATGTTTGCGGTTTTGATTGTATATTATATATGTGGAACGTGAGATGCAAACGTTCCACTAGATTGTTATCTACTTGATTTTGACATTATTATAATATCAAAGAGTTTGATATAAAGATTATTATTCCTTTCAAAGGGGTTTTGAAAGTTAAATCAAGTGTTTGGATTCTCATAAGGGAAAAACCCGTTCCGTGTTATGCGGCGTGGTCTTATGAGATATCATTTAGTTTTCTGAAACTGTTTTAAACTGTTTACTCATACCAGTCCCATGACTGACCCGGAGTTTATTTGTATTGTTTTACCTAAACTCTTGGGTGCCTAATTTGTACGGGCAGTCAAGTAGTTCAGGATTTTACAGATCTATCTAAAGGAGCTTGGAGCAGGAGGCTTCAGCGTTAGTTATATAGAGTTTGTTTCGCTGTGTTGTAAGTGTTGTACTCTGATAAGTGTATGTTATACAGTTAAGATTTTTCTATTTCAAAGATATGATATATTATATTTTGTTCCGCTGCGATGTGAGATTCTGTGTTGTTATTTCTGTTCTTCTTCTACCTCTTTCTTCTAAAAAAAATGTTTCGTATTTTCGTGATATTTGGGTTGGACGTATGATGTATATAGTCAACTCTGATGTTACGGATTTGCAGGTCACTACAAGATGTTTATGAAGTTTTTTGGAATAAATACTTGATATAGAACATGGTTTACAAATGTTAAAATGAAATGAAATTAGTTAATGGAAAATATATCGTTATAAGAAAATTCTTATTTTAGTTTAGAAAATAAATATTTAGCAAATGTTTTTTTGCAAATCAAATCCGTAAGGTATAAAGGTTGTAACAATATTTTGTAAATGATATTTTTAAGTTAAATATTTAAATGGTTATAAATTTGAGATAAACATCTCATTTAAGAATGGTAATTTATTTTGGAAATCCTCATTTAGAAATTAAGAAATGGAATTCGAAAATTAGAAACCGACTGGAGATTAGTTGAGGTGAATAGTTTTCTAAGTATCGATCTGATGTTGGTTTCGGCCTTTGGGATTGACATTTAGAGAATTTTTCTCTACAAATTTTACGGTTAGGGACTAATGAGCAAAATGAAAAGTGTGTTCCAAAAGTATTAGAAATAAACAATTTTGAATATTCTTATACTAATATAAGAAGAGAAATGAATATTTCATATGTTGGGGAAATTAAGAAGTCCAATTAACGAATGATTAATTAAAGAGGCAAATATTGAATCAATAAATTCAATTTTTTTTATGGATGAATGATTGCTTTTATTTGATAGTTAGATAATCGACTATCAAATCTGTCCTAAAACAATTGTTGGTACGGAAAGACCGGAATCGAGTTTGTATTCGAAATCCATTCCAACCAGCAAATATGAAAACGTTGAAGATGTACCTGAGGCTGATCGAGACGGAGTATTGAAGACCGTAAAGCTTTATAAAGAGGATAAACTACTTAAAATCTCTGGTTTAGCGACCAGTGATATATTATGGATCTGTCGTTGTTGGAATTTCCGGATCGCAAGGACTTCTCACTTATGGTGATTCCTAGGATGTCGTAGGAGGGTGTCTTCGGTTTGTCCAGACCCAGGACAACTTGTTTGGACGAATGTCTGACAAAGTATTTTCAAAAGAATCACGTACATTGGTTTTTACAAACATATTTCTGTTAGTGGCGGAGAAGGACACTTCCCTTATATTAACGATAAAATTTTTTTGTGGAATTCAATTAGTGATTTAGCAGATCTGACGATGTGCCATTCAAAGTGAATGGAGGCCATATATTCCATCAGAATATAAATAAATAATCAAGTGAATGGCGACCAATCCCCAATAAGCGCCCGCAGTTTTGATTGTATACTATATGTGCAGAACGTGAGATGCAAGCGTTCTCCTAGATTCTATTTATTTGTGTTTAGACACTATTATAATATCACAATAAGATATTGATTTCGAAAATGTTTTGTGTTATCATAAGTGAAAAACCGTCCGTGTTTATTTGTGGATTGGTTTTACATTTTCCTTTTCTTTTGAATTGATTTTTAACTTTAAAATCATGTTGGATGCTACCAATAATTTAGTTAGTTTTTCTCACGCTGGTTCACCAGACTGACCTGTGCATTTGTAATGCTCGGGTCAAACCCAATTGGGTCAGACCGAGTTTTACAAGTACAAGATAAGATACAAAATTCCAGGAGACAAGCTAGAGAAGTTCAGACGTATAATTCATATATTGTTCCGCTATGTGTTGTAAACAAGCACATATTGTTGTAACTGTCCAGTTATGTTGAATGTTCATTGTACTCTTGTTTTTGTATTATATTGTATTCCGCTGCGATGTGAGACTGTGTATTATTGTTATTCTTCATTCTTCTATTCTTAATATTCTTTCTTTCTGTTTCTCATACTATAATTTATTTCTATTAGATTTCTAGGTTTTCGATACTTGAATTTTGACACGTGATAAACAAATGTTTGGATTCGAGAGTCGAAATTTCCGGGATGCAATAGTTGGTATCAGAGTAATGGTTTAGAAATAACCTTGGCTCTATGGTATAACTCGATATATACGGGGTTTGTAATACCCAAGATTGAATTTGAGTATATATATAAGAGAACCTATTTGTACATTTTATAAAAATGTTTTGTATTGTGTCACTTGACCGGTTCAATTTTAACTAGTGACTAATACAATATTAATTTGTAAAGCAGGTAAATGAAATATTTTTGCCCAAATTTATTTTTGTATATAAAATAAATAGTTTTCTTATATTATATTGGATTGTTTGATTGTTTAAATTGAATTCGAATGGAATTATAATATTAGAATGTTTGATATAACAAGAAAATAAAATAAAGGATGTCTGAAACAAAAAAATTAGAACTTGATAGTAAAATCGAAAGCTAAAATAATAAATAGTATTGGATTAGAAATCAATCTGATATTAACCAAGTGATATTAAAATATGTTAAGGCAAAGTAAATATGTATAAATTTGTATTAAATATGAATTCAACTAGTTTTGTTAGATTGATTGTGCGTTGTTTGCTAATTAATTGTTGGATTGGATAAAAATCTACCAACAATTAATGAAGTTGAATGGATAAATTGGAAACTAAGAAAACAAATTCCAATACAATGAATTAAATGATTGAAACTTGACTTAAAAAAGACAAGTTAACAAAGCTTGGAATTGAGTTATTAAATAAACAAGGGTCCAGGAGAATTGAATAAAGGAGTTTTTGGCGATAAGAATCAGATTATGAAATGAAATAACCAATGTGAGAAATCAATTAATAAAGTATAACTTGGCTAAAATCGGATCGATGAATAAAAATTATGGAAATTAATATGAAGTGAAAATTCTTGGATTCAAGTTGAAATATCAGTAAGTTGAATATTGTTAAAGCTCGATACATATAATTTGAATGTGTTGAGTGAGATATGAAGTAAATTGATATGAATCCAATTCAAATGAATATAAGTGAGTATAACTTGGAAGAATAAATCAAATTGAGTGTGGTGAAAATTGAATGTATATTTGAACTCAGATGGACTTGTATATTAAAATTAAAAACATGGAACTTGGATTATAAATAAACCTAACTTGTTTATAAGCAAATGTATATGCATTTACAAATGAAAAATTAAATTATCATGACATTAGTAACAAAAGAAGTTAGTAGGTGAATTGGCAGATTGGAAGTAAGAAGTTGAATTGTTTATAATCAGTCAGAAGTACGGGTGTATATGATTGAGCAAGGTTATGAGATGGAGGCAAGTGTGAAGAATAAATATGAGATGCCCGATAAAAAGGTACATGTTTAATTAAATATGGGATTTTATGAGCCAATTTGGCAAGCACTTGGCTTTTTAAGTTACTTTTTGATTGGAGAAGGCCCAGAGAGGCATTCTCTAGTTGTATTGATCAGCCCGTACAGAGGAGGTGCTGGCGAAATTTTTCGAAAATTTAGGGAGAAAGAAAATTTTCAACAGTTTTGAAAATTTTGTTAACAAAAAGTTAATGTTCAGTTGGAAATTGAAGTTAAGGATTTTTGAGTGAACTGATGAGTTGGTTATTGGAGATTTAGGAGGTTGAGATCAATGTCGAGTTGCATGAGTGAATTGCGGGAAGTGAATAAGATGTAGCAACTTTTCTACTTAGTAATTTCAGGGACACATATCTTTTAAGTGGGAAGGAATGTAACGTCCTGTATTTTTTCGATGGTTAATATTGAACAATTAAAACATTTAAATATCTGAATTGATTTTAAATGGAGATTTATATAAGGAGTTTATCTATTTAATTTATAGAAAATTTGTTTGATAAATATAAGTGTTTATAATCAATTAAATTTTGTCTATCGATATTATATAGTGAAAATAGCAATATTTCAAACAATTTAAGCATTCGTCGATTTAATTTGATATATTCTCCATACGATTTAATGGGGCTTCACAATATATTCCAATGAGTTTCGAATAATAGTATAACCCTAGAGATAAAATTTGTAGCGCTTAAATAGGAATCCAAAATTTCATGATATTTTATGTTAAATAGAATTACATCGGTTCAAATAAATTGGGTGGCTGGCCGATATTTTTACCAGCGCTGTCTATTTTTAAAATTCCCTACCTAATCCATCCCAACGAAGGAATTCTGCGTACCTACCTAATTAGCTTCTTCGTTCGTTCAAATCACTGTCTTCTTCCATCCATCAACATACGCTGAAGCCTGTTGTAACGCCCCGCCTCTATACCCGCCATAGTCAAGTTCATTTCATGTGAAATGTCGTCGGCCACAACGGAGAATAAGGTTGGATAGGGGCGACCGTTAATATATTTACTCTTGCTTAGAAAGTAATGTCGAATTGCATGGCCGTACCAAAAATTTTTGAGATGACCATTCCAGGCGAAGGGCATCTACACAATGGTGTAATAGCCTCAGAACACATACAGAATAATATAACACAAACAGTCACAAATATTCACATTACAGGCATATAAACTGATATGAATATAACACAATAAGTGTTTACATCAACGAGAGGTCCTACCCGACACTCTATCTCCAAAATCATAGATACATGTACCAAATCCCATACTAATATTGATACATGACATATAGGTAGTCAACTACATATAATCGAAAAAGACTACAACTATAAAGCAGTCAAGCCAAAAGTCATCATAAGGTCCCAGCGGGAATGTCACCTAAGCACCTGCAACACTTGGGTCTGACCCAAGTATTATTTAATAAAATAAACAATAAACGGATCAGTCGAACCATTCTCAATCATAACATGAGGAAATATTAAGAAACATAACATAAATGGCATGATAGGAATAAGCACGATAGTTCATAAATAATATGCAATTCATGATGTCAACAAATATACATGTACATATTTCTATATATATATATATATATACATATATACATATATATATAAATAAAGTCCCCATAAATCTCATGACAAAAGAATAGCATAAAACAACAAGGATTGACAAATAAATTCCAAACATAAATCAATTTGACACGCATCGCATCAAAGTCATAAAGAATCTAGAAATCACACGAAATCCAGTAAACATCATAAAAAGGCAGGCCTGTTCATAGATGAGATACATTCTGTAGGTAGCGAAACCATTGTTTGAGCCGAAGCTCCCCACAGAGCCGGGTCATGATCCCGGAAGAGAGAAAACACATAAATCATGAAATCTCTAGAAAACATCATAAATCATAAAAAGTTGGACCGAATCCCCCAGGTAAAATCCAAGAATTGTAAATCCAACTTGGGTGATCGATGACCACAAAACATAAATCATAAAGTATCACATTGATAAGGGTGAGTATAAATTATTCCGAGCTAGTTAATATAAGAAAACCACGATATGTCCCATATCCACTTGCTATTCTCGAATATTTATGAACCCGTAATTGGTTCATACTCAAAATAGTGAAGGATCGTCACATCGTGTTCGAACGCACGAGTCAAAGAGTTATTCGCTGAAGTAAACATATAAGGGGTCATAGTCCTCAGTTTTACTAAGGAAAATAAACTTGATTTCTCGTCCGATCGAGACAAAAGTTTATGAAATAATAAAAAGACCACCATTAATCCCAAATAATGTAAATTACTCCAAAATTAGTTTCATATTGAAGCTCTCGTCGAGACGGTTCCAACGCACCTGATGTCGTTCAATTCCGAGTTGATATGAAAAAGTTATGGTCGTTTTAAAAAAATAATTTTTTGAATGTTCTCTAGTTGATTGTCAACAACTGAAATTTTCACCATTTTTCTATTGTTAACAACCGAATGGCTATTAAACCTAAAAAAAATCCGTTTCTTCCCTGTTCGGTTGTTAACAACCGAGGGTAGGCCCATATTTCGGCCGTTAATGACCGAATGGTTGTTCTTCTTCAAAATTCCACACAATTTGCACACCAAACATATTTTAAATGATATAGTTCAATGCCCGAAGGCCTATGATATTATATATGTGCAAATGAGGCTTCTAAGGCTTGTCGAAACAATTTATATCACCCAAATTCTCACGCATACAAAGAATCACAATTGAAATCATTGAAATGAAATCAAACATAAAAAATTGGAAATGTCAACACACAAATGAATTAATAAAACCAAATAAAAACTTCATAAGCAACACATACGTGCCAAGGGCACCACTTATACAAGCATACAAGCTTGTGGCATAGATGTGAGTTCATGATGAACTCACCTTAGTCCTAATGGAGCAATCAACAAGAAGGAATCCAAGCTAAAGGTGCTATCTCCTCACAAAAATCAACAAAGACCAACCTAAACATATGAAACCCAAGGACCCTATGTATTAGGAACAAGGAGATTCTCAATTAGCATAGAGAAGGTGATGGAGAAGATAGAAATCAACATACCTAAGCTAGGAGAATAAGAACGCAACAAAGATTGGACTTTTCTAAGATTCTAGGGCTTAGGATTTTAATTTCCAATTTCTAGGCATAAGAATTCAAGAACGAGAGTAAATGAAGAAGAAATGAGAGGGAGGTGGTTGGGTGCCAATTTGTGCTGTACAAATAGGTTTGGGTGCACCAATTTGCCCTTTAGCCCCTCCAAACAACTCCAATTTTCCCGAATTCAAAACATATCAATTCTTATCGTCAAAAAGATTGAAAACGACGTTCCGGAACCAATGGAAGTGGTCCTGAGTCAAAATTCAATACTTTATAAAATTCACCTTTTTGGGCACAAAACTAGGATATCGATTCGACATTAAAATATTCGTCTAATTTATTAACCACGAATTTTACTGTTTGTTACATACTTCCCTTCTTAAAGAAATTGCGTTCTTGCAATTATTTAAAACAAACTACTAGTGTAACAACCGTAAAATTTCAAATTTCAAACAAGAATAACAAGATAGTTCACCTTATGAGAATAGGTTCTGATGAGAATGCTCCATGGACTCCTTTGTTTCCCATGAGCAATCCTTTGGATTAGCAGACCATTGGACTTTGACCAGGGGAATTTCCTTAGTACGGAGCTGCTTTACTTCCATGGAAACAATAGGAAGAGAATGTTGCACGTAGATAAGATTTGGTGAAATTTCTTTTTCTTTAAGAACATGAGGCTCCATTGCAATGTGGGATTTCCCTAATTTCCTCCGAAGTTGAGAAACATGGAACACATTATGAATGGAGTAAAAACGATCCAGTAGCTTCATGCGATATGAAATAACCCCAACACACTCGGTGACGGGAAATGGGCCAATGTACCTTAGCGCTAATTTTCCCGATTTGCTAAATTGCATAACACCCTTCTTGGGTGATACACGAATAAAAACCAAGTCCCCTACGGAAAATTCTAACTTTCCTTTCTTGCTATCGGATAGGACTTTTGACGACTTTGAGCTTTTTCATGCGGTGACGTATAAGCTCAACCTTCTCCGTGGCATCTTGGACAATATCGGGGCCTAAAATCAACTTTTCTCCAGTTTCGAGCCAACAAGAAGGAGATCGGCATGACCTTCCGTAAAGAGATTCAAAAGGTTCCATGCCAATACTCGATTGATAACTATTATTGTATGAGAATTCCATAAGGGGAATGTGGTCTTTCCAACTTCCTCCAAATTCAAGAATGCAAGTGCGGAGGAGATCCTCAAGAACTTGATTTACCCGCTCCATTTGCCCATCGGTGTGCGGATGATAGGCGGTACTATGATCAAGCCTTGTTTCCAAAGATCCTTGGAGACTCCTACAAAATCCGCTAGTAAACAATGGATCACGATCACTCATAATGGAAAGAGGGATTCCATGTAGTCTAACGATCTCTTTAACATAAAGCTTAGTTAAAAGCGGAGCGGGGCGATTAGATTGAACGGGTAAAAAGTGTGTGGATTTTGTGAGGCAGTCCACAATTACCCATATACGATCATGTCCTTGACAAGATCGGGGCAATCCATCTATAAAATCCATGGAAACATTTTCCTACTTCCATAAGGGAATTTCTAATGGTCGCAACAACCTGCCGGGTCTTTGATGTTCGGCCTTCACAAGTTGGCAAATTGCGCAAAAACCAATAAAGTTAGCAACATCTCATTTCATCCCCTCCCAATAATAGAGTCGCTTCATGTCTGCATACATTTTTCTACTCCCAGGATGGATAGAAAATTTAGAATGATGAGAATCCTCCAAAATGGTTTTGTGCAAGTCATCTTGATTTGGGACGATAAGTCGTCCGAATTTTCGAATGGATCCTCTTGAATCGAGGCTGTAGTCACCATTTTCTTCAACATAAGATTTATTTCTAAGATTATGACTGATACGAGCCAATTCGGGATCTTGCATTTGTGCTTCATAGATACGGTCAAAAAGGGACGGATGAGCCATGAGGTTACATATTATGGGAGTGGAACCCGGGTTGGAGTGATGACTCCGAATCTCGCACGAAGATAATAATTCAAGATCCTTCCACTTCAATAACATCATAGAAAAGACCGCATGTTACTTCTGACTAAGTGCGTGGGCGACGCAATTTCCTTTACCGGGTATGTAAACAATATCTAAATCATACGAAGCAAGAAACTCCATCCGTCTTTGTTATCGCAAATTGAGTTCCTTTTGAGAAAATTAATATTTGAGCGACTTGTGATCCATGTAAAGCACAAATTTCTCCCCTAAAAGATAGTGGCGCCAAATTTGGAGAGCGAAAACAATCGCGGTGAGCTCTAAATCATGAGTTGCATATCGAGTCCCGGCCGGTTTAAATTGCCTAGATGCATTGGCAATGACACGTTCTCGTTGCATGAGAACGGCCCCTAATCCAACGTGGCTAGCGTCGGTGTAAACAATAAGATCTTGATTCCCTTCGGGGAAAACAAGAATTGGAGCATTAGAAAGAAGTTCTTTAAGATTTTGAAATGTGGCTTCACACTCATCTGACCAAGTGTGTTTTACATTCTTCTTTGTCAAATGAGTGAGTGGGATGGCGATTTTAGAAAAATCTTTAATGAATCGACAGTAATAACCCACCAAATTTACTTAACCTTATCATGTGGCATTAATTTAATTAATGCACTCTCAACCTCTCACATTAGACCTTGTTGTGGTTACTAGTTAAGCCGGGCGGGTCCGGGTAGTTTTACACCACAACCTAGTCTAACCTCGGGTCTTAAGCGCGACATGACCAACTTCTCACATTGGATCCTATTGTTTGTAGCCACTAGTTAAGCCGGCGGGTCCGGGTAGATTTATGCTACAAACTCGACCCAACCTCGAGTTGGCCACTTTCATGTTTGGTCTAGTGTTATATTACACTTACAACCCCCGTGTCTAGTTTCAAGTCCCATGTTTACCCCGCATGTCATGTCCCCATTTAGGTGTATCATGAGTGTTATATTTTCATGAAATCCCATATCAAATTTTCATGTCATAATCACGCTCGTCTATCCTACCCCAAATCGTGTTTTACAACCCAAGTAAAAGCGAGTCAACATAGTAAGGATACTATGCTACATAATGGCCTCAAAACATGCACGATGTCAAGAAGGGGTTGGCCACAAATATGCATGGTATCATAAGGGAATTTGGCCACAAACATGCATAGTATCATAAGGGAATTTGGCCACAAACATGCATAGTATAATAAGGGAATTTGGCCACAAACATGCATAGTATCATAAGGGAATTTGGCCACAAACATGCATAGTATCATAAGGGAATTTGGCCACAAACATGCATAGTATCATAAGAGGATTTGGCCACAAACATGCATGATAACATTAGGGGTTTGGGTTCATTTACATGCATAAGCCCCAAAGTCCAATCTTTGCCAATGTTTCACAAGTCAAATGGTTCCCAAAGGTTCATGCTAGCATTCCATAGATAAAGATTCAAACTTGCAAGATAAACTAGGTTAATCATAACATGAATAACATGATTTAGTCGCTAAGCATAGCCAAAAGTCATAGGTTCAAGCAAAAGAGGCATGACAAGGTTCATATAGGATAGCATACTTAGTTTAATCTCGTTTTATTCCATGCCATCATTAAAACTACCGTTTAGATCTAGAAGTAGCTAGAACTTACATAGCGAGGCTTTAGAGGGTGCGCATGAATCGTCTTGACGATGAAAGGTGACTCCTTTGATGAAGAACCGTCATGAAATCGCCGTAGCAACATTGATCGAGCCTCGATTTGGAGTAGCAAGATTGCACCTTTCGATTCAGATCCGATTTGCATGCATTGTTTCTTGGAGTTGGAGATGGAGGCCATGATCACTTGGCATTTGGGCAGCACTTCGTGGCATGAGTGATTTGTGAGGGTTTAGGGTAGGCTTAGGGGTCTTTTTATAGAGATTAGGAGTAGTTTAGGCCGTAGGATAAACCCTAGGATAGATCTGAACCCTCAAAAATCGTCACAAGCCTCCAAAACCGAGCCAACATGACAAGCAGGTGCACCGGGTCGGGGTTCTACAGGGGGGTCGACCCAGGGGTCGACACCCATGTCGACCCCCTGGAGGGGGGTCGACCCCGGGGTCGACACCCATGTCGACCCCCTAGAGGGGGGTCAACCCAGTGGTCGACACCCTATGGGTCTGGCGGGAATTTTCCCGCCTTCTCTTTCTGGGCTGAATTTCAAATCTGTTTTCGGAGTTGAATTTTCGTCAAAATTTCGTTGGGCCTTAACTGGGTCATACGGACTCCGATTTACGAAATTTCGTACTCTATTTCGCGTATTTTTCCGTGACAAACGCAATGGCACAACCCGTTTATCCTGATTCAGATTTTATAATTTAATTCTGCTTTGATTCTTGTCTTAACACGTTGTTAAAATTCGGGTTGTTACATTCTCCCCTCCTTTAAGGATTTCGTCCCCGAAATCTCCAAGTTAGAAAGAACGCATCCTACCATCCATCATCCATCTACTCAAAACATCATCCACAGGCAAACATCGTCCTTAAACGATTTCTAATGCCATATGAACATATGCAAAACGTGTGTGTATATGCTCCTTAGCTATTGCTAATGATCAGGCCTGAATGATCTTTCTAATGCAAAATATGTTTAGTGCCATGAGTCCAACATGTATACAAATAGTCCTAGTCATATAAGTACTATATGCGTGCACAAACATTCATTCATATGTAACATCCGTATGATAACCCATTCAATTTCATCCATAAACAAGTATAAATACTCTTGCATATGCAACATGAAACGTGACCGCGTCAATCTAGTATCTAATGTGTATTCGCGCATCCACGAGCAACAACTTGCAACCATTTGCAACCATATCAATCATAACATGTTTCAAATACATGTTTACATCCATAGGATTCTACCTAAGGTTCTCACGATAGGATCGAGTAGATAAACAAGGTAAACTCCCAACGGGGTTTGCGATAGAAACAAGACCGAGAGGATATTCACCAAAAGATAACATGCGAGCAAGCTCTACAAGAGAAACCAGGGATCAAGGATACACTCTTTAAAAAGAGGTATGATGCATGTGTCTAGCCTTACGTCTTCTAAATCACGTTTCCTTGAGCCTAATTCCTCGGTGCCTTGACCATCTTTTTAACTCCATGATTTCGTAGCTCCTTGATTCCTATTTCCAAGATATGAGTTAGAACTCATTTCATTGTCGCCTCTTATTCCACTTTCACTTATCCTTTTCCTAGTATACTTGGCTCAAACGTATCCACTTACGCATGTAAGCTCTCCAAAATTCACTAGGGAATTCTGGATCTCGTCTGCCGATCCCAATCCATGTTGCCAAGTGTACTTACTAGGGTGATCCCCATAACTCATGCATAAGCGAAACGAACCATCCGCCTTAGCGGCGAATTCTATTCGAGTGGATTACCAACAACTCCATCATGAGATTCTAGGTAACTAACCATGACAGAACCCAAAAGGTTACTCGAGACTTCGAGGGTATCACAAAGGTGAGTCGAGAGTCTAACTACCCTCTTTCCAAAACCGAGACTGGCACCCCTTATTGGGTGACCACTTTATCACTAGAATCCATCCGTAGCCGAGACATGTCATTCTCAAATCCAAACAAGTCATGAAGAAATGGACCAACTCTCCAACCAGATTTTTTTTGGGACAAAAACCGGGATCCTCTACCATGCTAGTACTAAGGTGCAGAGACTCAACTATCCAAGCAGACTTAAATGATACGATGATCAAGATAAAGTCTGGACGGTTGATAGAAAAGAACGACTAAACCTTTACCAGAAACGGTACCATCTCTTTTAGGTACCCTAGAAATGGGAGCGTACAATTGCCCTCTCCGATGATCTTGTCCTTGTCCTCCTTGATGGACTAAGCCATACCAACAAGTTGCTTATCCTTAAGCTCGCATCCTTTATCCTTACTCTTATTATCCTTCCTTGTACCACGGCAACAGGTCTCTCGAGAACCACCTCCATCGTACGGAAAACACCTACGTGGCTAGACAAAGATTAGTCACAGTTAGAACTATTGTGACTACAGATGGAGGAAAGAAAGGAAAAGAGATTCAATCAGGGAATCAAAGGATAGTGCTAATGGCTTTTGGGGAATAGCCTTTAAAAACTTTTCTTGAAAAATGCTTCTTTGTAAACGGTTTTTTTCAAATAGTTTTCAGAAGGTTTTAAAAATTTTTGCCCAGTCTGGTAACCTTCTGCTCTGATACCAAATGTAACACCCCACCTCCGCTAGGGTCACTCACAAAGGGAATGCACTAGGTTTGGTGAAGCATTATCGAGGTAAACATGCACAGAAATATTACAAGACAGAACATATATATAAAACAGCGGAAGTAAAACAAATTTCATTACCTTATAAAATAAGGTCTAAAGCCTTTTACATTAGAATACATCAAAACCTGTCTTGCAATAGTAAAGAAGCATAAAACCTTTTCATAAATTATTCCCCAAATAAAACAGTAAGGTTGCCATAGCCAAGAAAAGTCCAAGCCATGCATGATGACCTTCAAGAAGAGGAAGTCCGAACTAAATAACAGTGTTTCCTCCCTGAAAACCTGGGGGGGGGAACAGAAGACAAAGAGGCAAAAGAAAACGGGGTCAGTCATAAAGACTGGTAAGTCCTATCTACTTCCAGCATAAAAACATGTAAAGGTAACATGACATGCATAAACTGAAAGTAAACATAAGGATGACAACAAGATAGATAAGCTAAACCAAGATAACTGGATGAACTACCGTAACAAGGTAAACCAAGGTATCATGATAAACTACGGTGTCAAGAATCAAGGTATCACATCGTCAGGTTTCTATCAAGTATACTATCACAAGGTATCTATCATGTATAACATCCCACGGTATCTATCATGTATATTTGCTCTGCACCTCTCGTACTAGTGTCCCCACGCGCGTCATGTGTTAACTATGAATGTCCCTTGCCCAATGTCATGTAATGGTCCATGTCAACCTGATATATAGCATATGTAGTTTCCCAACTCGTATGTTTCTTTCCATGTATAAGTTCAGTCCTTTGCCGTAGGCCGTATGGGCTTCCCCATGTAAATCTATACCACCTCAACGTAGTACCAATTTATCCTTGAAGTTGTTTTGGACTGCTACCCTTGATCTAGTTATGTTTTCTTACCATGAACTATCGCGTGTTCACTTAGGATTTATGACACCTAGGACCACTACGGATTATGCTACCTAATGAACATTTCCGTGTCTCGGTTTGGGTTCAGGCCATCAAGGGCCACTAGGGATTATGCCACCCGTCAACCGCGCCCTTTATCCCACGTACGTATCGTGAATCGTTTTCCATGTCTAGACGCACATGTTCCTCAATGTGCCATCTGAGTTCCATGCTAGGGCAAATCAAGAGATACGGAACTCGGTCGGGAGCTTTAAGTCGTCTGCTGATGCAGATATCTAGGTCTATTTTTGTATCCGTGGCTATGGTCCCACGTGACCCCTCCCTCAACTACTGAAAGGCAATCCAAGAAAAATCATGTATGAGAACCACATCCCGGCACCACTATAGCCCCACTTTCCTATGGGCCAACCTCACCCATGACTCGATAGCAAGAACATGGTCTGTTGGGGGTTCTCTGCCTTCTCGTACGTACACGATTGACTAAAGATGGTAGGTAGTCGGCGACGTGCTATCCAGGGCAAAATCAAGTATCGTCGACTCCACGCTAATCCATCCCAGTCTTTAGGTCGCTCTCATAGCAACCAAGGCATACTCTTGGCTCTTCTACCGCAGACCTTAACCACTGTGAGGCCGGGTTTCATGGACCACCTGCCACCTCACAGAGGGATACCAAGGGTACCCTCACGTCCCCCGAAGCTACCACTTCGTCACCAGTTCGTTGGAGCTTTTATCTAAGTTAGATAATTTGCCCCTCCTCGTGTTTTAAGCGATGACCTACCGTACCGGGTTACTCATCTTTTCATGAACTAGTCCCATGTCCTTGGCTAAGAATTATTACTTAGTGATACTTAACTAAGCTTTACCACTTAGCTTCATTTCCCCGTTACCCTTGATTAACTACGATATTCTACCTAGTTGCCCTACTAGGGTTTTGCCTATTGGGTTAAGTGTTGTTATTCAAGTTCATGGCTTAGCCCGCCTATGAATCATGTCAAGATTGGATAAGTATTCAAGTACAAGACCTAGCCCTACAAGTTGGTTAAGTATACCAAGAAGCTCATGACTTAACCCTATTCAATCATCAAGTCAATTTGGTTAAGTACTCGTTTGGGCCGGAATGAAAAAGGACATGGCATGATTCGTCTCAATGTGCATGGTGTGCCAACAAGTCAAGGCCGAATCTAAGAAGCCCGGTGGGCTATTACATCCTTTGGAGGTCCCGCAATGGAAGTAGGAAAGTATCTTGATGGATTTCGTGGATGGATTGCCTAGGTTGAGGAAGGGGAATACTAGCATATGGGTCATTGTTGATAGACTCACGAAGAGTGCCCACTTTATCCCGGTGAAAAGCAAAAGGACTGCATCAGGGCTAGTGTCTATTTACCTTCGAGAGATAGTAGGGTTGCACATGGTTCCTTCTAGCATAGTCAGTGACCGTGACCCAATTTTCACTAGCTAGTTTTGGAATAGTCTGCAAGAAGCAATGGGTACGCAACTTAATTTAAGTACAGCCTATCACCCTCAGACGGATGGACAGACCGAAAGGATAAATAGAGTACTAGAGGATCTTTTGAGGCTATGCATTCTTGATTTTGGTGGTACTTGGGAAGACCATCTCCCTCTCTAGGAGTTTGCTTATAATAATAGCTAACAAGCTAGCATAGGGATGGCACCATTCGAAGCCCTGTATGGAAGACCGTGCAAGTCACCAACTTGTTGGTGGGAGACGACTGACAGACTTATACTTGGGCCCGACATGATACGAGACACTTCTGAGAAGGTGGAGTTGATACGAAGACGAATGAAAGCGGCCCAAGATAGACAGAAATCTTATGCGGACAAGAGAAGGACAGACCTAGAGTTTGAAGTCGGAGATATGGTTTTCATAAAAGTCTCTCCTTTGCGCAATGTGGTTCACTTTGGAGCAATTGGAAAGCTAACATCGAGATTCGTAGGACCGTTCCCTATCACTGAGAGGATTGGGCAGATGGCCTATAAGGTAGAGTTACCTGAGAGGCTGGCCGGAGTACACAATGTCTTTCACCTCTCGCATCTCAGAAAGTGCCTACATGAATCAGCTGAGGTGGTTGAGCCAAGCATCCTCGAAGGCGTAGAAGTGGAGAAAGAAGCAACGCTGAGGCGAGTTCCTATTCGTATCTTAGGGACAGAGATCAAGAAGCTAAGGAATCGCGAAGTCAAGCTAGTCAAAGTACAGTGGAGTGAAGCTCGAGAAGACGCAACTTGGGAAACCGAGGAGAAGATACGCACTCTTTACCCATTTCTTTTTTAGGGTACTTTCTCGATCTCTTTTCCTTTGAGCTTGTAAACCCTTCGTATCATGCTACCTATGTTTGTCTTGAGAACCTTAGAACCCTCTTTGGATGTAAACATGTATTTGAAACATGTTATGGTTGATGTTTGCTAATGGTTGCAAGTGTTTGCAAGTGATTTCTAGTGGATGCATGACACACATTAGGCACTAGATCGGCTCAGACACCATTTCATGTTGCATTTGCATAGGTGCTTATAATTGTACACGGATGAACTTGTTATGCTATCACGTGGATGTTGCATATGGATGATGTTTGTGCACTCATGTAGAAATTTTAAGTTATGTTAGGAATTTGCATACATGTTGGATTCATTACACTAACATATCTTGCATTAAGGAGGTTTACTGAATCAGTAACCACCTGATCTTTTGCATTAGATAAGTGCATATACACACACATGCTGCATATATTCATACAGCATTAGAGATCTTTTTAAGGACAATGGTTGCTCGTGGATAATGTTGTGAGTAGATAGATGTGGATGGTAGGATGCGTTCTTCCTAACTGAGAGATTTTGGGGACGAAATCCTTTAAGGAGGGGAGAATGTAACAACTCGTATTTTAATAACGTGTTATAACCATAAATCTAGGCAGAATTAAATTTTAAAATAAGAACCAAGGGAAACGGGATGCGCCATTGCGTTCGTCTCGGAATTCTGCATGAAATCGAGTCTGAGTTTTCGAAAATCGGAGTCCGTGTGAACAAGTAATGGCCCCCCAAAGTTTCAGAAATATTCAGAGTTCAAAACAGCTCGAATTCGAATTCAAAATTCGAGTTTCAAACGCAGAACAGACTGGGCGGGAAATTTCCCGCCCAGACCCAGGTCGACTGGGGAGTCGACTAGGCAGTCGACACCCCCAGGACCAGGTCGACTGCGCAGTCGACTTGGGTGTCGACCTGGTCACCTAGCCTGTTTTTGAGCCAGATGTATCTGGTCTCGTTGCTTGTCCAGATTCACTCTCTAAACACTATATAAACAACCCCTGACCCTAGACTTTCTATCACATTCTTGTCCGACCATATGCTGCTGAAGTTCTGACTGGAAGATAGAGAATAAGGAGGCTATTCAGGACTTTGTTAGTGCAACTTTGGTTTGGGGATTTGCTAGAGATTCTGCTTCTACTCTTTTTGCTTTCTCATTCTCTAGACTACGATTTGTAAGCCCTTTGTCACTCTTAGATTTAAACTGTAAATTTAACCTGAACATGATGTAAACTGAAATTGTGCCTAAACATGATAACTAAGTTGGATCTACACTTGTATATCTTGGATCTATGACTATCACTTTTAAATCTATTATTTTGAATCTAGTTTTGTACACCGCAGATCTATTCATCTAAAATGTTGACTTGTGGAATATCAGTATGAGCTTGATTCGGATATATTCATGTTTAATCTAAAACCCCTTTATGATCTTTATCTTGCCGTGCCTGTGATGTTGAAACCATTGTTGGGGTACTATTTTATGTCAATCCTTTACCATGTCTATCACCATGTCTTGTCAAGTTGATGTTGAGACCCTATTTCATATGCCTGTAATGTTATAATCATCATGCTTAACTTGTGAACACCTTTGCCATTCTATGACTATCCTGTTTGTGTTATTCCCTATTTTTGACGTGTTGTATTAATGTAAATTCACGTACGTTGGGGATACGTTTTGGGTAGATTAGGAAAACTTGAAAATTTGCTATGGAATGACATGATAAGACATGAAAATATGACATGAAAACTTGAAATGAGAATAAGCTTGAAAACATGAATTTGGGACATGACAATTAGATAACATGAAAATGGCCAACTCAAGGTTTGATTGAATTTGCAATGTAAATCTGCCCGGAACCGCCCGGCAAATCGAGTAGTTGTAAATAATAGGTGTGACGATCCCAAAATCCGAGGGGCGGTATTAAGGATAATCATCGGGAAATAACACATTAATCATCATAGCAGAGAACAGATAATAGCAAAACAACAAATAGAATAATTTTACATGGATATGACAGCGGAATCACAACATGTAATAACATCAGAATAGCATAGCGTGGGATATAACTTAGTAAATAGAAAGGAAAGTGATCAGTCATCATCGCCAGAGGCGGAATACATACATGCAGTGAGACATAATAAGGGTATCAGTCTACATCGCCGAAGGCGGAATACATATACATATAGTAAGGAATACGGAAAGTAAATCAGTCTGCATCGCCCGTGGCGGAATCATAATATAAGAACAGTAATGGCGGAAAATGTCAAAGTCATCTCTGAAGTCAGCCTCGCCATGAGCCAAAAATGCACTCTATGCAGCAGTGCAAAGCCAAAAACAACCTGTCACCTATGTACTAGGCTGCCCGTTTGAAAATAAGGGCACCCGCGTTTGCAAAGTGAAACAAACAACGAGTCAGTCATGGGGACTGGTATGAGAAATCTATTTAACGGTTAAACAACAGTAATAGCAAATCATAGGACCACGCCACTTTCGCGGAACGGGATTACTCCAGTGATTGCTAGTGCATTTAAGACAAAGTAAATTCTTTTAAAACAACGCAATGCTTTTTGAAAGAATGAAGCCATTATAAGACTCAGGTCCCATCATACAATGCAACGCAAGCCGGAGGATAGAGTTTTACCTTATAATAGCCAAATATGCTTGGTACGTATAAACCGAAATCATTTGATATTATTACTATTGCATATGTGTTTCAAAAACGAATAGCATCATAAATATCAATCATAGGCGGCATAGCTACCATCTACTATGTCGCCATACTAGTTCTACAATCAAGTCCGTTATTTCGTATTGGAAATTGGATTTCCATCATGAGTCGAGGCAAGGGGCAAGCTCCTCTCCGCTTCGAGACACTTTAGCAAATGTCTCAGGACTACACACTCTGGGTAACCCTGGATGCTTCAGGGCCGGTCCTCTCTTACGTTTGAGGATTGGCAATTCATGAACACACGTTTCCCGGTCCTTACAGACCTATAATCGAGGCGCCTCGCATTCCAACAACCACAAAGGTGAAAAGTAGATATATATGTCAGGGCTGGTAAGTCACTGACACCACCATCGCTAGAAAGAAACGTCGTGCTCTCCCTACAGCCCGTATCCCGTTTTTAACTCATACAGGGGTGTGAGGCTCGCGAATCTACGAAATACACAAAGCCAGGCCACGTAGACCTTGCTTTGATCATCATCCACAAGACTTTTCTTTGCAACAGAAGCCTTGATCATATCATCTTGGCATGCCACATAGGCAGTCCACTCCATACGATTGATTTCCATCGATATATAACCTCTGAGCTCGTACGTCTCAGAGAAGGGCGTTAAGCAAAAGAATAAATTCTCCGCCGCCAAACAGATATATATTTAACAGAGATCAATCAGTACAGAACAAAATCCAATGTCAGACACACAGTCCGTTTACAAGTCCATCCTGGGTCTGAACGAAACCGGAGGCGTCAAATTCCTCGTATATCCGTCCAATCAACACATACGTTCAGACGGCTACTACTTCCGTCCCTTTCCGGTAGCTACTCCGGTCAGGAACCTCAATAGCGCCCATCCAACCGATACGAGGATCGTCGGTCTTGAATCGTCTTTGCATTTTCCAATTCGAATCGCTCGATAAATTATTTGAAATGAGGGTTAGCTTGGCCTTTTCAAATAATTCACGTCATTAGAATTTAAATCGATTCATTTTATGGTTATATTATTCGACATCCATCTTTCAGTTATTTAGTGTTATTTTCGTGTCAAACACATACAACCATCAAATATCAAACAATTCAAGCCCAATTGGTTTATTCTCAATCAATATTGCTTATAATATTTTATAATGATTTTTCGCCATTTTTATTTATTTAAAAATGGCCATATACTGGTGCTGTTTTTCCCTTAATTTGTTTTACACATATCGGAAAATCTAACCGTTGGATTTCTACGAAGTCTACACCAGGGGGAAGATATTCCCAAAGCAAACCGAACGGTTCCAGTTTCGTGAGAATCCGACGGTCGGATCTTCCACACTAGTCGTTTGTAGTTACGGTTTTAAAATTCGAACTGCAGCGTCGTTATTCGATTTAATTTAATTATATTTATATTTATATATAAATATAAACGATTCTGGCGCTGTTTTTCTTCAGATTTGAATTAAACATTCCGGACAATCCAATCGTTGGATTTTTACAAGGTTGGTGCCATTAGAAAGATATTTCCAAGGCGAACCCAGCGGTTGCGGTTTCGAGAAAATCCGATGGTCTGATTTCTCGTACTAATCGTTTCAAATTATGATTCCGAAACACGAACTTCACGGCCTCTATTCCTTTTAATTATATTTATATATATAAATATAGTCCAATCTATAATTTCAACTATAGTTCATTCTATATTTTCAACTTCATTTTCACTTCAAATATTTCACTAACGCCTTAAAATTTCGAAAAATTTCACCATAACCTCCTTTGTACGGGGAGGGGTTTTGAAATTTATTGGGCCGTATTAGGTAACCAATAAATCCTAAAAAGCATTCACATATTTATAGTGATATATTTTGGTGTTTACGGGGGAGCATGTACTGATAATCACTCCAGAGAATAAATTCCCGTCACCCCGTTTCCGTGTGGAAATAAATAGTCCATGTGCCGTATCTAATAACTAGAGCGATGTGATTATTGTCAACTCCAGACCCGTGTGGGGTTTTTATTAATCTGGCAATTTATCGTTATAATTTGTATAGTCCATATCAGTCATCAGTTCAACCTGTAGTACACAGTCATCGCCATACAAGCCTCTTACTTGTATGGTAAATCTTCCACCTCGTCACACAAGCTCCAGTTGCTTATGTGGAATATGATGAAGTATTCCTATCATCAAGAAGTATGCCATGTAGTGTAGTTCAGAATTAATTGTTACTATCCTATGGCGTTATTTATTATTTCACACAGAATAACCAGCACTCCGCATCCAATGGCATTCACAGGAGTTGATATATAAATAAAATTGTGCAGCCAACTCATCAAGGTTTACCTATTTGTCGGGCATGCAAATAATTTCTTTACTCTACAGCTAATCCATTTTTCCTGTTCAACACATGTATATATATGCATAACAAAGCAAATAATAATATTTCTAGCAAACTATTATTTATTTCAACACATGTGTATTTTTAACTAAGCGTATACATGATAAAAGAAATATTTTTATCATCAAAAATATTTATTCGACACATGTGTATTTTTAACTAAGCGTATACATGATAATAGGAATATTTTTATCATCAAAAATATTTATTCGACACATGTGTATTTTTAACTCTTCATATTCACTATAAAAATATAGTTTTCATTGTCGATTCATTTTATTTTTAGAAGATGATAACATTCAACACATGAATTTCAACTCAACGAATGAATTGCAATTCAACACATGAATATTCTATATAGTTTGTATATATATAAAAATGTGATTTTTATCGCTAAAGCCATTTGTTTAAATTCAAATAATATTTAACACATGAATTTCAACTCAACGAATGAATTGCAACTCAACACATGAATATTCGATATAGTTTGTGTATATATAAAAATGTGATTTTTATCGCTAAAGCCATTTGTTTAAATTCAAATAATATTCAACACAAGAATTTCAACTCAACGAATGAATTGCAACTCAACACATGAATATTCGATATAGTTTGTATATATATATAAATGTGATTTTTATCGCTAAAGCCATTTGTTTAAATTCAAATAATATTCAACACATGAATTTCAACTCAACGAATGAATTGCAACTCAACACATGAATATTCGGTATAGTATCTGTAATTTATTTCAACGAATAAAAATTATTCTAACACATAAATATTTCAGAAAATTTCGGCAGCATAACGGCAGGGTTGTTAAAACCGGGACCGTCCCTAGTACGGCTCCTCGCTCTACCTTAAAACCTCGCGATTTTTGACAAAGGGGATCATGCATCTAGTTCGCACGCAGGCGGCATGTTTTATTTTCAATTCCACAATCCTATTCTATTTTGTTTTAACCACAAGAGGGTATTTTTCAATCACAAAGGTATTTTTCAACCGTAATATCAACCACAAACAATTATTTCCAACCATTCGTCATACTATATAATATCACGTCAATCACAAGCAATAAATATCTTCCATGGTCTGTGGACGAGGGGAGTATATATATATATATATATATATATAATATAATAATTCACTTGCATTTCATCACAATTCAAAGCATACATGTTTCAAACAACGCTTGTATAATTTATACATCGCTAATATAACTTATACAACACATGTACATAAGGTATACAATGCGTATATAATTTACATTTCGCTTATATAATTTATACAACGCGATTTCATTCACACAAATAGTTTAGATTCCTCACATTGGTTATTGCGGTGCTTAAAAACATAGGAAGGTTAGAAAAATCCACGGCTTCTTCTAGAATGTAGAGAGCCTCCTTGCGGTCACGGTGTCTCCTGTTTCATCAAATTTCGTTAAAGAACGAAAAGGTTATTATTTTTTAAAGTTTTGCAACACTTAAAAGTGTTATTTTCATTTCAGAATTTACATCAGTAAAGTTTTTAAAAACTTCGAAACTAGGTCACAAATTTTCAGTCGATCCGTACCTCGATGCTTCGATCAGACCTTGCTGTGTCAAAGAGCTACGAACCACCTCCAGATCGGCGGTGGTGGCGAAGGGTTCGGTGGCCTGAGCTCGTCGCGGCTGCGCCCTAAAGGTCGTGGCTTCCTCGTCGATTTCCGACGTCGATGATTGATGGTTGGGGTCGTGGGTTGGTCGGATGTGGAGAGGAGGCGAAGGCGGTCGGAAGTCTCAACTGGCGGCAGCGGTGAAATCGCCTGAGACGGCGGCTAAATGGACGAGAAGATTGGAGCACTCTGAGTCGTCCAGATCGTCTCTGGCTGCTAGGGTTTTAGGTATTTTTTTTTAAAAGAAAAATTCCTATTGGTCCATGCTTTATAGGAAATTTTAAATAGTGTTTTTGCAAACGGACTCCTTTTTAAACCCAACGACTGTCGCCCCTAGCTAAATACCCCCATTCTGGACACAATGGGATATGTTTCGTTAGCCATTTCGACTGTTACAGTCAGTTATTTTTCAAATTAAAATATAAAACATTCGATATTTAATTTAAATGTACATTTCAATTTGCCAGGGCCACAAACTGAATCGAAAAATTCCAGAAAAATAAATCTAGCTTTGTTTTGACGATACGGTCCTAACAAAACCAGTTTCATCGAATTCTGAGCTCGTTTGAAAAACGGCCATTTTTAGGTCGACCCATTTTAACAGAATTTGACCAAACACATTATCTTTTGCCCCGCTCACATACTAGCTTCAAAAATTATGAAATTTGAAACTTAGCAATAATTTGACATCCCGGACCCAACAAAAGTGGTTTCGTCGAATTCCGAGGTCGTATGCAAAATCTCTATTTTCAAGGGCTATATACACTGTATAGCGACCTTTCTGAAAATTCATTTGGCCATAACTTTTGATTTCCGTTATGAAATTTCGATTTTTCAAATTCGTTAGAAAGGTATTGATAAACAGATTTAAATATTTTCAGTTTCGCTAAAATCCGTTATATCTTCCACCCGGTACAGTCAGATAAATTTTGTATTCAAAATTTCAAACTGCAATATTATACCCAAATCTATATTTTATTGAAATGTGCTATTTCAATTATTCAAATTTCTTGGTAATAACCTAATCAAAAAATTTTAAACTGGTTCACATTTTCCGGGTTATTACAATCTCCCCCACTTAAAACTTTTCGTCCTCGAAAAGGAAATAACAGTTAAGCAGGAAATAAAATGTAAATGCAAAGTACTATAAGGGTAACTTGCACCGGAGTTAGTCAGAGATGTCGACTCTGCATTTGGGATAGGCTTGTTTAATGCTTTCCTCAGTCTCCCAAGTACAGTCTCTAGGATCACTACTCCACTGCACTTTGACTAGATGAATCTTTTTCCTCCTTAGCTCTCTAGTTTCTTTGCCAACTATCTTTAATGGCTCTCTTCTGAATGCTAATTCTGGAGTTATGTCAATATCATGTTGCGCTGCTTCTTCCACAACAAGATCGGGATCATGAACATGTTTTCTGAGTTGAGACACGTGGAACACATCATGTACTCTAGGCAACCAATTAGGTAATGAAACCCTATATGCAAGATTTCCAATCCGTTCAAGTATAGGAAAGGGACCAATAAATCTCGGTGCCAACTTCCCTGTCTTGCCAAATCTGATTACTCCTCGCATTGGAGAAACTCTTAAATAAACATAATCGCCAACGATAAACAATATATCCCTTCTTCTCGCATCAGCATAACTTTTCTGTCGGCTCTGCGTTGTTTTCAATCTCTTCTTAATGAAATCGACTTTATCCGATGCTTCTTGAATCATATCGGGCCCTAACACAAGTCTGTTGCCAGGTTCTACCCAACATGCGGGAGATCTGCACGGTCTACCGTATAATGCTTCAAATGGAGACATTCCCAAACTTGCTTGGTAGCTATTGTTGTAAGAGAACTCGGCTAGATGTAAGTGATCTTCCCATGAGCCTCCAAAATAGATAACGCAAGCCCGCAGTAAATCTTCTAAAATTCTATTCACCCGCTCAGTTTGGCCATCTGTCTGAGGGTGATAAGCGGTGCTTAGATTCAATTTGGTTCCCAACTCTTCCTAGAATGCTTCCCAGAATTTGCTAGTAAATAGCGGATCTCTATCGCTGACTATATTGAGCGGCACTCCATGTAGTTTAACTATTTCTTTGAAGTAAATCTGTGCTAGACTTTGAGCCGTTCTGTTGGATCGGACAGGTATGAAATGGGAAGTCTTCGTGAAGCGATCTACGATTACCCATATACTGTCGTTTCCTTTTCTAGTTCGTGGCAAGCCATCGCTGAAGTCCATCGAGATTTGCTCCCACTTCCATCCTGGAATTTCTAAGGGTTGTAATAATCCAGCCAATTTCTGCTGATCACTTTTAACTAGCTGACAAGTGGGGCATCTACTAACATATAATGAGATATCTCTTTTCAAAGCTCTCCACCAGAATGTGTGTTTGATATCGTTATACATTTTGCTCACACCTGGATGGATACTTAGTTTGGACTTGTGGCACTCATCAAGTATTTCTCTTCTAAGCTATGGAAGGTTTGGGA
The DNA here is from genome assembly GCA_030737875.1 of Allium sativum. NCBI lineage: Eukaryota > Viridiplantae > Streptophyta > Magnoliopsida > Asparagales > Amaryllidaceae > Allium > Allium sativum. The sequence goes on along the minus strand of CM060915.1, from coordinate 190,509,419 downwards.
TGCAAATTCTGCCCTTTAATCTTAGAACTCCTTTGTCATCGAGTCGAAAACTTGTGGATTCACCTCCTTTGAATCTCCGACTGATTCTTTGAATAAATTCATCGTCTTTCTGAAGGGTCGAGATCCTGTCTATTAATGAAGACGTGATGACAAAACTAGCGATGATTTCATTCTTTCTGCTGAGCGCATCTGCTACAACATTGGCTTTCCCTGGAGTGTAGAGAATTTCAAAATCGTATGCTGCAAGGAATTCTAACCAACGCTGTTGTCTCAAGTTTAGATCTTTCTGAGTGAACAGATATTTCAAGGATTGATGATCAGTGAATAGTTCAAACTTCTCTCCCGGTAAATAATGCCTCCAGATTCTTAAAGCGAACACGATAGCTAATAACTCAAGATCATGAGTAGCATAGTTTCTCTCATGTGGCTTTAGTTGACGGCTGGCATAAGCGATCGCTTGGCCTTTTTGCATTAACAATGCGCCTAGCCCTCTAATAGAAGCATCTGTCCATACAGTCAATTCTTGATTGCCTTCTATAATGGTCAATACTGGAGCAGTTGTCAATTTCAGTTTCAGCTCCTGGAAAGCTTCTTCACATTCGGGAGTCCATTTGAATTTCTCATGCTTCTTTGTAAGCTTTGTCAATACACCAGATATCCTTGAAAAATCCTGAACGAATTTCCGATAGTAACTAGCCAATCCAAGGAAACTTCGAACTTCAGTAGGTGTAGTAGGTTGTTTCCAGTTCTGAATCGCTGTAATTTTGCTTGGATCTACAGCAATCCCTCCTTTTGATACGACATGGCCTAGGAATTTAACTTCATTCTGCCAAAAGACACATTTAGAAAATTTAGCTTTCAAGACATTTCTCCTCAGAATTTTCAACACTTGTTCTAAATGTTTTGCATGTTCATCTTCCGACTTGGAGTAGATTAAAATGTCATCGATGAAGACTAGAACAAATTTATACAATACACCACGGAACACTCTGTTCATAAGAAGAACAAAGTATGCCGGAGCGTTACACAAGCCGAACGGCATTACTAACCATTCGTAGAATAAATCGGGACCCCTGAAGGCTGTCAAAGGAACACAGTCTTCGGCTATATGAAATTGGTGGAAACCTGTAGCTAGGTCCATTCTGGAGAATACTGTTGCTCCATTTAATTGATCTAACAGATCATCTATTCGGGGCAAAGGATATTTGTTCTTCAGTGTTTGTTTATTGAGATCTCGGTAATCAACACAAAGTTTTAGAGTACCGTCTGATTTCGGGACAAATACTACTGCTGCTCCCCATGCTGAAAAGCTCGGTCTGATCAGACCTTTCCAAAGTAATTCTCGGGTTTGACTACCTAACTCTTCTTTTTCTTTCGGGGCCATTCTTCTAATTGGATGTACTACTGGTCGGGCGTTAGGAATTAGATCTATTCTAAATTCAATTTCTCTTTGCGGCGGTAAGTTTTCTACTTCTTCAAACACATCCGCGTAGTTTTTAACGACCGGTATCTTTTCTAATGAAGGGGGAATAACTTCTAAAGAAGACCAAAATTCTGTTCTATCTATTTCTGAGCCATGGCATGGTATATATATAGGTCCAAGCTTCGTTTTGACTTTAACGATTCGTTCGGCACATCTAACTTTGGCCTTATATTTTATCAACCAGTCAAGCCCCAGTATAACATCAAATTCGGAAAGGTCCATGACAATCGAATCAAAGGAGAACTTGTAGCAAGAATAAGAGATAGGCACTCTACAGTATAAACTGAGACAAACAGAACTTCCTATTGGGTTTCGAACTTTAATTGGTTCCTTAAGTTTTCTTCGTTTCAATTTTAACTTGTGAACAAGGTTACCAGAAATGAAGCTACGTGATGCACCAGTATCAAAAAGTTCAGAAACAGGAATATTTTTAATGGTAAGGGTACCTCCCAAGACATCGGGTTTACCTGATCCATCGGTGGTAGCTGGCGGGGTCTTCCCGTCATAGACAAGAGCCACTTGTGCATTCTGCTTCAGAGGACAGTTCCTGCTATAGTGCCCCTTCTTATGGCAGTTGTAGCATTCGGCTGAGTCATTTGCCTTCGGCTTCCTCGGAACTTTGCACACATTAGAAAAGTGACCTGGCTTCCCGCAGTTGTAGCAATTTCCTTTCGGGATCTTTGCAGGTTTCTGAGTAGCGGCCGCGGTAATGCTAGATTCGGGTGGATCTGTTGAAGCCTTGCGCTTATTTCCAGCTTGGCTTTTGGCGCGGTCTTGGCTAGCCTGCCTTTCATCCATGTCTTCGTAATTGCAAGCCATCTCTACTAGTTCTGTAAAGGAGAGTTTGACGTTGCCCATAGCCCTGTCGTGTTACTTGCGCTTTAGCCCAAATATGAATCTCTTGTTCTTTTCTTTGTTGGTCAAAATCAGCTCTGGAGCATAGCGCGACAATTGGGTGAACTTATTTAGATAATCCTGAATAGAGAGATCTCCTTGCTGGAGATTAGCAAATTGCTCTCGCATCCTCTCTAGAGCTTGTTCAGGTACAAATTTCTCATTGAACATAGTTCTGAATTGTTCCCAGGTCCTGACAGTACCAGCTGCATCCTCTGAGGTAATGGCATCCCACCACAGCTCTGCTTCCTCCTGAAGGAGCCAAATGCCAAGTCGGGCTTTGTTGTTGGTTCCCATACCCATGCCTTCAAAGATTTTCTCACAAGTTTTTAACCGAGCTATAGCCTCGGTCACTGTGCCAGTGCCAGTAAAAGGTTTCCCCCCAAGATTTCTATACCTCTTCGCAACTTTATCTAGCTCAAAGTCTTCAGGTGCTGGTGGATGAACAATAGGGATTTCCATAACTACGGGGATATTCCCCCGTCCTCCTGCTGCCACTCCTCGGCCTCCACGGCCTCCTCTAGCTGCTGCTGCTCGTGTAGCCATCTAAGAGAATACTGTATAAGCAAGAAAAGAGACAAGCCCACAGATTTGATAATTTTCATAAATGATAAAGCAGGGGAATATAAGAGAAGATAATGATGATGTACTGATCAAATTGTTTTGCTAATCTGCTTAGCTCATTCTAGGACATTGCTAATCCTATCTCTAATGAGCTACTCGCATTAGAATACTACTGATTCTATTCTGACGAGGTGTTTAATGTGTTAGATCCCGGAACTAATGTTAACCAAATCTCTGATACCAACTGTGACGATCCCAAAATCCGAGGGGCGGTATTAAGGATAATCATTGGGAAATAACACATTAATCATCATAGTAGAGAACAAATAATAGCAAAACAATAAATAGAATAATTTTACATGGATATGACAGCGGAATCACAACATGTAATAACATCAGAATAGCATAGCGTGGGATATAACTTAGTAAATCGAAAGGAAAGTGATCAGTCATCATCGCCAGAGGCGGAATACATACATGCAGTGAGCCATAATAAGGGTATCAGTCTACATCGCTGAAGGCGGAATACATATACATATAGTAAGGAATACGGAAAGTAAATCAGTCTGCATCGCCCGTGGCGGAATCATAATATAAGAACAGTAATGGCGGAAAATGTCAAAGTCATCTCTGAAGTCAGCCTCGCCATGAGCCAAAAATGCACTCTATGCAGCAGTACAGAGCCAAAAACAACCTGTCACCTGTGTACTAGGCTGCCCGTGTGAAAATAAGGGCACCCGCGTTTGCAAAGTGAAACAAACAACGAGTCAGTCATGGGGACTGGTATGAGAAATCTATTTAACAGTTAAACAACAGTAATAGCAAATCATAGGACCACGCCACTTTCGCGGAACGGGTTTACTCCAGTGATTGCTAGTGCATTTAAGACAAAGTAAATTCTTTTAAAACAACGCAATGCTTTTTGAAAGAATGGAGCCATTATAAGACTCAGGTCCCATCATACAATGCAACGCAAGCCGGAGGATAGAGTTTTACCTTATAATAGCAAAATATGCTTGGTACGTATAAAGCGAAATCATTTGATATTATTACTAGTGCATATATGTTTCAAAAACGAATAGCATCATAAATATCAATCATAGGCGGCATAACTACCATCTACTATGTCGCCATACTAGTTCTACAATCAAGTCCGTTATTTCATATTGGAAATTGGATTTCCATCATAAGTCGAGGCAAGGGGAAAGCTCCTCTCCGCTTCGAGACACTCTAGCAAATGTCTCAGGACTACACACTCTGGGTAACCCTGGATGCTTCAGGGCTGGTCCTCTCTTACATTTGAGGATTGGCAATTCCTAAACACACGTTTCCCGGTCCTTACAGACCTATAATCGAGGCGCCTCGCATTCCAACAACCACAAAGGTGAAAAGTAGATATATATGTCAGGGCTGGTAAGTCACTGACACCACCATAGCTAGAAAGAAACGTCGTGCTCTCCCTGCAGTCCATATCCCGTTTTTAACTCATACCGGGGTGTGAGGCTCGCGGATCTACGAAATACACAAAGCCAGGCCACGTAGACCTTGCTTTGATCATCATCCACAAGACTTTGCTTTGCAACAGAAGCCTTGATCACAGCATCTTGGCATGCCATATAGGCAGTCCACTCCATACGATTGATTTCCATCGATATATAACCTCTGAGCTCGTACGTCTCAGAGAAGGGCGTTAAGCAAAAGAATAAATTCTCCGCCGCCAAACAGATATATATTTAACAGAGATCAATCAGTACAGAACAAAATCCAATGTCAGACACACAGTCCATTTACAAGTCCGACCTGGGTCTGAACAAAACCAGAGGCGTCAAATTCCTCGTATATCCGTCTAATCAACACATACGTTCAGACGGCTACTACTTCCGTCCCTTTCCGGTAGCTACTCCGGTCAGGAACCTCAATAGCGCCCATCCAACCGATACGAGGGTCGTCGGTCTTGAATCGTCTTTGCATTTTCCAATTCGAATCGCTCGATAAATTATTTGAAATGAGGGTTAGCTCGGCCTTTTCAAATAATTCACGTCATTAGAATTTAAATCGATTCATTTTATGGTTATATTATTCGACATCCATCTTTCAGTTATTTAGTGTTATTTTCGTGTCAAACACATACAACCGTCAAATATCAAACAATTCAAGCCCAATTGGTTTATTCTCAATCAATATTGCTTATAATATTTTATAACGATTTTTCGCCATTTTTATTTATTTAAAAATGGCTATATTTAATTAAACAACGTTTCAGGTCGTGCCGTGGCACTGGCGCTGTTTTTCCCTTAATTTGGTTTACACATATCGGAAAATCTAACCGTTGGATTTCTACGAAGTCTACACCAGGGGGAAGATATTCCCAAAGCGAACCCAACGGTTCCAGTTTCGTGAGAATCCGAAGGTCGGATCTTCCACACTAGTTGTCTGAAGTTACGGTTTTAAAATTCGAACTGCAGCGTCGTTATTCGATTTAATTTAATTATATTTATATTTATATATAAATATAAACGATTCTGGCGCTGTTTTTCTTCAGATTTGAATTAAACATTCCGGACAATCCTACCGTTGGATTTTTACAAGGTTGGTGCCATTGGAAAGATATTTCCAAGGCGAACCAAGCGGTTGCGGTTTGGGGAAAATCCGATGGTCGGATTTCTCGTACTAATCGTTTCAAATTACGATTCCGAAACGCGAACTGCACGGCCTCTATTCCTTTTAATTATATTTATATTTATATATATAAATATAGTTCAATCTATAATTTCAACTATAGTTCATTCTATATTTTCAACTTCGTTTTCACTTCAAATATTTCACTAACGCCTTAAGATTTCGAAAAATTTCGCCATAACCTCCTTTGTACGGGGAGGGGTTTGGAAATTTATTGGGCCATATTAGGTACCCAATAAACCCTAAAAAGCATTCACATATTTATAGTGATATATTTTGGTGTTTCTGGGGGAGCATGTACTGATAATCACTCCAGAGAATAAATTCCCGTCACCCCGTTTCCGTGTGGAAATAAATAGTCCATTTGCCGTATCTAATAACTAGAGCGACGTGATTATTGTCAACTCCAGACCCGTGTGGGGTTTTTATTAATCTGGCAATTTATCTTTATATTTTATATAGTCCATATCAGTCACCAGTTCAACCTGTAGTACATAGTCATCGCCATACAAGCCTCTTGCTTGTATGTTAAATCTTCCACCTCGTCACACAAGCTCCAGTTGCTTATGTGGAATATGATGAAGAATTCCTATCATCAAGAAGTATGCCAAGTAGTGTAGTTCAAAATTAATTGTTACTATCCTATGGCGTTATTTATTATTTCATACAGAATAACCAGCACTCCGCATCCAATGGCATTCACAGGAGTTGATATATAAATAAAATTGCGCAGCCAACTCATCAAGGTTTACCTATTTGTCGGGCACGCAAATAATTTCTTTACTCTACAGCTAGTCCATTTTTCCTGTTCAACACATGTATATATATGCAGAACAAAGCTAATAATAATATTTCTAGCAAACTATTATTTATTTCAACACATGTGTATTTTTAACTAAGCGTATACATGATAAAAGAAATATTTTTATCATCAAAAATATTTATTCGACACATGTGTATTTTTATCTAAGCGTATACATGATAAAAGGAATATTTTTATCATCAAAAATATTTATTCGACACATGTGTTTTTTTAACTCTTCATATTCACTATAAAAATATAGTTTTCATTGTCGATTCATTTTATTTTTAGAAGATGATAACATTCAACACATGAATTTCAACTCAACGAATGAATTGCAATTCAACACATGAATATTCTATATAGTTTGCATATATATAAAAATGTGATTTTTATCGCTAAAGCCATTTGTTTAAATTCAAATAATATTCAACACATGAATTTCAACTCAACGAATGAATTGCAACTCAACACATGAATATTCGATATAGTTTGTATATATATAAAAATGTGATTTTTATCGCTAAAGCCATTTGTTTAAATATAAATAATATTCAACACAAGAATTTCAACTCAACGAATGAATTGCAACTCAACACATGAATATTCGATATAGTTTGTATATATATAAAAATGTGATTTTTATCGCTAAAGCCATTTGTTTAAATTCAAATAATATTCAACACATGAATTTCAACTCAACGAATGAATTGCAACTCAACACATGAATATTCGGTATAGTATATGTAATTTATTTCAACGAATAAAAATTATTCTAACACATAAATATTTCAGAAAATTTCGGCAGCATAACGGCAGGGTAGTTAAAACCGGGACCGTCCCTAGTACGACTCCTCGCTCTACCTTAAAACCTCGCGGTTTTTTACAATGGGGATCATGCATCTAGTTCGCACGCAGGCGGCATGTTTTATTTTCAATTCTACAATCCTATTCTATTTTGTTTCAACCAGAAGTGGGTATTTTTCAATCACAAAGGTATTTTTCAACCATAATATCAACCACAAACAATTATTTCCAACCATTCGTCATACTATATAATATCACGTCAATCACAAGCAATAAATATCGTCCATGGTCTGTGGACGAGGGGAGTATATATATATAATATAATAATTCACTTGCATTTCATCACAATTCAAAGCATATATGTTTCAAACAACGCTTGTATAATTTATACATCGCTAATACAACTTATACAACACATGTACATGAGGTTTACAATGCGTATATAATTTACACTTCGCTTATACAATTTATACAACGCGATTTCATTCACACAAATAGTTTAGATTCCTCACATTGGTTATTGCGATGCTAAAAATCGTAGGAAGGTCAGAAAAATCCGTGGCTTCTTCTAGAATGTAGAGAGCCTCCTTGCGGTCACGGTGTCTCCTGTTTCATCAAATTTCGTTAAAGAACGAAAAAGATATTATTTTTCAAAGTTTTGCAACACTTAAAAGTGTTATTTTCATTTCAGAATTTACATCAGTAAAGTTTTTAAAAACTTCGAAACTAGGTCACAAATTTTCAGTCGATCCGTACCTCGATGCTTCGATCAGACCTTGTTGCGTCAAAGAGCTACGAACCACCTCCAGATCGGCAGTGGTGGCGAAGGGTTCGGTGGCCTGTGCTCGTCGCGGCGGTGCCCTGAAGGTCGTGGCTTCCTCGTTGATTTTCGACGTCGATGATTGATGGTTGGGGTCGTGGGTTGGTCGGATGTGGAGAGGAGGCGAAGGCGGTCGGAAGTCTCAACTGGCGGCGGCGGTGAAATCGCCTGAGGCGGCGACTAAACGGACGAGAAGATTGGAGCACTCTGAGTCGTCCAGATCGTCTCTGGCGGCTAGGGTTTTAGGTTTTTATTTTTTAATTTTTTTTTAAAGAAAAATTCCTATTGGTCCATGCTTTATAGGAAATTTTAAATAGTGTTTTTGCAAACGGACTCCTTTTTAAACCCAACGACAGTCGCCCCTAGCTAAATACCCCCATTCTGGACACAATGGGATATGTTTCGTTCGCCATTTCGACTGTTACAGTCAGTTATTTTTCAAATTAAAATATAAAACATTCGATATTTAATTTAAACGTACATTTCAATTTGCCAGGGCCACAAACTGAATCGAAAAATTCCAGAAAAATAAATCTAGCTTTGTTTTGACGATACGGTCCTAACAAAACCTGTTTCGTCGAATTCTGAGCTCGTTTGAAAAACGGCCATTTTTAGGTCGACCCATTTTAACAGAATTTGACCAAACACATTATCTTTTGCCCCGCTCACATACTAGCTTCAAAAATTATGAAATTTGAAACTTAGCAATAATTTGACATCCCGGACCCAACAAAAGTGGTTTCGTCGAATCCCGATGTAACAACCCGGAATTTTGGGATTAATTTAAAATTTTTATTTTAGAAATTTTAATGAATTTTAATATTTAAAATAATAATAATGACGGAAAAACTTTTTTTTTAATTTAAATTAAGATATTATTTATGAATGATTTCAAAATTATTTCTATTAAACAACTATTCGTAGTTAGATAAATTGTGATTTATTACAATTGAATTTAGTATCAAATTGTATGTATAATTGTAATGATTAGCTACGAACAATTGATAATAAATGGAATAGTAAACTTATAAGGGATAACAATTTTTATTGTAATTTGAGTGAAAATAGCAATATTGATTGGATTATTAGCATATGGTATCATGTTTGAAATTTCTATAGCATAATTCATGAAAAGAGTATCAATTAGCTTTTGAAAATTTTCCCTTTTTAAAGGGATGAAGAAATGTGAAAAAAGAAAAAGAAAAAAAACACATACAAACAAAAAGAAATAAATTTGGAATGAATTAACTTAGTTAATTTGGTTAATTAAAATTTGTAAGTGCATTATTCACTTTTAAGGAATAATAGTAATACTAAGACTTAATAAACAAGTCGTAGGGAATTGATTGGTCGATTGAGCCTATTAAATTATAGGGTCAAATAATAATAGAAGAAAAATTAAAATTAAAATTAAGATGTTGTTAATGAGATTTATAAATATATGTAGATAAGTTGATTTAAATAATATGGAGATTCTAAATGGAATAAATTATGACAACATGCCATTATGTTATAAGTTGTCAATGTAAGAAAAATATATATCATCTTTAATATTTTTCTTGTCTATGCAAAGAGTAACAATCATAAATAAATTTTAAAATATTAACGGCTGCATTCGTTTACAATGACCTCCCTTCTTCATGGTTGCAACATTCATTCATTTCCTTAATTTTCATTCTATTAATTCCTTTCCTTACCTACATTCATGCATCTTATTGCATTGGCTTGTTATCATTTCTTATGTCTTCATCCCTTTAATTTCCTTTCCCTTTTTCTTTGTGTCATATACAAACTATCCTTTCACACACACACACAGATATATATATATATATATATATATATTATTTCCTTCTGCATATATTCTTTCTTACATTATCTATATATATTTGTAGACATTTTCGTTGCCTTATTCTTTTCTGTGCAATTTAATTATGTTCCCTACAATTATGATATTAATGTTTTGAAATTTAAGAAGACGCACAAATTTATAACAATTTACATCAAATAATTTATCATGCATTCATTTCTTTTTTTTCTCTTTCTCTCTTCCTCTTTGTGATTTATTTTTAAATTTTGAATGATAAATAATTATTTCCAACTCAACCTCAGTCAGCCACATTTAAATTGTTTGTAACTTGCATGTGTTTCCAGTTTTATTCATTTCAATGCGTAACCAAAAGCATTTATAGAAGAAAAAAGGGAAGGTTTCCTCCTTAATAAAATAAACAAAATTTGAAATCTTATTCAATACGTGTCATTCATTGCGAAAATAATAATAAAGATTGCCGCATGCAAACCATTCATGTCCTTATTTCTTTTATCTTCTCTCTCTCTTACTTTCATATGCATGTATGCTATGCAAAGAAATATATATAAATTAAACAGAGAAATGATAATTATAAAAGTCTTAAATGCATGCACCATGCATGTTTCAATTATGCCACAAATGTTTCAATTATTCCACAATTCCTTTTTGAAATGCCCACCTAACGTTCCATTCATTTACCATCCAATTTTGTCATTTTGTTATATATATATATTCTCCTTATAATATTCAGACCCAAATCCTAGCATTCTTACACAGCCGTCATACCATAAAATGAACGCACGAAAGGCTCTGATTTAAATCTCTATCTTTCTCTCAAAATTCAACAAATCAAAACATGAAATCAAAGAGATCCATGAGCTCTATAATCCCAACGACCATGATCGGAAACAGAGCATGGTGATGATCGATTTTTCCCCTACAAACTAGTGGCGTTCGGGTTCGGTTTTGGAAGGGAGGGGGGCCGCGAGTTGCTCCAAACTCCGGCAGGTGATAGGCGACGTCGAGGGCGACGGAGTGGTGGTTCCTGATGATGGCCCGTTCTCCTCTACAGGCGGCGGCAATGGGATTTACAGATCGATGTAGAAGGAGGATTAGTAATGTTCGTTAGAATCGAATTGACGATATCTACAACATGACACCAACTAGAGCGTAAACCGAGCCCTTTGAAAATTCAGCAATTTTGAATGCGATTGACTTCTGAAAACCAATCATGGTGAGAATCTCTGATCTTTACAATATAAATAATCTATTAAATTATTTATTCAATTAAATATCTGCCTGTATGTAATTTTATCTGTGCTGTGATGTGATAAAATTTTGGTGTTTGATCTGTTTGTATTCTGATGGATTGTGTTGTGTTGTACCGTATAGATCCATGGTTGTAAATCTAGATCTGTATAAATTTGTATTAAAATCGTCGTGTTTGATATGACATCAAATAAATTGGATTTAATTAGGATTATTTTTAAATCCAATTAAAAATTCTGAGTTAATTCCACAAAGAATTATTTTGTTTTAATTTTATTAACAATTTATTTGTTAATAAAAAGGCACCTGAGAGGAATTACTTTTGTTGAGCAATTTATTGTTTGTAAAAAAAGTAAGAATTTGGTTGATATAAGTTTAGTTGTATTTACTTTGCAAATAAAAGGTCAAAGTGAAAACACATCTTATTAACACTATTTTTGTTAATAAAAAGGACAATAGGAAAGTTGCATTTTTAAATTAACACTTTTATTTGTAAGTTTATAAGGCATATAAAAGATAACATTTTATTTGTTACTTGAAAAGGTTGAACATTATTTGTTAAATGTTAAATATTATTTGTTAATGAAACATGTTTTAATCTTCATTTTTGTTAACAAAGTAAAGGACAAAGTTTTAACATTAAATTTTGTCAACAAAGTTTTAACACAATTTTGTTAGTAAAATAAAAGAACAAAGTTTTAACATTAATTTTGTTAGTAAAATAAAAAGGATAAAGTTTTAACATGAGTTGGGTTAACAAGTTTTTAACATTAACTTTGTTAATAAAAGGACAAGTTTTGACATTAATTTTGTTTACAAATAAAAAGATAATTCTTATGTCATTTTGTTTGTTAAAATAAACAGACAATTCTTATGTGATTTTGTTTATATAAAATAAAAAGACAAAATGTTTATACTATTTTGTCAGCAAAGCAAAAGGACAACTTTTATTTTTGTCTTGTCTACGAATCAAGATACCAATTTTTATCCTTTATTTTTGTTAACATAAATGAATACAAGTTTTATCTTTATTTTTGTTTACATAAATAAATGCAAGTTTTATCCTTAATTTTGTTAACCTAATAAAATGCAAGTTTAAATCCTTATTTTCATCTACAAAATAAAATAAGGATGAGACCCTTCATTGATATTCCTCAAAATTATATACTCCTATGTTGTGTGGTATGGTTGACATGGAAATTACATCGTTGGGTGGATGGAATGGTTAGACAAAAACCATTATTTTGGTTACCTTACTTGACACCAAATTGACATGACAAAATTGATGATGAACCTTATGCGTAGCATTGTGTTAATATATTTAGAGAATAAAGTCTTTCTTATTATTTGTGTTTCAATACAAATATATATTTAAAATAAAATAAAGTATGCAAATATACATAGGAATTAAGTTCATCTTTTTATTTGTATTTCTCAATACAAATATGACATAGAAGTAAATTGTGTTCCCAACACAAATATTAACATAGAAATTGGATTACCTTTTTATTTGTGATTTCAACACAAATATAAACATGAAAAAAAAATCATTTCTTGATCAATGAAAAAGAATAACATTTCTTGATAAATGTAAAAGAATACACTTTTATCATGTTTGGTTTAAATAAAACAAGATAGCATATTTTTATCTGAATATGATTAGTGAATGTTAAAACATATTTTTATCAAAATATGATTGGTAGAACAAAATATATTTTTTTGTATATTAAAAGTGAATTAGACAAAATACACATTTTGTATATTAAAAGTGTGTCAAAACAAAATAAGCATTTTGTTAAGATAAAAGATGGTTAAAACAAAATAGACATTTTGTTAAAAAAATATTTATTCACAAATAGGTAAATAAATAAATTATAATGCCTAACCCGAGGTTGGATTGAGTTGTGATGTAAACCTGCCCGGACCCGCCCGGCTGTCCAGTAATCACAACAATACCTATCCAATGTGAGAGGTTAAAGCATATGTAAAATATTTAGTGTAAATAAATAAAACATAAACAAAGGAAGACATATATATTTACATCAAACAAAATAAGAGGATAAATAAATTACATTTTTATATGTAATTGAAAGAATATATTTTACTCTGTAAAGAAGATCACATTTAATGTAATTAAGATTATAAGAATTTATTTACATTTTCCTATGTAAATAAAAAGAATAAAAATAATAGTGATGTAAATAAAAAGAATTAAATGAATAATTTTATGAATAGAATTTATTTACATTTTCTTATGTAAGTAAAAAAGAATAAAAATAATAATTATGTGAATAAGTATTTATTTACATTTTTCTTATGTAAATAAAAAGAACCAATTTGTAAATGGTAATTATTTACATTTTCTTATGTAAATAATAAAAAGAAAGGTTAGAAAAGAACTAATATAAGATACTCTTTTTATGTTAAAAGGGAATATTAGAAAAGAATTAAAGAAATACAATTATTTACATTTGCTATGTAAATAGGATTTACAAAGGGAATTGAAACCATTTATTTACAAATAGTGTAAATAAATATGAATAAGAAATTAGATACATTTATTTACAATTAATGTAAATAAATATAACAAAAGTAAAAGTAAAACATTTATTTACATTTAGGTAAATAAGTAAGAAAAAGATAAGAATATATTTATTTACATTTAGGTAAATAAATAGGGTAAGAAAAAGAATGTAATTTATTTACATTTAGGGTAAATAAATTAAAACATAGAAAGATATAATTTATTTACATTTAGGTAAATAAAACAAAATATAGAAAAATGTATAATTTATTTACATTTAGTGTAAATAAAAACAGAGTAAAATTAAAAGTGATATTTTTATCGTCATTTTAGATGCGATAAAAAGAATAGACTTTTGAAATTGGAATAGTCAAACGATTTATGTTTATATATATAAATATAAATTATAAATTAAACGGAACGCGCGCGGTAGTTCGCGTATCGACAATCGTAACTTTAAACGGTTATACCGAAAGATCCGACCATCGGATTTTCCCAAAACTGGAACCGTTAGGACCGCTTTGGGAAAATCTTTCCAATTATATAAATTTCATCAAAATCCAACGGTTAGATATGCATAAGTCAAATTTGGTTGAAAACAGCGCCAGGGTCGCCTATTGACCCGAAGCGTCGTTAAATTTATTCGAGCTATTTTTATATAAATAAAAAATAGCAATAGGTCGTTATCAAATATTAATAACGATATGAAATGTTTTCAAATTATATATATATATGCGAGAATCATTTGAGAAGACCGAGTTCAATCTCATTTCAAATGATTATATACGACGTTTTAAATCTAAGAGTTGAAGACGGCGATTGAAGACCGACGATCTTCACATCGAATGGGTAACTAACGTTGAGGTCCTGGATTGATTTGCTCCCAAGACGGGGCTAAGATGGTAGTTATCCGGACGTAGTGTTGATTTGTACGGATTTGACTTTCGCTCAGACCCAGAGCATAAGTTTATAAATGGAATGTATGTCTGACGTTGTAGTCCTTTATACTACATTCGTTGATCTCTGTTAATACATATCTGCTTGGTGGTTAACACCCTTCTCTGAGACATATGAGCTTAGAGGTTATATATTGGCAGAAATCAATGGTATAGTATGGACTGACAATGTGGCATGCTAAGATGCATTGATCAAGGCTTTTGTTGAAAAGCAGGCCTTGTGGTTGATGATCAAAGCACGGCCTGTTTAGGCATAGCTTTGTGTATAGCGTGACTTCGCGAGCCTCACACCCCGGTATGAGTCAAAAACGGGATATGGACCGTAGGGAGTGCACACGTTTCTTTCTAGCTAGAGTGGTGTCAGCGACCTGCCAGCCCTGACATTTTACTTATGTGGATGATGGATTTTGAGGCGCCTCGTTATTTTTATAGGCCGTTGGTGGTCATACTATAGGTACAAAGGGACCGGGAAACGTGTGTTCAGGCATAACCAATCCACTGCCCATAGGCGGGGACCGGCCCTACCGCTTCCAAGGGTTCACTGCGGGGAATCCTGAGGCATTTGCTAGAGAGTCTCGAATCGGAGAGGATCTTGCCCCTAGCCTCGACTCATGATGGAATCCAAATTTCCAATACGCCCTTGCGGTTTTGATTGTAGAACTAGTATTGGCGACATGCTATATGGTAACCATGCCGTCTAGGATTGATACTTATGATTCAAATCTTTTTATTAAAACATATATACACTAATAATAATATCAAATCCGTTTTATACGTATCAAGCATCTTTTGACCATTATAAGGTAAAACCCTATCCTCTGGTGTGTGTTGCATTGTGTGATGGGACCTGGGTCTTATAATGGTTTCATTTTTCCAAAAAGACATTGCGTTATTTCTCGATTTACTTTGGTTTATGCACCGACAATCCATTGGAATAAAGCTCGTTCCGCATTAGCGGCGTGGTCCTTGGATTTGTCTTATTAGTTAAATTAGTTTAGAATTCTCACACCAGTCCCATGACTGACTCGTAGTTTGTTTCACTTTGTAAACTCGGGTGCCCTCTTTTCCACACGGGCAGTCGAGTAGCTTTTTGCAGATATCTCTCTCTTTAGCAGGGTCCTGGATCGAAGCCTAAAGCTGTGTCCAGAGCTTAGAAGTCTTCCGCTGTTTAATGTATTAAATCTGTTGTAGTTTATCTTCCGCTGTAGTTTACTTTATTTGTACTCTGATATATTCTGTACTCTGATGTAACATTATTATAATGTAATAAAAGTCTGCTGTTATTGTTCTGATGTTTTGTATTCCCAAAGTTAAAGTATTCGAAGATTTCCAACCTTTGGGTTAGACCTGTGTGGTTTATGGTCGATTCAAAGGGCGGGAATTTCCGGGTCTTTACACCCGAGGTCGTATGCAAAATCTCTATTTTCAAGGGCTATATACACTATATAGCGACCTTTCTGAAAATTCATTTGGCCATAACTTTTGATTCCCGTTATGAAATTTCGATTTTTCAGATTCGTTAGAAAGGTATTGATAAACAGATTTAAATATTTTCAGTTTTGCTAAAATCCGTTATATCTTCCACCCGGTACAGTCAGATAAAGTTTGTATTCAAAATTTCAAACTGCAATATTATACCCAAATCTATATTTTATTGAAATGTGCTATTTCAATTATTCAAATTTCTTGGTAATAACCTAATTAAAAATTTTTAAACTGGTTCACATTTTCCGGGTTATTACAATAGGACCCAGTATGAGTAGTTGGTCATAGAGCACTTTAAACCCGAGGTTAGACTAGGTTATGGTGTAAATCTGCCCAGAACCGCCCGGCACATCCAGTAACCGTAACCAAGTCTAATGTGAAAGGTTGGGGTGCGTTAAGTGAATTAATGCCACATGGTAAGGTTAATTCATGGACCCCTTGAATATACTTAACCAATTTCACACGTCGATTTGATAGGGTTAAGTCTTGAACTGCTTGTTTATATACTTTACCAACTAGATACATGTTTGGGTAGGGTTAAGTCATCACCTTTTAAATGACAATACTTAACCCACTAGAAATCCTAGCCACGTGGTCCCTTTCAGCAATAACCCACTTAGAAGTATCACGATACCCTGGGGACTAGGCAGGTGGGGCACGATTACTGGGCTGATTGTAAGTGACCAAGAATAATGGCTGAGTAAGGTGCGCCAGTGTAGGTTCAGGCGGACTAGGGTCGTGCACTTAGTCCGAAGTTGAAAAAGTAGGCATGGGCACCTATAGTACTACATTGTGCGTGCTTGAATTGTGTCAGTGGTTGACACCCTAGGACCTGATACACCCTAGGGTGGACCTAGCACATGTGACTACATTCCGCGATTGGGCCGTATGACACCGATACATGACGAGTAAAGTCGATCGATTAGGATGGATTGTTGGACCACGTATTGGGTCATTTCATATTATTGGGCCTAGGAATCATTTCTGGATTTATACTTGACATGGATTTGGACACTAGTACAGTTAGTGCAGTAAACCTTGTATATGCGGTGCCATCCTTATCTTGTTACCTTTTATTATCATGCCAGCCCAGTTATTATCTTTATGTTTTATCTCAGTTTCTCATGTCCAGTTAACTTTATTAGTTTTTATGCTGATAGTCACTAGGGCTTACCAGTCTTTTTGACTAACCCGTTTTCTTCCACCTCTTTTTCTTTCGTTTCCCCCTCCCCCAGGTTCTCAGGGAGGAAACCCTAGCTCTTAGCTTGGACTTTGCTTGCTTTCTGACAGCTCATGTACGGTTTGGCCTTGAGCTATGCTATGGCTGCACTCATGCTCTTTTTGGGGAATAATATAGGACTTATGTTGTTTTAAGTACTTTGCTTCTTTAGAACTTGATGTAATGAAATAATGACTTGGTATTTTGATGTAAGAGGTTTTGACTCTATTTTCCACGTAATGAGATTTGGTTAAATTTATATCCGCTTCTTTATATACTCTGTTTAATTTATGTTCTGTCTTGTGTTATCTCTATGCCTGTTTACTAGATAATACCCCTCCAAAGCTAGTGCATTCCCTTTGTGAGTGACCCTAGCAGAGGTGGGGTGTTACAGATGGAGTAAACCCATTCCACGAAAGTGGCGTGGTCCTGTGATTAGCCATATTTTAATTGTGTTGAGTAGATTTCTCATACCAGTCCCATGACTGACTTGTTGTTTGATTCACTTGCAAACTCGGGTGCCTTTTTTTCTACATGGGCAGCCTTGTATTCAGGTTTTAGCTGGCTTTCTTCGTATAGCTGGAGCTGAAGATGGATTCTATTATTTATCTCTTTTTATGCTGTTCAGCTCCTATTGGACATATTATGTTTGTTTTCCGCAGTAGACATTTATGTATAGCTGAACTGTATTTGTACTAAGTATGATCCTGTATACTGTGTAACTCTAATGATTACGTTTATCCAGTATATTCTATTGTGCATTATCTGGTGTATTTATTTAATTCTGCCTTGCTATTATCTGTTTATGTGTTATATTCCAAAGATTACCCTTGCCACCGTCAGTACGGGGTTTGGGGTCGTCTCAGATTGGATTTCCAAAATTACAAGCTATGGAACCACCTTCCGTTAGTCTATCTCTAGAGAGGAATACACTGGGTTCAACAAGAACGTCTTGTCACCTGGCCCACACACGGCTGACCATTCATTTAACTTGAGTGTATCGAGCACATTATCACCAACGGTTGTCATCAGCAACCGTTACCTAAAGCATATAGTACCGAATAGAATAAGAAGCAAATGAAATTTTCTCTAGATCAGTTGATAATATCCCAAATGGGAATGACCAACATGGTCATGCTGCCCGGCCGATTTCTATCATTTCCCGGGTGATGAGGATTGAGGTCACTATTATCTTTAAAGAATATCTTGCCACCATTACTTTCGATGGCCACATCATCAGATCCGTCGATATACATTGTCCCTTGACTGGACAATAGGAAGGCACTATTTTATTAATCCATCTTAGGCAATTTTTACCTAGGATTAACAGAACAGCCCTTGCATTTTACTCCGTCTTCAATTATCTTCAGCATAAGTTGATTCGTAACGTTCATACCAATAAGGAGTGGTTTCCAGACATTAAATCCGATCCAGGTCTCTCTATATTGGTAACGGAGGTATAAAATAAATCAAAACTTTGATAGTCGGTTATTTAACTATCAAAGGAAACATCCGTGCAACCAATAACCCTATTTCCAAACGGATATTCCACTAGTCAACCATCAAACAACACTAGATCCTTTAAAAACCATTTCTATTTAAATTACCATTTCCAATTCCCATTTCCCATCTTTTGTATTGTTTCAAAGCTCTATTTCCTCTCTCAATTTCTTGGAAAATTTTATCATTAATATCCTTATTTCTTTATTTGAGAAAATATCTCTTATTGTAGTTAGAAAACATTTCTAAATATTCACGAATCTTTATTTTCAATATTCTGGAAATATACTTTATTAATATCGGAAAATATTTCCATATTCCATTTCTATATTCCTCGTTGACCAATTCATTTCATTTCCTACGCGTAGAAAATATCTCTCGTTTTATTTGGGAAAAATATTTCAAAACCCATTCAAATTAACCTGATGTTATAAAAACATCATTATTATAACTCATACCATTCATCATTTATTAACTAACCGTATTGCTAACCATTCTTCACTATCAAACCTTAATCATTTCTCCATCAATCACGAAGTCAATCAAGTTGGGGTATAATTACCTCTTAGACCTTAATTGAATAACGTTCTCAACTTTGGAATAGTAAAATCCCAAAAAATTCGCTTACGCGAAATTTAGATTCAATCTAGAATACTCTTCTTTTATGGAAAAACATTGATTATACCGGTAGCGTTATAATCGTTGTTTCCAAATATTTCATTCATAAACCATTAACCATAATGGTAGAGTTAAAATCGCAGTTTAGGTTTACAAAAATATATTATAACGACAGCGTTATAATCACGGTTTAGATTTATAAAAGCATTTGTTATAACGACAGCATTATAATTGCTGTTTAGATTTATAAAAGCATCTATTATAATGAAAGCATTATAATTTTATTCCCAAATATTTGGTTTATAAAAATATAACTTATACTTATTAATTTCAATAAATAAATTAATAAGTAAAATAACACATAATTAAATTTGATTCAAACGGAAAGTAAAAATAACTACTTTCGTAAATTCGATATAATCAAATTCCATTAACTAACTCTCTCTAGAATAATCTATATTCGATTTATATTCAGAACTTTGGAATTTATCTATCATTTCAGGTTAATTCAAATTCCAAATTCACTTTTGAATTTATCCTTTCCAAATCTTTACCAAATTCCTTTATAAACATTTCCATTCATAAACTTTGCTTTCATACTGTTATTCAATTTCAAATATGAGTTTCATTCCTTAATAGGAATCTAAACTCGTCTATTCAAATCAACTTGATTTTTATTTATAAGTATCATTACTGCTTTGTTTCTAGTTACCGAGTATCTTTTTAAAACCGCATCATATTTTGTTTCTTTTATAAACTCAGTTTATAGCACTGTTACTCAATTAACACTTTCGTTTATTTTAAACTATTTAAGTTTTCTTTTGAATGTATTTATAAGCTATACATTTTGTAACTTTCAAAATTCAACTTAATTTGATTTATGTCAAGCCATTTTTATGTATTATTGCAAAACATAGGATTTACTGAAATATTAACCTCTTAAAGTATCTAAATTAACTTATAGTTCATGTTAATAAAATATAAATATCCTTTCAGGAAATAAATCATTTGTATAAAATTGGACGTAGCCGAATTCCTGTTTATAAATCCATTGGATTTATCTCAATTTATCTTATATTCCATATTTGGAATGAAAATCCTCGTTTCCATTTGAAACTGATTTATTATTTCTCTTCTTATTCAAATTTCCATTTGAATTCTCTTTATCTCAACTCAAATCTTTTTTACAATTACCGCATTTAAATCCCACTTCAAATATCGGTGTCAACACTGATTTCCACTTTTCTTATATAAATTCAGCTTGAATTTATATTTTTACATTATCCAACGATAGGTATTTCACTTAATTTATAAGCACATTCATAAGTCTAACTATTTTATAAATCAATTAAACAAGTTTCTATTTTAAATCCATTTGAAATCTAATTTATATTTTAGAAATAATTTCCTTTTTAAAATCTCAAATTCCTTTACTACATTCTAAAATATTTTACGGTATTTAAATACCAAAATTATAGGGCCGGTGTAATTCATCCATAATATAATCAATTACTTGTCATATATCACAATAAATAAAACAGTAAATAAAATGTTATGGGATCCAGTTGGATCCTTCCAACCTGTTTCCCTACATTCACAGGTATTAACGAACATCAATAACATTAATTTCACATCAATATGAAATATCAGAACTAATAATTGATCAATGATGTAATCATATGTAACAACCCGTAAAATCTGGGCCAGTTTAAAATTTTTATTTTGGCCATTTTAGCGAATTTAGATTATTTAAAATGAATTATTTTAAATAATATCGACGAGAAATTTATTTTGAATATATTCGAACGTATATATTATACGCGTCGTCGTTAGAATATAAATAATTATATATAATTATAAATAGAATTGAAAATGGCGCGGTAGTTCGATAATTCGATTTCAAACTTCAATTGAATGTACCGGGTGCAAAACAATCCGGATTTTAGTGAAACCAAAAATAATGGAATCTAATAGTGAATATCTTTCCAACGAACCCGAATGATCAAAATTTCTTAGCGGGAATCAAAAGATATGTCCAGTTGAAAATTCTGAATAGTCGCTATGGAATTCAGGCCCTTAAAAATGGACATTTTGCAAACGACCTCGGATTTCGACGAAACCAGTTTTGTTGGGTCCGTGATGTAAAGTTATTGCTAGATTTCAAATTTCATAATTTTTCGAATCAATATGTGAGCGTGGCAAAGGAAAACGCGTTTGACCAGTTTCAGTTGATTTTAATCGACTGGAAATTGGCCATTTTTCTAACGGTCTCAGATTTCGACGAAACTAGTTTTGTTAGGACCGTATCGTCAATACGAAGCTAGAAAATATTTTTCTAGAATTTTTAAAGTTAGTATGTGACCCCGGTAAATTGAAATGTACGTTTAAAATTGAATATATAGATTTATACATTAATTTCAGCGAAAACTGAGCGTAACAGCCGAACTGGCTTATGAAACATATCCCATTGTATTCGGAATGGGGGTAATTAGCTAGGGACGACAGTCATTGGGCCTCGTTCGGAGATCGAAATTTAAAGTTACTTTATGGAGAAATTAATTATTTAAATAATTAAAATATTATATAACCCCCTTGAGCTCTCTCTTTCCTCACAAGTCAAACCACGGTCAAAATATAAAAAAAAAAAAAAAAAAAAAAAAACCCCTTCCAGTTTCAGATCGCGACGCCTCTTCCTCCCCCTTGCTGACGCCGACGATGGACCGCCGCTCCCCCCTAAAGTCGCGCCTTCCTCTCCCCTCTAGCTCATCTCCTTCCTCCCTTCGAATCGAAGACGAAAACGCCAGAGCTTTCCCCCCCCACAGTGATGACCGCCGACGAACTGAAGGCCGCCCCAACCCTCCGCCTCCTCCTGCCGCCGACCCAGAGCCACCCGAAGCCTCTCCGATGGTGGTGAACCCCCCCCTTTCGAACTGTAAGTTTTTACTTTATTTATAAAACTGATTTTTACTTAATTTATAAAACTGATTTTGTTAATATTAAAAACCGATTTTTATGTTTTTAAAATTCTGATTTTAGGTAGGTTTAAAACTGAATTTTATTTTAGGTTTAAGACTGAATTTTATTTTAGATTAGAAAACTGATTTTTAAATGATTTTTAAACTGAATTTTTAAATAAGGCAAAAACTGTATTTTTATTTTTTAAGTTATGAAAAAACTGCATTTTTATGAAAGCGAAAAACTGATTTTATTTTGAACTTTAAAATAGGAAAAAAAGTTTAATCTTTTAGTAGAAAAAGATTTGAACTTGCAAAAGAAAAAAAATTCGATTTTTATATATTGAATAGCGAAGTCAAAATTCGATTTTATATATTGAATAGCATAGTAAAAATTCGATTTTTACATATGTAGTGGCTACGGGCAGCGAAGATGACGAAGATGCGATAGCGATGAAGATTTCTATCAATGAAGTGCCGTGGAGCTAGGATAGCTAATCGGTGAGAATTTCTCACCTTTCTATTTATTTTCTAGTTATATATATATACTAGGATGCAGACGGTGCTTAGTAGCACCCGACACAATCGTCCACAGACCATGGACTTGTTTGTTTGACAGTTTGGTGATTGATTGCGATATTGTTTGAATGTGGTTTGTGGTGTGAAAAATCGAATCGATAAATTGGTTAGGATTAGACGTGCGCCGTTATAAGGCGAAGGAGTAAGGCTAGGTTAGATCCTTACTCCAAAGTTTGCGGTTTGCATAACGAATTGATTTGATTGATGTGTGAATGGCGTGGGCCTTCACTAGACCGGGGATAAGGCTAGGCCTTGTCCCGTTTCTAGTATCGTGCCGTTATGCCGCCGAAATTTTCTAAAACATGTTAGAAAAATAAAAATATCATTTTATTGAATAAATGAATTGAATAGAAATTCATAGGTTGAAATAAAATGTTTTATCGTTAAAAATATAATTTTTAACGTGAATATGAAAATAGTGAAGTGAATAAATAAATATTCATTTACAAACCAGATGGTTTGTTTATGTACACTTATTTGAATGATATTGATTGGGTCGATAAATTTCACACATCGCCCAACTGCACAAATAAAATCTGTGTTTGATTGTTTGAAACCCCACACGGGTGTTAGGATGAAATATGCAGTTCACTCATCCTGATTGATTAAATATGTCGATCGATTGATTGACAGGCTGTTATAAGCGTTGAATATCTGTATTTGATGCTTATGCAGTGTAGTGCACTTTGGTTGATGGTTGATTATTTTTCAATGCTATGATATACATGTGTTGTATGAAAATCCATATAATTAACTTTATATGGTAATTGATTGGGCCTCATTCCAATTTGAAAAATAAAGAATATTATAAAATAAAAGTTCATGTGTTGACAGTACTCATTCATTGAGATTGGTCATGTGTTGAACGAAATATTTTGATAATAACAACTATTTTGAAAAAGAAATATTTGAAATAGAATATTTGAAAATAGAAATTTATGAAGCCGTGTATGGACGCCATTTTGACGTGAACGATATTTATATCGAATTGAAAACGATTTCGAAATGAAATGAATTGAAAACGATTTCGAAATGAATTGAATTGAAAACGATTTCGAAATGAATTGAATTGAAAACGATTTCGAAATGAAATAAATTGAAAACGATTTCGAAATGAAATGAATTGAAAACGATTTCGAAATGAATTGAATTGAAAACGATTTCGAAATGAAATGAATTGAAAACGATTTCGAAATGAATTGAATTGAAAACGAATTCAAATGGAATAGAAAGCGAATTGAAATGAATTCAAATTGAATTGAAATTCGAATTGAATAGAAATGAATTTTAAAACGAATTTATAGAGAAGAATTCAATTTTGATTTGAATTGAAATGGAAGTTGAAAATGTTTTTGAAACGAATTCAAAACTATTTATATAATTCGTTTTAAATAGAAATCGACGAAATATATATTATATATATTATATATAATATAATGGCCTGAATAGAACGCGCCGCGCCGCGGCAGTTCGCGAATTTCGACCATTTATTTCAAACGGACATTACAGGAGATCCGACCGTCGGATTCTCCTAAAACCGGAACCGTTGGGTTCGTATCGAAAAGAGCTTTCTAATTAATGTTAGAAATTTGAAATCTAACGGTTGGATTTGGAGATACGTCCAAATCAAATTCGAAAAAGGTCGTTGTAAGTGCAGTTCGATGGCCATTGTTGGAAATCGACTGTACGGGCCTTGATAAAATTATTAAAAATAGTAATAATTTGTGTAAAATCACAAGAAATGATTTGTGAAAGTTTGGGGTGAAAATCTCCATATTTGAAAAGATAAAAAAATGGATTTTTATCGAAATGAACTAGTTTTGAACTAGAATTATAATTCTATTTATTTTTAAATAAATAAATTGAATTTGAAATGGTTTTGAAAATAACCAAAATTTCCAATGATTGCATTGGAGTGGATTTGAATCGAAATTGTCTTCGGAATATTTCGATGTTGGAATTCGTGACATTACAGGTGTTGTTATGGAAATTTGAAAGATATATATTTGTATCGTTATTTCCAATACGACATTTGTTAGTCGTAGAATTCGATATTGAATATAAGCCGATATATTTTCTATTCAGAGCCTTGTATTGAATATCGAATGTGATTTGGGTTTGTCGTGAATGGTGTCTTCACTAACACTGTTCTTGAACCCAGTTGAGAAAAGATTAAATCTTTTTATTTAGATTTAATGAAGTGTACCAATTAAATGATATTTAATTGGAATTGAATTGGTATTGATTTTTGGGTTTATCGTGAACAGTGTTTTAAATAACACTTGTTCTTTAACCCGATAATTAATGGAATGTGATTTTGGGTTTATCGTGAATCGTGTTTTAAATGACACTGATTCTTTAACCCAGATAATGATTAAAACTAAGTGGAGTTTTAATGAATCTTTAATTAGATTGAAAAGATCGAGAATGGAGTATCACCAGTTTTGCTCCAGGCGATAGATAAATCTGTAATTAGATTTGAATGTGAAATTTAGAAACTAACTGGCGGTTAGCCAAGCAGAATGGTTTTCTGGATATTGATCTGATGTTGGTTTCGGCCTTCGGGGTTAATATTTGGGGAATTATTCTCTTGATTAATTTACGGTTAGTGACTAATGAATTGGAATGAGGCGTATGTTGTGTTTGTGTAACACTTATTTAAAATATACGCGAGTTATTCGGAAAGACCGGGTTTATCCCATTCTGAGTAACTGATACGACGATAAGTCGAAGACGAAGACGATGGTCGAAGACCGGAGGTCTTCACGTCGTTTGGGTGATAACTGATGATCTTGATTGGGCTGTACACCCAAGAAGATGGAAACAGTTAGTGATCGTCCAGACGTACTTGGAGATCGATGGATATGCGGGGTACTAGGTGCCTCCGGTTTCGTTCAGACCCAGAACGGACTTGTAAATGGACTGTGTGTCTGACATCGGATTTCATTCTGTGTGACTGATATCGGTTGCATAGGATGGCTTGCCTGTGTGGCATGCTAAGATGCAAATGATCAAGGCTTCTGTTGAAAAGCAAAGTCTTGTGGTTGATGATCAAAGCACGACCTTTGTGGCGTAGCTTTGTGTAACGTTTGATTCGCGAGTTTCACACCCGGTATGAATCAAAAACGGGAGACGGACCTCAGGGAGGGCATGCGTTTCTTTCTAGTTAGAAGTGGCGTCAGTGGTTTTACACGCCCTGACGAGTTTGACTTATGTTGTTGTTGCTGTTGCGAGGCGCCTCGGTTATATCGGTTTCGGCCGAATGCATTCTGGTCGGCTGACGGACCAGACTTACACCCCATAGGGTGGGGAGACGTATTGTTCAGGCATAATAATCCACTCCGTGTGGACCGGCCCTGACGATCCAAGGGGCAGTTGCGGCTGTTCCTGAGGGGCGGGCTAGAGCGTCTCGAATCGGTTGAGGATCTTGCCCCTAGCCTCGGTTCATAGATGGAAACCCAATTTCCAAATACGTGACATTTGCGGTTTTATTTGTAAACCTATATATGGCGACATAGTGGTATGGGGCATTCATGCCGCCTATGATTGATACTTATGATTTGAAGTTGTTTTATACTCTATGCACTTATAATAGTATCAAATGATTTGTTTTAAACGTATCAAGCATTCTTTGGCTGTTATAAGGGAAAACCCTATCCTCGACTGCGTTGCATTGTGTGATGGGACCTGGGTCTTATAACAGCTTCATTTTTCTTTATTTAGCATTGCGTTGTTTGTCTTATGCACTGGTATTCTTGGGAGGAAACCCGTTCCGTGTTATACGGCGTGGTCCCTTGTTTTACCTAGCTTTGAAAATAAAGATTTATAACTGCTTTAGTTCTCACACCAGTCACATGACTGACCTGGAGTTTATTGTTTTGACCTAAACTCTGGGTGCCCTTATTTTGACACGGGCAGCTAGTAGTTTTGGTTTTGCAGATTTATATTCACAGGATCCTGGTTTACGACTGGAACGATATCCGGGAAGCTTTGTATCCGTATATCTCATTCTAGTTGTGTATTGTATTATTTTCCGCTGCTATGTATTTAAATGTAATTTAAATCTCTGATATTTCTGTGTAATATTCTTTTATACTCTGTATATTCTTGTAATCTGATGCATTGTTGTTATATACAATGAAATGTTCTTCTGTATGCGTTCTGTTGTGGTTTGTTCTCGAACTATCCGACACTTTCCTTTACGGGGAAGTTGCGGGTCTTTACATTTGGTATCAGAGCTTTGGTTTACAAAGCAGAGAACAAGACACATTAGAACCGTACGAAGGAATTCATCAGATATTGGATTAGTAATATCCAATGGAATGACTCGTTAGAGATGGGATCAGTAGTATCCTAGAACGAGTGTGAAGAGTATATTTTTAAAATGAAAACGATTTTTGATTTGAAAATTTAAATCAATTATTCGTATTTGATTATTTATTTTATATTGATTAGGACAATCCAAAATATAAAGATTTTTGCGTATGCGCCTAGCTAGCGTGTATTCGAAGTTTTAATATATTGGATAGATATAGCACCACACCCTAGTCGCCCGGAGATGATATTGATGATAGCGATCGCATCATCAACATTTATGTTCGTGTTTCGAAGGTTTGATATCTATATATTTCCTATTGACTGGTGTGAGAACCAAAATTAGATAGGGCTAATTGTTGTGATTTGGCATCAAAAATCTGATTTTTGTATATATATCGAAATTATGAATTTGAAACGTTAATCCACTAATTGATTGAAGTTTGTGTTGTTTGTTTAATTGTTTGCTAATTTTGAACAATTATGCCTAATTGAATCAAATATTGAACTCTATTGAAAATTGGTCGCATTTGTTTGCATATACATATATATCATTGAACAGGTCATAGCAAGGAGGCTAGAGCAGAGAATAAAATTTGTTTGCCCGACAAATAGGTACATGTTTATTACATAATTTACTGTTTTGTTTGGGTGATGATGATTTTATGAGCCTATTGGCTAGCCGCTTGGCTTTTTCTTTTTCTTTTTGAGATCTGAAG
Source organism: Allium sativum (assembly GCA_030737875.1). Classification (NCBI taxonomy): domain Eukaryota; kingdom Viridiplantae; phylum Streptophyta; class Magnoliopsida; order Asparagales; family Amaryllidaceae; genus Allium; species Allium sativum. The sequence goes on along the minus strand of CM060915.1, from coordinate 190,481,426 downwards.
GACCGGGAACGCTATTTGCAATTTCCCGATGCTCCCGGTGCAGGGGAGGTTATGGCGAAATTTTTCAAAAATTTAGGGTGTTAGCCAAATTTTTGAAATTTTAAAAATTCTCAGAAACTAAAGAGTTGGAGAATGGAAGCCAGATCAAATGTGGAGCTGAATAATCAAACCACTTTCGACTTTGTTCCTTTTCGGGGACGAAAAGTTTTAAGTGGGGGAGATTGTAACAACCCGTAAAATCTGGGCCAGTTTAAAATTTTTATTTTGGCCATTTTAGCGAATTTAGATTATTTAAAATGAATTATTTTAAATAATATCGACGAGAAATTTATTTTGAATATATTCGAACGTATATATTATACGCGTCGTCGTTAGAATATAAATAATTATATATAATTATAAATAGAATTGAAAATGGCGCGGTAGTTCGATAATTCGATTTCAAACTTCAATTGAATGTACCGGGTGCAAAACAATCCGGATTTTAGTGAAACCAAAAATAATGGAATCTAATAGTGAATATCTTTCCAACGAACCCGAATGATCAAAATTTCTTAGCGGGAATCAAAAGATATGTCCAGTTGAAAATTCTGAATAGTCGCTATGGAATTCAGGCCCTTAAAAATGGACATTTTGCAAACGACCTCGGATTTCGACGAAACCAGTTTTGTTGGGTCCGTGATGTAAAGTTATTGCTAGATTTCAAATTTCATAATTTTTCGAATCAATATGTGAGCGTGGCAAAGGAAAACGCGTTTGACCAGTTTCAGTTGATTTTAATCGACTGGAAATTGGCCATTTTTCTAACGGTCTCAGATTTCGACGAAACTAGTTTTGTTAGGACCGTATCGTCAATACGAAGCTAGAAAATATTTTTCTAGAATTTTTAAAGTTAGTATGTGACCCCGGTAAATTGAAATGTACGTTTAAAATTGAATATATAGATTTATACATTAATTTCAGCGAAAACTGAGCGTAACAGCCGAACTGGCTTATGAAACATATCCCATTGTATTCGGAATGGGGGTAATTAGCTAGGGACGACAGTCATTGGGCCTCGTTCGGAGATCGAAATTTAAAGTTACTTTATGGAGAAATTAATTATTTAAATAATTAAAATATTATATAACCCCCTTGAGCTCTCTCTTTCCTCACAAGTCAAACCACGGTCAAAATATAAAAAAAAAAAAAAAAAAAAAAAAACCCCTTCCAGTTTCAGATCGCGACGCCTCTTCCTCCCCCTTGCTGACGCCGACGATGGACCGCCGCTCCCCCCTAAAGTCGCGCCTTCCTCTCCCCTCTAGCTCATCTCCTTCCTCCCTTCGAATCGAAGACGAAAACGCCAGAGCTTTCCCCCCCCACAGTGATGACCGCCGACGAACTGAAGGCCGCCCCAACCCTCCGCCTCCTCCTGCCGCCGACCCAGAGCCACCCGAAGCCTCTCCGATGGTGGTGAACCCCCCCCTTTCGAACTGTAAGTTTTTACTTTATTTATAAAACTGATTTTTACTTAATTTATAAAACTGATTTTGTTAATATTAAAAACCGATTTTTATGTTTTTAAAATTCTGATTTTAGGTAGGTTTAAAACTGAATTTTATTTTAGGTTTAAGACTGAATTTTATTTTAGATTAGAAAACTGATTTTTAAATGATTTTTAAACTGAATTTTTAAATAAGGCAAAAACTGTATTTTTATTTTTTAAGTTATGAAAAAACTGCATTTTTATGAAAGCGAAAAACTGATTTTATTTTGAACTTTAAAATAGGAAAAAAAGTTTAATCTTTTAGTAGAAAAAGATTTGAACTTGCAAAAGAAAAAAAATTCGATTTTTATATATTGAATAGCGAAGTCAAAATTCGATTTTATATATTGAATAGCATAGTAAAAATTCGATTTTTACATATGTAGTGGCTACGGGCAGCGAAGATGACGAAGATGCGATAGCGATGAAGATTTCTATCAATGAAGTGCCGTGGAGCTAGGATAGCTAATCGGTGAGAATTTCTCACCTTTCTATTTATTTTCTAGTTATATATATATACTAGGATGCAGACGGTGCTTAGTAGCACCCGACACAATCGTCCACAGACCATGGACTTGTTTGTTTGACAGTTTGGTGATTGATTGCGATATTGTTTGAATGTGGTTTGTGGTGTGAAAAATCGAATCGATAAATTGGTTAGGATTAGACGTGCGCCGTTATAAGGCGAAGGAGTAAGGCTAGGTTAGATCCTTACTCCAAAGTTTGCGGTTTGCATAACGAATTGATTTGATTGATGTGTGAATGGCGTGGGCCTTCACTAGACCGGGGATAAGGCTAGGCCTTGTCCCGTTTCTAGTATCGTGCCGTTATGCCGCCGAAATTTTCTAAAACATGTTAGAAAAATAAAAATATCATTTTATTGAATAAATGAATTGAATAGAAATTCATAGGTTGAAATAAAATGTTTTATCGTTAAAAATATAATTTTTAACGTGAATATGAAAATAGTGAAGTGAATAAATAAATATTCATTTACAAACCAGATGGTTTGTTTATGTACACTTATTTGAATGATATTGATTGGGTCGATAAATTTCACACATCGCCCAACTGCACAAATAAAATCTGTGTTTGATTGTTTGAAACCCCACACGGGTGTTAGGATGAAATATGCAGTTCACTCATCCTGATTGATTAAATATGTCGATCGATTGATTGACAGGCTGTTATAAGCGTTGAATATCTGTATTTGATGCTTATGCAGTGTAGTGCACTTTGGTTGATGGTTGATTATTTTTCAATGCTATGATATACATGTGTTGTATGAAAATCCATATAATTAACTTTATATGGTAATTGATTGGGCCTCATTCCAATTTGAAAAATAAAGAATATTATAAAATAAAAGTTCATGTGTTGACAGTACTCATTCATTGAGATTGGTCATGTGTTGAACGAAATATTTTGATAATAACAACTATTTTGAAAAAGAAATATTTGAAATAGAATATTTGAAAATAGAAATTTATGAAGCCGTGTATGGACGCCATTTTGACGTGAACGATATTTATATCGAATTGAAAACGATTTCGAAATGAAATGAATTGAAAACGATTTCGAAATGAATTGAATTGAAAACGATTTCGAAATGAATTGAATTGAAAACGATTTCGAAATGAAATAAATTGAAAACGATTTCGAAATGAAATGAATTGAAAACGATTTCGAAATGAATTGAATTGAAAACGATTTCGAAATGAAATGAATTGAAAACGATTTCGAAATGAATTGAATTGAAAACGAATTCAAATGGAATAGAAAGCGAATTGAAATGAATTCAAATTGAATTGAAATTCGAATTGAATAGAAATGAATTTTAAAACGAATTTATAGAGAAGAATTCAATTTTGATTTGAATTGAAATGGAAGTTGAAAATGTTTTTGAAACGAATTCAAAACTATTTATATAATTCGTTTTAAATAGAAATCGACGAAATATATATTATATATATTATATATAATATAATGGCCTGAATAGAACGCGCCGCGCCGCGGCAGTTCGCGAATTTCGACCATTTATTTCAAACGGACATTACAGGAGATCCGACCGTCGGATTCTCCTAAAACCGGAACCGTTGGGTTCGTATCGAAAAGAGCTTTCTAATTAATGTTAGAAATTTGAAATCTAACGGTTGGATTTGGAGATACGTCCAAATCAAATTCGAAAAAGGTCGTTGTAAGTGCAGTTCGATGGCCATTGTTGGAAATCGACTGTACGGGCCTTGATAAAATTATTAAAAATAGTAATAATTTGTGTAAAATCACAAGAAATGATTTGTGAAAGTTTGGGGTGAAAATCTCCATATTTGAAAAGATAAAAAAATGGATTTTTATCGAAATGAACTAGTTTTGAACTAGAATTATAATTCTATTTATTTTTAAATAAATAAATTGAATTTGAAATGGTTTTGAAAATAACCAAAATTTCCAATGATTGCATTGGAGTGGATTTGAATCGAAATTGTCTTCGGAATATTTCGATGTTGGAATTCGTGACATTACAGGTGTTGTTATGGAAATTTGAAAGATATATATTTGTATCGTTATTTCCAATACGACATTTGTTAGTCGTAGAATTCGATATTGAATATAAGCCGATATATTTTCTATTCAGAGCCTTGTATTGAATATCGAATGTGATTTGGGTTTGTCGTGAATGGTGTCTTCACTAACACTGTTCTTGAACCCAGTTGAGAAAAGATTAAATCTTTTTATTTAGATTTAATGAAGTGTACCAATTAAATGATATTTAATTGGAATTGAATTGGTATTGATTTTTGGGTTTATCGTGAACAGTGTTTTAAATAACACTTGTTCTTTAACCCGATAATTAATGGAATGTGATTTTGGGTTTATCGTGAATCGTGTTTTAAATGACACTGATTCTTTAACCCAGATAATGATTAAAACTAAGTGGAGTTTTAATGAATCTTTAATTAGATTGAAAAGATCGAGAATGGAGTATCACCAGTTTTGCTCCAGGCGATAGATAAATCTGTAATTAGATTTGAATGTGAAATTTAGAAACTAACTGGCGGTTAGCCAAGCAGAATGGTTTTCTGGATATTGATCTGATGTTGGTTTCGGCCTTCGGGGTTAATATTTGGGGAATTATTCTCTTGATTAATTTACGGTTAGTGACTAATGAATTGGAATGAGGCGTATGTTGTGTTTGTGTAACACTTATTTAAAATATACGCGAGTTATTCGGAAAGACCGGGTTTATCCCATTCTGAGTAACTGATACGACGATAAGTCGAAGACGAAGACGATGGTCGAAGACCGGAGGTCTTCACGTCGTTTGGGTGATAACTGATGATCTTGATTGGGCTGTACACCCAAGAAGATGGAAACAGTTAGTGATCGTCCAGACGTACTTGGAGATCGATGGATATGCGGGGTACTAGGTGCCTCCGGTTTCGTTCAGACCCAGAACGGACTTGTAAATGGACTGTGTGTCTGACATCGGATTTCATTCTGTGTGACTGATATCGGTTGCATAGGATGGCTTGCCTGTGTGGCATGCTAAGATGCAAATGATCAAGGCTTCTGTTGAAAAGCAAAGTCTTGTGGTTGATGATCAAAGCACGACCTTTGTGGCGTAGCTTTGTGTAACGTTTGATTCGCGAGTTTCACACCCGGTATGAATCAAAAACGGGAGACGGACCTCAGGGAGGGCATGCGTTTCTTTCTAGTTAGAAGTGGCGTCAGTGGTTTTACACGCCCTGACGAGTTTGACTTATGTTGTTGTTGCTGTTGCGAGGCGCCTCGGTTATATCGGTTTCGGCCGAATGCATTCTGGTCGGCTGACGGACCAGACTTACACCCCATAGGGTGGGGAGACGTATTGTTCAGGCATAATAATCCACTCCGTGTGGACCGGCCCTGACGATCCAAGGGGCAGTTGCGGCTGTTCCTGAGGGGCGGGCTAGAGCGTCTCGAATCGGTTGAGGATCTTGCCCCTAGCCTCGGTTCATAGATGGAAACCCAATTTCCAAATACGTGACATTTGCGGTTTTATTTGTAAACCTATATATGGCGACATAGTGGTATGGGGCATTCATGCCGCCTATGATTGATACTTATGATTTGAAGTTGTTTTATACTCTATGCACTTATAATAGTATCAAATGATTTGTTTTAAACGTATCAAGCATTCTTTGGCTGTTATAAGGGAAAACCCTATCCTCGACTGCGTTGCATTGTGTGATGGGACCTGGGTCTTATAACAGCTTCATTTTTCTTTATTTAGCATTGCGTTGTTTGTCTTATGCACTGGTATTCTTGGGAGGAAACCCGTTCCGTGTTATACGGCGTGGTCCCTTGTTTTACCTAGCTTTGAAAATAAAGATTTATAACTGCTTTAGTTCTCACACCAGTCACATGACTGACCTGGAGTTTATTGTTTTGACCTAAACTCTGGGTGCCCTTATTTTGACACGGGCAGCTAGTAGTTTTGGTTTTGCAGATTTATATTCACAGGATCCTGGTTTACGACTGGAACGATATCCGGGAAGCTTTGTATCCGTATATCTCATTCTAGTTGTGTATTGTATTATTTTCCGCTGCTATGTATTTAAATGTAATTTAAATCTCTGATATTTCTGTGTAATATTCTTTTATACTCTGTATATTCTTGTAATCTGATGCATTGTTGTTATATACAATGAAATGTTCTTCTGTATGCGTTCTGTTGTGGTTTGTTCTCGAACTATCCGACACTTTCCTTTACGGGGAAGTTGCGGGTCTTTACATCATATCAACCATTTCAACTAAATTTATCCACTATTCAAACAATCAACCATCACACAGTATAAAATTACTATAAATAGATTTAAAACTCATTTGTAAAAATATAAACGAGTCAGAGTAAGTGAATTTATTCACTCTGTTTTGCAGTTGACAGTTTCTGCTTTATTTCATTGATAATCAAACTGCATTTGATTTTTTTAGCAACATAGCTCCATCACGTAGATCCCTTTGTTATGATTCCAACATAACTGACAATTTTCAATTTTGTTTACGTATGGCCAATTTATAAACATTACAATATAATGTTGATTTTTTAAATAATTATAGTTAACTAAGTTTTCCTAATTCCCTTATTAATATGCTAAATCAATAGTTTATTTAAAATTAAATCCACTACTTACATTTATCGCTCTGACATCACAAAATAGCCCCATTTCTTCTGTCTGCCACTCACCATTTTTTGACCATCAATTTGATTTCCATCAGTTCAGTGATTATTATAAAATTAAAATCATTACCTTATCCCTATCTTAAATTTTGCTAACCATCGTTTGAGCTGGCCAAAAAGGAAACAATTTCGCAACTCCATCTTCCAGATGACCGAATTCGTACCAGCAGCTTCCATACCCTCCCAATAACAAAGCTGACTTCATCCACTTTCTCTCCCTCATCTTTTCACCAAAATGAAATCCGACATAAAATCTAACCTTAGCTTCAAAGCACACATCCTTCCTCACAAGACCCCTCTTCGACATCCGACAGTTCAGGCTAAGTCCGACGTCACCAAGACTTTGGAAGATCCCAAGATGCTGCGGTAGTTCATCAGGAACTGCGCCAACCTCATCGGCCACCCAACTTTGAACTCGACTTCCATTGTCCTCCCCTTATCCTTGCTAACGCTGCGCTACTACCCACTACCAGCGAACAGAAAACATTCGGACCCTCCCATAAAATCTACAGCGATCAGGAGAATCTCAAGGGGATTACATATATATGGGTTTTGTATTTTATTGTGTAGTACTTACTTTGAAATGAATTTTACAGCTTGCGTTTTAAGTTCATTCTACAGTTTTAAGTTTTCAAAGGATGGAAGGAAAACACAGCAATATATAATATTATATAACTTGGCACCCATGTAACAGAATAGGGTTAGCTCTGTGAAAAAGGAATACGTGAATAACCCTAGGCATGTGCTTCATTAATCTCTACTGTGTAATGCAAATGCTATTTAATTTCCTTAGACCAGCTATTTGTGCTTATAGGACTCAACTAGGCATGTATTAGTGCCAGTCTTAGTTCTGCTATGTGATAGCTGGACGCTGGATGGTTGTATATTTTTCTTTTCGTGGATTATATATAAATAGAGAAAGCTGTTTGGTTTAGAAGCCAGGAAGAACCAGGATTGTCTTTTGAACAGAATGCTGAAAGAGACAAAGGCCGCTGACACTTTACTGTTCAAGTGAAGAAATATCTTTCTTTTATTAGAGATAAGGACAACCCGCATTCGTTGGATTCGATATAATCTTGTGAAGGAATTTGAATATGTAACTTCGTTCGTTTTATAGATACAAGTATTGTATATATTTGAGCCTATTAAAAAGCCTAACATTATCTTACTGGAAAACAGTGAAATGAAATTATTGATTTGTTGTGTTTCATATGTTTCTTATGTCCTCATCATGTTCACAGTGCACGTACTACATTAATCTATCCTTCCTTTAGTGTTTAATTAATTGCATTTGCAACATAGTAATTACATGATCAAAATATTGTTTATTATGCGGTATAATTGGTTCATAGAAAATCACTTCACTCGGTACAACTTACCATTTAAAGTTGACAAGATTTAGTAAAACAGAGGGTTGTCGCAACTTTACCAATTGATTACATTACCGTGTCCACTATTTTTCTCATGTTATTGTTTTACTTAGTTTTCTATTAGGTAATGTTTTGTTTATGGTTTTCATATGAGGCTGTGCAGAAAAACTTGGGTAGGTGCACAAATATTGTGTGGATATCAGGTGTAAAGGTGTTAAATACTAGGCATGTGCCTATTTAAATATATAGGCCTACGTTCATGTGTTTATATGCATTATATAGGAAAATACGAATTGTAGCATCATTATTTTATTTATTTTAATTATATATATGTGTGCGTGTGTATATATATATATAATATAATCCATTCTAGTGCTGTTTTAGTTCAGATTTGAATTAAACATTTCACACAATCTAACCATTGGATCTTTGCAAATTTGGTATCATTTGAAAGATATTTTCAAAGCGAACCCAATGGTTTCAGTTTCAGGGAAATCCGACAGTCGGAATTCTCGGTATAATCGTTTAAAACCACGATTCCAAAACACGAACTGCAGTGTCGTTATTCGTTTTATTTTAATTATGTATATATACATATATAATTCATTCTTCGATTTACAAATCATTTTCATTTCATATATTTGATAAAAATAATATTTTTCCCAATAAATATTTATTTCAACACATGACTATTTTTAACACTTCATTTCTATAGTAAAAATGTGATTTTTATTGTCAAAACCATTTATCTCAAACATGGATATTTTATATACTTCGTATATATAATAAAAATGTGATTTTTATTGTCAAAACAATTAGTTTCAAACATGAGTATTTTATATACTATATATATATAATAGAAATGTGGTTTTTATTGTCGAAACTATTTATTCGTCGTATGAATATTTTTCCAACACATGAATATATTTCAATACATGAATATGAATCAAACACATGAATATTTCAGAAAATTTCGGCAGCATAATGGCGGGGGTTTAAAACCGGCACCGTCCCATGTACAGCTCCTCGCACTACCTTACGCCCCGCGGCGTTCCCTTAGGGGCTTATCCTTATAATCTAAATATTTCTATCATTTTCATATCACAATGGATTTTTCCATAAACAATTCCACTTTTCTTTCAACCAGAAACAATCATTATCAATCATTCGCGTTTATCAACCAAATTTCACGTCAACCAAAATCCAAACAATCACAATCAATATATATCGCCCATGGTCTATGGACGAGGGGAGTATATATATATATACACACACACACACATGTATGTATGTATGTATGTATGTATATAAATATATTTCCATTTCATTACAATTTCATTTCAACTCCTTTCAACGCACATATGATTTTTACAATGTATATATAACTTATACATCGCACATATAATTTATACAACGCTTATATTTGAGGTGTACAACACTTATATAACTTATACATCGATTATATAACTTATACATTTCCATTCCATATCATTTTGAATTTAGAAATCTAACATTGGGTTCCACTCCTTCAAAAATTGTAGGAAGCTCCAAAAATTCTCTTGTCTCTTCAAGAATGTAGAAGACATCCACACGAGTTCAATGTCTCTTATTTCAGTGGATTTCGACCACATAGCAAAAAGATATGATTTTTATAAGTTTGCAATGCTTATAAGTGTTATATTCAGTTTAAATAAACAAAAATCGTATCTCAGCCAATTCATTCAAAATTAGTATTTGAATTTTCATGCAAAAAGTGAAGCGATAGGCGATCGACCTTCGCAGTGACGAAGAGGAAGGAGAGGCGCATCTGGCACCAGTGGAAATGGCCAGTTCGACGACGAGACCAGGTGGCGGCGGCGCTTTGAAGACGTTTACTTCAAGGGGCTCATTCTCAATGGATACGCAACGAGGAGGGGTGAACCAGGTATGGATTTGGAGAGGGGAGGAACGTAACACCCCATATTTTCTGAGAATATTAAAATAACAAATTAAAGAATGATTTATTTGAAAATGAGGAATGAGAAAAGAATGATGTTTAGCATTGTTCCAAAATTTGTAAGCAAAAGATTTAGTAGCTCATTTGGTTAGAACATGTGACTTGCATACAAGAGGTACAGAGTTCGATCCCCGCCAGCGCCATATTTTTGTTTTAAGGGAATGGCTAAAAAGTGATTTAGTCTGAAAATGGTTGATTATGAAGAAGTTATTAAGCCATGAAGTTTTTATGCATATGAGTGAAATATATATATACATAAATATATATATATATATAAATTAAATAAATAAATATTCAAAAAAAGTTCAAAACAACGAATCTGGAGGGGGAATAGTCGAACCGCACCATTTTTGGAGCCGACCTGAGCCCTGCTGGGTCGACTAGAGGTCAATGCAGGGTGTTTGGCTACCAACCCGTGGTCCGATTTGCCCTAATGGATGATATGGCATATGAGTGGTCCAAATCAGTTTTAGGGTTAATCCTGAGGCCTAAATAACTTCCAACACCTATATATACACCCTAAGACCTAACCCTAATTCATAAATATTATCTATGACACCATTATGCTTTCAAATTCTCTCTTAAACCCTAGTCGCCGCCTCTAAATCAAATCTCAAGTGTTCAACTTCAACTCAAATTAATGATTAGAGCTTCTACAACAATTCAAGAAGATAAATCATCAACACCGCAACGTTTCTACACCAATTTCAGTGCATAATTCTTTTCTTTACCCACGAAAGGTGAGTACGGTGATTTTCACAATATAATGGGATTAAAAGTAACATGATGAAGTTGTAAAGAGGACTCATATGTATGTATGTAATTTAAATCTCATCCAAGTCTTCACCTTTTTGATTCATGTCATCATATGCCTATGTTACTATGTAAAGTTCATACCTTTTATGAGTTTATTCATGTTAAATCTTTAATTATGCCTCTATGCCAGTTTACATGCCCCTTTCTTTCATGATGTTGTGTTGATTCCAATTTTCTGTGATTTGGTTCTCTCTTCTTATCCATATTCCTTTTATTTTTGGATCTAGGCTACCTTCGAGCCTATGTTAAAAATACGCGCGAATGCGAATACGTGGGAACGATGGGAATATGTGAAATATTGAAAATTGGATATTATTGGATATTTTGGATAATTGGATATTTTGGATAATTGGCATATTTGGGTATGAATTACGTGGAATTGATGAAATTGCCTATAATTGTAAATTTGTAATTGAGGCTAATTAATATGTAATTAGTGACAATTTGGAATAGGCAGTATTACAAACATGATTACATATTTAATTGGATATACATGACACAAAAATTGGGTATGGGTGAAATACGATTATTAATAAACCTTTGACACGAGGTTTGGCGCAATTATGGCGTAAGACTGCCCGGAACCGCCCAACAAATTCAGTTGCCACAATTGGACGTCTAATGTGAGAGGTCAAAGGAATGAATTGTAGGCGTAACGGTTAATGACACGAGATTAGACCCGGTTTGTGGCGTAAGACTGCACGGAACCGCCAGCAAATCCAACGGCCACAAAGTGTTCGGTCTAATGTGGGTGGTTATGCACCGTTCGTCATAAGGAATGAATTAAGGAATACTAACCATAATAAGACATGGGTATGGTTAGAGGGTTAAGTGGGGTGACATGTAAATTATGACATGTAATATGGACTTAACCGAAATAAGATAAGACATGTAAATTATGACATGTAAGTATGGACTTAACCGTAGCATGTGTAAGACATGGAAATTTAAATTAAAATGGTTAAGTGGGAGAAAAACCTAGTGGGGACCAAGCATAGGTGGGAGGCTTATGTCGGATGGGGACCCGTTTCGACCAGTAACCCGTTTGCGTATCTAATTGGGCCTGGTACTAGGCCGGGGTTGGGGAACGCATACTAGACTTGAATGTAAGAGGTCAAAACGTGAATAGCGGTGGCAACGCAAGTCCAACGGGTTCATGTGCGTGCATGGGTTTGGGCTAGTAGGTAAGACGTTGTTACATCGTGTAGGTATGGCCGTGCATTTTATGTTGGTATTGGGGTTTCCACTTTGGGGAGTGATACACCCCACAGTGGGGCCAGCAGGGGTTCCTACGGGGTTTAGGGAGTCGATCGAATGGGTAGGGTAAGGGTACCTTAGCGGTGGTAGGAGCAAGCCCGCACCTACGATAGCAGTTAGGTACAAGTAACTACCAAGTTTATCATGTGGGTACAGTTAGTGGGAAGGGATCAACCTTTAGTAAATAGAGACTAGTATATGTGCGGTGTAATTAAGTGATGTGGTGTAACTTAGCAAAAGGGCGGTGTAACGAAATACATGTTGGTTGAGTTGGATTATCCTTTGTGTGCTAGTCTAGTGTTGACTTCGGTCCTTGGGGTTAGTACTTGGAGGGTTGTTCGCTTAGCCAAGGTGTAGGATTGTCTTAGTACTTAGGAATAGAATCATCTTGTCCATCCTTTTTATCTTCCTTATCTATGTTACATCCATATCTTGATGCCTATTTATGTCTTGATCATTTACCTTACCTATTATTTGTTAAAATTACTGGACTCGCCAGACTTTATGTCTGACCCATTTTGTTTAAACCTCTTTTCTTTCCTCCTCCCCCCCAAAGGTTTGCAAGGAGGGAATACTATAGCTTAGTGCCGATTTCTTTCAGTTGCTTGAAGAGAGTAGATGTATCGCTTTGGACTCTCTCATCTTTATGGCTTTGCTTATGCTCAGTGGGGATTTATGCATTTATGTTATTTAAGTATTTGCTTCTTTATGTGCATTGAAGTTTTTGGAAAAGACAATTGATCTTGTTGTAAGGATTTTTGGAGACTACTTATGTAAGCTTGTTTTGAAGTTATGATGCTATGAAATTCGTTTTATCTTCCACTGTGTTTTATTTATTTATTCTTGTAATTTATTTGTTCTATACTCTTATAACGCTTCATGACATTAATGCATTCCCTTTGTGAGTGACATTAATGGCCATCGGGTGTTACATGGAAAATCGTCAAAAAGTTCAACTGGGGCAGAGGCTAATTCGGCTTGGATTCACCGGAATTTGGTCAGGAATGATGGAGGTGGTTTCCGCCTTCGATAATGCTGATCGGGAAGAGAGAAAATTATTTTTTTATATAAATAATTTGATTGGCCCGTGCTATTTATAATTCCAAAAATATCTGTTTTTCCAAATGAACTCCAACTCAAACCCAATGACTGTCGTCCCTAGCTAAATACCCCCATTCTGGACACAATGGAATATTTTTGGTTGGCCCATTCGACTATTTCAGTCAGTTATTCTTCAAATTAAAATATATATGGAATAGAAAGTACATTTCAAATTGTCGGGGCCACATACTGATTCTAAAAATTCCAGAAAAATAAATCTAGCTATGTTTGGATGATACGATCCCAATGAAACTAGTTTCGTCAAATTTGGAGACTGTTTGAAAAATGGTCATTTTCTGGTTGATCCAAATTGACCGAAATTAACCAAACACGTTTTCTTTTGCCACGCTCACATATTAACTCCAAAAATTATGGAATTTGAATCCAAGAAATAATTTGACATTCCAGATCCAAAAAAAGTGGTTTCGTCGAAAACGGAGGCCGTTTGCAAAACGTCTATTTTCAAGGGCTATATAAACTCCATTGCGAGATTTCTGATAATTCATTAGAAATTTTGATTCTCGCTATGAAATTTTAAAATTTTCAGAATCGTTAGAAATATATTTAAATATTTTTGGTTTCACCAAAATCTGTTTTATTTTGCATCCTGTACAGTCAGTCAAAGTTCGAATTCAAATTTTCAAACATCCGCGCCATTTCAGGCCTTGTTTTATAAATAAAATAAATTACTTATTTTCCATTATCGATTCAAACAAATATTTATGTTCTAATTGTCTTCAAAATAAATTTCTTGTCATTATTATTTAAAGTAATTCATTTTAAATATTCAAAATTCATTAAAATTGCCTAAATAAAAAATTTAAATTTGTTTTGATTTTCCGGGTTGTTACAATTTTTTTTATATAGAAATAGCCCCTTTTAATTAAACGACGTTTCAGGTCATTACGCGGCCTTGGCGCTGTTTTTATTAAAATTTGAATTACACATTTCGCAAAATCTAACCGTTGGATCTCAGCAAATTTTATATCTTTGGAAATATCTTTCCAAAGCGAACCTAACAGTTCAAGTTTTGGGAAAATTCGACGGTCGGATCTCTCGGTATAATCGTTTAAAGTTATGATACCAGCTAATTTAGTACACTTCATAAACATGTTAAAAAGAATATTTTTATCTAACCAAAATATATTTTGACACATGGTTCTTTTTCTAACTTTGCTAACATGTCAATGATTAATGCTTTGATCTCAAACATATTTACCAAATGATTCTTTTTCTAACTTTGCTAACATGTCAATGATAAATGTTATGATCTAACAAAACTTATTTTTCTGACTTGAATCTTTTAAATGAATCCTTCTTACATTAAAAATGATATTTTTAATGTTGAAATATTTTTCAAACTTGGATCCTTTTTAATGATTCCTTCTTACATCAAAAATGTAAATTTTTCAATGTTAACATATTATTCAAACTTGAATCCGTTTTAGTGATTCATTCATTGATTAATAATGTGAATTTTAATGTTAACACACATTTTATCAAACAATGAATCTTTTTTAACGATTCATTCATATATTAAAAATGTAAATTTTTAATGTTAATCAATTTCTAAACTTTAATCCCTTTTTAGTGATTCATTCCTACATTAAAAAATGTAAATTTTTAATGTTAAACATTTTTGTCAATTTGAATCTTTTTTTTAATGATTCAGCTTACATTAAAAATGTAATTTTTAATATTAACGCATTTTATCAAATCACGATTCTTTTTTTAATGATTCTTTCATACATTAAAAAATGTAAATTTTAATGTTAATACAATTTATCAAATGATGAATCTTTTTAATTGATTCATTCATACATTAAAAATGTAAATTTAAATGTTACAACATTTTATCATTTCTAGAATCTTTTCAAATGATTCATTCTTACATAAAAAAATTGTAATTTTAGTGTTACAACTTTTTATCATTTCTAGAATCCTTTTTAAATGAATCATCTTTACAATAAAAATGTAAATTTTAATGTGACAACATATTTTCAAACAAGAATCTTTTTAAACAAATCAACTTTATAATTTCTACAATACAATTCTTTTTCACAACATTGTTAATTTACCACAATCACAACCAATTTCGTTTTAACCACAATCAATCATCCACAATCCAAAATCAATTTCACACAACAATACAATCAAGTCGTCCATGGTCAGTGGACGACGGTGTCGGGAGCTACTAAACTCCGTCTTCATCCTAACAAAATTTTAATCAGATATTTTGAATTCAGAAATATAACATTGGTTTTTATTCCGTTTGCGCAGATCTAATTTGCAAGTTCACCGCTACATGCCAAGTTTAATTTGTATAGTTTATGTAAACTCATAAGCTTGTGGTTCATGTTGCATAGATCAAATTTGCAAGTTCATAGTTAAAAGTATATTGTTCTATGCGAAATTCATGTGACATATGTGTAGTTAGATCCATACTTTTGTATAAAGTTGGAATGTAGCAAAGTTCTTCTTTTCCCCTTTTTGTTTTATAAGTTAGGCTAAAATATCAAGCCTAACAACCTATGTAATTTTGCGAATGTACAACGGGGGTAACGTGTGGGAAAACATTAAATTACATGATATTGGCACGTTTGGCATAATCATGATAAATGGCATAAAAATGGTATAATTTTTATACCTAAAAATTATGAACTTGATTTAGATGGAAAGTGGGCCATGACAATAAATTGTTGACAAATTTACATATAAGCAAAAAATGATAAATATGTAAATTTAGAAAAGACGAATACGCCTAACCCGAGGTTAGACTAAGTTGTGGTGTAAAACTGCCCGTAATCGACCGACACATCCAATGACCACAACAATACCAGTCTAATGTGGGTGGTTAGTGCATTGAGCCCAAAAAGGACCCGAGGTTAGACTGAGTTATGGTGTAAAACTGCCCGGAACCGACCAGCACATCCAGTGAACACAACAATACCTGTCTAATGTGAGTGGTTGGTGCTTTAATAAAGCTAAGTGAAGATTGGTATGGCTAAGTCAATTAAGGAAACACTTAACCAATTCAACATGTTACTAAACTGATGGGTGGGGTTCGGTAAATTTGGACACTTAACTAATTTAACATGTTGGCTAGAAAAACCTAGTAACGGGGACCCATTTCAGCAGTAACCAACAAAGATGTATCATGGTACCCTGAACTAGGCAGGGTGGGGTACGATTACTGAGCTGAATTGTAAGCGGTTACAACATCGGCGAGTGGTGCGTCAGTGTAGATTCCGACAGAGTACGGGCGTGCACGTACTCCGGAGTGGAAAAAGCAGGCACTGGGCATCAGTAGTCAAGCACTGTGCGTCTTGAATCGTGTCGATTTGCCACCATAGGTTTTGATACATCCCATGGTGGGACCAAAACTTGTATCTACAATCAAGCGGGGGCCGAATGACACACGTGATAAATGTATGCGATTAGGAGTCGATCGATAAAAATGGATCATTTTACCATGTATATGGGGTGCCAGTTGGGACAAGTATAAATAGGTTCAGAGAAATAGACATAGGTGCGATGTATATTTGGTGTATCCTGCCTTGTATAGTTTTATGTTAGATTGTTATTCTGGTACTGTCCTGTTTTTCAGTTTATTCCTATCATGACCTTTTCCTTATTCACACCCTGAAATGTCATTACACTTACTCAGATTTATGTTTGACCCATTTTTCTTTCATCTTCTTTTCTTCCGTCCCCCCCCCTCCAGGTCCACATGGAGGGAATATTCCAGCTTAGTCAGACACTTTGCAAGCTTCAGGAAAGCAGATGTATGGTTTGTGCTCTCTTTCCTTGGCTATCGCTTTTGGACACATTCTATGGGGATTTATGCTGTTTTTTTATGTTCTATGTTTCTTTATGTTTTAATCAAGATAGAGATTATGATGTACTGTTTTGGAGGTTATTTTGAGACAAATTGCTATAATGTTTTTGGTTTTTAACCACGTATGAAATAAATGTTGTTTTCCGCTGCTTATATATATATATCTGTCTTGTAAATTATCTGTGTCTTTTGCCTATAATTCTCCACCAAAGTCAAGGCATTCCCTTTGCGAATGACCTTAACGGAGGTGGGGTGTTACACTTGGTATTAGAGCAAAGCTTTACCAGATTAGATAAAAATTTTGAAAACTATTTTCAGAAAAGAAGTATAAAGAAGCATTTTTCAAGAAAAGTGTTTTGTTTTAAAAAGGCATAATCCCCCAAAGCCATACGTACTATCTTTCTATCCTTCATTTTGAATATTTCCTTTTTCATTTCAGCATGTCTGGGAATCCTAACCTTCCAGAGGGTGTACCGATACCTGGCTGGTTCAAGAGGTACCTAGAGGCTAGGGCCATCGACGCAGGCCCAACAGACATTCCTCCTCCCCCAGCTGCAACAGTTCCTCCTCCTCCTCCGCATGCAAATGCTTTCTCAAGGATATGTAAGGACTTTCGAGCCATGGGTGGAAAGAACTTCAATGGAAATGAATCTTTTGTGCAAGCAAGAAACTGGCTCAAATAAACTGAGGATTTGTTCGATATCTTCGAAGTGGATGATTGGCAAAAGATACAGTTGGTGGTATGGTTGCTCAAAGGCGAAGCTTCCTATTGGTTGGAAGTCACTAACTCTGAAAGACCAATTGAAACTTGGATGGATTTTAGAATGAATTTTGAAATGAAATTCCTCTCAAAAGCTAAAAGAAGCCTTCAGATGGAGAAATTCTTACCTCTCAAATAGGGAAGTATGACGGTCAAGGAATATGTCAAACAATTCAGCCAGCTGGCTAGGTTCGGATTGTAGTTAGTAAACACTCCTCATAAGAAGGCTCTCCTTTTTGTTAAAGGACTGAACGAGCCACTACACAACGTCGCTATGTCTCATATACCCATGGGTGCGACTTACGAGAGGTTAGTGGACATGGCACTGTTGCAAGAAGAAGATAAGGCTGGCATGAAGGAGACCAAGGTGAAAGTATCTCAAGATAAGAAAGGGAAGGATCTTAGGCAAGAAGACAGACTCCAAGAAAGGCGGGAAGAACTGCAAACCCCATGACAAAAGAAAGTGCAATTTCTGTGGCATTCCTGGACATCTTGTCAAAGACTGCAGGAAGAAGAAAAGGAAGATGGGTGGCTTTTTGCAATACAACGAGACAAGACACAAGTCTAAGGACTACCCAAGAAAGCAAGGGAAAGGGCAGAGAGCTGGACCTTCTTTTGGAGGACAAGTTCATGCTCTCACTGCAACTCCGCAAGAATGAGGTCGAAATATTTTTGTCGAAAGTTTAGTCTATCTTTTTTATCATCTTGTTCGTACACTCTTTGGTTCTGGCGCATCGCACTCATTTATATCCGCTGCTTTAGTTGATTCTCTACACCTAGACACCAGTATAGTAGAGGATCCCTTGGTTGTTTGAAATCCAATTGGGGGTCCAACTTATTTATTAATGATTTGTTTTGATTTGGAAATTTCTATACTAAGTGTTGGGTTTAGATGTAATGCCTATGTTTTGGGCTTCACGGGCTTTGTGTTGATTCTAGGCATGGATTGGCTATCCAATAATGGTGCCATTCTTGACTGTGAAAAGAGAGTGGTTAGACTCATGACTCGCCTTGGAAACACTCTCGAAATTTCTTGTAATCCTATAAAGTCGGTTATGCTTATCTATCTAGAATCTCTTGATGCGTCTGTTAAGAATTTGCAGTCTGTTAGAGTAGTCCGTGAATACTCGGGTGTCTTTGAAGAGGTAAAGGGGTTACCTCCGAAGCGGTAGTTAGATTTCCGCATATACCTCATCGACAATGCAAAACCCATTTCTTTACCCGTTAGACACATGGCTCCAAGGGAGAGGAAAGAACTCAGCAAGCAAGATAAAGAATTGCTTGAGAAAGGGTTTATAAGGCGGAGTATTTCTGAATGGGGTGCTCCAGTAGTATTCACAACCAAAGCGGACAGATGGCTTTGCCTATGCGCTGGTTATAGGGGGCTAAACAAGCTGACCAAGAAGAATAGGCACCCACACCCAAGAATAGACGACTTGTTCGATCAGTTTATAGGTGCATCGGTTTTCTCCCAAGTAGATTTAGCTACCGGGTTTCATCAGCTAAGAGTGGCTGAAGACAGTATTGATAAGACCACGTTCAGAACTCAGGTTGTTTCTTCGAGTGGCTTGTCATGCCTTTTGGTTTGACAAACGCACCCGCTTATTACGGTTATTTAATGAGCAGAGTGTTCATGGAGTTCCTCAATAAGTTTGTGGTGGTCTTCGTAGATGACATTTTGATTTTCTCAAAAAGTGAGGAAGATCATGCTCAGCATTTAAAAGAAGTCCTAGATACTCTTCGAGCACATCAGTTGAAAGCCAAATTCTCAAAATGCCACTTCTGGAGGGAAGAAGTAAGATTTCTTGGACATGTGGTATCCAAGGAAGGGTTAACCGTGGACCCGCAAAAGTAGTTGTGGTGCAAGAATGGACGGTACCACGGAATGTGACCGAGGTCCGGAGCTTTCTCGGGCTAGCTGGCTTTTACTGAAAGTTTATCAAAGACTTTGCGAAAATCTCAGCTCCACTCACAAAGTTGACGAAGAAGAACCTAACTTTCAATTGGGATTTGGATTGCGATATTGCTTTCCAACGATTAAAGAGAGCTCTAACAACAGCTCCAGTCCTGACATTGCCGGATGGGAGCAAAATGTTTACCATATACACGGATGCATATGGTACGGGATTAGGTGTTATCTTGATGCAAGAAGGGAAGGTTGTAGCGTATGGAGGCAGGCAGTTGAAAACACATGAGAAAAACTACCCAACCCACGACCTAGAGTTGGCTACCATCGTCTTTGCGCTTAAGCCTTGGCGCCATTATCTCCTAGGTGAGATGTTTGA
The DNA here is from genome assembly GCA_030737875.1 of Allium sativum. Classification (NCBI taxonomy): domain Eukaryota; kingdom Viridiplantae; phylum Streptophyta; class Magnoliopsida; order Asparagales; family Amaryllidaceae; genus Allium; species Allium sativum. The sequence goes on along the minus strand of CM060915.1, from coordinate 190,461,257 downwards.
ATTATATACAGACCATAAATCATTGAAATACCTTTTCTCGTAGAAAGATCTAAACTTGAGGCAACAAAGATGGATGGTGTAACACCCCACCTCCGCCAGTGCCACTCTTGCAAGGGCACTGACTTTGGAGGGGCGTTTAAACAAGGGAAACATGCATACAGATATCACAAGACGGAACATATAAGTAGAAACAGAGTAAATATAGCAGCAGATAAAAACTAGCATATCAAAACCATAAGTTAAGTTACAACACAGTACTTGATCATTATTTTCCATAAACAAAGTCTAGAAACATAAAACTGGAAACTGGAAAGGAAAACATAAAGTAGCTATCCCCAAGGTAGAAAACCATAGCGAGCTCAAGTCCAAAGCATACATGAGCTATCCAAGAAAAGCAGCTAAGATCCAAGCTAAGTACTGGTATTCCCGCCCTGTAAACCTGGAGGGGGGGGGGGGAAACGAAAGAAAAGAGGCGAAAGAAAAGGGGTCAGTCAAAAGACTAGTAAGTCCTTCCTACTATTGTACAACAACTAATAAAGTTAACTGTATATGTAAACAAGGGTGAGTCATAGGATGATAACTGGCATGGTAAAAAGTCAACAAGATAGATCAAGTGTGGCACCGCATATACAAGGTTGAGGTTTGCACCAAGTGTACTAGTTTCACAAGTCATGTCAAGTGTAAACAAGAAGTGATCCCCAGGCCCAAGTTTGGCCCAATACCATGAATGACCTAAATCAAGGTCCAACTAGCACGGTCTAGTCGATCGGCTCCCTAAAGCCTAACTCGTCAAGTGTCGGTGTCTTACGGCCCAACTACGAAGTGTAGCTAAACTGTGCTATGTCCACCCTAGGGTGTATCAAGTCCTAGGGTGTCAACCACTGACACAAACCAAGCACGCACAGTTTAAACCTACTGGTGCCCGTGCCTGCTTTTTCAACTCCGGACCATGTGCACGACCATGGCCCGCCTGAACCTACACCGGCGCACCTACACAGCCGTCGTTTTGGTCGCTTACATGTCGTCCCACTAATCGTGCCCCACCCTAGCCTAGTCCCTAGGGTATCATGATACAACCAAGAGGGTTACTGGTGCAAAGGACCACGTAACTAGGGTTTCCTTAATGGGTTAAACGTGGTTAACCCAACTCATCCAAGTACCAAGTTGGTTAAGTGTACCCAAGGTTCATGACTTAACCCTACCAACCCATCGTGTTTAATTGGCTAAGTATCAAGCGGTCCATGACTTAACCCTACCATGTAGCATTAATTAATTTAATGCACCCAACCTCTCACATTAGACCTTGTTGTGGTTACTAGTTAGGCCGGGCGGGTCCGGGTAGGTTTACACCACAACTTAGTCTGACCTCGGGTTTCACGTGCAACATGACCAACTACTCACATTGGGTCCTATTGCTTGTAGCCACTAGTTAAGCCGGTCGGTTCCGGGTAGGTTTATGCTACAAGCTCAACCCAACCTCGAGTTGGCCATCCTCATGTTTTCTACGTGTCATGTCCACCATGTTTTCAAAACACATTACAAATTTCCAAGCAATTGGGTAGACCTAACTTAATAGGTAAATTCCCAATGGGTAGACCTAACTTAATAGGTAAATTCCCAAGCTTATGTTTTTATGTCTTTTAAGTTTACCCAACCCCAAACGCAATCCCCTCGCTTTACATATCGCAATAGCGCATAAAGGATAAAAAGAGGGAACTTGGCAAAATCATGACATAAAGGTGTTGGAGCCACAAGTTAAACATGGTGGCATATGAGACAAAGATGTGATCATAAACTTGCATATCATGTTATCAACTTGCAAGATATTCATAAGCATGCATAACATCATTTTAACTTGCATAGTGTTCATATGCATGCATAACATGGTTTCAACTTGCATAAGATTCATATGCATGCATAACATGGTTTCAACTTGCATAAGGTTCATATGCATGCATAACATTAAACTTGGCAAATAGGCGGAACATGGCCATAGATAGCATGAGATAAGAACTAGTAACATGCATATAACATTATATGCATGTTAATACAAGGTTTATGAGAGTTTCAAAGTTGCATCATGCAACATTTCCAACCAAAGATCATATCTTTCTATGCATAAAGCCAAGGTAATGACTTTACTAACATGCATAGAGTAAGCTTATGCATAAAATCATAAGATCAAAGCACGTATCATGATTAACCCCAAACTCAACTTGCAACATAACATATTAACTTCATAGTTAAAATACAAGAGTAGAAATAGGCTTACAATGCTATGAAGACTCGAATGAGTATAGCAAATGTAAGACACCCCCTTATGCAACTAATTAAAACCCCAAAATGCAAGCAAACTTGATCAAGACACCTCCTTTATGATGCCAATAGAGAAACAAGACTTTAATGCAAGCTAAAGAGGATCATACAAGCCTAAATACACTTGTATGCATGGAAATTTCTTGAAAATTGATTTAGGAATTTATGAAGAGAGTGGAGGCCATAAGAGGATTGATTTTACCATAGTTTAGTTGTAGGATAGATTAATGATGATTTAGGGTAGGTTAGGGTCTTATTTATAGATTAGGCTAGTGATTTAGACCATAGGATTAAACCCTAGTTCTCATCTCAGCCCTCCAAATCGAATCTGGCCCCCAAGCTCAACACAAACCCACAATGGTGCACCAGGCAGGACTGGGCGTCTGGGCCAAGTCGACAGCCAAGTCGACAGGGCTGTCGACCTGGTCAGACCCAGTCGACTCCCAAGTCGACAGGGCTGTCGACTTGGGTACTGTGGCGGGAATTTTCCCGCCTTGGCCCAACAGGCCCAATTTCCAAGCATAGATTTGAATTTGAAAATCTGTTTTTATTTGGAAATTTTCTGAAAACTTTGTTGGGCCTTAATCAGGTTATACGGACTCTGATTTTCGAAAAATCGTACTCTATTTCACGTATTTTTCCGAGACGAACGCAATGGCATATCCCGTTTCCCTTGATTCAGATTTTATTATTTAATTCTGCCTTGTTTTGAGTTATAACAGGTTATTAAAAATACGGGTTGTTACATTCTCCCCTCCTTAAAGGATTTCGTCCCCGAAATTCTCAAGTTAGGAAGAACGTATCCTACCATCCAACATCCATCTACTCAAAACATCATCCACGAGCAATCATTGTCCTTACAAGATTATAAATGCTGTATGAACATATGCAAAGGTGTGTGTATATGTACTTATCTAATGCAAATATCATCCATGCAGATTATGTTAGTGAAATGAATCCATATGTATGCAATTCCTAACATAATGTATAACATCTATATGTGTGCACATCACATACATCCATATGCAACATCCATGTGATAATACAAAAATTTGCATCCATGAATAAGCATAAACACTCATGCATATGCAATATGAGGAGTGTGTGAGCCGATCTAGTGCCTAATCGTGTATAATGCATCCACGAGTAACCACTTGCAACCACTTGCAGCCACTTGCAACCATCAAGCATAACATGTTTCAAACACATGTTTCATCCAACAGGTTTCTACCTAAGGTTCTCATGACAAGATTAGCACGATAACTAGACAAACATGGATAGCAAAGAGAAAGATATGCTAACAAAGAAAGGAGATTGAGAATGTACCCTCAAAAAGGAATGGATAAAGCCCACGCATCTTCTCCTCGGTTTCCCAAGTTGCGTCTTCTTCGGCTTCACCCCATTGAACCTTCACCAACTTGACCTCTCGATTCCTTAGCTTCTTGGTCTCCGTCCCCAAGATACGAATCGGAGCCCTCCTCAAAGTAGCTTCTTTCTCCACTTCCACATCTTCCAGAACACTTGGCTCAACAACCTCTGCTGACTCATGTAAACACTTCCGGAGATGCGAGACATGAAAAACATCATGTACTCCGGCAAGCTTCTCGGGAAATTTCACTCTATAAGCCATCTGCCCGATCCTCTCTATAATAGGGAAGGGCCCAACAAATCTCGGTGCTAACTTTCCAACGGCTCCAAATCGGACCACATTCCGCAAAGGAGAAACCTTCACGAAAACCACATCTCCAACATCAAACTCCAAATCAGATCTTCGCTTATCAGCATAGGATTTCTGTCGGTCTTGGGCCGCTTTCATCCGTCTTCGAATCAACTCGATCTTCTCGGATGCATCTCTTATCATATCAGGCCCAAGTATAAGCTTATCTGTAGTCTCCCACGAACATGTAGGCGACTTGCACGGCCTCCCATATAAGGCTTCAAATGGTGCCATCCCTATGCTTGCTTGATAACTGTTGTTATATGCAAACTCAACAAGAGGAAGATGGTCTTCCCAAGTACCACCAAAATCCAGAATACACAGCCTTAACAGATCCTCGAGTACCCTATTCACCCTTTCGGTTTGACCGTCCGTCTGTGGGTGATAAGCAGTACTTAGATTCAACCTCGTGCCCATGGCTTCTTGGAAGCTATTCCAGAACTGACTTGTAAAGATTGGGTCATGGTCACTGACAATGCTAGAAGGGACTCCATGAAGTCTCACGATCTCACGAAGATATACAGATGCTAGCCAAGATGCGGTCCTCTTGCTCTTTACCGGAATGAAATGAGCACTCTTCGTAAGTCTGTCCACAATGACCCAAATGCTCGTATTCCCTTTCCTTGACCTTGGTAGCCCATCAATAAAATCCATGGAAATACTCTCCCACTTCCAAAGTGGAACGTCTAGAGGATGCAATAGCCCACCGGGCCTCTTCCACTCGGCCTTAACTTGCTGGCAAATGATACATCCAGAAACAAACTCTGCCACATCCTTCTTCATCCCAGGCCAAAAGAAAATACGCTTCATATCTTTATACATCTTATCTCCGCCTGGATGTATAGTCATCTTGGAGCGATGCGCTTCCTCAAGAACTTTCCTTACTAGATCTTCTACCACTGGAACACATAACCTCCCATCTCTCCTCAGCCAACCCTTGTCATCAATAGAATATCGAGCGAGATGACTAGACGTCTCTCCTCGAATTAGCTTATCCATAATCTCAACTATCTGAGGGTCTTCCCTCTGCGAAGCCCCAACTTGATCAAGAAGGGTAGGTCTGAGTTCCAGAGATGCTAAAGAACCGGTCATCGACTCAATTGCCAAAGAGAAATCAAAGGTTGCCAAATACTCTAAATTCTTCATCTCAACGAATAGAGGACTTAGGGTCAACCTCTTTCTGCTTAGTGCATCAGCCACAATATTACCCTTACCAGGGGTATAAGCTATCTCAAAGTCATACGATGCCAAGAATTCCATCCACCTTTGCTGCCTAAGATTCAGATCTTTCTGCGAGAAGAGATACTTGAGTGATTTGTGATCAGTATACAACCCAAACCTTTCGCCTAAAAGATAGTGGCGCTAGGACTTGAGTGCAAAGACAATCGCCGCCAACTCCAAGTCATGAGTGGGGTAGTTCTTCTCATGAACTTTAAGTTGCCTACCCCCATAACATATCACTCTTCCCACCTGCATTAGAACAGCGCCTAACCCCGTGCCACATGCATCGGTATACACGGTAAACATCTTACCGCTATCGGGTAATGCCAAAACTGGAGCTGTGGTAAGGTCCCTTTTGAGCCTTTGAAAAGCGAGCTCACACTCTAAGTCCCATGCAAAGACTAAGTTCTTCTTCGTCAATCTAGTGAGAGGGGCTGAAATCTTAGCGAAGTCTCTAATGAACTTCCTATAATATCCTGCCAGACCGAGAAAGCTTCGCACTTCGGTTGCATTCTTAGGAGTCTTCCAGTCTTGAACTGCAACCACTTTCCCGGGATCCACAGCTATACCCTGCTTAGAAACTATATGCCCAAGAAACCGGACTTCCTTTCTCCAAAAGTGGCATTTGGAGAACTTGGCTTTCAACTGATGGGCTCTAAGCGTATCCATCACTTCCTTGAGATGTCTAGCATGCTCTTCCTCGTCTTTTGAGAAGATCAGAATATCATCCACGAAGACCACGACAAACTTGTTCAAGAACTCCCTGAACACCCTACTCATCAAGTCCACGAAATATGCGGGTGCATTAGTCAAGCCGAACGGCATGACAAGCCATTCGAAGAATCCATCTAGAGTCCTGAACGCAGTCTTGTCTATACTGTCTTCAGCTACCCTGAGCTGATGGAATCCGGTAGCAAGATCAAGCTGAGAGAAAACAGAAGCACCAACAAGCTGGTCGAAGAGGTCATCTATCCTTGGTAATGGATGCCTATTCTTCTTGGTCAGCTTGTTCAACTCTCGATAATCAACACATAGACGAAGCGAGCCGTCCGCCTTAGTAGCGAACACCATAGGAGCACCCCATTCGGAAATGCTTCGCCTAATAAAATTCTTCTCAAGTAGCTCCTTGATTTGCTTACTGAGCTCTCTCCTTTCCCGCGGGGCCATGTGCCTAACTGGTAAGGAGACTGGCTTAGCGTTATCAACCAGATAAATGTGGAAATCTATCTCTCGCTTAGGGGGTAACCCCTTAACTTCTTCAAAAACATCAGGGTATTCTCGAACCACCCTTACAGATTGCAGATCATCGATAGACGAGTCAAGAGATTCAAGATAACATAGCATGACGGGATCTAGCGGGTTGCAAGAAATCTCTAGGGTATTACCAAGGCGAGTCATGAGTCTCACCACCCTATGCTCACAATTGATAATGGCTCCATAGCGGGATAACCAATCCATGCCCAAGATCAACCCGTATCCCGTGAACCCGAGAACATAAGCATCACCTGAGAATTCTACGGTCAAGATAGAAATCCTCAAATCCATACAGATCATAGATAAATGGGCTGAACCCCCAATCGGATTCGAAACACAAACGGGATCCTCAACTAAGCTAGTACTCAGGTGCAAACTTTCAACAATGTCAGAAGAAATAAAACTATGCGATGCGCCTGAATCAAATAAGGTGCGAACAGGATAATCAGAAATATAAACAAGACTTTCTACAGAAATGCTACCTCGATCCTGAACTGGAGCGCCGTTGAGAGCATGCACTTGCCCTCCGGATGAACCTGCACGTTGAGTCTGTCCATGCCCCTGCTTCTTAGGGCAATCCTTGCTAAAATGTTCTGTCTCTCCACAGTGAAAGCACCCACCCAATTTCATTCTCTTCTTCCTACAGTCCTTGGCTATGTGCCCAACAATCCCACAGAAGTTGCACTTTCTTGGGTCCTTTGCCTTGTTCTTGTTGCCCTTGTTGTTCTTGTTGCCCTTGTTGTTCTTGTTGTTCTTGTTATTCTGATTACTCTGATTACTCTGATTCCCTCCCCACTTGGAGTCTGTCTTCTTAGACTGAGTCTCATTGGGCTTGACTTCTTTCTTCCCATTCTTATCCTCTCCCTGCAGCAATGCCATGTCTACTAGGCTCTCGAAAGTGGCCCCCATGGGTATGTGTGACATGGCTAGACCTTGTAATGGCTCATTTAACCCTCGTGCAAAACGTAGAGCCTTCTTATCGGGAGTATTGACCATGTCCAAACCGAATCGGGCAAGCTGGTTGAACTTATTCACATACTCTCTCACTGTCATGTCTCCTTACTTCAAGGCTATGAACTTTTCTAGTTGCAAATTTGCCTCTGCAGACGATAGAAACTTAAGCCCAAACCTTGCCCTAAAGTCGGCCCAGGTTTCTACGGGCCTAGTAGCATTGGTGACCTCCCACCAATAAGAAGCTTCTTCCTTTAGTAGCCAAACCGCCAACAGAACCTTTCTACGGTCCTCTATATCAAAGATGGCAAAGAGATCTTCGGTTTCCTTCAACCAGTTTCTTGCTTCCACGAAAGTCTCTGTCTCAATAAATTTTTTGCCACCCATGGCCTTTAAGTCCTTGCAAACCTTGGCGAAATAGGCTTGCGGTTGCTGAGGAGGAGGAGGAGGGGGTGGAACCTCAGTGATAGTGGGAGTGGTTGTTGGACCTGCATTGTTGGCCCTAGCTTCCAAGTACCTCCGGAACCATCCGGGAATGGTGACTCCCTCAGGAAGATTGAGATCGGCCATGCTGAAAAAGGAAAAGATAGTTTTAGAACGAGGAAACGAAGGATAGTGCTTATGGCTCTTGGGGGATAGCCTTTCAAACCTAGACTTTTCTTTGGAAAATACTTAATTGGTTTTGAAAATAGCTTTTAAAAGTAACTTTAAAACCCTTTTTGCTCCAATCTCGTAAACCTTATGCTCTGATACCAAATGTAACACCCTACCTCCACCAGTGCCACTCTTGCAAGGGCATTGACTTTGGAGGGGCGTTTAAACAAGGTAAACATGCATACAGATATCACAAGACAGAACATATAAGTAGAAACAGAGTAAATATAGAAGCAGATAAAAACTAGCATATCAAAACCATAAGTTAAGTTACAACACAGTACTTGATCATTATTTTCCATAAACAAAGTCTAGAAACATAAAACTGGAAACTGGAAAGGAAAACATAAAGTAGCTATCCCCAAGGTAGAAAACCATAGCGAGCTCAAGTCCAAGGCATACATGAGCTATCCAAGAAAAGCAGCTAAGATCCAAGCTAAGTACTGGTATTCCCGCCCTGTAAACCTGGAAGGGGGGAAATGAAAGAAAAGAGGCGAAAGAAAAGGGGTCAGTCAAAAGACTGGTAAGTCCTACCTACTATTGTACAACAACTAATAAAGTTAACCGTATATGTAAATAAGGGTGAGTCATAGGATGATAACTGGCATGGTAAAAAGTCAACAAGATAGATCAAGTGTGGCACCGCATATACAAGGTTGAGGTTTGCACCAAGTGTACTAGTTTCACAAGTCATGTCAAGTGTAAACAAGAAGTGATCCCCAGGCCCAAGTTTGGCCCAATACCACGAATGACCTAAATCAAGGTCCAACTAGCACGGTCTAGTCGATCGGCTCCCTAAAGCCTAACTCGTCAAGTGTCGGTGTCTTACGACCCAACTACGAAGTGTAGCTAAACTGTGCTAGGTCCACCCTAGGGTGTATCAAGTCCTAGGGTGTCAACCACTGACACAAACCAAGCACGCACAGTTTAAACCTACTGGTGCCCGTGCCTGCTTTTTCAACTCCGGACCATGTGCATGACCATGGCCCGCCTGAACCTACACCGGCGCACCTACACAGCCGTCGTTTTGGTTGCTTACATGTCGTCCTAGTAATCGTGCCCCACCCTAGCCTAGTCCCTAGGGTATCATGATACAACCAAGAGGGTTACTGGTGCAAAGGACCACGTAACTAGGGTTTCCTTAATGGGTTAAACGTGGTTAACCCAACTCATCCAAGCACCAAGTTGGTTAAGTGTACCCAAGGTTCATGACTTAACCCTACCAACCCATCGTGTTTAATTGGTTAAGTATCAAGCGGTCCATGACTTAACCCTACCATGTGGCATTAATTAATTTAATGCACCCAACCTCTCACATTAGACCTTGTTGTGGTTACTAGTTAGGCCGGGCGGGTCCGGGTAGGTTTACACAACAACTTAGTCTAACCTCGGGTTTCACGTGCAACATGACCAACTACTCACATTGGGTCCTATTGCTTGTAGCCACTAGTTAAGCCGGTCGGTTCCGGGTAGGTTTATGCTACAAGCTCAACCCAACCTCGAGTTGGCCATCCTCATGTTTTCTACGTGTCATGTCCACCATGTTTTCAAAACACATTACAAATTTCCAAGCAATTGGGTAGACCTAACTTAATAGGTAAATTCCCAATGGGTAGACCTAACTTAATAGGTAAATTCCCAAGCTTATGTTTTTATGTCTTTTAAGTTTACCCAACCCCAAACGCAATCCCCTTGCTTTACATATCGCAATAGCGCATAAAGGATAAAAAGAGGGAACTTGGCAAAATCATGACATAAAGGTGTTGGAGCCACAAGTTAAATATGGTGGCATATGAGACAAAGATGTGATCATAAACTTGCATATCATGTTATCAACTTGCAAGATATTCATAAGCATGCATAACATCATTTTAACTTGCATAGTGTTCATATGCATGCATAACATGGTTTCAACTTGCATAAGATTCATATGCATGCATAACATGGTTTCAACTTGCATAAGGTTCATATGCATGCATAACATTAAACTTGGCAAATAGGCGGAACATGGCCATAGATAGCATGAGATAAGAACTAGTAACATGCATATAACATTATATGCATGTTAATACAAGGTTTATGAGAGTTTCAAAGTTGCACCATGCAACATTTCCAACCAAAGATCATATCTTTCTATGCATAAAGCCAAGGTAATGACTTTACTAACATGCATAGAGTAAGCTTATGCATAAAATCATAAGATCAAAGCACATATCATGATTAACCCCAAACTCAACTTGCAACATAACATATTAACTTCATAGTTAAAATACAAGAGTAGAAATAGGCTTACAATGCTATGAAGACTCGAATGAGTATAGCAAATGTAAGACACCCCCTTATGCAACTAATTAAAACCCCAAAATGCAAGCAAACTTGATCAAGACTCCTCCTTTATGATGCCAATAGAGAAACAAGACTTTAATGCAAGCTAAAGAGGATCATACAAGCCTAAATACACTTGTATGCATGGAAATTTCTTGAAAATTGATTTAGGAATTTATGAAGAGAGTGGAGGCCATGAGAGGATTGATTTTGCCATAGTTTAGTTGTAGGATAGATTAATGATGATTTAGGGTAGGTTTGGGTCTTATTTATAGATTAGGCTAGTGATTTAGACCATAGGATTAAACCCTAGTTCTCATCTCAGCCCTCCAAATCGAATCTGGCCCACAAGCTCAACACAAACCCACAATGGTGCACCAGGCAGGACTGGGCGTCTGGGCCAAGTCGACAGCCAAGTCGACAGGGCTGTCGACCTGGTCAGACCCAGTCGACTCCCAAGTTGACAGGGCTGTCGACTTGGGTACTGTGGCGGGAATTTTCCCGCCTTGGCCCAACTGGCCCAATTTCCAAGCTTAGATTTGAATTTGACAATCTGTTTTTATTTGGAAATTTTCTGAAAACTTTGTTGGGCCTTAATCAGGTCATACGGACTCCGATTTTCGAAAACTCGGACTCTATTTCGCGTATTTTTCCGAGACGAACGCAATGGCATAGCCCGTTTCCCTTGATTCAGATTTTATTATTTCATTCTTCCTTGTTTTGAGTTATAACAGGTTATTAAAAATACGGGTTGTTACAGATGGAGTTCTTGGCATCTTACGATTTTGAGATTTCCTATACCCCTGGTAAAGGCAATGTAGTAACAGATGCCTTGAGTAGAAAGAAGCCGACCTTAAACCCTCTCTTTGTTGAAAGGCAAAGCTTGGAGAACATAGCCAATTTTGACTTTAGACCCTCCAGCGATCATGTGACTGGTTTATTAGCATTTCTAAAGGTGCGGCCTACTCTTTTGGACTCATTAGGGACCGCGCAACGTGAAGACCCTCAGCTAGTTGATGTGATGGACAAGCTAATTAGAGGTGAGACTTCTAGTCACCTCAATAAATACTTCATCAATGATAAGGGATGGTTGAGGCGGGATGGAAGGCTATGCGTCCCACAAGCAAGGGATTCTGTGAAGAAGGTTCTCGAAGAGGTGCACCATTCCAAGTTGACCATACACCCTGGTGGAGACAAGATGTATAAAGAAGTAAAAATGGTTTTCTTTTGGGGTGGCATGAAAAGGGATGCAGCTAAATTCGTCTTGAAGTGCTTAGTATGCCAACAGGTCAAGGCGGAGCAAAATAATCCCGGTGGATTGCTTCGTCCTCTACAGATCCCATAGTGGAAATGGGATAGCATTTCAATGGACTTTATTGATGGTCCGCCTAGGTCAAAAATGGGCAATACCATTATTTGGGTACTAGTGGGCCGGCTCACAAAAAGCGCTCACTTTATACCCGTTAAAAGTAGAAGGACTGCCTCATCTTTAGCATTCATTTATCTCAAAGAGATAGTCCGACTCCATGGGATACCCTTCAACATTGTAAGTGACCACAATCCAATTTTTACGAGCGAGATTTGGAGGAGCTTGCAAAAGGCTGTAGGCACACAGCTATGTTTAAGCACGACCTATCACCCCCAAACCTATGGTCATACGGAAAGGGTGAACAAGGTATTAGAAGACCTCTTAGATTATTCATTCTTGACTTCGGAGGAACATGGGGGGATTATCTTCCTTTGCTGGAGTTTTCCTACAACAATAGCTACCAAGCCACCATAGGCATGTCACCCTTTGAAGATTTATATGGAAGACCGTGCCGATCACCAACTTGTTTGTGGGAGTACACATACAAGCTCATACTTGGACCAGATATGATTAAAGAAACTTCAGAGAAATTGGACTTGATACGAAAAAGAATAAAGACTGCCCAAGATAGACAAAAGTCCTACACAGATAAGAGAAGGACTGACCTTGAGTTTAAGGTTGGGGACAGGGTTTTCTTTAAAGTATCTCCTTTGAGGAACGTCGTTCGCTTCGGATCCACAATAAAGTTGGCATCAAGATTTGTAGGTCCGTTTCCTATCATTTAAAGGATTGGGAAGATGGATTATAGAGTAGAGCTGCCCAAAAGATTAGCTGGAGTTCATAATGTCTTTCATGTTTCTCACCTACGAAAGTGCTTACATGAGTCTGCGGAAGTGGTGGAACCAAGCATAATAGAGGAAGTAGAAGTAGAACGAGAAGCGACTATGAGAAGAGCTCCAACTCGTATCTTGGGTACAGAAGTCAAAAATCTACGCAACTGCGAAGTCAAACTTGTTAACATTCAATGGAATGACGCTGAGGAAGACGCGACTTGGGAGACTGAGGCCAAGATACGCGCAGCCTATCCTTTTCTTTTTGAGGGTACATATTTGTTCTCTTTTTCCTTAAGTTTGTTCATGTATCTATCTTTTTAGGATTTTCCTCAGTGTTGTTCTCGATCCTTAGGTAGAAACCAATGGATGTAAACATGTATTTGAAACATGTTATGATTGATGGTTACAAGTGTTTGCAAGTGATTGCTAGTGGTTTCTCATGGATGCATATACACACACATTAGGTTTTAGATCGGCTCAGTCACTTTCATGTTGCATATGCATATATGCACTTGTATATTAATGAAACTTGATGTGCTATCATGTGTATGTTGCATTTGTATGAATGATTGTGCACTCATGTAGAAAGTAACGATTAGGGATGACTGCATACATAATGGACTCATGACACTAACATAATTCGCATTAAGGAGGTCAACTGAATCAGTGGACCACCTAATCTTTTGCATTAGTATTGGGACATATACACACACTTTTGCATATGTTCATATGGAATTAGAGGTCTTTTAAGGACAATGGACGCTTGTGGAAGATTGATGAGTAGATTGATGATTGGATGATAGGATGTATTCTTCTTAACTTGAAGATTTCGGGGACGAAATCCTTTGAGGAGGGGGGAGAATGTAACACCCCGAATTTTCTGATAATACTAAAATTAACAAATTCAAGAACACTTAATTTTTAGAAGAAGAATTAAGTGAAATTGGTTGCGCTATTACGTTCGTCTCAAAATTTTGGTCAAGATAGACATTTGGTTTGCATAAAACGGATACCATATGAAGAAGTTATTATGCCTTCAAGTTTTTATGCGTATGAGAAAAAAAAAATAGATATATATAAAGTTAAATAAATAAATATGCAAAAAAGTTCCAAATAGAGAATCGGGAGGGGGAATAACCGAACCGGCCCATTTTTGAGGTCGACCCGACCATGCTGGGTCGACTAAGGGTTGATTCAGGGTATTTGGCTGTCAACCTGTTGGCCGATTCGCTCTAAGGCAGATGTGGCATCTGATTGGTTCTGATGGTACAGGGTTAATCTAATGGTCCTAAAACACTCTCTAAAATTATATAAGGACCTTAAACCTAAAACCTAATTCTATTATTTACTCTCATCTAAACTTAGCCGCCACTAAAACCTAAATCAAATTAAAAAAAAAATAGTTCTTCATCAACCTAGGGATTAATCGGTATCAAGTTCGAGTTCTTCAACAACTACAATCAATTCAATTATCTTTTCTAATCTTAACGTTGTAAGTGTAGTTATCTTTCAGATGTGAATAAATTAAAGACATGGTTTGTAATGAATTGTAAAATAGAATTGTATCAAGTTGTATGAGATGCTGATTTATGTTTATTCATGTCTATTCTATCATATATGCCTATGAACTATTGTGGTCTATCGAACCTATCATGTTATGTGGAAATTGGGAAATAAACCTATGATGTTGTATAGGAATTTGGGAATGAAATTATCATATGTAAGTTTGGTGATATTATGATACATACAAGTTTTAGGCTAAGTCATGTCGTTTATGCCTAATTGTTTAGATCCATTATGCATACATGTTTAGATCTACAACTTTATATGTTAGATCCTAGATCCATATGCCTTTATGCTAGATCTACGACCTTGTATGATTACATATGCAACTTTGTATGTTAGATCTATGTTAACTTGATTCAACCCCTATGCAAGTTCACCACTACATGCCAAGATTAATTTGTATAGTTTTATGTAAATTTATATGCTTGTGGTTCCTGTTGCATAGAGATAATTTATAAGTTCACCACAACATGCCATTTTTTGGATTGTATAGTTTATGTAAACTCATACGCTTGTGGTTCATGTTGCATAGATCAAATTTGCAAGTTCATAGTTACAAGTCTATTGTTCAATGCCAAATTCATGTGATATATGTGTGGTTAGATCCATACTTTTGTATAAAGTTGGAATGTTGCAAAGTTCTTCTTTTCCCCTTTTTGTTTTATAAGTTAGGCTAAAATATTGAGCCTAACATCCTATGTAATAATGTGAACGTACAACAGGGGTAACATTAAAGAAAACTTGAAATTACATGAAATTGGCATGTTTGGCATAATCTTGATAAATGACATAAAAATGGTATAATTTTTATACCTAAAAATTATGAAAATGATTTAGAGGGAAAGTGGGCCATGACAATAAATTGTTGACAAATTTACATATAAGCATAAAAGGATAAATATGTAAATTTAGGAAAGACGAATATGCCTAACCCGAGGTTAGACTGAGTTGTGGTGTAAAACTGTCCGGAACTAACCGGCACATCCTGTGACCACAACAATACTGTCTAATGTGGGTGGTTAGTGTATTGAGCCCAAAAAGGACCCGAGGTTAGACTGAGTTGTGGTGTAAAACTGCCCGGAACCGAACGACACATCTAGTGACCACAACAATACCTGTCTAATGTGAGTGGTTGGTGCTTTAATAAAGCTAAGTCAAGATTGGTATGACTAAGTCTAACCAATTCAACATGTTAACTAAACTGATGGGTGGCGTTAGGTAAATTTGGACACTTAACCAATTTAACATGTTGGCTAGAAAAACCTAGTAACAGGGACCCATTTCAGCAGTAACCCACATAGATGTATCGTGGTACCCTAAACTAGGCTTGGTGGGGCCCGATTACTAAGCTGAATTGTAAGCGGTCACAACGTCGGCGGGTGGTGCGTCAGTGTAGGTTCCGATAGAGTACGGGAATGCACGTACTCCGGAGTTGAAAAAGCAGGCACTGAGCATCAGTAGTCATACACTGTGCATCTTGAATCGTGTTGGGTTACCACCAAAGGATTTGATACACCCCATGGTGGGACCAACACAGGTATCTACAATCAAGCGGGGCCGAATGACACACGTGACAAATGTATGCGAGTAGAAGCCGATCGATAAAAAGGGAACATTTCACCATGTATATGGGGTGCCAGTTGGGACAAGTATAAATAGGTGCAGAGAAATAGACATAGGTGCGATGTATATTCGGTTTATCCTGCCTTGTATAGTTTTATGTTAGATTGTTATTCTGGTACTGTCCTATTTTTTGATTTATTCCTATCATGACATTTTCCTTATTCACTAAATTAAAAGTCACTAGACTTACTCAGACTTATGTATGACCCATTTTTATTTCGTCTTCTTTACTTCCGTTCACCCCCGCCCCCTTCAAGTTCTACAGGGAGGGAATACTCTAGCTTAGTCAGACTCTTTGCAAGCTTCAAGAAAGTAGATGTATGACTTGGACTCTCTTTCCTTGGCTATGGCTTTTGGACACATTCTACGGGGATTTATGCTGTTTTGTTTTAGTTCTATGTTTCTTTATGTTTTAATCAGGACAGAGATAAAGATGTAATGTTTTGGAGGTTATTTGGAGACAAATTGATGTAATGTTTTTGGTATTGAACCACGTATGAAATAAATGTTTTTTTCCACTGCTTATATATATCTGTCTTGCAAATTATCTTTGTCTTTTACCTATAACACTCCACCAAAGTTAAGGCATTCCCTTTGCGAGTGACCTTAATGGAGGTGGGGTGTTACAATATGTAACCTCTGAGCTCGTACGTATCAAAAAAGGGTGTTAAAAAAGAGAATAATTTCTCCACCACCAAACAGATATATATTTAATAGAGATCAATCAACACAGAATAAAATCCAAAGTCAAGCACACATCTATTTACAAGTCGTTCTGGGTCCGAACGAAACCGGAGGCACCTTATTCCTCGTCCCATATGTCCAATACAGGAGAGAGGTCATCGCATATCCGGTCGATCTCCAAGTACGTCTAGATGATCACCACTTATTACCTTTTCTTGGGTGTACTGCCCAATCAAGACATCATTAATCATCCAAACGATGTGAAGACTTACGATCTTCAACCACCATCTTCATCATCGAGTTATCGTCGAATTAGTTACTCAGAATGGGTATAAACCCAGCCTTTCTAAATAACTCGTGTATATTATAAACAAGTGATATAAACACACAACATACGACTCATTCCAATCCAGAATACTCCTTTATTCAAATATTTATTTCTTTAGGGGAAGGTACCCATTAATTTTATCAAAGATAAATTCTTTAAATTTATTCTTTAATCTTCCTTTGGATATCAATTCAAACCATGTTAGGGTTTTCCAAACTAGTCGAAATTAGCGAACTTTACCGAAGTGATCATTTGATTAATTTTCCAATCCCAAACTATTCATTTCATGGAGCAAAATTCGTAACACTCCATATCTAACACCTCGGTGTTATCGGTAATTAAATTACCATTTCACGTTCAAATCTAATTAAAGATTTAGCTATCGCTTGGAACAAATCTGGTGATACTCCATTCTCGATCATTCCCCGAATTTGATAATTTAAATTATCACATTCCAATCTAATTAAAGATTCATTAAAACTCCACTTAGTTTTAATCTTACCAAAAATCAATATTAATGATTATTCAACTTTAGGAAAATAAATCCCGTCTTTAACTGGGTTAAAGAACGAATGTCATTTAAAACACCATTCTCGATAAACCCAAAATCACATTCCATTAATTATGGAATCTTCATGGAAAAGCAAATCGATATATAATTGATATCAATTTCCGCATCCATCTAATAGTATAAATGGAATAATGGTAAAGCCTTTTAAATTCCTTATATATTAACAGTCTTCCACCATAGCTCATTTCAATTATTACCAAATCGAATTCCATTCCATTCCAGTTAAATATTAATTAACTGGAAAGCTTTCCTTTGGAAAATTTCAATTAAATCTTACTAAGCGATTTATAAACTCCAAATCGCATTTCAATGTTAATTGGGTTAAAGAACAAATGTTGTTAAAAACACAGTTCACAATAAACCCAATTCACATCCCATTTCAATTCCAATTTAATACTAATTAATTGGCAATTTTTCTCTAAAACTTAATTAAAATATTTATTCTTTTCACACGGGGTTTAAAAACAGTGTTACCATTCACGACGAACCCAAAATCCAATTCGATATCAAAACAAGGCTCTAAATAGAAATTATACCGACTTATATTCAATACCAAACTCTGAAATCAACAAATATCGTATTGGGAATAATGATATATATATCTTCCAAATTCCTCCATAATATCCATTTAATCATGGAATGCAATATTGAAATATTCCGAACATAATTTCGATTCAAATCCATTCAAATTCATATATTGGAAATTTCTGGTCATATTAAAAAACATTTCAATCCGATTTATTTATATAAAATATTGAATTATTGCTCTAGTTAATAACTAGTTCATTTGATAAAAGTATATTTTTATCTTCAAAAACAAGGAATTTTTCATCCAAATTCTTTCCAAATCATTTATTATGATTTTACACAAATTATTAATATTTTCAATAAATTTATTAAGGCCCTTTCAATCGATTTTCATAAACGGTCATCGAACTGCACTTACAACGACCTTTTCCAAATTTGATTTGGACATAATTCCAAATCCAACCATTAGATTTCAAATCTCTTATGTACGTTGGAAAGCTCTTTTAGATACGAACCTAATGGTTCCGATTTTAGGAGAGTCCGACGATCGTATCTCACGTAACGTCCATGCGAAGTCAATGGTCGAAATTCGCGAACGGTCGTGGCGCGGTGCATTTATTCAGGCCATTAAATATATATATTATGTATATTTCGTAGATTTCCATTTAAAATATATTTTATAAATCGTTTTAAATTCATTTTAAAAATGATTTCAACTTCATATTAAATTTTAAATCAAAATTGAATATTCCATATCACTAATATATAAATGATAATATTTTCAAAGTGTCAGATTACAAAATCTGTCCCTTTTCGATATTCATTTAAAGAATGAATAAAATCGATATAAATATCTTTCGCGTCAAAATGGCGCATATCTAATCAACATGGCTTCACACATTTCAATATTTTCGTGTCCATCCAAAATCAGACATCAAATTCCCATTTTAATTCTTCACTGAATATTAATTTAAAATATTCGTTATTCTAAAATATTTCGTTATTTTAATATATTCGTTCCTTCTGAATTGGAACCAGACACAATCAGTTACCATATAATTTATTTATGTGAATTTCATACAACACATGTATATAACAATAATGACAAAGAATTTACCATCATCCGGAGTGCACTACACAACTTCATAACCATTAAATATAAATCATTAATGCTTACAACAGCCTGTCAACCAATCGATTGACATACAACTAATTATTGGGACTAGTGTATCATATATATCATCTTAATACCCATGTGGGGTTTCAATCAACACATACATATTTTATTTGTGCTGTTGGGCGATGTGTAAGATATATCGTCCCAATCAACATCAGTCAAATGAGTGTACATAAACAAATCGTCTGATTTGTAAATGAATATTTATTTCAATACATCACTATTTTATATAGTTCATATACTCAATAAAAATGATATTTTTATTGTTCAAATATTTTATTCAACACAAGAATATTTTACTTTCCATTTCACATCACAATCACACTCAATTTCCCCAACACAATACAATCAAACAAGTCGTCCATGGTATGTGAACGACGGTGTCAGGAGCTACTAAGCCCGTTTGCGACCTAGTAAATGTTTAACTAGAAAATCAAGATTAAATTGAGAAGTTATCACATTGGGATCCACTCTGCCGTGCTTTTCTGAATATCTAAACAGTTTGGATTTGCCCGAAATTCAAACGCAATCTTTTTCACGCTGTTCATAGTAAAAATCACATTTTTAGTATGATGTTTATATTAAAAATTTGATTTTTATAACGCTACAATAAGTATATATATAAATTGAATTTTTATACCATAACCATATGCATAAAAATCATATTTTTATAGCGATGTTTACATATAAAAGATCACATTTTTAATATAAAACCATTTCATTAAAAAACATATCTTTATAACGCTACTACATACATAAAAATCAAATCTTTTGTCGCTATTCGTATAATAAAAATCCCATTTATATCATGTTAATCGTATAATAAAAATCCTATTTTTATCATGTTAATCGCATAATAAAAATTCGATTTTTATCATGTTAATCATATAATAAAATTCCTATTTTTATCACGTTAATCATATAATAAAATTCCTATTTTTATCATGTTAATCGTAAAATAAAAATCCTATTGTTATCATTAAAAATCACAAAAACTCAATGTTTTTGGTCGGAGGAGGCTCCACGGCTGAAGGAGGAGCGGTGCGAGGGTGCTGAGGGGGTGGTGGCCTGACTGGTAGTCGGCGGAGGAGAATCATGGGCGGCGGTTAGGTTTTAACGAGGACGCTGTTTTAGGGCTTTGGAGGGGAGAGTGAGAGAGGGGAGGAGTAGGGGTTCGCCGGACTGGGGTGGGTGCGGCGGCGCCTCCGGCGGCCTGGGGAGTGGCGGCGGCTACACTAAAAGGGCTCCGTCTGTTTTTTTTTGTTTTGTGTTGTGAAGAAAGGTGGAGAGATAGTGGGGGTTGACTTCCATATAATAATACTACCTCCGATTCTAAATATTAGATGTTTTACTTGTTTGCACATGAATTAAGGAATCAATTAATGGTGCTTGAATTCATACTCAAAATAAGTTTCTCTCTTAAATTAGCTTCTTTTTGTATGCTTGTATTGGTTGAAACATGATTAAATGCACAAAAAGTCACATCATTTATTATGAGTAACGGATAAAGAGGGCATTAAAACAATAAACATATTATATTTTAAAACAAACCAAACATCTTAAAACATCTTATATTTAGAAACAAAGGGAGTATATATTTATTTACTTTAATTTTAGTTCGTATAAGTTACTTTTCTTTTCGAGCTTCAATTCAGGCCCAATGACTGTCGCCACCAGCTAATTAACCCAATCCCGGACACAATGGGATAGGTCCAATATGCCAATCCGACTGTTTCGATTAGTTTCCTTTAAAATTAAAATATAAATTAATATAGTAGTTAATATTCATTTTAACGTTCATTTTAATTTACTGGGGCCACATACTGAGTCCAGAAATTTCAAAAAATAAATCTAGCTATGTTTTGATGATACTGTCCTAACAAAACTAATTTCATCAAATTTGGAGACCTTTTGAAAAACGATCATTTTTCGGTCTATTAAGTTCAAACTGAAATTACCAAACACGTTTAAATTCAGCATGCTCGAATATTAATTCCAAAAATTATGAAAATTGAAATCTAGCAATAATTTGACATTCTAGATCCAACAAAAGTAGTTTCCTCGAAAATGGAGGTCGTTTGCTAAATGGTTATTTTTAAGGGCCATATATATATATATATATATATATATATATATATATATATATATATATATATATATATATAGAAAATGGGTAATTTTTAATACAGGCTTCTCAGTCCAAAATGATAATGGCTTCAACAGCCTTTACAACGCACACTTGTCCATCCAAGGCGCAAGCCCAACGCACAGCAAGAAGTCCAATACGCATAAAAATACAAATCCACCTTTCCACTACCGCTTCAAAAGATATTCTCTCGAAAGTTCAGTGAATTAATTTTAAACCTAAAAAGTAAATCATGGAGGCCAATAATAACTACCCGCGAATCGGCTTCATCCCTCTCCGTCCACCAGATCCTCTTCTTGCAACCCCGCTGCTTCTAATCCCTGGCTATTAGTAAGTTCCCTTGCCCGAATTCTCTTTGCCGTAATCTTCACGTCCACCCAGTTTAGGTAGCTTACCTTATTTGGGTTTTGTGTTGCCTGTCTGAATATTCTGGCGTTCCTCTACCTCCAAATCGACCATACAGAGTTGGTGACGGCGATCTTGTAGAGTTTGGCTTTATAGTTTACCAGTTGCCTGCTGATCTTCAGGTACTCTATGCGTGAATTAAGGTTGTAACTTCCATTATTTATGCTTAGTTTTCTCATGCAACTACCCCAGATCTTCTTTGAGAATTCGCATTCAAAAAACAAATGTTGATGCGTTTCTTCTTCTTTACTACATAATACACACAGATTTTTCTGTATTATCCCCCATGCAAAAAGCCTATCTTTCATTGGCAAACGTTGTTGTATCGCTTTATAAGTAGTAGCCGCCATCTTAGGACAGTTAACTCTATCCCATATGAAATCGTGCCAATGCTTTGTTTGATGTTTGACTCTTACAACTTCCCATGCTGAGCGAGTAGTGAACTCTTTGTCCTTTTTCCACGCCCAAATATCCTCCTCCCTTCAAGAATACAACGGCATATACTGAATTTTTTCCTTAGTTTCTATGCTACACGGCAATCTATTGCAACACTAGCTGTTATCGTTAATTATCTCTTCTACTGCTTTATTTGAGCATCCATAAGTTGTGAAAGTATCCCATCCCAGTAATTCTATCAGAGACTTTCCATCTATCCATTGATCCTTCCAAAAATTTGTCTCCTTCCCTTTAGAAATCTCTTTAACAGAGTTTTTGGCCAGCTTGTCTCTGATTTGAAGAATTGCCTTCCATGTGGGTGAAGCATTGTTATCATTGGCTAATTGCTAGAAATTAGCCTACATATATCTACTTCTCATTCACTTGGCCCACAGACCACTTGAATTTATTATTTTCCATCCCTGTTTCAATGTAAAAGCATCTCTCATTTCTCGTAGATTTCGCAAATCAACTCTTCCTTCCACTTTAGTTCTGCATAAATCTGCATATTTAATGTTATGCATACTCCGTTTCCAGATGAATTCTGCACATACTTTTTCAATTTTATCAGTGGATGCATCAGGTAGTTGGAAGGTTTGGAGCCAAAAATTAACTTTAGATTGAATGACTGTGTGTACTAGCTGCACTCTCCCCGCAAATGATAACAAATTTGAGCTCCATCCCTGCAATCTGTCCCTTATCTTCGTAATGAGCTCAGCACATTCAGCATCAGTGATTTTGTTAGACGATAAGGGCACCCCTTAGTACTTCACTGGTAAATGACCTTCCTGCACTTTAAGAATATCAATTACTAATCATAAGTAGCTGAGATTTCTTTTTTGAAACAAGCAATTTCCATTTGAAGGGAGAAAAATTCCATTGCAATTGCAAATAGATAAGGAGAGAGAGGGTCCCCTTGCCTAATTCCACGATTACTACTTATGTGCCCTTTAGGATTGCCGTTAATCAAGATAGAGTAAGTAGGGGAATTGATGCACTCCTCAACGAGATTCGTAATTATATTGGGGAAACCCATGCATTGCAACATATGAATGATAAATTTGCGATTGATTTTGTCACAGCTTTGTGAAGATCCACTTTCAGACATAGTTTATCTGCCCCTTGCTTGTTAAAATTTATGACTAATTCATGCGCCAATAACGAATTTTATGATATACTTCTGCCTTTATTAAACGCTCTTTGTCATTCAGCAATGAAATTTGGCAAAATAAGATTAATTCTGTTGCATATCACTTTGGAAAGAATCTTATACACCACATTAGAGTGCGAAGTTATCACATTGGGATCCACTCTGCCGTGCTTTTCTGAATATCTAAACAGTTTGGATTTGCCCGAAATTCAAACACAATCTTTTTCACACATTCATAGTAAAAATCACATTTTTATTATGATGTTTATATTGAAAATTGCATATTTATAACGCTACAATATATATATATATATATTGAATTTTTATACCATAACCGTATGCATAAAAATCATATTTTTAAAGTGATGTTTACATATAAAAGATCACATTTTTAATATAAAACCATTTCTGTAAAATTCATATCTTTATAACACTACTACATATATAAAAATCAAATCTTTTGTCGCTACTGATATAATAAAAATCCCATTTATATCATGTTGATCGTATAATAAAAATCCTATTTTTATCATGTTAGTCGTATAATAAAAATCCTATTTTTATCATGTTAATCGCATAATAAAAATTCGATTTTTATCATGTTAATCATATAATAAAATTCCTATTTTTATCATGTTAATCATATAATAAAATTCCATGGCTGCAGGAGGAGCAGTGCCGGGGTGCTGAGGGGGTGGTAGCCTGACTGGTGGTCGACGGAGGTGAATCAGGGGCAGCGATTAGGGTTTTAACGGGGGCGCTGTTTTAGGGCTTTGGAGGGGAGATTGAGAGAGAGGACGCGATGGGGAGGAGAAGGAGGGGTTCCCGGACTGGGTTGGGTGCGGCGGTGCCTCCGACGGCCTGGGGAGCGACGGCGGCTACGCTAAAAGGGTTCCGTCAGTTTTTTTGTTTCTTTTTGTGAAAAAGTGTGGAGAGATAGTGGGGGTTAACTTCCATATAATAATACTACCTCCGATTCTAAATTTAAGAGGTTTTACTTGTTTGCACATGAATTAAGGAATCTATTAATGGTGCTTGAATTCATACTCAAAATAAGTTTCTCTCTTAAATTAACTTCTTTTCATATGCATGTATTGGTTGAAACATGATTAAATGCATAAAAAGTCACATTATTTATTATGAATAACAGATAAAGAGGGCATTAAAACAATAAACATATTATATTTTAAAACAAACCAAACTTCTTAAAACATCTTATATTTCGAAACGAAGGGAGTATATATTTATTTAATTTAATTTTAGTTCCTAAAAGTTACTTTTCTTTTCGAGCTCCAAATCAGGCCCAATGACTGTCGCCATTAGCTAATTTCCCCCATCCCGGACACAATGGGATATGTCTAGTAAGCCAATCCGACTGTTTCGATCAGTTTCCATTAAAATTAAAATATAATTTAATATAATAGTCAATATTCGTTTTAACATACATTTTAATTTACTGGGCCACATACTGACTCCAGAAATTTCATAAAAATAAATCTAGCTATGTTTTGACGATACGGTCCTAACAAAACTAATTTCATCAAATTTGGAGACCTTTTGAAAAACGATCATTTTTCAGTCAATTAAATTCAAACTGACATTACCAAACACGTTTAAATTCACCACGTTCGCATATTAATTCCAAAAATTATGAAAATTGGAATCTAGCAATAATTTGACATTCTAGATCCAACAAAAGTTGTTTCCTCGAAAATGGAGGTCGTTTTCTAAATGGTTATTTTTAAGGGCCATATATATACATATACATGTGTGTGTGTGTGTATACACATATATTTATATATATTTATAAAATGGGTAATTTTTATTACAGGCTTCTCAGCCCAAAACGATAATGGCTTCAACAGCCTTTACAACGCACACTTGTCCATCCAAGGCCCAAGCCCAACGCACAGGAAGAAGTCCAATATGCATAAAAATACAAATCCACCTTTCCACTGCCACTTCAAAAGATATTCTCTCGAAAGTTCAGTGAATTACTATTAAACCTAAAAAGCAAATCATGGCAGCCGATAATTACTACCCGCGAATCGGCTTCCTCCCTCTCCATCCTTCAGATCCTCTTCTTGCAACCCCGCTGCTTCTAATCCCTGGCTATCAGTAAGTTCTCTTGCCCGAGTTCACTTTGTCGAAATATTCACGTCCACCCAGTTTAGGTAGCTAACCTTATTTGGGTTTTGGGTTGTCTGTCTGAATATTCTGGCATTCCTCTCCCTCCAAATCGACCATACAGAGTTGGTGACAGCGATCTTGTAGAGTTTGGCTTTGTAGTTTACCAGTTTCCTGCTGATTTTCAGGTACTCTATGCATGAATTAAGGTTGTAACTTCCATTATTTATTCTTAGTTTTCTCATGCAGTTACCCCAGATCTTCTTCGAGAATTCGCATTCGAAAAACAAATGTTGATGTGTTTCTTCTTCTTTACTACATAGTACACACAGATTTTTCTGTATTATCCCCCATGCAAAAAGCCTATCATTCGTTGGAAAATGTTGTTGTATCGCTATAATTAGTAGCCGCCATCTTAGGACAGTTAACTCTATCCCATATGAAATCGTGCCAGTGCTTTATTTGATGTTTGACTCTTATAGTTTCCCATGCTGAGCGAGTAGTGAACTCTTTGTTTTGTTTCCACGCCCAAATATCCTCCCTTCTAGAATACAGCGGCATATACTGAATTTTTTCCTTAATTTCTGCGCTACATGGCAACCTGTTGCAACACCAGCTGTTATCGTTAATTATCTCTTCCACTGCTTTATTTGAGCATCCATAAGCTGAGAAAGTATCCCAGTCCAGTAATTCTATCAGAGACTTTCCATCTATCCATGGATCCTTCAATAAATTTGTCTCCTTCCCTTTAGCAATCTTTTTTGCTGATTTTTTGGCCGGCTTGTCCCTGATTTGAAGAATTGCCTTCCATGTGGGTGAAGCATTGTTATCAGCGGCTAATTGGCCGAAATTAGCCTACATATATCTACTTCTCAACCACTTGGCCAACAGCCCACTTGAATTTATTATTTCCATCCCTGTTTCAATGTAAAAGCATCTCTCATTTCTCGGAGATTTCGCAAACCAACTCCTCCTTCCTCTTTAGTTCTGCATAAGTCTGCATATTTAATGTTATGCATACTCCCTTTCCAAATGAATTCTGCACATACTTTTTCAATTTTATCAATGGAAACATCAGGTATTTGAAAGGTTTGGAGCCAAAAATTAACTTTAGATTGAATGACTGTGTATACTAGCTCCACTATCCCCGCAAATGATAACAAATTTGAACTTTAGCCCTGCAATCTGTCCCTTATCTTCGTAATGAGCTCTGCACATTCAGCATAAGTGATTTTGTTAGATGATATGGGCACCCCTGGGTAATTCATTGGAAAATGACCTTCTTGCAGTTTAAGAACATCAAGTACTTCATTTTTCTGCTTTTTGAACATGTTGAAATAGCATTTCGTTTTGAGTTCATTTACTTTTAGACCAGTGTTCCTCTCCAATTCCCTAAATATTCTTTTGATAGTGTTGGCTGCCTCTGTATTTGATTTGATGCAGATTATCAGCATCTGCATAGGGTAGATGGCTGAGCTGGGGCTGAAAATCGTAAATAGTTGAGATTTCTTTTTTGAAACAAGCAATTTCCATTTGAAGAGAGAAAAATTCCATTGCAATTGCATATAGATAAGGAGAGGGAGGGTCCCCTTGCCTAATTCCACGATTACTACTTATGTGCCCTTTAGGAATGCCATTAATCAAGATAGAGTAAGTACGGGAATTGATGCACTCTTCAATGAGATTCATAATTATATTGGGGAAACCCATGCATTGCAACAAATGAGTGATAAATTTGCGATTGATTTTGTCATACGCTTTGTGAAGATCCACTTTCAGACATAGTTTATCTGCCCCTTGCTTGTTAAAATTTCTGACTAATTCATGCGCCAGTAGCGAATTTTCTGACATACTTCTGCCTTTAATAAACGCACTTTGTCATTCAGCAATGAAATCTGGCAAAATAAGATTAATTCTGTTGCATATCACTTTGGAAAGAATCTTATACACCAAATTACAGCACGCAATAGGCCTGTAATCTTCAATTCTCGATGGATTTTCTTTCTTTGGTATGAGACAAATGAATGTGTGGTTTATTTCTTTTAGACTTTTACCTGTTTTAAAAGCTTCCTGAATTGCACTAACTACAAAAGTTTTCAGGTATTCCCAATGTCTGCAGAAGAACAAGGAGCTCATACCATCAGGACCAGGGCTAGCAACCCCATGAATACTGTTCAAAGCTTTCCAAACTTGTTCAACAGTAATTGGACGCCTAAGTTTTCTCTTGCCAGCAACCGCCTCCGGCAGTTAATTCTGGGTAAGTCCACCTTTGTGTGTCCATTATATAGCTCAGAATAGTAATTTATTGATTCCTCATCAAACAGTTGATCATTAATATGAGGTTGCCCATCCTGTTCAAAACATGGCATGTTAGTCATAACATTTTTTCTAATGGACATTTTTGTATAAAAAAATTTAGTGCATTCGTCCTCTTTAGTGATCCATCTCTCCTTGGTCTTTTGTTTGAGTTCTGTAGCTTTGATTTTGAGTGCATCCTTTAATTGCTATTGCGACTTATAGTATGTACTCCAACAATCAGCTTCTTCATTATCCTCATCAAGTTTAGTTAGCATCTCTTCACACTGGTTTTACAGTACAGTTATGTTGTCATGCTCTTTTGGTCAAATGTAATTCCACTCCTTTAATCTTAATTTGACTGTTTTAATAATATGTACAAGTTTAAAGAAACATGATCCTTCCACCAAAGGAATCTCATTGATTAGGACTGCATCTTCATATCCAACCACCCGAGGCCAAGCATTATTGTACCGAAATGGTTTACCTTTAGCAGTTTCCTTCTTTTCAGTCAACATGATATGAAGTGGGCTGTGGTGACTAGTTGAGTTAGGCAGTATTATAACCTTTATCTCTGCAAACATGTTGATACAGTCTACATTCACTAGTACTCTATCCTGTTTGCAAGATATTTTCTTACACTCCCCGCTTCTCCATGTGTATTTCAGGCCTTTGTGGACAGGTTCAACAACCCTGTTGCAGCCACACAAGCATTAAATTATTCGAGTTGGGAGACTCCCAACATACGACCTCCTTTCTTTTCGTGACTTTTGAGTACAACATTATAGTCCCCCATTACCAGCCAAGTCGTATTCACATATTTCATTATGCCTTTGAGCTTTCCCCATAGAAGAGATCTCTGCAAGGCTAAATTGCTCGTGTACACTGCAGTGACCATAATCACAAGCCCCCCAGTGTTGTGTGCTTTGATTGTGATTTGCTGCTCATCTCTATCTACAGCTTGAGCTGTCCATACATGTTTATTCCATATAAGCATAATTCTTCCTTTCTCACCCATGTCATTGTTGTTTAGCGATAACCATTCTTCAACCATGGTCAACTCAAAATACTTGAGATTTGCATCACTGAATTTATTTTCCAAAATGATCAAAATAGAAGGAGATAAGTTCCTCTAAGATAATAGAGGTCTAATTTGTGACCATTGCCAACGGGACTCCCACTAGGCTAGCAAATTTGCTAATGCCTCGAGCATTCCAAAGTGATAGATCTAGGTTAATCATTTTAATCCACACAGGACGAGATTCTAGCATGTCTCTTCCTAACCTTAGATTAGGCTCCCACTTTTCGATAAACATTAGTTTACTATCCATAAACCATGGTCCTTTTCCAAGGACTTTGCTACAATCAGCCTCATGTTCAAATTTTATAAGATAAATCCATTTTCACGAGCATAAATATCCCATTTACCCTTAGGTTGCCATTCTCGTCTAACAAAAGCATTAAGGTGAACATAATAAGGTCTCTTACCCACTAGGTAAACATAAATTGCATTACCCCACAAAGACTCTGCCTGTTTAAATACTTCCTCGTCCTTCATCGCAAATTCCCCCAAATCATCCATCGTTGCTTCAAATGTGTCCACTCCCACATTAATGACAGTATTACCTGCCAGCGCATCAGCCCAGGAACGGGAACCACTTGTATTGAAGTTATTTGACCAAGCGTTAGGGCGAGATTTGCGATTTTGGGTAGATGATTGATTCAATCGGTTGCCTGTTGTCATATAGGCAGTTCCAGGCACTTCCTTTCCTCTTTTTTCCCTAACCTTTAACCATTCAGCATCTTCATTGGGACTAGGGTTCAGATCCCCATTCGAGGTAGCAACCCCCATTATATATATATATATATATTAAATTATATATAAATTCTACAGCGACTTTTCCGAATTTTAAACTTGATATAAATTTCAACTTATAAAATGAAATCTCAGTTTCTTACATCTGTTAGAAAGATATTGTTAATTAGATTCAAATATTTTTTGTTTCATCCAAGTCAGACTTATATTGAATTCTTTATATTAAATTGAAATTTAAAATCATAATTTCAAACTACTGGCTCGTTTTACAATTAAAATAAATTTATACGTTTTAACTTCAATTTAAATAAATTTTATTTGTTATAATTTAAAATAAATCATTTTAAATATTCAAAATCGAATAAAATCGCTGAAATAAATTTTTTAATTTGGTTCTTAAAATCCGGTTTATTATAATCTCCCCCACATATAATCTTTTCGTCCTCGAAAAGGAACGAAGCTGAAAGTTATTTAACTAATCAACTCAACTTTCATTCCGGCGTTCATTCTTCAACTTATCAATTTCTAAGAATTTTCTAATTTTTCAAAAATTTGGCTAACACCCAAAATTTTTGAAATATTTCGCCATAACCTCCTTTGTACGGGGAGACTTTTAAAATCACAACTAGCCACGCAGGGCCCACATCAATCCAAAAGAAAAAGAGAAAGCCAAGCGGCTTGCCAAGCGGCTTGCCAATCGGCTCATAAAATCATCCAAATTGAAGAAAATATTAAACTTGTACATATTTGTCGGGCATATAATTTTATTCTTCTTCTCTAGCCTTTTGCTATGACTTGTCTAACATATATGCATTTACATGTATGCAATTTCCAAACAATTTTTACTTCAGTTCAACATTTGATTAAAATTGGCATAATTTACCTTTCATTCATGCATTGGTTTTATTAGTTAACAAATAATCATATAACACACCCAGCAATCAATTAGTTGAGTAGCTTTTCAAACATATAATATTCTATATATACATAAAAATCAAATTTGTGTGTCAAATAACAACAGTAAATCCTATCTAGTTTTGGTTCTCACACCAGTCAATTGGAAATATATAGACATCCCACTTTCGAAACTCGAAATAAGTATTGATGATAGAGCTCCATCATCCAAATCATCTCTAAGCGACTAGAGTGTGATTCTATATATATCCAGTATATTAAAATTTCGAATATACGTTTGCAAGGCGTAAATGCAAATTCTTTTAATACCCGATTATCCAAAATCAATTTAAATATAATATTCAAATACGTATCATAATGTTTAAATTTTCAAAACAAAATTTGTTTTCATTTTTATTTTAAAAATAATACTCTTCGAACTCATTCTAGCCTACTGATCCCAACTCTAACGAGTCATTCTCATTGGATATTACTAATCCAATCTCTGAAGAAGTCTTTCATTTGGTTCTAACGTGCTTAGTCTTCCGAGCTTTGTAAACCAAAGATCTGATACCAACTGAAACGACCCAAACTCGCCCTTCCGGGAAAGCCCAAATTAAGTTGAGATCACGAAATATCAGAACACAAACAGAAGAACAATTATTGCTTAATATTACAATTACATCAGAGACATGGATATAACAAAGGATGAATAAATAATATATTATTGATAAATATAAGAGATTATAATTACAAAGCAGCGGAAAAACAATACATAACACAACTGAAAGAAATACACGGATACAGAGCTTCCAGTTGTAAGCCAGGATCATGTGAACATAATTTCTACAAAAACCCAACTACTAGCTACCCGTATGGAAAATAGAGGCACATAGAGTTTAGGTTAAAACAATAAACTCTAGGTCAGTCGTGTGACTAGTGTGAGAACTAAAACAGTTATTAAATCTTTTCTTTAAAGAGAGTAAATCAAAGGACCCTGCCGTATAACATGGAATGGGTTTCCTCCCAAGAATACCAGTGCATAGGATAAGCAATGCAATGCTTTTTGGAAAAATGAAGCTATTATAAGACTCAGGTCCCATCACACAATGCAAAGCAAGCCAGAGGATGCAGTTTTACCTTATAGTAGCCAAAAAATGCTTAATACATATAAAGAAATATCATTTGATATTATTACTAGTGCATATATGTTTCATAAGCAATTTCAATTATAATGTATCAATCCTAGACGACATGAGAGTCCCATGCCCCTATGCCGCCATATATAAGTTGAAATCAAATCCGTAGTTTCATATTGGAAATTGGATTCCATCTGGAGTCGAGGCCAGGGATAGCTACTCACCGCTTCGAGACAATCTAGCAAATGTCTCAGGATTCCCTGCAGAGAACCTTGGATCATCAGGTCCGGTCTTTCCTTACGTTTGAGGATTGGTTATTCATGAACACACATTTCCCGATCCTATCGAACTTATCCATCGGCTCTGTAGAGACCGATATATCTGATGCGCCTCGCAATCCAACAACCATATAGGTAAAAATATATAAATGTATGGGCTCTGTACCATGACACCACTCATAGCTAGAAAGAAGCGTCGTGCACTCCTTGCAGTCATGATCCTGTTTTTAACTCATACCGAGATGTGAGGCTCGCGAATTAACGCAATACACAAAGCTATGCCCTTTAAGGCCGTGATTTGATAATCAACTACAATACTCTACTTTTCAAAAAAATCCTTGATAATGTGCATCTCAGCATGTCACATAGGCAATTCAATCCATGCAACTGATGTCTACCGATATATAACCTCTAAGCTCATACGTCTTAGAGAAGGGTGTTAAGCAAGAGAATAAATTCTCCACCACCAAACAGCTATATATTTGATATAGATCAATCAACACAGAATAAAATCCAATGTTAGACACACATCCATTTACAAGTTCGTTCTGGGTCTGAACGAAACCGGAGGCACCTTATTCCTCGTCCTATATATCGAATACTTGAGGGAGGTCCTTGCATATCCGGTCAATCTCCAAGTACGTCTGGACGATCACCACTTATTACCTTGTCTTGGGTGTATTGCCCAATCAAGACATCAGTAATCATCCAAACGATGTAAAGACCTACGGTCTTCAACCACCATCTTCATCGTCGACTTATCGTCAAATCAGTTACTCAGAATGGGTATAAACCCGGTCTTTCCGAATAACTCGCATATATTATATACAAGTGATATAAACACACAACATATACCTCATTCCAATCCAGAATATTCATTTACTCAAATATTCATATCATTATGCGAAGCTTCCCATTAATTTTATCAAAGATAAATTATTTTAATTTATTCTTTAATCTTCCTTTGGATATCAATTCAAACCATATTAAGGTTTTCCAAACTAGTCGGGATTAGCGAACTATACCGATGTAAACATTTGTTTAATTTCCCAGTCCCAACCTATTCATCACATGTAGCAAAACTGGTAATACTCCATATCTAGCACCTCAGTGTTGTCGGTAATTTAATTACCATTTCACGTTCAAATCTAATTAAAGATTTAACTATCGCTTTGAGCAAAACTGGTGATACTCCATTCACGATCATTTCCCGAATTTGATCATTTAAATTATCACATTCCAATCTAATTAAAGATTCGTTAAAACTCCACTTAGTTTTAATCTTCCTCAAAAGTCAGTGTTAATGATTATTCAACTTTTGGAAAATAAATCCTATCTTTAACTGGGTTAAAGAACGAATGTCATTTAAAGCAACATTCATGATAAACCCAAAATCACATTCCATTAATTATTGAATCTCCACGTAAAAGCAAATCAATTTATAATCAGTATCAATTTCCGCATCCGACTAATAATATAAATGGAATAACGGCAAAGCCTTTTAAATTCCAAATATATATATATATATATACTAACAGTCTTCCTCCACAGAAGCTCATTTTGATTTTTACCAAATCGAATACCATTCCATTCCAATTAAATAATAATTAATTGGAAATTTTCTTTGGAAAATTTCCATTAAATCTTAGTAAAAAAATTTATAAACTCCAAATCGCATTTCACTGTTAATTGGGTTAAAGAACCAATATTGTCAAAAACACAGTTCACAATAAACAAAATTCACATCCCATTTCGATTCCAATTAAATGTGAATTAATTGGTAATTCTTCTCCAGATCTTAATTAAAAGATTTATTCTTTTCACATGGGGTTAAAGAACAGTGATAATAAAGACACCATTCACGAAAAGCCCAAAATCCAATTCGATATCAAATACAAGGCTCTAAATAGAAATTATATCTGCTTATATTCAATATCAAATTCTGAAATCAACAATTATCGTATTGGGAATAACGATATATATCTTCCAAACTCCTCCACAATATTTTTTTAATCACGGAATTCAATATAGAAATTTTCCGAAGATAATTTCGATTCAAATCCATTCTAATGTATATATTTGAAATTTCTAGTTATATCAAAACCATTTCAATCCAATTTATTTATTTATAATATTGGATTATTGTTCTAGTTAATAACTAGATCATTTGATAAAAGTATATTTTTATCTTTACAAATAAGTAATTTTTCATCCAAATCATTTATTATGATTTTTCATAAATTATTAATATTCTTAATAATTTTATTAAGGACCTTTCAGTCGATTTCCATAAACGGCCATCGAACTGCACTTACATCGACCTTTTCCAAATTTGATTTGGACATAATTCCCAATCGAAACGTTAGATTTCAAATCTTTTATGTTCGTTAGAAAGCTCTTTCCATTACGAACCCAACGATTTCGGTTTTAGGAGAATCTGATTGTTGGATCTTCCATAATGTCCATGCGAAGTCAATAGCCGAAATTCGTGAATGGTCATGGCGCAGCGCATTCTATTCAGGCCATTAAATATATAATATATATTATATATATTTCATCGATTTCCATTTAAAACATATTTAATAAATCATTTTAATTTCGTTTTAAAAATGATTTCAACTTCATATTCAATTTTAAATCAAAATTGAATATTCCATATCACTAATATATAAATGATAATATTTTCAAAATGTCAGATTTTGAAATCATTTTCTTTACGATATTCATTTTAAAAATGTATAAAATCGATACAAATATCTTTCACGTCAAAATGGCGAAATTCTAATCAACACAGCTTCACACATTTCAATATTTTCGTTTCCATCCAAAATCGGACATCAAATCCTCATTTTAATTCTTTAATGATAATTATTCTTAAATATTCGTTATTTTAAAATATTTCGTTATTTTAAAATATTCGTTCCTTCTGAATTGGAATCAGACATAGTCAATTACCATATAATGTATTTATATGGATTTCAAATGACACATGTATATAACAATAATGACAAACAGTCAACCATCATCCAGCGTGCATTAGACAACTGCATAAGCATTAAATGTAAATAATTAACGCTTACACATTCTGTCAAACAATCGATTGACATACAACTAATTATTGGGACTAGTGTATGTCATATATCATCCCAATACCCATGTGGTGTGTAACACCCCGTGTATTCTATAACTGTGAAATTAACAAATTAAAGTATAATTAATTTGAAATCAAAGAACTAAGGGAAACGGGATACGCCATTGCGTTCGTCTCGGAAAAATACGCGAAATAGAGTCCGAGTTTTCGAAAAACGGAGTCCGTATGAAGAAGATATGGCCTTCGGAAGTTTCTGAATTAAGTTTAAAATTCAAACAGAATAAAATAGCTCAGAAAATCAAGTTTAAATTCCGAAATGGGGCCCAATGGGCCAGGGCGGAAGAACACCCGCCTAGGACACCCAGGTCGACTGGGCTGTCGACCTGGTCTAGCCAGGTCGACAGGGATGTCGACAGGGCTGTCGACAGGGCTGTCGACCTGGTCCAGACCCAGGTCGAACCCAGTCCACCCTGGCTGGCCTATTCTATGTTGGTCGAATTTCTGTGGTCTTCTTTGTCATTAGGGCTAGGTGGCAGGCTCTAATTGGTCCCTCTTGCGAATGAATGGCTACGATCAATCCAAGCAACATCGATGGTCCTAATCAGTTCATAAACTCTATAAAAATGACCCTAGACTCTACCTAGGTTTTCTACACAATTCTCTAGCCTCCATTGCTCTCTTCTTCTAATT
The DNA here is from genome assembly GCA_030737875.1 of Allium sativum. Lineage (NCBI taxonomy): Eukaryota > Viridiplantae > Streptophyta > Magnoliopsida > Asparagales > Amaryllidaceae > Allium > Allium sativum. The sequence continues at coordinate 190,425,734 of CM060915.1, read as the reverse complement.
AAAAATAAAAATGGCGTCTCTGCTCTGCTGGAATTAAAACTAGAAGATAATCAACATCAGCCTAAGCAACTCAATTCAAACTAGAGATTAAAGTTTCTGCAAAGATTCTACAACAAGTTAAAGTTCTTTCTTTAATCCAATCAAGGCAAGTACAGTTATTTTCCGCTATAAACGTTAATAATAATTTTGATATGTTTTTGATTCTGAATCTGAGATTGTATATATATTCTCTTCTGTCAGATCTGTTCTTCTGTATCCCTTTTCTTCTTTTCTGTTTTTATAGCCAGGCTACCACGAGCCTGTGCCTAATCTCATAAGAGATGAACGTATGAACGCAAATTTTGGGATGAATGATGCGAAATTTGACAAGACTAAATTGAATGTATGACTTTAGGTCTGAGGCATAAAATATATTGGACATATGCATAAATTTGACTATGAACATATAATTTATGCATGTTGTATGCATAGCTATGTTATAATTTAGAACTGTATTTAATGAGCATATGTTGTAAACATAGATTTGGATCTATGCATATTCTATGATAGAAGAAAAGAGGAACCATTGTAAGATTACATATGATTTGAGACTTTGGACAAAATGCATATAAAAAGTCAAGATCTGATTTTTAGAAGATATGATTTAAAGATTTAGATTTTTTGGGTATAGTTTGCATAATGATTCATGACTTAAAAAGAAGAAGATATGGAAGCTTAGGTGTAAAAGATTTGCATTAATTAGGATATCTATTATTGAGATTACACCTAAATAGGGATTTTTGGATATATGGCATGCATTGGAATTAATGGTTATATTTGGTATAATTTATATGTGAATCTGCTGTAAAATGCTAGTTTAACAAAAATTGGAACATATGCCATAGGGTAAATTATGTCCATATTCTGCGCTATGTAAATGTATGCAAACATGGAAGTATATGATCATATTGTGAATCATGACATTATTTAGGCATATGAACTTAGGCCTAATTTATGTTTAGGCAAGGCATGTAAATAGAACCTTTAGAAATATTAAATTTGCTAAATCTGCTAATTTGCCAAGTTGCCTAAACTGCTAGTTTTGTTATATTGCCTAGACTGCTAATTAGATTGAAATGCCTAATCTGTTAAAATTTATCAGTTGAAATGCCTAACCTGTTATATGCCAAAATCTGCTAAGTTGCTAAATCTGTTAAATCCGTTATGTCATATAAAATCCGTTATCTGCTATGTTGATATAATCATCCTGTGATTGATATAATCTGAATTGGCATATATATTGGGCGTGCGCATAAACGGTAAATTATTAATTAATTGGCCGCAAAGATAAACATGGCTAACTCGAGGTTAGAAATGAGTTTGCGGCGTAAATCTGCCCGGAACCGCCCGGCACATCCAGTGGCCGCAAACAATAGGTTCTAATGTGAGAAGTTAGTCATAACATGCGTAAGACACGAGGTTAGGTCTGGCTTGTGGCAGAAGTCTGCCCGGAACCGCCCGGCATATCCAGCGGCCACAAGCTACCGACCTAATGTGAGAGGTCTGTGCATTAATAATTAATTAATGCAAAAATCTAAGATAAGAATGACGTCTAAAACGTATTGGGGAAAATAGGGTTAAACCAAAGGGATTAATAGATGTAGTAAAACCCGTCCATGAATCTGTAGGCCCAATACAAAGTTAGACAAATCTGAAAAATCTGTACATCTGACCTGTTAGTCTGAAAACTTGTTAACTTAATTTGTGAATTAGTAAATCTGAATTCTGTATGTCTGAACTTGTAAACAAGTTAATCTGAAATCTGTTAGTCTGGGGCACAAGGTTAGGAGGGGAATTACTTGTGTCATCTGTTGTTTGGGACCCATATTAGTCAGTAACCCTTTCTGGTATCAAAACTTTGACCCAACAGTAGGTAGGGTCCGGGCACGCTTACTGAACTAATTATAAGTGGTTCATCCTGATAATGGCGAGGGGTGTTGATGGTGCGTTCCAACAGGGTCATGTGCGTGCATGGACCCCGGTCTGCCTCTGAGGATGTAAGACGCCGTGACATCTGTAAATAGGTCTGTGCCAATTGGTTGTCACTTTAGGGAGTGATACACCCTACTGTGGGGCCGACACAGGATATTTATGTATTAGGGAGCCGATCGCTTGGGGTAGGGTTTTAGGGTACGCTTAGTTCTGTCTGTTTCTGTTGGTACCGTCTGTTTCTGTTGGGTGGTAACACCTGTCTGTTTCTGTGTGGTACCGTCTGTTCGGGTGGTAAAGGCCCATTACTAGTGTACACCTAATTCCAAATTCTGTTTCCATAGGGATAAATATGTTTCTTCTTCTGTCTGTTTCTGATCGGGTAGTAAAGGCCCATTATTAGCATTCTGTTTCTGTTAAAGTATTCTGTACCCGTTCCTGCTTCAATTTAGACATTAGGGTGACACCTAATTTTGCTATACTATTATTAGTGCAGAGAGGTGTAAAACAATAGTTTATATCATTCTGTTTTTCTGTTATATCTGCTACACCTGTTATAGTTATCTCACATCCAGTTTTATGTTCATATCATATTATTATTATCTGTTCATATGCTGAAAGTCACTGGACTTGCCAGACTTTTTGTCTGACCCTTGTTGTTTCGCCTCCTTTCTTCCGTTTCCCCCCCAGGTTATCCAAGGAGGGAAATACTTTAGCTTGATCCGGATTTCTCTTTGCTTGAAGTGCTTAAAGTATGGCTTGGCTCTGTATAGCTTCCGTTCCATGGGGATTATGATTTTAAACTATGCATTTTGAAGGCTTTTGTACAAGACTGATATTTTGTACTTGAATTCTGAAATTGAAAGGATGTAACCATATTAATTTCTGTTTCCGCTGTAATAAAGTTAAAATTTTTCAAGTACTGTTTTATCTGTCTTGTAAGTTTCTGTTCTGTTTACTAAAATGCTCCACCAAAGTTAAGGCATTCCCTTTGTGAGTGACCTTAACGGAGGTGGGGTGTTACACTTGGTATCAGAGCTGAAGGTTACCAGATTGGGTAAAGTTTTTGAAAACTGTTTTCAAAAAGGTTTTGAAAGGAAGTATTTTCAAAAATAAAGCTTATTTTGAAAAACATGATCCCCAAGAGCCATATATCTTTCTTTCAGTCCTTTTTGTATTGAACCTTTCCTTTTTCGTTCCAGCATGTCTGAAGCATCTGAGATACCAGAGGGTGTTCATGTACCCGGTTGGTTTCGTCAATATCTTGAGGCTAGGACCGCCGCTGCAGGTCCAGCAAATGATCCCCCTCCTCCACCCCCTCCTCGTGCAATTGCTTTCTCAAAGATCTGTAGAGATTTTAGGGCCATGGGTGGGAAGGATTTCAAAGGAACTGAATCATTCGTAGAAGCAAGGAATTGGCTCAAAGAAACTGAGGATCTATTCGTTATCTTCGAGGTGGACGATAGGAAGAAGGTACAGTTGGCAGTATGGCTGCTCAAAGACGAAGCTTCCTACTGGTGGGAAGTCACTAACGCCGAGAGGCCGGTTGAGACATGGATGGATTTCAGAACAAGGTTTGAGACAAAATTCCTCTCGCAAGCTGAACGAAGTTTACAATTGGAAAAGTTCTTGTCTCTTAAGCAAGGAAGTATGACGGTCAAGGAATACGTCAACCAGTTCAACCAACTAGCAAGATTCGGATTGGATTTAGTCAACACTCAGCATAAAAAGGCTCTCCGCTTTGTTAAAGGATTGAATGAGCCACTGCACAGCCTAGCCATGACCCATGTACCCATGGGAGCAACTTACGACAAATTGGTGGATATGGCACTACTGCACGAGGAAGACAAGGGCCCGAAAGAGACAAAGAAGGAAGAACCACAGAATAAGAGAGCGGGGCCCAAAAAGGAAACACAAAAGAAGGATGAGAAGCCTGAAGATAAGAAGGGGAAAAAGTGCTTTACTTGTGGGAGCTCAACTCATCTGAACAAGGATTGCAGAAAAAGGAAGGGCGCTTGCTTCAACTGTGGGGAGATGGGACACTTCACTAGGGACTGCCCGAAGAGACAAGGACAAGGAAGGCAGGCGAACACTCTTGAGGCTAGTGGCTAGGATAGAAATAGGAAAATTTTTATATTAGGTTTAATTTCTTTATCTGATTGTGACTTTTTCTGATTTTGGTATTTTGATTTTGTAATCGATACTCTGCACTTTAATGCTAGTATTATTTCTGAATTCCGCTATAGACTCAGACCCATAAGGGTTATGGATCATCTGTTTGAGACTGGGGTTTGAGGGATATCTGTGTTAGGCGTCAAGTATGACGCATATATTCTGAGTTTTCATAGGGTGTCAATTTGATATTGGTTTCGGTCTTTGGGGCCGATACTTAGGACCCATGTCTAATGGGAAACAAATTTTCGTTCTATCTGTACTCGCTTCCATCATTCGACTGTATCCTATCGATCGAATATTTGAAGTTTAGGTAGAAACTAATGGGTGTAAACATGTGTTTGAGATATGTTATGTTTGATGGTTGCAAGTGGATGCAAGTGGTTGCTAGTGGTTGCCCGTGGATGCATATACACACACTAGGCACTAGATCGGCTCGAAAACACTCTCATACTGCATATGGATGGGTGAGCATTTTTCAATTCTTGTGGATGCAAATTGGTTGATTCAGCACATGGATGTTGCATTTGAGTGAATGGTTGTGCATTCATATAGAAATAATATATATCATCAGAATTCTATTGCATACATGTTGGACTCATGGCACTGACATAATTCGCATTAAGGAGGTCAACTGAATCAGTAGACCGCCTGATCTTTGCATTAGATAAGGAACATATACACACACTTTTGCATATGTTCATACAACATTAGAGGTTTTCTAAGGACAATGGATGCTTGTGGATGATGGTTGAGTAGATGGGTGATTGGATGGTAGGACACATTCTTCTTAACTTGAAGATTTCGGGGACGAAATCCTTTTAAGTGGGGGAGAATGTAACACCCCGTGTATTCTATAACTGTGAAATTAACAAATTAAAGTATAATTAATTTTAAATCAAAGAACTAAGGGAAACGGGATACGCCATTGCGTTCGTCTCGGAAAAATACGCGAAATAGAGTCCGAGTTTTCGAAAAACGGAGTCCGTATGAAGAAGATATGGCCTTCGGAAGTTTCTGAATTAAGTTTAAAATTCAAACAGAATAAAATAGCTCAGAAAATCAAGTTTAAATTCCGATATGAGGCCCAATGGGCCAGGGCGGAAGAACACCCGCCTAGGACACCCAGGTCGACTGGGCTGTCGACCTGGTCTAGCCAGGTCGACAGGGCTGTCGACAGGGCTGTCGACCTGGTCCAGACCCAGGTCGAACCCAGTCCACCCTGGCTGGCCTATTCTATGTTGGTCGATTTTCTGTGGTCTTCTTTGTCATTAGGGCTAGGTGGCAGGCTCTAATTGGTCCCTCTTGCGAATGAATGGCTACGATCAATCCAAGCAACATCGATGGTCCTAATCAGTTCATAAACTCTATAAAAATGACCCTAGACTCTACCTAGGTTTCCTACACAATTCTCTAGCCTCCATTGCTCTCTTCTTCTAATTAAAAATAAAAATGGCATCTCTGCTCTGCTGGAATTAAAACTAAAGATAATCAACATCAGCCTAAGCAACTCAATTCAAACTAGAGATTAAAGTTTCTGCAAAGATTCTACAACAAGTTAAAGTTCTTTCTTTAATCCAATCAAGGCAAGTACAGTTATTTTCCGCTATAAACGTTAATAATAATTTTGATATGTTTTTGATTCTGAATCTGAGATTGTATATATATTCTCTTCTGTCAGATCTGTTCTTCTGTATCCCTTTTCTTCTTTTCTGTTTTTATAGCCAGGCTACCACGAGCCTGTGCCTAATCTCATAAGAGATGAACGTATGAACGCAAATTTTGGGATGAATGATGCGAAATTTGACAAGACTAAATTGAATGTATGACTTTAGGTCTGAGGCATAAAATATACTGGACATATGCATAAATTTGACTATGAACATATAATTTATGCATGTTGTATGCATAGCTATGTTATAATTTAGAACTGTAATTAATGAGCATATGTTGTAAACATAGATTTGGATCTATGCATATTCTATGATAGAAGAAAAGAGGAACCATTGTAAGATTACATATGATTTGAGACTTTGGACAAAATGCATATAAAAATTCAAGATCTGATTTTTAGAAGATATGATTTAAAGATTTAGATTTTTTGGGTATAGTTTGCATAATGATTCATGACTTAAAAAGAAGAAGATATGGAAGCTTAGGTGTAAAAGATTTGCATTAATTAGGATATCTATTATTGAGATTACACCTAAATAGGGATTTTTGGATATATGGCATGCATTGGAATTAATGGTTATATTTGGTATAATTTATATGTGAATCTGCTGTAAAATGCTAGTTTAACAAAAATTGGAACATATGTTATAGGGTAAATTATGTCCATATTCTGCGCTATGTAAATGTATGCAAACATGGAAGTATATGATCATATTGTGAATCATGACATTATTTAGGCATATGAACTTAGGCCTAATTTATGTTTAGGCAAGGCATGTAAATAGAACCTTTAGAAATATTAAATTTGCTAAATCTGCTAATTTGCCAAGTTGCCTAAACTGCTAGTTTTGTTATATTGCCTAGACTGCTAATTAGATTGAAATGCCTAATCTGTTAAAATTTGTCGGTTGAAATGCCTAACCTGTTATATGCCAAAATCTACTAAGTTGCTAAATCTGTTAAATCCGTTATGTCATATAAAATCCGTTATCTGCTATGTTGATATAATCATCCTGTGATTGATATAATCTGAATTGGCATATATATTGGGCGTGCGCATAAACGGTAAATTATTAATTAATTGGCCGCAAAGATAAACATGGCTAACTCGAGGTTAGAAATGAGTTTGCGGCGTAAATCTGCCCGGAACCGCCCGGCACATCCAGTGGCCGCAAACAATAGGTTCTAATGTGAGAAGTTAGTCATAACAAGCGTAAGACACGAGGTTAGGTCTGGCTTATGGCAGAAGTCTGCCCGGAACCGCCCGGCATATCCAGCGGCCACAAGCTACCGACCTAATGTGAGAGGTCTGTGCATTAATAATTAATTAATGCAAAAATCTAAGATAAGAATGACGTCTAAAACGTATTGGGGAAAATAGGGTTAAACCAAAGGGATTAATAGATGTAGTAAAACCCGTCCATGAATCTGTAGGCCCAATACAAAGTTAGACAAATCTGAAAAATCTGTACATCTGACCTGTTAGTCTGAAAACTTGTTAACTTAATTTGTGAATTAGTAAATCTGAATTCTATATGTCTGAACTTGTAAACAAGTTAATCTGAAATCTGTTAGTCTGGGGACACAAGGTTAGGAGGGGAATGCCTTGTGTCCCCAGACTAACAGATTTCAGATTAACGTGTTTACAAGTTCAGACATACAGAATTCAGATTTACTAATTCACAAATTAAGTTAACAAGTTTTCAGACTAACAGGTCAGATGTACAGATTTTTCAGATTTGTCTAACTTTGTATTGGGCCTACAGATTCATGGACGGGTTTTACTACATCTATTAATCCCTTTTGTTTAACCCTATTTTCCCCAATACGTTTTAGACGTCATTCTTATCTTAGATTTTTGCATTAATTAATTATTAATGCACAGACCTCTCACATTAGGTCGGTAGCTTGTGGCCGCTGGATATGCCGGGCGGTTCCGGGCAGACTTCTGCCACAAGCCAGACCTAACCTCGTGTCTTACGCATGTTATGACTAACTTCTCACATTAGAACCTATTGTTTGCGGCCACTGGATGTGCCGGGCGGTTCCGGGCAGATTTACGCCGCAAACACATTTCTAACCTCGAGTTAGCCATGTTTATCTTTGCGGCCAATTAATTAATAATTTACCGTTTATGCGCACGCCCAATATATATGCCAATTCAGATTATATCAATCACAGGATGATTATATCAACATAGCAGATAACGGATTTTATATGACATAACGGATTTAACAGATTTAGCAACTTAGCAGATTTTGGCATATAACAGGTTAGGCATTTCAACCGACAAATTTTAACAAATTAGGCATTTCAATCTAATTAGCAGTCTAGGCAATATAACAAAACTAGCAGTTCAGGCAACTTGGCAAATTAGCAGATTTAGCAAATTTAATATTTCTAAAGGTTCTATTTACATGCCTTGCCTAAACATAAATTAGGCCTAAGTTCATATGCCTAAATAATGTCATGATTCACAATATGATCATATACTTCCATGTTTGCATACATTTACATAGCGTAGAATATGGACATAATTTACCCTATAACATATGTTCCAATTTTTGTTAAACTAGCATTTTACAGCAGATTCACATATAAATTATACCAAATATAACCATTAATTCCAATGCATGCCATATATCCAAAAATCCCTATTTAGGTGTAATCTCAATAATAGATATCCTAATTAATGCAAATCTTTTACACCTAAGCTTCCATATCTTCTTCTTTTTAAGTCATGAATCATTATGCAAACTATACCCAAAAAATCTAAATCTTTAAATCATATCTTCTAAAAATCAGATTTTGACTTTTTACATGCATTTTGTCCAAAGTCTCAAATCATATGTAATCTTACAATGGTTCCTCTTTTCTTCTATCATAGAATATGCATAGATCCAAATCTATGTTTACAACATATGCTCATTAATTACAGTTCTAAATTATAACATAGCTATGCATACACCATGCATAAATTATATGTTCATAGTCAAATTTACGCATATGTCCAATATATTTTATGCCTCAGACCTAAAGTCATACATTCAATTTAGTCTTGTCAAATTTCGCATCATTCATCCCAAAATTTGCTTTCATACGTTCATCTCTTATGAGATTAGGCACAGGCTCGTATTAGCCTGGCTATAAAAACAGAAAAGAAGAAAAGGGATACAGAAGAACAGATCTGACAGAAGAGAATATATATACAATCTCAGATTCAGAATCAAAAACATATCAAAATTATTATTAACGTTTATAGCGGAAAATAACTGTACTTGCCTTGATTGGATTAAAGAAAGAACTTTAACTTGTTGTAGAATCTTTGCAGAAACTTTAATCTCTAGTTTGAATTGAGTTGCTTAGGCTGATGTTGATTATCTTCTAGTTTTAATTCCAGCAGAGCAGAGACGTCATTTTTATTTTTAATTAGAAGAAGAGAGCAATGGAGGCTAGAGAATTGTGTAGGAAACCTAGGTAGAGTCTAGGGTCATTTTTATAGAGTTTATGAACTGATTAGGACCATCGATGTTGCTTGGATTGATCGTAGCCATTCATTCGCAAGAGGGACCAATTAGGGCCTGCCACCTAGCCCTAATGACAAAGAAGACCATAGAAAATCGACCAACATAGAATAGGCCAGCCAGGGTGGACTGGGTTCGACCTGGGTCTGGACCAGGTCGACAGCCCTGTCGACAGCCCTGTCGACAGCCCTGTCGACCTGGCTAGACCAGGTCGACAGCCCAGTCGACCTGGGTGTCCTAGGCGGGTGTTCTTCCGCCCTTGCCCATTGGGCCCCATTTCGGAATTTAAACTTGATTTTCTGAGCTATTTTATTCTGTTTGAATTTTAAACTTAATTCAGAAACTTCCGAAGGCCATATCTTCTTCATACGGACTCCGTTTTTCGAAAACTCGGACTATATTTCGCGTATTTTTCCGAGACGAACGCAATGGCGTATCCCGTTTCCCTTAGTTCTTTGATTTCAAATTAATTATACTTTAATTTGTTAATTTCACAGTTATAGAATACACGGGGTGTTACATTCTCCCCCACTTAAAAGGATTTCGTCCCCGAAATCTTCAAGTTAAGAAGAATGTGTCCTACCATCCAATCACCCATCTACTCAACCATCATCCACAAGCATCCATTGTCCTTAGAAAACCTCTAATGTTGTATGAACATATGCAAAAGTGTGTGTATATGTTCCTTATCTAATGCAAAGATCAGGCGGTCTACTGATTCAGTTGACCTCCTTAATGCGAATTATGTCAGTGCCATGAGTCCAACATGTATGCAATATAATTCTGATGATATATATTATTTCTATATGAGTGCACAACCATTCACTCAAATGCAACATCCATGTGCTGAATCAACCAATTTGCATCCACAAGAATTGAAAAATGCTCACCCATCCATATGCAGTATGAGAGTGTTTTCGAGCCGATCTAGTGCCTAGTGTGTGTATATGCATCCACGGGCAACCACTAGCAACCACTTGCATCCACTTGCAACCATCAAACATAACATGTCTCAAACACATGTTTACACCCATTAGTTTCTACCTAAAGTTCAAATATTCGATCGATGGGATACAGTCGAATGATGGAAGCGAGTACAGATAGAACGAAAATTTGGTTCCCATTAGACATGGGTCCTAAGTATCGGCCCCAAAGACCGAAACCAATATCAAATTGACACCCTACGAAAACTCAGAATGTATGCGTCATACTTGACGTCTAACACAGATATCCCTCAAACCCCAGTCTCAAACAGATGATCCATAACCCTTATGGGTCTGAGTCTATAGCGGAATTCAGAAATAATACTAGCATTAAAGTGCAGAGTATCGATTACAAAATCAAAATACCAAAATCAGAAAAAGTCACAATCAGATAAAGAAATTGAACCTAATATAAAAAAATTCCTATTTCTATCCTAGCCACTAGCCTCAAGAGTGTTCGCCTGCCTTCCTTGTCCTTGTCTCTTTGGGGAGTCCCTAGTGAAGTGTCCCATCTCCCCACAGTTGAAGCAAGCGCCCTTCCTTTTTCTGCAATCCTTGTTCAGATGAGTTGAGCTCCCACAAGTAAAGCACTTTTTCCCCTTCTTATCTTCAGGCTTCTCATCCTTCTTTTGTGTTTCCTTTTTGGGCCCCGCTCTCTTATTCTGTGGTTCTTCCTTCTTTGTCTCTTTCGGGCCCTTGTCTTCCTCGTGCAGTAGTGCCATATCCACCAATTTCTCGTAAGTTGCTCCCATGGGTACGTGGGTCATGGCTTGGCTGTGCAGTGGCTCATTCAATCCTTTAACAAAGCGGAGAGCCTTTTTAAGCTGAGTGTTGACTAAATCCAATCCGAATCTTGCTAGTTGGTTGAACTGGTTGACGTATTCCTTGACCGTCATACTTCCTTGCTTAAGAGACAAGAACTTTTCCAATTGTAAACTTCGTTCAGCTTGCGAGAGGAATTTTGTCTCAAACCTTGTTCTGAAATCCATCCATGTCTCAACCGGCCTCTCGGCGTTAGTGACTTCCCACCAGTAGGAAGCTTGGTCTTTGAGCAGCCATACTGCCAACTGTACCTTCTGCCTATCGTCCACCTCGAAGATAACGAATAGATCCTCAGTTACTTTGAGCCAATTCCTTGCTTCTACGAATGATTCAGTTCCTTTGAAATCCTTCCCACCCATGGCCCTAAAATCTCTACAGATCTTTGAGAAAGCAATTGCACGAGGAGGGGGTGGAGGAGGGGGATCATTTGCTGGACCTGCAGCGGCGGTCCTAGCCTCAAGATATTGACGAAACCAACCGGGTACATGAACACCCTCTGGTATCTCAGATGCTTCAGACATGCTGGAACGAAAAAGGAAAGGTTCAATACAAAAAGGACTGAAAGAAAGATATATGGCTCTTGGGGATCATGTTTTTCAAAATAAGCTTTATTTTTGAAAATACTTCCTTTCAAAACCTTTTTGAAAATAGTTTTCAAAAACTTTACCCAATCTGGTAACCTTCAGCTCTGATACCAAGTGTAACACCCCACCTCCGTTAAGGTCACTCACAAAGGGAATGCCTTAACTTTGGTGGAGCATTTTGGTAAACAGAACAGAAACTTACAAGACAGATAAAACAGTACTTGAAAATTTTTAACTTTATTACAGCGGAAACAGAAATTAATATGGTTACATCCTTTCAATTTCAGAATTCAAGTAAAAATATCAGTCTTGTACAAAAGCCTTCAAAATGCATAGTTTAAAATCATAATCCCCATGGAACGGAAGCTATACAGAGCCAAGCCATACTTTAAGCACTTCAAGCAAAGAGAAATCCGGATCAAGCTAAAGTATTTCCCTCCTTGGATAACCTGGGGGGGAACGGAAGAAAGGAGGCGAAACAACAAGGGTCAGACAAAAAGTCTGGCAAGTCCAGTGACTTTCAGCATATGAACAGATAATAATAATATGATATGAACATAAAACTGGATGTGAGATAACTATAACAGGTGTAGCAGATATAACAGAAAAACAGAATGATATAAACTATTATTTTACACCTCTCTGCACTAATAATAGTATAGCAAAATTAGGTGTCACCCTAATGTCTAAATTGAAGCAGGAACGGGTACAGAATACTTTAACAGAAACAGAGTGCTAATAATGGGCCTTTACTACCCGATCAGAAACAGACAGAAGAAGAAACATAATTATCCCTATGGAAACAGAATGTGGAATTAGGTTAACACTAGTAATGGGCCTTTACCACCCGAACAGACGGTACCACACAGAAACAGACAGGTGTTACCACCCAACAGAAACAGACGGTACCAACAGAAACAGACAGAACTAAGCATACCCTAAAACCCTACCCCAAGCGATCGGCTCCCTAATACATAAATATCCTGTGTCGGCCCCACAGTAGGGTGTATCACTCCCTAAAGTGACAACCAATTGGCACAGACCTATTTACAGATGTCACGGCGTCTTACATCCTAAGAGGCAGACTGGGGTCCATGCACGCACATGACCCGGTTGGAACGCACCATCAACACCCCTCGCCATTATCATGATGAACCACTTATAATTAGTTCAGTAAGCGTGCCCGGACCCTACCTACTGTTGGGTCAAAGTTTTGATACCAGAAAGGGTTACTGACTAATATGGGTCCCAAACAACAGATGACACAAGTAATTCCCCTCCTAACCTTGTGTCCCCAGACTAACAGATTTCACATTAACTTGTTTACAAGTTCAGACATACAGAATTCAGATTTACTAATTCACAAATTAAGTTAACAAGTTTTCAGACTAACAGGTCAGATGTACAGATTTTTCAGAATTGTCTAACTTTGTATTGGGCCTACAGATTCATGGACGGGTTTTACTACATCTATTAATCCCTTTGGTTTAACCCTATTTTCCCCAATACGTTTTAGACGTCATTCTTATCTTAGATTTTTGCATTAATTAATTATTAATGCACAGACCTCTCACATTAGGTCGGTAGCTTGTGGCCGCTGGATATGCCGGGCGGTTCCGGGCAGACTTCTGCCACAAGCCAGACCTAACCTCGTGTCTTACGCATGTTATGACTAACTTCTCACATTAGAACCTATTGTTTGCGGCCACTGGATGTGCCGGGAGGTTCCGGGCAGATTTACGCCGCAAACTCATTTCTAACCTCGAGTTAGCCATGTTTATCTTTGCGGCCAATTAATTAATAATTTACCGTTTATGCGCACGCCCAATATATATGCCAATTCAGATTATATCAATCACAGGATGATTATATCAACATAGCAGATAACGGATTTTATATGACATAACGGATTTAACAGATTTAGCAACTTAGCAGATTTTGGCATATAACAGGTTAGGCATTTCAACCGACAAATTTTAACAGATTAGGCATTTCAATCTAATTAGCAGTCTAGGCAATATAACAAAACTAGCAGTTTAGGCAACTTGGCAAATTAGCAGATTTAGCAAATTTAATATTTCTAAAGGTTCTATTTACATGCCTTGCCTAAACATAAATTAGGCCTAAGTTCATATGCCTAAATAATGTCATGATTCACAATATGATCATATACTTCCATGTTTGCATACATTTACATAGCGCAGAATATGGACATAATTTACCCTATAACATATGTTCCAATTTTTGTTAAACTAGCATTTTACAGCAGATTCACATATAAATTATACCAAATATAACCATTAATTCCAATGCATGCCATATATCCAAAAATCCCTATTTAGGTGTAATCTCAATAATAGATATCCTAATTAATGCAAATCTTTTACACCTAAGCTTCCATATCTTCTTCTTTTTAAGTCATGAATCATTATGCAAACTATACCCAAAAAATCTAAATCTTTAAATCATATCTTCTAAAAATCGGATCTTGACTTTTTATATGCATTTTTTCCAAAGTCTCAAATCATATGTAATCTTACAATGGTTCCTCTTTTCTTCTATCATAGAATATGCATAGATCCAAATCTATGTTTACAACATATGCTCATTAATCACAGTTCTAAATTATAACATAGCTATGCATACAACATGCATAAATTATATGTTCATAGTCAAATTTATGCATATGTCCAATATATTTTATGCCTCAGACCTAAAGTCATACATTCAATTTAGTCTTGTCAAATTTCGCATCATTCATCCCAAAATTTGCGTTCATACGTTCATCTCTTATGAGATTAGGCACAGGCTCGTGGTAGCCTGGCTTTAAAAACAGAAAAGAAGAAAAGGGATACAGATGAACAGATCTGACAGAAGAGAATATATATACAATCTCAGATTCAGAATCAAAAACATATCAAAATTATTATTAACGTTTATAGCGGAAAATAACTGTACTTGCCTTGATTGGATTAAAGAAAGAACTTTAACTTGTTGTAGAATCTTTGCAGAAACTTTAATCTCTAGTTTGAATTGAGTTGCTTAGGCTGATGTTGATTATCTTCTAGTTTTAATTCCAGCAGAGCAGAGACGCCATTTTTATTTTTAATTAGAAGAAGAGAGCAATGGAGGCTAGAGAATTGTGTAGGAAACCTAGGTAGAGTCTAGGGTCATTTTTATAGAGTTTATGAACTGATTAGGACCATCGATGTTGCTTGGATTGATCGTAGCCATTCATTCGCAAGAGGGACCAATTAGAGCCTGCCACCTAGCCCTAATGACGAAGAAGACCACAGAAATTCGACCAACATAGAATAGGCCAGCCAGGGTGGACTGGGTTCGACCTGGGTCTGGACCAGGTCGACAGCCCTGTCGACAGCCCTGTCGACCTGGCTAGACCAGGTCGACAGCCCAGTCGACCTGGGTGTCCTAGGCGGGTGTTCTTCCGCCCTGGCCCATTGGGCCCCATTTCGGAATTTAAACTTGATTTTCTGAGCTATTTTATTCTGTTTGAATTTTAAACTTAATTCAGAAACTTCCGAAGGCCATATCTTCTTCATACGGACTCCGTTTTTCGAAAACTCGGACTCTATTTCGCGTATTTTTCCGAGACGAACGCAATGGCGTATCCCGTTTCCCTTAGTTCTTTGATTTCAAATTAATTATACTTTAATTTGTTAATTTCACAGTTATAGAATACACGGGGTGTTACAAAATTAATGATACATCAATGCAGCCGAGCCATGTTAAAGCTGACGAAGTCGTTTCCTCATCCTTAAACTTGTGTTATTCGGACATCCTAAGCGACATTGCACAACCCCATTTCATTCTCAATCAGAACCATTCTACTTTCTTCACCGCTGATTTATTGGTACCAAATTTTGATTTTCGTTATGTTGCCAATTATTTTATTTTATTTAACTACGCTTACTTCTCAAACCAATTATTAAATTATTTGAAATTTTATGATTTGCTGCAACTTGCAGTAGATATAAATTTTTGTGATGTGATCAATTAATTACTACATGCATTGACCAATAATTTACGTATGATCTAACAACCAATAAACAAGTAGATGAACTTGTATAAGTATGTATTATCCAACATACTAACAGAAAATAATATTAATAGCCGAGTTTACTCACTGAAATGTTTCCTCTGTTCTAATCTTTTATTCGCAGGGTTTCATGTATATTCCCAAGTTTTATGTAAAGATTTAGTTTGCCAAAAACAATCCATTCAAGAATATATACAGTTATATACTCTCTGTATCATACTATATAAAATAGAATTGTTTTTGTTGAAACCGAAAATCAACTTCAACACCAAAGGTACAAATGTAGCACCTCACCAACTCGATAAGATTAAAATGCAGAAGCGCGATCACAAATATAAAAAGCATAAAAATAAAAACACGAAGTTTTATAGTCGTTTAATCTTTATAAGATCTACGTCCACTTTGAGAATGATTCCATTATTGCTTTTTCATTTACAATGCATGAATATTCTCTCTTTACAATCATCACTAATCTCTCAATCTTCACTTTTTGATCTAATAGAAATGGTTAGAGAAATTGGCGAGATCCTTCAAGTTTATCAAACATTTGAATAGATCAAGAATTCTTTGAGCACTTGATTGGATTTCCATAATCCAATGATGGATTTGGAGTTGGATCTTCGATTAGAGTTGTTTGGAGATAATAAAATCACTTAGAAATGATTGAGAATTAGGTTGGACAGCCCTTCGGGGTCACAAAATTCCGTCTGCCATTAAAGTGGGGTTGGATATCTATATATAGGTGTGGATCAAATGAGGATAATGGCTAAAATATATGGTGCAAGGAACCGGTTGGTATGGTCTATTAATTATGAATTTGCCATTGAGTATAGCTGTACACAGCTGGCGCAGGGTACCGGTCGGTCCTGTACCAGTCGGTCATGAAGAAGGGACACCGATCGGTTGGTCCATGTTACTACTGATCGGTCTATATTCATCAACTACCGACCGGTTCTATATGCTTGCTGTTGTCCGCTTTTTTCATGGTAGCGCTGATCAGCTTTATTACAACTTTTCGATTCCTGGCATTTAGTTCCAAGATTTGTTTCCTTTGCCATGTTCTTAGTTCACATACCATAATTTCCACACGTTATTCATATGAAAACGTCTCTAACTCGTACATGCCCTACTAAATACTCCTGTAGTCTGATCATTTGTATTAATTTGATACCAATCAGCATCACTTGGTGACAGCATGTCCATGCCACTGCATCTGTATACTGATCACTTCCACACTTTGATACCGGTCGGTATATGCTTGCATCTGCCCAGTTCAATAGCTTTCATACTTAAGCCATAGATCATCACACCATGTGTCCCTTAATAAAGAGATCAGCAAGTTCGCACTGTATAAACGTTATCAACGCGCTTCTTATTGTTGTATACTTCCTTTTCAACAATTCATATATATTATGCACCTGTAGATTGGTCCGCTACATGCCGCCCACGTGGCCGTTATCACTTTCCTTTGTTCACCTTCATGTATTATGATATATGAGTGTTTTCTCACCTTTGTCAATGGCATGAAGTTGACCCATTTAGAACGTCATATATGAGAGTCTTTGAACCCCCTTACGTTTCAGTTTCATGTGTCATGTTCCTGGTCCAAGCATGCTATGCTGATGTGGCTTCAAGGAGACATCTCATGTGTTACAACATTCTATGATTTAATGCATCGATGTTGTGAGCAACACATATTTACACACTTTGTTAACATGCCCAGGCTTTGTACATGTCGTCAAGTTGCACCAATCTTCATTGTTCCATGCATATATTCTATCTAATATATGCATGTAAATATGACTGAAGTTGTTTGTAACATGACATGCGTCCATGTAATTGTGCCAGGTCATTATGCATGCTACGTTCCGACACCTGGTGAAATGAACCGATCCATACTTGTTAAATGAAGTGGCATTACTGCGAATGTCCCATGCAAAATATCTGCTATATTATCATGCATCTCTCGCCTTTCTTAAGAATAAATTCCAGGTCTTATATGTGTTGAAACTAACTGACCCACCGCTTGCAATACGACCGACTGGTCGGTTATATAGAATGTAACCGAAAGGTTTGATGTTGAGATGAGGGTGAATGACCGACCAATTTAGACAATTGATGTACCAATTTCTGAACCGCGCTAATAACGTGGTTGACATTTTCTTCTCAAAGACTATGTTTTTCGCTTGTGAGAAATGCAGGCTTCGAAATGAATACTTCTGTTGTAATACCCCGCATTTTTAATAGAATAAAAATGTACATAAACGTATATATGCATATATAGGTTAATAATGGTGATGTACAATGAAAATTATTTAATACATGAAAGAGAAGGAAAGATTAATTCAATGATAGTGTACGTAACAAAGAAGATAATAAAATAAGGATAATTAATTTAAATATCAGGAATTAAGTAAAACGGACATCACCTTGCGTTCGTCTTGAAATTCTGCTTGGAATAGAGTCCAAGTTTTCGAAAATCGGACTCTGTATGAAAGAGTATGGCCTGCCGAAGATTTAACAAAAATTCAGTATTTATATAGGAAAATGTCCAGGCAGGTTGACCTGCGGGTCGACCTACCCAAGGAGGTTGACCTGGGGGTCGATCTACTTAGGGAGGTCGACCTAGGGGTCAACCTGGGGGTCGACCTACCCGCAGATTTGGGCAGAATTCACTTTTTTGCACCTGGACGCGATTTCTAACTAGATTCGTTGGTTCCTACCTACATAAACACCCTAGACTTAGTGCTTTCTCTGCACAACTCCATAAGGCCTCCACTCTGACCTAATCTAAAGAGAATTTTCTTCTTCCTCCTCCTCAATGGATGTAAACAATTCTTCTTCTCCACCAAATCTTAGATCCATCTTCTCTCTACATGAATCTATTCCTAAATTAAAAAGAATGAAACTTAGGATTTCAACTACCGCAAATAAAACAAAAGAGAGATTTAGATCTAAAATACTGCATAAGAAAAGAGGAGGGATTCAGATCCGTAACCTACGTTGCGAAAGTAAATCAAAGGAAGATCAGATCTGTAAATTGGGGCATGAAATTAATCAAAGTCAAATCAAATTCATGAATTGAAGAAGAAAATCAAAGGTCTACAAATTGGAGCGGAAAAACACTGTGAGTGGAATTACAATAAATTTGTTGCATAATAGTATTATTATCGTTCATCATTCCCCAGTTATTAATTTAATTCAAGATTCATGTTATAATAGTTGTTCCTTTTATCCTCCTTCCCATTTTTATTTTTGGATCAAGGTTATCTCGAACCTAGACAAAATCTGAGTATGCATACGTGCGGTTGGTATATGGAAATGTTAGGCATAATCTATTTTATGCAATCGAGAAATATAATATGTAATTTTGGGTTTGTGGCATAACAATTTTTGTTGCAAATATTGGGCATAATTTATTTTATGCAATCAAGGAATACAATCTGTAATTTGAGATTAGGGCGTAACAATTATTATTGCAAATATTGGGATAATTGGCAGAATTTTTTTATGACTTGAAATTAAGCCTAAAAGGTGAATTAGATTATATGTATAAACGTGGGGAAATATATTGGGAAAAATATTGATTTAATGAAATTGGGTATTATGGGATTAATGGTTTAAATTATAAATGGAATTGGAATAGCCTAAGCATGAACATAAATAGGGGTTTTTGGATAAAGCTTGAATTTGAGACTTGAAAATTGGATATGCCTTTAAGATCCTAGAAACATAATTAAAAAGTGGAATATGTTGGAGAAACCATGTTTTTAAGTAATTATGAAACTCGACGCGTAACATGAAATTGACAATACGGCATAACTTGAACATAAACATGCTTGTAAATTTATAATTGGCCTATGACACCTAGAATAGACATGAATTGTTAATTGGCTAAACATGAAACATGGCTAACTCGAGGTCAGAATAAGTTTGCAGTGTAATCGTGCTCGGAACTGCCCGGCACATCCAGTGACTGCAAACAATAGGTTCTAATGTGAGAAGTTAGTCAAAACGTGCTTGAAACCTGAGATTAGATTGAGTGTGGTGTAATCCTGCCTTGAACCAACCGACATATCCAGTGACCACAACAATAGGTCTAATGTAAGAGGTTGGGCATAAATAAATAATTAATGCTAATAACACATGATAGTATGGTAAGGTTAAGTCAATATGAAATACTCGACAACACTTAACCAATTTTACATGATATATGGGTGGGTTAAGTCAATGTGAACAGCTAGACAACACTTAACTAATTTGACATGATATATGGGTGGGTTAAGTCAACCTGAACCGCTAGATAAAACTTAACCAATTTGACATGATATATAGGTGGGTTAAGTCAACATGAACTGATAGATAACACTCAACCAATTTGTCCTGGTACGTCGGTTGAATAGAATACGTGATTAGGGGTTAAGTCAACTTGGACACATGGCCAAACTTAACCAATATAATAGTATCAAAGCAAGGAAAAGTGGGAAATGATAAGATTAAATAATAGACAAATTTATCCTAGGGATAAGAAATGAATATGACTTAAGATGTAATACATGACTCGAAGGGTGGAACTACTTTTACCATGAAATAAGTTAATCTAAGATGGAAATGCGGGAAAACACCCATACGTTATCATTTTGATAAAGAGAACTTAAGTCATGCTTGTATTTATTGGTAAACCGAAGTTAAAAGGAACTAAGTAACAAACCTTAGTTAAAGAGAACTAAGTAACAGAAACTAAGTATAAAGCCTTGGTTGAGAGAACCAAGTAATAAACCTTAGCTAAGAGAACTAAGTAAATAACGAGAAAGAGAACGAATTAGTAAATCTTAATTAACAGGACTAAGTTGTAAACCTTAGTTAAGAAAACGAACGATTAAGAGAACTAAGTAGTAAACCTTAGTTTAGATGACCAAGTAAACCTTAGTTAAGAAAGCTAACAATTCTGGAAACAAAGTAGTAAACCTTAGTTAAGAGAACTAAGTAGTAAACCTTAGTCAAGAAATCCAAGTAGAACACGAGGAGGAGCGAATGTCCATTTAATCATGAAGAAGGCTCCAACGAACTGGGTTATGAAGCACGCGGCTTCGAGGGGACGTGAGGGTACACTTGGTATCCCTCTATGAGGTTACAGATGATCCTCCTAGGCTCACAGAGGTTAAGGTCTGTGTTAGAATAGCCAAGGGTATGCCTTGGTTGTAATATAAGCAACCTATAGACTAGGACGGGTCAGCGTGAGGCGGCGATATCTTGTTTAGCCAAGTGATAACACGTCGTCGTCTACCTACCATCTTTAGTCAATCGTGATACGCAGGCGAAAAGGCGGAGAACTCCAAAAGACCATATACTTTTCTATCTAGTTATGGGTGAGGTTGGCCAATAGGTTTGTAGGGCATAGTGGGCCTGCGTACAGTTCTCATTCTTTATTTTCTTGTATTCCTTTCATTAGTTGAGGGAGGGGTCAAGTGGGACCATAGCGAGGCATAGAAAAAAATTGATCTTAGCATCTGCTTCGGAAGATAACTTAAAACTTTCGACAAAGTTCCGTGTTTCTTGATTAAACCTGCCACGGGACTCGGGCCGCACATATAGAGGACATGTGCAACTAGACATCGATAATGATTCATGAGACATGCGTGGGGAAAGTCTAGGAACATACATCGCGGTAGGTAGCGTGTCCTAGACTAGGGGGCATCGTTCGATAGGTAGCATAATCCCTAGTTGGACCTTGGTCGCTTAAACCATGAATCCGAGAAGCATTCAATAGGTAGCATAAAACCCAATGGCCCTGGGTAGCGTAAACCCTAGTGGAATCTAGGAAGCACTCGATAGTAAACCTTAGATTAGATCTAGATGATACACGGAATCTAGCAAGATCGAGAGTGGCAGTCCAAACGATTTCGAAAATTGTGGGACTACACTAAAGTAATATAGATTTGCATGATGAAGCCCATACAACATACGGCAAGGGACTGTATATATACATGGAAAGGATTAGATGAGTTGGGGGTATCTACATATACGTTGTATTAGGTTAACCTACTAATGGGACATGAGTATAGCTTAAAGAGCTAACATTGTTGACAACCTAATAACCAAGAAAATGTAACTGAACGGTTTATGTAGGATTATACAGAAGTTTATTCTATGTCCACTCACACAAAACTTATGTTCTGACCCCCTCCTCATTACATACTTCCAGGTTAGGTTTATGACAGAGATGGTATAGCTTTGGATACTGGTTTAGCAGTATTGTTAATAAGGTAAAGCAACATTTGAATATTATACTTTATTTCCTTCCGCTGTGAGATGATTTACGAGTTCTAGCATATTTCTTTATCTCTGTCTTTCCCTGCAGGATACCAGAGCACCTAACTCAAGTTTCGATAGATTGGATTTTTCAAAAAAAAAATCGGTTTGTCAGAACCCGGGTTGTTACATCTGGTATCAGAGCTTCGGTTTAGTGATATTAGGAAGATAATGAGTGAACGTATTTGTATTTTCTAAAATATAAATGCATTATACATATAAACCTAAATCCATATAGTAGCCCACTAGACGTGAAAAGAGTTGGGATGTAACACCCCACATCTATTAGTGTCACTCACAAAGGCAATGCATTAAGTTCCGTGGAGCATTTTAAGATAAAAGATGCAGATAAATTACAAGATAGACAGAAATTAAACAGCGGAAAATAAAACTTTGCTTTATTGATAAAATAGTTTGTACAACGATTTCTTTATAATATCATAGTTGCATCTGTCTTACAAAATAAAGAAGCATAAAACAACATTTATATTCCCCAATGTAGCAAGAGCCAGCCATAGCATCTAAAAAGAGAATCCAAGCAAAACTTCGACAAATCTTCAAGTTGGGAAAGAGTGACAATCCAAATTAACCTAAGCTATACTATTCCCTCCTTTACTACCTGGGGGGGGGGGGGAACAGAAGAAAAGAAGACGAATGAAAAACAGAGTCAGACATAAAGCCTGTGTAAGTTCATTAACTTCTAGCATTTGAACATGGTAAAACAAAACGACCTGAATTAACTGAATACAAGATAACACCATGATGATAGGATCAGCAAGATTAGACAAGATTAACACAAGATATGCTAAGACAAAATAAACTGGATATTCTCTATTACTTTCGCCGCTTCGCTATTTCCTTGTTATACTTGGTTTCTATATCTCTGCACCACCTAACTAATGTCCCAACTAGTAACGATAACGTGATCCCAATCCCTGTAGTTTCTATTGCCTTCAGGCATACGTTTGTTATTTATTACCTAGATCTAATCTAGGCTTTTCTATCAAGTGCTTTCTAGATTCAACTAGAGTTTACGCTATTTGCTGAATGCTTCTCGGATTCAGGGTTTATGCCACCTAGTCCAACTAGGGATTATGCTACCTGTCGAACGATGCCCCCAAGTCTAGGACACACTACCTAGAGTGGTATATGTTCCTATACTTCCCCACGCATGTATCGCGAACCGTTATCGCTTGTCTAGATGCACATGTCCTGTAATGTGCGGCCCGAGTCCTGTGGTAGGGAAAATCAAGAAACACTGAACTCGGTCGGGAGCTTTCAGATATCTGCCGATGCAGATGCTAAGGTATGTTTTTTTATTCCAGTGGCTATGGTCCCACTCGACCCCTCCCTCAACTAATGAAAGTCACACCTTGAAAAATGAGAAATATACGCAGGCCCCCATATGCCCCACTGTCCTATGGCCATCCACAACCATAACTAGATAGCAAGTATATGGTCTTTTGGAGTTCTCCACCTTTCCGCTTCGCATATCTGGACTGACTCAAGATGGATGGCAGACGACGAGTTGCTATCACAGTGATACCGGTTTCTCGCCGAATCACGTTGGTCCATCCTAGTATTTAGGTTGCCATATTTTGCAACAAAGGCATACCCTTGGTTCTTCTACCGCAGACCTTAACCTCTGTGAGCCCAGGAGGATCATCTGCAGCCTCACAGAGGGATACCAACAGTACCCTCACGTCCCTTCGAAGACTCGGGCTTCGTAACCCAATTCGTTGGAGCCTTCGTTTTAATCAGACGGACGTTCGCTCCTTCCCGTGTTATACTAAGAATTACTACTTAATTTTGCTAACTAAGGTTTACCACTTAGTTTCCAGAATCGTTGTTTTCTTAACTAAGGTTTACTACTTAGCTCCTTTTAACTAAGGTTTACTACTTAGTTCTCTTTCTCGTCAATCTGGATTGGTTAAGTGTCATTAATCAATTCAAGCTAACTTAACCCTGTAACACCCCGTAATTTTATAACATTAAATTTCACAAATTAAAGTATACTTAATTTTTAGAAAAGAATTAAGTGAAATGGGTTGCGTAGAGAAATATATATATTGATATATATATATATATATATTAAAATAAATAAATAAATATGCGAAAAAGTTCAAAATAGCGAATTGGGAGGGGAAATAACCGAACCGACCCATTTTAGAGGTCGACCCTAGCTCCGTTGGGTCGACAAGGGGTTAATCCAGGGTATTTGGCTGTCAACCCGTGGGCCGATTCGCTCAAATGCAGATTTTGCATTAGATTTGTTCTCATGGTTCAGGGTTAATCTAATGGTCCTAAAGAACTTCCTACACTTATAAATACATCCTAATGCTAACCCTAAACCTAATTAAAATAGAATAGATACCGTCATACCGTCGCCATGGAAATCAATGGAGCCGCCGCCAAATAAGAAAGAAGAAAAGCAAATTCAATTCTAATTCTCTTAACCCTAAAGCAAAGCAAAACTCTCTCTTTTCTTCTCTAAATTGTGAGTATGATGATCTTAACAAGATTATTATCATTTTAATTAGGTTGAGTTATGAATGGATTATGAGTAGATGATGTGAATTATCATATATGTTGTTGTAAACCCCTTTTGCTATCATGTATATTGTAAATCCAATGTTATGTGATGATGATATCTTATATGTATGTTGAAAGTTTCTATGCTAAGTTGTGATGAATCATACATGTTAAAAAGGCCATGATGTTACCATCTATGCTAGTTAGTTCATATTAATTAAATCATCATGTTTGGGTTATGTTGATCTATATGACAAGTCACATATGCAAGTTAGATTGATTAGAAAAGTTATGAACATATGCCAAGACATCTATTATGACATCTAGAATTATGCTATGACATATGTGATATCCTATGCTAGTTCACACCATCATTATTTTGCCTAAAAACCCCATATGCATGTTTATGTATAGATTTGGGCTATGATCATATCATGTAAATTGAGACATTTAACAAGTTGACACCTTTTGATCCTTAACATGTGTAGTTTATGCAAGTTTCACCCTATTATGATTAGATTTATTTTAATTGTCTATATGTTGTGATAATTTATATTTGTGCTAGGTGTTAGACTATACAAGTCTAGCCTATATTATGTGTTGAATAAGCGAACGTATAAACGTGGGGTAGGGGTAATATTAAGGATTTAATATTAAAAAGTTAGGGTGCAATTGATATGATTTTGCATGCCATAAGTGGATGGCCATAATTGAGTCAATTATGGACATCATTAAAAGTTGACTTAATTAATAATTTGAATAGGGAATTATTAAAACTGGGGTAAAAGATTTTAAGTGTTAATCAATGCTTAGGACACGAGGTTGGACTCGATTGTGACGTAAACCTGCCCGGACCCGCCCGGCAAATCCAGTGGTCACAAATGTCAGCCCAATGTGAGAGGTCCTAGGCCTAAACTAAAGCATAACGGTTGTAAAGACACGAGGTTAGACTCTTTTATGGTGTAAGACTGCCCGGACCCGCCCGACAAATCTAGCTGCCATAAATGCCAGTCTAGTGTGAGAGGTCTTTATGAGGTTATGGCCTGAATGAATTAAGAAATACTTAACCAGATAAACATGTCAGGTGGGACATGGGGGTTAAGTAGGTGCCTTGGATGGCATGAGGAATCTAGGGTGTGCCCTTAGTGGCTTGTGAAATACGATTAGTAAGACTTAACCAAACACACATGTAAATGAACATGACTAAGAGGGTTAAGTGGGATATACTAGTGACAAGCTTAGGTGGGTAGCTTATGGGGGCCCATTTCGACCAGTATCCCAAACGTATCTTTGTGGGCTCTACCCAAGTCGAGGACGGGACACACATGTTGGGTTCGACTGTAAGAGGCCAAAACGGGGAGCGGTAGCAACGCAAGTCCAACGGGTTTCTTATGCGTGTGTGGACCCGGGCTGGTAGGTAAGACGTTGTTCCATTGTGTAGGTATAAGCCGTGCATTCTAAAGTTGTATCGGTTTGCCACTTTAGGGGAGTGATACACCCCACTGTGGGGCCAGCACGGGTATCTACGAGTAGGGAGCCGATCGAAAGTGGGTAGTGGGGTACACCTAGTGGAGATAGGGGCAGACGGCACCTATGTAGTCAGCTAGGGGTACGTAAGGCTATTTATAAAGTTTCTGTGTGAAGCAAGTGGGATCAAACAATAGGGTGACTGGTGTGGTGCAGTGTAGTAATGTGCGGTGCAGTGTAGTAATCATTCGTTAGTAATTAGGTGTGCCTTTACCGTTATCTTTAACGTTATCTTAAACGCTATCTTTAACTTCTTAAGAGTTCATAGACATTTACTTGTCTTCCAGCTTATGCCTTAGTCTAGTTATTTTGATAATAGTATTGTTAGAATTATCATACTCGCCAGACTTTATGTCTGAACCCCTCTATTTCTATCCTTTTTCCCCCTCCAGGTCCTCAGGTTGGGCCCAACTCTAGTGGAGTTTGATTGAATTGCTTCATCTCTCTTTGGAAAGCTTGGACCGTTGAAGTAAAGTCCAACTTGTTATCTTTTTAATGGATATTTATGTAATGGGATTATGTATTTTGTTTTTATGAAGATGGATATTGTACTTGGTTATGATCTATGGTTTTATGATTGAACAAACATGTTTAATTTCCGCTGCAATAAAATGAAGTTTTAGATTTCCAAGTACTATTTACTATATGTCTTGTTGTAATTTTTCTGTTCTATATTCGCTTATAACCTCCATGGAAGTTAATGCATTCCCTTCGTGAGTGACATTAATGGACGTGGGTTGTTACAAACCCTCTTCATTTATCCTGTTAAACTGGTTAAGTGTTATCAGTAATTCATGTTGACTTAACCCTACCACAAACCAAGTTATATTGGTTAAGTATTTCTTATTACTTAACCCTACCCATTCATCCTGTATCGGTAAAGTGTTCCTTATTAACTTAACCTTGCCCTTCTGTTTTAACTAACATGTTATTAATGGTTAAGTATTATCCCTTCATGTTTTAGAGTTAACCCTATTCCTTTATCACAATGTGATGGTTAAGTGTTCAAGTTTACTTGACCCTACGGTCTAGCCCAGCTAACATATCAAATTGGCTAAGTGTATTAAATTTTACTTAACCCCAACCTCTAGTCTAGTTAACAGGTTAATTTGTCTAAGTTTATTAACTTTACTTAACCCAACTTCTAGTCTAGTTAACATGTTAATTTGGCTAAGTGTATTAACTTTACTTTACCCCACCTTCTAGTCTAGTGAACAGGTTAATTTGGCTAAGTGTTTTCTTAGTTACTTAGCCCCTACAAATCTTGTCTTGTTACGACGTTAAGTTTGGTTAAGTGTCCCTATGGACTTAACCCTCCCATTCTAGCTTAACTGTGTTAAGTTGGTTAAGTGTTCCTATGGACTTAACCCTCCCATTCTAGCTTAACTGTGTTAAGTGTTAGTATGAACCTAACCCCACCCATCGATTTGGTTACCATGTTGAATTGGTTAAGTGTCTTAGTTAACTTAACCCTACCATTCTTGTTCTAGCTTTAATTAAATAGATTAAAGCCGCGACCACTCACATTAGACAGATATTGTTGCGATTACTGGATGTGCCGGTTGGTTCCGGGCAGGTTTACATCGCAACTCAGTCTAACCTCGGGTTAGGCCTATTCGTGTTTTCTAAGTTCAAAGGGTTTCGATTAATTTTCAAATCAGGTTTTGAAAGTAACCATCCCGTCCGTCGGATCAGTTAGGGATAGCCAGGGAGAGCAGGAAACTTGTATTTTCCAAACCCAAGCCTAGACACTATCCTCTGTGTCACCCTAGAACTTTCTGGTGTATTATTAAAAGAGATGTCGTTAATAAACCTTTAATTTGTCTAAATTTACATTTTCTCATTTAGAACAAATTCTACAAGTAAATCATTCCTAATTTACTTATTTCCTAATTACTCTTTTAATGTAAATTGTCAACATTTATTCTTATGGCCCATTTTCCCCTCTATATCACATTTATGCTTTTTGGTATGTAAACTATACCAAATTAAGTGTCACTAACCATGATTTTGCTAAACATGACAAATACTCACAATTATGGCCAATTTCAAATTTATGCCAATATACTTATTATGCCAAATTAGCTAATCCAATTCTGGTTTAACATTATAATTACAGTTCATGTCAAACTAGACTTATTATTCTAGTTCACAGTTCATGTAAATGCTAGATTTACAAGTCAACACTAGATTCAAATTACACATCCTATAATTCATGTCAAATTTATCCCATTTGCATATTTATAAACATGCCATAATACATGTTCCCAATTTATGCCAATTTCTAAGTTTATAACTACGTTTTTAGTAAATTTCATATTTTGCCCAAATCGTATTCCCATCGTTCGTATAATCGTGATTCAACCTAGATTATAGATAAATCTAGATTCGTAGAAAATAAGGAATGAACCAATGATGCTATGAAAAAGATAGACATAATAACTGGCATAAAATGATAATTTACTAATTACAGACCTAACGAATTACACTGAAATTGATCTAAAACATCAAAGGCCTATAGGTTTGAAAATCTTATGACATAAAAAGGGTTGAATAACGACGTAGGTTCAAGAACATGGGTAGACCTAACTTAATAGGTAAATTCCCAAGATCTAAAACCAAAGAGAACCAAGAATAGACAGAATAGATAATCAGGTTTAGACCCAATTTCACAGTCACAAAACTTAGGCAACACTTTCCTAGTCATGAATCATAGGTGTTTAATCACAGTTGTCATAGGCAATAGTTTATGTTTCCTAATCAAAGGCATATGCTTGTGTTCATAGTCAAGGAAATAATTCTCATAGTCATGAGTCACAGTCACAGGCAGTGTTCATAGTCATAGGCAATGTTCATAGTCAAAGAGGCATATGGTTTTAAGGTCCATAGTTTCATAGTCACAGTCTTATTGGTGCTCGAATCATAACAGTTCTTAATTAGGTCCAAAGATATAAGCACTGATTCGAATAGAAAGATTTGGCATACTCTTTTATTCCTTTAATTTTCATGTCACGAATAGAGAAAACGTTCAAATCTAAAAAGTAACCGACTTACAGAGATTATCGTAGAAAAACAGTCGTTGAAGTCGTTTGAATCTTCACTTGAATCCTAGCTTGTTTTGAATCTCCTCTTGTAAGTCTTGAGCAGCATTTCCTCGTCTTGATTTATTTTATATATATTTTTATTTATTTATACATTTTCTCAGAGGCAGCATAAGGATAGAAAAGAATTGTGAATAGAGAAGACTAAGGCTGTTTATATAGGATTAGGCGGACGAATCTAGGCAGAAAACGAGACCAGCTACATCAGAATGCACCCAGGCCCAAAAGTGGGTTTCTATACCCACGTCGACACCCAGGTCGACTGGGCAGTCGACCTGGTCAGGGGGGGTCGACTACCCAGTCGACTCCCCAGTTGACCTGGGTCCTGGGCGAGAATTTTCCCGCCCAGCCCGCTTCTGGGTTTGAATTCGAATTTCGAATTCGAATTTCGCGCTGTTTTCTGTTCTGAAAATTACTGAAACTTAGAAGGGTCATATCTCCCTCATACGGACTCCGATTCTCGCAAACTCGGACTAGTTTTCATGCAGAATTCCAAGATGAACGCAATGGCGTAACCCATTTCCCTTGATTTTGAATTTAAAATTTAATTCTGCCTTGATTTGTGAATTTTAGTGTTACAGAATTACGGGGTGTTACATTCTCCCCCACTTAAATGGATTTCGTCCCCGAAATCTTCAAGTTAGGAAGAATGTGTCCTACCATCCAATCACCCATCTACTAAACCATTCAATCACAGGCATTCATTGTCCTTAAAAGATTTCTAATGCTTTCATGTTCATATGCATAGTGTGTGTTTATGTCTTTATCTAATGCAAAATCAGGCGGTCTACTGATTCAGTTGACCTCCTTAATGCGAATCATGTCAGTGCCATGCGTCCAATCATGTATGCAAGCATCCCTGGTTATGTAAATACTACATGCGTGCACAGCCATTCATCCATATGCAACGTCCATATGATAACATATCAAGTTCAACTTACAAACAAATACATATCTGTAAATGCAATATGAAAGCGTCCGAACTGATCTAGTGCCTAATACGTATGCATATGCATTCATGAGCAACCATTAGCAACCACTTGCAACCATCAACCATAACATGTTTCAAATACATATTTACATCCATTGGCTTCTGTAACGACCCAGAAAATCTGAACCAATTTAAAATTTTTAAATTGGCTAAAATAATGGATTTTAAATATTTAAAATAAATATTTTAAATAATGGCGATGAAAACTGAGTTGGAATCGACATTTGAAAACGAAAATAATTAATTATAATTATATATAGAATTGAAAATGGCGCGGTAGTTCGATAATTCGATTTCAAACTTCAATTGAATGTACCGGGTGCAAAACAATCCGGATTTTAGTGAAACCAAAAACATTAGAATCTGTTAGTGAATATCTTTCTAATGAATCCGACCAATCGAAATTTGATAGCGGGAATCAAAAGATATGTCCAGTTGAAAATTCTGAATAGTCGCTATAGAATTCAGGCCCTTAAAAATGGAAATTTTGCAAATGACCTCGGATTTGGATGAAACCACTTTTGTTAGATCCGCAATGTTAAGTTATTGTTAGGTCTCAAATTTCATAATTTTTCGAATCAATATGTGGGCGTGGCAAAAGAAAACGCGTTTGACCAATTTCAGTTGATTTTAATCGACTGGAAATTGGCCATTTTTCAAACGGTCTCAGAATTCGACGAAACTAGTTTTGTTAGGACCGTATCGTCAATACGAAGCTAGAAAATATTTTTCTGGAATTTTTCTAGTTAGTGTGTGACCCAGGTAATTTGAAATGTGCGTTTAAAATTCAATATAATGATTTAAATGTAAATTCAACAGAAACTGATTGTAACGATCACATCAGCTTGCGATACATATCCCATTGTGTTCGGAATGGGGGTGAAACGCTATGGACGACAGGCGGTGGGCCTCGTTTCGAGGTCGTACGTAAAAGTCAACTCTTTGCTAAATATAATAATTAAATAAAAAAAAATATAATGCTTTTCCCTCCTATACCTCTGGCCCCCCCCCCCCCGAATTCATTTATACAGAAATAAAAAAAAAAAAACCCTAGGAATCGATCGAGCGCCGTAGCCACCACCTCCCCGTTCGAGCCCCGAAGCACCACCTCCTCGATCGAGCGCCGTACCCATCACCGCACCCGTCCCCCCCCCCCCCCCCCAGTTCGTCGAAGCAGAGACGAGCCCCCAGAAGCCATCGCGATAGCAATTCGCGAGCCCCGTTCGAGACCCCTCCGCCTTGCCGCTTGCCGCCTTGCCACCTCCGACGATCGGTGAAACCCCCCCCCCCGCTCCTCTGTAAGTTTTTAATTTTATTTTATGTTTATTTATTTTATTTTTATTTTATATATAAACTGATTTGTTTAAATTATAAAAACTGAATTTATAAAAAGTATAAAACTGGAATTTTTAAAAAAAAGCATTAAAACTGAATTTATAAAAAGTATAAAACTGGAATTTTTAAAAAGGATTAAAACTGAATTTTTAAAAAAGCATTAAAACTGAATTTTTATAAAATATAAAACTGGAATTTTAAAAAAGAATTAAACTGATTTTTGTTTTAATATTAAAAACTGATTTTTTAAAGTATTAAAAACTGATTTTTGTTTTTAATAAAAAGTAAAAACTGATTTGAAAAGATTTTTTAAACTGATTTTATTTTAGAAAAGAAAACTGATTTTTGTTTTTAATAAAAAGAGTAAAAACTGATTTTGATTTTTAAAAAGGTATTGAAAACTGATTTCTTTAAAAAGAAAAATCATATCTTTATTTATCGAAAGTCGAAAGAAAAATCATATCTTTATATATCGAAAGTCGAAAGTAGAAATCAGATTTTTATATATTGAATAGCATAGTAAAAATTCGATTTTTACATATGTAGAGAATACGGGCGAAAGCGACAAAAGGCGAAGATTTCTATAAAGGAAGTATCGTGCAGTTGGATAGCTATTGGTGAGATTTCTGATTTAAAATATATTATATATGTGTGAAATGAAAGTGAATAGCTATATATAAATTGCTATATATAAATATATATATATATATATATATATATATACGCCCCCTCGTCCACAAACCATGGACGATATTTATTGGTTGAAATTGTTGTGAAAATTGAATGATTGTTTGGGATTGTTTGTGATGGATGATGGTTGATTGTGGTTGAAAAATACCCATTTGTGGTTATGAAATATTTGGTTGAAACCACATAGGATTAGTTTGTGGAAATGAAATAAATATATACATGCCGCCTGCGTGCGAATTAGATGCATGATTACCATTGTCAAAAACCGCGAGGTTTTAAGGTAGAGCGAGGAGCCGTACTAGGGACGGTGCCGGTGTAACTACCCTGCCGTTATGCTGCCGAAATTTTAAATAATATTTGTGTGTTTGAATTATTTTCATATGCTTAAACTATATTTATTCATTGTATAGAAAACATTCATGTGTTGAATTGATATTCATTCGTTGTTTAGAAATTCATGTGTTGAATGGTATTCATATTTTGAAATAAATTGTTCGATAATAAAAATCACATTTTTATCTATATATAAAAACTATTGAAAACATTCATGTGTTGAATTGATATTCATTCGTTGTTTAGAAATTCATGTGTTGAATGGTATTCATATTTTGAAATAAATTGTTCGATAATAAAAATCACATTTTTATCTATATATAAAAACTATTGAAAACATTCATGTGTTGAATTGATATTCATTCGTTGTTTAGAAATTCATGTGTTGAATGGTATTCATATTTTGAAATAAATTGTTCGATAATAAAAATCACATTTTTATCTATATATAAAAACTATTGAAAACATTCATGTGTTGAATTGATATTCATTCGTTGTTTAGAAATTCATGTGTTGAATGGTATTCATATTTTGAAATAAATTGTTCGATAATAAAAATCACATTTTTATCTATATATAGAAACCATAGAAAACATTCATGTGTTGAATTGATATTCATTCGTTGTTTAGAAATTCATGTGTTGAATGGTATTCATATTTTGAAATAAATTGTTTTATGATAAAAATCCTATTTTGTCACCTATATGAACTATATAGAAAAATAGTGTTTTGAAATGAATTGTTTTACAATAAAAATCACATTTTTATTGTATGCATAAATCGTTGAAATGTGAAGTGTTAAAAATAGCCACTTGTTCAAAATAAACATATATGAGTTGAAATATTCATTAATTAGCTAATGAAATGATTTGCACCTATTTATGTAACATTAGAATGAATGGTGTTTTTAAACCAAATAGAAATCAAATATGAAGTTGAATAGAAAATGATAAATGATAAGAACTGTATATATATGTACATGCATATTCATTGAACAGGTTATAGCAAAGGGGCTAGAGAAGAGGAATAAAATTTTGTGCCCGACAAATAGGTACACATTTACTGATTTGTTTGGGTGATGATTTTGAGCCTGTTGGCTAGCCGCTTGGCTTTTTCTTTTTCTTTTTGAGATTAGAAGGACCGGGACGCTATTTGCGATTTCCCGACGCTCCCGGTGCAGGGGAGGTTATGGCGAAATTTTTCGAAAATTTAAGGTGTTAGAAATTTTTTTGAAGTGAAAACGATATAGAAATCATTGAATGAACTATATTTATATAACTATATAAATATAAATAAAATTAAAACGAAACGAGGCCGTGCAGTTCGTATTTTGAAACCGTGATTTCAAACGACTAGTACGGGAAATCCGACCATTGGAATTTCCCGAAACCTCAACCGTCGGGTTCGCCTTGGAATAATCTTCCCAACGGCACCAACCTTGTAAAAATCCAACGGTTGGATTGTCTGGAATGTTTAATTCAAATCTGAAGAAAAACAGCGCCAGAATCGATTTTATTTATATATGAATATAAATAGAATTATATTTAATCGAATAACGACGCTGCAGTTCGTATTTTGAAATCGAAAATTCAAACGATTGTACCGGGAGATCCGACCGTCGGATTTTCCCGAAACTGGAACCGTTGGATTCGTTTCGAAAAGACCTTTCTAATAATGTAAATTTTGTGAAGATCCAACGGTTAGATTTTCAGATATGTGTAAATCAAATCTGAAGAAAAACAGTGCCACGGCCGCCTTATGGCCCGAAGCGTCGTTTTGAATAAATGGGCTATTTTAAAATAAATAAAAATAGCGATAAATCGTTATAAAATATTGGAAACAATATAGGATGGAAATAAACTGAATTTGCTTGATTTATGTGATATTTGATGGTTGAATGTGTTTGGTGTGAAAATTACATTAAAGAACAAACGTGATGTTGTCAAATAATTTAACCATTGAAATAAATCGATTTGAAATTCTAAATATACGTGAGTAATTTGAAAAGGCCGAGTTAATTCTCATTTCGAATAATTGATCGACGATTGAAAGTCGAAGATGAAGACGATGGTCGAAGACCGGAGATCTTCACCTCGTTTGGATGGTAACCGAGGTCCTGATTGGGAGGCATCCCGAAATATGGATAATGAGTGGTGATCGTCCAGACGTACGTGTTGATCGAAGGGTTTGCGAGGTATTTAGTGCCTCCGGTTTCGTTCAGACCCAGAACGGACTTGTAAATGGACTGTGTGTCCGACATTAGAATTTGTTCTGTGTGATTGATAGCCATCAGTTGCACGGTATGAATTGCCTGTGTGGCATGCTAAGATGCAGTGATCAGGGCTTCTGTTGAAAAGCAAAGTCTTGTGGTGATGATCAAAGCACCGCCTGTGTGGCGTAGCTTTGTGTATAACGTGAATTCGTGAGCCTCACACCCCGGTATGAACCTAAAACGGGAGAAGGACATCAGGGAGGGCCTGCGTTTCTTTCTAGCTAGGGTGGTGTCAGTGACCTACCAGCCCTGACATTTATATACTTTTCACCTATGTGGTTGTTGCTGTTGCGAGGCGCCTCGGTTTGATCGGACGATCCGGGTCCGATGGAGTCATTCGTTGGCTCGGTTACGCCCCAAAGGGCGGGGAGACGTAGTGTTCAGGCATAATAATCCACATCGGTGGACCGGCCCTGTCGCTCCAAGGCTTGCCTGCGCGCTTGCCTGAGACATGGGCTAGATTGTCTCGAATTCGGTAAGGACTATCTTTTGCCTTGGTTCATGACGGAAATCCAATTTCCAAATACGACACCGTGCGGTTTTGATTGTATACCTATATATGGCGACATAGTGGTATGGGGCATTAATGCCGTCTATGATTGATAGTTATGATTTGAAATTGTTTTCAAAACATATAAACACTAGCAATAATATCAAATGCCTTTGTTTTATTCGTATCAAGCATATCTTGGCCGTTATAAGGTAAAAACTCTATCC
This sequence comes from Allium sativum, assembly GCA_030737875.1. NCBI lineage: Eukaryota > Viridiplantae > Streptophyta > Magnoliopsida > Asparagales > Amaryllidaceae > Allium > Allium sativum. The sequence continues at coordinate 190,390,140 of CM060915.1, read as the reverse complement.
TCCGGTTTGCGTTGCATTGTGTGATGGGAACTGAGTCTTATAACGGCTTCATTTTTATAAAAAGCATAGCGATGTTTAAAAGAATGATTTGTTTTAAAGCACTGGCAATCCAATGGAGTAAACCCGTTCCACGAAAGTGGCGTGGTCCTGTGATTAGCCAAATTATATATGTGTTGAGTAGATTTCTCATACCAGTCCCATGACTGACTCGTAGTTTGTTTCACTCTCAAACTCGGGTGCCCCTTTTTCTACACGGGCAGCCTTGTATTCAGGTTTAGCTGGTTCTTTCTGGATAGCTGGAGCTGAAGATGGATTCTATCATTTATTTCTTTTTATGCTGTTCAGCTCCTATTGTACATATTTTGTTTATTTCCGCTGTAGACATTTATGTATAGCTGAACTGTATTTGTACTAAGTAAGATCCTGTATACTGTGTAACTCTGATGATTACTTTTATCCAGTATATTTTGTTGTTCATTATCTGGTGTATTTATTTAATTCTGTTCTGCTATTATATGTTTCTGTGTTATATTCCAAAGATAACCTTGTTTCCGTGAGAACGGGAAATCGGGTCGTCTCAGCTTCTACCTAAGGATCGAAGATACGACCTTGAGGATATACTTTGGAAAGAGAGAAACAATTATGCGTAAAGCTCCTAAAAGAAATCAAGGATGCACCCTTAAGGAAAAGGGTATGATGCTAGTATCTAGCCTTCTTGAGCTTTACTCCACTGTATCTTAACTAACTTAACTTCACGATTATGAAGTTTCAGACCTCCATTTCCAAAATAAACAAATGTCAACCATGATACTGAGTGTATATATACTAGAATGATCAGAGGTCTCTCCTCTTAGCTTATCCATCATGCCATAACTATAAGGGTCGAAAGGTCACTACGTGCTTTTTGGAGTGCCTGCCACAACTATTCTTCTCTTACGCAAACCATCCTAGTCGAACTTGACATCCCTCAAGTACAAGCCCCAAAGGCCTAAACCAATATTAGACAAGCACCCGAGGAATGTCTCCTCCGAATTTGGACGATCTACGTGAGATGATCTAAGCAAAAACAACCAAACACTTAAGCACTAGTTGGGTTCTTTTACTATACAAGTACTAAGGTGCAGAGACTCAACTATGGAAGCAAATATGAACAAAGGCGAAGTGCTAAAACCAAAAGAAAGAGTACGAACAGCAAAACTATACTCTTCCAACAGAACTTTACTACCTTTCTCCTAGGTACGCTTTGGTGGCGAAAGTAGGTACTTGCCCTTCTGAAAATCATGTCCTTGGCCCTTAATTACATGCCCTATTACACCATAGTAAAGATACTTCCTCTTGTCTTAGGTTTTATAATTCCTTCCTCCTTTGTGAGCTAAATCTACATCCATGAATTCCTCGTCCTCTTCCGTGTGTAGTCATGTTGACAAATCTCTCGAAAGCTGCTTCCATCGTACAGAAAACCCTATAAGCTTGAAAGAAAATTGGCCGTAGGTGAAACAACTATGGCTATGGATGGAAGCCAGGCACGACTTCGCCCTTCGATGAGGTTACCTCCTAGAAAGCCAGGAGCCCCAGAGACTCAAGAAAGAAGGAGACAAGAATTCAAACAGAGGAAGAGAGGATAGTGCGTATGGCTTTGGGGAATATGCCTTTAAAACAAATCTTTTCTCTTGAAAATGCTTCTTTTAAAACAGTTTTGAAAATAATTTTTCAAATCCTTTATCTGATCTGGTAACCTTTAGCTCTGATACCACGTGTAACACACCACATCCGTTAGTGTCACTCACAAAGAGAATGCACTAAGTTCTGTGGAGCATTTTAAGGTAAAAGATGCAGATAAATTACAAGACAGACAGAAATTAAACAGCGGAAAATAAAACTTTGCTTTATTGGTAAAATAGTTTGTACAACGATTTCTTTATAATATCAGAGTATCATCTGTCTTACAAAATAAAGAAGCATAAATCAACATTTATATTCCCCAATGTAGCAAGAGCCAGCCATAGCATCTGAAAAGAGAATCCAAGCAAAACTTCGACAAATCTTCAAGCTGGGAAACAGTGACAATCCAACTTAACCTGAGCTATATTATTCCCTCCTTTACTACCTGGGGGGGATCGGAAGAAAAGAAGACGAAATAAAAACAGAGTCAGACATAAAGCCTGAGTAAGTTCAGTAACTTCTAGCATGTGAACATGGTAAAATAAAACGACATGAATTAACTAAATACAAGATAACACCATGATGATAGGATCAGCAAGATTAGACAAGATTAACAGAAGATATGCTAAGACAAGATAAACTGGATATGCTCTAATACTTTCGCTGCTTCGCTATTTCCTTGTTATACTTGGTTTCTATATCTCTGCACCACCTAACTAGTGACCCAACTAGTAACGATAACGTGATCCCAATCACTGTAGTTTCTATTGCCTTCAGGCATACGTTTATTAATTATTACCTTGATCTAATCTAGGGTTTTCTACCAAGTGCTTTCTAGATTCAACTATAGTTTACGCTATCTGCTGAACGCTTCTTGGATTCAGGGTTTATGCCACCTAGTCCAACTAGAGATTTTGCTACCTGTCGAACGATTCCCCTAAGTCTAGGAAACACTATCTAGAGTGGTATATGTTCCTATACTTCCCCACGCATGTATCGCGAACCGTTATCGCTTGTCTAGATGCACATGTCCTGTAATGTGCGGCCCGAGTCCTGTGGCAGGGCAAATCAAGAAACACTGAACTCGGTCGGGAGCTTTCAGATATCTGCCGATGCAGATGCTAAGGTCTGTTTTTTTTATTCCAGTGGCTATGGTCCCACTCGACCCCTCCCTCAACTAATGAAAGGCACACATTGAAAAATGAGAACTATACGCAGGCCCCCCTATGCCCCACTTTCCTATGGCCATCCGCAACCATAACTAGATAGCAAGTATATGGTCTTTTGGAGTTCTCCGCCTTACTGCTTTACGTATCTCAACTGACTCAAGATGGATGGTAGACGACGAGTTGCTATCACAGGGCTACCAGTTTCTCGCCGAATCACGCTGGTCCATCCTTGTCTTTAGGTTGCAATATTTTGCTACCAAGGCTTACCCTTGGTTCTTCTACCGTAGACCTTAACCTCTGTGAGCCCAGAAGGATCATCTGCAGCCTCACAGAGGGATACCAAGAGTACTCTCACGTCCCCTCGAAGCCTCGGGCTTTGTAACCCAATTCGTTGGAGCCTTCTTTTAAATCAGACGGATGTTTGCTCCTTCTTGTGTTATACTAAGAATTACTACTTAGTTTTGCTAACTAAGGTTTACCACTTAGTTTCCAGAATCGTTGTTTTCTTAACTAAGGTTTACTACTTAGCTCCTTTTAACTAAGTTTACTACTTAGTTCTCTTTCTCGTCAATCTGGATTGGTTATGTGTCATTAATCAATTCAAGCTAACTTAACCCTCTTCATTTATCCTGTTATACTGGTTAAGTGTTATTAGTAATTCATGTTGACTTAACCCTACCACAAACCAAGTTATATTGGATAAGTATTTCTTATTACTTAACCCTACCCATTCATCTTGTATCGGTTAAGTGTTCCTTATTAACTTAACCTTGCCCGTCTGTTTTAACTAACATGTTATTAATGGTTAAGTATTATCCTTCATGTTTTAGACTTAACCCTATTCCTTTATCACAATCTAATGGTTATGTTTTCAAGTTTACTTAAACCTACGGTCTAGCCCAGCTAACATATCAAATTGGCTAAGTGTATTGAATTTTACTTAACCCCAACCTCTAGTCTAGTTAACATGTTAATTTGGCTAAGTGTATTAGCTTTACTTAACCCCACCTTCTAGTCTAGTTAACATGTTAATTTGGCTAAGTGTATTAACTTTACTTAACCCCACCTTCTAGTCTAGTGAACATGTTAATTTGGCAAAGTGTTTTCTTAGTTACTTAGCCCCTACAAATCTTGTCTTGTTACGACGTTAATTTTGGTTAAATGTCCCTATGGACTTAACCCTCCCATTCTAGCTTAACTGTGTTAAGTTGGTTAAGTGTTCCTATGGACTTAACCCTCCCATTCTAGCTTAACTGTGTTAAGTGTCAGTATGAACCTAACCCCACCCATCGATTTGGTTACCATGTTGAATTGGTTAAGTGTCTTAGTTAACTTAACCCTACCATTCTTGTTCTAGATTTAATTAAATAGATTAAAGCCGCGACAACTCACATTAGACAGATATTGTTGCGATTACTGGATGTGCCGGTTGGTTCCGGGCAGGTTTACATCGCAACTCAGTCTAACCTAGGGTTAGGCCTATTTGTGTTTTCTAAGTTCAAAGGGTTTCGATTAATTTTCAAATCATGTTTTGAAAGTAACCATCCCGTCCATCGGATCAATAAGGGATAGCCAGGGGGAGCAGGAAACTTGTATTTTCCAAACCCAAGCCTAGACATTATCCTCTCTGTCACCCTAGAACTTTCTAGTGTATTATTAAAAGAGATGTCGTTAATAAACCATTAATTTGTCTAAATTTACATTTTCTCATTTAGGACAAATTATACAAGTAAATCATTCCTAATTTACGTATTTCCTAATTACTCTTTTATTGTAAATTGTAAACATTTATTCTTATGGCCCATTTTCCCCTCTATATCATATTTATGCTTTTTGGTATGTAAACTATACCAAATTAAGTGTCACTAACCATGATTATGCTAAACATGACAACTACTCACAATTATGTCCAATTTCCAATTTATGCCAATATACTTATTATGCCAAATTAGCTATTCCAATTCTGATTTAACATTCTAATTACAGTTCATGTCAAACTAGACTTATTATTCTAGTTCACAGTTCATGTAAATGCTAGATTTACAAGTCAATACTAGATTCAAATTACACATCCTATAATTCATGTCAAATTTATCCCATTTGCATTTTTATAAACATTCCATAATACATGTTCCCAACTTATGCCAATTTCCAAGTTTATAACTACGTTTTTAGTAAATTTCATATTTTGCCCAAATCGTATTCCCATCGTTCGTATAATCGTGATTCAACCAAGATTATAGATAAATCTAGACTCGTAGAAAATAGGGAAAGAACTAGAGATGCTATGAAAAAGATAGACATAATAACTGGCATAAAATGATAATTTAATAATTACAGACCTAACGAATTACACTGAAATTGATCTAAAACATCAAAGGCCTATAGGTCTGAAAATCTTATGACATAAAAAGGGTTGAATAACGACGTAGGTTCAAGAACATGGGTAGACCTAACTTAATAGGTAAATTCCCAAGATCTAAAACCAAAGAGAACCAAGAATAGACAGAATAGATAATCAGGTTTTGACCCAATTTCACAGTCACAAAACTAAAGCAACAGTTTCCTAGTCATGAATCATAGGTGTTTAATCATATTTGTCATAGGCAATAGTTTATGTTTCCTAATCAAAGGCATAGGCTTGTGTTCATAGTCAAGGAAATAATTCTCATAGTCATGAGTCACAGTCACAGGCAGTGTTCATAGTCATAGGCAATGTTCATAGTCAAAGAGGCATATGGTTTTAAGGTCCATAGTTTCATAGTCACAGTCTTATTGGTCCTCGAATCATAACAGTTCTTAATTAGGTCCCAAGATATAAGCACTGATTTGAATAGAAAGATTTGGCATACTCTTTTATTCCTTTAATTTTCATGTCACGATTAGAGAAAACGTTCAAATCTTAAAAGTAACCGACTTACAGAGATTATCGTAGAAAAACAGTCGTTTGAATCTTCACTTGAATCCTAGCTTGTTTTGAATCTCCTCTTGAATGTCTGGAGCAGCATTTCCTCGTCTTGATTTATTTTATATATTATTTTATTTATTTATACATTTTCTCGGAGGAAGCATAAGGATAGAAAAGAGTTGTGAATAGAGAAGGAGACTAAGGCTGTTTATATAGGATTAGGCGGACAAATCTAGGCAGAAAACGAGACCAAGTACATCAGAATTCACCCAGGCCCAAAAGTCGGTTTCTGTACCCAGGTCGACACCCAGGTCGACTGGGCAGTCGACCTGGTCAGGGGGGTCTACTACCTAGTCGATTCCCCAGTCGACCTGGGTCCTGGGCGGGAATTTTCCCGCCCAGCCCGCTTCTGGGTTTGAATTCGAATTTCGAATTCGAATTTCGCGCCGTTTTCTGTTCTGAAAATTCCTGAAACTTCGGAGGGTCATATCTCCCTCATACGGACTCTGATTCTCGCAAACTCGGACTAGTTTTCATGCAGAATTCCGAGACGAACGCAATGGTGTAACCCTTTTCCCTTGGTTTTGAATTTTAAATTTAATTCTGCCTTGATTAGTGAATCCTAGTGTTATAGAATTACGGGGTGTTACATGGGATATCTAGTTTGTACACTCAAGAATGAACATAGAAATTTGGAAACCATTAGGTGGTTCGGAAAATGCACAATATGACTTGATGCTAGAGAATGAAAAGTATCCAATAGGATGGAAACCGAAATATTAGTATTTCAGACTAGTGGGTTAAGAAATAAAACCTTAGAAACCAGAAAAGGTTGAAACATGGAAAATGGATTAGCAATATATATAGTCGAGAGAATTGAATTCGCGAAAGTGCCTAGGAAAAGCCTAGTGAGTTGAAGACCCGCTTTGAATCTGACCCAATAATAAACTTTTAAAATCTTGAATCAGTAAAAGAGTTTGTGATGTTTTTCAAGTTTTGATCTTAAAAGTATTTTTGATGTCTGAGAAATTATTTAGTGCATGCTGGGTTTTTAAAGTAAAGCGGGTTATATTTGGTAAAACATTGTTTCTTAAAAAAGAATTCCCTCATTAAAAAGGATCATAATATAGAGCATATATAGCTCGCTAGTTTTCATATTCTAGTATATGAAAGGATTGAAAAAAAAGTGTTGCATTTTGTAAAAGAAATTCAACTCTGTTAACAATAAAATCTGATTATTATTTTAAAAAGAAATTTTTATTTGGCGAACAAAATAAGCAGTAGAGTGTAGGAATAGAATAGATGTTTGCACCTTATTGCGAGTAGTTAAATTAACAATGTAACCTCGATATTTCTCCTTGCCTACTCCAGTTTCGTGATTTGAAGAAAATGTTTTGCATTTTATTTTATGACATGTTTTTTTATGGTTTGGAAAAAGCAAGTTTTTGAGAAAAGAATAAAAGTTTTACCACTTTTAGTTTTTGGAAGGAAAATATAATGAAAAGAAAGAAGGCCAAACCTTGTTTTAAAAAGAATGGAATAGGTAAGGATTAGTGCCTAGAGAAGAACGAGAGAAAAGCCTAGCTAATAAGAAACAATAAATTCAGTAAGGCAACAAATGTGACGGGAAAAGAAAATAGACATCTCAAGAAAAAGATGTATAAATATGAAATTTTTTCCAAGATGAGTGGAAAAAGAGAAGAAATTTTCTTGTGTGATTGTGCTTGGATAGGAAAATAGGAAATCTTCGTAGAATTGTCATATAAAAATCCAAGTACGATTAGAAAAGAAAAACTGAGGATGTGAATTTTTCCATTTTATACCTTTTTGTTACATAAGAAATTAAATTTGGAAAATTAGATTTTTCTAGATTTTGTATTTAATGATGGATGGTAGGGTTTTGGATGCGAAAATTGGATGAACTATGCTCTTACTCAGTAAGGGTATGGGAAATTTTGGATGAAAAACGTTTTGATTTTTCAGAAATATTGCATTCATATAGAACTACAAGTACATTTAGGATGTGAGCATCATGTTTTGAAAAAAAAGTTTTTAAAAATTGCATACATATAGGTGGATCCAAATTAGGCATACATACTTTACTATGTTGTATCTCACTTTGCACATGTGCACAATATTTCCAACAATTGGATGCACCCTTGATGGATGGATATTGCGAGGGGTTATCTATTTTACTCTTATCGAATTTCGGGGATGAAATTCTTTAAGGGTGGGAGAATGTAACACCTCGCATTTTTAATAAAATAAAAAATGTACATAAATGTATATATGCATATATATGTTAATAATAATGGTGTACAATGAAAATTAATTGACACATGAAAGAGAAGGAAAGATTAATTCAATGACAGTGTACGTAACAGACAAGATAATAAAATAAGGATACTTAATTTAAATATCAAGAATTAAGTAAAATGGACATCACCATTGCATTTGTCTCGAAATTCTGCTTGGAATAGAGTTCGAAAATCTGACTCCGTATGAAAGAGTTATGGCCTATGGAAGATTCAACAAAAATTCAGAATTTACATAGGAAAATACCCAGGCAGGTCGACTAGGGGGTCGACCTACTTAGGGAGGTCAACCTGGGGGTCAACCTACCCAGGGGGTCGACCTTGGGGATCGACCTACCACTAGATTCGGGCAGAATTCACTTTTTCGCACTTGGACGCGATTTATGACTAGATTCGTTGGTTCCTACCTATATAAACACCACTAGACCTAGTGCTTTCTCTGCACAACTCCATGACGCTTCCACTTTGACCTAATCTAAAGAGAATCTTCTTCTTCCTCCTCAATTGATCTAAACAACTCTTATTCTCCACCAAATCTTAGATCCATCTTCTCTCTTCACAGATCTATACCTAAATTAAAAAAAATGAGATTTAGGATTTCAACTACCGCAAATAAAACAAAAGAGACATTCAGATCTAAAATATCGCACAAGAAAAGAGAAGGGATTCAGATCCGCAACCTACACCGCGAAAGGAAATCAAAGGAAGATCAGATCTGTAAATTGGGGCATGAAATCAATCAAAGTCAAATCAAATTCATGAATTGAAGAAGAAAATCAAAGATGTACGAATTGGAGCACAAAATCACTGTAAGTGAAATTATAATAATTTTTTTGTATAATAGTATTATTATCATTCATCATTCCCCAGTTATTAATTTAACTCAAGATTCATGTTATAATAGTTGTTCCTTTTATCCTCCTTCCCCTTTTTATTTTTGGATCTCGGTTATCTCGAACCTAGACGAAAATCTTATTATGCATACGTGCGACTGGAATACGGAAATGTTGGGCATAATCTATTTTATGCAATCAAAAAATATAATCTGTAATTTGGGGTTTGTGCCATAACAGTTGTTGTTGCAAATATTGGGCATAATTTATTTTATGCAATCAAGGAATATAATCTGTAATTTGGGATTGGGGCGTAACAAATATTATTGCAAATTTTGGGACAATTGGCAGAATTTGTTTGTGACTTGAAATTAAGCCTAAAAGGTGAATTAGATTATATGTATAAACATAGGGAAATATATTGGGAAAAATATTGATTTTATGAAATTGTGTATTATGGGATTAAGGGTTTAAACTATAAATTGAATTCGAATAGTAGGTATAGCCTATTAACGAGATTATAAGCATGAACATAAATAGGGGTTTTTGGGTAAAGCTTAAAATTGGATATGCCGTTAAGATCCTACAAACATAATTAAAAAATGGAATATATTGGACAAATAATGTTTTTAAGTAATTATGGAACTCGACACATAATATGAAATTGACAATATTGCATAACTTGAACATGAACATGCTTGTAAATTTATAATTGGCCTATGACACCTAGAATAGACATGAATTGTTAATTGGCTAAACATGAAACATGGCTAACTCAAGGTTAGAATGAGTTTGCGGTGTAATCCTGCCCGGAACCTCTCGGCACATCCATTGACTGCAAAAAATAGGTTCTAATGTGAGAAGTTAGCCATAACGTGCTTGAAACCCGAGGTTAGATTGAGTTGTGGTGTAATCCTACCTGGATCCAACCGGTATATCCAGTGACCACAACAATAGGTCTAATGTGAGAGGTTGGGGAATAATAACTAATTAATGCTAATAACACATGCTAGTATGGTAAGGTTAAGTCAATATGAAACACTAGACAACACTTAACCAATTTGACATGATATATGGGTGGGTTAAGTCAACGTGAACTGCTAGACAACACTTAACCAATTTGACATGATATATGGGTGGGTTAAGTCAACGTGAACCGGTAGATAACACTTAACAAATTTGACATGATATATGGGTGTGTAAAATCAACATGAACTGATAGAGAACACTTAACCAATTTGGCATGGTACGTGGGTTGAATTGAATACGTGATTGGGGGTTAAGTCAACTTCGACACATGGGAAAACTTAACCAATATAACAGTATCAAAGCAAGGAAAAGTGGGGAATTATAAGATTAAATAATAGATAAACTTATCCTAGGGTTAAGAAATGAATATGACTTAAGATGTAATACAAGACTCGAAGGATGGAACGACTTATACCATGAAATAAGTTAATCTAAGCTGGAAATGTGGGAAAGTACCCGTACGCTATCATTTTGATGAAGAGAACTTAAGTCATACTTGAATTCATTGGTAAACCTTAGTTAAAAGGAACTAAGTAACAAACCTTAGTTAAAGAGAACTAAGTAACAGAAACTAAGTATCAAGCCTTGGTTAAGATAACCAAGTAATAAACCTTAGTTAAGAGAACTAAGTAAATAACGAGAAAGAGAACTAAATAGTAAACCTTAGGCAAGAGGACTAAGTTGTAAACCTTAGTTAAGAAAACGAATGATTAAGAGAACTAAGTAGTAAACCTTAGTTAAGAGGACTAAGTAAAACTTAGTTAAGAAAGCTAACAATTTAGGAAACTAAGTAGTAAACCTTAGTTAAGATAACTAAGTAGTAAACCTTAGTCAGGAAAGCCAAGTAGAACACAAGGAGGAGCGAACGTCCATATGATCATGAAGAAGGCTCCAACGAACTGGGTTACGAAGCAAGAGGCTTCGAGGGGACGTGAGGGTACTCTTGGTATCCCTCTGTGAGGTTGTAGATGATCCTCCTAGGCTCACAGAGGTTAAGGTCTGAGTTAGAAGAGCCAAGGATGTGCCTTGGTTGCAATATAAGCAACCTAAATACTAGGATGGGTAGGCGTGAGGCGGCGATATCTTGTTTAGACATGTGATAGCACGTCGTCATCTACCTGCCATCCTGATTCAATCGTGATACGCAAACCGAAAGGCGGAGAACTCCAAAAGACCATATACTTTGCTATCTAGTTATGGATGAGGTTGGCCAATAGGTTTGTGGGAGCATAGAGGGCCTGTGTAAAGTTCTCACTCTTGATTTTCTTGGGTGCCTTTCATTAGTTGAGGGAGGGGTTAAGTGGGACCATAGCTACACACAGATAAAAACAGATCTTAACATCTGCATCGGCAGATAATTTAAAGCTCTTGAACGAGTTCCGTGTTTCTTGATTAGCCCTGCCACGGGACTCAGGCCGCACAAATAGAGGACATGTGCAACTAGACATCGATAACGATTCATGACACGTACGTGGGAAAGTCTAGGAACATACATCGCTCTGGGTAGTGTGTCCTAGGCTAGGGGGCATCGTTTGATAGGTATCATAATTCCTAGTTGGACCTAAAATTCACGTAAACCTTGAATCCGAGAAGTGTTCAATAGTTTGCATAAACCTCGGTGGCCCTCGGTAGCCTAAACACTGGTGGAATCTAGGAAACGCTCGATAGTAAACCTTAGATTAGATCTAGATGATACACGGAATCTAACAAGATCGAGAGTGGCATTCCAAATGATTTCGGGAATGGTGGCACTACACTAAAGTAGTATAGATTTACATGATGATGCCCGTATGACATACGGGAAGGGGCTGTATATATATACATGGAAAATATTAGATGATTTGGGGGTATCTACATATACGTTGTAGTAGGTTAACCTACTAGTGGAACACGAGTATAACTTAAAGAGCTACCATTGTTAACAACCTGATAACCAAGAAAATGTAACTGAATGGTATATGTGGGATCATACAGAAGTTTATTCTAAGTCCACTCACAGAGAACTTATGTTATGACCCCCTCCTCATTACATACTTCCAGGTTAGGTTCATGACAGACATGGTATAGCTTTGGATACTGGTTTAGTAGTATTGTTAATAAGGTAAAGCAACATTTGAATATTATACTTTAATTCCTTCCGCTTTGAGATGCTTTACGAGTTCTGACATGTTTCTTTATATCTGTCTTTTCTTGCGGGATACAAGAGCACCCAACTAGGGTTTCGGTAGATTGGATTTTTGAAAAAAATCTGTCTGTCGAAATCCGGGTTGTCATATTTGTTGATATATTTTGCATTGTGATCCAACTATAGGCTTTTACTTCACAATGTCAAATCATGCTCTGGATTCATATGCTTCATTTTACCTTCCCTGTAATTAAAACAAGCGTTTGCACGATTTTGGACTTATACTTTATCATCGACCGTCCACATCGATGGCGAGTTAGTTAATCATCAAACAAGACTTATAGCTAATTTTATTTTGAATTGGATAAAGTGTCTGAATGGGACTGTTTAATTGAATGGCTTATAACCCATCGAATATTGCTTGCACAAACATGGTATTCTAGTTCGAATTCGCGTTAACTTTAAAATCAACCATTCGACCAAGGCGATTGTAGATTTCAAACGTTATCGTTTTAGTGACTTATATGATGGGGTATGGTATTTCACAACTGCTTATCTGCAATTTATTTTTTCGTTCTTCAGATGTTTATGCCTTTATTTGGGAGGTATTTATCCTTCTTTATGGGATAGAGTTTTATGGCTCGGTGTTTGCCTGCTTTGTAGACCAGTTCTAACAATGGAGACTCCGTTTGACGCCCAAGTTTGTCTTTTATCGTGTCCAAACTTTGAGTTGAACTCCATAGTATTTACATGGTTACGCAAACTTGACTATCTAGAAGCTTGCTAAAATGGTTTGGAAATTCCCTAACTTTTCTGCTCAAATTGTTACACTCACTCATGGTTGACCATATTGTTTAGTCATGCTCGACCAACATGTTGGTTTAATCATGTTCGACCCGACTTTGGTTCGAGTATGTTCGAACATGTATTGGTTTGAGCATGCATATTATTTGAAGATTTTACTTTGTTAGGGAATTTGCGTGCCGTTGAATTTTCTGTATTGCTAAACTTTGTTTGCTTCAATTCCATGGACTTTGCTTGAGGCTTGGAAATGCGTGAAAGTATCAACCTTTTTCTGTATTTCAAACTGGAAACTTCTAGTTTGAAGTAGTTGGGTGATATTCTGATAGCATGCAGAGTCCAAATTGGTGATCATGATTGATCTTATATGCCCTTAAGCCTAATATATAGTTCAAAATCTACAGTCTACTTTGGTATTGAGCTGCTTTAAATCTGATATGTTTGTTGCTTCGAGATTCAGTCGTAGCTTTTTATATGCTCTGAACTCCCTAAAGTCAACATGCTGCCGAGCTCTAACTTGGTGGTCAGTTCGAGGGTTTAGGTTGTTAAAAGCGCCAAGATTCCAGGTGGTTTAGAGACTAGACTGGTCAACTCCGAGTTACACTGCCTCTTGACTTAACGGTTGAACTTATATGATTTGTGACATCAGACACTAGACTAGTTGTCATTCTGGAAGATAGATCTCTCCTGCTTAGACTGAATCTTTTATTTGAGTTTCCAAGGTTAGAACAGTTATAACTTTTGTATTACGAGCGAATCAAATTTTCATTATCCTCTAGAAAATTTGACGGTGGGGTGTCATTTGATTGTCCTTCCTTTGGCTTTGTTGCAGTAGCTTGGTTGGACTCATAAGTCTCAGTTTGAATTTGCGCATAACTCCTAAAAAAGCCAACGATAAATACTGGCTTTGTGTAACACCCTGTAACCACCCGCATTCTACGTATCGAAGGATCGTAGAATATTTATTTCTTTTTCATACAAGGTCGTATGGTCGTGTAACTTTGGGGAACGGCTGTTGGGGTCATTTCCCATGTTCACTATTTTTGCTGATTTTTAAATGACCATTTTTCCCCTAGCGAATCTTGTTTTGCCTATAACTTTTGATTGGTAAGGAGTTTCGAAATGAAACCACTTCCATTAGATGTGGATAATGGTTTTCCTTTCCGCAGAGTGGTCACACTTGTCAAACGGACTTTTCGTTTGGGAGATATGGCTGAATTAATGTTTTGAAGGTGAAAAACTGCTTAAGTGGGATGATTTGGGTAATTAGCAAATGGGCCCATAACCCATTTCAGGATTTGAGTTATGGGGAGGCTGAAATGAGTTAGGATTTCATTCTATTTCAGTTTTCGAGCCGCCATGTACCTCTTTGATACCCTAACAATGGCCTCCACCTTCTAATTTCATCCCAAATCGCTCTCTAATCAAGGATTAAGCTTATCTACGTCAAATCAAGGAGAATTAGCACTAAATCAGAGTTGGAGCTGTTGCTAGGCATTAGAATTCGACCCAAACAGTGGAGTTTTCAGATATGATATTTTATCTGTGGCTAAGGTGAGTGATTTGCATTGTTTTTCCCTAATTAGAGCTAATTAGGGTTGATTAGCGTTAATTAACGAAATTATAACTCAGAAAAATCTGGAAAATTTTTGTAAAATTCTAAAATATTATTTTAGGGCTCTAACAGGAATTTGGGTTAATTTGGATAATTTTTGCTAAACCTCTCATTAGTTATGGTTAAACATGATTAAAGGGAAAACATGGTTTTTTGGGCATGTTTGATCCATATTGACATGATTATTCATCGTTTTGGTGTTTATGGTTGATAATGCATGTTTATATACTATTTGGAATGTTTTAAGGTTGTTTAGAACAGTTAGAATGGCCAAAAACGCCGTCGTAAGGCGTGAACAATTTGCTGGTAGATTTGCAAGAATTTGACCCAAACCGGATCGGATCAGTGGAAGGAGCTCCTACCCCCAATCGATGAAAGCTCGACCTATGAACCAATGGACGACTCGACCGCTCGAGCGAAGGAGGCCGATCTGAACCGCCATATGAGGGAGCTGACGATTCGACCGCTCGAGTGAAGGTGCCCGATCCAAACAGCCATGAGAGGGAGCTGACGACTCGACAGCTCGAGTGAAGGAGCTCGATCCGAATGAGCGGGAGCTGACGACTCAACCGCTCGAGTCAAGACATCAAGAACCGAAGACGTTGGCTACGAGACGAACCGAGTTGATGCTATGGAATGGGGATCACGAACCAGACCAGGATGTCCGAACCGACCGACGATAACTGGGGTACTACCCACATTCAAACCGATCCGGAGGAGATCAAAAACCGAGATGCAAAGGTAGTCCTAATGGGAAGTAGAACTCAAGATCCATATGGGAACCAAAGAGTTGACTTCATAATTGGACTTTGCTGTGGGATGTGTGCAAAGGGGTTATCAACGTCTATTGCTTTGATTCACCACTATGAGATGGATATTGGCTATGGATCAGTGCAATGAGGTCGTCATGACTTAATGAGCAGAGAGATCGTAGCAAGGCTATGAGCCAGTGCAGTGGAGCTATTATGACTCCATGGGGCAGAGTGGACATAGCAAAGGATTAGTGGCTATGGATCAGTGTAGTGGAGTGACTGTGACTCCATGGGGCAGGTTGGTCGTAGCAAAGGATCGGGTGACCAAAGGGGTAGATATCGTAAGCTTTGCGCACTGAGTGAGAGATGTGAGAATGGTTGGTATGTTTGATGTTTGCTATCCCCTCCCCCGTATCTTTACACCATATGTTAATGTCTCCTTAGTGTATTGTACATCTTGTGTGCTAACTCTTTGGTTGCAGTTCCAGGTTCAGGTATAGTTACGTATAACTGTTATTGTTTTGTTTTGCTGCTTATCGCACATACCAGACTTTTGTCTGACCCAGAGTTTTGTGTCTCTTCTTGTTACTCTGCGTGCTCTTAAACGGGAAGACTAGAGACATGTTAGGTGGTATGAATGAGTAGCTGTACTGGAGACGAGTAGGAGGCTTCCACGTATGATATATATAGATTTTCTCCCTGTGTTGTTGCTGGACACTAATTTGGGCATTAGTAGTGCACCTTTTTCTTTGCTTTAGAGACATTATGTTGGAGTTGTAATAAGCTGTATTTTGAATTTTCGCTGCTATGATGATTATGGTTTAGTTTTCAGCTTATGCACTGTCTCGCCCGTTTTATGTCAAGTATGTTATTATTATATGTTATGCCATGCGCTGTGAGACATTCTATAGGTTTCTTTTAAGTTCACCATTAATTTTCCTTTCTTCTGACGACCGTCCCATGCTAGTTGGACGTCAGCACAGCGCATTTTCAGGGAAATGTCAGCTGGTCCAGGGCGGGCGATCACAGTTGGTTTCCGAGCTCTAGGTTGCGTATGTAATGACCCGAAAATCCGGTCCAATTTCAGCTGACTAAATAACACAAGTCCAACCCCAAATTGCACTGGAAATCAGGAAACTAATAGAAAGAATTTAGAGGGTGAGGAAAGATAAGATAGAAACTTAGAGTAGAAGAAGAAGAACACAACATCAGAGTAACACGAACCTCACAGCGGAACGAATAACATATAATAGATAACATATCCTTGAAATAAAGGTTTTACATTAATATACATATCATTAGCAAGTATATCACTTACAACACAGCGGAAATAAACAATAGCTATATGATCCTGAAGCCTCCTGCTCCAGCTCTTCAAGTATTTGTAAATCTCGACTACTTGACTGCCCATACAAAATTGGGCACCCAAGAGTTTAGGGAAAACAAAACAAAATAAACTCCGGGTCAGTCATTGGACTGGTGTGAGTAAAACATGTTAAAAACAGTTCGAACAAGTAAAAGATATCTCATAAGACCACGCAGTATAACGGAACGGGTTTTTCCCTTATGAGAATCCAAAATACTTTATATCAAAAACCTTTTGATATTATAATAATGTCTATAAACCACAATATAATAATCATCTAGTAGAAACGCTTCCATCTCACGTTCTACATATATAGTATACAAATCAAAACCGCAAGCACGTATTGGGTAATGGATTTCCAAATATGACAAGGTATGGAACTACCTTTCGCTATTGTACCTCTAGAGAGGAATACACTGGGTTTAACAAGAACATCTTGCAACCCGGCCACACATGACCGACCACACATTTCGCTTGAGTGTATCAAATGTATATCACCAACGGTTGGGATCAGCAAACGTTTCCCCGAATGGGACAGCATCAACAATAGATTTTTTGAAGTAAATGAAACTCTAGATCAGGTCATTATACACCCTACTTCGGAGCAACTGACTTAGCCATGCTGCCTACCCGATTTCTGTCATTTACCGGATGTGAGGTTAGAAGCTACGTTTATCTTTTACATGTCACATCTTCATTCACTTTGAATGTCACATCGTTATACCCGCCAAATCACAAATTGATTTCCCAAAAATACCACGGGTATACAGCTAAGAGAAATGAATTCCTCCGCCACCAAACTTGAATATGTTTGAAAAGATTATCTTACGCGATCTATTAGATATACTCTGTCAGACACTCTTCCATACTGGTCGTCCTGGGACTGGACAAACCAAAGGCACTATTCAGTACAACCATCTTCAATTATCTTTGGCATATATTGTAACAACCCGTATTTTTCGATAACATGTTAAAACGAGAATCAAGGCAGAATTTAATTTTAAATTCTGAATCAAGTAAAACGGGCTATTCCGTTGCGTTCGTCTCGGAAAAATACGCGAAATAGAGTCCGAGTTTTCGAAAATCGGAGTCTGTATGACCCGGTTAAGGCCCAAAGAAGTTTGCGGGAAATTCGAATTTCGGAAACAGTTTTGAAAATTAGATCTGGGGCCAGGCGGGAAGTTTCCCGCCTAGGCCATGTCAACAGGGCTGTCGACAGGCCTGTCGACTTGGGCCCAGACCAAGTCGACAGCCCTGTCGACTTGCCTGTCGACAGGGGGTGGCCGGGGCAAGCTGCCTGATGCACCTACTTGTCTCACCTGGTCTTGTTCTTGGGCTGGTTCTGGAAGCTTCCGAGATCTGATGGTCCTAATCTATCCTAGGGTTAATCTAAGGGCCTAAAACTATCCTAATCTCTATAAAAACACCCCTAAGCCGCCGCCTAAACCCTCATAACTCACCCTCTCCACAAAGTGCTGCCCAAATGCAAGGTGATCATGGCCTCCATCTCAAATCCCTAGAGCTTATGCACTTAAATCAAGTTCAAATCAAAAGTTGCAAGCTTGCTACACCAAATCAAGGCCAAATCAACATTGCTATGCAAGTTCCATGACGATTCTTCAACAAAGGAGGCACCTTTCTTAGCCAAGATGATTCATGCTTCTTTCCCTAGGCCTAACTAGGTAAGTTTTAGCTACTTTTGGATCAAAACGGTATTTTTAATGTTGACATGGGATAAAATGAGGCTAAACATGATTATGCGAATCTATATGAACCTTGTCATGCCTCTTGTGTTCAAATTTATGATTTTGGGCCATGTGAGTGACTTAATCATGCCTCTCATGCTATGCATAACCTAGTTTAACTTGCAAGTTTGGATCTTTATGCATGAAATGCTAGCATGAACCTTTAGGTACCACTTTACTTGTGAAACATTGGCTAAGACAAGATGTTGGGGCTTATGCATGTTTATGAACCCAAACCCCTTATGCTAACATGCAAGTTTGTGGCCAAATCCTTTATGATATTATGCATGCTCGTGGCCAATCCCCTCTTTAAAGTTGTGCATGTTTATGGCCAAATCCATTTTGATAATATGCATGTTTGTGGCCAAATTACCTTATGACACTATGCATGTTTATGGCCAATCCCTTTATGATGTTATGCATGTGGAAGCCAAGCCCTTTTTGGCATCATGCATGTTTTGAGACCAATATGTGACATAGTATCCTTACTATGTTGACTCGCTTTGCTTGCGTTGGGAAAACACGATTTTGGGTAGTTAGATAAACATGAACATGTCGCAAAATCTTAACTTGAATATGACATGTGTTTATACTTGAAAATATGACTTGAAAGATAACATGGAAGATGACATGTAAGTATGCATAAAAACACGAGCTTGGGAATTTACCTATTAAGTTAGGTCTACCCTTTGGGAATTTACCTATTAAGTTAGGCCTACCCAAATGCTTGAAAAACTTGTAACATGTTTTGGAAACATGATGAACTTAGATAATATAAGTATGGCCAACTCGAGGTTGGGTTGAGTTTGCAACGTAAAACTACCCGGAACCGACCGGCCTAACTAGTAGTTGCAAACAATAGGACCCAATGTGAGAAGTTGGTCATGTCGCGCTTAAGACCCGAGGTTAGACTAGGTTGTGGTGTAAATCTACCCGGACCCGCCCGACTTAACTAGTAACCACAACAAGGTCTAATGTGAGAGGTTGAGGGTGCATTAATTAAATTAATGCCACATAATAGGGTTAAGTTAATTTGATTAATGAGGCTTAACCAAATATGATATGGACAAATGGGTTAAGTAATTTGATTAGGCTAATGATACTTAACAAAACATGATAAGCTTGGGTAGGTTAAGTAACTTGATTTGCCTAATGACACTTGACCATTTTTATACGACTAGTGGACGGGATTAAGTTAACCAACACTTAATCAATCCAACACGATAACGTGATAAGGTTAAGTAAATTTTCTTAATGACACTTAACTGTATAATACAGTTAATGGATGGGGTTAAGATTAGGCTTAACTAATCTAAACATGGTAATCGGATGGGGTTAAGTTAGCCTAGACTTAATTGATCCCACTTGGTAATTTAATGGGGTTAAGTTAAACACTTAACTAATTTAACACGATGATTTGATGAGGTTAAGTGACCTATACTTAACCAATCTAACTCGTTAATTTGATGAGGTTAAGTTAATCTATACTTAACCAATCTAACGTGAAAACATGATAAGGCTAAGTCACGAATCACTTGAATACGCTTAACCGATTTGACTCGGTAATTTGACAAGGTCAAGTTAATTTATATAATTAACCAATCTAAAATGATAATTAGACGAGGTTAAGTTATGGATTGCTTGATATACTTAGCCAACTTGACACATGGTTTGGAGGGTTAAGTCTTGGACTTGGATACTTAGCCAATTTTGACATGGTTTGTGGACGGGCTAAGTTATGAACTTAAGTGACACTTAACCCATTAGATAAACCCTAATTCGGAGGGTTAGGTAAATAGCCATAGTTAACAAGGGTAATGGAAATAAGACTAAGTGGTAAACCTTAGTTAAGGGAAACTAAGTAATAATTCTTAGTCAAGGAAATCTGGACCACTTCTTAGATAGATGAGTCACCCGATACGGTAGGTCATCGTTTAAGTATACGCGTAGGAGCAGGCTATCTGATTTAGATAAAGGCTCCAGCGAACTGGGTAACGAAGCAGCGGCTTCGGGGAACGTGAGGATATTCTTGGTATGCTTCTGTGAGGTCGCAGATGATCATCCTGGGCTCACAAGAGGTTGAGGTCTGCGGTAGAAGAACCAAGAATATGCCTTGGTTGCTATGCGAGCGACCTAAAGACTGGTGTAGATAGCAGTGAGTCGACGGATACATAAGGTGCCCGAGATAGCAAGTTCGCCGATCATCTACCATCTTGAGTCAAGTGTGTACGTACGGAAAGGCAGGGAACACCCAACAGACCATAATTTGCTATCTAATTATGGGTGAGGTAGGCCGTAGGGTATGGGCTGGCCGGAGTGTAGTTCTCATGCAAGATTTTCTCTTGTGTTGCCTTTCACTAGTTGAGGGAGGGGTCTCGTGGGACCATAGCCACGTGTAGAAAAGCAGACCTTAGTATCTGCATCGGCAGATAAATCTAAAGCTCCCGACCGAGTCCTGTATTTCTGGTATTGCCCTGTGACAGGACTCGGATGGCACGATGTGATACATGTGCATATAGTTATAGAAAAACGATTCACGATGAATGCGTGGGAAAAAGGGCGCGGTTGAGGGTTAGCGTAATCCCTAGTGGCCTAGGTGGTTTGACCCAAACCGAAATACGAAAGCGTGCAATAGGTAAGCGTAATCCCTAGTGGAGCTAGGTGGCGTAAGTCCTAGTAGTTCAAACGATGATTCATATGGAAGAGCCTAGCTAGAACAAGGGTGACAGTCCAAACGATTTCAAAGATAATACGACATGAGGAAGCCCGTACGAGGTACGGCAAAGGACTGAACTTATATACATGGAAAGAAACATATGATTTGAGTAACCTATATATGCGATATTAGGTTGACATGGACCATTACGCGACTTTGAGCACGGGACATTCATGGTTAATACATGACGCAGGTAGGGATACTAGTACGAGAGGTGCAGAGCAAATATACATGTTAGAACTAGGAAGAATATACATAATAGATACCGTGGGATGTTAGGCGGGGTAGATACCTTGGGATAATGTACTCGATAGAAATCCGACGATGTGATACCTTGACTTATCATAACACCGTAGTTTATCATGATACCTTAGTTTACCTTGCCGCAATAGTCCAACCGGCTACCCTGGTTTATCTATCTTGTAGTTATCCTTATGTTTACTTTCAGTTTATGCATGTCATGTTACCTTTACCTGTTTTTATACTGGAAGTAGATAGGACTTACTCAGTCTTTTTGACTGACCCGTTTTGTTTTGCCTCTTTTCTTCCGTTTCCCCCCCCCCCCCAGGTTTCAGGGAGGAAACAATGCTGTTTAGTTCGGACTTCTTCTACTTGAAGGTCATCATGGATGGCTTGGACTTCTCTTGGCTATGGCTACTTTACTGTTTTACTTGGGGAATAATTTATTAAAAAGTCTTTATGCTTCTTTACTATTGCAAGACAGGTTTTGTTGTACTCTGATGTAAAAGGCTTTAGACCTTATTTATTCATGTTATGAAAGTTTGATTTTACTTCCGCTATTTTATATGTTCTGTCTTGTGATATTTCTGTGCATGTTTACCAATAATGCCCCTCTAAAGCTAGTGCATTCCTTCGCGAGTGACCCTAGCGAAGGCGGGGTGTTACATTTGGTATCAGAGCAGAAGGTTACCAGACTGGGCAAAAGTTTTTAAAGACCTTCTGAAAACTATTTGAAAACCGTTTATAAAGAAGCATTTTTCAAGAAAATTTTCTTTTAAAAAAAAAGAAAAAGGCTATTCCCCAAAGGCCATTAGCATCATCCTTGTTTCCTTGATTTAATCTCTTTTCCTTTCTTTCCTCCATCTGTAGTCACAGTGGTTTTGACTGCGACTAGTCTTTCTAGCTGCGTAAGTGTTTCCCGTACGATGGAGGTGGTTCTCGAGAGACCGTTGCAGAGTTATGCATGAAAGGATAGTAAGAACAAGGATAAAGGATACGAGCTCAGGGATAAGCAATATGTTGGTATGGCTGAGTCCTAAAAGGAGGAAGAAAGATGAACAATGAAACCCATGACGAAAGAGTACCTTTGGCATGGTGAAACGGGACGGATAGTTAAGTATCATGGAACAGGGACAAGATCATTCGGAGGGCGATAGTATGCTCTCATTTCTAGGGTACCTCAGAAGGAGGGTAACGATCTTGTTAAAGGTTTAGCTTTTCTTCTCTATCATCCTGTCGGGACTTTGTTTTGATCACCGCATCTTTTAAGTCCGCTTCGATAGTTGAGTCTCTGCACCTTAGTACTAGCATAGTAGAGGATCCCGTTTTTGTCTCAAGTCCTATTGGAAGATCGGTCCATTTACTCATGGCTTGTTTGGATTTGAGAATGTCTATATCAAGTGTTGAACTTGGAAATAATGCTTATGTTTATAAGTTGTGGATGGATTCTAGGGATGAAGTGGCTATCCAGTAAGGGGTGCCACTCTCGGTCTTAGAAGGAGGGTAGTTAGACTCTTGGCTTGCTTTGGTAATACCCTTGAAGTATCGTGTAACCTTTTTGGGTTCTGTCATGGTTAGTTACATAGAATCCCGAGACGCATTTGTTGGTAATCCGTTCAAATAGGATTCGCCGCTAAGGCGGATGGTTCGTTTCGATTATGCATGAGTTATGGGAATCACCCTAGTAAGAACTCTTGGCAACATGGATTGGCATCGGAAAACGAGATCCAGAATTCACTGGTGAATTTTGGAGAGCTTGCATGAGTACACAGATATGTCTGAGCCAAGCATACTAGGGAAAGAATAAGTGAAACGAGAGGTGGTAGTGAAATGAGTTCCACTCACACCTTGGAAATAGGAATCAAGAAGCTACGAAATCGCGAAGTTAAAGGACGGTCAAGGCACAATGGAATTGAGCTCAAGGAAATACGACTTTGATGGTCAAAGACTAGATACGCGCATGATATCTCTTCTTGGGAGTATATCCTTGATCCCTGTTTTCTGTAGAGCTTACTTGTAGGCTATCTTTTGTGGACATCCTCTCGGTCCTATTTTCTGTTACAAACCCCATAAGGAGTTTGTCTTGTTTATCTTCTCGACCCTGATTCAGGGAATCCTAGGTAGAACGCTATGGATGTAAACATGTATTTGAAACATGTTATGGTTGATATGGTTGCAAGTGGTTGCAAGTGGTTGCTCGTGGATGCGCGAATACACATTAGATACTAGCTCGACTCGGTCACACTTCATATTGCATATGCACGAGTGTTTATACTTGTTTATGGATGAAATTGAATGTGTTATCATGCGGATGTTGCATATGGTTGAATTTTGTGCACGCATATAGTATCTATTTGACTAGGACTATTTGCATACATGTTGGACTCATGGCACTATACATATTTTGCATTAGAAAGATTATTCAGGCCTGATCATTAGCATTAGCTAAGGAACATATACACACACTCTTTGCATGTATTCATACAGCATTAGGAATTATCTAAGGACGATGGTTGCTTGTGGATGATGTTTTGAGTAGATGGATGATGGATGGTAGGATATGTTCTTCCTAACTTAGCGATTTCGGGGACGAAATCCTAAAAGGTGGGGAGAATGTAACAACCCGTATTTTTCGATAACATGTTAAAACGAGAATCAAGGCAGAATTTAATTTTAAATTCTGAATCAAATAAAACGGGCTATGCCGTTGCGTTCGTCTCGGAAACATACGCGAAATAGAGTCCGAGTTTTCGAAAATCGGAGTCCGTATGACGCGGTTAAGGCCCAAAGAAGTTTGCGGGAAATTCGAATTTCGGAAACAGTTTTGAAAATCAGATCTGGGGCCAGGCGGGAAGTTTCCCGCCTAGGCCATGTCGACAGGGCTGTCGACAGGCCTGTCGACTTGGGCCCAGACCAAGTCGACAGCCCTGTCGACTTGCCTGTCGACAGGGGGTGGCCGGGGCAAGCTGCCTGGTGCACCTACTTGTCTCACCTGGTCTTGTTCTTGGGTTGGTTCTGGAAGCTTCTGAGATCTGATGGTCCTAATCTATCCTAGGGTTAATCTAAGGGCCAAAAACTATCCTAATCTCTATAAAAACACCCCTAAGCCCCCCCCTAAACCCTCATAACTCACCCTCTCCACGAAGTGCTGCCCAAATGCAAGGTGATCATGGCCTCCATCTCAAATCCCTTGAGCTTATGCACTAAAATCAAGTTCAAATCAAAAGGTGCAAGCTTGCTACACCAAATCAAGGCCAAATCAACATTGCTATGCGAGTTCCATGACGATTCTTCAACAAAGGAGGCACCTTTCTTAGCCAAGATGATTCATGCTTCTTTTCCTAGGCCTAACTAGGTAAGTTCCAGCTACTTTTGGATCAAAACGGTATTTTTAATGTGGACATGGGATAAAATGAGGCTAAACATGATTATGCGAATCTATATGAACCTTGTCATGCCTCTTGTGTTCATATTTATGATTTTAGGCCATGTGAGTGACTTAATCATGCCTCTCATGCTATGCATAACCTAGTTTAACTTGCAAGTTTGGATCTTTATGCATGAAATGCTAGCATGAACCTTTAGGTACCACTTTACTTGTGAAACATTGGCTAAGACAAGATGTTGGGGCTTATGCATGTTTATGAACCCAAACCCCTTATGCTAACATGCAAGTTTGTGGCCAAATCCTTTATGAGATTATGCATGCTCGTGGCCAATCCCCTCTTTAAAGTTGTGCATGTTTATGGCCAAATCCCTTTTGATAATATGCATGTTTGTGGCCAAATTACCTTATGACACTATGCATGTTTATGGCCAATCCATTTATGATGTTATGCATGTGGAAGCCAAGCCCTTTTTGGCATCATGCATGTTTTGAGACCAATATGTGACATAGTATCCTTACTATGTTGACTCGCTTTGCTTGCGTTGGGAAAACACGATTTTGTGTAGTTAGATAAACATGAACATGTCGCAAAATCTTAACTTGAATATGACATGTGTTTATACTTGAAAATATGACTTGAAAGATAACATGGAAGATGACATGTAAGTATGCATAAAAACACGAGCTTGGGAATTTACCTATTAAGTTAGGTCTACCCTTTGGGAATTTACCTATTAAGTTAGGTCTACCCAAATGCTTGAAAAACTTGTAACATGTTTTGGAAACATGATGAACTTAGATAATATAAGTATGGCCAACTCGAGGTTGGGTTGAGTTTGCAACGTAAAACTACCCGGAACCGACCGGCCTAACTAGTAGTTGCAAACAATAGGACCCAATGTGAGAAGTTGGTCATGTCGCGCTTAAGACCCGAGGTTAGACTAGGTTGTGGTGTAAATCTACCCGGATCCGCCCGGCTTAACTAGTAACCACAACAAGGTCTAATGTGAGAGGTTGAGGGTGCATTAATTAAATTAATGCCACATAATAGGGTTAAGTTAATTTGATTAATGAGGCTTAACCAAATATGATATGGACAAATGGGTTAAGTAATTTGATTAGGCTAATGATACTTAACAAAACATGATAAGCTTGGGTTGGTTAAGTAACTTGATTTGCCTAATGACACTTGACCATTTTTATACGACTAGTGGACGGGATTAAGTTAACCAACACTTAATCAATCCAACACGATAACGTGATAAGGTTAAGTAAATTTTCTTAATGACACTTAACCATATAATACAGTTAATGGATGGGGTTAAGATTAGGCTTAACTAATCTAAACATGGTAATCGGATGGGGTTAAGTTAGCCTAGACTTAATTGATCCCACTTGGTAATTTAATGGGGTTAAGTTAAAAACTTAACTAATTTAACACGATGATTTGATGAGGTTAAGTGACCTATACTTAACCAATCTAACTCGTTAATTTGATGAGGTTAAGTTAATCTATACTTAACCAATCTAACGTGAAAACATGATAAGGCTAAGTCACGAATCACTTGAATACGCTTGACCGATTTGACTCGGTAATTTGACAAGGTCAAGTTAATTTATATAATTAACCAATCTAAAATGATAATTAGACGAGGTTAAGTTATGGATTGCTTGATATACTTAGCCAACTTGACACATGGTTTGGAGGGTTAAGTCTTGGACTTGGATACTTAGCCAATTTTGACATGGTTTGTGGACGGGCTAAGTTATGAACTTAAGTGACACTTAACCCATTAGATAAACCCTAATTCGGAGGGTTAGGTAAATAGCCATAGTTAACAAGGGTAATGGAAATAAGACTAAGTGGTAAACCTTAGTTAAGGGAAACTAAGTAATAATTCTTAGTCAAGGAAATCTGGACCACTTCTTAGATAGATGGGTAACCCGATACGGTAGGTCATCGTTTAAGTATACGCGTAGGAGCAGGCTATCTGATTTAGATAAAGGCTCCAGCGAACTGGTTAACGAAGCAGCGGCTTCGGGGAACATGAGGATATTCTTGGTATCCCTCTGTGAGGTCGCAGATGATCATCCTGGGCTCACAAGAGGTTGAGGTCTGCGGTAGAAGAACCAAGAATATGCCTTGGTTGCTATGCGAGCGACCTAAAGACTGGGGTGGATAGCAGTGAGTCGACGGATACATAAGGTGCCCGAGATAGCAAGTTCGTCGATTATCTACCATCTTGAGTCAAGCGTGTACGTACGGAAAGGCAGGGAACACCCAACAGACCATAATTTGCTATCTAATTATGGGTGAGGTAGGCCGTAGGGTATGGGCTGGCCGGAGTGTAGTTCTCATGCAAGATTTTCTCTTGTGTTGCCTTTCACTAGTTGAGGGAGGGGTCTCGTGGGACCATAGCCACGTGTAGAAAAGCAGACCTTAGTATCTGCATCGGCAGATAAATCTAAAGCTCCCGACCGAGTCCTGTATTTCTGGTATTGCCCTGTGACAGGACTCGGATGGCACGATGTGATACATGTGCATACAGTTATAGAAAAACGATTCACGATGAATGCGTGGGAAAAAGGGCGCGGTTGAGGGTTAGCGTAATCCCTAGTGGCCTAGGTGGTTTGACCCAAACCGAAATACGAAAGCGTGCAATAGGTAAGCGTAATCCCTAGTGGAGCTAGGTGGCGTAAGTCCTAGTAGTTCAAACGATGATTCATATGGAAGAGCCTAGCTAGAACAAGGGTGACAGTCCAAACGATTTCCAAGATAATACGACATGAGGAAGCCCGTACGAGGTACGGCAAAGGACTGAACTTATATACATGGAAAGAAACATATGATTTGAGTAACCTATATATGCGATATTAGGTTGACATGGACCATTACGCGACTTTGAGCACGGGACATTCATGGTTAATATATGACGCGGGTAGGGATACTAGTACGAGAGGTGCAGAGCAAATATACATGTTAGAACTAGGAAGAATATACATAATAGATACCGTGGGATGTTAGACGGGGTAGATCCCTTGGGATAATGTACTCGATAGAAATCCGACGATGTGATACCTTGACTTATCATAACACCGTAGTTTATCATGATACCTTAGTTTACCTTGCCGCAGTAGTCCAACCGGCTACCCTGGTTTATCTATCTTGTAGTTATCCTTATGTTTACTTTCAGTTTATGCATGTCATGTTACCTTTACCTGTTTTTATACTGGAAGTAGATAGGACTTACTCAGTCTTTTTGACTGACCCGTTTTGTTTCGCCTCTTTTCTTCCGTTCCCCCCCCAGGTTTTAGGGAGGAAACAATGCTGTTTAGTTCGGACTTCTTCTGCTTGAAGGTCATCATGGATGGCTTGGACTTCTCTTGGCTATGGCTACTTTACTGTTTTACTTGGGGAATAATTTATTAAAAAGTCTTTATGCTTCTTTACTATTGCAAGACAGGTTTTGTTGTACTCTGATGTAAAAGGCTTTAGACCTTATTTATTCATGTTATGAAAGTTTGATTTTACTTCCGCTATTTTATATGTTCTGTCTTGTGATATTTCTGTGCATGTTTACCAATAATGCCCCTCTAAATCTAGCGCATTCCTTCGCGAGTGACCCTTGCGGAGGCGGGGTGTTACATATATGATTCAGAACGCTAATGCCAATACACAGTGGTTCTTCAGATTATAATCCAACCGGTCTCTCCATATTAACAACGTTAAAATGCTCGAAAACATCGATAGTCGTTGAGTTAACTATCAAAGAAAACACGTGTGGAAACAACGATATCATTTCCAGATGGAAATTTTATCGATCAATCATCATTTAACATATATATATATGTATATATATATATATATATTCACATTTCCTTATTTTCTATGTTTAGAAAATATATGTTATTAACACTAGAAAACATTTCCATTTATTTATTTACATATCACTATCCTTCCACAACTATCAGTCCCTGATTGTAAACTAGTATGAGAACAATTCACTAATTATAAACCCCGAAGGCCGAAACCAACATCAGATCGATACTCAGAAAACTATTCAACTTAACTAATCTCTAGTCACTTTCTAAATCTTGTTTAACTCTGTTTCTTAATTTCTATGTTCGATTAACTCCTTTTGAATAACTATGTTCAATTGACTCCTTTTGAATAACTATGTTCGATTTAACTCCATTCGCTTAACTCTAGATCGCAGTGATCACAATGGTTATGCCTGATTCCCTCAGGAAACATCCGACCGCCATAGGCTATCTGCAGCCCTGCAAATTATGCTAGCAGTCGTGCTAAATGGTAAGCTATCATAAATAATTATGTCTGATTTACTCTATAATTTATTTACTCTATTTGATTTACTCTAATCGATTAACTCTATTTATTTCCTAAACAAATATTCCTTTATCCTATTTATTTTCTAAATAAATATTCTCCTTTATACTCTCCTATTTATTTTCTAAATAAATATTCTCCAATTATTTCCTTTTATAAAATCGGTTGATTTTATAAAATTCCATTATCCCAATATACGTTGAAATACTCCCTTTTACATCCAAGGGTTTCTTATGATATTAAAAGTATCGAATAACAATGATCGTCATCATTATAACACACAAAATCCATAACAGATTATGTATCACAACATATATCAAAATATATGAAAAACAGTAAAATAAATGTTGAGGAATCCAGCCGGATTCCTCCAACCTGTTTCGCTGCATCCACAGATGTTACACAATAAAATCAACATCACTTTCAATTCCATATGATATATTCTGTTAAACAGAATCAATATAGAAATTCAATTAACTGACTAGCAGTTCAATCAAACAGTCAACACACAGCCAATCAACCAATATTTAACAGATCTAAAAATTCAACATGAAATTATAAATAGTTCAGAGTTAGTGAGATTTACTCACATTTGCATTTCATCGTTAAAGAACGATCAATTGTTATTGGGTTTGAATCAAACAATTTATTTCTCCATAAATTCAAACGAGTTCCAATAGACTTCCGGTCAGTTTCATTGCGAAGTCCTTGTCCCTACGATCGCCTCGCAACTTACGGTTCGTGATATCGTATCATGAAGTTATGAAGTTACGAAGTTAGTACGCTATTATATATTAAATTTTAAACTTAATTAAATTTATAGTTGGGCTTTTACCACTTTCCCACGGCCCAATAACCCTATAGGCTACCGCAGTTTCTTCTTCCTTCCTGGAAATGCTTAAACATGGTTGTACTATACTGCTCCTTCTTTAAAATTTTCAAATCTGCCCTTCATTCAAAAGCTAATAAAAATCACGAAACCTAAGCCGACCCCATCGTTCACCTTCACTCCGAAATCTCCTCTTCGCTGTATCAGTCCATCAGCTCCTTCTTAACATGACTTCATGCCAGAAAAGTACCATGTCTTCTATTTACTAAAACCCCCTTCCAGTCCTCATATATTACCAAAAGCTTCACCATTCAAACAACACTTCCAAACATCCCCTATACACATGCTAACCCCTCTTCATCAACTGGAGCCTTTCATATTCCTCTTCTTATCTCCCAGGACATCTGCACCTCACGCATATCCTTCGCCATACACTAATTCACCTCAACCAACTAATCCTCCTTCGCCATACACTACTACACCTCCCGCCCATCTTTCTATCGAGACTCCATAACCCGGTATTAAAAAGTGGCGGCTTCACTAAGTACTTATGTCGTTCTTGTTATTTGAAGAGTTTAAGGAAGTGGCGGCTTAATTTATTTTTGCTTGCGGAAAGGTTTGTAGTTAAAGTGTTTTTATAATGTTAGGGTGCTTAATCAATGGTGTGTAGTCCTTAAACGTGGAGGGGGACGTGTATTGTTAGGAGCCATAAAGGGGAGGGGACGTGCATAGTTTTCCTTTCATATGTGTGTGAGACCAAGAGGATGGACGTGTATGGTTTCCTTCCATATGTGTTTTCACTTCAAGGTCTCGTGTCACGGGTGAGTATACGGTACCCAATTACGTAGAATTGTACTTACGTATGGATAGAAATAAAAATACTGTTGTTTCGAGCTCAGCGCCCCGATCCCAAAAATATAATAATACCCGTAGATTAACTCAAATAGTGAAACCCCAAAATATTGATTACAGGGTGCAAAATACTCCCAATAAAAAGTTGCTTACTTAATTAATTAAAAATTATAGTAAAATTCAATAAATTAAATTATCATTATGTCCCAAAAGAACCTTGTCTAAATTCGAATCCGATATCCAGTTATATCGAATAAACCGTTATGGTCGATAAACGATTCTACAGCGACTATTTAAAAATTTGATTTAGCCGTAAATCAAAATCTACACAATGAAATCTGATTTTTCTCTTCCACTAGATAGATATACTCAACCAGCTCCGAATGTTTCTTGTTTCACAGAAATCCGATTTAAAACGGACCATGTACATTTAGTTGATGTTCGAATCGCCAATTACGAACTACAGCGCAATTTCGAGCTCGATTATAACTATATTATAATACTACGTTCAAATTGTCGAATATATAATATATTCGATATTATAATTCAATTCTAAACTGAATTATATATATTGAATTTCCCAATTCACACCATATCGCCATTTCTGCCCAATTTGATAATTTCATAATTAAATATATTATTTAATTATTATATTAATTAAATATTCAAAGTTATTTAATTAAATGACCATTAAATTCTCTAATCACTGTATAAATAATTAAATTAATTAATTACTATACTACTGGAAAATGTGGGTCATTACATTCTTCCCCACTTAAAATAATTTCGTCCTCGAAATTGCTAAGGTAGAAAACAAACCCTATCGACTGGGTAGAACTTATTTGTTCACTTCTTAAATTCAGTTTCAACTGAACCAACTTAATTCCAATTAAAATATTAAATAATTCTTATCAACAAAAATTTTCAAAAATCCAGAAAATTTTCTAACTCCATAACTTTTTGAAAAATTTCGCCAACACCTCCTTTGTACTGGTCAATAGGTCAAACTACAAATCGCCTTTCTGGGTCATCTCCAACCCAAATGAAAATCAAACAGCCAAGCGGCTTGCCAATTCGGCTCATCAAAATCTCATGCTTATATATAATATAATCTGGTACCTTTTTGTCGGGCATATTAATATATCCTTTCCCTTGCTGTTAGCATATACCAAGGGCATCCCAATCAATCTCAAATCACTTTTACCTCCAACACAACCATTCACTTATCCAAGCCGAATTCAAATTCAAATAAAAGTTCCATTCTCGATTCCAATTTCTTAACTCATCCATCCCTATAGTTAACCGAGTTATGTTCCACCCCATGTTTCATTAACTGGTTATTTCCACTAATTAGTTATCTTTATTTTCAAATTCAATTTGGTTTTATTTCAAACAATATTTCCGTGCGAATTTTAAATAGCTTACCGTATCAAAAATCAAACTTTCCTTTTCAGGATTCAAAAACAACTCATTTTCCCAAAACAATTCGAAATCAATATTTTTGGTAGTAATCAGTCACTTACAAACTCGAAAATGAACACTGATGATGCTGCGCAGTCATTATCAGAATTATTTCCCAGCGACCGAAGTGAGTTCAATACTATATCACTTTTCAAAACCATGTCTAAACACTTCTTTTTTGAAATCCATTTTCAAAATACTGTCCCAATGTTTGTAAACAATTTAAAACCTCTCAAGATTTTAAAATTCACATATATTTAATCCAAATCCATTCACAAACACCTTAACAATTTTCCAAGGTTTTAATTTAAATTCTGATTTGAATTCAGATTTAATTCACTTCGTAATACTTATACGAATTTTATTTGGTTATTCACATAACTATTTTGCTTATAATCTTACTCGATTATAATCACAACCAATATATCCAACATATTATAATCATTCCAATATAAATCCTTTATATAAAAATGTAATTTTGGTAAAATTATTTTATTTACCCTCTTTTCAAAACGTACCATGACGGTTCATTGTATTCAAGTGTTTACCAACTCTTACCGATACAGTGGATCAAACTGATCGACCAGAACTCATAAACAACTCAACCAATAAATCTCCACAATATAAAATCATTTTTATTTCAAATAACAAATATGTTCACTCGTATTTATACTCTCAACCTCAATCTAGGGTGTTACTTAATCTATCTCTACTGAGTCACGCCATAGAGCCAAGGTAATACATAACCTTTGCTCTGATACCAACTGTAATGACCCGAAAATCCAGTCTAATTTGAGCTGACTAAATAACACAAGTCCAACCCCAAATTGCACTGGAAATCAGGAAACTAATAGAAAGAATTTAGAGGGTGAGGAAAGATAAGAAAGAAACTTAGAATAGAAGAAGAAGAAGAAGAAGAAGAACCCAACATCAGAGTAACACAAACCTCACAGCGGAATGAATAACATATAATAGATAACATATCCTTGAAATAAAGGTTTTACATTAATATACATATCATTATCAAGTACATGACTTACAACACAGTGGAAATAAACAATAGCTATATGATCCTGAAGCCTCCTGCTCCAGCTCTTCAAGTATCTATAAATCCCGACTACTTGACTACCCGTACAAAATTGGGTACCCAAGAGTTTAGGGAAAACAAAACAAAATAAACTCCTGGTCAGTCATGGGACTGGTGTGAGTAAAACAGTTTAAAACAGTTCGAACAAGTAAACGATATCTCACAAGACCACGCCGTATAACGGAACGGGTTTTTCCCTTATGAGAATCCCAAATATCTTTATATCAAAATCCTTTTGATATTATAATAATGTCTATCAACCACAATATAATAATCATCTAGCAGAAACGCTTCCATCTCACTTTCTACATATATAGTATACAAATCAAAACCGTAAGCACGTATTGGGTAATGGATTTCCAACTATGACAAGGTATGGAACCACCTTTCGCTAGTGTACCTCTAGAGAGGAATACACTGGGTTCGACAAGAACATCCTGCAACCCAGCTACAGATGGCCGACCACTCATTTCGCTTGAGTGTATCGAAAGTATATCACCAACGGTTGGGATCAGCAACCATTTCCCCGAATGGGACAGCATCAACAATAGATTTTTAGAAGTAAATGAAACTCTAGATCAGGTAATTATACAACCTACTTCGGAGCGACCGACTTAGCCATGCTGCCTGCCCGATTTCTGTCATTTACCAGATGTGAGGCTAGAATCTATGCTTATCTTTTACATGCCACATCTTCATTCACTTTGAATGTCACATCGTTATACCCGCAAAATCACAAATTGATTTCCCAAAAATACCACGGGCATACAGCTAAGAGAAACGAATTCCTCCGCCACCAAACGTGAATATGTTTAAAGAAATTAACTTATGCGATCTATTAGATATACTCTGTTAGACATTCTTCCATACATGTCATCCTAGGACCGGACAAACCGAAGGCACTATTCAGTACAACCATCTTCAATTATCATTGGCATATATGATTCGCAACGCTTATGCCAATACAAAGTGTTTCTTCGGATAATAATAGAACCGGTCTCTCCATATTAACAACATTAAAATGGTCGAAAACTTCGATAGTCGGTGAGTTAACTATCAAAGAAAACATGTGTGCAAACAACGATATCATTTCCATATGGAAATTTTATCTATCAATCATCATTTAACATATATATATATATATATATTTACATTTCCTTATTTTCTATGTTTAGAAAATATATGTTATTAACACTGGAAAACATTTCCATTTATTTATTTACATATCACTATCCTTCCACAACTATCAGTCCCTGACTGTAAACTACTATGAGAACAATTCTCTAAGTATAAACCCCGAAGGTCGAAAACAACATCAGATCCATACTCAGAAAATTATTCAACTTAACTAATCTCTAGTCAGTTTTTATATCTTGTTTAACTCTATTTCTTAATTTCTATGTTCTATTAACTCCTTTTGAATAACTATGTTCGATTTAACTCCATTCGCTTAACTCTAGATCGCAGCGATCACAATGGTTACGCCTGATTCCCTCAGGAAACATCCTACCGCCGTAGGCTATCTGCAGCCCTGCGAATTACGCTAGCAGTCATGCTAAATGGTAACTTATCCTAATTAACTATGTCTGATTTACTCTAATTTATTACCCTATTTGATTTACTCTAATCGATTAACTCTATTCATTTCCTAAACAAATATTCCTTTATCCTATTTATTTTCTAAATAAATATTCTCCTTTATAATCTCCTATTTATTTTCTAAATAAATATTCTCTTTTATAATCTCCTATTTATTTTCTAAATAAATATTCTCCTTTATAATCTCCTATTTATTTTCTAAATAAATATTCTCCAATTATTTCCTTTTAGAAAATTGGTTGATTTTATAAAATTCCTTTATTCCAATATACGTTGAAATATTCCCTTTTACATCCCAGGGTTTCTTATGACATTAAAAATATCGAATAACAATGATCATCATCATTCTAACACACAAAATCCAAAAGATTATGCATCACATCGTATCAAAATATATGAAAAACAGTAAAATAAATGTTGAGGAGTCTAGTCGGATTCCTCCAACCTGTTTCCCTGCATCCACAGATGTTACACAATAAAATCAACATCACTTTCAGTTCCATATGATATATTCTGTTAAACAGAAGCAATATAGAAATTCAACTAACTGACTAGCAGTTCAATCAAACAGTCAACACACAGTCAATCAGCCAATATTTAACAGATCTAAAAATACAACATGAAATTATAAACTGTTCAGAGTTAGTGAGATTTACACACATTTGCAGTTCATCGTTAAAGAACTATAAAATGTTATTTGATTTGAATCTAACAATTTATTTCACCATAAATTCAAACGAGCTCCAATGGACTTCCAGTTGGTTTCATTGCAAAGTCCTCGTCCCTACGATCCCATTGCAACTTACAGTTCGTCAATCTGATATCGTATCATGAAGTTATGAAGTTACGAAGTTAGTACGCTATTATATATTAAATTTTAAACTTAACTAAATTTATAGTTGGGCTTTTACCACTTTCCCACGGCCCAATAACCCTATAGGCTACCACAGCTTCTTCTTCCTTCCTGGAAATGCTTGAACACAGTTGCACTATACTGCTTCTTCTTTAACATTTTCAAATCTGCCCTTCATTCAAAGCTAATAAAAATCACGAACCCTAAGCCGACCCCATCATTCACCTTCACTCCGAAATCTCCTCTTCGCTGTATCAGTCCGTCAGCTCCTTCTTAACATGACTCCAAGCCAGAAAAGCACCACGTCTTCTGTTCACTAAAACCCCCTTCCAGTCCTCATATATTTCCGCATGCTTCACCATTCAAACAACACTTCCAAACACCCCCTGTACACACGCTAACCCCTCTTCATCAAGTGGACCCTTTCATACTCCTCTTCCTATCTCCCAGGACATCCGCACCTCAAACATATCCTTAGCCATACACTAATACGCCTCAACAAACTAATCCTCCTTCGCCATACACTAGTACACCTCCCGGCCATCTTTCCGTCGAGACTCCATAACCCAGTTTTAAGAAGTGGCGGCTTCACTAAGTATTTATGTCGTTCTTGTTATTTGAAGAGTTTAAGGAAGTGGTGGCTTAATTTATTTTTGCTTGCGGAAAGGTCTGTAGTTAGCGTGTATTTATAATGTTAGGGTTCTTAATGAATGGTGTGTAGTCTTTAAACGTCGAGGGGGACGTGTATAGTTAGGAGCCATAAAGAGGAGGGGACGTGCATAGTTTTCCTTCCATATGTGTTTTCACTTCAAGGTCTCGTGTCACGGGTGAGTATACGGTAACCTATTACGTAGAATTCTGCTTATGTACGGACATAAATAAAAATACTGTTGTGTCGAGCTCAGTGCCCCGATCCGAAAAATATAATAATACCCGTAGATTAACTCATATTGTGAAACTCCAAAATATTGATTATAGGGTGCGAAATACTCCCAATAAAAAGTTGCTTATTTAATTGATTAAAAATTACAGTAAAATTCAAAAAATTAAATTATCATTATGTCCCAAAAGAACCTTGTCTAAATTCGAATCTGATATCTAGTTATATCGAATAAACCGTTATGGTCGATAAATGATTCTATAGCGACTATTTCAAAATTTGATTTAGCCGTAAATAGAAATCTACACAATGAAATCCTGATTTTTCTCTTCCACTAGAAAGATATACTCCACCAGCTCCGAACGTTTCATGTTTCACAGAAATCCGATTTAAAACGGACCCTGTATATTCAATTGAAGTTCGAATCACCAATTACGAACTACAGCACCATTTCTAGCTCGATTATAATTATATTATAACTCTACGTTCAAACTGTCGTATATATAATATATTCGTTATTCTAATTCAATTATAAACTGAATTATATATTTTGAATTTCCCAATTCACACCATATCGTCATTTCGGCCCAATCTGATTATTTCATAATTAAATGTATTATTTAATTATTATATTAATTAAATATTCAAAGTTATTTAATTAAATGACCATAAAATTCTCAAATCACTATATAAATAATTAAATTAATTAATTACTATACCATTGGAAAATGCGGGTCATTACAGCGTAGTTAACCTAGGGAAGTCATTAGGGAGAGATAGTATACACATATGAGAGCGCGTATTTGTGATTATTTTGGTACTTAAAAGCTATATATATATATATATATACTATTAGTATATCTGGGGATGAAGTGGCACTGCATTGACACCACAAAGAAGATGGCTAATCATTTCTCTTTACATATTGAACGATGAGCCGATATACAAGGGGTATTGGTAGAGGAGCTAATAATGGGAATGCTCCTGATATGAGGACGATGTTCACTGATTTCATGAGAGTGGTGCATAGGGATGTTCAGAGGGCAGTTCCTAATGCTGCAAATGGTGGTGGTGCAGCAGTGCAGGCGCATATAGTCGATTTTGCCAAGCTATGCAAGGATTACACTAGTCTTGGTGGGAAGCCGTTCCATGAAATGGAGTCGGCTACAGAAGTTCAGCATTGGCTGGATAGTTGTGAGAGCATCTTTGAAGATTTGGGAATCGAAGATGCTATGAAGAGGAAGCTAGCATCATGTGAGCTTCAAGGACGAGCTATGAATTGGTGGAATGTTATTAAACCAGCGACTCCAGAGGATCAAGTTACTTGGAATCAGTTCAAGACTCGCTTTAGTGATAAGTTTATCCCAGCTGCTCAGAAATTAGATTTGTTTAGGAAATTTCTAGAGCTTAAGCAACACAGTAGGGTAGTCTCGGAATATATTGCTGAGTTCGATACTTTATCGAAGTATGGATTATCCCTTATCGACACTGCCGAGAAGAAGAACGAGAAGTTCATAACTGGCTTGGATGGGTACTTGGGAGAAAGACTTATAAACCACAACGATGAGATGTTTGAATCCATTGTGGGAAAAGCATTGAGATCGGAAAGTCTTTACCCTAAGTCAAAGACCGAAGTTGCTATTGTATCTACAGGTGAGCCAAAACCGCAAGCAGGAGGTGGAGGCAAGAATAATTCTTAGAATAAAAGGAAGTAGAACCAAGCTAAGGATAGTTAGTGAAAGAAAAACAAGAAAGATGTTGAGTGTAACACCCCACCTCCGCTAGGGTCACTCACAAAGGGAATGCACTAGGTTTGGTGAAGCATTATCGAGGTAAACATGCACAGAAATATTACAAGATAGAACATATATAAAACAGCGGAAGTAAAACAAATTTCATTACCTTATAAAATAAGGTCTAAAGCCTTTTACATCAGAATACATCAAAACCTATCTTGTAGTGGTAAAGAAGCATAAAACCTTTTTCATAAATTATTCCCCAAATAAAACAGTAAGGTAGCCATAGCCAAGAGAAGTCCAAGCCATGCATGATGAACTTCAAGCAGAAGAAGTCCGAACTAAATAACAGTGTTTCCTCCCTGAAAACCTGGGGGGGAAACAGAAGACAAAGAGGCGATAGAAAACTGGGTCAGTCATAAAGACTAGTAAGTCCTATCTACTTCCAGTATAAAAACAGGTAAAGGTAACATGACATGCATAAACTGAAAGTAAACATAAGGATGACGACAAGATAGATAAGCTCAACCAAGATAACTGGATGAACTACTGTAGCAAGATAAACTAAGGTATCATGATAAACTACGGTGTCAAGATAAATCAAGGTATCACATCATCAGGTTTCTATCAAGTATACAATCCCAAGGTATCTATCATGTATAACATCACAAGGTATTTATCATGTATATTTGCTCTGCACCTCTCGTACTAGTATCCCAACCAGCGTCATGTGTTAACTATGAATATCCCTTGCCCAATGTCATGTAATGGTCCATATCAACCTAATATATAGCATATGTAGGTTTTCCCAACTCGTATGTTTCTTTCCATGTATAAGTTCAGTCCTTTGTCGTAGGCCGTACGGGCTTTCCCATGTAAATCTATACCACCTCAACGTAGAACCATTTTATCCTTGAAGTTGTTTTGGACTGTTACCCTTGATCTGGTTATGTTTTCTTACCATGAATTATCGTGTGTTCACTTAGGATTTATGCCACTTTGGACCACTAGGGATTATGCTACCTAATGAATGTTTCCGTAACTTGGTTTGGGTTTTAGCCACCTAGGGCCACTAGGGATTATGCCACCCGTCAACCACGCCCTTTATCCCATGTATGTATCGTGAATCGTTTTCCATGTCCATATGCACATGTATCTCATTGTGCCATCCGAGTTCCGTGCCAGGGCAAATCAAGAAATACGGACCTCGGTCGGGAGCTTTAAGTCGTCTGCTGATGCAGATATTAAGGTCTGTTTTTGTACCCGTGGCTATGGTCCCACGTGACCCCTCCCTCAACTACTGAAAGGCAATCCAAGAAAAATCATGTATGAGAACCACATCCCGGCCCCACTATAGCCCCACTTTCCTATGGGCCGACCTAACCCATGACTCGATAGCAAGAACATGGTCTGTTGGGGGTTCCCTGCCCTTCCGTTCGTACACGAATGACTAAAGATGGTAGGTAGTCGACGACGTGCTATCCAGGGCAAAAATCAAGTATCGTCGACTCCACGCTAATCCATCCCCGTCTTTAGGTCGCTTGCATAGCAACCAAGGCATACTCTTGGCTCTTCTACCGCAGACCTTAACCTCTGTGAGGCCGGGTTTCATGGACCATCTGCCACCTCACAGAGGGATACCAAGAGTACCCTCACGTCCCCCGAAGCTACCGCTTCGTCACACAGTTCGTTGGAGCTTTTTATCCAAGTCAAATAACTTGCTCCTCCTCGTATACTAAGCAATGACCTACCGTATCAGGTTACTCATCTAATTATGAACTAGTCCCATGTCCTTGGCTAAGAATTATTACTTAGTTATCCTTAACTAAGGTTTACCACTTAGCTTCTTTTCCCGTTATCCTTGTTAGTCCCGGATTTCCACCTAGTCCCCTGAACTAGGGTTTTTTCTAATGGGTTAAGTATTGCCATTTACGTTCATGACTTAACCTGCCTACGAATCATGTCAAGATTTGGCTAAGTATTCATGTCCAAGACCTAGCCCTACGAGTTGGTTAAGTGTACGAAGAAGCTCATGACTTAACCCTATTCAGTTATCAAGTCAAATTGGTTAAGTATTTGTTTGTCTAAACCCTATCAGATTATCGTGTTAGATTGGTTAAGCATAGATTATCTTAACCTCATGGGATTATCGAGTTGGATTGGTTAAGTATAGGTTAACTTAACCCCATCCACTAATCGTATTATAATGGTTAAGTATATTTAAACGGTCTCATGACTTAACCCTATCAAGTTCTCATATTAGATTGGTTAAGTATGGTTGCTTGACCTCATCCAATCATCATGTATAATTGATTAAGTATAAGTTACTTAACCCCATTAAATTATCATGTTAAGTTGGTTAAGTATTGGTTACTTAACCACATTGAATTACCAAGTTTAGATTGGTTAAGTGTTTAACTTAACCGCATCGAATTACCGTGTTTAGATTAGTTAACTGTAGGTTACTTAACCCCATCTAATTACCGTGTTTAGATTAGTTAAGTGTAGGTTACTTAACCCCATCTAATTACCAAGTCGGATTAGTTAAGTGTAAATTACTTAACCCCATCCCTTAATCGTCTTATATGGTTAAGTGTCATTAAGAAATCAAGTCTGGTTCCACTTAACCTACCCATTCGTGTCATATCGGTTAAGTGTCATTAGTCAAAATTAATTAACCTTTTCATGTGGCATTAATTAGATTAATGCACCCCAACCTCTCACATTAGACTTTGTTGTGGTTACTAGATAAGTCGGGCGGCTCCGGGTAGATTTACACCACAACCTAGTCTAACCTCGGGTCTTAAGTGCTATATGACCAACTACCCACATTGGGTCCTATTGTTTGTAGCCACTAGTTAAGCCGGGCGGGTCCGGGTAGATTTATGCTACAAACTCAACCCAACCTCGAGTTGGCCACTTTCATGTTTGGTCTTGTGCCATATTACACTTACAACCCATACATGTCTAGTTTCAAGTCCCATGTTTACCCCACATGTCATGTCCCCATTTAGGTGTATCATGAGTGTCATATTTTCATGAAGTCCCATGTCAAATTATCATGTCATAATCACGCTCGTCTAACCTACCCCAAATCATGTTTCCAACCCAAGTTAAAGCGAGTCAACATAGTAAGGATACTTCGCTACATATTGGCCTCAAAACATGCACGATGTCAAAAAGGGATTGGCCACCAACATGCATGGTATCATAAGGGGTTTGGCCTCAAAATATGCATAGCATCATAAGGGAATTTGGCCACAAACATGCATATTATCATAAGGGAATTTGGCCACAAACATGCATAGTATCATAAAGGAATTTGGCCACAAACATGCATAGTATCACAAGGGAATTTGTCCACAAACATGCATGATAACTTAAGGGGTTTGGGTTCATTTACATGCATAAGCCCCAAAGTCAAGTCTTTGCCAATGTTTCACAAGTCAAATGGTTCCCAAAGGTTCATGCTAACATTCCATAGATAAAGATTCAAACTTGCAAGATAAACTAGGTTAATCATAAAATGAATAACATGATTTAGTCACTAAGCATAGCCAAAAGTCATAGGTTCAAGCAAAAGAGGCATGACAAAGTTCATATAGGCTAGCATACTTAGTTTAAGCTCGTTTTATTCCATGCCATCATTAAAACTACCGTTTAGATCTGGAAGTAGCTAGAACTTACATAGCGAGGCTTAGGGAAAGATCATGAATCGTCTTGACCAAGAAAGGTGGCTCCTTTGTTGAAGAATCGTCATGAAACTTGCATAGCAACGTTGATTCACTCCCTTGATTTGATGTAGCAAGCTAGCACCTTTGGTTCGGATCCGATTTGAATGCATGAGCTCTTGGAGTTGGAGATGGAGGCCATGATCAAGATAGATTTTGGCGGCACTTCGTGGCATGAGTGATTTGTGAGGGTTTAGGCTAGGTCTAGTGGTCTTTTTATAGAGATTAGGAGTAGTTTAGGCCGTAGGATAAACCCTAGGATAGATCTGAACCCTCAAAATCCGTTACAGGCCATCA
This sequence comes from Allium sativum, assembly GCA_030737875.1. NCBI lineage: Eukaryota > Viridiplantae > Streptophyta > Magnoliopsida > Asparagales > Amaryllidaceae > Allium > Allium sativum. The sequence continues at coordinate 190,347,803 of CM060915.1, read as the reverse complement.
GAACATAGCACAAGGCCAAGCAGGTGCACTCAGGCCAAAGTGGTCGGGCCACCCAGGTCGACACCCGTGTCGACTGGGCAGTCGACCTGCCCCCAGGGCGTGTCGACTCCCCAGTTGACACCCCAGTCGACCTGGGGCTTGGGCGGGAATTTTTCCTGCCCAATCTGTTTGGCTCCAGATTTGAATTTCGAACTGTTTTTGAACTTGAATTTTTCTGAAAACTTTGACGGGCCATCACTGGGTCATACGGACTCCGATTCTCGAAAACTCAGACTCTATTTCGCGTATTTTTCCGAGACGAACGCAATGCCACAGCCCGTTTCCCCTGATTCAGATTTATAATTAAATTCTGCCTTGATTATTGTCTTAGCACGTTGTAAAAATCCAGGTTGTTACATTCTCCCCAACTTAAAGGATTTCGTCCCCGAAATCTCCAAGTTAGGAAGAACGCATCCTACCATCTATCATCCATCTACTCAAAACATCATCCACAGGAAACCATGGTCCTTAAAAGACTCCTAATGCTTTATGAACACATGCAGAAAGTGTGTGCATATGTTCCTTAGCTAATGCTAATGATCAGGCCTGAATGATCTTTCTAATGCAAAATATGTTTAGTGCCATGAGTCCAACATGTATGCAAATTGTCCTAGTCATATAAACACTATATGTGTGCACAACCATTCATCCACATGCAACATCCACATGGTAACATATTCAATTTCAACCATAAACAAGTACAAATACTCGTGCATATGCAACATGAAACGTGACCGCGTCAACCTAGTATCTAATGTGTATTCTCGCATCCACGAGCAACCACTTGCAACCACTTGCAACCATTTGCAACCATATCAATCATAACATGTTTCAAATACATGTTTACATCCATAGAGTTCTATCTAAGGTTCTCAAGATAAGATCGAGGAGATAAACAAGACAACTCCTTACGGGGTTTGTAATAGAAACAGGACCGAGAGGATATCCACCAAGCGTTAGCATGCAAGCAAGCTCTACAGGAGAACCAGGGATAAACGATATACTCTTAAAAAGAGGCATGATGCGCACGTCTAAGCCGCATTTCCATGAGCTTAATTCCAATGTGCCTTGACCGCCTTTGACTTCATGATTTCGTAGCTCCTTGATTCCTATTTCCAAGGTATGAGTTGGAACTCATTTCACTGTCGCCTCTCGTTCCCTTTTCACTTATTCTTTTCTAGAATCCTTGGCTCGACCAAAACTGCGTACACATGGTTTCATGCAAGCTTTCCAACAATTCACTAGTGAATTTTTGATCTCGTTTACCGATACCAATCCTTGTTACCACGTGCACTTACTAGGGTGATTCTTATAACCCATGCTTAAGCGGGATGAACCATCCGCCTTATTGCCGAACGTTACTCGATCGGATCAGAGACTTCCGATAAATGCATCAAGAGATTCTAGGTAACTAACCATGACATATCTCATAAGGTTACCCGAGACTTCGAGGGTATTACCAAGGCATGTTAAGAGTTTAACTACCCTTCTTTCAAGACCGAGAATGGCATCCCTTACTGGATAACCACTTCATCCCTAGAATCCATCCATAGCTCAACAATAGAAGCATTGCTTCAAACCTCAACACTTGGCATAAACGTTCTCAATTCCAAACAAGTCATGAATAAATGGACCGATCCTCCAACCAGATTTTGGGACAAAAGTAGGATCTTCTACCATGCTAGTACTAAGGTGCAGAGACTTAACTATCGAAGCAGACTTAAATGATGTGATGATCAAAACAAAGTCTAGATGGGACAATAGAAAAGAAAGGCTAAGCCTTTAACAGAAACGGTACTATTCCTCTTAGGTACGCTAGAAATGAGAGCATACAATTGCCCTCTCGCTGATCTTGTCCTTATCTTCCTTTGTGGATCAGGCCATACCAAGAAGTTGCTTATTCTTTAGCTCGTGTCCTTTATCCTTGCTCTTATTATCCCTTCTTATAACTTCGGTAACAGGTCTCTCGAGAGCTTCCTCCATCGCACAGGAAAAAACTTACGTAGCTAGACAAGGATTTGTTGCAGTTAAAACTACAGTGACTACAGATGGAGGAAAGAAAGGAAAAGAGGTTCAATCAAGGAGACAAAGGATAGTGCTAATGGCTTTTGGGGAATAGCCTTTTAAAAAAAACTTTTCTTGAAAATTGCTTCTTTGTAAACGGTTTCTCAAATAGTTTTCAGAAAGTTTTAAAAACTTTTGCCCAGTCTGGTAACCTTCTGCTCTGATACCAAATGTAACACCCCACCTCCGGTAGGGTCACTCACAAAGGGAATGCACTAGGTTTGGTGAAGCATTATCGAGGTAAACATGCACAGAAATATTACAAGACAGAACATATATAAAACAGCGGAAGTAAAACAAATTTCATTACCTTATAAAATAAGGTCTAAAGCCTTTTACATCAGAATACATCAAAACCTGTCTTGTAATGGTAAAGAAGCATAAAACCTTTTTCATAAATTATTCCCCAAATAAAACAGTAAGGTAGCCATAGCCAAGAGAAGTCCAAGCCATGCATGATGACCTTCAAGCAGAAGAAGTCCGAACTAAATAACAGTGTTTCCTCCCTGAAAACCTGGGGGGGAAACGGAAGACAAAGAGGCGAAAGAAAACGGGGTCAGTCATAAAGACTGGTAAGTCCTATCTACTTCCAGTAAAAAAACAGGTAAAGGTAACATGACATGCATAAACTGAAAGTAAACATAAGGATGACGACAAGATAGATAAGCTAAACAAAGATAACTGGATGAACTACTGTAGCAAGATAAACTAAGATATCATGATGATTAACATAGAAATGTGTTTATTTTATGCTCGTATATTTTATCTTTTGTAAATAAATAAATGATACTTTGGTTACTTTTGTTTGTTTTTACAGGATGTCAAGAAATGCCTCTTCCGTTTCAAATTAAAGGCCAACTACAGATAAAAAGCTACTTCCCCGTACTAAAGTCATCTCAATCACAAAAGACGTCGTAGCTCACTGGTAAAGGCATAGGAATTGGTGCTGAGAGAACCGAGTTCGAACCCCGTCGAGCTCACTTTTTACCAAAGAACAGAACACGTTCACCCTGGCCCTTTGCTTTGAGGAACATTTGGATTAGTGTTATGTTATATATATACATACACATATTCATGTGTATGTATTTATGATGTGCACCAATTAACATTTCAGCAATAGCCATATTCTTATCATGGAATTAAATTCAAATCATTCAATTTCAATTAGAAGAATTTCTGATTGAATTGCTGCCAAGAAAAGATCAATTGTGAAGATTTTATCCTTTGTTGCCTTTGGAGTCTAATAAGCATCCCTGTTTGGAAGAATTAATTATATGCAATCTTTTATCAATCAATTAGCCACATGGGAGAATTGAGAGATATGGAAAATATTTACCATGATATGCCCAGATTTTCTCCAATCAAGCTGAGTCAAGGAAGGCAAGAGATATTCATGAATGAGGAGGCCCATTTATTCAAAGACCTAATTATGGTTTTCCCATTCTCATCTATAAATATGTGTTGTAACCATTGTAAAAAATCATTCATTCTTCTGTACTCTCTTTTAGTTTTAATAAAGCTTTCTTTTCATTCAGTTTTATTGCTCTTTTCTAACAATTTGTGTTTCTATTCAATTAGTTTTGATAGAACACAAAGTTTTATTGCTCTTTTCTAACAATTTGTGTTTCTATTCAATTAGTTTTGATAGAACACAAATTGTTCTTGTTATTTCTGTTTGCATATTAGAATTAGTCGTTCGATTAGATTCAACGACAATTCTAAGTTTAATTTCTGTTGTCGTAGTTGTTAATTGTTGTTTTCTTTCTAGTTAATTGTCTTTCAGCTTCAGCTGTTAAATTTTGGTGTTGATCAGATTAGATTCAGATCAACAGTAAAATCTTTAGTGTTAAAAACATCTTCAAAATTCGTCTAACTCGCCTAAGAATAAATAAATAATAATTTTTAATTACACCTCCCTGTGTTCGACCTGTATGCTACACACCTGTATGCTTGCAGAATTTATTACAAATGTCGTGCTTTTCTAATTCATAGGAAAGCGACGATCAAGTTTTTGGCGCCGTTGCCGGGAAGGTAACGATTAAATTTTATTATGTATTTAATTTCTGATTCGTGTTAGTTTTTATTTTTTCTTATTTGTGCGTATTCATAAAAAAAAAACATGCCAATTCCTCTTTGATTTATTTCCACTTTTCTCAAACTTTGCCAATTCAATTTTGTTCTCTGATTTACATTTCCTTTCCACTTTTCTAAAAAAAAAAAAAGTCACAACATTTCCTTCTCGATTTCTTTCCTTTTGTCTTCTCTGTTAAAAATTTAACACCACCGCAATTTTCACTGCCATCAATCCCACAACTTCAAACCCAAACAAACTGTGCCATCATAATTCACCAACGTTGGCCCCTCCATCCTTCCATAATCCGCAACTAGTTCGCCCACATCAGAACATCGCTGTACTCCACCAGAAAATCAACTAATCACCACGTTCACACCATTTCACCAAACAGTCCACCGTACCCAAACAAAAACAAAGCCCCACTACAAATTTCAATCCCTCACAGCCCCATCTGCGTATCCACGTCGCACTCCAAACTCCAGTCAGAAACCCCGACCAAATCGCAAGCCTGAACCCTAGAGGAATTTAGTTGAAACCCGTTGTCCTCCAATTAGTTGAAACCCGTGCCTCACCACAATTCAGTTCCAAACCCCTTGTCCTCCGATTTGAACCAAAAAAAAAAAAAATATCGAAAGCCAAGGAACATAGAAGGGAAAGAGGGGGACGGATTTGTCTCTGAAATTAAAGGGGGGCGTGATTTTTTTTTCTGAACAAAGGGGCGGCGCTTCTTTTCTTTATTTTTAGGGCAGTTGGAATTTTTTATTTTTTTCCAGAAAGGAGTGATTTGTTTCCAAGGAAGGTTTGGTATTCATTTTATAAGAGTGGTTTAAGCAGGTGCGTCTTGACCGAGTCACGCCCTGTTTGACTAGTTGGGTGCGTTCTTTTGTTTTTGAATACGTGGACTGTTTGTCCTAGTTGAGTGCGTGAATCATTCAATTTTTTATTTTTTTGGCTAGTTTTAGTTTTTGTATTCTGTGCTAGTTTTAGTTTTTATTTGCTTTCAATCTTAGCTTAGCTTTATTCCTTTAGTTTGAGTTTTTTTTAGTCTCTTCCTATTGTTTTCTTTGTTAAAATAAAAAAGGAGAATTTTTCAAAAACAGGTACAGCTGAAATTTAAAAAAAAAGGGTCTTAAAAAAAAAATTCGGCCTCCTAGCCCGAACCCGTGCCACAGCGCAGTCAAGCAATTAATAGAAGGGGACAACAACAGAAAGCAGCAGACGATTCAGATGGGTTGGAGCGGTTGCACACCAAGTGGGGTGTGAACGCGCTAGCGCTTCCCAAATTCACTGGAGGACTGCCGATCTAGGTGAAAACTTTTAAAACTCTACAGGTGCTCTGCTGCAAAAGGAAAAAGAAAAAATATATAGACAATTGTTGTAAAAAAATTCTGCAGGGGCAGCGGCTTTGAATGTACAATTTTTAATTTTTGCATTTATTTTGTGTGATTGCTGTTGTTTCTGCATCTTTTATTCATTCTGTTAGGGGCAATACCCCAATTCACATAAGGTGAGGGATTTCATCACCCTTTCCTTAGCCCGGAAATTGCATTTCATCGTATAATCTGACTAATAATAACGGTTAGACGTTGGACTTAAGGGAGTCACGGGCTCATCTAGGGCTTAATTATATTGTGATAGTTGATTCATTTGGAACGAATTATTTCTCGGTGTCTAGACTACGGCAGAGAAATAACCGTTTATAAATATTACGGTGATTCGTAAATATTATACCGGTTGTTACTCTGAAGGTACTTAAACCTTCGGCTGCAATGCTAGGGTGATTCCTGGTGCACCGATAACTCCTGTCCGTTAACTGGCTGAGAAATCTTTTTGATCTATGTAATCAAACGTGTCACTTTATAATTTTGGGTTAGGAGCCAATAAGGACAGAAAACTTCATTGTAGCTAATTTCGGTGCTTGCATTTAACAACAATGAGTGAAAAAAGTGTCAGCCAACAAAATTCTCCTAGGGGTTCTCGAATCAACCAAAATTTTCCAACCGAATTGGATCAAAATCGAGTGAATCAAAACTTTCCAAACATTGGAGATCAAAATCAAATAAATCAAAATTTTCAAAATCTCATTATCCAAATGGATAGACCCTTGTCTCTTCGTGATCGATGTTATCCAACTAGGACCGTTCAACCATCTGTCATTGTGTTCCCACCAGCTGAAGGGAACAATTTTGAGCTAAAACATTCCTTTATCCAAGGGGTACCAAAATTTACTGGGTCTGAAAATGCTTATGAATTTCTAAGTGAATTTGAATTGTATGCGTCCACAACAAAAATGCAACAACTATCTAACGAATCGATCAAGCTAAGGCTAATTCCATTTGCACTACTTGAAAGCACTAAAAGATGGCTAAATTCTCTTCCACGACATTCCATAAGAAGTTGGGATGAATTTGTCACTGCATTCTTGAAAAAGTTTTTCCCTTTCCATAAAACTCTAAAAATCTGAACCGAGATAAATCAATTTTGTCAAAATGAGGGGGAAACTTTTTCTAAATACTTTGAGAGATTCAACCAGCTATTATATAGTTGCCCCCATCATGGAATTCTAAAAGATCACTTATGTCAAATTGCATATGAAGGGCTAAACTATCAGACTAGAACTCAACTAGAATCAATGTGTGGAGGAGACTTTATGTCTAAAACAGCCGATGAAGCTTGGCAATTCTTAGAAGATTATTCTGAAAAGGACATGCAGTGGGAATCGATTCGTGTTCCCATTCGTACTTCTACTAGAGGAGTGCATGTCGTGGACCCAAGTCAAATTCCTTTAGAAAATCAAACTCCTCAAACTGGAGAAGGGTTACCCCACTATTACTCTCAAGACCAAGCCAATGCCATAGCTCAAAATAATCCTTACTCATCCACGTACAACCCTGGTTGGAGGAACCACCCAAATTTTTCCTGGTCGAACCCCAATAATTCGGCTAACCCATCTCACGTGCAACCCTTTATTCCCAATCCGAATTACCAAGGTCCACCCCCCAATTCTCAAACCTCTCAAGCTACACCTCAATCCAAACAACCTTATAGGCACCCCAATTTTCAATCATCAAACCAATCATCTCAATCTTCTCAACCATCACAAGATATTGGGCGTCTAGAAAAACAGATGAACTCTTACGAAGCTAAAATAAACTCGCAAGACGCTAAAATGGACCAAATGTTTAATATGATGAAAGAATTTATGAAAACTCATGAGAAGGGAAAGTTGCCTAGTCAACCTGAGGTAAATCCAAAATATAACTCTCGTGCTGTAAATTCTTGTGAGGACAAAAATCAAAATCCAGTCAATGCTATTACAACCCTTCGATCTGGAAAGAGGGTTGATAATAACATGGGCGACACTGACGAACCTTCTAACTCGACCCCAATCCCTAATCTTACTGATCACCCATTGGCTTCGAATGCCAATTCCTCTAAACCTCAAGTTTCCTTAAATGTTGGCAACCCCAACAGTTCTTCTCCCAGTGTCGGCAAACCCGACCCACCATTGAAAATCAATGTTGGCAATCCCAAAATTTCATTTTCTACACCCCTACCACCTTCTTCTTCGAACGATGAAACTCATCAAAGAGTCGAAAAACCAGTAGCTCCTTTTCCTCATAGACTCATTAATAAGAAGAAAGCAGCAAATTTCGATAAAATTTTGGAAATTTTCAAACAAGTCCGTGTGAACATTCCTCTTTTAGACACCATTGAACAAATCCCTCAATATGCCAACTGTCTTAAGGAACTATGCACACAAAAACGTGCGACCGATGTCCCAAAAACCGCCTTTCTAACTGCAAATACAAGCTCTGTTCTTTCGAATCCTGCCCCAATCAAGTATAAAGTCCCTGGTTGCCCTACGATTGATTGTAAAATAGGAAACACTCACATCTCTCGTGCCCTACTCGACCTTGGTGCCAGTGTCAACCTTCTCCCTTATACTGTCTATCGTCAACTTGGATTAGGGGAGATTAAACCAACAAACATCACACTTCAACTAGCTGATCGATCTGTCAAAAAGCCACTGGGAATTATCGAAGATGTCTTGATACAGATCGAACAGTTCTACTTCCCTGTTGATTTTATAGTTCTAGAAATAGAGCCTGTCTCAAATCCCAAAGTTCAAATACCATTGATCTTAGGACGCCCTTTCTTAGCAACCACTAATGCTGTCATTAATTGTAGGAATGGTCAGCTTCGACTTTCCTTCGGGCACCTAACCATTGAGCTAAACATCTTTAATCTCAACAAACAACCTAGGGATTTTGAGATCGATGAAATTGACATGATTCAAACCACAGTTGATGAAACCTCTAATGACACTTCTGAAGCCTTGAAAATGTGTCTTGACCATTTCGACTCTGATTTCGATGAACTCGAATACATTTCTGAACTAAACAAAATTCTTGACTCCGACACTTCGTCACCTGAATCTAACCAGGGAATCTTGACCAATGTTGATACACAAGAACTTCCTAAGTTAGACCTCAAACCCTTGCCACCAGACCTTAAGTATGCATATTTGGACCCATCACAAACTTTTCCCGTAATCTTGGCCTCTGATCTTACCGAAGACCAAGAAGAAAAAGTTTTGGAAATTTTACGGGAAAATAAAAACGCCTTGGGGTGGGAAATTAGCGATATAAAAGGAATTAGCCCATCAATTGTGGAACATCGCATACATTTAGTTGATGAGGCTAAACCCACCCGTGAGGCTCAAAGGCGATTAAACCCAAACATGAGAGAAGTGGTCAAGGAGGAGATAATCAAATGTCTAGACAATAACATCATCTATCCCATCTCTGATAGTACATGGGTGAGCCCGGTACAAGTTGTACCAAAGAAGTCGGGAGTCACAATGATCAAAAACGACAGTAATGAACTCGTCCCAACAAAAATCAAAACCAAATGGCGTGTGTGTATCGACTATCGAAAGCTTAACTCAGCCACACGAAAAGACCATTTTCCCTTGCCTTTTATTGACCAAATGCTCGAACGTTTAGCAGGACATGAGTACTACTGTTTTCTCGATGGATACTCTGGCTATAACCAAATTCCTGTTGCTTTAGAAGATCAGCATAAGACCACCTTTACTTGTCCCTTTGGAACCTTTGCTTATCGTCGCATGCCTTTTGGTCTTTGTAATGCCCCCGCGACTTTCCAAAGGTCTATGATGAGTATTTTCTCTGATATGGTGGAAGAATTCTTGGAAATCTTCATGGACGATTTTTCAATATATGGATCATCTTTTTCCCAATGTCTCACTCATTTAGAACTCGGCCTTAAGCGTTGTAAGGAGAAATCACTCGTGCTTAATTGGGAGAAATGCCACTTTATGGTAAAAAGGGGGATAGTTCTAGTTCATGTCTTCTCCAAGGATGGCCTAGAAGTCGATAAATCCAAAATCGATTTGATTGCTAATTTACCTCCTCCTAAGTCTGTCAAAGATGTTCATTCATTTCTTGGCCATGCGGGATTCTATAGAAGATTCATTAAGGATTTCTCAAAAATTTCAAAACCTCTCTCGAATTTACTTGCCAAAGACGTAAAATTTGAATTTTCCAATGATTGCAAAACATCTTTTGAAACTCTTAAGTCCCTCTTGACCACAACTCCCATCATTCAACCTCCTGATTGGACTCAACCCTTTGAATTTATGTGCGACGCTTCTGACTTTGCAATTGGAGCCATCTTGGGCAGCGAATTGATAAACTCCCTCGAGTCATTTACTATGCTAGCAAAACCTTAAACGAGGCCCAATTGAATTACTCAACTACTGAAAAGGAATTTTTGGCAGTTGTCTTCGCTCTTGAGAAATTCAGACCATATCTCATAGGATCCAAAGTCATAGTTTACACTGACCATGCTTCCCTACGATATTTGCTTTCTAAAAAGGATGCCAAGGCCCGCTTGATTCGTTGGATCCTTCTTCTTCAAGAATTCGATATAGAAATACGAGATAAAAAGGGTTCTGAAAATGTCGTAGCTGATCATCTCTCTCGAATTGTGCACAAAAATGATAACGACACCCAAATCGATGACTATTTTCCTGACGAACAACTCCTTTCGATCTCTAACACCCCTTGGTACGCTGACATTGTGAATTATCTTGTCACACAACAAACACCCGCTGAATGGTCGAAGCAAGATAAACGAAAATTTCTCTCGAAAGTTCGAAACTTCTACTGGGACGACCCATATCTTTTCAAATACTGTCCCGACCAAATCATTCGAAGGTGTGTGCCTGATCATGAACACCAAAGTATTCTCTCTTTCTCACATGATCATGCTTGTGGCGGTCATTTTGGCGCAAGAAAAACTGCTGCAAAAGTTTTGCAAAGCGGTTGTTATTGGCCCACACTCTTCCGTGACGCTTTCGAATTTTGCTCTAAATGTGAGCGATGTCAAAGAACGGGTCGAATCTCTAAGCGGAACATGATGCCTCTCAACCCCATTTTAGTGATTGAGTTATTCGATGTTTGGGGCATCGATTTCATGGGACCATTCCCTAATTCATTTGGGAATCTTTACATCTTACTTGCGATAGATTATGTCTCAAAATGGCTTGAAGCCATTCCGACCAAAACCAACGACAACAAGGTTGTTGGCAAATTCCTCAAAGAAAACATCTTTTCACGCTTTGGCACACCTCGGGCTATCATTAGCGATAATGACACTCACTTATGTAATTGTGCTTTTGAGTCCTTGCTCAAGAAATACTCAATCACACACAAGCTGTCGACCCCCTACCATCCACAAACTAGTGGACAAGTAGAAGTCTCCAATAGACAAATCAAACAAATTCTTGAGAAAACCGTGAATTCCAATAGAAAAGATTGGTCTGTAAAACTGATTGATGCACTTTGGGATTTTCGCACTGCTTATAAAACCAATCTAGGAATGTCCCCATATCGATTAGTCTTTGGAAAGGTCTGTCACTTACCTCTTGAATTAGAGCATCGTGCTCTTTGGGCCATAAAATTTTTGAACTTTGACTTAGAAAAAGCCGCCTCACATAGGAAATTACAAATTTCAGAATTAGAGGAATTAAGAAATGAGGCGTATGAAAATGCGAAAATCTACAAAGAAAGAACCAAAGCCCAACAGGACAAAAACATACTTCGTAAGGAATTCAACGTAGGTCAAAAAGTTCTTTTATACGACTCTAGACTTCACTTGTTTCCAGGAAAACTCAGATCTCGATGGACCGGACCTTATGTCGTGAAAACAGTATATCCTCATGGAGCGCTTGAAATTGAAAATCCTAGGGATGGAAAAGTCATCAAAGTAAACGGTCAACGACTGAAACCATTTTTAGAATTCGAGCAATATGACGAAGATGACTCTATCGATCTGCATGATCATCCACCATGAAATCAGGTGGTACACGTTCTTTTTCTTTTATTTTTATTTTTCATTTTTTTATTTTTGTTTTTCTGCTTTAGACAGTTGGGACACTGTCTCAATCAAGTGTGGGGGGGAGTCTGCTATTCATCCATTTTCATTTTTCTTTGTTTTTATTTCTTTTTATTTTCAGCCATTTAAGTAGGATCATCATACATTTTAGATTGTAGTAACATACCGTAATTTTTTTAATTTTTTTTTTGAAGATACGACTCATTTTCAATTGATACAGCAAAATAAGTTTACAATTTTTAGCCAGTTGATAGTATTTTTCTCTCTCAACTTAGATCGAATAGGAAATATAATGAAAAGTTTAATTCTGAGGGATAATAGTGTAACCGGTACATAGGGAGATTCTTAGGTGATGGCCATGAAATCTATTCTACATTGTAGACTTTGTTTAAATAAGTGGAGGACTTAAAAGACTTATATCGGCTTTTCAAATCTTTAAAACTAAGTTGTGTTAAGTTGAATTCGCGTAACTCTCTTTTGTGCTTATATTTTCGATAATAATAATAATAGTATTCCAAGGGTATCCAACATTGCTTGTATATCGAGCGTTGGTGTGCAAACCCGCCAAGCTCTATCCGACACGTTGTTGACAAAGTCAAAGTTGGAATATCTTGGTCTCATTTTATGAGATTGGACACCTAAGGATTACCGACACGTTGTTGACAAAGTCAAAGTCGGCCTGCACAATCCGCCAAGCTCTTTACCTACTCTCCGTTAGTCCGCGAGGCAGTGCATGGGTGGTAAACCTTGGTCTTTTTAGTTAGGTGTATGTACTTAATCATAAATCTTAAAATTTTATAGAATAAAGAATAAGCGATGATACCCAAACACTTCCTGACCTTATTGATTTGACTAGCCATACATGAGAAAATTAGAATACCACTTTGCAAACTGTGCCAAGCAAACTAAGAATTTATTTCATGGCTGCACTATGTTATCGACCGAACTAACTGGCCAAACTGGAATTTCACATTTGAAAACTTGATCTATATTGAAAATTTGTGACAAGTCGAGGTATCTAAAGTAAAATAAACTGACTAGAAATTGTTAACCTAATTTGTTGTACCACTTTCCTGAAACAAGTCGTGTTTTCATTTTTCGTTTTTATTTGCATATGTCCATTGCATTCATGTAGCTTCATTAGAATCATAGCATAATACATTTGGATTTTGTGGGTAGTATCCGCTGAAAACCCTCACGAGACACCACTCGTCCTACTAGGGACACCTAGAGGTTTAACGGCTTGTTGCATACGCTCAATGCAATCGTGTTTCCTACGAAAGTGTGACCTATCTAGTTTAGTTTTTCATTTTTTGTTTTACTCGAGGACGAGTAAAAGATAAGTGTGGGGGTATTTGATTAACATAGAAATGTGTTTATTTTATGCTCGTATATTTTATCTTTTGTAAATAAATAAATGATACTTTGGTTACTTTTGTATGTTTTTACAGGATGTCAAGAAATGCCTCTTCCGTTTCAAATTAAAGGCCAACTACAGATAAAAAGCTACTTCCCCGTACTAAAGTCATCTCAATCACAAAAGACGTCGTAGCTCACTGGTAAAGGCATAGGAATTGGTGCTGAGAGACCCGAGTTCGAACCCCGTCGAGCTGACTTTTTGCCAAAGAACAGAACACGTTCACACTGGCCCTTTGCTTTGAGGAACATTTGGACTAGTGTTATGTTATATATATACATACACATATTCATGTGTATGTATTTATGATGTGCACCAATTAACATTTCAGCAATAGCCATATTCTTATCATGGAATTAAATTCAAATCATTCAATTTCAATTAGAAGAATTTCTGATTGAATTGCTGCCAAGAAAAGATCAATTGTGAAGATTTTATCCTTTGTTGCCTTTGGAGTCTAATAAGCATCCCTGTTTGGAAGAATTAATTATATGCAATCTTTTATCAATCAATTAGCCACATGGGAGAATTGAGAGATATGGAAAATATTTACCATGATATGCCCAGATTTTCTCCAATCAAGCTGAGTCAAGGAAGGCAAGAGATATTCATGAATGAGGAGGCCCATTTATTCATAGACCTAATTATGGCTTTCCCATTCTCATCTATAAATATGTGTTGTAACCATTGTAAAAAATCATTCATTCTTCTGTACTCTCTTTTAGTTTTAATAAAGCTTTCTTTTCATTCAGTTTTATTGCTCTTTTCTAACAATTTGTGTTTCTATTCAATTAGTTTTGATAGAACACAAAGTTTTATTGCTCTTTTCTAACAATTTGTGTTTCTATTCAATTAGTTTTGATAGAACACAAATTGTTATTGTTATTTCTGTTTGCATATTAGAATTAGTCGTTCGATTAGATTCAACGATAATTCTAAGTTTAATTTCTGTTGTCGTAGTTGTTAATTGTTGTTTTCTTTCTAGTTAATTGTCTTTCAGCTTCAGCTGTTAAATTTTGGTGTTGATCTGATTAGATTCAGATCAACAGTAAAATCTTTAGCGTTAAAAACATCTTCAAAATTCGTCTAACTCGCCTAAGAATAAATAAATAATAATTTTTAATTACACCTCCCTGTGTTCGACCTGTATGCTACACACTTGTATGCTTGCAGAATTTATTACAAATGTCGCGCTTTTCTAATTCATAGGAAAGCGACGATCACATGATAAACTACGGTGTCACGATAAATCAAGGTATCACTTCGTCAGGTTTCTATCAAGTATACAATCCCAAGTTATCTATCATGTATAACATCCCAAGGTATTTATCATGTATATTTGCTCTGCACCTCTCGTACTAGTATCCCAACCCGCGTCATGTGTTAACTATGAATATCCCTTGCCTAATGTCATGTAATGGTCCATGTCAACCTAATATATAGCATATGTAGGTTTTCCCAACTCGTATGTTTCTTTCCATGTATAAGTTCAGTCCTTTGTCGTAGGCCGTACGGGCTTTCCCATGTAAATCTATACCACCTCAACGTAGTACCATTTTATCCTTGAAGTAGTTTTGGACTGTTACCCTTGATCTAGTTATGTTTTCTTATCATGAATTATCGAGTGTTCACTTAGGATATATGCCACCTAGGACCACTAGGGATTATGCTACCTAATGAATGTTTCCGTAACTTGGTTTGGGTTTTAGCCACCTAGGGCCACTAGGGATTATGCCACCCGTCAACCACGCACTTTATCCCACGTATGTATCATGAATCGTTTTCCATGTCTAGATGCACATGTATCTCAGTGTGCCATCCGAGTTCTGTGCCAGGGCAAATCAAGAAATACGGACCTCGGTCGGGAGCTTTAAGTCGTCTGCTGATGCAGATATTAAGGTCTGTTTTTGTACCCGTGGCTATAGTCCCACGTGACCCATCCCTCAACTACTGAAAGGAAATCCAAGAAAAATTATGTATGAGAACCACGTCCCGGCCCCACTATAGCCCCACTTTCCTATGGGCCGACCTCACCCATGACTCGATAGCAAGAACATGGTCTGTTGGGGGTTCCCTGCCTTTCCGTTCGTACACGATTGACTAAAGATGGTAGGTAGTCGACGACGTGCTATCCAGGGCAAAAATCAAGTATCGTCGACTCCACGCTAATCCATCCCCGTCTTTAGGTCGCTCGCATAGCAACCAAGGCATACTCTTGGCTCTTCTACTGCAGACCTTAACCTCTGTGAGGCCGGGTTTCATGGACCATCTGCCACCTCACAGAGGGATACCAAGAGTACCCTCACGTCCCCCGAAGCTACCGCTTCGTCACCCAGTTCGTTGGAGCTTTTTATCCAAGTCAAATAAGTTGCTCCTCCTCGTATACTAAGCAATGACCTACCGTATCAGGTTACTCATCTAATTATGAACTAGTCCCATGTCCTCGGCTAAGAATTATTACTTAGTTATCCTTAACTAAGGTTTACCACTTAGCTTCTTTTCCCGTTATCCTTGTTAATCCCGGCTTTCCACCTAGTCCCCTGAACTAGGGTTTCGTCTAATGGGTTAAGTATTGCCATTTACGTTCATGACTTAACCTGCCTACGAATCATGTCAACATTTGGCTAAGTATTCAAGTCCAAGACCTAGCCCTACGAGTTGGTTAAGTATACCAAGAAGCTCATGACTTAATCCTATTCAATTATCAAGTCAAATTGGTTAAGTATTTGTTTGTCTTAACCCTATCAGATTATGGTGTTAGATTGGTTAAGCATAGATTATCTTAACCTCATCGGATTATCGAGTCGGATTGGTTAAGTATAGGTTAACTTAACCCTATCCACTAATCGTGTTATAATGGTTAAGTATATTTAAACGGTCTCGTGACTTAACCCTATCAAGTTCTCATATTAGATTGGTTAAGTAAGGTTGCTTAACCTCATCCAATCATCATGTATAATTGATTAAGTATAAGTTACTTAACCCCATTAAATTATCATGTTAAGTTGGTTAAGTATTGGTTACTCAACCACATTGAATTACCAAGTTTAGATTGGTTAAGTGTTTAACTTAACCCCATTGAATTACCGTGTTTAGATTAGTTAAGTGTAGGTTACTTAACCCCATCTAATTACCGTGTTTAGATTAGTTAAGTGTAGGTTACTTAACCCCATCTAATTACCAAGTCGGACTAGTTAAGTGTAAATTACTTAACCCCATCCCTTAATCGTCTTATATGGTTAAGTGTCATTAAGAAATCAAGTCTGGTTCCACTTAACCTAACCATTCGTGTCATATTGGTTAAGTGTCATTAGTCAAAATTACTTTACCTTTTCATGTGGCATTAATTAGATTAATGCACCCCAACCTCTCACATTAAACTTTGTTGTGGTTACTAGTTAAGCCGGGAAGGTCAGGGTAGATTTACACGACAACCTAGTCTAACCTCGGGTCTTAAGTGTTATATGACCAACTACCCACATTGGGTCCTATTGTTTGTAGCCACTAGTTAAGCAGGGCGGGTCCGGGTAGATTTATGCTACAAACTCAACCCAACCTCGAGTTGGCCACTTTCATGTTTGGTCTTGTGCCATATTACACTTACAACCCATACGTGTCTAGTTTCAAGTCCCATGTTTACCCCACATGTCATGTCCCCATTTAAGTGTATCATGAGTGTCATATTTTCATGAAATCCCATGTCAAATTATCATATCATAATCACGCTCGTCTAACCTACCCCAAATCATGTTTCCAACCCAAGTAAAAGCGAGTCAACATAGTAAGGATACTTCGCTACATATTGGCCTCAAAACATGCACGATGTCAAAAAGTGGTTGGCCACCAACATGCATGGTATCATAAGGGGTTCGGCCTCAAAATATGCATAGCATCATAAGGGAATTTGGCCACAAACATGCATATTATCATAAGGGAATTTGGCCACAAACATGCATAGTATCATAAAGGAATTTGGCCACAAACATGCATAGTATCACAAGGGAATTTGGCCACAAACATGCATGATAACATAAGGGGTTTGGGTTCATTTACATGCATAAGCCCCAAAGTCAAGTCTTTGCCAATGTTTCACAAGTCAAATGGTTCCCCTGGTTCATACTAACATTCCATAGATAAAGATTCAAACTTGCAAGATAAACTAGGTTAATCATAATATGAATAGCATGATTTAGTCACTAAGCATAGCCAAAAGTCACAGGTTCAAGCAAAAGAGGCATGACAAGGTTCATATAGGCTAGCATACTTAGTTTAATCTCGTTTTATTCCATGCCATCATTAAAACTACCGTTTAGATCTAGAAGTAGCTAGAACTTACATAGCGAGGCTTAGGGAAAGATCATGAATCGTCTTGACCAAGAAAGGTGGCTCCTTTGTTGAAGAATCATCATGAAACTTGCATAGCAACGTTGATTCGCTCCCTTGATTTGATGTAGCAAGCTAGCACCTTTGATTCGAATCCGATTTGAATGCATGAGCTCTTGGAGTTGGAGATGGAGGCCTTGATCAAGATAGATTTTGGCGGCACTTCGTGGCATGTGTGATTTGTGAGGGTTTAGGCTAGGTCTAGGGGTCTTTTTACAGAGATCAGGAGTAGTTTAGGCCGTAGGATAAACCCTAGGATAGATCTGAACCCTCAAAATCCGTCATAGGCTATCAGAACATAGCACAAGGCCAAGCAGGTGCACTCAGGCCAAAGTGGTCGGACCACCCAGGTCGACACCCGTGTCGACTGGGCAGTCGACCCGCCCCCTGGGCGTGTCGACTCCCCAGTCGACACCCCACTCGACCTGGGGCTTAGGCGGGAATTTTTCCCGCCCAATCTGTTTGGCTCCAGATTTGAATTTCGAACTGTTTTTGAACTTGATTTTTTCTGAAAACTTTGACGCGCCATAACTGGGTCATACGGACTCCGATTCTCGAAAACTCGGACTTTATTTCACGTATTTTTCCGAGACGAACGCAATTGCGTTTCCCCTGATTCAGATTTTATAATTAAATTCTGCCTTGATTCTTGTCTTAGCATGTTGTAAAAATCCGGGTTGTTACATTGAGTGCTTTAGCTATGGCAAGAAAGGCAACTATGGCAAAGAATGTCAAGCAAATCCAGCGGGCAGGAAGTGCTTCAACCGTAGCCAAGTGGGACTCATAAGGATAAGTGTCCGCAACCCCCTAAATAAAAGTAGATTGTAAAAGCATATGTTATCAATGTTGTTCCTTCTTCGTCGAATGCCACAACTGCAGCGGAGAAAGGAAAGAATGTCGTTATCCAAGGTATGCTTTCCGTTTATGATGTTCCGGTTAGAGCGTTGTTTGATACCGAGGCTTCTCATTCCTTCACATCTAGTTACCTGGTAGATAGGTTGGGATTGGAGCCCGAGATAGTTGATTGACCTTCAGTTGTGACGAACCCGATTGGTGGTTCGACTAGCCTTAGAATGATTTGCTGTAATGTGGTCTTATCGAGTCATGGATGTATGTTCGCTAGTGACTGCTTTGTTTTGGGCTTTACTGGGTTTGTCATTATTTTGGGAGTTAGTTGGCTCCAAAGGTACGAGTGGTCGTAGACTATTAGGGCTATTTGGCGACAGTTAGAGCGGATGATGGGCAGAGGTTAGTGGTTGGTAGTCTACCTAGTGACGAGGTAATGGCTAGTTTTCTGAATTCCCTCGACATCCCGCACGATGAGTTATCAGATGTGCACGTGGCTGGCTAGTATCTGGACGTTATTGAGGAAGTGGCCGGACTTCCACCACACCGAGAGATTGAGTTTCAGGTTGATTTAGTGAAAGATGCCAGACCTATAGTGATGCCACTTCATCGTATGGCACCAACGGAGCAACGAGAGCTCGGGGTGCAAGTAAGTGATCTTTTGAAGAAGGAATTTATTCGAAGAAGTGTCTCCGAGTGGGGAGCATCAGTTGTGTTTGCTACCAAGGAAGATGGTTCCCTTCGATTGTATATAGATTACCGCGAATTGAATAAGGTGACGAGGAAGAATAAGTATCCTCTTCCATGGATGGATGATTTGTTTGATCAATTTAGTGGAGAGACAGTGTTCTCCCAGTTGGATCTCGTGATAGGTTTTCATCAGCTTAGGGTGGAAGTTGAGAGTATAGCTAAAACGACAATTCGGACGTCGTCTGGATTTTATGAGTGGTTGGTCATGCCATTTAGGTTGACGAATGCCCCAGCATATTTTGTGGAACTTATGAATAAGGTATTTAGAGATCAGTTGAATAAGTTTGTTCTTGTATTCGTGGATGATATCTTGGTTTACTCAGGGACATAGGAAGAACACAAGGAACATTTGAGGAAAGTGATGGAGGTGTTGAGAAAGCACCAATAGAAAGCAAATTTTTCTAAGTGTCCCTTCTGGAGGAGGGAATTGAGATTCTTGGGCCATATTGTTTTAGAGAATTTTATTGCCGTGGACCCTGCGAAGGTTGCTATGGTAGAAGATTGGTCTATGCCCAAGAATGCAACAGACGTAAGAAGTTTCTTGGGGTTAGTTGGATATTATTGTATGTTTATACAAGACTTCTCCAAGATAGCAGCACCATTGACTTAGTTGACCAAGAAGAATCAAGCTTTTGTTTCGGACAAAACGTATAAGGGTGTAGAGGAAAAGTTAACGTGCAAGCCAATGTTAGTCATTCCTAATAGGAACAAAGAGATGACGTATGCAAAGATGCATGTGGTACTGGGCTTGGTATTGTATTGATGCAAGGAGCTAGGGTTGTAGCTTATGCTAGTCGGCAACCGAAACCGCATGAGAAAAGATATCCTATCCATGATTTGGAATTGGCTGCTATCATTTTCGCGTTGAAGATGTGGAGACATTATCTTTTGGGTGAAAGACTAGAATTGTTTACTGATCATAAATCATTAAAGTATATTTTCTCCAAAAAGGATTTAAATCTTCTTCAGTAGAGATGGTTAGAGTTCTTGGCTTCATATGATTTTGATATCGCATATACACCTGGGAAAGACAATGCAGTAGCCAATGCATTGAGTAGGAGACATGCCAATTTAGGGGCAACGTTTCTTGAATGGAAGCAACTGGAGTATATCGCAAGGTGTGATTTCAGATCAAAGTGTGAATTGGGTCTAGTAATATTAGCAAGTTTGACGATCAGACCCACTTTGATTGAGCAGATTGGTTCCAGTCAGAGGGACGATCCTAACTTGTTGGAAATCATCTCCAAGTTAGAGATGGGTATCGATGAGGAGATGGACAAGTATGGGCTTGATCGAGATGGATGGCTTAAAAGGAATGGAAGACTTATGCCTAATGTCAATGGATTGAAAGATGAAGTGCTTAGAGAATGTCATCACTCAAAACTAACTATACATCCCAAAGGTAACACAATGTATCAAGACAAGAAGTAGACCTACTACTGGGAAAGAATGAAAAGAGATGCTGGGAAATTTATATCCAAATGCAAATTGCCAGCTAATTAAAGCTGAACAAAAGAAACCTAGTGGTTTGTGACAACCATTAGAAATTCTAGAATGGAAATAGGAACAAGTCTCAATGGATTTCATTGAAGGTTTACCAGGACTAAATTGGGTCATGATAATATTTGGGTGATTGTAGATCGACTGACCACGAGTGCAAGGTTCATACCAGCCCAATCAAATAGAACGGCAGCTAAGTTAGCTGAACTATATATGAAAGGGATAGTCAGATATCATGGAGTACCCAAGGCATTGTGAGTGACCGAGATCCATTATTTACTAGTGGATTTTGGAAAAGCTTACAAGAGGCTTTAGGATCAGAACTACATCTCAACACCGCGTATCATCCTCAAACTGACGGTCAGATAGAGAAGGTGAATCGTGTATTAGAATTTCTCTTAAGAGGTTATGTATTCGATTTTGGTGGATCAAGGGATGACCATTTGCATCTAGTAGAGTTTGCATATAATAATAGCTATCAATCCAGTATTGGTATGGCTCCATTTGAAGCTTTGTACGGAAGACCGTGCAACTCATCATCATGTTGGCTGGAAACCGATTAGAAGTTTGTGCTTGGGCCAAATGTGATAAGAGAAACGTCAAACAAGATCAAGGTTATTCAACAGCGAATGAAGGCTACCCAAGATAGGCAGAATAGTTATGCTGATAAGAGACGAAGAGAATTGAAATTCTCCATTGGCAACTTGGTGTTTGTCAAGATTTCTCCATTAAAGCGTGATTCGATTTGGTAGGATTGGCAAGTTAGAACCAAGATTTGTTGGTCCATTCGCAGTTCACGAACAAGTTGGGAATTTGGCATATAAAGTTGAGTTACCTAACAAGATGGCGGGAGTTCACAACGTATTTCATGTTTCCCAGTTAAGGAAGTTTTTGCACGACCCTAATGTGAGTATTTCACCAGATCAATTAGACAATATCGAAATAGAACCCAAGGTGGTTGGGAACCGCCGACCGATGCGCATTGTCGAGCACGATACGAAGCAACTTCGAACGAAGTTGGTGAAATTAGTCAAATTTCAATGGGGTGATGATGAGAAAGACTGTACTTGGGAAACAGAGGAGAACATGAGGAAGACGTATCCCGAAATCTTTGCCTCGTAAGGTTTTTATATCGATATAATACTCCCTCATTAGTAAACCGCATGCTCGGATAGGCTTGTTGTATTGTTATGTATGTTGGATTGTTTGTAAGTGAGTGGTAGGCATGGGGGACCCTAGGTATGTTTTGGTTAAGGAATTTTGTGGAGGAAAATTCTTAAGGGGGGAGAATGCAATGACCCGCATTCTACGTATCGAAGGAGCGTAGAATATTTATTTCTTTTTCATATGAGGTCGTTTGGTCGTGTAACTTTGGGTAATGACTATTAGGATCATTTCCCATGTCACGATTTTTTCCAATTTTTAAATGACGATTTTGCCCCTAGTGAATATTGTTTCGCCTATAAATTTTGATTGGTAAGGAGTTTTCACTTGAAACCACTTCCATTAGATCTGGATGATGGTTTACCTTTCTTTAGAGTGGTCACACTTGTCAAACGGACTTGGGAGATATGGCTGAATTAATTTTTAGTAGGTGAAAAACTACTTAAGTGGACTCATTAGGGTAACTAGCAAATGGGCCCATAACCTGTTTCGGGATTAGAGTTATGGGGAGGCTGAAATGAGTTAGGTTTTCATTCTATTTTAGTTTTCTAGCCGCCATTTACCTCTTAGAAACCCTAACAATGGACTTCACCTTCTAATTTCATCCCAAATCGCTCTCTAATCAAGGATTAAGCTAATCTACATCAAATCAAGGAGAAATAGCACCAAATCAGAGTTGGAGCTGCTGCTAGGTATTAGATTTGATCCAAACAGTGGAGTTTAGATTTGATATATTATTTGTGGCTAAGGTGCGTGATTTTCATTATTTTTCACTAATTACGGCTAATTAGGGGTGATTAGTGTTAATTAGCGAAATTATAACTCAGAAAAATATGGAAAAAATTTGTGAAATTCTACAATATTATTTTAGGGCTCCGATAGGATTTTGGGTTAATTTGGATAAGTTTTGCTAAACTTATCATTAGTTATGGTTAAACATGATTAAGGGGAAAGCATGGGTTTTTGGGTATGTTTGATCCATATTGACATGATTATTTACCGTTTTAGTGTCTATGGTTGATTATGCATGTTTCTATGACTGTTTGGAATGTTTTATGATTCCTGAGAATAGTTAGAATGGTCGAAAACGTCGTCGTAAGGCGTAAACAGTTTACTAGAAGAGCTGTAGGAATTTGAGCAGAATCGGATCGGATAAATGGAAGGAGCTCGAACCCGAATCGATGAAAGCTCGACCAACGAGCCAATGGACGGCTCAATCGCTTGAGTAAAGGATCCCAATCTGAACCGCCATGAAAGGGAGATGATGAATCGAGCGCTCGAGTGAAGGAGCCCGATCCGAACCGCCATGAGAAGGAGCTGACGACTCGACCGCTCGAGTGAAGGAGCCCGATCCGAATGAGAGGGGCTGAAGACTCGACCGCTCGAGTGAAGGCATCACGAACCGAACCGAAGATGGGGCTACGAGCCGAACCGACCTGATGCTATGGAAAGGGGATCAAAGCCAAACCAGGATTGTCGAACCGAACTGGCGATAACTAGGGTTCTACGCATATTCAAACCGATCCGGAGGAGACCAAACCCCAGATGCAAAGGTAGTCCAAATGGGAAGTAGAACTCAGGATCCAGATGGGAACCAAAGAGTTGACTTCATGATTGGACTTTGCAGTAGGACATGTTCATAGGGGTTATCGACGTCTATAGCTTTGATTCATCACTGAGAGACGGATATTGGCAACGGATCAGTGTAGTGAGGTTGTCATGACTTCATGGGGCAGAGTGATCGTAGCAAGGCTACAAGCCAGCGTAGTGGAGTTCTCATGACTCCATGGGGTAGAGTTGACATAGCATAGGATTAGTGGCTATGGATCAGTGTAGCGGAGTCACTGTGACTCCATTAGAGAGAGTGAACATAGCAAAGGATTGGGTGATCAAAGTGGTGGATATCGTATGCTTTACGCACTGAGTGAGAGATGTGAGGATGGTTGCTATGTTTGATGTTTTCTATAACCGTGACATGCACACCCCCTCCCCCGTATCTTTACACTATATGTTACTGTTACCTTAGAGTATTATACATCTTGTGCGCTATCTCTTTGTTTGCAGGTCCAGGTTTAGGTATGGTTATGTATAACTGTTATTTTTTGTTTTGCTGCTTATCGCTCATATCAGACTTTTGTCTGAGCCAAAGTTTTATGTCTCTTCTTATTACTCTAGGTGCTCTTAAACGGTCAGACTAGAGACAGGTTAGGTTGAATGCAGGAGTAGCTGTACCGGAGACGAGCAGGAGGCTTCCATGTATGATATATATAGATATTCTCCCTGTGTTGTTGTTGGTCACTACTTTAGGAATTAGTGGTGAACCTTTTTCTTTGCTTTAGGGAAAGTATGTTGGAGTTGTAATAAGCTGTATTTTGAATTTCCGCTGCTATGATGGTTATGGTTTAGTTTTCAGCTTATGCACTGTCTCACCTGTTTTATGTCAAGTATGCTATTATTATATTTTATTCCATGCGCTGTGAGACATTCTACAGGTTTCTTGTTAGTTCACGATTAAGTTTCCTTTCTTCTTTCGACTTTCCAGTGCTAGTTGGACGTCAACACAACACATTTCAAGGGAAATGTCAGCTGGTCCGGGGCGGGCCGTCACACACCCCTCATATTTAATGACCATTAAAAATATTCATATATGTATATATTATATGCACATACATATCTAAAGGAAAAATTAAATAATGAATATAGTTGCATGTAATAAGTTCATGCGGTGAAATGAAGAAAAAGATTAACAAAGGAAATTACATGCAATATACGAAATGAGAAGGAATGCAGTACAATGCAGTGGAAATTACATGCGAACATTTAAAAATAAATTAAAAGGAAAATTTGAAGAGCATCCAAAATTTGGTCATGAGATTAGCGTCATTGCATTCGTGGCCATTTTCCGGTCAACTTAGACTTATGATTTGTAGAAAACCGATTTAAAATGAAAGAGATATCTTTAATTTAAATAATGTAACAAAACAAGAAAAAGAGGAATGAGAAAAAGGATAATATCTAGAATTGTCATAAGTCATGTTAACAAAAGACATAGTAGCTCAGTTGGTTAGAACATGTGACTTGTATACAAAAGGTTCTGAGTTCGATCCTTGCCACCGCCATATTTTTGTTTTAAGGGAATAGCTTAAAAGTGGCTTATTGTGAAAGCAACTAAAAAGTGACTTGGTATGAAAAGGGTTAGAAAGGCATTTAATTGAGAGAATGTTTCAAAAAAAAGGAAAAATATATATTTATTGGTTCGAAATTTGAAATTTGTTCGCTACAAAAGTTTACCATATGCGCAAGAGTGGAATACATATGAACATAATTCAAAATGAAAGTTGCGCACGAATAAGGAAGCAGACAAAGAAAAGATAATTGGAATTTGATTTATATGTGAATAAATAAATTAATTTTAAAGTAAATAAATAAATATATATATATATATATATATGAGAACAACACACAACGGAACGCAGACAAAAGAACATTTCATTGTTTATTACAACAATTACATCAGAATAGAAGAATATACAGAGTATGAATAAATAAATTACACATTTGACAAATATCATATTACAATAAATTACATAGCAGCGGAAAATAATACAAAATACAACTGAAAGTAATACACGGATACAAAGCTTTTCGAGCATCGTTCCAGCTGTAAATTAGGATCCTGCGAATATAAATCTGCAAAACCAAAACTACTAGCTGCCCGTGCGGAAAATAAGGGCACCTAGAGTTTAGGTTAAAACAATAAACTCCAGGTCAGTCATGTGACTGGTGTGAGAACTAAAACAGTTATTCATCTTTATTTTATAGTTCGGTAAATCAAGGGACCACGCCATGTGACACGGAGCGGGTTCCTCCCAAGAATACCAGTGCATAAAACAAACAGCGCAATGCTAAATAAAGAAAAATGAAGTTGTTATAAGACCCAGGTCCCATCACACAATGCAACGCAAGCCGGAGGATAGGGTTTTTTTCTTATAACAGCCAAAGCATGCTTGATACGTTAAAAACACATTATTTGATACTATTGTAAGTGTATAGTGTCAAAACAATTTTCAATCATATATATCAATCATAGGCGGCATGGGTACCATCTATCATGTCGACATACTAGGTTCTACAAATAAAACCGCAATATCACGTATTGTAATTGGATTTCCGTCATGAGCCGAGGCAAGGGGCAAGCTCCTCTCCGATTCGAGACACTCTAGCAAATGTCTCAGGACCCCACTATGATCCTTGGATCTTTAGGGCCGGTCCTCTCTTACTTTTGAGGATTGGCAATTCCTGAACACACGTTTCCCGGTCCTTACAGACCTATATCCGAGGCGCCTCGTATCCAACAACCACACAGGTGAAAAGTATATAAATGTCAGGGCTGGTAGGTCACTGACACCACCTTAGCTAGAAAGAAACGTCGTGCTCTCCCTGCAGTCACTATCCCATTTTTGACTCATACCGAGGTGTGAGGCTCGCGAATCCACGTTATGCACAAAGCTGCGCCACACAGGCCGTGATTTGATCATCAACCACAAGACTTTTCTTTCAACAGAAGCCTTGATCAATTGCCACTTACGCGTGCCACACTGGCAATTCACTCCATGCGACTGATGTCCATCGATATACAACCTCTGAGCTCGTATGTCTCAGAGAAGGGCGTTAAGCAAGAGAATAAATTCTCCGCCGCCAAACAGATGTATATTTAATAGAGATCAATCAACATAGAATAAAATCCAATGTCAGACACACAATCCATTTACAAGTTCGTTCTGGGTCCGAACGAAACCGGAGGCACTTTCCTTGCATATCCATCGATCTCCAAGTACGTCTGGACGATCACCAACTGTTTCCCTCATCTTAGGTGTACAGCCCAATTGAGATCATCAGTAATCACCCAAGCGATGTGAAGACTTCCGGTCTTCAACCACCGTCTTCATCTTCGACATCTCGTCGAATCGGTTATTCAGAATGGGTATAAGCCTGGCCTTTCTGAATAACCCACGTATATGATAAACAAATGTTACACAAACACAACAAACGCCTCATTCCAATTCAGAATATTCTTTTATTCCCAAATCACATTCTTAGGGAATAGGTTCCCATTAATTTTATCAAAGATAAATTCTTCTAAATTTATTCTTTAATCTTCCTCTGGATATCATTTCGAACCAAATTATGGTTTTCCAAACTAGTCGGGAATAGCGAACCACACCGAAGTAATTATTATTTTTTATTTACCAATCAAAACCCATTCATCCCATAGAGCAAAACTGGTAATGCTCCATATCTAACACAACGGTATTATCGGTAAATTTAATTACCATTTCACGTTCAAATCTAATTAAAGATTTAACCATCGCTTTGGATCAAAACTGGTGGTACTCCATTCTCGATCACCTTTAAGATTTGATAATTTAAATGATCAATTCCCATTTCAATCTAATTAAAGATTCATTAAAACTCCACTTAGTTTTAATCTTCTCAAAAATCAATATCCTGTCTTTAACTGGGTTAAAGAACCAATGTCATCTAAAACACGATTCACGATAAACCCAAATCACATTTGATATTAAATACAAGGCACTGAATAGAAAATATACCGGCTTATATTCAATATCAAATCCTGAAACCAACAAATATCGTATTGGAAATAACGATATAAAATATATCTTTCAAATTCCCATAACAATATCTGTATAGTCACGAAATCCAACATCGAAATATTCCGAAGATAATTTCGATTCAACTCCAGTCCAATTCACGTATTGGAAATCCTGATTATTTTTAAAACCACTTTCAAATTCAATTTATTTATTTCAAAAATAACTTGATTTTAATTCTAGTTCAAAACTAGTTCATTTCGACAAAAATATATTTTTATCCTTTTAAATGTGGAATTTTTCATTCCAGTTCTTTCCAATTCACATATTATGATTTTGCCCAAATTATTGATATTTTTAATAATTTTATCAAGGCCGGTACAGTCGATTTCCATCAACGGCCATCGAACTGCACTTACAGTGACCTTTTCCAAATTTGATTTGGACATAATTCCAAATCCAACCTTCCGATTTCAAATTTCTAAATTTCATTGGAAAGTTCTTTTCGATACGAACCCAACGGTTCTGGTTTTAGGAGAATCCGACGGTCGGGTCTCCCGTAATGTCAATTCGAAGACAATGGTCGAAATTCACGAACTACCGCGGCGCGGCGCGTTCTATTCAGGCCATTATTTATATAATATATATATATTCCGTTGATTTCCTTTTAAAACGTATTTTATAAATCGTTTTAAATTCGTTTTCAAAACAATTTCAACTCTATGTTCAATTTCTAATCAAAATTGGATATTTCATATCATTACAATATAAATGATAATATTTTTAAAACGTTATATTTTGAAATCACTACCTTTTCTATATTCATTATAAAAACGACTATAATCGATATAAATATCATTCACGTCAAAATAGCGCAACTCTAATCAACAAGGCTTTATATCAATAAATTAGTTATTCTATTCCACAAATGAATATTTATTCTATTCAACACATGAATCTATATTTTTTTCAACACACGACCAATATCAACACATGAGTACTGTCAACACACAACTATTTTTGTTATGTAAAATATTTTATAAATTTTTTGGTATCTATCGTTTGATTTTCATTCAGACTCCACCGTGAAGTAGTTCAAATTTTAAATATGATAAAGGTGTAAATTTTATTATTAAAATATTTCGTTCAACACATGAATCTTATTTCACAATATTCTTTATTTTCTCAATTGGAATGAGGCCCAACCAATTACCATATAATGTTAATTATATGGATTCCATATAACACATGTATTTAACAGCAACGATAAATAAGAAACCATCATCCAAAGTGCACAACACAACTGTCCGTCAACCTATCGATCGACACACAACGAATTAATGGGACTAGTGTACGTCAAATATCATCCCTATACCCGTGTGGGGTTTCACATCAACAAACACTGAATATTATTTGTGCAGTTGGGCGATGTGTAAAATTTATTGTCCCAATCAATATCAGTCAAAACAGTGTACATAAACAGACCGTCTGGTTTATAAATGAATATTTTATTTTATTCACACATACGTTAAAAATGATATTTTTAACGATAAAATATTTTATTTCAACACATGAATTTCTATTCAGTTCATTTACACAATAAAATGATATTTTTATTTTTCTAACTTATTTTAGAAAATTTCGGCGGCATAACGGCATGATACTAGAAACGGGACAAGGCCTAGCCTTATCCCTGGTCTAGTAATGGCTCACGCCATACACATATCAATCAAACCAATTTCAATTCACCAAACAACCAAATTTAGATCAAATAATCTTACCAACTACACAACCAAACAAACAAGTCCATGGTCTGTGGAAAATGGTGTCGGGTGCTACTAAACACCGTCTGCATCCTAGTATATATTTATAACTAGAAAAGGAAATTTAAAGTGAGAAGTTCTCACCTTGATTTTTCTCTAACGCCTTTTCTGAACTGCAGGATTTTTGATTGAGCTCCAGGCTTCGCATCCAAGCTCCAATCTTCAACCCATCTTCTTTTTAGCCCAAGCACGCCATTCTGAACAACTTTTGCCTAAGGGTCTTTTTGCCGAAAATGCTCCAATTCGCCAGAATTCGCGAAAGTACACGAATTTTACCGCTTTAGAACAGCAAACTTCGAACGTGTTTTACGAGCAGCTCCGAACTCCAAAACTCGACTTCCATATAGCTAATTCGAAGAGAATTTCGTGCTCTACAACTTTGGTTTAGAGGGACTTTGGCCAGAAACGCACCGTTTGAGAGTTATTGGAGAAATACGGTCAGGGGCTTATTTGCAAAACGGGTGATTAGTGTAAAATGGGTTTTTGGTGACCGAGGGGCCCACGGCCGGAATTGAGGAGGGTGAAGGGGCGCTGGACCTGATGTGAGGTGGAGAGGCAGCTAAAGGGTGGCGGCGGCGGTGGTGGTGGCCGTGGTGGTGGTGGCTCCTAGGGTTTGCAAAATCACATAAAAGAGAGGAGAGAGAGAGGAGGAGGAAGAGGAGGAGGAGGGGAAGAGGAGGAGGGGGTACGGTCGGAGGGCGGTGGTGGCTGGTGGAGGAGGGGGCAGCGGCGGTGGGAGGGTGGAGGCCATTTTTAAGTTTTTGTGGAGGAAGGAGGAAATGAAAATAATGAAGCAGAAAAGGAAGTAAAAGTGTTTATATGCTCGTTTCCCGCGTATCGCCTGAACACTAACGATCTCCAATCGCCGCGGATTTTGCACACGACATAGTAGACGTGAAGACGAGTCCAACGAAACAAGTTTCATCGAATTCCGAGTTCGTTTGACCGTCCGTTAAAATTCTCAAAAATGCTCAGATAAGCTCTAAAAATGCTATTTTGGCACACCATTTCTTCTTGCACGCTGACATGCTAACTTCAAAAATCATGCTCTTTTGGATTTAACCATTTTTAGACTATACGAATCCAGAAAAAAAAACGAAATCGAATTCTGAGGTCGTATCAATAGTGTTCCTTTGTAAAATGAATGCTTGCTTTACCCTGAACTGTTTCAGCTCGCACGGCCACATACTAACTCCGTTCAACGCGCCATTTGGAACTCAACAATGATTTGTCATTATGAATCCAGAAAAATTTATCTCGTCGAATTCTGAGCTCATATGAAAAATTTCACTTTTTAAGGGCTATGTTTTGCTAACCGAAAAGCTCCTGCAAATTGCCACTATTCCGGATATCGGAATATATCGAAGCTTATACTTTTCGGAGTTCTAAACGGCATTTTGAACTCAATGGAAGTGGTTTCGTGTCCAAATTCATCCATATGCAAAATTTGACTTTTTGGGCCATGTATAATTTACATAGCGACTATTCTGAATTTTCAACTAGGCATAACTTTTGATTCCCGCTATGAAATTTCGATTTTTCAGATTCGTTGGAAACATATTCTCAACTAGATTCTAATATTTTTGGTTTCGCCAAAATCTGGTTTATTTTGCACTCGGTGTGTTCAATTGAAATTTGAAATCGAATTATCGAACTACCACGCCATTTTCAATTCCTTTTATAATTTAAAATAAATATTTATATTCTAACGACGATCTATATAAATATACACATTCTAATTCTATTCAAAATAAATTTCTCGTCGTTATTATTTAAAATAATTCATTAAAATTGCCAAAATAAAAAATTTTAATTGGCTCAGAATTTCCGGGTTGTTACATTCTCCCCTACTTAAAACTTTTCGTCCCCGAAAAGGAAAGAAGCCGAAAGTTGTTTTAAAAACCAACTCAACGTTCATTCTGGCTTCCATTCTCCAACTTTTTAGTTTATGAGAATTTTCAAATTCTTCAAAAATTTGGCTAACACCCGGAAATTTCGAAAAATTTCGCCATAACCTCCTTTGTACGGGGAGGGGTTTGGAAATTTATTGGGCCATATTAGGTTCCCAATAAATCCTATAAAGCATACACATATTTATAGTGATATATTCTGGTGTTTACAGGGGAGCGTGTATAGATAATAACTCCAGAGAATAAATTCTCGTCACCCTGTCAAAGCCTGAGGGAGTGTATATTATAATTGCTCCAGAGAATAAATTCTCGTCACCTCATCCCGTGTGGGAAATAAATAATCCATGTGCTGTATCTAATGACTAGAGAGACGTGATTATTGTCAACTCCAGACCCGTGTGGGTTTTTTTATTAATCTGGCAATTTTACCGTTACAGTTTTATATTGTCCATATCAGTTATCAGTTCAACCTGTAATATATAGTCTATATCTGTCATCAATTCAACCTGTAATATATAGTCATCGCCATACAAGCCTCTCGCTCGTATGGTAAATCTGCCGCCTCGTCACACAAGCTCCAAATGCTTGTGTGGTATATGATGAAGTATGCGATATTAAGAAGTATGCCATCTTCAGGAAGTATGCCATGTAGTGTAGTTCAAAATTAATTGTTACTATCCTATGGCGACATTTATTAATTACACACAGAATAACCAGCACTCCGCATCCAATGACACTCACAGGAGTTGATATAATAATAAAAGTACGCATCTAACTCATTAAGGTTTACCTATTTGTCGAGCACGCAAATAAATTCTTTACTCAACAGCTAATCCATTTACCTGTTCAAACATATATATGTATATGCATGCATTTGCAAATAATTTACAATTCAATATTTGGTTCAATTAAGCCTAAATTCACCATTCATTCACATAATGGTTTGAATTAATAATCATATAACACAACCATCAATCAATTAGGGAATTAGCTTTTCAAATTCATAATTTGATATATATACAGAAAAACATGTTTTTGATGCCAAATCACAACAATAAACCTATCTAGTTTTGGTTCTCACACCAGTCTAATGGAAATATATAGATATCACACCTTCGTCACACGAAAATAAATACTGGTGATGGTATACTTCATCATCAGGACCATGTCTGGGTGACTAGAGTGTGACTCTATATCTATCTAATATATTAAAACATCGAATATACGTTCATGACGCATATGTGCAAAACCTTTATATACTAGATTGTCCAAATCAACATAAATAAATTATTCAAATATGTATAAAACGATTTAAATTTCAAAACAAAATTGTTTTCATTTGAAAAATATACTCTTCACACTCGTTCTAGGATACTACTGATCCTATTTCTAACGAGTCATTCTAATTGGATATTACTAATCCAATATCTGATGAATTCTTTCGTATGGTTCTAATGTGTCTTGTTCTCGAGCTCTGTAAACCAAAGCTTTGATACCACTGTATAACGACCCAAACTCCCTCGGTAAGGAAAGCCCGGATTGAGATGAGAACAACACACATCGGAACGCAGACAGAAGAACATTTCATTGTTTATTACAATAATTACATCAGAATACAAGAATATACAGAGTATGAATAAATAAATTAAACATTTGACAAATATCAGATTACAATAAATTACATAGCAGCGGAAAATAATACAAAACACAACTGAAAGTAATACATGGATACAGAGCTTTCCGAGCATCGTTCCAGCTGTAAATCAGGATCCTGTGAATATAAATCTGCAAAACCAAAACTACTAGCTGCCCGTGCGGAAAATAAGGGCACCCAGAGTTTAGGTTAAAACCATAAACTCCAGGTCAGTCATGTTAATGGTGTGAGAACTAAAACAGTTATTCATCTTTATTTTATAGTTCCGTAAATCAAGGGACCACGCCATATGACACGGAACGGGTTTCCTCCCAAGAATACCAGTGCATAAAACAAACAGCGCAATGCTAAATAAAGAAAAATGAAGCTATTATAGGACCCAGGTCCCATCACACATAGGGTTTTTACCTTATAACAGCCAAAGCATGCTTGATAAGTTAAAAACACATTATTTGATACTATAATAGGTGTATAGTGTCAAAACAATTTTCAATCATAAATATCAATCATAGGCGGCATGGGTACCATCTATCATGTCGCCATACTAGGTTCTACACATAAAACCGCAATATCACGTATTGAAAATTGGATTTCCGTCATGAGCCGAGGCAAGGGGCAAGCTCCTCTCCGATTCGAGACACTCTAGCAAATGTCTCAGGACCCCACTATGATCCTTGGATCTTCAGGGCCAGTCCTCTCTTACTTTTGAGGATTGGCAATTCCTGAACACACGTTTCCCGGTCCTTACAGACCTATATCCGAGGTGCCTCGTATCCAACAAACCACACAGGTGAAAAGTATATAAATGTCAGGGCTGGTAGGTCACTGACACCACCTTAGCTAGAAAGAAACGTCGTGCTCTCCCTGCAGTCACTATCCCGTTTTTGACTCATACCAAGGTGTGAGGCTCGCGAATCCACGTTATACACAAAGCTACGCCACACAGGCCGTTCTTTGTTCATCAACCACAAGACTTTGCTTTTCAACAGAAGCCTTGATCAATTGCCACTTACACGTGCCACACTGGCAATTCACCTTATGCGACTGATGTCCATCGATATACAACCTCTCAGCTCGTACGTCTCAGAGAAGGGCGTTAAGCAAGAGAATAAATTCTCCACCGCCAAACAGATGTATATTTAATAGAGATCAATCAACATAGAATAAAATCCAATGTCAGACAAACAATCCATTTACATGTTCGTTCTGGGTCTGAACGAAACCGGAGGCACTTTCCTCGCATATCCATCGATCACCAAGTACGTCTGGACGATCACCAACTGTTTCCCTCATCTTGGGTGTACAGCCCAATCGAGATCATCAGTAATCACCCAAACGATGTGAAGGCTTCTGGTCTTCAACCACCGTCTTCATCTTCGACATCTCGTCGAATCGGTTATTCAGAATGGGTAAAAGCCCGGCCTTTCTGAATAACCCACGTATATGATAAACAAATGTTACACAAACACAACAAATGCCTCATTCCAATTTAGAATATTCTTTTATTCACAAATCAAATTCTTAGGGAATAGGTTCCCGTTAATTTTATAAAAGATAAACTCTTCTAAATTTATTCTTTAATCTTCCTCTGGATATCATTTCGAACCAAATTATGGTTTTCCAAACTAGTCGGGATTAGCGAACCACACGAAAGTAATTATTTATTTTATTTCCCAATCCCAACCCATTAATCCTATAGAGCAAAACTGGTAATACTCCATATCTAACACCACAGTATTATCGGTAAAATTAATTACCATTTCACGTTCAAATCTAATTAAAGATTTAACTCTCGCTTTGGAGCAAAACTGGTGGTACTCCATTCTCGATCACCTTTCAGATTTGATAATTTAAATTATTAATTCCCATTTCAATCTAATTAAAGATTCATTAAAACTTGACTTAGTTTTAATCTTCTCAAAAATCAATATCATATCTTTAACTGTGTTAAAGAACCAATGTCATCTAAAACACGATTCACGATAAACCCAAATCACATTTGATATTAAATAGAAGGCTCTGAATAGAAAATATACCGGCTTATATTCAATATCAAATTCTGAAACCAACAAATATCGTATTGGAAATAACGATATAAAATATATCTTTCAAATTCCCATAACAATATCTGTATAGTCACGAAATCCAACATCGAAATATTTCAAAGATAATTTCAATTCAACTCCAGTCCAATTCACGTATTGGAAATCCTGATTATTTTTAAAACAACTTTCAAATTCAATTTATTTATTTCAAAAATAAATTGATTTTAATTCTAGTACAAAACTAGTTCATTTCGACAAAAATATATTTTTATCCTGTCAAATGTGGAATTTTTCATTCCAATTCTTTCCAATTCACATATTATGATTTTGACCAAATTATTGATATTTTTAATAATTTTATCAAGGCCCGTACAGTCGATTTCCATCAACGGCCATCGAACTGCACTTACAACGACCTTTTCCAAATTTGATTTGGACATAATTCCAAATCCAATAGTTCGATTTCAAATTTCTAATATTCATTGGAAAGTTATTTTCGATACGAACCCAACGGTTCTGGTTTTAGGAGAATCCGACGGTCGGGTCTCCCGTAATGTCAATTCGAAGTCAATGGTCGAAATTCACGAACTACCGCGGCGCGGCGCGTTCTATTCAGGCCATTATATAATATATATATATATATATATATATTTCGTTGATTTCCTTTTAAAACGTATTTTATAAATCGTTTTAAATTCGTTTTCAAAACCATTTCAACTCTATATTCAATTTCTAATCAAAATTGGATATTTCATATCATTACTATATAAATGATAATATTTTTAAAACGTTATATTTTGAAATCACTACCTTTTCTATATTCATTATAAAAACGACTATAATCGATATAAATATCATTCACGTCAAAATAGCGCAACTCTAATCAACAAGGCTTTATATCAATAAATTCGTTATTCTATTCAACAAATGAATATTTATTCTATTCAACACATGAATCTATATTTCTTTCAACACACGACCAATCTCAACACATGGGTACTGTCAACACATAACTATTTTTGTTATGTAAAATATTTTATAAATTTTTTGGTATCTATCGTTTGATTTTCAATCAGACTCCACCGTGAAGTAGTTCAAATTTTAAATATGATAAAGATGTAAATTTTATTATTAAAATATTTCGTTCAACACATGAATCTTATTTCACAATATTCTTTATTTTCTCAATTGGAATGATGCCCAACCAATTACTATATAATGTTAATTATATGGATTCCATACAACACATGTATTTAGCAGCAACGATAAATAAGCAACCTTCATCCAAAGTGCACAATACATCTGTCTTTCAACCTATCGATCGACACACAACGAATTATTGGGACTAGTGTACGTCAAATATCATTCCAATACCCGTGTGGGGTTTCACATCAACAAACACTGAATATTATTTGTGCAGTTGGGCTATGTGTAAAATTAATCATCCCAATCAATATCAGTCAAAACAGTGTACATAAACAGACCGTCTGGTTTGTAAATGAATATTTTATTTTATTCACACATACGTTAAAAATTATATTTTTAACGATAAAATATTTTATTTCAACACATGAATTTCTATTCAGTTCATTTACACAGTAAAACGATATTTTTATTTTTCTAACTTATTTTAGAAAATTTCGGGGGCATAACGGCACGATACTAGAAATGGGACAAGGCCTAGCCTTATCCCCGGTCTAGTAATGGCCCACGCCATACACATATCAATCAAACCAATTTCAATTCACCAAACAACCAAATTTAGATCAAATAATCTGACCAACTACACAACCAAAAAAACAAGTCCATGGTCTGTGGACAATGGTGTCAGGTGCTACTAAACACCGTCTGCATCCTAGTATATATTTATAACTAGAAAAGGAAATTTAAAGTGAGAAGTTCTCACCTTGATTTTTCTCTAACGCCTTTTCTGAACTGCTGAATTTTTGATTGAGCTCCAGGCTTCGCGTGCAAGCTCCAATCTTCAACCCATCTTTTTTTCTAGCACAAGTACGCCATTCTGAACAACTTTTTCCTAAGGTTCTTTTTGCCGAAAATGCTCCAATTCGCTAGAATTCGCGAAAGTACACGAATTTTACCGCTTTTGAATAGCAAACTTCGAACGCGTTTTACGAGCAGCTCCGAACTCCAAAACACGACTTCCATATAGCCAAATCGAAGAGAATTTCGTGCTCTACAACTTTGATTTGGAGGGACTTTGGCCAGAAATGCACCGTTTGAGAGTTATTTGCGAAATACAGTCAGGGGCTTATTGGCAAAACGGGAGATTAGTGTAAAATGGGTTTTTTGGGACCGGGGGGCCCACGACCGGAATTGAGGAGGGGGAAGGGGGCGCTGGACCTGATGTGAGGTGGGGAGGCGGCGGCGGCGGCGGCCGTGGTGGTGGTGGTGGCTCCTAGGGTTTGTAAAATCACATAAAAGAGAGGAGAGAGAGGAGGAGGAAGAGGAGGAGGAGGGGAAGAGGAGGAGGGGGTGCGGTCGGCGGTCGGATGCCGGTGGTGGCTGGTGGAGGAGGGGGCAGTGGCGGTGGGAGGGTGGAGGCCATTTTTGATTTTTTGTGGAGGAAGGATGAAATGAAAATAATGAAGTAAAAAAGGAAGTAAAAGTGTTTATATTCTCGTTTCCCGCGTATCGCCTGAACGCTAACGATCTCCACTCACCGCGGATTATGGATACGACATAGTAGACGTGAAGTCGAGTCCAACGAAACAAGTTTCGTCGAATTCCGAGTTCGTTTGACCGTCCGTTAAAATTCTCAAAAATGCTCAGATAAGCTCTAAAAATACTATTTTGGCGCACCATTTCTTCTTGCACGCTCACGTGCTAACTTCAAAAATCATGCTCTTTTGGATTTAACCATTTTTAGACGATACGAATCCAAAAAAAAACGAAATCGAATTCTGAGGTCGTATCAATAATGTTCCTTTGTAAAATGACTGCCTGCTTTACCCTGAACTGTTTCAGCTCGCACGGCCACATACTAACTCCGTTCGATGCGCCATTTGGAACTCAACAATGATTTGTCATTATGAATCCAGAAAAATTTATCTCGTCGAATTCTGAGCTCATATGCAAAATTTCACTTTTTAAGGGCTATGTTTTGCTAACCGAAAATCTCCTGCCAATTGCCACTATTCCGGATATCGGAATATATCAAAGCTTATACTTTTCGTAGTTCTAAACGGCATTTTGAACTCAATGGAAGTGGTGTCGAGTCCAAATTCATCCGTATGCAAAATTTGACTTTTTGGGCCATGTATAATTTACATAGCGACTATTCTGAATTTTCAAATGGGCATAACTTTTGATTCCTGCTATGAAATTTCGATTTTTCAGATTCGTTAGAAAGATATTCTCAACTAGATTCTAATATTTTTGGTTTCGCCAAAATCCGGTTTATTTTGCACTCGGTATGTTCAATTGAAATTTAAAATCGAACTACCGCGCCATTTTCAAATCCTTTAATAATTTAAAATAAATATTTATATTCTAACGTCGATCTATATAAATATACACATTCTAATTCTATTCAAAATAAATTTCTCATCGTTATTATTTAAAATAATTCATTAAAATTGCCAAAATAAAAATTTTAAATTGGCTCAGAATTTCTGGGTTGTTACAAGCTGTGTAGAAGAACATGCCTACTGTTTAGCTGTGATTTTCAAGATATGAATGGACAGCCAGCAATATATGAATATGGCTTACAAGATGGTGCTTGGTCCTTAATCACTAGCTACTCATTGCTGATTTGAAATGCAGACGGATCTTCATGCTAGGGTAGTTAGTTTTTTGATTGATTGCTCAAGAGGCCAGGGAAGTTGAGTACAAGGCCATGTGCAGATAAGCGTATACTAAATTCTAAAGTAAAATACAAGATACTTTATTTGATTTATGTATGCAAGCTAGTGTGTACCCTTTGTGGTTTTAATATAGCAATATATGGGTAGTCACACCTCATTTGATTTTCTGTGATTTCAAGTGTTTAATCATTATAAAATGCTAGAACTTTAGTTGCACTCAAGTTTAGCAAAATCCTAAACTATGTTGTTGTGTGTATGTTAAGTTTTTCTTTTTAACAAATAAATAAGGCTTTGTGTTAGCTAAAACATATGTATGTAAGTTATATATTATATAACATATATGTTTACACTTGACGAATATAAATATATGCATAGAATTTTAATTAAAAGACCATCTTGGAATTTTATTAAGGAATAAAAAATCAAATTCTAGCAATAAAGCAAAAGCAGACATTTACTTATCTATCTACATAATACATATGATAAATTTATAACAAAAATTTAAGTTTGTGCAAATATTTTGATTTAATTCCACTTATTTAAATTAATTGTTGATAAAAATAAATAATTTATCATTTAACAAAATTAGTAGAAATCCGGGACATTACAATCGCCAAAGCCAGATTAACTCGGCTTGATTGCAACAAATGTTGAGTGAACTCAAAACACCTTTTTTATGTGAAGGTGCTTAGTCGAATCTCTGAAGCCATTACTCGGCTGGATGAAATGAATGTTGTAAGACCCCGAATTTTTAATGAGATTAAAGAGGATAAATTAAATAATATTTAATTTAATATTAAGAATTAGAGGAAACGGACTGTACCATTGTGTCTGTCTCGAAATTCTGTACAAGATAGGTGTTTAGTTTGCGTAAAACAGACACCGTGTGAAGAATATATGAAGGTTTTAAGTTTGTATACACATAGAAATATTTTATATATATGCATGACTCGGAGATGAGTTAGAATCCTATACAGAGGACACAAATTTGAAAAATTCCTCTAAGCGCTAAAATTCCCGCTCTAGGGGGTCGACCCCCTAGAGGGGTGTCGACCTTGTTGGGATCTATTGGGTTTTCTAGGGTTCAAATACGCAGCGGAAAAAAACACAATTCGAAACCCAAAGCAATAGATCTACATAGAAATATGTAAATCAAGTATTATACCTGTCAATTCATTCGTGATTCTGGAATTTGTCTTCGATTTGTTGATTCAACTCAGATCTAATCGTATGGACGTCGAGCCCTCCAAATGTCAAGCCTCTATGGTAATCCACATGAACATCGTCTTTGATTGTCATACGAATCGAAGGCAAGAAGAAGAAAACCGTGCTAGCCGCCAAATCTGATTTTGTTTTCTAGGGTTTTGTTGATGAATCCAAAATCCCGCAAATGATTGGGTAGCCGTGGAAGATGTGAAATCCATTTTAACACACACGCGTACCCAAAATCAAGGAATCATTCCTTATACCCTTTCAAATAAAATATCAACGGTTGATATTTTATTTTATTCTAAAACAAAATCAGTCCTCTCCTTACAGTGTTCTATATGTGTGACCCTATAGGTTATTACAACGTTGGCAATGATTTTAAGTCGTATTAAAAAATCATAAACAGTGATTGGTATCTAGCAATACGTCTCTGCTACCTATGTTATAATAATATTATCGATTCGATACAACCTTTTATGACCAATGTATCAGTGTAATATAATCCTTTTAACCAATATATCCAAGATCAAACCAGAGGCATGGATCGTATCATTCTCATTATAATCTAATCCATTTTTTTTCTTGATCGATGAGTAGACTGTTTAAAACAAATCAATATTTGAGCACGGCCATGCATTTCACAGTTTCACTCAATCAAGAGGCCCGTGGATATCTCTACGAATATATCGTAGGCTTAAATTCCATCTAGATCATTCATAATTTTCATTCGATTCAAGATATATCCAATAATCACCGTTATCATTACTCTGTTACAAAATAACTTTAGATGATATCAAAACACAAATATCCTCGAATAAAATTATAATGATTTCAGGTTTGAGGACTATTACATCACTGTCACTATGAGAACAACTTATGATACTGTTGATTATATTCCATGTAGTTATCTCATTGTGGGTCAGCCCAATACACTATTCTCCAATACGTATTTATATCTTGACTTTAATATCTCGTATATTAATGATCAATGAGATGTAAACATCAGTCAATCAATATACTAGTCTCAATGCTTTATTGTTGCCCTATATAAACAATAAAACTCGACTAGGGACATTTAAGAATTATAATACTTATCACATTATATAATCTCAAGTTTAGTCTTACTCGAACTATATAATTCCGTATTATTATTCTAAGGACTTCTATTAAATTATTATTTATATTACGCAGTAAATATAACTGAACAGAATATTTTTATTCCAAATAAAATAATAACGTTATTAATCACATCAAATGGATTGCCTCTAGGGCATAAACTCTAACAATCTCCCACTTGCAATAGAGTCAATCATTCATGTATCATATACTCATGAAACAAGTGTGACTATTAAACTTCTGCGGCGATAATGTTTAATTCAGTAGGTCTGCAACATTACAGCTTTTGCAACTTTGCAGATATGTTCATATCCTATGTGAACAATCTCACATATGAATTATATTTCTTAAATATATGTTCGGATCAATTATGAGTTTAATGTTTTAGGCCTGAGCAATAGCCACATTGTTATCGCAATGTAATTGATTGGATCAACAATGAATTAAGTTCAATTATGAACTTCTTAATCCAAACATTTTCTTTCTTAGAATCAGTATCTATTTCTTTTTTTTAAACTAAAATTATTCACAACAATTAATGTGTTATCAATATATAACATTGTAATTATTTTGTCACTCCCACTCA
The DNA here is from genome assembly GCA_030737875.1 of Allium sativum. Taxonomy (NCBI): domain Eukaryota; kingdom Viridiplantae; phylum Streptophyta; class Magnoliopsida; order Asparagales; family Amaryllidaceae; genus Allium; species Allium sativum. The sequence continues at coordinate 190,306,365 of CM060915.1, read as the reverse complement.
ATTTCATGTCTATACAAGATTCAATGGTATTTTGTGGTCTCCGAGACATTTCGGATTCTATTTTATTCTCATCGGTATGTTAGAGACTGACTCTCCTTTAGAATGATACCAATTCAAGCAATAAACATTTTATTCTTAGAGGATTTACAGAATTAATATCCATTTTCTTCTTTTGGATATTCCACAAAATATTTATTTTATTTGGGTCTGATTTTATCAGAGGAATTACATTTTACAAGCGCCATACATCCCAAACCTGCGCATTTAGACATACTAGGACTTCTCCTATTCCATATCTTATATGGCTTCTTAAGACTTGTTTTATTAGGATTAATTTAATTTTTCTCATTTAATTTATTGGAAGATCTATATGACTTATCATTGATCGTACCGTATCTTATAAGGTGTGATTTCTCCTTTCAGACACACTATACCAATATGGTGTTCTAGATGGAGTGAGTTACGAAACAATTTCAAACTCATCTGCATAGTCAGTAAAAGTTGGCTTAAATGTTCTCTTTCGTTCTGCTCGAAAAGAATTTAATTTTCTATCAAAATTGGTCTTAAACTTCCTTTTTGAATTCTTTGAACTTTTCAAAGGATTCTGATTTGTGTTTCATAAGATACACATATCTGCTTCTACTGACATCATCAGTAAATGTAATGAAGTAATATAACCTTCCTCTAACTAATATATTCATTGCTCCATATACATCATTATGTATGAGACCCAATGCATATTGCCCATTCACCGTGTCAAGTGAAAGATGATTCATTTATTTTGCCTAGAAGACAAGATTCACATATGATTCAAAATCAAATGGTCTCAAAATTCCATCATTATGGAGTTTTGATATACTCTCTTGTTTATACAGGCTAACTGTTAATCCTAAAGGTGTGTAAGATTTAAATTATTAAATTTAATGCACTCAGTGTTAATGTCAAGTACATTATAGTTAACAGTTTATAAAGATCATTAACTATTTGTGAAATTCCATAAAATATTTCATTTAAATAAAATGAATAATAATTGTTCTTTTATTACAAATAAAATTTAAACTTGTCTAAACAAGATTTATAATAACATTTATTTTAAATGGAATTTCATAACAACAATTAATTTATTAATTTTATTAAGCCAGTATAGACAACAAGAATCAACTTTCTATGGATAATCCAGCAACTTTTGTTTCATATCCCTTCGTAAGTCCACTTGTCATTTTATCAGATTTCTACTTATTTTGCAATTTCTGTAAATTAACATACATTTATGTGATTTATATCTAGTATTTAATACTAGAAATGTATAAGTAGATTGTTATAACATTTATATATATTATTCGGTTGAAGTCATACCTCAACATTTCATTTTAGATCCTCGATGTTTATATAACAACTACGTTTGATTTGTTTGAGGACAATCCTCAAATTTCAATGTTAGTCAAGAAATTTGATTTAATTCAATTTGTCCTTTTTTAAGAATTAATTAAAATTATCAGAGTTATTTTGTTATTTTAATATCTACAGTAGATAATAAATAACAACTGATTCCTTAATATATTTATTTAATATATATTTTGACAATCAAAATTTTATATTAACATAAATATGTAATTGAAATTAAATATGCCACTCAAATTAACATCCCTCTGTTCATATATGTAAATCAATATATACATATAATGGTGTTCCAAGATCCATATCTAGTCATGCCTTGACCCAGCTTTGGCTAAACTCAAAACACATCCTTTTAGGTAGACATCTTATGTCAATCATATTTTCTATATAGCTCTTGGATCGCATGTTGAACATTTTGTTCAGTATTATTCATTTGCTCAAAATGTAGAATAATTCATGCTTTTGTCTCTAAGGCTATAATCGTATTATGCAGCCTAGTTAAGTCAGACCCAATAATAGGTTGGAGCACCACATTTTACTCGATCGCATATAACCAAAATAAAAAGTGTACAATGCATTGGCGTTAGTTACATCCAGTGATTTTGGATAGTGATGAGTATATTATTGAAAGACGTCACCATGACTTAATATAACAAAATTTTCTTTTAGAGGGAATTTATAACTCATAGTGGTGAACAATACTAGAGTTATTTACGTACATCAAATATATGTATTTTATATTAACAATTTTAGTTTGACATAATAGTAATAAAGAGGACATTAAAACTTTTTTCCTTATAATATATTAAATAGAATAAGTGACGGTCATTAAAATTATAGCCTTAAACATTTCAAGATTTAACTTTCACTTCAGGTAGTGCTGAAACACATATGTATGATTTTCAATTATAAAACAATTCGTAAACTTCATGACTTTAAGTATATTAATTAAAGCAGGCCTTGTAAGGCCCATTAAGTAATACGGCCATTTGATATCTCATACCAAAACAGCAACAAATTATAAAGCCATATTTGCATGAATTCATACTTATACATATTGTTAATATGTACCATGATAGTATCATATACCAAAACTATGATGAATTACACACGCAAGCTGTATAACCAAACAATATCATGTCCATAAACCAATAGACATGTCACAGCCGAGATGAAAATACATATAGAAAAGGCTGTAATTATACACAATGCATTTCAGACATCATTTTAATATAGGTGATTACAAGTAAAATCATTTTTTACAGAATTATACATACAAATTCATCAACATCTTGATATTAAACAAGTCATACTTATTTAATTTTAAATCATGTCAGCAATGGACCCCTCTGTCAATCCAAGCTTTTGTATTGCCACCTTTCACTAAAACTATTTTAGTGCTTGGTTGCGCCTTTCCTATCTTTAAAATCCAATTTAAAATTCAAAAGGTCAGCTTGTGCTAAATGTATATATATACTTATCAAATATATATATATTATATATATACATGTGTTGACCAATATACATCGAATGTGTGCATCATTCATTTGCTGTTACTTATACACACATCAAATGTGTATATAACTCAAAATACTTTAACTCATACACATCATATGTATATTTAATATATATATATATCAGTTATAAATATATATATATACACACGCACACAACACTTATACATGTACAGGGCTACTGAATACATAAGTATACAGATTTTATTCAATATATTGTGTAAGTCAGACTCACAACAAAATTTTCATATGTAGACAGTTCATGGGGCAAAATTTACACAATTTGAAAATTTGGCAACTGAGATATTATTTCCAGTATACCATATATACGTGAAATAAAACTAATGTATATAACCAAGGCTCATAGAATTACTAACTCATCAACTAATATTTATAGACTTATAAAAGTTATATTCCAGATGTCTGTTACAATGTATAAACTAATTCAGTCAAACTGATCATATGGAAGGGTTAAATTACATGTACACCTTTTATAGCTATTGTACTGTGAATGGAAAAATAAAAGGGATACATGCATATAGTTTATACAGTGTAATGACTCATGTGTGCATACATGTGGTAGTATGGTTATATGAGTATATCCAAGAAGTATAAAGCAGAAGTTAATGACAATTGATGACATGAAACATTTCATATCAGTATATTCTATCTAGTTGATTACCCAAATATATATGTATGTATGTATCAATATACAATATACATATATATACTGTTTAAGTAATTAATGCAAATCAAATTTGCTGTTTTTATAAAAATGATCATACAGTAATTTTATACATATATCAAACATACATGTATATATAATAATTTATGAACCAAAATATTATGTTATTTATAAAGTCTAAACATATCTATATATACATATGACTATATATTGAAGTAAATGTGCTGTTGAAAGCAAACGACCATCAGCATAGCATGCTTTCCTACATTCAGTTACTAATGTCAAATGTTATTAACATGTTTCCAATATATGGAACAATTCCATCCGTATCAGTAACCATGGTTTACATCAGAACCTATTTCTAAGTACCTTTTGTACATATCATATATTACATATACTTTCAAAACAAATATATATATACTTACATCATAAATATATATAAATTGAAAATGTAAAGCCACAAATCATATTCACAAATGACGTTTATCAATGTATATTCAAATGACTAATTCAAATGAGTTAAACTAATATATTTATATGCAATATTTATTTTGAATCAATTTTGAGAGGGACAAAATTCAAAATGAATGATCTATTTTATATATATTTATCAAAATCAGTCATACTAATTCAAATTTGAAAATATCAGGATATTTCCTAATCGTTAAACAGTGTTTGTATCTATAAGTCCATTAAATTTATATGTAACTGCACTTACATGATAGGATATTAATAAGCATGTATATGTATATACATACATATCCAGGTTAGAGAACACTTTCACATACATGGTTATCCATTATATCTCATCATGGAATAAAACAATCATATGCATCATAATATATGCAACATGGCAGATTTATTCATATACAGGAAACAACTTAACTATAAAGTGACAATGACCATGATCATGTAAAATAGTTTATATACCATCAACTAATATAACTTACTGATAGGTTTTAGTCAATTAGGATCATTCATATGTATATGGTATAAAACAAAAAAGAATATCAAATCTTCTGCAATGTTAAAGCAAGATCTGAAAATTTAAAGTTTATCGGATTAAACTCATTTGCATCTTCATATTCCATTACATATATAAAACATACAATGAATAAATCACAATACATTATTGTGACTAGAACTTGTTCTTTTCATTGTAAATGTGACCTGTACACATAGTCAAGGATATCATGTATGAATTTCTACCTTTGATTCCAAAATCAAATAATACCCATGTATTTAGGTCAAAATCAAAATTTGAACACATGAATGTAATGCTAATTAGAGTCAAATCTTTAAATATATATCAATCAAATATTTTGATTACCATAATTGCATTGTAAATGGTAAACGTTTCAATGTATATATTGCATCAGACTACATTTGTGTATTCATGGTTATAATAGAGTCATACCCTGTATTATCTTTGAATTTATTTCATAAACAATTATCGCATGAGACGAAATATTGCATCAGACCCAATTTTGATTATGATCAAAATTATAACAGAGTCATAATATGTATTATCTTTGGATTTATTTCACAAACAAATCCCAAATATACAACTATGGTCAAAATAATTCTTTTCTCAAAAAAATAAGATATATATATGTATGATGTGATAACACATATATATATGCCATACCCAAAACTATTTTACAGAGAAACAAAACTATTGTTTCTCATTACAATGTTACTTCTATTGATAGGGTACAAAATAATTCCAAATTACTATGCAATAAAAGCAAGATCTGGTTATAAATAATCATATCCTAGACACAATAAAATAAATATTAATTCAGGTTCATATCTCATATGAATCTGAACAACAGGCCTAAATGAATTAATTTAGAATCGAATTCCTAAATCAATCTTTCGAATACTTAAATAAATTTAAGAAATCAAACTCGTATAGGCCCAATTCTAGACAGGTTTTATTTATCAAAAATATATAGAATTGATATCAAATATTAACCGATCGATTCAGTTTGAACATGGTTTTAAAATTCAAAACTATTTTCTAGTGAAACTATTTCACTTCACAATTGAATTTATTTAAAATTGTTACGCTTGTGTTCAAAGCACTTGATATAGTTATGAATCGAATATATATATATATATATATATTGAAAAACTTGAACTCGAAATACATATTTTCTATAAAAACTGGCTCTGATACCAATGTTGGGATCTGTTAGGTTTTCTAGGGTTCAAATACGCAGCAGAAAAAACACAATTCGTAACCCAAAACAATAGATCTACATAGAAATCTATAAATCAAGTATTATACCTGTCAATTCATTTGCGATTCTAGAATTTGTCTTCGATTTGTTAAATCAACTCAGATCTAATCGTATAGACGTCGAGCCCTCCAAATGTCAAGCCTCTATGGTAATCCACATGAACATCGTCTTCGATTGTCATACGAATCGATGGCAAGAAGAAGAAAACCGTGCTAGCCGCCAAATATGATTTTGTTTTCTAGGGTTTTATTGATGAATCTAAAATCCCACAAACGATTGTGTAGCAGTGGAAGATGTGAAATCCCTTTTAACACACACGTGTACCCAAAATCAAGGAATCATTCCTTATACCCTTTCAAATAAAATATCAACGGTTGATATTTTATATTATTCTAAAACAAAATTAGTCCTCTCCTTACAATGTTCTATATGTGTGACCCTATAGGTTATTACAACATTGGCAATGATTTTAAATCATATTAAAAAATCATAAACAGTGATTGGTATCTAGCAATACGTCACTGCTACCCAAGTTATAATAATATTATCGATTCGATACAACCTTTTATGAGCAATGTATCAATTTAATATAATCCTTTTAACCAATATATCCAAGATCAAACTAGAGGCATGGATCGTATCATCCTCGTTATAATCTAATCCTTTTTTTCTTGATCGATGAGTAGACTGTTTAAACCAAATCAATATTTGAGCACGGCCATGCATTTCACTGTTTCACTCAATCAAGAGGCCCATGGATATCACTACGAATACATCGTTGGGTTAAATTCCATCTATATCATTCATAATTTTCATTCGATTCAAGATATATCCAATAATCACCGTTATCATTACTCTGTTACGAAATAACTTTAGATGATGTCAAAACACAAATATCCTCAAATAAAATTATAATGATTTCAGGTCTGAGGACCATTACATCACTGTCACTATGAGAACAACTTATGATACTGTTGATTATATTCCATGTAGTTATCTCACGGTGGGTCAGCCCAATACACTATTCTCCAATACATATTTATAACTTGACTTTAATATCTCGTATATTAATGATCAATGAGATGTGATCATCATTCAATCAATATACTAGTATTAACGCTTTATTGTTGTCCTATGTAAACAATAAAACTCGACTAGGTGTATTTAAGAATTATAATACATATCACATTATATAATCTGAAGTTCAGTCTTACTCGAAATATATAATTCCGTATTATTATTCTAAGGACTTCTATTAAATTATTATTTATATTACGCAGTAAATATAACATAACAGAATATTTTTATTCCAAATAAAACAACAAAGTTACTAATCTCATATTTTCTTCACTGGGAGTCATGGAGGCCACACGCTGCTGGATTGCGAACTAAACCATTTTCTACAGCAAACTAAAGCAAATCAAATTCTGAGATTCAAGCATAGATTCAACACTCACTTCTTTTCTATCATCTTAGTAATCCAATAACAGCGAGGTCTAGTTCTTTTTAGGTTCAAATAAATAAATGTAAATTGTTAAAGACTGTGATTTGGATTAATCTATGTTATTATCATATCTATGCTATGTCATGGTAGATCTATTTTCTTCAGATCCAATTCAGTTGTGATTATTCTTCTATGTCATGATAGACCTATTTCTTTCGATCCAATTAAGTTGTGATTATTCTGCCATGTCATTATAGATCTATTTCTTTAGATCCAAATAAGTTATGATTATTCTGCTATGTCACGATAGATCTGTTTCTTTTGATCCAATTTAATGGAGATTATTTTACTATGTTATTATTATGGCTCTAGGTTTGTAACTATATTGTGGCTAATATAAATTTGTTAATTTGAATAGTTATTTTATTGGATAGACCTAATCATTTATGTAAATCATGGACATATGCCACATTGAAATGGTTAGGATTGGATCCAAATCTTTATCTAAATTGTAACTTCTATAGCATGTTATGATGTGGATTTGTGTAGATCTATTTCTAAACTAGTAGATCTAATTTATATGGACATAGAAGCTGTTAGTCAAATCTAGATTATCACCTTGGGTTATCATGTTAGATCTATTTTAACCTCGAGATCTGAATCATGTGATCTATCACCATGTGTTATCACGTTAGATCTAAACAAATTGATACATAATGTTCTGTTCTCTAATTTTATGTTCATCTTGTTATGGTGAAAATTAAATGTCCATTCACCTTGTTATCATGATAAGTTTGTGTTTATGCCAAGATTATCACTTTAGTTATATTCCCATTATTTTCCCTATTATTGTTTATGACTAAGCTATTGTCTAGCCTAAGAATGTTGACAATTTTGTGAGGGAGCTAGTTGAGGAACGGGGGAAAAAGGATTAAAAATGGCATAATTTGAATATGAACATTTTTGGACATGTAATTCAAATTATTGGGTAAAATAGGTATTGACATCTATAGATGGAAAATATTAATTAATTGGTAAATTAATTAAAAATTGAATGTTTAGTAATTACAATTAGGAATTGTAATTGTACTTATGACACGAGGTTAGGTTGCATTAGTGGTGGAAGTCTGCCCGGACCTGACCGACATATCCAGCAGCCACTAATGTTGAACCTAATGTAGGAGGTCTAAGCACGCAAATATGAATCAGACAAAGACATGCGGTTAGGCCCAACTGTGGAATAAGAATGTCCGGACCCGACCGGCATATCCAGTATCCACACGTTGTAGGTCTAATGTTGGAGGTCTAGCCCATTATAACCCATAAATGGACATGGTAACGAATTGGACTTCCTAACCAAATCTAATCCATAAGGATTTTATGATATAGAATTGAAGTTAGGGTTAAGTAAAATTGATTGGATGAGTAGGAGGTTAAGTAAATCTCGGTTAGGTGGGTAATATTAGTATATATAGGCCCACAACTTAACCATTAAACAAACATGCTTGGATCAGTCGGAGGTTAAGTAAATCTAGGGTAGGTCGGTATTATAAGGATATATAGACCCACAAACTATACCCTTAAATAAACATGCTTGAATCAACGGGTGGGTTAAGTAAATCTTGGGTAGGTGGGTAGTTTTAGAATATATAGGCCCACAAACTTAACCCGATAAGGTTATGTAATTAAAGACACCTACTGGTATGCATAATTGGTGGAAATAATAAAGTTATGTAATTAAAGACACCTTTTAGGGTAAACATAACTTGTAGAAATGGTAGGGTTATGTATTAAAGACACCTATAGCTAAGGATAACCGGTTGGAAGATTGGGGGTTATGTATTAAAGACACCTGTAAGTAAGCATAATTGGTGGAAAGACTGGAATTATGTAATTAAAGACACCCTTTACGGTAAAAATAACTGGTAGAAACAAATATGGTTATGTAATTAAAGACACCTAGTGGTATACATAATCAAGGGAAAAATATAATAAAGTTATGTTATTAAAGACACCCTTTTAGGGTAATCATAACTGACAAAGGGCTATTTAATTAAAGACACCTAAAGGTATACATAGTCAGTGAAAAACCTAGTGGGGATACAAGACAAGGGGGAGAGCTTGTATCATATTGTGTGTGACCCATTTCGGTCAGTAACCCAGAGTTCGTATCATGTAAAGAACTCTGTACTAGGCGGAGAAGGGGCATGCATACTGATTGATTGTAAGAGATCCAAACGAGGCGGATGGTGTGGGCGGCGCAAACGGACCGGGGACATGTGCGTGCATGTGCTGGGCAGAGGGGGCTAAGACGACCATGACACCAGTAGATATGGTTGTGCACACCATGGGCTGCCACTTTAGGAAGTGATACCTCCTACTATGGGGCTAGCATAGTATATCTACAGGGTAGGAAGCCGATCGATTAGGGTAGTTGTTAGGGTATACTTGGACGTATGACCTAAGTCTACCAACTTATAGTGGAAGGGATCATCCCATTTCATTCATACTAGTAATAGTGCAGAGTAATAATTAGAAGCAAGTACACCTTATCCTATCTCCCTTGTCACACCTGCCATTTATGTAGTGATCTCTCTTATCCATTTTATATGCCTATCATGTTACTTTTATTTATTTACTGGCTAAAAGTAACTAGACTCGCCAGACTTTATGTCTGACCCATTTTGTTTCTCCTTCTTTCTTTCGTTCCCTCCCCCCTCAAGGTTCTCAAGGGAGGGAATTATCAGGCTTAGTCAAGGTTATGCTATCATCTTGCTTGGGGCTTCTAAATGTATTGCTCAAGCTTTTATCTTTGCTTCTATGGCTTATGATTTGGGGATTATGCTTTCTTTGTTAGTGCACTCTGATATATAAAGTACAAGATAGAAGTTTTAATGATGTACCAAGTTTATGTATTTTCAAGCATATGGCGTAACCGTGCTTTATGATTAATAAAAGTTTTCAATTCCGCTGCTACTTTATATCTGTCTTGTAGTGTTTCTGTTCTGTTTACCTATAACGCTTCACAAAACTTAATGCATTCACTCAGTGAGTGACATTAACGGACGTGGGGTGCCGCACTTGGTATCAGAGCTGAAGGATACCAGATTGGATAAAACTATTTGAAAACTAATTTAAAAAAGGTGTTAAAAGAAAGCATATTCAAAAAGAAAAGCCTATTTTGAAAAACATATTTCCCAAAGCCATAGGAAATATCTCTCGATTCCCCGCTTGATTCCTTTTTCTTTTTGTCTCGGGAACCGATTCTCCCTGAAAGGTGTCCCCATTCCGGCACAATATCGTAGGCATGTTTGAACAGCGACATATTTCGAAGGGCAATGAAGTGCCTAACCTCCATCTGTAGCTACAATAGTATAACCTATGGCTGATTTTCTCGAGCTTTATAACGATTTCCGTGCAATGGAGGCAACTTTTGAGAGACTTATTAGCTTAATACACAAGGATGTTATAAAGGAGAACAAGGGAGTTAGGGCTAAGGAGTACAACCCAAGGATGAGAAAAATGATGGCCTGGGAAGGGAACATAGATAAAGTTCAAATAATGGCGAAAAGGGAAAAGTTAAGGTTGAGGAAACACAAATAAAAAGGTATGGCCTAAGAAAGGATGACAACAGCAACGGAAGAAGGGCGAAAAAATTGACACGGCTAAGGGTAAGAGGAAGTGCCATAGTTACGGGCGAGAGGGTCACTTGGCCTAAGACTACAGGAAAAGAAAGAATGCTTGCTTCGTTTGTGAAGAGGCTAGACACTATTCTAGGGTGTGCCCAAGAAAGAAAGTGCAAGGTCAAAGGACAAGAACCTCTGGAGGGCAAGCGAATGATCTCGTGGCTAGTACACTAGATAGAGGTAGAAATTTTCCATGGAAGGGTTGATTTCTCTATCCAATCTTCCTATAAGAACTCTTTTTGATTCTAGCGCTTTGCATTCGTTTATATCTAGTTCTGTAGTTGAATTTCTGCACTTAAATACTAGTATAATAGTGGATCCCATTGTTGTCTCAAACCCCATTGGTGGTTCGCTCATTTTTCTATAATTTGTTGTGGTTTGACAATATCTGTGCTAGGCATCAAGTTTGAGTATGACGCAAATGTGATTCGGTTTATGGGCTATGGGTTGATTCTACGAATGGACTGGCTTACCACATATGGTGCCATTCTGGATTGTGGAAGGAGGGTCGTTAGGCCTCTGACTTGTCATGGGAGGAACCTAGAGATTTCTTGTGACCTACAAAGGTCAGTTATGCTTAGTTTCCTAGAGTCTCTTGATGCATTTGTCAATGATTTGCAATCTGTTCCAATGGTTCAATATTATTCTGATGTTTTTGAGGAGGTACGGGACTTACCTCCGAGGCACGAGATCGATTTTCGTATATATCTGGTGGACAATGCAAAGTCAGTTGCATTATCAATGCGCCACATGGCTCCAAGGGAAAGGAGGAAGCAAAGTAAGCATGTAGGGGAGCTACTTGAGAATGGGTTTTCTTTTGGGATGGGATGAAGAAATATGTAGCAGCGTTGTTTCTTAATATCTGATTTGCTAGGAAGTCAAAGCTGAGCAAAGATAGCTCGGTGGTTTACTTCATCCTTTAAAGGTCCCGCAGTGGAAGTGGGAGAGCGTCTCCATGGATTTCATATATGGTTTTCCAAGATCAACAAGGGGTAACACCAGCATTTGAGTGGTAGTAGACAGGCTTCCTAACAACACTCATTTCGTTTGCTGTAAAGAGTAAGAGGACAGCATCATGGTCGGCAGCAATTTATGTTCGAGAGATAGTTCGTCTTCATGGGGTACATTCAAGCATCGTGAGCGATCATGACCCCATCTTTACCAGCGAATTTAGGACGAGCTTGCAAAAAGCATTAGGTACACAGTTATGTTTAAGCACCACTTATCATCCTCAGACCGATGGATGGACGGAGAGGGTGAACAGAGTTCTAGAAGATCTTTCAAGGCTGTGTATCCTAGACTTCGAAGGGACTTGGGAAGAGCATATTCCTCTAGTAGAGTTTGCCTATAATAACAGCTATCAGGCCAGCATCGGCATGGCACCCATCGAAGCATTGTATGGACCACCCTGTAGATCGCCATCTTGATGGTTGGAATTTACAGAAGGATTATTACTTTAGCCAGATATGGTCAGGGAAACATCCGAAAAGATTGACCTTATTCGACGGCAGATGAAGACGGCTCAAGATATGCATAAGTCCTATGCAGACAAGAGATGAACTGACATCGAATTCGAAATGGGAGTGTAAAACCCCGCATTTTTACTGAAATTAAAAATGAGGAAATATCTATATATATTAAATACATAGATATATTTAAGAGAAAAAATAAATATTGCAACAAAACATGAAAAAAGAGGAATGAGAAAAGAATAATGTTTAGCATTGTTCTAAGGTTTGTAAACAAAAGACTTAGTGGCTCATTCAATTAGAGCACGTGAGTTGTATACAAGAGGTTCTGAGTTCAATCTCCGCCAGCGCCTTATTTTTTGCTTTAGGGGAATGGCTTGAAAGTGGCTTAGTGTGAACCCAGTTCAATAAAAAAAGCCGTTTAGTGTGAAAAGGGTTAATTGGAAAGATAGTTAAAAAGAAAATTATATATATATATGACTTGTGGGTGTCAACACCCCTGCCGCTGCACATCATGTTGCACACATGGCGCATTTTTATTAGTTGATGATGATTTTTGGAGTTTTAGGGCTTATGTGGCTTTATCTGATTGCTCTGGTGACATGTCTTTTCATTTTGGATGGCTTAGATGAATCCTAGTTAGATCTAAGGGTTCTAATTAATCCTACACATCTATATAAGCACACATAAACCTAAATACTAATCTAAACTAAATTCATTCATAAGCCGCCATGTTGCTGCATCCTAAACTTACCTAGCCTCCGCCATAACTAATCAAATTCAAGATGAATGATAGAGATCAAAGCCAAAGAATTGTAAAAAGGATAACGATTCTACAAACGCCCAATTGTCTTCTTTAATTCATTCTCTGTGAGTGCAGTTACTTTCACAAGATAATTATTTAAACATAATTATGATAAGTTTTTATCTAGACTGTATGAATATGCCTATTGAATCATGTGCTATTAGCCAGTTTTTTTATCATCTATTTTGTTAATATACGCCAGTTTGTTATCATATGTAATTAGATTCATTCTATGATGTTAATTCTTATGTCCAATTACATAGGATTCATTAGATTCATTCTATGCAAGTTATGATTTATGCAAGTTTATATGTGTTGACGAGCAAAATTGTCGCACGCCAACACCCAATATGTTTGTGTGAAAAATTATCAGAATAAGCAGTAAATAATGTAAATGTGGAGAGACACAGCTTTTATAGTGTTTCGGCACTAACGCCTACGTCCACTTTATAATTCTCATTCATCATTTCTTTGATCGATTACAAGAGACGTTACAATATTTGTGTACAAAGCTATATGTATGATGAACTTGGAATGGTCGTCCTTCTTCTTCGTTGAACTGAGTTGACTTGGTCAAATATAAGCAAGGTAGGCTTTAATGTCCAAGAGGTATAAAGGAGGTGTAACAAGGCTTGCTATTATTCAAGTGTTGAAGGAAAACATGCATGTCATGCTTTAGGTCTTTATCCTATTTCCCATGGCCATGGTGGAGGTGTTGGAAGCCATTAATGAGTTTTTGGAGCTCTTACGGTCCAAAAATTCCAATAGAGAAGGATCCAAATGAAGGTCAAAGCTTGGGGTATTTATAGAAGGAGGTTAGGTGGGAGTAGGTGAGCAGCGGGACCCACAAGAGCCATTTTCGCACCCATAGAATGTCATATGCAGGAAATTCGAGCCTCCAGGTGCAGGCTCGAAATTTCGAACCCCTTCAAGGGGTTCGAAAATTCAAACCCCCCGGAGGGGCTCGAAATTTCGACCCTCTTCAGGGGGTTCGAAATTTCGAACCCCGTGGAGGGGCTCGAAATTTCGACCCCTCAGCAGGGGATTCGAAATTTCGTACTTCCCGAGGGTACGAAATTTCGAACCTCGCCGGGGGTGCGAAATTTGAGGAGGAGAAAGAGGCGATCTTCTTGGTGCTGGAATCTCGTCGATTTAGTGCAACGAAGCTCCTAGATACGAAGTGAAGGAATCCGCGATTTTGCTGGGCCGTAGTGAAGAAATCTGAGCTTCCGCCATGGAGAAAATCGGATGAATCGGGCGGTGCCCACAGTTTCGACCTAACCGGTTAGCTCGATCGCCACCAGGACTGTGGGGCACCGGACCCCCACCAGCACTGCGCCTGGCCCCGCTGGATCGATCGCCTTTGGCTCGTACCACAACTCGCCTTCAGGTCAGGTGACGGCTTGACTAAGAGTCCATTGGGGCCGACAGAGGCCATCTGATAGAGGCTTTGGGTTTTAGTGTGTTTGCGACGTGACTTCGACCCAACTGCTTTGTGCTTTTTGACGCTTGACCGTGTCGCTCACCAAATACCTGACGTGTGACTTCTTTGGCAAAAAGGAATGTCAACATTTGCCCCCGAAACATATCTTGCTTGATCTAAGGAAAATTTGTTTTGCGAGGAGAAGAGAAATCCAGGAAACAGAGCTCGGAGAAGTCAGAAGCGAGCTTCTATATTCATAAGACGGAAGAGCCACGACCAGATCAGATCGTATTATCCAGAAAACCAAAGCTAATGAGCCAGAAATCCATGATCTCTTCGGATCATATCAGTGGAAGATCCCGATAGCTTGGGATTGTATTAAGGAGAGAAGTCCGACAATCGCTTGGGATCGTATTAAGTAGAGGAGTCCGACGATCGCTTGGGATCGTATTAAGGAGAGCAATCTCGTATTAATAGAAAACCAGAACAACTAAAATATCCGAGAGACTAGAGGATCCCAGTAACCTGCATAGGAAAGGTACATGCAGCAATATATGTGAATGTTCTTGTCGTGTTGCCGACAAGGCTCCCATAGGTCATATTATTCATTTGGTAGACTGCATTCAAGGAGATCTTACGTTGGGTGAGATAGCCTTGGCAACTAGCATTCGAGGAAATCTGACATTGGTGAAATGACCTCGGCAAGTAGCATTCAAGGAAATATCACATTGGCGAGATGACCTCAGCAAGTAGCATTCAAGGAAATCTCACATTGGTGAGATGACCTCGGCAAGTAACATTCAAGGAAATCTCACATTGGTGAGATGACCTCGGCAAGTAGCAATCAAGGAGATCTCGCCTGAGCGAGGCGACCTTGGCAGGTAGCAATCAAGGAGATCCCACATTAATGAGATGACCTTGGAAGCAGCAATCAATGAGATCTCGCCAGAGCGAGATGACCTTGGCAGGTAGCAATCACGGAGATCTCACATTGGTGAGATGACCTTGGCAGGTAGCAATCAATGAGATCTCACATTGGCAAGATGACCATGGCAGGTAGCAATCAAGGAGATCTCACATTGGTGAGATGACGTTGGCATGTAGCAATCAAGGAGATGTCGCCTATGCGAGGCGACCTTGGCAGGTAACAATCAAGGAGATCTCACATTGGTGAGTTGAACTTGGCAAGTAACAATCAAGGAGATCTCGCCTGAGTGAGACGACTTTGGCAGTTAGAAATCAAGGAGATCCCACATTGGTGAGATGACTTTGGCAGGTAGCAATCAAGGAGATCTCACATTGGTGAGATGACCTTGGTAGGTGGCAATCAAGGAGATCTCACATTGGTGAGATGACCTTGGGAAGTAGGGTCCGGGCGACCTTATCGAAGTAAGACAAAAGGCCAAGAAAAGTGGACTTTTCACTAATACCCAAAAGGAAGGACACTTCTGGAGGACTAAGGTCCTTAAGTACAATGCCATAGGCTATAGCCCAAATACTCGAGTCTATAGAGCTAGATTGAGAATGCCTTGAGTGAGGAGCGCATTATTTGAGAGCCATAGAGATCCATAATAAGATTAGAAGACCGAAAAGCCATAAGATACTGATGCAAGGGAGGTTTGGACTCAAGGCATCAAATTCATTGATAGACTTAGCTGATGATGATGCCGCGGCAAGTGCCAGTCCCGGGCCTGTCCTGATTCCTTTGATGGGTCCGTTTAAACTTCACCAGCTCCCTATGTATAACACGTTCTACAATAGAATTCTTAAGATGTTGAAAGTCGTTTGTATTGTGACTATCGGTTTCGTGAAATATGCAATATCGGCCGGGACTGGTGAGTAGTCAAGGGGGATCCCAGTGAAAGGCCTTTTGAAGGGAGCAATAGGGTAAACTTCTCGGTAGATCTCCTCGGTAGTGTGAGTAAGCTCCGTGAAAGTCGAGTACCTTTGTTGCCTACCAGCGTTCTTGCGATCATTCCCCATTAGAGGTTGCTGAGCAGAATCTTTAGCTTTCCCAGGATCTGGAGATTTCATGTCCTTAGCGGCGTTATCCTCGATAACCTTCTTGCTATTGTTGGCCTTCGCATCTTCTTCTCGAAGGAACCTTTCAGCTTCAAATTAGAACTTGCCAAGGTCCCATGGAGGGTCCTGGTGCAAGGAAGTCCTGAATTCAGATTTATCTTGAACACCAGATACTGTGACCATTAAAAACATGGAAGGGTCAGGTCGGTCGACAGATGCAACCGCAGCATTGAACCGTTTCAAGAACTTTCGCAGAGTCTCGCCGGACTTCTGCTTAATGCTATTGAGAGTCATGACGCCTTTCCAGCTAGCTATGTTGACTCTAAACTATTCCACGAAATGGGTAATCAAAGCGTTCCAAGAATTAATGGAGTCCGGTTCCAGCTGCTTGTACCACATTGTGACTATATCTATTAAGAAGAGCAAGAAGCACTTGGCCATGACATTTTCCAAAGCCGAGAGAACTTCCATGTGTCGAATGTATCTCATAAGGTGAGCGGTGAGGTCCTTGCGACCGTCATAAGCATCCAAGTCTAGTAGCTTGAGGTCAGGTGGGTTGCGAGAGTTCCTGATATCCAAAGATAGCGAGCTGCGAGTCACACAGACCATTTCCATAGAAGAAGCACCTCCTCGAGTGAACCAACGGAGGACATCCGCAATCTCGGACCCATTTCCAAAAGCGATCAACTGATTCAAATTATCCAAAGTGGCACTGGTGCCCCCAGTGTTCGAGTTCAAGTTGGAAATCGGTTGGTTGAAGATAAAGTTTGGTTGGATTCCAGCTTGAGGTGCCATATTAGGCGCAATCCAAGTTCCCGGAACCGTGGGAGTGCTACCATCCAAAACTGCGCGCGCTGGCGCTTGAGCGAGGTTCCCAACAGGGGAACCTGCAACTGGTCCAACCAGAGTGTCACGGGCTGGAGCGGCCTCGGTGTTTGGAGTTCCCTCGCGTGTGGCGGGACCAGCATTGTTGGGAGGAGTGACGTCGGGGTTTGGGTTGCCACTGGACCGGCGCTGTTCTGAGGGGCGGCGTCGGCCTTTTGGTTAGTAGGCGGGGTTGCCCCCGCGTGCTGAGTCGTAGGTGGAGGAACATTGGTGCTAGTTCCAATAATGTCAGCCTGGGCAATCGGCCTTGAAGCGCTCCTTATTCTATCTTCAATGCGAGCGAGGAAGGTATTGAAGGCGTCTTCCTGTCGCTCGAGTCGAGCGCCCAAATCAGTAGCGAGGTTCTTAATCATTCCATCGACGTCTTCTTGAGTGACATATTTCGATGGAACTTCATTTGAAGAAAGTTCATGACTTACTTTATCTTCTGCATGGCCTTCAGTGATAGCTGGGAGCATCTTGCGCTTAACCATGCTGTAAAGCGAGTAAGGGTGATGTTGAAGATGAGGTTTGAATATATATTTGAGTACTTAATTCGATGTAGAGGTCAAGGTTGTGCGTCACCTACCTAGCAAACAAAATGTTGACGAGCAAAATTGTCGCATGCCAACACCCAATATGTGTGAGTGAACAATTATCAGAATAATCAGTAAATAATGTAAATGCGGAGAGACACATCATTTATAGTGGTTTGGCTCTAACGCCTACGTCCACTTTATAATTCTCATTCATCATTTCTTTGATCGAATACAAGAGACATTACAATACTTGTGTACAAAGGTATATGTATGATGAACTTGGAATGAGTCGTCCTTCTTCTTCGTTGAAGTGAGTTGACTTGGTCAACTCTAGGCAAGGTCGGCTTTAATATCCAAGAGGTCTAGAGGTGGTGTAACAAGGCTTGCTAGTATTCAAGTGTTGAACGAAAACATGCATGTCATGTTTTAGGTCTTTATCCCGTCACCCATGGCCATGGTGGAGGTGTTGGAAGCCATTAATGAGTTTTGGAGCTCTTAAGGTCCAAAAATTCCAACGGAGAAGGATCCAAATGAAGGCCAAGGCTTGGGGTTTTTATAGGAGGGAGGTTAGGTGGGAGTAGGTGAGTAGCGAGACCCACTAGAGCCATTTTCGCACCCAAACAAGGTCATATGCAAGAAATTCGAGCCCCTAGGCGCGGGCTCAAAATTTCAAACCCCCTGGAGGTGCTCAAAATTTCGAACCCCCTGGGGGGGCTCGAAATTTCGACCCCTCAACAGGGTATTCAAAATTTCGTACCCCCCGAGGGGTACGAAATTTCGAACCTCACGGAGGGTGCAATATTTGAGGAGGGGAAGTGGCGATCTTCTTGGTGCTCAATCCCGTCGTTTTAGTGCATCGAAGCTCCTGGATATGAAGTGAAGGAATCCGCGGTTTTGCTGGTCCGAAGTGAAGGAATCTGAGCTTCCATCATGGAGAAAATCAGATGAATCGGGCGGTGCCCACATCTTCCACTTAACCGGTTAAGTTGATCGCTACCGGGACTATGGGACCCCGTACCCCAACCGGCGCTGCACCCGGGCCAGCTGGGTGGCTCGCTTTTAGCTCGTAGCGCGGCTCAGCTTCGACTCGGGTAATGGCTTGACTAACAGTCCATTGGGCCCGACAGCGGCCATCTGATAGAGGCTTTGGGCTTTAGTGTGTTTGTGACGCGACTTCGACCCAACTGCTTTGTGCTTTTTGACGCTTGAGCCCATCGCTCACCGAACACCTGACATGTGACTGCTTTAACAAAAAGGCATGTCAACAATATGCAAGTTATGTTCTATGCAAGTTTATATGCAAGTTATGATCTATGCAATTTTATATGCAAGTTATGATCTATGTAAGTTTATATGCAAGTTATGATTTATGCATGTTTATATGCAAGTTATGTTTTACGCAAGTTAATATGCAAGTTATGGTCTACGCAAATTTATATGCAAGTTATGATTTATGCAAGTTTATATGCAAGTTATGTTCTGTGCAAGTTTATATGCAAGTTATGTTCTATGCAAGTTTATATGCAAGTTATGATCTATGTAAGTTTATATGCAAGTTATGAATTATGCATGTTTATGAGCAAGTTATGTTCTATGCAAGTTTGTATGAATGTTATGATCTACGTAAGTTTATATGCAAGTTATGATTTACGCAAGTTATGTTCTATGCAAGTTTATATGCAAGTTATGATCTATGCAAGTTTATATGCAATTTATGATTTATCCAAGTTTATATGCAAGTTATGTTCTATGCAAGTTTATATGCAAGTTATGATCTACGCAAGTTTATATGCAAGTTATGTTCATCTATGCAAGTTATGCAAGTTTATATGCAAGTTATGTTCATCTATTCAAGATATGCAAGTTTATATTCATATGTTTAGATCCATACCAGTTAATATGTTCAGATCTATTTGTTTATTTGTTTAGATCTATGCTAGTTCATATGTTTAGATCTGTGCAAGTATATGTTTATATGTTTAGTTCTATGCTAGTTCGCATTCCATATGTTGATTGGATCAATCTTATATGCTAGTTCATGTTTATATGCTTAACTAGATTTATGTTGTTCTATGCCAAGTTTATGTTACCCATACTTAATTAGATCTATATTTTTTAATGCCAGTTATGATGTCATGTGTTTCTTCACTTTTTCCTTTTTATGAGTTAGGCTTGTTGCGAGTCTAACGTATTACACAAATTATACATATGAACGGCATGGGAACGTTGGGAGAAAGTTTGGGTGAAAGTTGAATATTATGAATTTGGTATAAATTGGGTTGTAATCATATAATTAACTTTGAATTGACCACATTTGTGGATAATTGACATATAAACTTGGACATGAATGGTAAATATATAAATTGGTTAAAAAATGAACATGCCTAACCTGAGGTTAGATTGAGTTGCGGTGTAAGACTGCATGGAAACACCCGGCACATCCTGCAACCGCAACAACAGGTCTAATGTGAGAGGTTAGTGCATCAAACCGAAAACCCAAGGTTAGAATGAGTTTGCGGTAGAAGTCTGCCCTTAACCGCCCGGCACATCCAGCAACCGCAAACAACATTTCTAATGTGAGAGGCTGGTGCATTAATAAATCAATTAATGCTAATAATCAGACATGCTAAGAATGGTAAGGTTAAGTAACATATGAATAGGCGACACTTAACCAATACAACATGTTAATTAAACAAACGGGTGGGGTTAGGTTAAATTGAGAACACTTAACCGTTATAACTGTTGGTTAGGAAACCCTAGTAACGGGGACCCATTTCATTAGTAACCCACGTAGATGTTTCATGGTACCCTGAACTAGGCAGGGTGGGGGCACGATTACTGGCCTGATTAACAGCGATCAAAATAGCGGCGGGTGGTGCATCAGCGTAGGTTCCGATGGAGTACGGACGTGCATGTGCTCCGCAGTGGAAAAATCAGGCACTGGGCATCAGTAGTTATACAGTGCATCTTGAATTGTGTCGGTTTTATTTATAGGGATTGATACACCCCATGGTGGGACCAGCACTGGTGTCTACAAAAAAGCGGGCCGAATGACACAAGTAATAAATACACACGAGTTAGGGAGCCGATCGAATGGGGAGGATAGTGCGTACAACTAGCGGAGATAGGGGCAGGCGGCACCTATGATAGCAGCTAGGGGTACACGAAACTACCATTATTATTATCATTACAGTTAGTAAGAGGGATCATCTTTCAGAGTAAATAGGGTTGGTGCAGTGTAGTAATTATCCTATGGTGATTAGATGCGCAATCAACGTTTACCTTATTCATCTTGCTTACCTTGTCATATATGCTTATGTTACAGTCGTTTCTTACTTTCCGGTTTATGTTCTTATCCTGTTACTTTATTAAATTCACTGGACTGGCCAGACTTTATGTCTAACATCGTTTGTTTCGCTACTTTTCTTTCCTTCCTCCCCCCCCAGGTTCTCAGGGTGGGACTAGTGGAGCTTGAATTGGATTTTCTCTCTCTCTCTCTCTCTTTGGAAGTGCTTGGAAGTGCTGAAAGTAATGTTAAGCTTATCTCTTTTCTTGGTTATTTCTATTGGGGTTATGCTTTTATTTTATGTACTAAGAAAATAATTTGTCCAAGATGGATATTAGTGTACTCAGTGGTTTTGATGATATAACCAAACTATGTTTTTCTTTTCCGCTACAATGAAGTTGTTTTAAATTTTGAAGTACCATTTTATATATATTTGTCTTGTGATTTCTGTTCTATACTCTTATAATGCTCCATGAAAGTTAATGCATTCCCTTTGTGAGTGACATTAATGGAAGTAGGGTGTTACAGGGAGACTTAGTTTTTATCAAAGTATCGCCTTTAAGGAATGTGGTTCATTTCAGATCAGTAGGGAAGTTGGAACCTAGGTTTGTGGGACCATTTCCCATAACCATGAGATTAGCCAAATGGCCTATAGATTAAAGCTCCCAGAAAATCTATCCGGTGTTCATGACGTTTTCCATGTCTCTCATCTGCGGAAGTGCCTGCATGACACCGCGGAAGTAGTTGAGCCGAGCATGTTGGAAGAAGTCGAAGTGGAATGGGAGGCGACAGTCAAACGAGTCTATACCCGTATTCTTGGGTCAGAGGTTAAGAAGCTGCACAATAAGTAAATAAAATTGCTAAAGGTTCAATGGGGATATTGCCCAGAATATACGACTTGGGAGACCGAAGACAAGATTTGTGCTTCATACCGTTTTCTATTCGAGGGTATGGTCTTAACTCCTTTCATAAGTTTTATCAGTGCTTGTTTCTTTCAATAGAATATATCTTATCCATCATATTTTTGACCTTTAGATTGGAACCCTGTGGATGTAAACATGTGTTTGAAACATGTTATGATTGATGGATACAAGAGGATACAAGTGTTTGCTAGTGGTTGCCTGTGGACGCATATACATGCACATTAGGCACTAAGATTGGCACAATCATTTTGATATTGCATATGGATGTGTGTGCATTTTCTTTTCTTTTATGAATCGAAATGGATGTGTTAGCATATGTAAGTTGCATTTGGATGAATGAATGTGCATACATATAGAACTTATATGATATGATAGGTTTTTTTTCGCATACATATTGGATTCGTGGCACTAACATACATTGCATTAAGGAGGTCAACTAAATCAGTAAACCGCCTGATCTTCGCATTAGTATTGGTATATATACACACACCTTCGCATAAATTCATGTAAGCATTAGAAATATTTAAGGACAATGGATGCTAGTGATTGGTGGATGAGTAGATGGACAATAAATTGTAGGATAGGTGTTCTTCTCAATATAGAGATTTCGGGGATGAAATCGTTTGAGTATGGGTGAATGTAACACCCCGAATTTTTAATGACATTAAAGAGGATAAGTTAAATAATAATTAATGTAATATTCAGAATTAGAGGAAACAGACTGCACCATTGCATCCGTCTCGAAATTCTGGTCTAGATAGACGTTTGGTTTGCGTAAAACGGACACTATATAAAGAAGTTATGAAGGTTTTAAGTTTGTATACGCACATAAATATTTTATATATACGCATGAGTCTGAGGTGAGTTAGAGTTGAGGCAGAATTCTATCTGGAGGATCCAAATTCGAAAAATTCCTAAGAGCGGCAAAATTCCCACTCTAAGGGGTCGACCCCCCTGAAGGAATGTCGAGCTAGGGGTCGACCCACCTACAGGGGTGTCGACACCCCTAGCATTGAGGTAGCACTCAATTTCAGGGAGTATGGCAGCAATATATACGTGTCCTATTTCTCATATTTTCTTCATTGGGAGTCATGGAGGCCATATGCTGCTGGATTGCGAACTGAACCATTTTCTACAACAAACTAAAGCAAATCAAATTATGAGATTCAAGCATAGATTCAACACTCACTTCTTTTCTATCATCTTAGCCATCAATTCACAATGATTTTTAGTTGTTTTTAGGTTCAAATAAATAAATGTAAATTATGAAAGACTGAGATTTGGATGAAAATATGTTATTATAATATCTTATGCTATGTCATGATAGATCTATTTCTTTGGATCCAATTCTGTTGTGATTAATCTGATATGTCATTATAGATCTATTTCTTTAGATCTAATTCAATTGTGATTATTCTACTATGTCATGATAGATCTATTTCTTTAGGTCCAATTCAGTTGTGATTATTCGTCTATGTCATGATAGATCTATTTCTTTAGATCCAATTCAATGGTGATTATTCTACTATTTATTATTGTGGATTTGGGTTTGTAACTATATTGTGGTTAATATAAATCTGTTAATTTGAAAAGTTATTTCATTGGGTAAACCTAATCATTTATGTAAATCATGAACATATGCCACATTGAATTGGTTAAGATTGGATCTAAATCTTTATCTAAATTGTAACTTCTACGACATATTATGATGAGAATTTGTGTAGATCTATTTCTAAACCAGTAGATCTAATTTATATGGAAACTGAAATTGTTAATCAGATCTAGATTATCACCTTGTGTTATCATGTTAGATCTATTTTAATCACTAGATCTGAATCATGTGATCTAATCTATCACCATGTGTTATCATGTTAGATTTAAACAAATTGAAACATCATGTTATGTTCACTAGTTTCATGTTCATCTTGTTATGATGAAAATTAAATGTCCATTCACCTTGTTATCATGATAAGTTTATGTTTATGCCAAGATTATCACTTTAGTTATATTCCCATTATTTTCCCTATTATCGTTTATGACTTGGCTATTGTCTAGCCTAGGCATGTTGCCAATTTTGTGAGGGAGCTTGTTAAGGAACAGTGGAAAAAGGGTTAAAAATGGCATAATTTAAATATGAACATTTTTGGACATGTAATTCAAATTATTAGGTAAAATAGGCATTGTCACCTATAAAAGTAAAGGATTAATTAATTTGTAAATTAATTAAAAATGGAATGTTTAGTTATTACAATTAGGTACTGTAATTGTACTTATGACACTAGGTTAGGTTGCACTAGTGGTGGAAGTCTGCCCAGAACCGACCGGCATATCCAACAGCCACTAATGTTGAACCTAATGTGGGAGGTGTCACGCCCCGTAATTTTAAATTGGGACATAAGAGATAATTTAGAATAATTAATCTTTAAAAGAAGAATTGGGTGAAATGGGTAATGCCATTGCGTTCGTCTCGGAATTTTGCTTGAGATATAGTCCAAGTTTGCAAAAAATGGATGCCGTATGAAGGATATATGGACGAACGAAATCGGGCAGAAAAACCGGAAATAGGCCAGAAAACACTGGCGCACTTGTGAAGTGCGCCAGTACAAAATTGCATTGGCGCACCTGCCAAGTGCACCCATACCGAGGGCCTTCCACCACAACATTCTGGAGTGTTCTATGATGACCTATCTTGTTCTGATTTGCTGGACGACCTTTCTTAGGGCAGTGTGGTTCTTATGATCTCCTATTTAATCTAAGAGCTCTAATTGATCCTAGACATCTATGTATACATAGCTAAACCGAAACCCTAACCTCACAACCCTAAACTATGATGTAGTCATGTTGTTTATCTACAAACTAACCTAGCCACCACCATAACAAATCAAATTCTAGATTAAAGAAAATAAGATAAGAGATAAAGATTCAAAGCCTAGGAATTGCGAAAAGGAATTCTAGAACAACAATGAACGAATCAACGCCTACATCAACGGAATAGCTTAGCAACTTCAGAAATCAGATCCCAGAATTCAAGATCCGTTTTCTGTGAGTGCAGTTACTTTCACAAGATAATTGTTTAAATGTAATTATGATGAGTTATGAATTGGACTATATGAAAATGTTTGTGAATCATATAAATTTTATGTCTTTGCAAACTATGTTTTGATTTGTGCTTGATTTGATTCAATATATGAAAGTTATGTTCTATGTTAATTCATATGCCTAATTATGTATGCAAGTTTGCTCGATCTATGCAAGTTATGAAAGATTATATGCAAGTCATGTTCAAACATGTAAGATCATATTTTATATGTTCATATGTTTAGATCTACCTGTTTATATGGTTAGATCAATATCAGTCCATATGTTTAGAACTATATGTTCATATGTTTTGATCTACATTTTTATATGATTAGATCCATATCGGTCCATATGTTTAGAACTATATGTTCATATGTTTAGATCTACATGTTTATATGATTAGATCCAAATCAGTCCATAAGTTTAGAACTATATGTTCATATGTTTAGATCTACATGTTTATTTGATTAGATCCATATCAGTCCATATATTTAGAACTTTATGTTCATATGTTTAGATCTACATGTTTATATGATTAGATCCATATCAGTCCATATGTTTAGAACTATATGTTCATATGTTTAGATCTATAGGTTTATATGTTTAGATCCATACCAGTTCATATGTTTAGGTCTATGCTAGTTCGCATTCCATACGTTGATTAGATCTATTTTTATTAGTTTACTAGATTTATGCTGTCTTAGATCTATATTGTTTATGCCAGTTATGATATTATGTGTTTCTTCCCTTTTTCCTCTTTTTTTATGAGTTGGGCTAATTGCGAGCCTAACATATCACATGTACTATACATACGAATGATGTGGGATAGTTGGGGAAATGTTTAGGTAAAAGTTGAATGTTATGTAATTGGCATAAAAAGGGGTTGTAATCATATAATTAATTTTGGGCATAACTAGAAAATGTGGCATAACTTGAATTGACCACAGGTATGGATAATTTACATACAAAAACTTGGACATGAATGGTAAATATGTAAATTGGTTCAAAGATGAACGCGCCTAACCCAAGCTAAGATTGAGTTGCGGTGTAAGACTACCCAGAACTGCCCGGCACATCCAGGGACTGCAACAACATAGATCTAATGTGAGAGGTAAGTACATTAAGCCAAAAAACCCGAGGTTAGAATGAGTTTGCGGTAGAAGTTTGCCCAGAACCGCCCGGCACATCCAACAATCATAAACAATAGTTCTAATTTGAGAGGTTGGTGCTTTAATGAATAAATTAAAGCTAAGGAACAGACATGCTAAGAATGGAAAGGTTAAATAACATATGAATAGGCGACACTTAACCAATACAACATGTTAGGTGGGTTGGTTAAGTTAACATGGACAAGAAGACAACTTAACCATATTACATGAATAAAGTGGATAGGGTTAAGGCAAGCTTAACCAATAATACATATGGATTTGATAAGGGGCAAGGTTAAGCAAATCTTGGTTAAGTGGTTAATATTAGTTTATATAGGCCCACAAACTTAGCCGTTAAATAAACATGCGTGAATCAGTGAGAAGGCTAAGTACCATATGAATAGGCAACACTTAACCAGTACAACATGTTAATTAAGCAAATGGGTGGGGTTAAGTTAAATTGAAAGCACTTAACCATTATAACATGTTGATTAGGAAACCCTAGTAACGGGGACCCATTTCAACAGTAACCAACCTATATGTATCATGGTGCCCTGAGCTAGGCAGGGTGGGGCACGATTACTGGGCTGATTATAAGAGGTCAAAATAGCGGCGGGTGGTCCAGCAGTATAGGTTCCGACGGAGTATAGGCGTGCACGTGCTCCGGCATGGAAAAAGTAGGCACTGGGCATCAGTAGTATACATTGTGCATCTTGAATCGTGTCGGGTTTCCATCATTGGAATTGGTACACCCCATGATGGGGCCAGCACAGGTATCTACATACAAGCAGGGCCGAGTGACACAAGTAAAAAATACATGCGAGTTGGGGAGCCGATCGAACGAGGAAGGTAGTGGGTACAACTCGTAGGGGTTGGAGCAAAAAGGGGCACCAACGATAGCAGCTAGGAGTACACGAAACTAAAATTATCATGATAGTAAGAGGGATCAACTTTTAGTATGGTACTAGTAAGGGTGCGCTGTAACTAGTAATGGTGCGGTGTAACTAGCATTGGTACAGTGTAGTAATTATCCTGTAGTGATTAGAAGCGCAATCAATGTTATATATTATTAATATTGTCTGCATTGTCATGCCTATTTATTCTATAATCATTTCTTGCTTTCTAGTTTATGTTCTTATCCTGTTACTTTAATGATTATATTGTTAAATCACTGACTCACCAGACTTATGTCTGACCTAGTTTGTTTCGCCTCTTTTCTTCCGTTCCCCCCCCTCCAGGTTCTTAGGGAGGGAATAATCAATCTTAGTTTAGACATCTCTTTCTTCCAGGTTGAAGTTGAAAGGTTTATTGCCTGGCTTTGATTCTGCATATGGGATCCTACTGTTGGGGATTATGGCTTTAAAATTATGTACTCTTAAGGTTTTGTACAAGACTGATATTATTTACTTGACTTTTGGTATTTGGAATTGTGATCAAACTTATTTCTGTTTCTGCTGCAATAAAGTTATAAAATTTTCAAGTACTACTGTTTCTGTCTTGTAATATTCTGTTCTACTAACTTATAATGCTCCACGAAACTTAATGCATTCCCGTTTTGAGTGACAATAACGGTCGTAGGGTGTTTCACGTGGTATCAGAGCTGAAGTTTACCAGAACAGATAAAAGATTTTGAAAACCTTTTTCAAAAGTAATATTTTCAAAAACATGTTTCAAAGAAGGAGTTGTCAAGAGAAAGATTTACTACAAAAAACATAATCCCCAAAAGCTATATATCTATCTTTCGATTCTTTGTGTCGAATCTCTTCCTTTTTCCTTCTTGAGTCTCTTTCTCCGCGTTTAGAGGTCTTTCCTAAAATATGGAAGGACTTCAATGCAATGGACGGAAAACCTTTTAATGGAACTGAGATGTTTGTCGAGGCTATAAATTGGCTCAAGGAAGTGAAGGACTCGTTTGGTATCTTGGAGATAGACAATGGAAGGAAAGTTCAGCTAGCTGCTTGGTCGATGAGGAAGTTTAGGCTGAGGAACACAACCCAAGGATGAGGAATTTGTTGATATAGCTTTAATCCATGAAGGAGGTAAAGGAGAAAGTGGAAAGAATAATTAACCCCTATAACAAAAGAAGGTGTCTTTATTGTGGTATAAGGGCCATCTAATTAAGGGCTGTAGGAAGAAGAAGAAGCATGGTTGTTACCATCACGGCGAGGCAGGACATATGATTTAATATTACCCAAGGAGGTAAGGATAAGGGCATTGACAGAGGACAGGACCTACTTTTGGAGTACAGGTTCATGCTCTCATGGCACCGGGACAGGAGAGAGATAGAAGCATTTCTGTTGAAAGTTTGATTTCCTTTTTCGGTCATCCTGTTCGAACTTTGTTTGACTCTTGCGCTTCGCCATCTCTTGTATCTTCTTCGTTAGTTGAAACACTGCACCTAAATACTAGCCAAGTTATGGACCCTATTGTAGTCTCAAATCCTATTGGTGGTTCGGCTCACTTATTTGTGGTTTACGGGGTTTTGAGAGTATCTATCTTGGGTGTTGGGTTTGAATGCAATGCCTTTTTTTCTGGTTTCACGGGCTATATCTTGATTCTAGGAATAGATTGGCTAGCTAGGCATGGCGCCATCCTAGACCATGAAAAGAGGGTAGTTAGACTGTTGACTCATTGTTGAAAGACCCTTGATATTTCTTATAACCCTAGGGGTTTAGTGATGCTTAGCTACCTATATTCTCTTGACGCATTCATCGATGATTTGAGATCTGTTCGTGTAGTCCGGGAGTATGGTGACATCTTTGATGAGGTTCGGGGTCCAACCCCGAGGCGCGAGATAGACCTCCGAATATACTTCGTAGATAATGAAAAGCCCGCTGCACTGCCAGTGCACCACATGGCTCCGAGAGAGAGAGAGAGGAGGGAACTCAGTAAACAAGTAGAGGAGCTACTTGAGAAAGGGTTCATAAAAAGAAGCATTTTGAATGGAGTGCTCCATTGTTTTTACTACGAAGACTAATGGTTCTCTTAGATTGTGCGTGGACTATAGGGGGCCAAACAAGCTCATGAAGAAGAATAGAAACCCATTGCCGAGGATAGATGATTTGTTCTGTCAGTTAGCTGGTGCTTCAGTTTTCTCGCAGTTGGACTTAGCTACAAGATTTCACCAGTTGAGGGTAGCTGAGGATAACATAGACATGATTGCTTTTAGGACTCCTAATGGTTTTTTTGAAGGGCTTGTCATATTTTTTTTGTTTTGACGAATGCACCCACATACTTCATAGACTTGATGAGTACGACGTTTAGGGAATTCCTAAACAAGTTTGTGGCAGTCTTTGTGGATAGTACTTTGATTTTCTCTAGAAGCGAGGGAGAGTATGCCTTACATCTTAGGGAAGTCATAGAGACCCTAGAGCACATCAACTCAAAGCTAAGTTCTCAGAATGTCATTTTTGGAGGAAAGAAGCGAGGTTCTTAGGACACGTGGTCTCTAAGGAAGGGATAACAGTGGATCCTACAAAGGTGGTGGCAATCCAAGATTAAAAGGAACCTAGAAAAGAAATGTAATTAAGCAGTTTTCTAGGGTTGGCGGTCTACTATAGGAAGTTCGTTAAGGCCTTTGCGAAGGTATCAGCCCCAGTTTTGACTTTGCTAGATAGGAGAAAACCGTTCACAGTATATACCGGTACTTGCGAGACAATGCTTGGAGCAGTTTTCGATGCAAGAGAAAATGCGATATGCAAAAGGCAGTAGGTACGAAGTTATGTTTGAGCATCACGTAACGCCAACAGACAGATGGACGGACAGAAATGGTGAAGAGAATCCTTGTAGTTCTTTTGAGGTTATGCATCCTAGATTTTGGAGGACATGAGAAGAGCACTTTCCATTTGTGGAGTTCACTTATAACAATAGTTATTAAGCTAGTACTAGGGTTTTTATGGAAGACCGTGTCGATCACCAACTTGTTGGTGGGAATCTACAGATAAGATTTTTCTTGGACCTAAGTTGATTAGAGAGAAACTTCTGAGAAGATGGACTTGATTCGAAGAAGCATGAAAATGACACATGACCGACAGAGGTAATACATTGATAAGAAATGAACCGATCTTGAGTTCGATGTTGGAGACATAGTTTTTATTAAGGTGTCACCATTGAGGAACGTAGTCCATTTTGGATCAGTAGGGATGGTGGCCTCGAGGTTTGCAGGACCA
Source organism: Allium sativum (assembly GCA_030737875.1). Lineage (NCBI taxonomy): Eukaryota > Viridiplantae > Streptophyta > Magnoliopsida > Asparagales > Amaryllidaceae > Allium > Allium sativum. The sequence continues at coordinate 190,275,666 of CM060915.1, read as the reverse complement.
TTTCCAGTTACAGAAAAAATTAGACAGATGGCGTATAGAGTGAAGTTTCCGGAGAAGCTTAGTAGTATGCATGACGTGTTTTGCGTTTCGCATTTGTGGAAGTGTTTATATGATACTGTAGAAGTGGTGGAGCCGAGAATGCTTACAGAAGTGGAAGTGGAGCAAGATGCCAAGATTAGACGAGCTCCTACATGTATCCTTGGATCGGAGAACAATAAGTTACGCAACAGAGAGGTAAAGTTAGTTAAAATCCAATGGGGAGATAATCAAGCAGATGCGACTTGCGAGACGAAAGACAAGATGCATGCATCACACCCTGTCCTTTTTGAGGATATTCTTAATTTCTCCTTTATCTACCACCTTGTTCATACTTGGTATATCGTTTAGTGTATCCTCTCGATTATATTCTTGATCTTTAGGCAGGAAGATCATATGGTTGTAAACATGTGTTTGAGACATGTTATGTTTGGTGGATGCATGTGGATGCTAATGTTTGCTAGTGGTTGCTCGTGGGTGCATTTCCACACACACTAGGCACTAGATCAGCTAAGTCACTTTCATATTTCATATGCATATATATATTTGTACATGGATTGAAACTTGATGTGTTATCATATGGATGTTTCATTTGTATGAATGATTGTGCACTCATGTAGAAGTTATAAAGTACGATTAGGAATAATTGCATACATGTTGGACTCATGGAACTGACATAATTCGCATTAAGGAGGTCAACTGAATCAGTATACCGTCTAATTTTGCATTAGATAAGGACGTATACACACACTATGCATATGATCATGAAAGCATTAGAAACCACTTTAAGGACAATGGATGCCTGTGATTGAATGGTTGAGTAGATGGTTGTTGGATGGTAGGATATGCATTCTTCTTGACTTGAAGATTTCGGGGACGAAATCCTTTAAGTAGGGGGGAATATAACACCCCGTAATTTTAAAATGGGACATAAGAGGTAATTAAAGAATAATTAATCATTAAAAGATGAATTGGGTGAAACGAGTTACGGAACTCGGAATTCTGCTTGAGATAGAGTCCGAGTTTGCGTAAAAAAGATGCCGTATGAAGGAGATATGGATGAACGAAGTTGGGAAGAAAAACCAGAAGCAGGCCAAAATACACTGGCGCACGTGTGAAGTGCGCCAGTACAAAAATGCACTGGCGCATTTGCCAAGTGCGCCCATACCGAAGGCCGTCCAACACAGCATTCTGGAGTGTTCAGTGATTACATGTCTTGTTCTGATTTGCTGGACGACCTGTCTTCAGGCTGTGTGGTTCTGATGATCTCCTAGTTAATCCAAGAGCTCTAATTTATCCTAGACATCTGTATATACACAGCTAAACCTAAACCTTAAACTCACACCCTAAACTATGATGTCGTCATGCTGTTCATCTACAAACTAACCTAGCCGCCACCACAAAAAATCAAATTCTAGATTAAAGATAAAAGGATAAGAGATAAAGATTCAAAGCCTAAGAATAGCGAAAAGGAATTCTTGAACAACAACGAATGAATCAACGCCGACATCAACGAATTAGCTTAGCAACTTCAGAAATCAGATCCCAAAATTCAAGATCCGTTTTCTGTGAGTGCAGTTACTTTCACAAGATAATTGTTTAAATTTAATTGTGATGAGTTATGAATTGGAATGTATGAAAATGTTTGTAAATCATATAAAGTTTATGTCTTTGCAAACTATGTTTTGATTTGTGCTTGATCTGATTCATTATATGCAAGTTATGTTCTATGTTAATTCATATGCCTAATTACGTATGCAAGTTATGTATGCAAGTTTGCTTGATCGATGCAAGTTATGGAAGATTATATGCAAGTCATGTTCATACATGTAAGATCATATTTTATATGTTCATATGTTTAGATCTACATGTTTATATGATTAGATCCATATCAGTCCATATGTGTAGAACCATATGTTCATATGTTTATATCTACATGTTTATCTGATTAGATTCATATCAGTCCATAAGTTTAGAACTATATGTTCATATGTTTAGATCTACATGTTTATGAGATTAGATCCATATCAGTCCACATGTTTCGAACTATATGTTCATATGTTTAGATCTACATGTTTATTTGATTAGATCCATATCAGTCCATATGTTTAGAACTATATGTTCATATGTTTGCTAGTTCGCATTCTACATGTTGATTGGATCTATTTTTATATGTTTACTAGATTTATGATGTATAGATCTATATTGTTTATGCTAATTATGATGTCATGTGTTTTTTTCCCTTTTTCCCTTTTTTTTATGAGTTGGGCTAATTGCGAGCCTAACGTATCACATGAACTATACGTACGAACGACGTGGGAACGTTGGGGAAAAGTTTAGGCAAAAGTTGAATGTTGTGTAATTGGCATAAAAAGGGGTTGTAATCATATAATTAATTTTGGGCATGACTAGAAAATGTGGCATAACATAGATTGACCACACGTATGGATAATTTACATATAAAAACTTGGACATGAATGGTAAATATGTAAATTGGTTAAAAGATAAACGTGCCTAACCCGAGGTTAGATTGAGTTGCGGTGTAAGACTGCCCGGAACCGCCCGGCACATCCAGCGACCGCAACAACATAGATCTAATGTGAGAGGTTGGTACAATAAACCCAAAAAACCGAGGTTAGAATGAGTTTGCGGTAGAAGTCGGCCAGGAACCACCCAGCACATCCAGCAACCGCAAACAACAGTTCCAATGTGAGAGGTTGTTGCTTTAATGAATAAACTAAAGCTACGGAATAGACATGCTAAGACTGGAAAGGTTAAGTAACATATGAATAGGTGACACTTAACAAATACAACATGTTAGGTGGGTGGGTTAAGTTAACATGGACAAGAAGACCACTTAACCAATATTACATGAACAAAGTGGATAGGGTTAAGGAAAGCTTAACCAATAATACATATGGACTTGATAAGGGGAAGGGTTAAGTAAATCTTGGGTAAGTGGGTAATATTAGTATATATAAGCCCGCAAACTTAGCCGTTAAATAAACATGCGTGAGTCAGTGAGAAGGTTAAGTAACATAAGAATAGGCAACACTTAACTAGTACATCATGTTAATTAAGCAAATGGGTGGGGTTAAGTTAAACTGAGAACACTTAACCATTATAACATGTTGATTAGGTAAACCTAGTAACGGGGACCCGTTTCAGCAGTAACCCACATAGATGTATCATGGTACCCCGAGCTAGGCAGGGTGGGGCACGATTACTGGGCTAATTATAAGCTGTCAAAATAGCGGCGGGTGGTGCAGCAATGTAGGTTCTGATGGAGTATGGGCGTGCACGTGCTCCGGCATGGAAAAAGCAGGCACTGGGCATTAGTAGTATACAATGTTCATCTTGAATCGTGTCAGGTTGCCATCATGGGGATTGATATACCACATGATGGGGCCAACACAGGTATCTACATTCAAGCGGGGCTTAATGAAACAAGTAATGAATACATGCGAGTTAGGGAGCCGATCAATCGAGGAAGGTAGTGGGTACAACTCATGGGGGTAGGAGCCAAAAGACGCACCTACGATAGCAGCTAGGAGTACACGAAACTATCATTATTAGTAAGAGCGATCGACTTTTAGTATGGGACTAGTAAGGGTGCGGTGTAACTCGTAATGATACGGTGTTAATAGCGTTGTTGTAGGGTAGTAATTATCCGATAGTGATTAGAAGTGCAATCAACGTTACATCTTATTCATCTTGTCTGTTTGTCATGCCTGTTTATTCTACAGTCATTTCTTGCTTTCCAGTTTATGTTCTTATCCTGTTACTTTAATTATTATATTGTTAAAGTCACTGGACTCACCAAACTTATGTCTGACCTAGTTTGTTTCTCCTCTTTTCTTCCGTCCCACCCCCCCCCCCCCCCACCCAGGTTCTTATGTAGGGAATTGTTAGATCCAAAATTGGCTCTAACACCCGAATTAGTAATGATTCTACTGAAATGAAATCAAAAAATGAAGAAAACACAAAATTTATAGTGGTTCGTCGTTAAATGGCCTACGTCCACTTTCTACTCTTTGAATTGATGATTTGAATGCAAGTACAACAATAATTCTCACTCGATTTTCACTCATACAATGTATTGATTCACTCAATTTCCTCCACAATATGCTTCAAAAGTCGATTGTAGTCTGAATAAGTTGATGAAATTCGGATAGAAAAGAAGTTTGAGTTCTGAAAATGCAAAAAGATCCCTCCAAATGTCCTTTGATGGTGTATTTATAGGTGGAAAATACTCCTGGAATGGCTTTGGTTCGGATCCTTGTGGCACCCATCCCATTACTATCGGGTTCGAATGAGATATGATAGTGACAACACACTAGGTTAGTGGCAAACATGGGTAGAACGTGAGTATAACCGCTCCAGATATTAAGGAAACATGGGTCGTAAACTCTGTTACTTCAATTGTTTGGGTTTGGATCGGAAGTACTAAAAATTAGGGGGACGGATCAGGTTTACCCAAACCGATCGGGTTTGGCCTGCGCTCCTTCCTTCTCTGCTCTACGTTGTTCTGCCTTGACCAAGGAACCCCGATCGGATCTGATCTTTGAGGGTGTATTTTTCATTCATTGATCTTTTAACTTTGTGTAGCCTAATTCATAAAGTTAGCTAACATTTTGCCCCCTCGAATGACGCTTCTATTGAAGATGGAGTGTGCTTCGACATTTTTTATCCATTGGTTTCTGAATTTGAATCGTTGAGTAGTCGCTTCCATTTGCTTGCAAGGTTGTGTCGCTTCGTAAAGTCACATCTCTTGTTGTCTACATATATACACGAGAGAATGCACAAATCACTTCTGTTGTTCAAAATAACTTTGAAAAGTTTGCTCGAAGTCCAAGTAGTTCTTCCAGCTAAACTTTTGTATGTTTTCCTTTGGATTCAATTCATATGTTAAGTTGATGTTTGTAGTTCTACTTGGTTTCATATTTGATCTATATGGTCCTCACTGAATCTCAACACAATTAAGCTAACAGGCTAAGTAACCATGGGCCAACTTTCTGGTCCGAGCGAAATGGGATATCCGGAATACAAAGGGCCGCTCTAAATCCGTATAAATCCGCTACTCTTCTGCTTCATCTTTCTTTCTTTCACTCTCATCGTCTTCCAGATTTTACAAAAAAGAAAAAACCTAATTCCTAAGGCTCTGAAATTCCCTTTCAATCTTCAAATCAACTGCATAGGTGGGTCAAACGACTTCGATTAACCCCCTTTTAGTTGATATCAATTTGAATTCATGAATAACTTGAGTAAATTCAGCATGGTCTTTAGTTGACCTTGACGCCGCACCTTCCTCTCCCCCGCCATCATCGTTGATGGCCTCATTCCCACCTCGAGGCGGTTGTGGAGGAGGATTGAAGCTGACGTTGGTCATGCCAACACATAGGCACTTTAGCTTTGATTCTGTTTTTGGCACGAGATTGGGTTCGGTGTTGATGAAGGAATGAAGCTGATGAAGAAGGAGAAGAGAGAAAAGAGTGGGATTGGTAAAAGGTGGATTGATTGACACCAGAGCGCTTGGGATAGGGCAAGGAGCATTGAATCGAATCGGGAAACTTGGCGATGGGTGGAGTGGATAAGCTTAGGATTTTTGGGGGTTTACTAGATCGGTTCGGTCTAGCTTTAACCGATCCGAATAGGTTCCTCATCTCGAAGTTGGCTCTGTCTCCTCAAGGGTTCCGAACCAATCCAATACAGCTCAACCCAATGCTCCGAATCGATCCACTTTTAGCACTGATCTGCTCCGATCTGCCTCGGAAGTGCATGCTCCAAACCGATCCGGTTCAACACTACATCGTAGATTCGAACAATTAAGCTTCATTTTGAAACATAATCACACTATAACCAACTCAACAAATACTAAACATGACTTCCACATCTATGGACAGTTAGGATAGAGCCCTTCTTGCTATACTTCTCGAAACGGTCATACGCACACATAATGGCATTGTTCGTCTTTACGTTGCGTTTCTTTACACACTTGTACACTTTAGCTCACACACATGCACAGGGGGTCAAGGGAAACTTTACTCTAACTCCCATTATTGATTCTTCAACAGCTTAGCAACCATGGCAGAAAGGCGCTAGTCTATATTAGCGGAAAAGGGAGAAGTCACAGGAACATTCGAGAAACTTACTATTGATGACATATCCTCTTCCTCAGACCTAGAATGGGACAATGAGGGCCCAGATTATGAAATGGAATCTCACAATAGTGAATTATCCTCCAGGGGTGACGTGTCTCTTGGTGAGGAAGAGGAAGGAGAGGTAGGAGATGATCGCGCTCCCGATGAGTTTGAAACTGCCACGATATTGGAGTTAGCCAAAGATTCTGTTGAGTCGACGATCGACGATGATAAACTCATCTGAATATGTCTAAAGCATGGGATACAAAGAAGAGATACCCAGTTGACTTCGAAAACAGATCGCCCCCACAATCCACCGGACGAATTTATGGCTATCACCCGATTAATGTGTCTACTTGGGGCAATACCTCCGTTTCCGCCTTTTGTCGTCGATTTTCTGAGACAGATGTGGATTGCCCCCAAGCAGTTACATCCCAACTCTTATGCTTATTTATACACCTTGTACATAGCATACAAAGAGATTTTAGGTATAGAGCATACCTTCGATGACATCCACTTTTATAATTTCAAGCATCGGACTCAAGTGTAACACCCCACATCCATTAGGGTCACTCACAAAGGGAATGCACTAAGTTCTGTGGAGCATTTAGGGTAAAAGATGCAGATAAATTACAAGTTAAACAGTGGAAAATAAAACTTTCCTTTATTGATAAAATAGTTTGTACAAGGATTTCCTTACAATATCAGAGTGTCATCTGTCTTACAAAATAAAGAAGCATACAACAACATTTATATTTCCCCAAATTTTAGCAAGAGCCAGCCATAGCATCTGATAAGAGAATCCAAGCAAACTTCGACAAATCTTCAAGCTGGGAAAGAGTGACAGTCCAACTTGACCTGAGCTATACTACTCCCCCCTCTACTACCTGGGGGGGGGGGGAAGGAAGAAAAGAAGACGAAAGAAAAACAGAGTCAGACGTAAAGCCTGAGTAAGTTCAGTAACTTCTAGCATGTGAACATGGAAAACAAAACGACATGAATTAACTGAATACAAGATTACACCATGACTATAGAGTCAACAAGATTAGACAAGGTAGTCACAAGATATGCTAAGATAAACTTGATACGCTCTAATACTTTCGCCGCTTTGCTATTTCCTTGTTATACTGGTTTCTATATCTCTGCACCGCCTATCTAGTGTCCCATCTATTAATGATAACGTGATCCCAATCCCTGTATTTTCCATGGCCTTCCGGCATACATTCATTATTTATTACCTAGATCAAATCTAGGGTTTTCTATCAAGTGCTTTCTAGATTTAACTAGAGTTTTACACTATCTGTTGGACGCTTCTCGAGTTCAGGGTTTATGCCACCTAGTCCAACTAGGGATTACGCTACCTGTCGAACGATGTCCCCAAGTCTAGGACACACTACCTAGAGTGGTATATGTTCCTATACTCTCTCACGCATGTATCGCGAATCGTTATCGCTTGTCTAGATGCACATGTCCTGTATTGTGCAGTCCGAGTCCTGTGACAGGGCAAATCAAGAAATACAGACCTCGGTCGGGAGCTTTCAGATATCTGCCGATGCAGATGCTAAGGTCTGTTTTTATTCCAGTGGCTATGGTCCCACTTGACCCCTCCCTCAACTAATGAAAGGCACACCTTGTAAAATGAGAACTATACGCCGGCCCCCGGTGCCCCACTATCCTATGGCCATCCGCAACCATAACTAGATAGCAAGTATATGGTCTTTTGGAGTTCTCCGCCTTTCCGCTTCACGTATCTCGATTGACTCAAGATGGATGGTAGACGACGAGTTGCTATCACAGGGCTACCGTCTTCTCGCCGAATCACGCCGGTCTATCCTACTCTTTAGGTTGCCATGTATTGCAACCAAGGCATACTCCTGGTTCTTCTACGCAGACCTTAACCTCTGTGAGCCCAGGAGAATCATCTGCAGCCTCACAGAGGGATACCAAGAGTACCCTCACGTCCCCTCGAAGCCTCGGGCTTCGTAACCCAATTCGTTGGAGCCTTCTTTTTACTCAGACGGATATTCGCTCCTTCCCGTGTTATACTAAGAATTACTACTTAGTTCTACAAACTAAGATTTACCACTTAGTTTACAGAATCGTTGTTTTCTTAACTAAGGTTTAATACTTAGTTCCCTTTCCCGTCAATTTGGATTGGTTAAGTGTCATTAATCAATTCAAGCCAACTTAACACTCTTCATTTATCCTGTCAAACTGGTTAATTGTTATCAGAAGTTCATGTTTACTTAACCCCACCACAAACCAAGTTATATTGGTAAGTATTTCTTATTACTTATCCTTACCCATTCACCCTGTATTGGTTCAGTGTTCTTTTTTTAACTTAACCTTGCCCCTCTGTTTTAACTAACCTGTTATTAACAGTTAAGTATTATCCCTTCATGTTTTAGACTTAACCCTATTCCTTTATCTAAATCTGATGGTTAAGTGTTCAAGTTTACTTAACTCTACGGTCTAGCCCAGCTAACATATCAAATTGGCTAAGTGTATTAAATCTTACTTAACCCCAACCTCTAGTCTAGTTAACATGTTAATTTGGCTAAGTGTATTAACTTTACTTAACCCCACTTTCTAGACTAGTTAACATGTTAATTTGGCTAAGTGTTTTCTTAGTTACTTAACCTATACAAATCTTGTCTTGTTACCCTGAGTTTGGTTAAGTGTCCCTGTGGACTTAGCCCACCGTTCTAGCTTAATTGTGCTTAAGTTGGTTAAGTGTTCCTATGGACTTAACCCTCCCATTCTAGCTTAACTGTATGAACCTAACCCCACCTACCAGTCTTGTTATCATGTTGAGTTGGTTAAGTGTCTTAGTTAACTTAACCCTAGCATTCTTGTTCTAGCTTTAACTAAATAAATTAAAGCCACGACCACTCACATTAGACAGATATTGTTGCGATTACTGGATGTGCCGATTGGTTCCAGGCAGGTTTACATCGCAACTCAGTCTAACCTCAGGTTAGGCCTATTCGTGTTTTCTAGTTCAAAGGGTTTTGATTTATTTTCAAATCAGGTTCTGAAAGTAACCATCCTGTCCGTCGAATCAGTTAGGGATAGCCAGGGAGAGCAGGAAACTTGTATTTTCCAAACTCAAGCCTAGACACTATCCTCTCTGTCACCCTAGAACTTTCTGGTTTATTATTAAAAGAGATGTCGTTAAAAAACCTTTAATTTGTCTAAATTAACATTTCTTCATTTAGGACAAACTCTATAAGTAAATTAATCCTAATTTACTTATTTCCCAATTACTCTTTTAATGTAAATTGTCAACATTTATTCTTACGGCCCTTTTTCCCCTCTATATCATGTTTATGCTTTTTGGTATGTAAACCATACCAAGTGTCACTAACCGTGATTTTGCAAATCCTGACAATTACTCCCAATTATGGCCAATTTCAAGTTTATGCCAATATACTTATCGAGCCAAATTAGCTAATCCAATTCTGATTTAACATTCTAATTCATGTCAAATTGGACTTATTACTCTAGTTCACAATTCATGTAAATGCTTGATTTACATGTCAATAATAGATTCAAATTACACAATCCTATAATTCCTGTCAAATTTATCCCATTTTTTCTATGAACATACCATAATACATGTTCCCAATTTATGCCAAATTCCAAGTTTGTAGCTATGTTTTAGTAAATTTCATATTTTGCCCCAAATCGCATTCCCACCGTTCGTATAATCGTGATTCAATCTAGATTATAGATTAATCTAGATTCGAAGAAAATAGGGAATGAACCCAAGATGCTATGCAAAAGATAGACATAATAACTGGCATAAAAAGGGTTGAATAACGACGTCGGTTCAAGAATATGGGTAGACCTAACTAAATAGGTAAATTCCCAAGGTCTAAAACCAAGAATAGACAGAATAGAGATAGAGGTTCAAGAACATGGGTAGACCTAACTTAATAGGTAAATTCCCAAGGTCTAAAAGCAAAGATAACCAAGAATAAACTGAATAGAAAGTCAGGCCTAGATCCAAAATAATGTCAGTTTGTTAAACAACATGGTTTTGTAACTACAATGTCATGGGCATAAATAATAATCTTATATCCATAGTCATAGGCAATAATCCTCACAGTACAATGAATCACAGTCTTAGGCGATGTTCATAGTCATAGGCAATGTTCATAGTCATAGGAAATATTCGTAGTCATATGCAATAGTCCTCACAGTTCAATGAATCACAGTCTGAGGCGATGTTCATAGTCATAGGCAACGTTCATAGTCATAGGAAATATTCGTAGTCATAGGTAATGTTTTATGTCCCAAAATCAAAGGCTTATGTTCATAGTTCCAAGGCATATAGTTCCATAGTTTCATAGTCACGGTCCTATTTGTCTTTGAATCATGACAGTTCTTAATTAGGTCCAAAGAGATAGGCACAGATTCGAATAGAAAGAAAGAGAATTTGGCATATTCTTTTATTCCTTTAATTTTCATGTCATGAACAAAGAAAAACGTTCAAATCTAGAAATAACTGACTTACAGAGATTTAGATTAGAAAAGAAAGATGGCATTGCTATGATTCGTAGAAAATCATTTGTTGAAGTCGTTTGAACCTCCTTCTGAATCCTAGCTAGAATCTCTTCTTCTTGAAAGTCTTTTGAGCAGCATGTCCTCGTCTTGTTTTATTTTATATATATTTTAGAGGAGGATAAGAAGCCATGCCTAACTAGGATCTTTGCAGCATAAGGGTAAAAAAAAGAATTGTGAATAGAGGAGAAGAACAGGGCTGTTTATATAGTGTTAGGCGGATGAACCTGGTCAGAAAACGTGACCAAATACAGCAGAACGAACCAGCTACAGAAAGCTGGAAAAAGCGGCCAGGTCGACACCCGTGTCGACTGGGCAGTCGACACGGGGGGGGGGGGGTGTCGACTGCGCAGTCGACACCCCTGTTGACTTGACCTGGGCGGGAATTTTCCCGCCCTGCCCCCTGCGCGTTTGAATTTCGAATTTAACTCTATTTTAAACTGTTTTGAACTTGGAATTTTCTGAAAACTTTGACGGGCCATATCTTGGTCATACGGACTCCGATTTTAGAAAACTCGGACTCTATTTCGCGTATTTTTCCGAGATGAACGCAATGGCGCAGCCCGTTTCCCTTGATTTTAATTCAAATTTTATTTCTTCCTTGATTTGCGAATCTTAGTGTTACAGAATTACAGGGTGTTACATTCTCCACCACTTAAAAGGATTTCATCCCCGAAATCTCCAAGTTAGGAAGAATGTGCCCTACCATCCAATCGTCCGTCTACTCAACCATTCAGTCACAGGCATCCATTGTCCTTAAAAGATTTCTAATCCCTTCATGTTCATATGCATAGTATATGTATATGTCTTTATCTAATGCAAAATCAGGCGGTCTACTGATTCAGTTGACCTCCATAATGCGAATCATGTCAGTGCCATGCGTCCAATCATGTATGCAAGCATCCCTAGTGATGTAAATATTACATGTGTGCACAGCCATTCATCCATATGCAACCTCCATATGATAACATATCAAGTTCAACTTACAAACAAATACATATCTGTAAATGCAATATGAAAGCGTCCGAACTTGATCTAGTGCCTAATACGTATGCATATGCATTCACGAGCAACCATTTGCAACCACCAACCATAACATGTTTTCAAACACATGTTTACATCCATTGGCTTCTACCTAAAGATCGAAGATACGACCTAGGTGGTATACTTCGGAAAGAGGGAAACAATTATGCGTAAAGCTCCTACACAAAGAAATCAAGGATGAACCCTTAAAAAAAAGGGTATGATGCTAGTATCTAGTCTTCTTGAGCTTTACTCCACTGTATCTTAACTAATTTAACTTCACGATTGTGAAGTTTCTGACCTCCAATTCAAAATAAACAGATGTCAATCACGGTACCAAGTATATGTACTAAGATGATTAGAGGTCTCCCTCTTATCCGCCATGCCATAACTATAAAGGTCGAAAGGTCACTACGTGCTTTTTAGAGTGCCTGCCACAATCTCACGCAAACCATCCTAGTCGAACTCGACATTCCCCAAGTACAAGCCCCAAAGGCCTAAACCGATATCAGACAAGCACCCAAGGGATAACTCCTTCGAATTTAGACGATCTACGAGAGATGATATAAGCGAACTCGATAGCTATTCTCAAATCCCCTACTAACCAAAAATAAACTGGTCGGACCACCAATTGGATTTGAGACTCTAGTGGGATCCTTTTACTATACAAGTGCTATGGTGCAGAGACTCAGCTATGGAAGTGGGTATGAAAAACTGCGAAGCGCTAAAACCGAAAGAGTACGGACAGAAAACTAAACTCTTCCAACAGAACTTTTCTTCCTTTCTCCTAGGTGTGCTTGGTGGTGAAAGTATGTACTTGCCCTTCTGAAAATCTTGTTCCTCGTTCTTGCCCTTGTCCTTAATTCTATGCCCTATCATACTCTAGTAAAGATACTTCCTCTTGTCTTAGGTTTTATAATTTCTTCTTCGTGAGCTAAATCTACATCCATGAATTCCTCATCCTAGGGTTATGCTCCTTAGCCAAACTCCTCATCCCCTTCCGTGTGTTACCATGTTGACAAATCTCTTGAAAACCGCCTCCATCGCCGGGAAAACCCTATAAGCTTCGAAAGAAAACTGCTCATAGATGAAACAACTACGACTATGGATGGAAGCCGGGCACTACTTTGCCATTCGATGAGGTTACCTCCCAGAAAGCCAGGAGCCCCAGAGACTCAAGAATGAAGGAAACGAGGACTCAACAGAGAATAAAAAGATAGTGCTTATGGCTTTGGGGAATATGCCTTTTAAAACAAAACTTTTCTTTTGAAAATGCTTCTTTAAAAACTGTTTTGAAAAATAATTTTTAAAATCTTTATCTGATCCGGTAACCTTCGGCTCTGATACAACGTTTAACACCCCACATCTGTTAGTGTCACTCACAAAGGGAATGCACTAAGTTCTATGGAGCATTTAGGGTAAAAGATGCAAATAAATTACAAGACAGACAGAAATTAAACAGCGGAAAATAAAACTTTGCTTTATTGATAAAATAGTTTGTATAAGGATTTCCTTACAATATCAGAGTATCATCTGTTTTACAAAATAAAGAAGCATACAACAACATTTATATTTCCCCAAATTTTAGCAAGAGCCAGCCATAGCATCTGATAAGAGAATCCAAGCAAACTTCGACAAATCTTTAAGCTTTGAAAGAGTGACAGTCCAACTTGACCTGAGCTATACTACTCCCTCCTCTACCACCTGGGTGGGGGGAACGGAAGAAAAGAAGACGAAAGAAAAACTGAGTCAGACATAAAGCCTGAGTAAGTTCAGTAACTTCCAGCATGTGAACATGGAAAACAAAACGACATGAATTAACTGAATACAAGATTACACCATGACGAAAGGGTCAACAAGATTAGACAAGGTAGTCACAAGATATGCTAAGATAAACTGGACACGCTCTAATACTTTCGCCGCATTGCTATTTCCTTGTTATACTGTTTTCTATATCTCTGCACCGCCTATCTAGTGTCCCATCTAGTAATGATAACGTGATCCCAATCCCCGTATTTTCCATGGCCTTCCGGCGTACATTCATTAATTATTACCTGGATCAAATCTAGGGTTTTCTATCAAGTGCTTTCTAGATTTAACTAGAGTTTTACCCTATCTGCTGAACGCTTCTCGAGTTCAGGGTTTATGCCACCTAGTCCAACTAGGGATTACGCTACCTGTCGAACGATGCCCCCAAGTCTAGGACACACTACCTAGAGTGGTATATGTTCTTATACTTTCTCACGCATGTATCGCGAATCGTTATCGCTTGTCTAGATGCACATGTCCTGTAATGTGCGGTCCGAGTCCTGTGACAGGGCAAATCAAGGAATACAGAACTCGGTCGGGAGCTTTCAGATATCCGCCGATGCAGATGCTAAGGTCTGTTTTTATTCCAGTGGCTATGGTCCCACTTGACCCCTCCCTCAACTAATGAAAGGCACACCTTGTAAAATGAGAACTATACGCCGGCCCCCGGTGCCCCACTATCCTATGGCCATCCGCATCCATAACTAGATAGCAAGTATATGGTCTTTTGGAGTTCTCCGCCTTTCCGCTTCACGTATCTCGATTGACTCAAGATGGATGGTAGACGACGAGTTGCTATCACAGGGCTACCGTCTTCTCGCAGAATCACGCTGGTCCATCCTGGTCTTTAGGTTGCCATGTATTGCAACCAAGGCATACTCCTGGTTCTTCTACGCAGACCTTAACCTCTGTGAGCCCAGGAGAATCATCTGCAGCCTCACAGAGGGATACCAAGAGTACCCTCACATCCCCTCGAAGCCTCGGGCTTCGTAACCCAATTCGTTGGAGCCTTCTTTTTACTCAGACGGATATTCGCTCCTTCCCGTGTTATACTAAGAATTACTACTTAGTTCTACTAACTAAGATTTACCACTTAGTTTATAGAATCGTTGTTTTCTTAACTAAGGTTTAATACTTAGTTCCCTTTCCCGTCAATTTGGATTGGTTAAGTGTCATTAATCAATTCAAGCCAACTTAACACTCTTCATTTATCCTGTCAAACTGGTTAAGTGTTATCAGAAGTTCATGTTGACTTAACCCCACAACAAACCAAGTTATATTGGTAAGTATTTCTTATTACTTATCCTTACCCATTCACCCTGTATTGGTTCGGTGTTCTTTTTTTTAACTTAACCTTGCCCCTCTGTTTTAACTAACCTGTTATTAACGGTTAAGTATTATCCCTTCATGTTTTAGACTTAACCCTATTCCTTTATCAAAATCTGATGGTCAAGTGTTCAAGTTTACTTAACTCTACGGTCTAGCCCAGCTAACATATCAAATTGGCTAAGTGTATTAAATCTTACTTAACCCCAACCTCTAGTCTAGTTAACATGTTAATTTGGCTAAGTGTATTAACTTTACTTAACCCCACTTTCTAGACTAGTTAACATGTTAATTTGGCTAAGTGTTTTCTTAGTTACTTAACCTATACAAATCTTGTCTTGTTACCCTGAGTTTGGTTAAGTGTCCCTGTGAACTTAGCCCACCGTTCTAGCTTAATTGTGCTTAAGTTGGTTAAGTGTTCCTATGGACTTAACCCTCCCATTCTAGCTTAACTGTATGAACCTAACCCCACCTACCAGTCTTGTTATCATGTTGAGTTGGTTAAGTGTCTTAGTTAACTTAACCCTAGCATTCTTGTTCTAGCTTTAACTAAATAAATTAAAGCCACGACCACTCACATTAAACAGATATTGTTGCGATTACTGGATGTGCCGGTTGGTTCCGGGCAGGTTTACATCGCAACTCAGTCTAACCTCGGGTTAGGCCTATTCGTGTTTTCTAGTTCAAAGGGTTTTGATTTATTTTCAAATCAGGTTCTGAAAGTAACCATCCCGTCCGTCGAATCAGTTAGGGATAGCCAGGGAGAGCAGGAAACTTGTATTTTCCAAACTCAAGCCTAGACACTATCCTCTCTGTCACCCTAGAACTTTCTGGTTTATTATTAAAAGAGATGTCGTTAACAAACCTTTAATTTGTCTAAATTAACATTTCTTCATTTAGGACAAACCCTATAAGTAAATTAATCCTAATTTACTTATTTCCCAATTACTCTTTTAATGTAAATTGTCAACATTTATTCTTACGGCCCATTTTCCCCTCTATATCATGTTTATGCTTTTTGGTATGTAAACCATACCAAGTGTCACTAACCGTGATTTTGCTAATCCTGACAATAACTCCCAATTATGGCCAATTTCAAGTTTATGCCAATATACTCATCGAGCCAAATTAGCTAATCCAATTCTGATTTAACATTCTAATTCATGTCAAATTGGACTTATTACTCTAGTTCACAATTCATGTAAATGCTAGATTTACATGTCAATAATAGATTCAAATTACACAATCCTATAATTCCTGTCAAATTTATCCCATTTTCATTTCTATGAACATGCCATAATACATGTTCCCAATTTATGCCAAATTCCAAGTTTGTAACTATGTTTTAGTAAATTTCATATTTTGCCCCAAATCGCATTCCCACCGTTCGTATAATCGTGATTCAATCTAGATTATAGATTAATCTAGATTCGAAGAAAATAGGGAATGAACCCAAGATGCTATGCAAAAGATAGACATAATAACTGGCATAAAAAGGGTTGAATAACGACGTCGGTTCAAGAATATGGGTAGACCTAACTAAATAGGTAAATTCCCAAGGTCTAAAACCAAGAATAGACAGAATAGAGACAGAAGTTCAAGAACATGGGTAGACCTAACTTAATAGGTAAATTCCCAAGGTCTAAAAGCAAAGATAACCAAGAATAAACTGAATAGAAAGTCAGGCCTAGATCCAAAATAATGTCTGTTTGTTAAACAACATGGTTTTGTAACTACAATGTCATGGGCATAAATAATAATCTTATATCCATAGTCATAGGCAATAATCCTCACAGTTCAATGAATCACAGTCTTAGGCGATGTTCATAGTCATAGGCAACGTTCATAGTCATAGGAAATATTCGTAGTCATATGCAATAGTCCTCACTGTTCAATGAATCACAGTCTGAGGCGATGTTCATAGTCATAGGCAACGTTCATAGTCATAGGAAATATTCGTAGTCATAGGCAATGTTTTATGTCCCAAAATCAAAGGCTTATGTTCATAGTTCCAAGGCATATGGTTCCATAGTTTCATAGTCACGGTCTTATTTGTCTTTGAATCATGACAGTTCTTAATTAGGTCCAAAGAGATAGGCACAGATTCGAATAGAAAGAAAGAGAATTTGGCATATTCTTTTATTCCTTTAATTTTCATGTCATGAACAAAGAAAAACGTTCAAATCTAGAAATAACTGACTTACAGAGATTTAGATTAGAAAAGAAAGATGGCATTGCTATGATTCGTAGAAAATCATTTGTTGAAGTCGTTTGAACCTCCTTCTGAATCCTAGCATGAATCTCTTCTTCTTGAAAGTCTTTTGAGCAGCATCTCCTCGTCTTGTTTTATTTTATATATATTTTAGAGGAGGAGAAGAAGCCATGCCTAACTAGAATCTTTGCAGCATAAGGGTAAAAAAAGAATTGTGAATAGAGGAGAAGAACAGGGCTGTTTATATAGTGTTAGGCGGATGAACCTGGTCAGAAAACGTGACCAAATACAGCAGAACGAACCAGCTACAGAAAGCTGGAAAAAGCGGCCAGGTCGACACCCGTGTCGACTGGGCAGTCGACACGGGGGGGGGTGTCGACTTCGCAGTCGACACCCCTATCGACTTGACCTGGGCGGGAATTTTCCCGCCCTGCCTCCTGCGCGTTTGAATTTCGAATTTAACTCTATTTTAAACTGTTTTGAACTTGGAATTTTCTGAAAACTTTGACGGGCCATATCTTGGTCATACGGACTCCGATTTTAGAAAACTCGGACTCTATTTCGCGTATTTTTCCGAGATGAACGCAATGGCGCAGCCCGTTTCCCATGATTTTAATTCAAATTTTAATTATTCCTTGATTTGCGAATCTTAGTGTTACAAAATTACGGGGTGTTACATTCTCCACCACTTAAAAGGATTTCGTCCCCGAAATCTCCAATTTAGGAAGAATGTGCCCTACCATCCAATCATCCGTCTACTCAACCATTCAGTCACAGGCATCCATTGTCCTTAAAAGATTTCTAATGCCTTCATGTTCATATGCATAGTATATGTATATGTCTTTATCAAATGCAAAATCAGGCGGTCTACTGATTCAGTTGACCTCCTTAATGCGAATCATGTCAGTGCCATGCGTCCAATCATGTATGCAAGCATCCCTAGTTATGTAAATATTACATGTGTGCACAGCCATTCATCCATATGCAACCTCCATATGATAACATATCAAGTTCAACTTACAAACAAATACATATCTGTAAATGCAATATGAAAGCGTCCAAACTTGATCTAGTGCCTAATACGTATGCATATGCATTCACGAGCAACCATTTGCAACCACCAACCATAACATGTTTTCAAACACATGTTTACATCCATTGGCTTCCACCTAAAGATCGAAAATACGACCTAGGTGGTATACTTCGGAAAGAGAGAAACAATTATGCGTAAACCTCCTACACAAAGAAATCAAGGATGAACCCTTAAGAAAAAGGGCATGATGCAAGTATCTAGTCTTCTTGAGCTTTACTCCACTGTATCTTAACTAATTTAACTTTACGATTGTAAGGTTTCTTACCTCCAATTCAAAATAAACATATGTCAATCACGGTACCAAGTATATGTACTAAGATGATTAGAGGTCTCCCTCTTATCCGCCATGCCATAACTATAAAGGTCGAAAGGTCACTACGTGCTTTTTAGAGTGCCTACCACAATCTCACGCAAACCATCCTAGTCGAACTCGACATTCCCCAAGTACAAGCCCCAAAGGCCTAAACCGATATCAGACAAGCACCCAAGGGATAACTCCTTCGAATTTAGACGATCTACGAGAGATGATATAAGCGAACTCGATAGCTATTCTCAAATCCCCTACTAACCAAAAATAAACTGGTCCGACCACCAATTGGATTTGAGAATTTAGTGGGATCCTTTTACTATACAAGTGCTATGGTGCAGAGACTCAGCTATGGAAGTGGGTATGAAAAATTGCGAAGCGCTAAAACCGAAAGAGTACGGACAGAAAACTAAACTCTTCCAACAGAACTTTTCTTCCTTTCTCCTAGGTGTGCTTGGTGGTGAAAGTATGTACTTGCCCTTCTGAAAATCTTGTTCCTCGTTCTTGCCCTTGTCCTTAATTCTATGCCCTATCATACTCTAGTAAAGATACTTCCTCCTGTCTTATGTTTTATAATTTCTTCTTCGTGAGCTAAATCTACATCCATGAATTCCTCATCCTAGGGTTATGCTCCTTAGCCAAACTCCTCATCCCCTTCCGTGTGTTACCATGTTGACAAATCTCTTGAAAACCGCCTCCATCGCCGGGAAAACCCTATAAGCTTCGAAAGAAAACTGCTCGTAGATGAAACAACTACGACTATCGATGGAAGCCGGGCACTACTTTGCCCTTCGATGAGGTTACCTCCCAGAAAGCCAGGAGCCCCAGAGACTCAAGAATGAAGGAAACGAGGACTCAACAGAGAATCAAAAGATAGTGCTT
Organism: Allium sativum; assembly: GCA_030737875.1. NCBI lineage: Eukaryota > Viridiplantae > Streptophyta > Magnoliopsida > Asparagales > Amaryllidaceae > Allium > Allium sativum. Next base: position 190,256,272 of record CM060915.1, on the reverse strand, counting down.
ATGGCTTTGGGGAATATGCCTTTTAAAACAAAACTTTTCTTTTGAAAATGCTTCTTTAAAAACTATTTTGAAAAATAATTTTTCAAATCTTTATCTGATCCGGTAACCTTCGGCTCTGATACAACGTTTAACATCCCACATCTGTTAGTGTCACTCACAAAGGGAATGCACTAAGTTCTATGGAGCATTTAGGGTAAAAGATGCAGATAAATTACAAGACAGACAGAAATTAAACAGCGGAAAATAAAACTTTGCTTTATTGATAAAATAGTTTGTATAAGGATTTCCTTACAATATCAGAGTATCATCTGTCTTACAAAATAAAGAAGCATACAACAACATTTATATTTCCGCAAATTTTAGCAAGAGCCAGCCATAACATCTGATAAGAGAATCCAAGCAAACTTCGACAAATCTTCAAGCTGGGAAAGAGTGACAGTCCAACTTGACCTGAGCTATACTACTCCCTCCTCTACCACCTGGGGGGGGGGAACGGAAGAAAAGAAGACGAAAGAAAAACAGAGTCAGACATAAAGCCTGAGTAAGTTCAGTAACTTCCAGCATGTGAACATGGAAAACAAAACGACATGAATTAACTGAATACAAGATTACACCATGACGATAGGGTCAACAAGATTAGACCAGGTAGTCACAAGATATGCTAAGATAAACTGGATACGCTCTAATACTTTCGCCGCATTGCTATTTCCTTGTTATACTGTTTTCTATATCTCTGCACCGCCTATCTAGTTGTAACGTCTCGCATTTTCCAGAGGTATAATTAATTTATTTAATTATATATATCGTGAGGTAGGGGATAAAATCATCGGTTAATTAAATAACTGGGAATATTTAATTAATTTAAATAATTAAATAATATATTTAATTCAGAAATATTGGAAATCACAATATTCTGTGAACGGGGTCGTCCCTTAGATTTAATTCAGCTTAGAGTTGAATTATATTGAGGACTATATTCAATCGACGACAGTTTGAACGTATAATTATATTATAATTAAAATCGAGCTTGAAATGGCGCTGCAGTTCGCGATTGGGCGATTCGAACTTCAACTGAATGTACAAGATTCGTTTTAAGCCGGATTTCTGTGAAACAAGAAACGTGTGGAGCTGGTGGAGTATATCTTTCTAGTGGAAGAGAAAAATCGGGATTTCATCGTGTAGATTTTGAGTTATGTCCAAATCAAATTTTAGAAAAGTCGCTGTGGAATTCCTTTATAATTTGCGACGCTTTATATACGTTATAAATCGATTTTTCGATACGAACTAAATATCGGGATAATCTGGAGTCTGGAAATCTAGTCATAAAATCTGAGGTGATATTCTGGAGCCGGACGACATTGTATATGGATATATACGATAATATTAATTTATTAATATTTAATGTAATAATATTTAAATATATTTATATATTTAAATGGGTCATCCAGAGCTTTAAAAATACGCAGTTTGAGCAGACGAAGTCAGAATTCGACGAAACTAATTTTGTTGGATCCGGAATGTCGAATACTTGTTAGAGTACCAGTTTGGTGATTTTTGGATATCATATATGGCCGTACGTGATTTTTGACTGAGAAACAGACGAGAAATCGACCTTTAAAAATATGCAGTTTGAACATACGGAGTCGGAATTCGACGAAACCAGTTTCGTTGGGACCGTAATGTTGAACTCTAGCTACATGTCCAGTTTGGTGATTTTTAGGTATCGTATGTAACCACTGTGATTTTTAGAAGACGAATACGAGGAGAAAATCATTTAAATAAAATAGAAAATAAACAAATAAAATATCCTCCCCATTTTCTTTGGATCCACAACAGGCCACACAGGCTCCCTTCTCAACCACAAGTACCACCAACCACAATTAACCTATATAAACCGCATAAACCATTCACAGCAAGAACTTTACCACAAAGAAAAATCCAAAACAATTCATCCAAAATGTTATAAATCATCAAACTAGTGCATTTGGATTCCCAGCATGTTTCTCTCTGACCTAACATCAGTATTGTGGGGTTCGACAGTTCTTTATGTCGATGGAAGAAGTGGAGCGACACCTAGGGCATCAGAAAATCGCTGATGGGAGCGGAATTGGGTTGAGAGAAGGGTAGCGTGATGATCAGGAGGTCGTGGCGCTTCGATTTAGGGTGTATTGGTGGGGTTCGGTTCAGATGGACGTCGATGGGTGTACAGGAGGTGGCGGCATCGGCCTTTGCTTCATGACGTCGAGTTCGAAGGCGAGGGCATAGTTGGGTGCGTATTTTGGTGCTGAGGCCAAGGGTGGAGGCGGCGCCGACGATTGATGGACGGAGGAGGGAGCACGGCCGGTCAAACGGGGGGGTCAACGTTGGGATTGGTTCGGTTTTCTTTTTCTGGAGTGGAGAAATATTTTGAGGAAGAAAGGAGTAAAGGGGTCGGGTACAGGCTTTTAAGGCATGTAGTGGGCCGAGATTTATATGGGTGAGGCCCATTCTTAAGTAAACCATTAAGTTTTTATTTAAATAAATAGTTTATTAACTTGTATCATGCGTATCTTGGTCATACGACATCAGAATAAAAACCGTAAGTTGCGTTGGGATCGTTTGGACGGGAGCAATACAATGGGACTGACCGCGAGTCAATCCGAGCTCGTTACAATTTATGGCGAAATAAATTGTCCGACTGAATCAGATAACGCAAACCGACATTTAACGGTTAACGCGTCCAATGTGAGTAAAACTCACCAACTCTATACAGTTCTATTTTTACAACGTGTTCTTAGAACTGTTAATTACCTGTTGTTTGACTGTGTGTTGACTGTTTGATTGAACTGCTAGTCAGTTAGTAGAAACTATATATATATACATATATATGTATATATATATAAACCGTTAAATATTTATATGTTGATTCTGCTTATCAGAATATTATACTGTTGTTGTTGTTTAATATCTGTGGATGCAGGGAAACAGGTTGGAGGAATCCAACTGGATTCCTCAACAGTTATTTTACTGTGATTTATATTTAGTGATGTAAAATGTGATGTATATAATCTGTTGTGATTATGTGTGTTTGGACGATATTTATCGTTATCATATGGTGTGTCAAATACCATAAGAAATACCAAAATGTAGAACAAGAGATTTTCAAAGTATATTTTGAAACCATTTATTTATATAAAATCGATAGATTATATATATATATATATATATATATATATAAAGAAAAGGGATTTGAAATCAAATATAAAGGAAATATATTTAAGCAAATATATAGGAAATATATTTAAAAGCAAATATAAAAGGAATTATTTAGTCAGGGAATAAATAAAGGATTAAAAGAAATTATTTATGTAGGGAATAAATAAAGGATTAAAGGAATTATTTATTTAGGAAATAAATGAAGAGTTAAAAGTATTTATTTAGGGAATAAATAAAAGTATAAAGGAATATTTATCGGATAGAATAAATAAAATAAAGGAATATTTATTTGATAAATAGATAGAATTAAACTAAAGGAGAAATTTATTTGTTAAATGAATAGGAGTTAATCCAAGTAATTGGTTAGGTTAATCAAAGCAAATTAGTTAAGTTAAACTAAGTGGATAATCGAAGTGAATTAGTTAAGTTAACTAAGTGGTTAATCGAAGTAAATTAGTTGAGTTAAACTAAGTGAATCGGTTAGAGTTAATCAACGTGAATTAGCTAAGTTAAACTAAGTGGATTTGTTCAGTTAATCAAGATGAGTTAACTCAGTTAGATTAAACCAGTAGAGTTAACTAGTTGAGTTAACCAGTTAGAGTTAATCAGTTAGGTTAAACCAGTTAGAGTTAACCAGTTAGGTTAGACCAGTTAGAGTTGACCAGTTAGAATTGACCAGTTATAGTTGACCAGTTAGAATTGACCAGTTAGAGTTGATCAGTTAGAGTTATCAGAAGTAGAATTATCAAGTATTGTGTATTCGAGAGAAGAGAAATCGAATATAGTTTATTCGAGTGGAGAAATCAAATGTTATTCATTTGAGAAGAGTTATCGAATATAGTTTATTCGAGTGGAGAAATCAAATGTTATTCATTTGAGAAGAGTAATCGAATATAGTTTATTCGAGTGGAGAAATCAAATGTTCTTCATTTGAGAAGAGTAATCGAATATAGTTTATTCGAGTGGAGAAATCAAATGTTATTTATTTGAGAAGAGTTATCGAATATTATTTATTCAAAGAGTAGTTATCGAATATGAGTTATTCGAAGTTAGTTAATCCAAAGGAGTTATTCGAAGTTAGCTAATCCAAAGGAGATATTCGAAGTTAGTTAATCCAAAGGAGTTAGTCGAAGAGTTAAATCGAATTTAGTTATTCGAAAGGAGTTAATCAATTTGAGTTAAGTTAATCGATTTGAATTAAGTTGAATCGAAATGGAGTAAATCGATTAAAATTAAGTTAATCGAGTTAGAGTAAATCGAATATTGGTTATTCGAAGGTAAATTATTCGAATTAGTTATTCGAAGGAGTTAATCAAATGAGTTGATCCAAAGGAGTTAGTCGAATATTAGTTATTCGAATAGAGTTAAAGGAGTTATCGATTTTAGTTTGATCGAAAGGAGTTATCGATTAGTAAATCGAAAGGAGATTTTCGAATATAGCATATTCGAAAGAAAGAGATCGAATATTGTTTATTCGAAAGAGAGAGATTTCGAATATGAGTTATTCGAAGAGAGATAATCGAATATAGGTTATTCGAAGAAGAGTTAATCAAATAGAGATTACTCGAAAGAGAGTATTACGTCGAATTCGATTATAGCGAATTCGGGAAAGTACTATTTACTTTCCAGGGTTTAAATCAAGATTTAGTTATTGATTTAGAAATTAGGTGTCTGTTAAATTATTCGAGTTAGGAGATAAAGTATAATTTAGGTTAGATTTTGCAGAAGTAGGAATTATAACGTTATAGTTATAATCAAACGTTTTCATTTAAGAAGTGGATTCGTAACCTGAATCCGAGAATTTGCATAAACAGATGATTGTAAAAAGTGAGTGATGAGCTTCATCTATTTCACAGTAAAGGACGTTGTTCAATTAAGGTCTGAGAGGTAATTATACCCCAACTTGATTGACTTCAGAATTGACAAAGGAATAGTTGTGGTTCGATCTAAAAGGTTGATTAGGAATAAAGTTAAGGAATAAGCGATAAATGGATTAAGCGAAACGATGTTTTATACAACGTTCATTGGAAATCCGTAAATGAGTTTTGGAGACGTTTTCCAAATATAGTCAGATATGTTTTCTAAACATAGAACATGAAATGTTTTCATGATAAGAATTTAAGAAATAGAGTTAAGCAAATTCAGAAATAGACTGGAGAGGGTAAGTTGAACGGTTTTCTAAGTGACGATCTGATGTTGGTTTCGACCTTCCGAATTGATACTTAGAGAATTGTTCTCATACTAGTTACAGTTAGGGACTGATAGTTGCGAAAATATAGTGATGTGAAAATAAGTTATGGAAATGTTTTCCAATGATTAATAACATATATTTTCTAAATATATGAAATAAGGAAATATGAACATATGATGATTGATCGATCGAATTTCCATTTGGAAATAAGATCGTTGTTTGTACACCGACATGTTTTCATTTGATAGTTGAATCACAGACTATCAAAGTTTTTACCATTTTAACGTTGTTAATATGGAGAGACCGGTTGGATTATTATCCAAAGAACCACTCTGTATCGGCATAAGCGTTGCGAGCAATATATGCCAAAGATAAATTGAAGATGGAGTAAAGTGCAAGGGCTGTTGTATAAGTCTTAGATAACCGTGACTAAGATGGATATACTGAATAGTGCCTTCGGTTTGTCCAGTCCCAGGACAACGTATATGGAAGAAGGTCTGACAGAGTATATCTAATGGATCGCGTAAGTTGATCTGTTCAAACGTATTCACGTTTGGTGGCGGAGGAATTCGTTTCTCCTAGCTGTATACCCGTGTTATTTTTGGATAAGTCAATTTGTGATTTGGTGGGTATGACGATGTGGCATTCAAAGTGAATGATGATCAGATGTTCTGAAGATAGACGTAGCTTCTAGCCTCACACCAGGAAGTAACAAAAGTTGGGCTAGGCAGCATGGCTAGTTGGGTCATCCCCAAGCAGGGTGTATTGTCACCGATCTAGGGAATATCCATATTTATACTTCTTTTTGATTCTGTATCTTCGGATGACGGTTTGATGGCCTATAACCGTGGTGACAATATATTCGCGACACTCAAGCTAAATGAGTGAGCGGTCATGTGTGGCCGGGTTGCAAGACGTTCTTGTTGAACCCTGAGTGTATCACCTCTAGAGTACACTATTCAGAAGGTGCTCCCATACCTTGTCTGTTGGAATCCATTCTCCGATAAGCGCCCTGCGGTTTATGATTTTATACTATGTATGTAGAACGTAAGATGCAAGCGTTTCTGCTAGTTGATATCTATTTGTACATAGACATTATTATAATATCAAAAGGTTTTTGATATAAAGATATTTTGGATTCTCATAAGGGAAAAACCCGTTCCGTATTCACGGCGTGGTCTTATGAGATATCATATACCTGTTCAATTGTTTTAAACTGTTTTACTCATACCAGCCCCATGACTGACCCGGAGTTTACTTTGTTGTTTTCCCTAAACTCTTGGGTGCCTAAATTTGTACGGGCAGTCAAGTAGTCGGGATTTACAGATATACTTGGAGAGCTTGGAGCAGGAGACTTCAAGATTTTATAGCTATAGTTATTTCCGCTGTGTTTTAAGTGTTGTACTCTGATAAGTGTTGTTGTATATATATAACTGTTTACTTCAAAGTTATGTTATATATTATATGTTATTCGTTCCGCTGTGAGATTCGTGTTACTCTGATGATTCTGATGTTCTTCTTCTTCTTCTATTCTATTAGTTCTATCTTTTCTTTCTCACCTTCTAAATTCTTTCACTAACGTGCTCGGAATTTCCGACTCTCGAGGAGTCGGAAATTTCCAGCCGTTACACTAGTGTCCCATCTAGTAATGATAACGTGATCCCAAACCCCGTATTTTCCATGGCCTTCCGGCATACATTCATTAATTATTACCTCGATCAAATCTAGGGTTTTCTATCAAGTGCTTTCTAGATATAACTAGAGTTTTACACTATCTGCTGAACGCTTCTCGAGTTCTGGGTTTATGCCACCTAGTCCAACTAGGGATTACGCTACCTGTCGAACGATGCCCCCAAGTCTAGGACACACTACCTAGAGTGGTATATGTTCCTATACTTTCTCACGCATGTATCGCGAATCATTATCGCTTGTCTAGATGCACATGTCCTGTAATGTGCGGTCGGAGTCCTGTGACAGGGCAAATCAAGGAATACAGAACTCGCTCGGGAGCTTTCAGATATCCGCCGATGCAGATGCTAAGGTCTGTTTTTATTCCAGTGGCTATGCTCCCACTTGACCCCTCCCTCAACTAATGAAAGGCACACCTTGTAAAATGAGAACTATACGCCGGCCCCCGGTGCCCCACTATCCTATGGCCATCCGCATCCATAACTAGATAGCAAGTATATGGTCTTTTGGAGTTCTCCGCCTTTCCGCTTCACGTATCTCGATTGACTCAAGATGGATGGTAGACGACGAGTTGCTATCACAGGGCTACCGTCTTCTCGCCGAATCACGCTGGTCCATCCTGGTCTTTAGGTTGCCATGTATTGCAACCAAGGCATACTCCAGGTTCTTCTACGCAGACCTTAACCTCTGTGAGCCCAGGAGAATCATTTGCAGCCTCACAGAGGGATACCAAGAGTACCCTCACGTCCCCACGAAGCCTCGGGCTTCGTAACCCAATTCGTTGGAGCCTTCTTTTTACTCAGTCGGATATTCGCTCCTTCCCGTGTTATACAAAGAATTACTACTTAGTTTTACTAACTAAGATTTACCACTTAGTTTACAGAATCGTTGTTTTCTTAACTAAGGTTTACTACTTAATTCCCTTTCCCGTCAATTTGGATTGGTTAAATGTCATTAGTCAATTCAAGCTGACTTAACCCTCTTCATTTATCTTGTCAAACTGGTTAAGTGTTATCAGAAATTCATGTTGACTTAACCCCACCACAAACCAAGTTATATTGGTTGAGTATTTCTTATTACTTATCCTTACCCATTCACCCTGTATTGGTTCGGTGTTCTTTTTTATAACTTAACCTTGCCCGTCTGTCTTAACTAACCTGTTATTAACGGTTAAGTATTATCCCCTCATGTTTTAGACTTAACCCTATTCCTTTATCAAAATCTGATGGTTAAGTGTTCAAGTTTACTTAAGCCTACGGTCTAGCCCAGCTAACATATCAAATTGGCTAAGTGTATTAAATCTTACTTAACCCCAACCTCTAGTCTAGTTAACATTTTAATTTGGCTAAGTGTATTAACTTTACATAACCCCACTTTCTAGACTAGTTAACATGTTAATTTTGCTAGGTGTTTTCTTAGTTACTTAACCTCTACAAATCTTGTCTTGTTACCCGGAGTTTGGTTAAGTGTCCCTGTGGACTTAGCCCTCCGTTCTAGCTTAATTGTGCTTAAGTTGGTTAAGTGTTCCTATGGACTTAACCCTCCCATTCTAGCTTAACTGTATGAACCTAACCCCACCTACCAGTCTTGTTATCATGTTGAGTTGGTTAAGTGTCTTAGTTAACTTAACCCTAGCATTCTTGTACCAGCTTTAACTAAATAAATTAAAGCCACGACCACTCACATTAGACAGATATTGTTGCGATTACTGGATGTGCCGGTTGGTTCCGGGCAGGTTTACATCGCAACTCGGTCTAACCTCGGGTTAGGCCTATTCGTGTTTTCTAGTTCAAAGGGTTTTGATTTATTTTCAAATCAGGTTCTGAAAGTAACCATCCCGTCCGTCGAATCAGTTAGGGATAGCCAGGGAGAGCAGGAAACTTGTATTTTCCAAACTCAAGCCTAGACACTATCCTCTCTGTCACCCTAGAACTTTCTGGTTTATTATTAAAAGAGATGTCGTTAACAAACCTTTAATTTGTCTAAATTAACATTTCTTCATTTAGGACAAACTCGATAAGTAAATTAATCCTAATTTACTTATTTCCCAATTACTATTTTAATGTAAATTGTCAACATTTATTCTTACGGCCTATTTTCCCCTTTATATCATGTTTATGCTTTTTGGCATGTAAACCATACCAAGTGTCACTAACCGTGATTTTGCTAATCCTGACAATTACTCCCAATTATGGCCAATTTCAAGTTTATGCCAATATACTTATCGAGCCAAATTAGCTAATCCAATTCTGATTTAACATTCTAATTCATGTCAAACTGGACTTATTGCTCTAGTTCACAATTCATGTAAATGCTAGATTTACATGTCAATACTAGATTCAAGTTACACAATCCTATAATTCCTGTCAAATTTATCCCATTTGCATTTCTATGAACATGCCATAATACATGTTCCCAATTTATGCCAATTTCCAAGTTTGTAACTACGTTTTAGTAAATTTCATATTTTGCCCCAAATCGCATTCCCACCGTTCGTATAATCGTGATTCAATCTAGATTATAGATAAATCTAAATTCGCAGAAAATAGGGAATGAACCCAAGATGCTATGCAAAAGATAGACATAATAACTGGCATAAAAAGGGTTGAATAACGACGTCGGTTCAAGAACATGGGCAGACCTAACTAAATAGGTGAATTCCCAAGGTCTAAAACCAAGAATAGACAAAATAGAGACAGAGGTTCAAGAACATGGGTAGACCTAACTTAATAGGTAAATTCCCAAGGTCTAAAACCAAAGATAACCAAGAATAAACTGAATAGAAAGTCAGGCCTAGATCCAAAATAATGTCAGTTTGTTAAACAACATGGTTTTGTAACTACAATGTCATGGGCATAAATAATAATCTTATATCCATAGTCATGGGCAATAATCCTCACAGTTAAATGAATCACAGTCTTAGGCGATGTTCATAGTCATAGGCAACATTCATAGTCATAGGAAATATTCGTAGTCATATGCAGTAGTCCTCACAGTTCAATGAATCACAGTCTTAGGTGATGTTCATAGTCATAGACAGCGTTCGTAGCATAGGAAATCTTCGTAGTCATAGGCAATGTCTTATGTCCCAAAATGAAAGGCTTATGTTCATAGTTCCAAGGCATATGGTTCCATAGTTTCATAGTCACGGTCTTATTTGTCTTTGAATCATGACAGTTCTTAATTGGGTCCAAAGAGATAGGCACAGATTCGAATAGAAAGAAAGAGAATTTGGCATATTCTTTTATTCCTTTAATTTTCATGTCATGAACAAAGAAAAACGTTCAAATCTAGAAATAACTAACTTACAGAGATTTGGATTAGAAAAGAAAGATGGCATTGCTATGATTCGTAGAAAATAATTTGTTGAAGTCGTTTGAACCTCCTTTTGAATCCTAGCTTGAATCTCTTCTTCTTGAAACTCTTTTGAGCAGCATCTCCTCGTCTTGTTTTATTTTATATATATTTTAGAGGAGGAGAAGAAGCCATGCCTAACTAGAATCTTTGTAGCATAAGGGTAAAAAAAGAATTGTGAATAGAGGAGAAGAACAGGGCTGTTTATATAGTGTTAGGCGGATGAACCTGGTCAGAAAACGTGACCAAATACAGCAGAACGAACCAGCTACAGAAAGCAGGAAAAAGCGGCCAGGTCGACACCCGTGTCGACTGGGCAGTCGACACGGGGGGTGGGGGGTAGTGTCGACTGCACAGTCGAAACCCCTGTCGACTTGACCTAGGCGGGAATTTTCCCGCCCTACCCCCTGCGCGTTTGAATTTCGAATTTAACTCTATTTTAAACTATTTTGAACTTGGAATTTTCTGAAAACTTTGACGGGCCATATCTTGGTCATTCGGACTCCGATTTTCGAAAACTCGGACTCTATTTCGCGTATTTTTCCGAGATGAACGCAACGGCGCAGCCCGTTTCCCTGGATTTTGATTTTAACTTTTAATTCTTCCTTGATTTGCGAATCTTAGTGTTACAGAATTACGGGGTGTTACATCAAGAGACTCCCTCCTTCTTATACTTTGAATAAGTTCCGAAAAGGAAAATATCACTGTTCCATATAGCAGCAAGGCTGGTGACTCAAAACTTGAATGGTTTTATATCAAATAACAACTGGGGTGCGCCACGAGATGGACCAAATCAACTAAAGCACCGACTTTCTAGATTCCAACTTTGAATGTTTATGCCAACACATTAACTTGCTTTCATTTTCATTCGCAGTTGATAAACCAAAGGAAATATCGGGTCAAATATACTTTGATCGTTTGCACCAGCTGCTCAATGGCGACCAAAAGTTCTTAACCATCGACGTTGTCCTTAAGGATGAGTTTATCCATCGTCACGAGTTACTATCTATTACCCGTAGTTTAGGTCATAGGACAGGTTCATATGTGTACATACCCCCGGTCGACATTATCCTTGAGATGGGTGAGGGCTCAAAAGGTCCAACCATACCCCTTAAGACTCCTCCCTCTCTGTCCTCAACTCAGAAAGATGAATTAGCCAACATAGCTGAGAAGTACAGGGAAGGGTATATCGTTCCTGATGACGCCATTTCTCCTGAAAAGTCAACATCCCCTAAAAAGCTGCCACTAGACGTTTCTCAAGGAGATGCTCCTACTACGAACGATTCTACATTTAAGGGTTTAGGAGATCGTCCCCCGCCTGAAACTATTTACAATTCAGAGGACTTCTGAATGAATCTTTTAACCTTCACTTCTTCAGAGGAGACTACTCCCATGAAGACCAAAGAGCCTACTCATGCTAGTCTGGCTTTAGGGTCGGGTTTGTTGGGAGGAATGTCACTTAGGATGCACATAACACATTAACACCGCACGTCACAGCACTTATGTCTTATGTGAACATCGATTCTGAACTCCACTTATATTGTTGTGCAGGTACAATGTCACGCCCTTTCTATGATGTCAGGAAGATTCATCGTAACATGTCCAAACCTCCTTCTGACATCGAGCATGATCGCCGTGAGAACCGGGTCAAAGATGACAGAAGACATCATGATTCTGATCGGCCTCACACTTCACGCTCTCGTTCTCCTGTTCGGTCGGATCCGGATAGATATATGAGCTATCAAAGTCGTCAAGGGGGGACACATCACAATCCAAAGACCAAATTTCTTCCAAGATAAATATAATCGAGAAAAAAGTCCACCGAAACACACTGATTCGCGAGACAAGAACAAAACTTCTAAGAAGTGCTCTGAAAAAGGCGATGCAGCCATCGTCCCTGCTAAGCGGAAACATATTGAACTATCATATTGCAAACCCACACCACTGGATGTTGATTCCAAAAAAAATTGGCTTATCTGGAGAAGCAGTTCTTAGATCACTACTTTGAGAATTTAACTTTCTTACGCGCACTCGAGCCTATTTCTTCAAAGTGTGCAGATGATGCTAGGGCAAAGATCGACGCAGTAGAGAAACAATATTCGGAGATGTACAAGTATTCACGCAATCTCTCCAGAATCATTCGGAACTTAATTACAAACGTCGATGCAATGACGAAAGTTGCAGAATCCGATGAGAATGCTTTGAAAAATCTGGAGAAAGACTTGGAAGATACACAAAGTCAACTTGCCATTGCTCAACGAGATGCCAACAACTTCAAAAAGAAATATGTAGAATTACAAAAGCGTTATCATGACCTACTGGAATCTCATAGTCAAGAGCATTTAGAGTTGAAGAAACAAGCTGAAGATGCTAAGTCAGAAAGTGTCAAGGTGCAACTAGCTTATAGTACTCTAGAGCAAGAAAAGGCCGAGTTAGCGAGGAAGAATGACGAGTTGGAGAAACAAAATACTGACTTGGAGTCCAAGTTAATGGAATCCGAGACTAGAGCTGCCTTACTTGAGGGGAATGTGGATAACGCTATTAAGTCTGCTGAAGAAACTCATAAACAGCTATCAGAGACTCAAAAAGGATTGCATGGCTTCGGCGAACTGGTTATTGAATTCTTTGCAAACATAATCCATTGCCGAAATATCTCTTAGATTGAAGACAATCTGAATGTCTTAATTCATGTGTGGAATCAAATCATCGAATGGGAAAAAGATGAACTTAAGGTAGACTTCGTTGGTGAAGACAAACTCATGGAGAAGTATCTGAAAGATGATGAACTGGCACGCCTTGCCGAGGGGCGTCGCCTTATTGCAGCTTCCATGGAGGAGGAGAAAAGCCAGGTCAAAGGAAAAGATATCCTTGAAGTTGCTTCATCTTCTGTTACTGTCGAAGATACTGGAGTAGAGGAATATGATCCCGAAAATCCGGGAATTCCTAGAGCGTCTATTTTATCTCCTATACCCGAATCAGCATCAAAGACAGTAACTGCCCCAATTGAGAAATCATCAGAAGCTATTTCCACCTTTTCACCCCAATTTTCCAAGGAAGTCTCCACCTTTCGTCACATCATTGGGCAATCGATCGAGGATTCTTTGTTTTCTCATGAGTTGATAACTGTTGCTTCTCATTTTTTAGGTGTTGAGCCAACCGAGAAGACTGACGAGCATCGGGGAAGCACCATTGGGGAAAAATTTGTTGAAGAGACTCAGGGAGAACAGGATACGGCTACCATCGTTGAGTCCGGAGGGGGTGCTGAAGGTAAAAAGGAGGAGGCAATCAATAAGACTCCCATACCTCCTAACACCGACACTTCTCATGTTGATGAAGTGATAAACGCTTTGAAAGATGACAGTGGCAACGATGGGTGTAACACCCCGCCTCCGCTAGGGTCACTCACAAAGGAATGCAATAGCTTTAGAGGGGCATTATTGGTAAACATGCACAGAAATATCACAAGACAGAACATATAAAATAGCGGAAGTAAAATCGAACTTTCATAAACATTTATAATTAAGGTCTAAAGCCTTTTACATCAGAGTACATCAAAACCTGTCTTGCAATAGTAAAGAAGCATAAAGACTTTTTCATAAATTATTCCCCAAATAAAGACAGTAAAGTAGCCATAGCCAAGAAAAGTCCAAGCCATCCATGATGACCTTCAAGCAGAAGAAGTCCAAACTAAACAGCAGTATTTCCTCCCTGTAACCTGGGGGGAACGGAAGAAAAGAGGCGAAACAAAACAGGTCAGTCAAAAAGACTGAGTAAGCCCTATCTACTATTAGTATAAAAACTAGTAAAGTTAACTGACATGAGAAGCTGAGATGAACATAAGCATGATAACAAGATAGATAAGCTAAATCAAAATAACAGGATGAACTACTGAACTCAGGTGAACTAAGGTGTCATGATAAATTACGATGTCAAGATAAAACAAGGTATCACATCGTCAGGTTTCTACCAAGTATAATATCCCAAGATTTCTATCACGTATAACGTCCCATGGTATCTATCCTGTACATCTGCTCTGCACCTACCGTACTAGTATCCCAACTGTATCACGTGTTATCCGTGAATGACGCTTACTCAAAAGTCGTGTAGTGGTCCATGTCAACCTAATATATCGCATATATAGGTTACTCAACTCGTATGTTTTATTCCATGTAAATGTTCAGTCCCTTGCCGTAGGCCATACGGGCTTTCCCATGAGATTCTATATTACTTTACATAGTTCCATGATCCTTAAGATCGGTTTGGACTGTTACCCTAAACCTAGCTAGGGTCTTCCAACATGAATTAGCGTCTGTACAACTAGGACTTATGCTACCTAGGGCTACTAGGGATTACGCTTACCTATTGCACGTTTTCGTATCTCGGTTTGGGTTCAACCACCTAGGGCCACTAGGGATTACGCTAACCGCGCCCTTTTTCCCACGCATTCATCGTGAATCGTTTTTCCATGACTGTATGCACATGTATCACATCGTGCCATCCGAGTCCTGTCATAGGGCAGACCAGGAAATACAGGACTCGGTCGGGAGCTTACGATTTATCTGCCGATGTAGATGCTAAGGTCTGTTTTTTCTATACGTGGCTATGGTCCCACGCGACCCCTCCCTCAACTAGCGAAAGAAAAGACAAGATAAATCCTGTACGAGAACACACTACTGGCCAACCCCCAATCCGAGCCTTACCGCACCCATAATTAGATAGCAATTATGGTCTATTGGGTGTTCTCTGCCTTTCCGTACGTACACGCTTGACCAAAGATGGAAGGTATCCTGACGAAAAATGCTATCTAGGGTACGACCGTGTTTCGTCGACTATACCCTATCCATCCCCGTCTTTAGGTCGCGCGTATAGCAACCAAGGCATACTCTTGGTTCTTCTAACGCAGACCTTAACCTCTCATGAGCCTAGTATAATCACCTGGCAGCCCACAGAGGGATCCCAAGAATATCCTCACGTTCCCCGAAGCCGCTGCTTCATTACCCAGTTCGCTGGAGCCTTTATCTAAATCAGATACTTGCTCCTACTCGTATACTTAAACGATGACCTACCGTATCAGGTTACTCATCTATCTATGAACTGGTCTAAATTTCCTTGACTAAGAATCATTACTTAGTTATCCTTCAACCAAGGTTTACGACTTAGCCTTATTCCCGTTATCCTTGTTAATTACAGTTACCCACCTAATTCTCCGAATTAGGGTTTACATAATAGATTAAGTGTCATCTAAGTTCATGACTTAATCCCGTCTACAAATCATGTCAAAATTGGCTAAGTATCCAAGTTCAAGGCTTAACCCGTCTACAAATCATGTCAAAATTGGCTAAGTATCCAAGTCGAAGACTTAACCCTACAAACCATGCTCAAGTTGGTTAAGTATATATTAACTTGACCCTATGAAATTACTTAGTCAAACCGGTCAAGTGTATTCAAGCGATTCATGACTTAGCCTTATCATGTTTTCACGTTATATTGGTTAAGTATGGGTTAACTTAACCTCAATAAATTCACGAGTTAGATTGGTTAAGCATAGATCACTTAACCACATCAAATTAACGAGTTAGATTGGTTAAGTTTAGGTCACTTAACCTCTTCAAATTAACGGGTGAGATTGGTTAAGTATAGGTCACTTAACCACTTCAAATCATCGTGTTAGATTAGTTAAGTATTCAACTTAACCCCATTAAACTACCAAGTGGGATTAATTAAGTCTATGCTAACTTAACCCCATCCGATTATCATGTTTAGACTAGTTGAGTCTAATCTTAACCCATCCATTAACTGTATCTTTTGGTTAAGTGTCATTAAGAAAACTTACTTAACCTTACCAAATTATCGTGTTGGATTGATTAAGTGTTGGTTAACTTAATCCCCGTCCACTACTCGTATAAAAATGGTTAGGTGTCATTAGGCAAATCAAGTTACTTAACCTACCCAACCTTGTCATGTTTTGTTAAGTATCATTAGCCTAATCCAATTACTTAACCCATTTGTCCATGTCATATTTGGTTAAGAGTCATTAATCAAATTAACTTAACCCTATCATGTGGCATTAATTTCTTAATGCACCCCAACCTCTCACATTAGACTTTGTTGTGGTTACTAGTTAAGCCGGTCGGTTCCGGGTAGCTTTACACCATAACTTGGTCTAACCTCGGGCTCAAGCACAACATGACCAACTTCCCACATTGGGTCCTATTGTTTGCAACTACTAGTTAGGCCGGTTGGTTCCGGGTAGCTTTATGTTGCAAACTCAACCCAACCTCGAGTTGGCCACTTTCATGTTTAGTCTAGTGTCATGTTCATATTCAAGTTTTCAAGCAATTGGGTAGACCTAACATAATAGGTAAATTCCCAATGGGTAGACCTAACTTAATAGGTAAATTCCCAAGCTTATGTTTTTATGCATACTTACATGTCACTTCCATGTTATATTTCAAGTCATGTTTTCAAGTATAAACACATGTCATATTTAACGTTACACGTTGCCATGTTTATACCCATTTACCCAAATCATGTTCATATCATTATGTTTTCCCATAATGTGACCCCAACGCTTTTTAAACTCGCATATACGTTCGCAACAACGTAATGGATTAAAACAAGAGACTTGGCAAAGGCATGACAAAAATGGATATTAAGCCACAAGTTAATCATGGTGGCAAATGAGGCACAAATGTGTTCATTAGCTTGCATGTTACAATCTGTAACACCCCACCTCCGCTAGGGTCACTTTTTTGGGGGCACTAGCTTCTGGGGGGGCGTTAGAACTGGGTAAGCGTGCATAATGATATATCAAGGCAGAACAAGAACATAAATATATATATAAAAAACAGAGTAAGTGAGAATAAAACAGCGGAATATCTCAACCAATCTCAAAACAAGTCTAGTACATCATAAAGTCATTTGCCAAAATAAACATGTCTAGTACAACATAAACAGAAATACTGAAACACATAGTGCTATCCCCAAAATAAAGATGATAAACCGTAGCGAGCTCAATGTCCAGACATACATGAGCTATCCAGCGAACAAGCAAGCGATCCAAGCTAAGCACCACTGTTCCCTCCCTGAGAACCTGGGGGGGGGGGGAAACGGAAGAAAAGAAGCGAAAGAAAACAGGTCAGTCAAAAAGACTGGTAACCCCTACTACGATCAGTCTATAAACTAATAAAGTTAACATCATGATGGAAACTGAGATGAACATACTGGCAATAGATAAAGGTGTCATCACATAAAGAAGATTACAGTGTACTAGCAAACTAACATAACAGGTATTGATCCCTCAGCCCAAACTTTGGCCCAATTGCATGAGGTGACCTTAATACAAGGTCCAGCCCAACTGTCTAGTCGATCGGCTCCCTATAAACCTAACACGTCAAGTGTTGGTGTCCATACGGCCCACATATGGTTGTAGTCAGACTGTGCTGGGTCCACCTTCGGGTGTATCAAGCCCTCGGGTGTCAACCCCAGACACCTAAGCAATAATGCACAGTCTAAACCTACTGGTACCCGTGCCTCGAGTTTGTCCAACACCGGATTACGTGCACGTCCGTAGCCCGCCTGGACCCGCACCGCTGTACCACTCGACCGTCGCTTTGGTCGCTTACATCAGTCCAGTAATCGTGCCCCGCCCTAGCCTAGCCTCTAGGGTTGTGAATGATACCAAACTGGGATTACTGCTGGAACAGACCACATTGCTAGGGTTTCCTAAGAGGGCTAAGTGCGATTTAACCCTTCACTAATCATGGATTAAATTGGTTAAGTGTAACCGACAGTTCACAACTTAACCCCATTTCAATCCCTCAAACCCCCAAATGGATTAAATTGGTTAAGTGTAACCGACAGTTCACAACTTAACCCCATTTCAATCCCTCGAATCCCCAAATTGGTTAAGTATTAGTGGACCCTGACTTAACCCTAATCATGAGGCATTAATTAATTTAATGCACCTTAACCTCTCACATTAGACTTTGTTGTGGTTACCTAGTTAAGCCGGTGGGTTCCGGGTAGATTTACACCACAACTTGGTCTAACCTCGGGTCTTGGCACCACATGACCAACTTCTCACATTGGGTCCTATTGTTTGTAGCCACTAGTTAAGCCGGTAGGTTCCGGGTAGAATTACGCTACAAACTCAACCCAACCTCGAGTTGGCCATACTTATGTTTTCTAAGTGTCATGTCCACTTTATTTCAAAACATAATTACAAGTCAACAAATACTTGGGTAGACCTAACTTAATTGGTAAATTCCCAAGGGGTAGACCTAACTTAATAGGTAAATTCCCAATCTTATATTTTCATGTATTTTAAGTTTACCCAAACCCCCCAACGTCATTCTATCGCTTACATATTCGTAATAACGCATAAAGGATATGAAGAGGGAACTTGGCATAACATACATGATGAACTTGCATATCACAACAAACATGCATAACATGTTAGACTTGCATAACTTAGCATAGTGAACTTGCATATTACCGTAAACATGCATAACATGTTAGACTTGCATAACTTAGCATAGTGAACTTGCATATTACCGTAAACATGCATAACATGTTAGACTTGCATAACTTAGCATAGTGAACTTGCATAAACATGCATAACTCAAATAACTTGCAAATATCCCAACTTGCATCACATATTAACTTTAGAGTTTCTAAAATGAATGTAAGAGGGCTTACAAATATTATGAAGACACAAATCTACTAATAAAGATTGAGAAGCCCTTTATGTAAGCATATAAAAACCCAAAACAAAGCTCCAATTAACAAAAATCCCAAAAACTCTAGCTTAGCAATTAAAGCTTGCAACTTGATGATGTATGCAAGCTAATGATCGTTCATACAACTTAGAAATGCTTGTATGAACATCAAAACCTTCATAGGAATGATTTTTGAAGAGGGTGGAGGCTAGGGTTTTTAGGTGGAGGCCATTTGAGAATTCAATTTGACATAGTTTGGTTGCTAGAATGAATAATGAGTTATTTAGGGTAGGTTAGGGTCTTATTTATAGATTAGGCTAGTGATTTAGACCATAGGATTAACCCTAGGTTGAATTAGGTCCATCAGATTTCGGAATTCTCCAGAACCAAGCCACACAACCAAGCCCAAATCAAAAATGGTGCGCCAGGCAAAACTGCCCGGCCACCCCGTGTCGACAGGGCTGTCGACAGGGCAGTCGACACCCTTAGACCCCTGTCGACATGCCTGTCGACATGGGGGTCTTGGCGGGAGTTTTCCCGCCTGACGCCAGTTAGCCCTAATCCTTGTTTTTAATTTAAAATTTAAATCTATTTTTAACATGGAAATTTCTGAAAACTTCAATGGGCCTTAACTGGGTCATACGGACTCCGATTTTCGAAAACTCGGACTCTATTTCGCGGATTTTCCTGAGACGAACGCAATGGCATAGCCCGTTTCCCTTGATTCAGATTTTTGAATTAAATTCTGCCTCGATTTATGTTATAACAGGTTATTGAAAATACGGGTTGTTACATTCTCCCCTCCTTAAAGGATTTCGTCCCCGAAATCTTCAAGTTAGGAAGAACGTATCCTACCATCCAATCATCCATCTACTCAAAGCATCATCCACGAGCAATCATTGTCCTTAAAAGATCCTAAATGCTGTATGAACATATGCAAAAGTGTGTGTATATGTACTTATCTAATGCAAAGATCAATGCAAAATATGTTAGTGAAATGTATCCATATGTATGCAAATCCCTAACATAATGTATAATATCTACATGCGTGCTCAATCATACATCCATATGCAACATCCATGTGATGGCATACAAATTTCATCCAAGAATAAGCATAAACACTCATGCACATGCAATATGAGGAGTGTGTGAGCCGATCTAGTGCCTAATGTGTATCATGCATCCACGAGTAACCACTTGCAAACACTTGCAATCACTTGCAATCATCAAACATAACATGTCTCAAACACATGTTTCATCCAAAGGGTTTCTACCTAAGGTTCTCATGACAAGATTAGCACGATAACTAGATAAACATGGATAGCAAAGAGAAAGATATGCTAACAAAGGAAAGAGATTGAGAGTGTACCCTCAAAAAGGAATGGATAAAGCCCACGCATCTTCTCCTCGGTTTCCCAAGTTGCGTCTTCTTCGGCTTCACCCCATTGAACCTTCACCAACTTGACCTCTCGATTCCTTAGCTTCTTGGTCTCCGTCCCCAAGATACGAATCGGAGCTCTCCTCAAAGTTGCCTCTTTCTCTACTTCCACGTCTTCAAGAATGCTAGGTTCAACCACCTCAGCGGACTCATGTAGGCACTTTGGGAGATGCGAGACATGAAAGACATTATGCACTCCGGACAGCTTCTCGGGCAATTGCACTTTATAAGCCATCTTCCCAATTCTCTCTATGATAGGGAAGGGTCCAACAAATCTCGGTGCTAACTTCCCAACAGCTCCAAATCGGACCACATTCCGCAAAGGAGAAACCTTTACGAAAACCATATCCCCAACATCAAACTCCAAATCGGATCTTCGCTTATCAGCATAGGATTTCTGTCGGTCTTGGGCCGCTTTCATTCGTCTCCGAATCAACTCGATCTTCTCGGGCGTATCTCTGATTATGTCAGGCCCAAGTATGAGCTTCTCTGTAGTCTCCCACCAACATGTAGGCGACTTGCACGGCCTCCCATATAAAGCTTCAAATGGTGCCATCCCTATGCTTGCCTGATAACTGTTATTATATGCAAACTCAACAAGAGGAAGATGGTCTTCCCAAGTACCACCAAAATCCAGAATGCAAAGCCTCAACAAGTCCTCAAGTACCCTATTCACCCTTTCTGTCTGACCGTCCGTTTGTGGGTGATAAGCCGTACTCAGGTTCAACCTCGTGCCCATAGCTTCCTGCAAACTGTTCCAGAACTGACTAGTAAAGATGGGGTCTCGGTCACTGACTATGCTGGAAGGGACTCCATGTAGTCGTACTATCTCACGAAGATATACTGATGCTAGTCCAGATGCGGTCCTTTTGCTCTTCACCGGAATGAAATGAGCACTCTTCGTAAGCCTATCTACAATGACCCATATGCTTGTATTCCCTTTTCTTGACCTTGGCAATCCGTCAACAAAGTCCATAGAAATACTCTCCCACTTCCATAGCGGGACCTCTAGAGGATGCAATAGCCCACCGGGCTTCCTTGACTCGGCCTTAACTTGCTGGCAAATGATACATCTAGAGACAAACTCTGCCACATCCTTCTTCATCCCAGGCCAAAAGAAAATACGCTTCATATCTTTATACATCTTATCACCGCCTGGATGTATAGTCAACTTAGAACGATGCGCTTCCTCCAGAACTTTTCTTACTAAATCTTCTACCATGGGAACACATAACCTTCCATCTCTCCTCAGCCAACCCTTGTCATCAACAGAATATCGAGCGAGGTGGCTAGATGTCTCCCCTCGAATCAGCTTATCCATAATCTCAATTATCTGAGGGTCTTCCTTCTGCGAAGCCCCAACTTGATCCAGAAGGGTAGGCCTGAGCTCAAGAGATGCTAAAGAACTGGTCATCGACTCAACCGCCAAAGAGAAATCAAAGGTTGCCAAGAACTCTAAATTCTTCATCTCAACAAATAGAGGACTTAGTGTCAACCTTTTTCTACTCAACGCATCCGCTACAACATTCCCCTTGCCAGGGGTATAGGCTATATCAAAATCATAGGACGCCAAGAATTCCATCCATCTTTGCTGCCTCAAGTTCAGATCCTTCTGCGAAAAGAGATACTTCAAAGACTTATGATCAGTATACAGCTCAAATCTCTCTCCCATACGATAATGACGCCAAGCCTTGAGTGCATATACTATCGCTGCCAGCTCTAGATCATGAGTGGGATAATTCTTCTCATGCACCTTAAGTTGCCTACCACCAAAACATATAACTCTGCCCTCTTGCATCAGAACGGCGCCCAATCCCGTGCCACAAGCATCAGTGTACATGGTAAACATCTTACCACCATCGGGTAAAGCTAGAACTGGTGCTGAGGTAAGGGCTCTCTTGAGTCTCTGAAAAGCAAGCTCACAGTCCATATCCCAAGCAAAAACTAAGTGCTTCTTCGTCAACTTAGTAAGAGGAGCGGATATCTTCGCGAAGTCCTTGATGAACTTCCGGTAAAAAAACCCGCAAGACCTAGAAAACTTCTCACCTCGGTTGCATTCCTTGGAGTCTTCCAATCCTGAACTGCAACCACCTTAGCGGGATCCACCGCTAAGCCTTGCTTGGATACGATATGCCCAAGGAATCTAACTTCCCTTCCCCAAAAGTGACACTCGGAGAACTTGGCCTTAAACTGATGCGCTCTAAGCGTATCCATCACCTCTACAAGATGCCTCGCGTGCTCTTCTTCATCCTTGGAGAAGATCAGAATATCATCCACAAAGACCACGACAAACTTGTTCAAGAACTCTCGAAACACCCTACTCATCAAGTCCACGAAATACGCGGGTGCATTCGTCAAACCAAACGGCATAACAAGCCATTCAAAGAATCCATCTGGAGTTCTGAATGCAGTCTTGTCTATACTATCTTCAGCCACTCTGAGCTGATGAAATCCAGTAGCAAGATCAAGCTGAGAGAAAACAGAAGCACCAACAAGCTGGTCAAAGAGATCATCGATCCTCGGTAACGGGTGTCTGTTCTTCTTAGTCAGCTTATTCAATTCTCTATAGTCCACACAGAGTCGAAGAGAACCATCTGCCTTAGTAGCAAACACCACAGGCGCTCCCCATTCGGATATACTTTGTCTGATGAAGTTCTTCTCAAGTAACTCCTTTACTTGCTTGCTGAGCTCCCGTCTCTCACGCGGAGCCATGTGCCGAACGGGCAAAGAAACAGGCTTAGCATTATCCACCAGATAAATGCTAAAATCAATCTCTCGTTTAGGGGGCAACCCCTTAACTTCTTCAAAAACATCTGGATAATCTCGGACCACCCTTACAGACTGAAGGGCTTCCTCTGACGAGTCGAGAGACTCAAGACAGCACAACATGACGGGATCCTTCGGATTGCACGAAATCTCTAAGGTGTTGCCAAGGCGAGTCACAAGCCTCACAACCCTATGCTCACAATCAAGAATGGCTCCATGTCTAGTCAGCCAATCCATGCCCAAAATCAATCCGTATCCCCTGAAACCAAGGACATACGCACTACACAAGAACTCTACACTGAGTATAGAGATCCTCAGATCCTCACATATCATAGATAGATAAGCAGAACCCCCAATGGGATTCGAAACACAAACGGGACCATCCACTAAGCTAGTACTAAGGTGCAAACTATCAACAAGATCAGATGAAATAAAGCTATGTGATGCACCAGAATCAAACAAGGTACGAACTGGAAGATCGGAAACATAAACAAGGTTTTCAACAGAAACACTACCTCGGTCGGGAGCTGGAGCGGTATTGAGAGCATGAACTTGCCCTCCTGATGGTCCAGCCTGTCCTTTCTTCTTCGGGCATTCCTTGCGGAAGTGTCCAGTCTCACCACAGGAAAAACAACCACCACGAAGCTTCCTTTTCTTCTTCCTACAATCCTTAGCAAAGTGTCCAGGCGCACCACAGTAATTGCACTTTCCCTTGCCTTTGTTGTTGTTTCAGTTCTTGTTCTTGCTCTGATTCCCCTGACTGCTTTGACCACCTTGATTGATTTTACCTTGAGAATCAGTCTTCTTTGCTTGAGTATCACTCGACTTGACCTCTTTCTTTCCATCTCCCTGAAGTAGAGCCATATCGACCAAACTCTCAAAAGTAGCCCCATGCGGAATATGTGACATCGCCAAACCCTGCAGCGGCTCATTCAACCCTCTAGCAAATCGAAGAGCCTTCTTCTCAGGAGTGTTCACCATATCCAAACCAAAACGGGCCAGTTGATTAAACTTGTTCACATACTCCTTGACAGACATATCACCTTGCTTTAATGCAATGAACTTCTCCATCTGTAAATTCGCCTCAGCAGAAGATAGAAACTTGGCCGCAAATATAGCCCTCAAATCGGCCCAAGTCTCAACAGGCCTCGTCCCATTGGTGACCTCCCACCAATAGGCTGCTTCGTCCTTCAAAAGCCACACTGTCAATAAGATCTTCCTTTCTTCATCAATCCGAAAGATAGCAAACAAGTCCTCAGTGTCTTTCAGCCAATTCCTTGCTTCAACAAAAGATTCCGTGCCTAGGAAATTCTTGCCTCCCATCGCCTTGAAGTCTTTACAAACCTTCGTGAACTCAACCTGAGGATGCTGAGGGGGAGGAGGAGGAAGAGGAGCCTCAGCAACTGGAGGAGGAGGAACATTAACTACTGGAGGAGGGGGAACAGGAACCACCGAAGGAGGGACATTAGGGGGAGGATTCTCAACTACAGGAGGAGGAGTGGGAGTAGGGTTTGCGGGGTCGGCTGCCGCCCTAGCTTCTAGAAGTCTCCTATACCAGAGTGGTACGTTTACTCCATCCGGGATGGCAAGATCCTCAGCCATACTGAAACGAAGGATAAGATAAGATTAGGTCAAGGGAACGAAGGATAACGCTAATGGATTTTTGGGGAATAGCCTTTTAAAATACTAGACTTTTCTTTGGAAAATACTTTATACTTGTTTTAAATATAGTTTTTCAAAAGTCTTTTAAAAACTTTTTGTTCTTTCTTGTAAACCATATGCTCTGATACCAAATTTGTAACACCCCACCTCCGCTAGGGTCACTCTTTCGGGGGCACTAGCTTCTGGGGGGCGTTAGAAATGGGTAAGCATGCATAATGATATATCAAGGCAGAACAAGAACATAAATATATATATATATAAAACAGAGTAAGTGAGAATAAAACAGCGGAATATCTCAACCAATCTCAAAACAAGTCTAATACATCATAAAGTCATTTGCCAAAATAAACATGTCTAGTACAACATAAACAGAAATACTGAAATACATAGTGTTATCCCCAAAATAAAGATGATAAACCATAGCGAGCTCAATGTCCAGACATACATGAGCTATCCAGCGAACAAGCAAGCGATCCAAGCTAAGCACCACTGTTCCCTCCCTGAGAACCTGGGGGGGGGGGAACGGAAGAAAAGAAGCGAAAGAAAACAGGTCAGTCAAAAAGACTGGTAAGCCCTACTACGATCAGTCTATAAACTAATAAAGTTACCATCATGATGGAAACTGAGATGAACATACTGGCAATAGATAAAGGTGTCATCATATAAAGAAGATTAAGCTTTGCACCACAGTGTACTAGCAAACTAACATAACAGTTATTGATCCCTCAGCCCAAACTTTGGCCCAATTGCATGAGGTGACCTTAATACAAGGTCCAGCGCAACGGTCTAGTCGATCGGCTCCCTATAAACCTAACACGTCAAGTGTTGGTGTCCATACGGCCCACATATGGTTGTAGTCAGACTGTGTTGGGTCCACCTTCTGGTGTATCAAGCCCTCGGGTGTCAACCCCAGACACCTAACCAATAATGCACAGTCTAAACCTACTGGTACCCGTGCCTCGAGTTTCTCCAACACCGGATTACGTGCACGTCCGTAGCCCGCCTGGACCCGCACCGTTGTACCACTTGGCCGTCGCTTTGGTCGCTTACATCAGTCTAGTAATCGTGCCCCGCCCTAGCCTAGCCTCTAGGGTTGTGAATGATACCAAACTGGGATTACTGCTGGAACAGACCACGTTGCTAGGGTTTCCTAAGAGGGTTAAGTGCGATTTAACCCTTCACTAATCATGGATTAAATTGGTTAAGTGTAACCGACAGTTCACAACTTAACCCCATTTCAATCCCTCAAACCCCCAAATGGATTAAATTGGTTAAGTGTAACCGACAGTTCACAACTTAACCCCATTTCAATCCCTCGAATCCCCAAATTGGTTAAGTATTAGTGGACCTTGACTTAACCCTAATCATGAGGCATTAATTAATTTAATGCACCTTAACCTCTCACATTAGACTTTGTTGTGGTTACCTAGTTAAGCCGGTGGGTTCCGGGTAGATTTACACCACAACTTGGTCTAACCTCGGGTCTTGGCACTACATGACCAACTTCTCACATTGGGTCCTATTGTTTGTAGCCACTAGTTAAGCTGGTAGGTTCCGGGTAGAATTACGCTACAAACTCAACCCAACCTTGAGTTGGCCATACTTATGTTTTCTAAGTGTCATGTCCACTTTATTTCAAAACATAATTACAAGTCAACAAATACTTGGGTAGACCTAACTTAATAGGTAAATTCCCAAGGGGTAGACCTAACTTAATAGGTAAATTCCCAATCTTATATTTTCATGTATTTTAAGTTTACCCAAACCCCCCAACGTCATTCTATCGCTTACATATTCGTAATAACGCATAAAGGATAGGAAGAGGGAACTTGGCATAACATACATGATGAACTTGCATATCACAACAAACATGCATAACATGTTAGACTTGCATAACTTAGCATAGTGAACTTGCATATTACCGTAAACATGCATAACATGTTAGACTTGCATAACTTAGCATAGTGAACTTGCATATTACCATAAACATGCATAACATGTTAGACTTGCATAACTTAGCATAGTGAACTTGCATAAACATGCATAACTCAAATAACTTGCAAATATCCCAACTTGCATATATCCCAACTTGCATCACATATTAACTTTAGAGTTTCTAAAATGAAGGTAAGAGGGCTTACAAATATTATGAAGACACAAATCTACTAATAAAGATTGAGAAGCCCTTTATGTAAGCATATAAAAACCCAAAACAAAGCTCCAATTAACAAAAATCCCAAAAACTCTAGCTTAGCAATTAAAGCTTGCAACTTGATGATGTATTCAAGCTAATGAGCATTCATACAACTTAGAAATGCTTGTATGAACATCAAAACCTTCATAGGAATGATTTTTGAAGAGGGTGGAGGCTAGGGTTTTTAGGTGGAGGCCATTTGAGAATTCAATTTGACATAGTTTGGTTGCTAGAATGAATAATGAGTGATTTAGGGTAGGTTAGGGTCTTATTTATAGATTAGGCTAGTGATTTAGACCATAGGATTAACCCTAGGTTGAATTAGGTCCATCAGATTTCGGAATTCTCCAGAACCAAGCCACACAACCAAGCCCAAATCAAAAATGGTGCGCCAGGCAAAACTGCCCGGCCACCCCGTGTCGACAGGGCTGTCGACAGGGCGGTCGACACCCTTAGACCCCTGTCGACATGGGGGTCTTGGCGGGAGTTTTCCCGCCTAACGCCAGTTAGCCCTAATCCTTGTTTTTAATTTAAAATTTAAATCTGTTTTTAACATGGAAATTTCTGAAAACTTCAATGGGCCTTAACTGGGTCATACGGACTCCGATTTTCGAAAACTCGGACTCTATTTCGCGTATTTTCCCGAGACGAACGCAATGGCATAGCCCGTTTCCCTTGATTCAGATTTTTGAATTAAATTCTGCTTCGATTTATGTTATAACAGGTTATTGAAAATACGGGTTGTTACACAATCTTAAGCCTCAAAAACATGCATAAACCCAAACTTGGCACATAAGCGAATCATGGTGACAAAAGACATGGAATGATGACTAGAAACTCGCATATATCATCATATAAGGGTTATGACTTCATATGCAAATTGACAAAAAAAAGGTATGAAGGTTCTCATGTTGCATAATGCAACATTTCAACATAAAGGTTGTAGCTTTTAGCTCATAAGATCAAGATAATGACTTCATAAACTTGCATGACATGATAGCATGTATCATTCTCAATGATCAAACCCAAACTTGCAACATGAACATTTAACTTCATAGTTAATATCTAAGATAAGGAAAAAGGGCTTACATTGCTTTGAAGGCCTAAATCGATTAAACTAAAGCTTGTGAGGAAGCCTATGCATGCCATCACCCAAAAACCCAAAGATGGATGCCCCAAATCAACAAAAATACCATCTTTATGAACAAAGATCAAAGCTTTTGCCTTGAAATCAAATTGAGAGGCTCTCATACTAACATAGGGACTCTCTAATACTCTCATGATCATGAAACCTTTCATAGAAATGAAGTGGAGGCTAGGATAGTTGAGTGGAGGCCAT
The DNA here is from genome assembly GCA_030737875.1 of Allium sativum. Classification (NCBI taxonomy): domain Eukaryota; kingdom Viridiplantae; phylum Streptophyta; class Magnoliopsida; order Asparagales; family Amaryllidaceae; genus Allium; species Allium sativum. The sequence continues at coordinate 190,227,724 of CM060915.1, read as the reverse complement.
GAGAGTAGAAATTTTGCCATAGTTTAGTTGCATGAATGAATAATGAGGATTTAGGATAGGTTAGGGTCTTATTTATAGATTAGGCAAGTGTTTTAGGCCATAGGATTAAACCTAGATTCAATCCAAGCCATCAAAGCATGTCTTGGGGAAGAAGTCAAGTGTAGGAACCATCTAGGGCCTTTAGATTAAAGATGAACCATGAGAACCATCCAAATGCAAAATCTGCATTTGAGCGAATCGGCCCACGGGTTGACAGCCAAACACCCTGGATTAACCCCTAGTCGACCCAGGGGGCTTGGGTCGACCACAAAAATCGGCCGGTTCGGTTATTCCCCTCTCCCAATTCGCTGTTTTGAACATTTTTGCATATTTATTTATTTAATTTTCAATTATATATATATATATATATATATATATATATCAATATATATATTTCTCTGCGCAACCCATTTCACTTAATTAAGTATACTTTAATTTGGGAATTTTTCGTGAAACTTCACGAGGCCATATCTTGGTCATACGGACTCCAATTTTCGAAAACTCGGACTCTATTTCGCGTATTTTTCCGAGACGAACGCAATGGCGTAGCCCGTTTCACTTGATTCAGAATTTAAAATTAAATTCTGCCTTGATTCTCGTCTTTAATCATGTTATCGAAATACGGGTTGTTACATTCTCCCCACCTTTTAGGATTTCGTCCCTGAAATCCCCAAGTTAGGAAGAACATATCCTACCATCCATCATCCATCTACTCAAAACATCATCCACGAGCAACCATTGTCCTTAGATGATTTCTAATGCTGTATGAATATATGCAAGACGTGTGTGTACATGTTCCTTAGCTAATGCTAATGATCAGGCCTGAATAATCTTTCTAGTGCAAAATATGTATAGTGCCATGAATCCAACATGTATGCAAATAGTCCTAGTCATATAGATACTATATGTGTGCACAATCATTCATTCATATGCAACAACCGCATGATAATACATTTGATTTCATCCATAAACAAGTATAAATACTTGTGCATATGCAATATGAAATGTGACCGAGTCGAGCTAGTATCTAATGTGTATTCGCGCATCCACGAGCAACCACTTGCAACCACTTGCAACCACTTGCAACCACTTGCAACCATATAATTCATAACATGTTTCAAATACATGTTTACATCCATAGGGTTCTACCTAGAATTCCCTGAAATAGGGTCGAGAAGATAAACAGGACAAACTCCTTACAGGGTTTGTAACGGAGAATAGGACCGAGAGGATGTCCACAAAAGATAGCCTACAAGTAAGCTCTACAGAAAACAGGGATCAAGGATATACTCCCAAAAAGAGATATCATGCGCGTATCTAGTCTTTGAACATCAAAATCGTATTTCCTTGAGCTTAATTCCATTGTGCCTTGACCGTCCTTTAACTTCGCGATTTCATAGCTTCTTATTTCCTGTTTCCATAACATGAGCTGAAACTCATTTTTTCGTCGCCTCTCGTTCCACTTGCACTTATCCTTTTCCTAAAATACTTGACGCAAACATGACTGCGTACTCATGATCTCATGCAAGCTTTCCAAAATTCACTAATGAATCTCGGACCTCGTACCACAAGGTATTCCACATAGAAGAACTTTCTCTTGAAAGTAAACAGATGCCAACCAGGTTATCAAGCGCACTTACTAAGGTGATTTCTATAACCCATGCATAAGTGAAATAAACCATCCGTCTTATCGGCGAACACCACTCGATTGGGCTTCCAATTTCCCATAAAGGCATCAAGGGATTCTAAGTAACTAATCATGACCGAACCCAAAAGGTTACACGAGACTTCGAGGGTATTACCAAGGCTAGTCAAGAGTCTAACTACCCTCCTATCAAAACCGAGAGTGGCACCCCTTACTGGATAACCACTTCATCCCTAGAATCCATCCATAGCTTAAAAACATAAGCATTATTTCCAAACTCAACACTTGGCATAGACATTCCCAAATCCAATCAAGTCATGTATAAATGGACTGATTCTCCAATAGGACTTTGAGACAAAAATGGGATTCTCTATTACGTTAGTACTTAAGGTGCAGAGACTCAACTATCGAAGCAGACTTAAATGATACGATGATCAAAACAAAGTCCTAACGGGATGATAGAGAAGAAAAGCTAAACCTTTAACAAGATCGTCACCCTCCTTCCGAGGTACCCTAGAAATGAGAGCATACTGCTGTCCTCCCGATGATCTTGTCCTTTTCCCATAATACTTAACTATCCGTCCCGTTTTACCATGCCAAAGGTACTCTCTCGTCATGGGTTTCATTGTTCATCCTTCTCTCTCGTCCTGGGCTGAGCCATACCAACAAGTAGCTCATCCTTAAGCTCATATCCTTTATCCTCTTCCTCGCTATCCTTTCTTATAACGCGGCCACTGGTCTCTCGAGAACCACCTCCATCGTAAGGAAAACACTTTCGTAGATAGAAAAGACTAGTCGCAGTTAAAACCACTGTGACAACAGATGGAGGAAAGAAAGGAAAAGAGATTCAATTAAGGAAACAAGGATAGTGCTAATGGCCTTTGGGGAATAGCCTTTTTCTTTTAAAAGAAAATTTTCTTGAAAAATGCTTCTTTATAAACGATTTTCAAATAGTTTTCAGAAGGTCTTTAAAAACTTTTGCCCAGTCTGGTAACCTTCTGCTCTGATACCACGTGTAACACCCCGCCTCCGCTAGGGTCACTCACAAAGGAATGCACTAGCTTTAGAGGGGCATTATTGGTAAACATGCACAGAAATATCACAAGACAGAACATATAAAATAGCGGAAGTAAAATCGAACTTTCATAAACATTTATAATTAAGGTCTAAAGCCTTTTACATCAGAGTACATCAAAACCTGTCTTGCAATAGTAAAGAAGCATAAAGACTTTTTCATAAATTATTCCCTAAATAAAGACAGTAAAGTAGCCATAGCCAAGAAAAGTCCAAGCCATCCATGATGACCTTCAAGCAGAAGAAGTCCAAACTAAACAGCAGTATTTCCTCCCTGTAACCTGGGGGGGAACGGAAGAAAAGAGGCGAAACAAAACGGGTCAGCCAAAAAGACTGAGTAAGCCCTATCTACTATTAGTATAAAAACTAGTAAAGTTAACTGACATGAGAAGCTGAGATGAACATAAGCATGATAACAAGATAGATAAGCTAAATCAAAATAACAGGATGAACTACTGAACTCAGGTGAACTAAGGTGTCATGATAAATTACGATGTCAAGATAAAACAAGGTATCACATCGTCAGGTTTCTACCAAGTATAATATCCCAAGATATCTATCACGTATAACGTCCCATGGTATCTATCCTGTACATCTGCTCTGCACCTACCGTACTAGTATCCCAACTGTATCACGTGTTATCCGTGAATGACCCTTACTCAAAAGTCGTGTAGTGGTCCATGTCAACCTAATATATCGCATATATAGGTTACTCAACTCGTATGTTTTATTCCATGTAAATGTTCAGTCCCTTGCCGTAGGCCATACGGGCTTTCCCATGAGATTTTATATTACTTTACATAGTTCCATGATCCTTAAGATCGGTTTGGACTGTTACCCTAAACCTAGCTAGGGTCTTCCAACATGAATTAGCATCTGTACAACTAGGACTTATGCTACCTAGGGCTACTAGGGATTACGCTTACCTATTGCACATTTTCGTATCTCGGTTTGGGTTCAACCACCTAGGTCCACTAGGGATTAAGCTAACCGCTAACCGCGCCCTTTTTCCCACGCATTCATCGTGAATCGTTTTTCCATGACTGTATGCACATGTATCACATCGTGCCATCCGAGTCCTGTCACAGGGCAGACCAGGAAATACAGGACTCAGTCGGGAGCTTACGATTTATCTGCCGATGCAGATGCTAAGGTCTGTTTTTTCTATACGTGGCTATGGTCCAACGCGACCCCTCCCTCAACTATCGAAAGACAAGACAGGATAAATCCTGTACGAGAACACACTACTGGCCAACCCCCAATCCGAGCTTTACCGCACCCATAATTAGATAGCAATTATGGTCTATTGGGTGTTCTCTGCCTTTCCGTACGTACACGCTTGACCAAAGATGGAAGGTAGCCTGACGAAAAATGCTATCTAGGGTACGACCGTGTTTCGTCGACTATACCCTATCCATCCCCATCTTTAGGTCGCTCGTATAGCAACCAAGGCATACTCTTGGTTCTTCTAACGCAGACCTTAACCTCTCATGAGCCTAGTATAATTACCTGGCAGCCCACAGAGGGATCCCAAGAATATCCTCACGTTCCCCGAAGCCGCTGCTTCGTTACCCAGTTCGCTGGAGCCTTTATCTAAATCAGATACTTGCTCCTACTCGTATACTTAAACGATGACCTACCGTATCAGGTTACTCATCTATCTATGAACTGGTCTAAATTTCCTTGACTAAGAATCATTACTTAGTTATCCTTCAAACAAGGTTTACGACTTAGCCTTATTCCCGTTATCCTTGTTAATTACGGTTACCCACCTAATTCTCCGAATTAGGGTTTACATAATAGATTAAGTGTCACTTAAGTTCATGACTTAATCCCGTCTACAAATCATGTCAAAATTGGCTAAGTATCCAAGTTCAAGGCTTAACCCATCTACAAATCATGTCAAAATTGGCTAAGTATCCTAGTCCAAGACTTAACCCTACAAACCATGCTCAAGTTGGTTAAGTATATATTAACTTGACCCTATGAAATTACTTAGTCAAACCGGTCAAGTGTATTCAAGCGATTCATGACTTAGCCTTATCATGTTTTCACGTTATATTGGTTAAGTATGGGTTAACTTAACCTCAATAAATTCACAAGTTAGATTGGTTAAGCATAGATCACTTAACCACATCAAATTAACGAGTTAGATTGGTTAAGTTTAGGTCACTTAACCTCTTCAAATTAACGGGTGAGATTGGTTAAGTATAGGTCACTTAACCACTTCAAATCATCGTGTTAGATTAGTTAAGTATTTAACTTAACCCCATTAAACTACCAAGTGGGATTAATTAAGTCTAGGCTAACTTAACCCCATCCGATTATCATGTTTAGACTAGTTGAGTCTAATCTTAACCCATCCATTAACTGTATCTTTTGGTTAAGTGTCATTAAGAAAACTTACTTAACCTTACCAAATTATCGTGTTGGATTGATTAAGTGTTGGTTAACTTAATCCCCGTCCACTAGTCGTATAAAAATGGTTAAGTGTCATTAGGAAAATCAAGTTACTTAACCTACCCAACCTTGTCATGTTTTGTTAAGTATCATTAGCCTAATCCAATTACTTAACCCATTTGTCCATGTCATATTTGGTTAAGAGTCATTAATCAAATTAACTTAACCCTATCATGTGGCATTAATTTCTTAATGCACCCCAACCTCTCACATTAGACTTTGTTGTGGTTACTAGTTAAGCCGGTCAGTTCCGGGTAGCTTTACACCACAACTTGGTCTAACCTCAGGTTCAAGCACAACATGAACAACTTCTCACATTGGGTCCTATTGTTTGCAACTACTAGTTAGGCCGGTCGGTTCCGGGTAGCTTTATGTTGCAAACTCAACCCAACCTCGAGTTGGCCACTTTCATGTTTAGTCTAGTGTCATGTTCATATTCAAGTTTTCAAGCAATTGGGTAGACCTAACTTAATAGGTAAATTCCCAAGCTTATGTTTTTATGCATACTTACATGTCACTTCCATGTTATATTTCAAGTCATGTTTTCAAGTATAAACACATGTCATATTTAACGTTACACGTTGCCATGTTTATACCCATTTACCCAAATCATGTTCATATCATTATGTTTTCCCATAATGTGACCCCAACGCTTTTTAAACTCGCATATACGTTCGCAACAACGTAATGGATTAAAAGAAGAGACTTGGCAAAGGCATGACAAAAATGGATATTAAGCCACAAGTTAATCATGGTGGCAAATGAGGCACAAATGTGTTCATTAGCTTGCATGTTACATTCTTAAGCCTCGAAAACATGCATAAACCCAAACTTGGCACATAAGCGAATCATGGTGACAAAAGACATGGAATGATGACTAGAAACTCGCATATATCATCATATAAGGGTTATGACTTCATATGCAAATTGACAAAAAAAAGGTATGAAGGTTCTCATGTTGCATAATGCAACATTTCAACATAAAGGTTGTAGCTTTTAGCTCATAAGATCAAGATAATGACTTCATAAACTTGCATGACATGATAGCATGTATCATTCTCAATGATCAAACCCAAACTTGCAACATGAACATTTAACTTCATAGTTAATATCTAAGAGTAGGAAAAGGGCTTACATTGCTTTGGAGGCCTAAATCGATTAAACTAAAGCTTGTGAGGAAGCCTATGCATGCCATCACCCAAAAACCCAAAGATGGATGCCCCAAATCAACAAAAATACCATCTTTATGAACAAAGATCAAAGCTTTTGCCTTGAAATCAACTTGAGAGGCTCTCATACTAACATAGGGACTCTCTAACACTCTCATGATCATGAAACCTTTCATAGAAATGAAGTGGAGGCTAGGATAGTTGAGTGGAGGCCATGAGAGTAGAAATTTTGCCATAGTTTAGTTGCATGAATGAATAATGAGGATTTAGGATAGGTTAGGGACTTATTTATAGATTAGGCAAGTGTTTTAGGCGATAGGATTAAACCTAGATTCAATCCAAGCCATCAAAGCATGTCTTGGGGAAGAAGTCAAGTGTAGGAACCATCTAGGGCCTTTAGATCAAAGATGAACCATGAGAACCATCCAAATGCAAAATCTGCATTTGAGCGAATCGGCCCACGGGTTGACAGCTAAACACCCTGGATTAACCCCTAGTCGACCCAGCGGGCTCTGGTCGACCTCAAAATTCGGCCGGTTCGGTTATTCCCCTCTCCCAATTCACTGTTTTGAACATTTTTGCATATTTATTTATTTAATTTTCAATTATATATATATATATATATATATATATCAATATATATATTTCTCTGCGCAACCCATTTCACTTAATTAAGTATACTTTAATTTGGGAATTTTTCGTGAAACTACGCGAGGCCATATCTTGGTCATACGGACTCCAATTTTCGAAAACTCGGACTCTATTTCGCGTATTTTTCCGAGACGAACGCAATGGCATAGCCCGTTTCACTTGATTCAGAATTTAAAATTAAATTCTGCCTTGATTCTCGTCTTTAATCATGTTATCGAAATACGGGTTGTTACAATGGGCATGAAGAAGATCCTGATGTTGCTATAATTGGGGATTCGAAGAATGCTGATGACGTAACTTTGGCTGAAATGAAAGCCAAACAAGACAAGCATATGCGGATGAAAGTCGAGGAGATAGAACCCGAAATCCTTAACCCCTTGCAGTGGTGGATGCTGGTTCGAGGTTAGTTGTTAAGCTTTCAACTTGGTCAATTACAAAGGAGCTTGCTAAAAAAAATCTTCTCTTGATCCCAGCGCTCCGACTCTTGGGAAGAAATCTATTGACTCTAGTACCTCAATTACAGAGAAGAAGAAACCAAAGCGTCTCATGTCCAATGCCGGAAAGGAAGCTAAAAAAGCTCTTAAGGCTGCCAAGAAGCCCAAGTCTACTCCAAAGTCCAAGTGACAATGCACTTTGTTTTTTATTTTGATATTCCACTGGTCCACTTTTGTTGTAGCGAGTGCGGCCCCCGCATCTTTTGCTTAGCTTTCCTGTATAAACTCATGTGTTTGTAAATAAAGTAGTTTGTTCCCTACAATGTCTGATATTTGTAAGTTTAGCATTTAAGTAAAAATGCAAATGAACAGCATGCCATATCACGGTTATATAATAGAGTCATTATTAAGGGGAACATGTGTACATATGTATGCCCCCAATCATTCTTGGATAACTGATAAAAGATATATTCAAGATTAATTAAATTCAAAATTCAGTTGCCGCCGATTCTCTGACGGGGCCATATTCTTTTCGTCATGGATGCTTATTCTTTTTATCATCTTTATACTCTCCTGTCTCATAACCAGGTTAGAGTATTACTGAGGCAGTCTCTTATCGGGGTGCACCTTCATGCCTCAAGGGATGTCGTCTTCCCTACCTTTATACTCTCTCTCGATTCATGAGAGTTAAAGTTAAGAATGTCGTCTTCCTGTTCTTTGCATTTTATCATGCAAGCGGTCATTTTGTTCGTTCCTGCACATAGGTTATCTCCAATTTTCCAAATCTAATTTTATGTTTCCTATTTCATAGCCATGATAGAGTAATGGCTAAAGATATAAATAACGCATGAAAGTAAATGACACACGATATTTTTATAGTGTTTCAGCTAAGTTGTGGCCTACATCCACTTCATAATCCTTTGTTCATATAAACAGACTTTTTAAGGAAAGTCGTGCCTTTTTACATAGCTTATAAAAAAAGGAAGACATTTCATATTTAGCTCAGGTATCATCGCAAGTGCTGAGCATTCCAAGCTTTGGGGATCTCTTCACCGTCCACGGTCATTAGCTTGAATGCTACTGTATCAAGCTTCCATTTGATGGCGTATGGTCCTTCCCATTTTTGACCCAATTGGGTTGAATGTAGGAAGACTCGTTTCAATACTTAGTCTCCTGGTTCAAAGGTTCTGAAGTGAACTTTCCTGTCATAATAACATGCTACTTGATGTCGATGTCTTGAGGCATGCAAATCTGCTTCGTCTCTTTTTTCTTCAACCATATCAAGAGACTCTAGGAGGAGTGTTCTATTCGTCATTGGGTCATAGTATGCTACTCGATGTGAAGGGACTTCTAGTTCTATCGGGATTACTGCTTCTGACCCAAAGGAGAGTGAAAAAGGGGTATGGCCAGTGGCCGTCTTAAAGGTTGTCCTATAGGCCCACAAATCTAGTGGCAACTCATCTACCAACTTGGCTTTGGCCCGCTGCAACCGCTTCTTGAGAATAGATTTAATGACCTTGTTTATTACTTCGACCTGGCCATTTGACTGCGGTTAAGCTACAGCGGTGTATCGTTTATCAATCCTTTATTTCTGGCAGATGTTTCTGAATTCGATGTTGTCGAATTATGTCCCATTACCAGTTATGATGGTCTTCGGTATCCTAAATCGACAGATGATGTTTCTGACCATAATACTAATCACCTTCCTTGCCATGATCGTGGTTAAAGGTTCAGCTTCCACCCTTCTTGTGAAATTGTCCACGACGACGATTGCGTACTTTGCTCCCGGTTTGGCGATAGGTGACACTCCAATAATATCAATTCCCCACATGGAAAATGGCCACGGGCTTACCATTGACTTAAGCTGAGTTGGAGGTGCTCTGGGAATTTTGGCAAATCTTTGACATTTGTCGCAGCATCGCGAATAATCAATCGGGTCTTTATTCACGGTAGGCCAAAAATATCCATACTGTAACACTTTCTTTGCTAGAGTTTGGCCCCGGTGTGATCCCCACACTCACCTTCGTGTACTTCTCGCAGTACACGTTTGATGTCGTCATGTGCGAAACACTATAGTAGGGGCATTGAAAACCCTTGGCGATAAAGGACGTCGTCCTATAAAACGTATCTTGCATCCTTACGTGTTATAGCTCGCCTTTCGCTTTTCTTCAGTGGGAGGGTTCCACTTTTGAGAAAATTCTTGATCGGTGTCATCCGTGATGCACTCTCTGGATCAACTTCTAAGGCTAGTTCCACCTCGAATAGATCGAAACTCGGTGATTCCAAATTTTTTATCAGAACCATTTTAGTTTCTTCGGGGTTATCAGAACTTGCAAGTTTTGCCAACCTATCTGCTTTCTGATTCTCTGTTCTTGGGATATGTGTTATGATGTAATGCTCCAAATCGTCCGATAACTCCTTTACTTTTTTGTAATAAGTAACGAGCCGAGGGCCTTTACTAACAAACTCCTCTCGTACCTGGCATACAACTGTCTTGGAGTCGCAGTATATATCCAGTGTCTTCACTCCTAGTTCTTTAGCAACCTTTAGCCCGACAACCAGGGCTTCATACTTGGAATCGTTATTGGTAGCAGAAAATTCTAATCGCAATGCATAGTAAATAGATCGTCCTTCAGGATTGATTAAAACAACTCTGGCGCTGGACCTTCGATCATTTTTGGCTCCGTCTGTATATAGCTTCCACGGATTAAGTTCTTGTTCTTAAGTAACTACCTTGTCTCCCACCATTTCCTCTTCGGGAATTGTGAATTAGGCTATGAAGTCTGCCATCCGTGGCTGAAAATTCAAATTGAATTGACGCAACTCGATGTTCCATTTAAGTAACCGCCCCAACGCTTCGGGTTTTTGCGACACTACCTTAAAGGTTGATTGGTGTATACAACTATCGGGTGAGCCTGAAAGTAATGACGAAATTTGCGGGAAGTAATCAGGAGGGCTACAAGCAAGTTTTTCTATTTTCGGATAATTACATTTCGCGGCAGCTAGCTTCTTGCTTACGTAGTATACAGGCCTCCGGAATTTATCGTTTTCACGTACCAACGCTGTACTCACAGCATGAGATGATATCGCTAGGTGGACAAACACGTTCCGCGGGTTGATAATATTGGAGGCTTTTCTAATAAGTCTAATAGATTCTGGAAAGCTTCCACACAATCAGGAGTCCACTCAAAAATTCGTTTCCCCCGTTTTATCATATCGAAGAAAGTTACGTACTGTAACACCCCGCCTCCACTAGGGTCACTCGCAAGGGAATGCACTAGCTTTAGAGGGGCATTATTGGTGCACATCCACAGAAATATCACAAGACAGAACATATAAAAATAGCAGAAGTAAAAACAACCTTTCATAACATTAATAATTAAGGTCTAAAGCCTTTTACATCAGAGTACATCAAAACCTGTCTTGCAATAATAAAGAAGCATAAAAACCTTTTCATAAATTATTCCCCAAAGTAAAGCGGTGAGGCAGCCATAGCCAAGAGAAGACCAAGCTATACATCAAGCCATACATGATGACCTTCAACAGAAGAAGTCCGAACTAAACAACATCATTTCCTCCCTGAAACCTGGGGGGGGAAACGGAAGACAAATAGGCGAAAGAAAACGGGTCAGTCAAAAAGACTGAGTAAGTCCTATCTACTTCCAGTATAAAAACAGGTAAAGGTAACATGACATGCATAAACTGAAAGTAAACATAAGGATAACTACAAGATAGATTAACCAGGGTAGCCGGTTGAACTACTGTGGCAAAGTAAACTAAGGCATCATGATAGACTACGGTGTTATGATAAGTCAAGGTATCACATCGTCAGATTTCTATCGAGTACATTATCCCAAGGTATCTACCCCGTCTAACATCCCACGGTATCTCTTATGTATATTTTTCCTGGTTCTAACATGTATATCTGCTCTGCACCCTCCGTACTAGTATCCCAGCCTTGTTATGTGTTAACCACGAATGTCCCTTACTCAAAGTCGTGTAATGGTCCATGTCAACCTAATATATCGCATAAATAGGTTACTCAAATCATATGTTTCTTTCCATGTATATAAGTTCAGTCCTTTGTCGTACCTCGTATGGGCTTCCTCATGTCGTATTATCCTTGAAATCGTTTGGACTGTCACCCTTGTTCTAGCTAGGCTCTTCCGTATGAATCATCGTTTGAACTACTAGGACTTACGCCACCTAGCACCACTAGGGATTACGCTTATCTATTGCACGCTTTCGTACTTCGGTTTGGGTTGAACCACCTATGCCACTAGGGATTACGCTAACCCTCAACCGCGCCCTTTTTCCCACGCATTCATCGTGAATCGTTTTTCTATAACTGTATGCACGTGTATCACATCGTGCCATCCGAGTCCTGTCACAGGGCAAAACAAGAAATACAGGACTCGGTCGGGAGCTTTAGATTTATCTACCGATGCAGATACTAAGGTCTGCTTTTTCTACACGTGGCTATGGTCCCACGAGACCCCTCCCTCAACTAGTGAAAGGCAACACAAGAGGAAATCTTGCTTGAGAACTACACTCCGGCCAGCCCACATCCTACGGCCTACCTCACCCATAATTAGATAGCAAATTATGGTCTGTTGGGTGTTCCCTGCCTTTCCGTACGTACACGCTTGACTCAAGATGGTAGATGATCGACGAACTTGCTATCTCGGGCACCTTATGTATTCGTCGACTCACTGCTATCCACCCCAGTCTTTAGGTCGCTCGCATAGCAACCAAGGCATATTCTTGGTTCTTCTACCGCAGACCTCAACCTCTCGTGAGCCTAGTATAATCACCTGGCAGCTCACTGAGGGATCCCATGAACATCCTCACGTTCCCCGAAGCCGCTGCTTCGTTACCCAGTTCGTTGGAGCCTTTATCTAAATCAGATAGCCTGCTCCTACACGCATACTTAAACGTTGACCTAACGTATCAGGTTACTAATCTATCTAAGAAATGGTCGAAATTTCCTTGACTAAGAATTATTACTTAGTTTCCCTTAACTAAGGTTTACCACTTAGCCTTATTTCCGTAATCCTTATTAACTATGGTTATTTACCTAATCCTCCGAATTAGGGTTTATCTAATGGGTTAAGTGTCACTTAAGTTCATAACTTAGCCCGTCTACAACCCATGTCAAAATTGGCTAAGTATCCAAGTCCAAGACTTAACCCTACAAACCATGTGTCAAGTTGGCTAAGTATATTAAGCAATCCATAACTTACCCTCGTCTAATTATCATTTTAGATTGGTTAATTATATAAATTAACTTGACCTTGTCAAATTACCGAGTCAAATCGGTCAAGCGTATTCAAGTGATTCGTGACTTAGCCCTATCATGTTTTCACGTTAGATTGGTTAAGTATAGGTCACTTAACCACATCAAAATAACGAGTTGGATTAGTTAAGTGTAAATTAACTTAACCCCGTCCAATTACCATGTTTAGATTAGTTAGGTATGAGTTGACTTAATCCCATCCTTTAACTGTATTAAGCGGTTAAGTGTTACTAAGAAAATTTACTTAACCTTATCAAGTTATCGTGTTGGATTGATTAAGTGTTGGTTAACTTAATCCCGTCCCCTCGTCGTATAAAAATGGTCAGGTGTCGTTAGGCAAATCAAGTTACTTAACCTACCCAACCTTCTCATGTTTTGCTAAGTATCATTAGCCTAATCAAATTACTTAACCCATTTGTCCATGTCATATTTGGTTAAGCCTCATTAATCAAATTAACTTAAACCTATTATGTGGCATTAATTACTTAATGCACCCCAACCTCTCACATTAGACTTTGTTGTGGTTACTAGTTAAGCCGGTCGGTTTCGGGTAGCTTTACACCACAACTTGGTCTAACCTCGGGTTCAAGCACAACATGACCAACTTCTCACATTGGGTCCTATTGTTTGCAACTACTAGTTAGGCCGGTCGGTTCCGGGTAGTTTTACGTTGCAAACTCAACCCAACCTCGAGTTGGCCACTTTCATGTTTAGTCTAGTGTCATGTTCATAGTCAAGTTTTCAAGCAATTGGGTAGACCTAACTTAATAGGTAAATTCCCAATGGGTAGACCTAACTTAATAGGTAAATTCCCAAGCTTATTTTTTATGCATACTTACATGTCAACTTCCATGTTATATTTAATGTTACATGTCGTCATGTTATACCCATTTAACCCAAATCATGTTTCACATCATATTTCATGAAACTTCAAGTTAAGTTTTTCATGTATGCTCACGCTCGCCTAACCTAACCCCAAAACGTGTTTCCAACATAAGTATAGACGAGTCAACATAGTAGGAATACTATGACTACAAATTGGCCTTGAACATGCATAGTGTCATAAAAAGGGGTTTTGGCCACAAACACACAAAATGTCACAAGGGAATTTGGCCACAAACATGCATATTATCAAAAAGGGTTTGGCCATAAGCATGCACAACTTAAAAGAGGGGATCGGCCACAAGCATGCATAATCTCATAAAGGATTTGGCCACAAACTTGCATGATAGCATAAGGGGTTTGGGTTCATAAACATGCATAAGCCCCAAAATCTTGCCTTAGCCAATGTTTCACAAGTAAAGTGGTTCCTAAGGGTTCATGCTAGCATTTCATGCATAAAGATCCAAACTTGCAAGTTAAACTAGGTTATGCATAGCATGAGAGGCATGATTAAGTCACTCACAAGGCCTAAAATCATAAACATGAGCACAAGAGGCAAGGTAAGGTTCATATAGGTTCGCATAATCATGTTTAGCCTCATTTTATCCCATGTCATTATCAAAACTACCGTTTCCATCTAAAAGTAGCTAGAACTTACCTAGGCAAGGCTTAGAAAAGGGGTCATGCATCATCTTGACAAAGAAAGGTGGCTCCTTTGAAGAAGAACCTTCATGAAACTCGCATAGCAATGTTGATTTGGCCTCTGTTTGGTGTAGCAAGCTTGCACCTTTTGATTTGAACCCGATTTGAATGCATAGGCTCTAGGGATTTGAGATGGAGGCCATAAGAGTAGAAATTTGGCCATAGTTTAGTTACATGAGTGAATAATGAGGGTTTAGGGGTAGGTTTAGGGTCTTTTTATAGAGATTAGGATAGTTTTAGGCCCTTAGATTAACCCTAGGACCAACCTGAACCGTCAGATTTCAAACCAGGCCCAAAAACCTGGCCAAGATAGAAAATAGGTGCACCAGACCAGAATCAGCCGACAGGGCAAGTCGACAGCCCTGTCGACATGCCTGTCGACATGCCTGTCTAATGTCTGGGCGGGAATTTTCCCGCCTGGCCCCATTTCTGCATGTTTCGAAATTCAAATTTCCCGAAAACTTCTTCGGGCCTTAACCGGGTCATACGGACTCCGATTTTCGAAAACTCGGACTCTATTTCGCGTATTTTTCCGAGACGAACGCAATGGCAAAGCCCGTTTTACTTGATTCAGAATTTAAAATTAAATTCTGCCTTGATTCTCGTTTTAACATGTTATTGAAATACGGGTTGTTACACGTACTTATCTATGGCTTTGGAGATAAACATGCTCAATGCAGCAACTTTTCCGGCCAGGCTTTGAACATCGTTAATCTTTCGTGGTTCTTCAATATTCCTTATTGTTGCTATTTGGCTAGGATTTATCTCAATCCCTCGAGAACTTACGATAAACCCAAGGAATTTTCCAGATGTGACCCCAAATGACCATTTAGGGGGTTTAACTTCATCCCATAGTTTCGAAGAATGTCGAACATTTCGGCTAAGTCCTTTGTATGGACATAAGATTATCTAGACTTCACAAGCATGTCGTCCACATATACCTCCATGGTTTTTCTGATTTGATTATACAACATGTGGTTGACCAAACGCTGATACGTGGTTCCTGCATTCATTAATCCAAACGGCATTACCACATAACAATATAACCCCAAGTCTGTGATGAAACTTTTATGCTCCTGATCTGGTATGTGCATGGGAATTTGATTGTACCCTGAATAGGCATCCATAAAGTATAAAAGCTCGTGTTCGGCCATCGAGTCTACTAGTTGATCAATCCCGGGAAGAGGAAAGCCATCCTTCGGATAAGCCTTGTTCAAGTAAGAGAAGTCAATACATGTACATCACTTCCCGTTAGATTTTTTTGACTAGTACAGGATTCGATATCTAGTTGGGATATTTCAAATCCTTAATGAATCCATTATCCTTCAATTTCTCTACCTCATCCTTCAAAGTTGATGACCGCTCTAGGACTAACATCCGTCTTTTCTGCTTGACCGGCGGGTGATTTTGGTTGATGCTTAAAGATTGGCTCATAATAGCAGGCGAAATCCCACACATATCAGCATGAGTCCAGGCAAACACATCTAAATTTGCCGTTAAGAAATCAGCCAACTCTTTCGCTTGAATTGGATCTAGCTTCGATCCGATCTTTAATGCTTTTGTCAAATCTGCCTCATCAATTGGTATTTCTGTTGTCGTCTCGTTGGGAGTCGCCTTTCTGTCCTCGGGTTCTCTATCCTCTCTGGGATCTATATCCTAGAGCACATCTAAGAGCGGATCTCTTGGGGTTGGACCCCTTAATTGCTACGCTGAATTTTCCTTCGAAGGGTGAGAATCGTCCTTAGATTCTATATTTGACCCTTTCAATAGCATCTTCAACCACGTCATGTAACAAGCTCGTCCCATAGCTTGGTCGCCTCTCATCACCCCTATTCATGTGTATGTTGGGAATTTAAGAAGCAAGCACCAAGGTGCAATATATGCCCCAAACTCGGCGAGGGCCGGTCAGCCTAGGAAAGCGTTGTAGGGTGACTCGACATCCAAAATTACAAATGGAAGGATCCTCACTCTCTGGCGATCTCCCTATCCTAATGTCACTGGTAATTCTACATAGCCTATCGGAGCCGTAGATGCGCCGTATCCATCCTTCGCATGCCTTTAAATCTTTCGCGTCAAGTCTCATTTGTTCAAAAGCTTTCTTCAAAAGGATATTTACTAAACTCCCGTTGTCCCCAAATCTTTATGGACTAAGGCGGGACCGATGGACGTGGTAATTACAAGTTGGTCTTTAGTTGGTGATTGAATTCCGGTATCATCTCTACTACATAATATAACGTTTTTTGACACCGTCTTTTGTTGTTTTACTGGAGTAATGTCTTCGAGGTTACTCCATTCCTCTACCTCAAAGTGCTTGACAGCATTAACATACTGATCCATTGCTTTGAAACTACGGCTAGCTAGATAGGGTCCACCTATAATGGTGATAATAACATTCCCTTTACCTTTCTGTTGTGCTGTAGGTTTGGAAGTAGGCTGACTTTGGTTCGGGGCTTGCCCTCCTTGCCCCCTGTCCCGGGGGGCAACCTTGCACTCGTATAACTTCCCTTCCCACAGCAACTTTTCAACTACATCTCTCAAATGATGGCATTCATTGGTGGAATGACCGTGGGTTCCATGGAACATACAAATCTTTCCCGTTGCGATCTCTTTTTCAGTGGAGTCTCTAGGCGGTGGCTTTTTGTATTGCAATATGTTGTATGTATCCAAATAAATATTCTCCAGCGTATCACTTAATGGCGAATAGTTTTCTTTTACTAGAGTTATTCCCTCGGTTCCTATTCCTCCTATTGTCGTTCCCATTCCTATTGTTATTACCTCCATTCTGGTTGCCGACGTTTACATCAACCTTCCCCGAACTATCACGAGATTGCTTCACAGCAACATTACTTTGAACACCATCCCTCGAAGCCCCTTCGGACTTTCTCTTCCTATTTGCATGGGCTTCTTCTCGCCATAAGTGAATATTGGCCTTTCCGTAGAACAATTCCCTAGTGGGATGTGGTTTCCCGGATAGATAATCCCCAAATTCTATGTCTGGGTCAACTCCTTCTATTAGGGCCATCAGTCTAGTGGGTTCATGAGGGTCGTTAACTTCGGTGACAGCCAGGTTGAAGCGATCTAAATATGATTTCAAAGATTCTCCTGGAGCCTGCTTAATCCTTGACAACTCTATGATGCTCTTGGACTTTCGGGCATGAAGCCGAAATTGATTCATAAAGCTCTCACTCAATTCTGTGAAATTTGATATCGACGATGGAGGGAGTCGGGTGAACCACATTAATGCCACATCTTCTAGATAAATTGGAAAGGCCTTTCATTTTACAGCATCTGGAGCTGGTGCGACATTCTTGAACCATGCATACCACATTAGATGTTGTCCTGGATTCGTTCTTCCTGAATACTGATCCATTTGAGGCAAGTTGAACCGCCGAGGGAACAAGAAATCCAATATATCATCTGTGAAGGGGTATGACTTCGCTCAATGCCCCAGTCCTCATTAGTGTATCGTCGGCTTTTGGTCATAATCTGACGCACAATTTCCCATACATCGGCATTTGTTAATGTCTGCACATGTTCTCTAGGTCTGATATTAGGATTACCCTTGGGTTCCTAGTTAGTGGATAACCTCCTATTTCTAGCGGTGACTGCTCTATATTGCTCCCTACGCTCCCTGTCGATCTCAGGAGGAAGAGGATAGAGAAGTTTCTATTGCGTTGGATTAGTAATATTAGGATCCCTAGCAGAGAACGTGGGATCCACGCATGGGAAACAACATAGGCTCTCTCAAGCTCGGGTTATCAGGCCCCAACACACGAGCGATGTCTTCGCGGTATCCTAAAGATCCAAAAGTTACATAATCAAGGTTTTGAGGTAGCTCAAGTGGCCTTCTTTCACGAGGACGTCCCTCATCTGAAGAAAATGAATTGTCTGCAGCAAGGCGGCATGTTGGGGAAGGTGTCTTTTGCCTCCGGAGCTCCTTGAGTTCTCTACTCATGGTGATCATGTTCTCTTGCATGCGAAGACTGTCACGCTTATGGGCTTCCAATGCCTCCTTTGTACTCTAGAGCATGTCAAGAAAGCGTGAAAAATCTCCTTATGTGATGGGTGCAGATGGGTCAGGCTGATCATTGGTCATAGCGGCTGGAATCGGAGTATTGGTAGGAGCTCGAGTAGAAGTTCTAGCTTCACTTTGGTTCGGGTCGGTTCGGAGCACAGTGGTACGGCCATACCGGTTCAAATGGGGAGAGTGGGCTACCTCAACATCATTAGATCGGCTCGGATCGGGGACTTCTGTTCCATTCGGACCCTCCTGACCGGAGCATCCTGCCCCAGAGTCTTGACCACGCGACATCGTCACGGCCATTGTTTGCTGATCTTTGTTATCTTCATTCTCTCTATTACTTTGGATTTCTTTGCCTTTTCCTTCGGCCATAATCTCCAATTCTTCAGTGATTAACCAACAGGTACTTAAATATGTCGAAAACAGAGGATTAACTTCTTTGAACTTAAAGGTCCAAATAGTAGAATGGTAATCCCAAAAAGCGGAGAATTCAAAAATTGTTAGTGAAAGCACCAAAATGTTAGATCCAAAATTGGCTCTAACGCCGAAATTAGTAATTATTCTACTAAAATGAAATCAAAAAACGAAGAAAACACACAATTTATAGTGGTTCGGCATTAAATAGCCTACATCCACTTTCTACTCTTTGAATTGATGATTCGAATGCAAGTTTAGCAATAATTCTCACTCGATTTTCACTCATACAATGTATTGATTCACTCAATTGCCTCCAAACTATGCTTTAAAAGGTGATTGTAATCTGAATAAGTTGATGAAATTCGGATAGCAAAGTAGTTCGAGTTCTAAAAATGCAAAAAGATCCCTCCAAATGTCCTTTGATGGTGTATTTATAGGCGGAAAATGCTCCTGGAATGGCTTCGGTTCGGATCCATGACACAAATCCCGTTACTATCGGGTTCGGATGAGATATGATAGTGACAGCACACCAGGTTAGCGGCAAATATAGGTAGAACGTGGGTATAACCGCTCAGAATATTAAGGAAACATGGGCTATAACCGCTGCTACTTCAATTGTCTGGGTTCGGATCGGAAGTACTAAAAATTAGGGGAACAGATCAGGTTTACCCGAACCGATCCGGTTTGGCCTGCGCTCCTTCCTTCTCTGCTTTACACTGTTCTGCCTTGATCAGGGAACCCCGATCCGATCCGATATTTGAGGGAGTATTCTTCATTCATTGATCTTTTAACTTTGTGTAGCCTAATTCACAAAGTAGGCTAACAGGAATACTCAAGCTTAATTCAGATATCTCTTTCTTCCATCTTGAAGTTGAAAGGTGTATTGCTTGGCTTTGATTCTGCATGTGGCATCCTTCTGTTGGGGATTATGGCTTTAAAATTATTTACTCTGAAGTTTTTGTACAAGACTGATATTATATTCTTGAGTTTTTGTATTTGGAAATGTAATCAAACGTATTTCTGTTTCCGCTGCAATAAAGTTATAAAATTTTCAAGTACTACTGTCTCTATCTTGTAATATTCCGTTTTTGTTTACTTATAATGCTCCACGAAACTTAATGCAATCCCTTTATGAGTGACATTAACGGATGTGGGGTGTTATAGGAGGTCTAAGCACACAAATACGAATCGGGCTAAGACACGAGGTTAGGCCCAACTGTGGAATAAGACTGCTCGGACCCGACAAGCATATCCATCATCCGCACGTTGTAGGCCTAATGTGGGAGGTCTAGCCCATTATAGACCATAAATGGACATGGTAATGAATTGGACAACTTAACTAAATCTAATCCATAGGGATTATATGATATACAATTGAAGTTAGGGTTAAGTAAAATAGATTGGATCAGTGGAAGGTTAAGTAAATCTTAGGTAGGTGGGTAATATTAGTAAATATAGGCCCACAACTTAACTGTTAAACATACATGCTTGGATCAGTGGGACATTAAGTAAATCTTGGTAGATGGGTAATATTAGCATATATAGTCCCACAAAATTAACCACTAAATAAACATGCTTGAATCAGAGGGA
Source organism: Allium sativum (assembly GCA_030737875.1). NCBI lineage: Eukaryota > Viridiplantae > Streptophyta > Magnoliopsida > Asparagales > Amaryllidaceae > Allium > Allium sativum. Next base: position 190,207,344 of record CM060915.1, on the reverse strand, counting down.
GGGTTAAGTAAATGTGAAAATTAGTGTCACATCCCTTTTATGTTTCAAAATAAGGCTCACATCCGGTCATAAACTTATTGTAAATTTGGTCTCTGTTTTCATTTTTACGTGTTATTCATAATATTTTCATACATGTATGCAAATATTTTGAATGAATATTTGTTTATATATATGCAAATATTTTGAATTTTTGCATAAATGTATGCAACTATTCTGTGCAAATATTCTGAATGAATATTTGCATACATGTATGCAAATATTCTGAACGAATATTTGCATACATGTATGCAAATATTCAAAATATTTACACACATGTATGCAACTATTCTGATAAATATTTGTATATATGCATGCAAATATTCTAAATTTTTGCATACATGTATGAAATTATTCTGAACGAATATTTGCATACATGTATGCAAATATTCAAAATATTTGCATATACGTATGCAAATAAAGTTGAACTAATGCTCATGAATTGTTGCAGAAATGTATGCAATTTTTCTAAATAGGAAAAAAGGGACTAAATTTACAATAAGTTTATGACTGGATGTGAGCCTAATTTTGAAACTTAATAGGGACCTGTGCCAAACGGACCCTAAGTAAATCTTAGGTAGGTGTGTAATATTAGTATATATAGGCCCACAAACTTAACCCGATAAGGTTATGTAATTAGAGACACCTAGTGGTATACATAATCGATGGAAATAATAAAGTTATGTAATTAAAGATACCTTTTAGGGTAAACATAACTTGTAGAAATGATAAGGTAATGTATTAAAGACACCTATAGGTAAGCATAACCGGTTGGAAGATTGGGGGTTATGTTTAAAGACACCTGTAGGTAAGAATAGCCGATAGAAAGACGGAATTATGTAATTAAAGACACTCTTTAGGGTAAGCATAACTGTTAGAAATAAATAAGGTTATGTAATTAAAGACATCTAGTGGTGTACATAACCAGGGGAAAAATATAATAAAGTTATGTAATTAAAGACATCCTTTTAGGTTAAGCATAACTAACATAGGGCTATGTAATTAAAGACACCTAAGTGTATACATTGTCAGTGAAAAACCTAGTGGGGATACAAGACAAGGGGGAGAGCTTGTATCATATTGTGTGGGACCCATTTTAGTCAGTAACCGAAAGTTGGTATCAAGTAAGGAACTTCGCACTAGCCGGAGAAGTGGCACGCTTACTGATTGATTGTAAGAGATCCAAACGAGGCGGATGGTGTGGGCGGCGCAAACCAACCAGTGACATGTGCGTGCATGGGCCGGGAAGAAGGGGCTAAGACGACCGTGACACCAGTAGATATGGTTGTGCGTCCCATGGGTTGCCACTTTAGGAAGTGATACCTCCTATTGTGGGGCCAGCACATGATATCTACAAGGTTCAGAGCCGATCGGTTAGGGTAGTGGTTATGGTATACTTGGACGTATGACCTATGTCTACCAACTTGTAATGGAAGGGATCATCTCATTTCTGTTATACTATTAGTAGTGGAGAGTAATCATTAGAAGCAAATACACATTATCCTATCTAGCTTGTCAACCCTGCAATTTACGTAGTGATCTCTCTGATCCATTTTATATGCTTATCATGTTACTTTTATTTATTTACTGGCTAAAACTAACTAGACTCGCCAGACTTTATGTCTAACCCTTTTTGTTTCTCCTTCTTTCTTCCGTTTCCCCCCAAGTTCTCAAGGGGAGAATTTTCAGGCTTAGTCAGGATTCTGATATCATCTTGCTTGGAGCGTCTTGATGTATTGCTCAAGCTTCTATCTTTGGTACTATTGCTTATGATTTGGGGATTATGCTTTCTTTGTTTGTGCACTCTGATATTTAAAGTACAAGACATAAGTTTTAATGATGTACCGAGTTTATGCATTTTCAGGCATATGGTGTAACCGTGCTTTATGTTTTATAAAAGTTTTTAATTCCGCTGTTATTTTATATCTGTCTTGTAATGTTTCTATTATGTTTACCTATAACGCTTCACGAAACTTAATGCATTCCCTTAGTGAGTGATATTAACAGACGAGGGAGTCACAAATGCTAGGGCAAATCCATCGCCTTCCTTACGCGACGATGAACTAAAACATCTTCCTTACGCGAAGGTGATTTGCTGAATCTCCAACCCCATTACCCGGCCGGATGAGATGAATGATGGGGCCAATTGATCTCCTTCATTACGCGAAGATGTACTAAAACATCTTCCTTACACGAAGGTGCTCAGTTGAATCTTCGACGCCATTACTCGACCAGATGAGATGAATGCTAGGGCAAATCAATTGCCTTCTTAATGTTAAGACGAACTAAAACAACTTCCTTACGCAAAAGTGCTAATTAGAATCTCCGACGCCATTAGTCGGCCGGATGAGATGAATGCTTGGACCAATCTATCATCTTCCTTACGCAAAGGTGATGCCAAACGTCTTCCTTAAGCGAAGGCACCCAATCAAGTTTCCGACTCCATTACACAGACGGATGAGACGAACGCTGGGCAAACCAATATCTTTCTTAAGCGAAGATAAAAGCCAAACATCTTACCTACATGAAGATAGATAAAAAAATCTTCGTTACTCAAAGATGAGATCCGAAACTTTCCTTATGCGAAAGTGAATGACATGTCTAACTTACAAAATGGCAAAACCAAAGTTTTCCTTCTACGAAGGCATCAGCCGGACGAAACTAAGAATTCCTTCAGATATATTGTTAGGATATGTGGGTAAACACACGAGCTAATAGAAACTCTCCAGTAAAGCTGGGTCGACATTGCACCATTATTCGTCGGAGTAAGAAAAAAGGAGCCAAAGGCTACTGCAACAAAGTCACAAGGCGGACAATTATCAAATTCCTCTTTCCCCGACAATTTTGCGCCAAATTATGAAATGCCAAGATGGGCGTACGCTTGGTTAGAAACACATCGAGCTAACACGGAATGGCATCTCTCTTAATAGCTATTAAAGAACTCAAATAAGAAGCTTCAATGCTAGCTGAACAACAAACATAAAGATCTGTACTGCTTGCAAAGTTCCAAATCCCAAAAATCAAAGTATTTGTACATCAACCAAGGATCGATAACAACAGGTATGAATTTTGGTGATAATTAACATAGACAAATTCGTGCAACACAACAACGTCATCACTCATCAATGCGTTCGTCATCAACACGCCAAAAACAAGTCTTGGCCGTTGCTAACATGGTGGATCCGTAATTCAAACATAGGTGTCCAGGCAGTTTTAAAACAGCTTGATAAAACAAATTCTAACAGTCAAAGGCATTCAAAATGATTCGTGCCTATTTCAATTCCAAGGGGTTTGCAAATTTCAACGAAAAAATGTATAGTACCATAGCACAAGATTGGCATCGAATTAAAAGCCTGAAAAGGTTACCTTAAATTTTAAGAGGTTGAAGCGCATAATCAAAGTCATGGAGCAAGCTCAGGCTTCAACCAACAAAAATACAATAGACGAATGGTTCACTGCACAATACCATGACGAAACATGAAGGTTGTAAATTACCCATCATATCAGGGGCATCTATATGGAACCTCCGATGTTAGAACTGGTCGACAAAGCAGACAAATGCCGAGCAGTGAAAGCCTTTCCTACAGTAAAGGCTAATAATAGACTCCTACACGGGGGCGCAAACATTCAAGGCTCTTCCAAGAAGGAATAGAAGATAATTCACAGATACGTATTCTTCAAATATGAAGTATCGTGAAAACGATGATGTTTGAAATCTATAGTCGGCTTTAGTCGATTAATTGATTTTCAACATTAACATGAATGCGAATTGGAATATCACGCTTATGCAAAAAAAATTCAACGGGTTATGGACCATTGAATAAAATATTCTTGTGCAAACGCTCTATTCAATTCAAAATAAAATTCATTGTAATTCATTTTTTAACTAACCCACTATCGATATAGATAGTCGATGGTGAAGTATAAGTCCAAAATTGTGCAATCACTTGTTTTAATTATAAAACAGGTAGCATAGAGCATACGAGCATTAGCCTGATCTAGCGCAAGACAGTCGAATAGCATAACGGTTCGATCGTATATTGTCTGCTCGATTATAAGTGACCGTGCACTACAGGGCAAGCTATGTATATTCAGTCGCGCTAGCTCACAAATCCAGCCATACACTTTCTGTTTACGCATTACATTATGGCTTGGTCCCATGCAATCCACGTATACAAACAGTTGGTATTGGCGTGATTTATCTCATCAATTTTTGAATCAATGATAAAAGGATCACCTGGTCAATTTTGTGTATTGCGACACGTGAACGTAAGTCACAATCTTATGTGAAACCGTATCTGTGTATCGGAACAGTAAGGAAAATGTGTTCACATGAAAACACTATCCAGCGTGTAACACCCCGTATTTTTAATGTAATTAAAAATGTATATATATCAATAGATAAGATTAATATGGTGATGTATAATGAAAATTAATTAATATATGAAAGAAAGAAAGGATTGGTTGCATGCGATGTAAATATGTTGCATGCACTGATTTGCAAACATAATGCATTAACATTAAAAGAAAAAAAAAGATTCATGCATTGGTTTAATTTAAGTATTGTAACTAACATGAAAAAGAGAAGTAAGGAAAGAACAATAATTATCATTGTTCTAAGACTTATTAACAAAAGACTTTGTAGCTCAGTTGGTTAAGGCATTGGATTTGTAACATGGAGGTCGGGGGTTCGAACCCCGGCGGCAGCATATTTTTTATCTCTGTTTTAAAGAGGGCCAACTGAACATGCAAATATATGTACATATACAAATTCAAAATTTGAAAGGATAAGAACGTACATATAAGGAAATAAAGAAAATATATGTATATACATGAGAATATATATATATATATATGCAGAAATATATGTATACGAAGGATAAAATTTAAGATAAGGCTATAGTAAATGAAATATGGCAAGAATTAAATAACGGTGCAACATCGTTTGAATTTTGAAAATAAAATGAAAGTTGTGCATATATATATATATATATATATATCTACGCGTAAAATGGTCATTAAAGGAATTGTATACATATAACAATATTTCATGTGAATAAAATAGTTATATAAATTCCCGAAATTCAAACATTCAAAATTCAAATTTCTGCGCCAAAACAGCTTGAGGGACCAATGCTGACTTAGCACTGCATGTACGATAAGATTTGGCTAGATTCATCTGCGAACCTGGACTATTTTCTTAACTAGGTTCAATGCTGACTCAGCGCTGCGTGTACGATAAGGTCTTGAGCAACTATATAAACAGCCCTAGTCTCCTCCTTTATTCACAATTCTTCTCTGCCCTTATGCTGCAAAGATTCTGAGTGAACATGGCTTCTTCCCTCCTCTAAAATATATAAATAAATAAATAATATATATAAAATAAAACAAGACGAGGAGATGTTGCTCAAAAGACTTTCAAGAAGAAGAGATTCAAGCTAGGATTCAAAAGGAGGTTCAAACGACTTCAACGAATGATTTTCTACGAATCATAGCAACGCCATCTTTCTTTCCAATATAAATCTCTGTAAGTCAGTTATTTCTAGATTTGAACGTTTTTCTTTGTTCATGACATGAAATTAAAGGGATAAAAGAATATGCCAATTCTCTTTCTTTCTATTCGAATATGTGCCTATCTCTTTGGACCTAATTAAGAACTGTCATGATTCAAAGACAAATAAGACCGTGACTATGAAACTATGGACCTAAAAACCATATGCCTATGACTATGAACATTTGCCTATGACTATGGACATTGCCTATGACTATGGACACTGCCTATGACTATGAACATTGCCTATGATTGTGACTATGACTATGAGGATTACTTCCTTGACAAAACCTATGCCTTTGATTAACATAAACTATTGCCTATGACATAACAAGGACATCTATGATTAAACCTCCATGATTCATGACTAGGAAAGTGTTGCTTAAGTTCTGTGATCTTGAGATTAGGGCTAAACCCGATTATTTATTCTGCTTGTCCTTGGTTTTCTTTGGTTTTAGACTATGGGAATTTACCTATTAAGTTAGGTCTACCCATGTTCTTGAACCTACTCTGTCTATTCTTGGTTTTAGACCTTGGGAATTTACCTATTAAGTTAGGTCTACCCATGTTCTTGAATCTACGTCGTTGTTCAAAACCATTTTATGCTAGTTGTTATATCTATCCTTTTCCTATCAATCTTTGGTTCATTCCCTATTTGCTACGAATCTAGATTTATCTATAATCTAGATTGAAACACGATTTTACGAACAGTGGGAATGCGATTTGGGGCAAAATACGAAATTTACTAAAATGTAGTTTAACTTGGAAATTGGCATGAATTGGGAACATGTATTATAGCATGTTCATAGAAATGCAAATTGGATAAATTTGACATGAATTATAAGATGTGTAATTTGAATCTTGTATTGATGTGTAAATCTAGCATTTATATGAATAGTAAACTAGAGTAATAAGTCTAGTTCGACGTGAATCAGAATGTAAATCAGAATTGGATTAGCTAATTTGGCTCGATAAGTATATTGGCATAAACTTGAAATTGGCCATAATTGGGGGTAATTGTCAGGATTAGCAGAATCATGGTTAGTGACACTTCATTTGGTATGGTTTACATACCAAAAAGCATAAACATGATATAGTGGGGAAAATGGGCCGTAAGAATAAATGTTGACAATTTACATTAAAAGAGAAATTGAGAAATAAGTAAATTAGGATTTATTTACTTATAGAATTTGCCCTAAATGAGGAAATATTGATCTAGACAAATTAAAGATTTATTAACGACATCTCTTTTAATGAAACACCAGAAAGTTCTAGGGTGACAGAGAGGATAGTGTCTAGGCTTGAATTTGGAAAATACAAGTTTCCTACTCTCCCTGGCTATACATAACTGATCCGACGGACGGGATGGTTACTTTCAAAACCTGATTTGAAAATTAATCAAAACCCTTTGAACTAGAAAACACGAATAGGCCTAACCCGAGGTTAGACTGAGTTGCGATATAAACCTGCCCGGAACCAACCGGCACATCCAGTAATCGCAACAATATCTGTCTAATGTGAGTGGTCATGGTTTTAATTTATTTAGTTAAAGCTAGGACAAGAATGCTATGGTTAAGTTAACTAAGACACTTAACCAACTCAACATGATAACAAGACTGGTAGGTGGGGTTAGGTTCATGCAGTTAAGCTAGAATGGGAGGGTTAAGTCCATAGGAACACTTAACCAACTTATGCACAGTTAAGCTAGAACGGAGGGCTAAGTCCACAGGGACACTTAACCAAACTCATGGTGACAAGACAAGATTTGTAGAGGTTAAGTAACTAAGAAAACACTTAGCCAAATTAACATGTTAACTAGTCTAGAAAGAGAGGTTAAGTAAAGTTAATACACTTAGCCAAATTAATGTGTTAACTAGGCTAGAGGTTGGGGTTAAGTAAGATTTAATACACTTAGCTAATTTGATATGTTAGCTGGGCTAGACCGTAGGGTTAAGTAAACTTGAACACTTAACCATCAGATTTTGATAAAGGAATAGGGTTAAGTCTAAAACATGAAGGGATAATACTTAACATGTTAGTTAAGACAGACGGGCAAGGTTAAGTTAAAAAGGAACACTTAACCAATACAGGGTGAATGGGTAGGGTTAAGTAATAAGAAATACTTAACCAATATAACTTGGTTTGTGGTGGGGTTAAGTCAACATGAATTACCGATAACACTTAACCAGTATAACAGGATGAATGAAGAGGGTTAAGTTGGCTTGAATTGACTAGTGACACTTAACCAGTCCAAATTGACGGGAAAGGGAACTAAGTAGAAAACCTTAGAAAACAACGATTCTGGAAACTAAGTGGTAAATCTTAGTTAGTAAAACTAAGTAGTAATTCTTAGTATAACACGGAAGGAGCGAATGTCCGTTTGAATAGAGAGAAGGCTCCAACGAATTGGGTTACGAAGCCCGAGGCTTTGAGGGGACGTGAGGGTACTCTTGGTATCCCTCTGTGAGGCTGCAGATGATCCGCCTGGTCCTACAGAGGTTAAGGTTCGCGTAGAAGAACCAGGGGTATGCCTTGGTTGCAATATATATATGGCAACCTAAAGACTAGGATGGACCAGCATGATTCGGCGAGAAAACGGTAGCCCTGTGATAGCAACTCGTCGTCTACCATCCATCTTGAGTCAGTCGAGATACGTGAAGCGGAAAGGCGGTGAACTCCCAAAGACCATAATTGCTATCTAGTTATGGGTGAGGATGGCCATAGGATAGTGGGGCACCGGGGGCCAGCGTATAGTTCTCATTTTACAAGGTGTGACTTTCATTAGTTGAGGGAGGGGTCAAGTGGGACCATAGCCACTGGAATAAAAACAGACCTTAGCATCTGCATCGGCAGATATCTGAAAGCTCCCGACCGAGTTCTGTATTCCTTGATTTGCCCAGTCACAGGACTCGGACCGCACATTACAGGACATGTGCATCTAGACAACCGATAACGATTCGCGATACATGCGTGGGGAAGTATAGGAACATATACCACTCTAGGTAGTGTGTCCTAGACTTGGGGGCATCGTTCGACAGGTAGCATAATCCCTAGTTGGACTAGGTGGCATAAACCCTGAACTCGAGAAGCGTTCAGCAGAAAGCATAAAACTCTAGTTAAATCTAGAAAGCACTTGATAGAAAACCCTAGATTTGATCTAGGTAATAAATAATGAATGTATGCCGGAAGGCAATGGAAAATACAGGGATTGGGATCACGTTATCGTTACTAGTTGGGACACTAGATAGGCGGTGCAGAGATATAGAAACCAGTATAATAAGGAAATAGCGAAGCGGCAAAAGTATTAAAGCGTATCCAGTTTATCTTAGCATATCTTGTGATTACCTTGTCCAATCTTGTTGACCCTATCGTCATGGTGTAATCTTGTATTCAGTTAATTCATGTCGTTTTTTTTTCATGTTCACATGCTAGATGTTACTGAACTTACTCAGGCTTTATGTCTGACTCTGTTTTTCTTTCGTCTTCTTTTCTTCCGTTCCCCACCCCCCCCCCCAGGTAGTAGAGGAGGGAATAGTATAGCTCAGATTAAGTTGGAATGTCACCCTTTCCCAGCTTGAAGATTTGTCGAAGTTTGCTTGGAATCTCTTTTCAGATGCTATGGCTGGCTCTTGCTAAATTTGGGGAATATAAATGTATTTTCATGCTTCTTTATTTTGTAAGACAGATGATACTCTGATATTGTAAAGAAATCATTGTACAAACTATTTATCAATAAAGCAAAGTTTTATTTTTCGTTGTTTAATTTTTGTCTGTCTTGTAATTTATCTGCATCTTTTACCCTAAATGCTCCACATAACTTAGTGCATTCCCTTTGTGAGTGACACTAACGGATGTGGGGTGTTACACGTGGTATCAGAGCTGAAGGTTACCGGATCAGATGAAGGATTTGAAAAATTATTTTCAAAACGGTTTTAAAAGAAGCATTTTCAAGAGAAAAGATTTGTTTTAAAGGAATATTCCCGAAAGCCATACGCATTGTCTTGTCTTCCTCTGTTTGAATTCTTGTCTCCTTCTTTCTTGAGCCTCTGGGGCTCCTGGCTTTCTGGGAGGTAACCTCATCGATGGGCGAAGTAGTGCCCGACTTCCATCTATAACTGTAGTAGTTTCACCTGCGGTTAGTTTTCTTCCAAGCTTAGTAGGATTTTCCGTACGATGGAGGCAGCTTTCGAAGGATTGTCAACATGACTACACACAGAAAGGGATGAGGAGTTTGTCTAAGGAGCACAACCCGAGGATGAGGAATTCATGGATGTAGATTTAGCTCATGAAGGAAAAAAAATCAAAAAACCTAAGACAAGAGGAAGTATCTTTGCTAGGGTATGATAGGGCATATAATTAAGGACAAGGGCAAGAATGAGGAACAAGATTTTCAGAAGGGCAAGTACATACTTTCACCACCAAGCGTACCTAGGAAAAAGGTAGTAAAGTTCTGTTGGAAGAGTCTAGTTTTCTGTTCGTACTATTTCCTTAGGCTCTAGCGCTTCTCAATTGTTCATATCCACTTCCATAGTTGGGTCTCTGCACCATAGTACTTGTATAGTAGAAAGATCCCACTAGAGTCTCAAATCCAATTGGTGGTCCGATTAGTCTATTTTTAGTAGGGATTTGAGGATAGCTATCGAGTTTGTTTATATCATCTCACGTAGGTCGTCTAAATTCGAAGGAGATATTCCTTGGATGCTTGTATGATATTGGTTTAGGCCTTTGGGGCTTGTACTTGAGGAATGTCGAGTTCGACTAGGGTGGTTTCCGTGAGAAATGAATAGTTGTGGCAGGCACTCTAGAAAGTGCGTAGTGACCTTTTACCCTCATAGTTATAGCGTGAAGGATAAGCTAAGAGGGAGACCTCTTATCATCTTAGTACATACACTTGGTATCATAATTGGCATCTGTTTACTTTGGAGATGGAGGTCAGAAACTTCACAATCGTGAAGTTAAATTAGTTAAGATACAGTGGAATAAAGCTCAAGAAGGCTAGATACTAGCATCATACCCTTTTCCTTGAGGGTGCATCCTTGATTTCTTTGTTTTAGGAGCTTTACGCATAATTGTTTCTCCCTTTCCAAAGTATATCACCTAGGTCGTATCTTCGATCCTTAAGTAGAAGCCAATGGATGTAAACATGTATTTGAAACATGTTATGGTTGATGGTTGCAAGTGGTTGCTAATGGTTGCTTGTGAATGCATATGCATACGTATTAGGCACTAGATCAGTTCAGATGCTTTCATATTGCATTTACAGATATGTATTTGTTTGTAAATTGAACTTGATATGTTATCATATGGGTGTTGCATATGGATGAATGGTCGTGCACGCATATAGTATTTACATAACTAGGGATGCTTGCATACATGGTTGGACGCATGGCACTAACATGACTCGCATTAAGGAGGTCGACTGAATCAGTAGACCGCCTGATTTTACAGTAGATAAAGACATATACACACACTATGCATATGAACATGAAAGCATTAGAAATCTTTTAAGGACAATGAATGCATGTGATTGAATGATTGAGTAGATGGGTGATTGGATGGTAGGACACATTCTTCCTAACTTGAAGATTTCGGGGACGAAATCCTTTTAAGTGGGGGAGAATGTAACACCCTGTATTTTTAATATAATTAAAAATGTATATATATCAACAGATAAGATTAATATGGTGATGTATAATGAAAATTAATTAATATATGAAAGAAAGAAAGGATTGGTTGCATGCGATGTAAATATGTTGCATGCACTGATTTGCAAACATAATGCATTAACATTAAAAGAAAAAAAAAGATTCATGCATTGGTTTAATTTAAGTATTGTAACTAACATGAAAAAGAGAAGTAAGGAAAGAACAATAATTATCATTGTTCTAAGACTTATTAACAAAAGACTTTGTAGCTCAGTTGGTTAAGGCATTGGGTTTGTAACATGGAGGTCGGGGGTTCGAACCCTGGCGGCAGCATAATTTTTATCTCTGTTTTAAAGAGAGCCAACTGAACATGCAAATATATGTACATATACAAATTCAAAATTTAAAAGGATAAGAACGTACATATATGGAAATAAAGAAAATATATGTATATACATGAGAATATATATATATATATATATATATATGCAGAAATATATGTATACGAAGGATAAAATTTAAGATAAGGCTATAGTAAATGAATTATGGCAAGAATTAAATAACGGTGCAACATCGTTTGAATTTTGAAAATAAAATGAAAGTTGTGCGTATATATATATATATATACGCGTAAAATGGTCGTTAAAGGAATTGTATACATATAACAATATTTCATGTGAATAAAACAGTTAAATAAATTCCAGAAATTCAAACATTCAAAATTAAAATTTCTGCGCCAAAACAGCTTGTGGGACCCAATGCTGACTTAGCACTGCATGTACGATAAGATTTGGCTAGATTCATCTGCGAACCTGGACTATTTTATTAACTAGGTTCAATGTTGACTCAGCGATGAGTGTACGATAAGGTCTTGAGCAACTATATAAACAGCCCTAGTCTCCTCCTCTATTCACAATTCGTCTCTGCCCTTATGCTGCAAAGATTCTGAGTGAACATGGCTTCTTCTCCTCCTCTGAAATATATAAATAAATAAATAATATATATAAAATAAAACAAGACGAGGAGATGTTGCTCAAAAGACTTTCAAGAAGAAGAGATTCAAGCTAGGATTCAAAAGGAGGTTCAAACGACTTCAACGAATGATTTTCTACGAATCATAGCAACGCCATCTTTCTTTCTAATCTAAATCTCTGTAAGTCAGTTATTTCTAGATTTGAACGTCTTTCTTTGTTCATGACATGAAATTAAAGGGATAAAAGAATATGCTAATTCTCTTTCTTTCTATTCGAATCTGTGCCTATCTCTTTGGACCTAATTAAGATCTGTCATGATTCAAAGACAAATAAGACCGTGACTATGAAACTATGGACCTAAAAACCATATGCCTATGACTATGAACATTTGCCTATGACTATGGACATTGCCTATGACTATGGACATTGCCTATGACTATGAACATTGCCTATGATTGTGACTATGACTATGAGGATTACTTCCTTGACAAAACCTATGCCTTTGATTAACATAAATTATTGCCTATGACATAACAAGGACATCTATGATTAAACCTCCATGATTCATGACTAGGAAAGTGTTGCTTAAGTTCTGGGATTTTGAGATTGGGGCTAAACCCGATTATTTATTCTGCTTGTCCTTGGTTTTCTTTGGTTTTAGACTATGGGAATTTACCTATTAAGTTAGGTCTACCCATGTTCTTGAACCTACTCTGTCTATTCTTGGTTTTAGACCTTGGCAATTTACCTATTAAGTTAGGTCTACCGATGTTCTTGAATCTACATCGTTGTTCAAAACCATTTTATGCTAGTTGTTATATCTATCCTTTTCCTAGCAATCTTTGGTTCATTCCCTATTTGCTACGAATCTAGATTTATCTATAATCTAGATTGAAATACGATTTTACGAACGGTGGGAATGCGATTTGGGGCAAAATATGAAATTTACTAAAATGTAGTTTAACTTGGAAATTGGCATAAATTGGGAACATGTATTATGGCATGTTCATAGAAATGCAAATTAGATAAATTTGACATGAATTATAAGATGTGTAATTTGAATCTTGTATTGATGTGTAAATCTAGCATTTATATGAATAGTGAACTAGAGTAATAAGTCTAGTTCGATGTGAATCAGAATGTAAATCAGAATTGGATTAGCTAATTTGGCTCGATAAGTATATTGGCATAAACTTGAAATTGGCCATAATTGGGGGTAATTGTCTGGTTAGCAGAATCATGGTTAGTGACACTTAATTTGGTATGGTTTACATAACAAAAAGCATAAACATGATATAGAGGGGAAAATGGGCCGTAAGAATAAATGTTGACAATTTACATTAAAAGAGAAATTGAGAAATAAGTAAATTAGGATTAATTTACTTATAGAATTTGCCCTAAATGAGGAAATATTGATCTAGACAAATTAAAGATTTATTAACGACATCTCTTTTAATGAAACACCAGAAAGTTCTAGGGTGACAGAGAGGATAGTGTCTAGGCTTGAGTTTGGAAAATACAAGTTTCCTGCTCTCCCTGGCTATCCCTAACTGATCCGACGGACGGGATGGATACTTTCAAAACCTGATTTGAAAATTAATCAAAACCCTTTGAACTAGAAAACACGAATAGGCCTAACCCAAGGTTAGACTGAGTTGTGATGTAAACCTGCCCGGAACCAACCGGCACATCCAGTAATCGCAACAATATCTGTCTAATGTGAGTGGTCATGGTTTTAATTTATTTAGTTAAAGCTAGGACAAGAATGCTATGGTTAAGTTAACTAAGACACTTAACCAACTCAACATGATTACAAGACTGGTAGGTGGGGTTAGGTTCATACAGTTAAGCTAGAATGGGAGGGTTAAGTCCATAGGAACACTTAACCAACTTATGCACAGTTAAGCTAGAACGGAGGGCTAAGTCCACAGGGAAACTTAACCAAACTCATGGTGACAAGACAAGATTTGTAGAGGTTAAGTAACTAAGAAAACACTTAGCCAAATTAACATGTTAACTAGTCTAGAAAGAGAGGTTAAGTAAAGTTAATACACTTAGCCAAATTAACGTGTTAACTAGGCTAGAGGTTGGGGTTAAGTAAGATTTAATACACTTAGCTTATTTGATATGTTAGCTGGGCTAGACCGTAGGGTTAAGTAAACTTGAACACTTAACCATCAGATTTTGATAAAGGAATAGGGTTAAGTCTAAAACATGAAGGGATAATACTTAACATGTCAGTTAAGACAGACGGGCAAGGTTAAGTTAAAAAGGAACACTTAACCAATACAGGGTGAATGGGAAGGGTTAAGTAATAAGAAATACTTAACCAATATAACTTGGTCTGTGGTGGGGTTAAGTCAACATGAATTACCGATAACACTTAACCAGTATAACAGGATGAATGAAGAGGGTTAAGTTGGCTTGAATTGACTAATGACACTTAACCAATCCAAATTGACTGGAAAGGGAACTAAGTAGAAAACCTTAGAAAACAACGATTCTGGAAACTAAGTGGTAAACCTTAGTTAGTAAAACTAAGTAGTAATTCTCAGTATAACACGGGAAGGAGCGAATGTCCGTTTGATTAGAGAGAAGTCTCCAACGAATTGGGTTACGAAGCCCGAGGCTTTGAGGGGACGTGAGGGTACTCTTGGTATCCCTCTGTGAGGCTGCAGATGATCTGCCTGGTCCTACAGAGTTTAAGGTCTGCGTAGAAGAACTAGGGGTATGCCTTGGTTGCAATATATATATGGCAACCTAAAGACTAGGATGGACCGACGTGATTCGGCGAGAAAACGATAGCCCTATGATAGCAACTCGTCGTCTACCATCCATCTTGAGTCAGTCGAGATACGTGAAGCGGAAAGGCGGAGAACTCCAAAAGACCATAATTGCTATCTAGTTATGGGTGAGGATGGCCATAGGATAGTGGGGCACCGGGGGCCAGCGTATAGTTCTCATTTTACAAGGTGTGCCTTTCATTAGTTGAGGGAGGGGTCAAGTGGGACCATAGCCACTAGAATAAAAACAGACCTTAGCATCTACATCGGCAGATATCTGAAAGCTCCCGACCGAGTTCTGTATTCCTTGATTTGCCCTGTCACAGGACTCGGACCGCACATTACAGGACATGTGCATCTAGACAAGCGATAACGATTCGCGATACACGCGTGGGGAAGTATAGGAACATATACCACTCTAGGTAGTGTGTCCTAGACTTGGGGGCATCGTTCGACAGGTAGCGTAATCCCTAGTTGGACTAGGTGGCATAAACCCTGAACTCGAGAAGCGTTCAGCAGAAAGCATAAAACTCTAGTTAAATCTAGAAAGCACTTGATAGAAAACCCTAGATTTGATCTATGTAATAAATAATGAATGTATGCCGGAAGGCAATGGAAAATACAGGGATTGGGATCACATTATCGTTACTAGTTGGGACACTAGATAGGCGGTGCAGAGATATAGAAACCAGTATAACAAGGAAATAACGAAGCGGCGAAAGTATTAGAGCGTATCCAGTTTATCTTAGCATATCTTGTGACTACCTTGTCCAATCTTGCTGACCCTATCGTCATGGTGTAATCTTGTATTCAGTTAATTCATGTCATTTTTTTTTCCATGTTCACATGCTAGATGTTACTGAACTTACTCAGGCTTTATGTCTGACTCTGTTTTTCTTTTGTCTTCTTTTCTTTCGTTCCCCACCCCCCCCCCCAGGTAGTAGAGGAGGGAATAGTATAGCTCAGATTAAGTTGGAATGTCACCCTTTCCCAGCTTGAAGATTTGTCGAAGTTTGCTTGGAATCTCTTTTCAGATGCTATGGCTGGCACTTGCTAAATTTAGGGAATATAAATGTATTTTCATGCTTCTTTATTTTGTAAGACAGATGATACTCTGATATTGTAAAGAAATCATTGTACAAACTATTTATCAATAAAGCAAAGTTTTATTTTTCGCTGTTTAATTTTTGTCTGTCTTGTAATTTATCTGCATCTTTTACCCTAAATGCTCCACAGAACTTAGTGCATTCCCTTTGTGAGTGACACTAACGGATGTGGGGTGTTACACAGCGTATATCTTGAAATGAGAAAATTTGGACTAATGCCACGTGTGGTAGCATGATGTCAGATATAATAAGTGGATACAAGATAAATGAAAAAGAGAATAACAGGCTTTAGTTGTACTCTAAATCATGAATTTTCTAACAAGTTCACAGTGACAATGTGGAAATTTCAGCATGGGTCGATATGCCTGTGGGTTGAGCATGTACAATGAGGTGCTCATTCATGCACAGAATGGATCGCTTGCCCCTTCAATATTGAGTTGGTTGAACAATAGGCTCTGGTCGCTCACTCACAAAAAGCTGTCTCCTATATAATACTGGATCTTTCGCTATAAAGGGTCGTACACTACTGCATGGGTTGGTCTTTGTTAGCGAGCAGGCAGCATGCGAATCTCTACCGCATAACAGTAACGAGTTGGAAACTGATGAACTAGCCGAATTATAGATAGAAAAAGTAAAGACACTCTTGCACAGTACAAGTCCTGCAAAATGTATCAGCAGCAATGTTCATTTCGAAACCTGCATTTCTCACAAGCAAAAAGTACAAGAAAACAGGGGCAAATATTAACCCCGTTGAGAATACTCGGTTCAGAGAATAATGTATCAACGATTAACAACGGTTTGAACGCATCTCAGAACGCATGAGAACTAGCCCAATCAAGCGTAAGACGGTCGAGTACCACAAACCGAGTCTCACACAGCATCCCGATTGTGCATGAACCCTGCTCGCACAAATAAAACACGGGCTACGGGGAGTTTCCAACACATGGCCTTAGTACGTAGGACAACAACTGACCGGTTTTGAACATTGCATGAATCAAATGCATGATAAAATATGCATGGATCCAATTTTAGATCGCTTCTTTACTAAATTTTCTCCAAAAGATGTGTATGATGCACCCACAAGTTAAACTTAATGTACCCATAATGTAAAGCTCTTAGTATGACTGCACATGCTCAAATGATACTATACTGAAGCATATTATATTCCATAAGACCATATACGGATTGGTCCAAACAAATAAGAAGGACATGTGGATAATCTAGCGCTAAAGCTTCCATATAAACAATATCGAAGAATACCCTGTGCATGCGGCGCTACATGGATCAACGGTGTTAGAGCATAAAGTTTTGGCATCAATTTTGTACAAGGTCGCTCATCCATTGTAACCTGTGGCTCGCTTGTACCAGTTTGATAAATTGGCCTTGCACGCCTCTTGGATCGTTTAGTGCTTGCAAGTGTACTGGTTAGTCGCACACATATGGATACCCCGGTGGCGACCATGTAAATATTTTGGACAAGCATAAGTTCATGCAGGGGTTGTTCACCTTATAATATATGAACATCTCTCTCATTCGAAATAGAGTGGTCAGTCACCAGCAATAAAGCTAGATCGAACGTCGAGCAGAATTAACTAATATGCCATGATTGAGAAGTATCCACCCACAACAGTTCGAGCATACACTCGTTTATATATTGGAACAAGAAGCAGAATAATATAAACGAAGGTGGCATTTCTGTAATTCTTTATCCTATATATTTTTATTCCACAAAACGTAAGCCACATTGATTGGTCCACAAAAGTAAAAGGCACACACATAGCACCGTGTTAAAGTTTGGATCAGCCCTCCAGATAACGCATGGGTTCTCATCAACGCTTGTGTAAAGATTGGCCATAAGTTGGTTCACACGTGGTATGGCATTTAACGTTAAAGTGTAAAGTGCTTTGGTAGAGCAATTCCTGGATGCTCGCTTATCAGCAAGCATGTCGCACATATTCCATGCACTTGGGTCGCTCGTGCGAATGCCACACTATTCGCACATATTTGTTTCAAGACTAGTCGTGCACTGCATCTTTTTACAGCTGCATACAGTTGGCTAGAATTGTCCAGTGGCAATTCTGTAAATACAACAGCGTGCGACCAGTACCAAGTTCTATATAATTGGAACTTTGGCACCTGGTCCAAACTTCTCCTACAAATACCCCACTTCACAACACTTGAAGGGATCGATTTCCACCACCATGAAGTGTTGTCCAAAGGTTTCCTTCACCATTCTAGAGCTTTCTAACCATTATTAATGGCTTCCAAAGCTCTCTCTATCTTCCTCCAATGAAGTGAAGATCAAATGACCTTCATACTCCATTAAACATATCTCAAATATCTATTCCTGGCCTCCAAATATTTCTCCTTCTTCCACCATGGCCGATTAAACCAAGTCACCTTCTCCGATCTCTATTAGAGATCATTTAAGCTTCATGCTACTTTTTCCTACCACCGCTAATTCTCTAAAAAAACCTAGTTCTACCGCAAATTCACAATGGAACCAAGGAAGCTCGCCTAATTCACTAAGTGATTGAAGATCTACAATTCAACCATGACCAATTAAGAGACCTCTTCCGCTCCTCCATGAATTGAAGCGCAATCTAGATCATAAAAATAGTGAAAAGAGAGAGATGACCATTATGAATGAATCCATGTATTTTGTACTCTTCAAAGTTATAATGAGAATCACCTCCAAAGTTGTTGTAGATATATTTATGATCGAACCACTATAAAAACTCTACTGTCTTTACTTACTTTTTCACGCTTACTTTGCATTTTTCGCCCCCATTTTCTATTGCATACCGAATTGGTGAAGTACCATCCACGTTTCTTTGGTGTTGAACCATTTTTAGCTTAAACACTTTGGGTGTGACGACATTTTTTGTTGTCAACACACTTTGTTTAAAGTAATTGTTGTGTGACTTGTGTTTTGAACATGACAGTGTCGATGTTCAATGTTATAGCCAAAATGTTATTAATTTGGCCAAGAATTTTGTGCTTAACTCATTGAATAAGCATATTGAAGTAAAAGGGTCATTTCTGTTAGTCACGGATGAAGACAAGGAACTATATCTTTGGAAAGTACACACACAGCCTAATTCGGTGGATATGCTCACTAAGGCATTGCCAGTTGGGAAGATTGAGCATTGGTCAAACTCGATTCACTTGGAGAGGCGCTAAGTGCCACAAGGTGGCACGGGCAAGAGAGGAGGTTGGTTTTAGGTGAGGAAATGTATCAGTATGAGATTGTGGTTCTACTTTGTCTTTGGTGATATAGTTTTGGATTTAGTTTTTTTTTCAGCACATAATTGGTGGGTGGGGCCTTTGCCTGTAGTCTTGGTGGAGTGGAATGGATGGCGTTTTTTCCAAAATTCGTTAGGAAAGCATTCATTCTTGGTTGAAGCGGTGATAGTTGGAGCTATCAATTGATCGAAGATGGTATGGTACCATTGATGTTGGAGTTGCAAAAGGATATAGTGTCGAGGTGGAGTGTTGTAATTACGTGACACTTTATAAGTTGGATTGAAGTGGGTGAATGTAGCTTTAGAGCGGAGAAAATGGTTCGCAAATCGAAGCTCAATGGTGGATTAAATAAGACTTCTCAGGTTCTAGAAGATGTCAGAGTGGTAGCTCAGATGTCAGACAAGGGTGGTCAAATGTCTGAGCAAGGGTGCTTCAAGAGGCAGTAAGCAGAACCAGACAACTGCCTCCAAGTCTGACTTTAGACCCTCGGGGTCAGACTTCTTGCAATTAGAAACACAAATTTCCAATTGCAAAAGTTAGACATCTAACCACAAAGGTCTGATGTATGAGCCGGCTTTGGGACTGGAACTAATTTGTGATTATTAATTGTCATTTTGGTCAGTTTGCCTGGATTTTTATTCTCCTATTTAAATTGTCCTTTTGATTTGAAAGGGATCTAGACTACACTCCAAACCATGGTTTTGTCCTTCATTTATTAAGGTTTAGGAAATCCTAATCTTCGTCAATTCTTATCCGCTAAAAAATAATATTTTCTTTGAGAATTATTTTTATCGTTGTATTCAATCTCTTGTACTCTTCTCATTGGCACTAATAAAAGCTCACTCTCAAGTGGATGTATACTAGCACGACGTTATTGGAACTACTATAACTTTATATGTGACTTATATATTGTTCTTTCTCTTAATATTGCTTGTTGGTTGTTTGTGTTGGTTATTATATTAATTGTATTTGGGTTTGAGATGTTAATTGGCTATTTTACACTTCTACCATGATCTTTCTCATTTTCATTGTGTTATTATTTGTGTTTGAGTAGTCTCGAATCGGAAAACTCCACAACAATATAGTGTTAAAAATAATTGATTAACAATGAGTACTTTACTTAAATTAGGTTCCACTCTTATTCATAAAATTAATTGACTACTCAAGTCAAATTTTGTTAATTGTATACGTGAAATACTGATCTCCAAGTTTAAATGAAAAATTAATACTTCAACAGATGATTAGGAAAAAGAATAGGGTTACTCCGAAGGTGAAAGTGGAAACTTTTGTATAAGAAAATATTATGAAGAGAAGAATAAGCTAATTCACTATGCAAAGTAAAAGACCTAATGTCATTTTAATTCTCTAAAAATGTAATCTAGGATCTCAAACGTATTTGTCCGCAATCTATATCTCATGACTTTTGCACAATCAAAATTATATACGAACCAAGATATAACTGCATTGAGTGAAAGTTGACTTCGTTGTTTACATTAAAAAATTTATAAAAATAAGTTGGAGGTCAAAAAAATCATCACTTTATGAGAAAACAAAAGAATTGGTCTATGAACACATTTACATTAGAATATATGTATTCTTGAAAAAAAGTCGAACTTGAGGTTGTAAGTTTCTCCTCAATGGTTATGAAATATCCTAATGGTGTTTTGATTAGTCTTCCACAATAAATAAGTCATATTGCAATTTAAATCTGGTCACTTAAGAAACCTATAATATTAAAGGAGTAAATATTCATTTACAATAACAGTGTTATTGAGTAAACGAACGGCATCTCATAATTTTCAGTTTGATGTCGTGAAAAATGTGTTTATATGTAATTATTTTTTAATATTTGCTGAATCATCAGATTGTTGAATGTGCAGGGAAATTACAACAACGTCGCGTAATAAATAGTAGAAAAGGTTAAGTGCAAAAGTAAGGGCAGACAGAAATTTCAAAAGAAAGAAGCTTTATTGATTAAAACATTATTTAAAGATTATGACAACAAATTGAAAACCATTAAACACAGGCAAACTACATAGCAACTGGTGGTTCAGCAGGAGGAGACGGAGTGCCTTCACAATCAGCAAAACATTTCATCTTTTGCTTAACACATTTAAGTAAACAACCAAATGATGGATGTTTGATGCACCCGAGCTCACAAGATATGAATGATTTCACGCATAAGCCAATGCATTCACCATGAGGTAAAGGACTAACATGATCTATAGATGAAGCCATTAGTAATACTGCAATAAAACAAGACAACAAACGCATAGAAAAATTCGACATGTTTTTCTCCTTTTTTCCTTTAAATGTTACACAAGCCTTTGTGTGATTTTGGCATTACTAACGTTGTTATATATAAGTGATTGATGGTAGATTATTGATTCAGTCTACAAAAATATGATGATGTATTTTCTTATAGTTAATATGATAATCAAAAACAAAATATTTCTCATAGGATTTCATATTTTCTTATTAATTATCAAATCATAGAATGTATTTTTTGTAGTCACGAACTAACTATAAATAGATTAAGTTCGTTGAATGTATTTTACCATAAGTTTATCACTATATAATATAATTATATTACTACATAATAAAATTTAATGTATATATTGCATACATAAAATACCATTAAGATATCTGGA
Organism: Allium sativum; assembly: GCA_030737875.1. Taxonomy (NCBI): domain Eukaryota; kingdom Viridiplantae; phylum Streptophyta; class Magnoliopsida; order Asparagales; family Amaryllidaceae; genus Allium; species Allium sativum. The sequence goes on along the minus strand of CM060915.1, from coordinate 190,185,352 downwards.
AAGTAATGTGTGCATTTGTTATTGTATATCCATTGAGTATGATATCTGGTATTAGTTAACTTCCTTTTTATACTAACTAAATAAAGTCTTACTGTTAATAATTTAAAATTTATATGTTCATTCTAGATATAATATTACATAAAAATGTAAATAGATATAAGGCACAAGCCAACAATTAGTAGAGGATTAACATAGTAAATAATAATCAAAATACTAGTTTGTGAGAGAGTGTTTGATTCGTTGATAAGAAATTGTGTTCACAACCTTGAAAATTTAAGAAATATCTGTATCCCTTTAGAATATTAAAATTAATTCCTTTTCCTTTTAAAATGTAAAGCAGCCACGTGTTTCTGTTTTCTAACATAGGTAATTAGAGAGAAGCACATGCTATCGAAAAAGATTAGACTAATTGACATGAATTTTATTTTTAGGTTGGAGGACAAACTTTGAATAATAATTGAATTAAAGGAAGATGATAAATGTAATTAGCATTATGTTTAGTTTTTACACTACAAAAATGCCAATAATAACAAGTATTATATTCCATTTTACACTGTACAAAATGCTGTTCTATTTAGCACTGTTCTTCAATCTGATTATTTTTCAAAACTTGTCATTCAACCAAAAAATGAAACGTAGTGCCCTTCAGGCTTATTTTTTTAAGGTTTGTTGTAACAACCCTATTTTTCAACAATTCAGATTATTAAACTTAATATGACGTTTGAATATATATTTTTTTAAATAAAATTAAATGATTTAATTATATAAATTTTGATGTGTGAACTTAATTAAAGAGAATTAGGTAATGAATTTCAACTTATTTTAACTATGATAAGCTACGTTGATCGTAAACTTAATTATAATTTTATTTATACTAATTAACATTGAAAATTGAAATCTTAAAGGAACTAGATGGAATTAAGTTAAATAATTTTTAGTTTAAATTCAATTGAATTGGTAAATAATCAATTTTGAAATTAAATACAAATAATATCAATTTACAAAGTTAGTTTGTATTTTTTTTGATTTGAGTAAAGTTAACATGTTTTGTAATTAAATTGAAATAAATGTTTATTTAGGAGAGAGTGGTTAGAAATGTAATTGAGGAATTTATAGCAAGTTATTAAGACTTAAAATGAAATTGATTATTTTTATAATTTAATTGCTCAATTTAATGTGTATATCCAATTGAATATGATCTTTGATTTTGGTATGATTTAATGATATATCTTTTACTTGCATTTTCACATATAGATAGTTCTTTTTTATTTTGATATCTTTGATTGGTGTGGTTTGAATTGTCATCACATTGTATTATTTCAAATTTCAATGATGGAACAAATTTTATGCTTCATTTTTACATTGTGCTAAATTGTTGTTGACATTTAGTGTAATGTAGCAAACAAACAGAAATAATGGAATTGTAATGAATGTTGAATTAATACAATGAAACAAAAAAATTAATTCGATAATTGAAGTACAATGTTAATGTATTTTTAACCATAATGGGTTAAATATAGAATTTAATGATTTGTGTCTTGAATTGTTAAGCAATGAATTGTAATAACTACATACGATAATAACCTGTATCTGGTAAGTTAATTATATTGAAACTTGAAATTAATATTAAATAAATAATATATAAAATAGAATAGCTAATTTTGGAATTCCTTATATATTGACAATTTGTGTAGTAATTAACTTTGAAATCTATATATGAATTCGTTTTAAACTATGGCAAATTTTTAAGTAATCAAAACAATAAGATTTGCTACGTATGAAACTTGAATAAAAAGGAAAGTAACTAATTTAATATAATTAATGTTTAATGGAATGTAACACCCCGTGTATTCTATAACCGTGAAATTCATAAATTAAAGTATAATTAATTTCAAATACAAGAATTAAGGGAAACGGGATACGCCATTGCGTTCGTCTCGGAAAAATACGCGAAATAGAGTCCGGGTTTTCGAATAAAGGAGACCGTATGAAGAAGATATGGCCTTCGGAAGTTTCAGAATTCAGTTTAAAATTCAAAACAAACGAAAACAGCTCAGAAAAACAAGTTTAAAATTCAAAATCGGGCCCAATTGGCCAGGGCGGGAAAATTCCAGCATTAGGCACCCAGGTCGACTTGGCAGTCGACCTGGGCTAGAGGTCGACAGGGCAGTCGACACCCGTGTCGACTGCCAAGTCGACACGGTGTCGACTGGGCTGTCGACCTGGCCCCAGAGCCAGGTCGACCCCAGCCCACCCTGGCTGGCCTGGTCTATGTTTGGTCGATTTTCTGAGCCTTGCCTTGTCACTAGGGCTAGGTGTCAGCTTCGGATTGGCCTCTCCTTCAAACGAACGGCTATTATTGAATCAAGCTCTATCGACGGTCTAAAACAACTCACAAACATTATAAAAAGGACCTAAGACCTAGCCTAAATCATACTATCTCATTTTGGCCTCAGGCCGCCGCCATTAAACCTAGAACTCTGAATTAAAAATACAAAGAATAAAATTATAGAAGATAGAGGACGATTCTTGAAGGCTACAACTATAAGCTACAACAACTACGACGCTTTAGACAACGAATTTGGGACTATTTGATTTGGGATTTTTATTTGGATTATTTGCTTCATATTGTAAGTTCTATGTTACTTTTTAGGCAAAAACGCTAAAACAATATGGACATGCCATGAATTGAAACCTGATTTAGGAACTATTGTTAATCCATTGTTTATATTGTTTATCTTTGAATTATAATTTGGGGATATTGCTATGGCAACATTGCAAGTTAAACTTGTCATGATTTTGATGTTGTTATGAATCACTTGGGCTTAATTGTTTGGCAAGTTGGACTAATACATGTCCATAGAATCGCTATGTTTATTGAAATCTTTAGGTTGATTAAACCATGCCTATGTTGCTAATTAAACCATGGCTATGACTATTGATGGAATTATGCCTGTGATGTTAATATACCCATCATGATTAATGAAAAATTGGGTATTGCTAGGTTATGATGAAAAGTTGGAATTATTATGTTTATAATGTTAGATATGTTAAAAACGCTAAATTGGAATCATTATGTCTATAACTTTAGTTGAGAATCATTATGTTAAAAATACTAAATTGGAATCATTATGTCTATAACGTTAGTTGAGAATCATTATGTTAAAAATACTAAATTGGAATCATTATGTCTATAACGTTAGTTGAGAATAATTATGTTAAAAATGCTAAATTGGAAACATTATGTTTATAATGTTAGTTGAGAATAATTATGTTAAAAATGCTAAATTGGAACCATTATGTCTATAACGTTAGTTGAGAATCATTATGTTAAAAACGCTAAATTGGAATCATTATGTCTATAATGTTAGTTGAGAATCATTATGTTAAAAATGCTAAGTTGGAACCATTATGTTTATAATGTTAGATGAGAATCATTATGATAAATTGGAATCATTATGTCAATGAGAATTATTATGTTAGAAATGCTAAATTGGAATCCACTATGCCTATTAGGATTACTATGCCTTTAATGTTTCATGTTGATAATAAAATTATTATTATGCCCGCAATGATTATTATGCCTATGATGTAAAGTTGAAATCATCATGTTAAATTAAGTTGGAATCATTACTATGCCAAGTTATCATCATACTAGTATTGCAATCATGTGATATGTTATAGCTAGTTTATTATGCAAGTGATGTCGGAATTGTCACATATGCCTATCACATGTTTGGTGTTATTCCGCTTTATCTCTTGAATTGTTTATGCTTGTGAACGAAATGCGTTTATATACGTTGGGGATACGATTGGGTAGAATAGGCAAAACTTGAATTAATTATAAGCATAAACTGTGAAATTTGGCATAAGTAGAACATGAAATATGGCACGAAAAGTTGACTTGAACATGCCATAACTTGACTTTAACATGCCTAGTTGGGCACGAAGTTGACATATGAACATGATGTGGAAATAGCAAAATCTGATAAGAACATGGGCATGACTTTAGAAAACAAGAAGGTGGCCAACTCGAGGTTGGGTTGAGTTTGTAGTGTAAATCTGCCCGGAACCGCCCGGCAAATCCAGTTGCTACAAACAATAGGATCCAATGTGGGTAGTTGGTCACATCGCGCTCGAAACCCGAGGTTGGGTTGAGTTCGTAGCGTAAACCTGCCCGGAACCGCCCGACAAATCCAGTGGCTACGAACAACAGGATCCAATGTGAGTGGTTCGGTGCATTAACGAATCAATTAATGCCAATTAGGGTTAAGTCATGAACATGAAAAGACAACTTAACCAACTTGAACACAATTTGTAGGGCTAAGTCATGAACTTGGAAACGACAACACTTAGCCAACTTGACATGACACGTAGGCGGGTTAAGTCGCGAACTGAAATGACATACTTAACCATCTTGACACGACTAGACTAGAAAAGGATTAAGTCACGAATTACATGACTTAATCTGTTAGGCGGGTTAGGTCACGAATTACATGACCTAATCTATTAGGCGAAACCCTAGACATGACCCCTTTCAGCAGTAACCCTCTAGAAGTATCAAGGTACCCTGGGGCTAGGCCGGGTGGGGCACGATTACTGGGCTGATTGTAAGAGGTGAACGACGACAGTAGGGTAAGCCAGTGTAGGTTCGGCGGACTACGATCGTGCACGTATCCGGGGCAGACACTGGGTATCCGTAGATTTATCTGTGCATCTTGAATCGTGTCAAGGGTTGACACCCTAGGGCTGATACACCCGAAGGTGGACCCAGCACAGATGACTACATTCGTAATTAGCCGTATGACACGGACACTTGACGAGCTAGAACTTGTAGGGAGCCGATCGACTAGATAATCACTCCGTAGGACCCCGTACTTGGGTCAGACCCCGTTTCAGGGTCATTTCATGACATTGGGCCGTGGGATTTATTTCGTGATTAACTTGTGATATGGGCTTAGTATACTAGTATAGTCGATGCAACGAATCTCGAACATGTGATGCTTTACTTGACTTGTCTTGACTTATCCTGATCACCTTAGTCTATCTTGTTCACCTTGACACCATTCTTAAGTTTAGTTCCAGTTCATACATGACAAGTTGTTTTAACCTTTTCTACACAAAAAGTCACTAGAACTTACTCCGTCTTTATGACTGACCCTTTTCCTTTCGCCTCTTTTTCTTTCGTTTCCCCCCCCCCCCCCCAGGTTCTCAGGGAGGGAATACCGCAGCTTGATCAGTTTTCACATCCAGCTTGAAGAGGAAGAATGTATTGCTTGGATCTTTTCCGTTTTGGACTATGGCTTTGGACAGAAATTAGGGGACTTTTGCAGTTTATTTATGTTTTCTTCATGCTTCTTTAAATAATGTAATCAAGAAAGTTATGATTTTGGGAAGTATTATGGCATGGTTTGTGTAACACGTATTTTGAAGAAATAAAAGTTGTTGTTTTCCGCTGTTCAAAAATATGTGTTATTATATCTGTCTTGTATATCTGTGACTTATACATATAAACCTCCACCAATATTAGGGCATTCCCTTTGAGAGTGGCCCTAACGGAGGTGGGGTGTTTTACTTGGTATCAGAGCATAGGTTTACCAGATAAGATAAAAGGTTTTGAAAATTTATTTTCAAAAAGGAAATTTAAAGAAGCATTTTTAAAAAGATAAAATATTATTTTATTTTAAAAAGGCAAAGTCCCCCAAAGCCATAGGTACTATCTCTTATCCTTCGTTTTGAATATATCCTTCTTGTTTCAGCATGTCCAAAGAACTTAACTTGCCAGAGGGTGTACCAATACCTGGTTGGTTTAGACGATTCTTAAAAGCAAGGGCCACCCAGCTAGGTCCTACCGTTCCTCCTCCCCCAGCTGCAGGAAATCATCCAGCTGCAGCAGCACCTCTTCCTCCACCTCCTCCACGGGGAAACACTTTTGCTAAGATATGTAAAGATTTTAAGGCTATGGGAGGAAAGGACTTTCATGGAACGGAGTCCTTCGTGGCAGCTAGAAATTGGCTGAAAGAAACCGAGGACTTATTCGTCATCTTTGAGGTAGAAGATAGGCAGAAAGTACAACTGGCAGTGTGGCTACTAAAGGGCGAGGCTTCCTACTGGTGGGAAGTCACTAATGCAGAAAGACCAGTGGAAACATAGGAGGACTTTAGGGCAAGGTTTGAGGCTAAATTTCTCTCAGAAGCCGAAAGGAGTTTGTAGTTGGAGAAATTTTTATTTCTTAAGCAAGGAAATATGACAGTCAAAGAGTACGTTAATCAGTTCGACGAGCTGGCTAGGTTCGGACTAGACCTAGTCAACACCCCACACAAAAAGGCTCTCCGCTTTGTCAAATGGTTGAATGAGCCATTACACAGTTTGGCCATGACCCATATACACATGGGAGCTTCGTACGAAAGGTTGGTGCAGATGGCACTGCTGAACGAAGAAGATAAGGGCAAGAAGGAGACAGAGGCAGAAAACTCTCAAGGGAAGAAAGAGGTCAAGCCCAACGATTCTAAGAATAAGAAGGTAGACTCTGAGAAAGGAGGCAAGAACAACTCACGTGATAAAAGGAAATGCAATTACTGTGGTACGGAAGGGCACATAGCCAAGGATTGTAGAAAGAGGAAGAGAAAGCAAGGTGAATGTTTTCATTGTGGGAAGACTGGACACATCAGCAAAGACTGCCCTGAGACGCAGACCGGACCTTCTGGCGGTACATCGTTAACCTATTCTAGATGCTTTGTTTTGTCTTATTTCTCTCCTCGATCCTATCTTGAGAGCCATAGTTAGAATCTTTTTGGATGTAAACATGTAATTGAAACATGTTATGATTGCGAAATGGTCGCAAGTGGTCGCAAGTGGTTGCTCGTGGATGCATGAATACACATTAGGCACTAGATTGGCTCAGACACATTTTCATGTTGCATATGCATGAGTGTTTATTCTGGAAACTTGGTTGTGCTATCATTTGGTTGTTGCATATGATTGAATGTTCAAGCACTCATGTAGAAATTATGAATTATAATAGGAAAAATTTGCATACATATTGGACTCATTTCACTAAACATATTTTGCATTTAGAAGATCAATCAGGCCTGATCATTAGCATTAGCTAAGGAACATATACACACACTTCGCATATGATCATAAAGCATTAGAAGTCTTTTAAGGACAATGGATACTCGTGTTTGATGGATGAGTAGATGGATGTTTGGATGATAGGATATATATTTTTCCTAAACTTGAAGATTTCGGGGACGAAATCCTTTTAAGTGGGGGAGAATGTAACACCCCGTGTATTCTATAACCGTGAAATTCATAAATTAAAGTATAATTAATTTCAAATCAAAGAATTAAGGGAAACGGGATACGCCATTGCGTTCGTCTCGGAAAAATACGTGAAATAGAGTCCGAGTTTTCGAAAAACGGAGTCCGTATGAAGAAGATATGGCCTCCGGAAGTTTCAGAATTCAGTTTAAAATTCAAAACAGACGAAAACAGCTCAGAAAAACAAGTTTAAAATTCAAAATCGGGCCCAATTGGCCAGGGCGGGAAAATTCACGCCTAAGGCACCCAGGTCGACTTGGCAGTCGACCTGGGCTAGAGGTTGACAGGGCAGTCGACACCCGTGTCGACTGCCAAGTCGACACGGTGTCGACTGGGCTGTCGACCTGGCCCCAGAGCCAGGTCGAACCCAGCCCACCCTGGCTGGCCTGGTCTATGTTTGGTCGATTTTCTGAGCCTTGCCTTGTCACTAGGGCTAGGTGTCAGCTCCGGATTGGCCTCTCCTTCAAACGAACGGCTATTATTGAATCAAGCTCCATCGACGGTCTAAAACAACTCACAAACATTATAAAAAGGACCTAAGACCTAGCCTAAATCATACTATCTCATTTTGGCCTCAGGCCGCCGCCATTAAACCTAGAACTCTGAATTAAAAATACAAAGAATAAAATTATAGAACATAGAGGACGATTCTTGAAGGCTACAACTAGAAGCTACAACAACTACGACGCTTTAGACAACGAATTTGGGACTATTTGATTTGGGATTTTTATTTGGGTTATTTGCTTCATATTGTAAGTTCTATGTTACTTTTTAGGCAAAAACGCTAAAACAATATGGATATGCCATGAATTGAAACCGGATTTAGGAACTATTGTTAATCCATTGTTTATATTGTTTATCTTTGAATTATAATTTGGGGATATTGCTATGGCAATGTTGCAAGTTAAACTTGTCATGATTTTGATGTTGTTATGAATCACTTGGGCTTAATTGTTTGGCAAGTTGGACTAATACATGTCCATGGAATCGCTATGTTTATTGAAATCTTTATGTTGATTAAACCATGCCTATGGTGCTAATTAAACCATGGCTATGACTATTGATGGAATTATGCCTGTGATGTTAATATACCCATCATGATTAATGAAAAATTGGGTATTGCTAGGTTATGATGAAAAGTTGGAATTATTATGTTTATAATGTTAGATATGTTAAAAATGCTAAATTGGAATCATTATGTCTATAACGTTAGTTGAGAATCGTTATGTTAAAAATACTAAATTGGAATCATTATGTCTATAACGTTAGTTGAGAATCATTATGTTAAAAATACTAAATTGGAATCATTATGTCTATAATGTTAGTTCAGAATCATTATGTTAAAAATGCTAAATTGGAACCATTATGTTTATAATGTTAGTTGAGAATCATTATGTTAAAAACGCTAAATTGGAATCATTATGTCTATAACGTTAGTTGAGAATCATTATGTTAGAAATACTAAATTGGAATCATTATGTCTATAATGTTAGTTGAGAATCATTATGTTAAAAATGCAAAATTGGAACCATTATGTTTATAACGTTAGTTGAGAATCATTATGTCAAAAATACTAAATTGGAATCATTATGTCTATAATGTTAGTTGAGAATCATTATGTTAAAAATGCTAAATTGGAACCATTATGTTTATAATGTTAGTTGAGAATCATTATGTTAAAAACGCTAAATTGGAATCATTATGTCTATAATGTTAGTTGAGAATCATTATGTTAAAAATGCTAAGTTGGAACCATTATGTTTATAATGTTAGATGAGAATCATTATGATAAATTGGAATCATTATGTCTATGAGAATTTTTATGTTAAAAATGCTAAATTGGAATCCACTGTGCCTATTAGGATTACTATGCCTTTAATGTTTCATGTTTATAATAAAATTATTATTATGCCCGCAATGATTATTATGCCTATGATGTAAAGTTGAAATCATCATGTTAAATTAAGTTGAAATCATTACTATGCCAAGTTATCATCATACTAGTATTGCAACCATGTGATATGTTATAGCCTGTTTATTATGCAAGTGATGTTGGAATTGTCACATATGCCTATCACATGTTTGGTGTTATTCCCCTTTATCTCTTGAATTGTTTATGCTTGTGAACGAAGTGCGTTTATATACGTTGGGGATACGATTGGGTAGAATAGGCAAAACTTGAATTAATTATAAGCATAAACTGTGAAATTTTGCATAAGTAGAACATGAAATATGGCACGAAAACTTGACTTGAACATGCCATAACTTGACTTTAACATGCCATAGTAGGGCACGAAGTTGACATATGAACATGATGTGGAAAGAGCAAAATCTGATAAGAACATGGGCATGACTTTAGAAAACAAGAAGGTGGCCAACTCGAGGTTGGGTTGAGTTTGTAGTGTAAATCTGCCCGGAACCGCCCGGCAAATCCAGTTGCTACAAACAATAGGATCCAATGTGGGTAGTTGGTCACATCGCGCTCGAAACCCGAGGTTGGGTTGAGTTCGTAGCGTAAACCTGCCCGGAACCGCCCGGCAAATCCAGCGAACAACAGGATCCAATGTGAGTGGTTCGGTGCATTAACGAATCAATTAATGCCAATTAGGGTTAAGTCATGAACATGAAAAGACAACTTAACCAACTTGAACAAAATTTGTAGGGCTAAGTCATGAACTTGGAAACGACAACACTTAGCCAACTTGACATGACTCGTAGGCGGGTTAAGTCGGGAACTGAAATGACATACTTAACCATCTTGACACGACTAGACTAGAAAAGGATTAAGTCACGAATTACATGACTTAATCTGTTAGGCGGGTTAGGTCACGAATTACACGACCTAATCTATTAGGCGAAACCCTAGACACGACCCCTTTCAGCAGTAACCCTCTAGAAGTATCAAGGTACCCTGGGGCTAGGCCGGGTGGGGCACGATTACTGGGCTGATTGTAAGAGGTGAACGACGGCAGTAGGGTACGCCAGTGTAGGGTCGGCGGACTACGATCGTGCACGTATCCGGGGCAGACACTGGGTATCCGTAGATTTATCTGTGCATCTTGAATCGTGTCAGGGGTTGACACCCTAGGGCTGATACACCCGAAGGTGGACCCAGCACAGGTGGCTACATTCGTGATTAGCCGTATGACACGGACACTTGACGAGCTAGACCTTGTAGGGAGCCATTCGACTAGATAATCGCTCCGTAGGACCTCGTACTTGAGTCAGACCCCGTTTCAGGGTCATTTCATGACATTGGGCCGTGGGATTTATTTCGTGATTAACTTGTGATATGGGCTTAGTATACTAGTACAGTCGATGCAACGAATCTCGAACATGTGATGCTTTACTTGACTTGTCTTGACTTATCCTGATCACCTTAGTCTATCTTGTTCACCTTGACACCATTCTTAAGTTTAGTTCCAGTTCATACATGACTGGTTGTTTTAACCGTTTCTACACTGAAAGTCACTAGAACTTACTCAGTCTTTATGACTGACTCTTTTCCTTTCGCCTCTTTTTTTTTCGTTTCCCCCCCAGGTTCTCAGGGAGGGAATACCGCTGCTTGATCAGTTTTCACATCCAGCTTGAAGAGGAAGAATGTATTGCTTGGATCTTTTCCGTTTTGGACTATGGCTTTGGACAACAATTAGGGGACTTTTGCAGTTTATTTATGTTTTCTTCATGCTTCTTTAAATAATGTAATCAAGACAGTTATGATTTTGGGAAGTATTATGGCATGGTTTGTGCAACACGTATTTTGAAGAAATAAAAGTTATTGTTTTCCGCTGTTCAAAAATATGTGTTAATATATCTGTCTTGTATATCTGTGACTTATACTTATAAACCTCCACCAAAATTAGGGCATTCCCTTTGAGAGTGACCCTAACGGAGGTGGGGTGTTTTATGGAAATTGGAAAGTAATAATTGAATTTGAGATTTTAATGTATGTAAATTGATGGAAGTCCTATTTTGGAATTGGATTCAAAATGTTTATCATGTAACAAAAAATATTGTTTTTCTATAAATAATTTTTTTCCTAAATTGTAACTTCCATATCAATGAAAACAAGCCGTCACAAAGAAATAGTCATGTCTTTGTTTCCTCTTGTCTTCATAAATCAATTAAAAAACCATTTCTTAATGAAATCGTGCAAATCTAGATTTATTGAACTCGTGTGTCAATTCTCTTCGATCCTATATGAGTTATGCAAGGTGCATCATGAAAATGCCTTGGTCGACATTTCCACAATGAAGAGAAAAGGACATAGGGTTCAAATTTCTAACAAATTTAGGGATTGATTCACGAATCGGATACCGTATTCAAGTTTGTGACATGAAATGACATCAAGTGTGCGATTTTGTTGGGATTCAACGACAAAAAGCATGGGAACTTTACTATACCGTGCATTTTAAGCCTGCGAACATGAAATTTTTGGTGAGGCCGAGTTAAACTTCGAGGTGCCGGGGAGGAAGGTTATGCGAATAGAAGTTCGTGAGATGCGACGGTGCTGAATTTCGTTGAGAATGGAGGAAGATATGACTATTAGAATATTTGGTCATGGTGGGTTCTAAAAGTGAGAGTACGCCGGGTAGAAGAAGATGGAATAAGATGGTGATGTGGCATTTCAATTGGTAAATATTTGTTTATTTTGTTTTAATTCAATTTTCAAATCACGGAAAAATCTTTTTCATATGAATTCGGAATGACACGCGGTTTGTTGCGTTGGAATCGTATCGACGAGCTCTTCGCGATAGCACTGATTTGGACTGATTCCGACACTATTAAATTTTGAGCTAAAATTTGAATTTCAATCTCGTTTGAAACCAAGGTGAGTGATTTAACCCACTCACGCTTAACTAAAGTATTCTAATATTAGTTAAAATAATATTAGGTCATGATTTGATTGTTTGGATTGATGTTTGACAGTTTAAATTGCATATTTATATTGATTTGCATTGATAATGTAGTTTAATTTGATTGTTAGATTAAATTTTATAGTTAAGTCAAAATTTGACATTTAATTACTGTTTTAAAACTTGACACTTGATAATTGGTAAATATGTATGATATTTGACTGGTTGTATGTATTAATGTGATGAATGACTTGAATTTGATATGTTTGACATATTGATGTTAATTGTGTGAATTTACCTGTTATTCACGTTTATTCATATATGACCATTTGTTTGTGCTGATTAATCCCAACCATTACCCCAGATGTTACAGGCATCGAATACACCCGGGATTAATCATAAAAATGAATTCAGAACGTAGGTTGAAATGATAAATACCTAAGACCCTGATTTGGATTGAAATGATATATATCCTTTCCCAAAATACTAAAATTAAAATTTAAGTATGACTTAGCCATAGGATAGAAAATTATATATGGACATCGGTCGGTTAAATAAAATTTGTTTTAACCACGAATTTTGAAATATTTTTTTTAAGGAAATATAAGCAATGTTTATAATTTATTTCCTTTGAACTTGAACCTTGAATTAAAAAAAAGGGAAATAAATTTGTGTTGTAACTGGAGCTAAATAAAAAGCGAAATATAATGTAAATCAAATTTATTGAAATTGAATGGTTTCACCCACCATTGAATTTTATCATGAATCAACATTGATTTGAATTATATATGAATTGTGAACTCAATATTTTCCATAAAATAGAAATCATTGAAAATGAGAATCTGATTTGGACTATAACTAGTTGAATTAATTTGATCGAATTGAAATGAATGTAAATTGGAAGTTTAATCAATGGAATTATTGAAAATTGAGTTGGTTGAATTGAAGTTGAAATTTGACTTCAAGTTTAATTGAAAATGTTAGAGAAATGATTCTAATTCAGACTATAGTATTTCAAATCATTTTATAAAACTATTTTAATAATAATTATTTTTCTTTATAAACTATGTCACTTTATTACTATTTTATTTTATAAATTATTTTAAATAAATAATTTTAAAATTAACTATTTATTTTAAAAATTACTTAATGTTTTAACTACATATTTTAATAAATATGATAAATTCTATTTTAATTACAAACTATTTATTTTCAGTCTATTTCAATTATATATCTAAACCAAGTTAAATATACTGTTAACTATTTTAATATTCAAATTATTAAAGTTGGAATTATTTCAAAATTTTAACTGGTTTAAATGGAGATTTTAGTATGAATAATATTCTCTCTTGAATATTTAATGATTTTGAAAATCTGATATTTTGATATGAAGTACGAACCCCTTTGAAATATAAAAGAACTGACCAGTGTGAAAAATGTAAACGATTGGTTGTTAAAGAGACAGGGATCGGATATTGTCAAACTCTCTGCCAATACCAAAAACAACATTAACAACTGTTTACGCGGTGGAGTTCCAGATATGGTTTTGGATGGATTTTGAGGCGATTACTGGATTTGAAGAAAGAGAACGATGATGAATATCCTTGACCTTTGGGTCATAATTAAAATGACTAAAACAGGGCTATACCATGACCAAGTGGGGTTAACTACCACCATCGGCAACACTTCTTCCTTTATCACTATAGTCCCTTGGTTTTATTTATTTGATGCGCATCCGTGATTTCGAAGTGTTGTTTTAGGTGGGCGGTAGTTGCGGCTATGCGTTACCACCAGTCTGGGCATGCAACTAGTATACTCCTACTGTGGGCATTCCTTGTGTGCTTTGTCATATTATCCTGATCAAACCCTTACGACTTTGATTTGTACCGTACCTATGGAGTGCCCTCTGATAGCCACTACGTACAGTGGAATTTATGTTATCTGTATAGACTACGTTATTATAAACAGTGCGAGGGTAAAAATGTAATCCTGCTTACGCTATTTTAATATGTCATATTTAACCATAGACATTATTATAATAGCGTATTATATTATATGATATTAGTTTGATGGATCCTGAGGAGATGGAAATTCCCGTAACATCTCTTAAGTTATTGCATTCATATTATTACATGAAATTTGATTTAACAAATATATGAATGATTTAGTTTTGATCCGAGTATTTGTTGTGTTTTTTATGCAATACGCTCGGGTAAGACTAAGTTGCAGTTAGCGAAGATTCCCTTGCTTGAAGATACATTTAAGGTGGAGATGGAGCTCAATAGACGTATTAAAATTATTATTCCGCTACAAAATATATTGGTATGTTGTATGTTAATTTACTCTGATAATTGTTGTAAATATAATAAAATGTATGTTTTTAACAGCTTCATTAACTGTTATTTATTTATTATATTTTGTCCTTCTGCCATGAGATTCTGAGTTGTTTTTCTTCTTTTCTTTTTCTTATATAAATCCCAATATTATCCGTATTTTTGATTTGTTTGAGTCGACATTGAGGATCATTGTCGATTTGAATGGTCAAAAATTATAGGTTGTTACATTTAGTATCAGAGCTTTGGTTTAGCAAAAACCTTGGTTCTATTTGGGACTAACTCATTAAAGATGGAGTAGTAATACTCTAGAATGATTTTGAGTGTATATGAGAGAGTGTACTTGTAAATTTGGTATAAATGAATTTATTTGTATTGGTTTGTTCCATTGAGTATTTATGAATTCTGGGCGGTACTTGGGACGCCAAGGCATCGATAGGGATTTCTAAACACTCGATTAGGTGTAACACCCCGTGTATTCTATAATAGTGAAATTCACAAATTAAAGTATAATTAATTTCAAATCGAAGAATTAAGGGAAACGGGATACGCCATTGCGTTCTTCTCGGGATTCTGCTTGAGATAAAGTCCGAGTTTGCGTAAAACGGACTCCGTATGAAGAAGATAGGGCCTCCGGAAGTTTCAGAATTCAGTTTAAAATTCAAACAGACCAAAGCAGCTCAGAAAAAACAATTCAAAATTCAAAATCGGGTCCAATTGGCCAGGGCGGGAAAATTCCCGCCCAAGGCACCCAGGTAGACTTGGCAGTCGACCTGGGGCTAACCAGGTCGACTGGGCAGTCGACCTGGGTCACCCGTGTCGACTGCCAAGTCGACACGGTGTCGACTGGCATGTCGACCTGGCCACTGAGCCAGGTCGAACCCAGCCCCCCTGGCTGGCCTAGTCTGTGTTTGGTCGATTTTCTGAGCCTTGCCTTGTCACTAGGGCTAGGTGTCAGCTCCTGGTTGGTCTCTCCTTTGAACGAACGACTATTATTAAACCAAGCTCCATCGACGGTCCGAATCAACTCAAAAACTCTATAAAAAGGACGACTCACCCTAATACACACAAAAAAGATGGAGATGAGGCCGTCATGCTGCTGAGGAGAGACTAGAGATAGCCGTCAGAAATTGAGAGACAATTAGGAGATAAATCAAAAGCTTAAAGCAACGTTAATTAAATCAAAGCAACGCCTACAACAAAGGATAGCATCTCCAAATTCAGAATTCAGATTCCTGAATTTAAGACTCGTCATACGTTGTAAGTAGAGTGTTATTCCGATGTGAATAATTAATTGTGTTTGATTTGTCTAAAATGCGAAATGGAATTGTGGCGATAATAATCTATATTTGTATGTTATTTTGATTCTAAACGATTTGGGAATGTTATGGTATACGATTGGATATTTGCAAGTATGTGATTTGCGTTGGAAGTTAACAACGAAATGGAATTGTGGCGATAATAATCTATACTTGTATGTTATTTTGATTCTAAACGATTTGGAAATGTTATGGTATACGATTGGATTCATACAAGTATATGATTTATGTTGACAACCATATGTTGTGGTATTTTATTTGGGATTCATGCAAGTATATGATTCACTATTATGCCAATATGATGTACATACCTTTATGATCACTTTTAGTGTGTAATTGGATACGACTAAGTACTATAGTTTATATGAATCTATGTTGGAATTAGCAAATCATACTTTTGTATTAGAAACAAAAGTAACCACCTTTATGAACATGACTAAACTATGTTTGGTATTATGCCTAGTTGAAACATGTTTTAGGCCTAAGTTGTTATCAAAACCATATGGTGATATATGTGACACAATTAAGTTAGATTTACATTCCAATTGCAAGTTTACATGAATAGAATGATTCATGTTTAAGTATTATTTATGCCATGATTACATGAATAGAATGATTCATTTTTAAGTATTATTTATGCCATGATTATATGAATAGAATGATTCATGTTTAAGTATTGTTTATGCCATAATCATATGAATAGAATGATTCATGTTTAAGTATTATTTATGCCATGATTATATGAATAGAATGATTCACGTTTAAGTATTGTTTATGCCATGATTATATGCTGTTACAATTGCAAGTTCACATGTGCCTACTTTATGTTAATTGAATGGTTATGTTGCAAGTTCATGCGTTCACACTCCCCTTTTTTATGTTACCTCATAAACACCATGTTATAAGCCTCCCCTTTTTCATATGGCTAAGTTGGGTTTATATGTTAAACCCAACATATCTTATATCGTAGCGAACGTGTAAAACGGGGGTAATGACGTTTGGGTTAAAATATAGAACATATGTGTTAGCATGTTTGACGCATGCCAACAACCTTGAAAAAAAACAATTAAGTGGCATAAATAAATTTTAACCAATAAAGATAAATTTGAATAATGGGCCGCAAATATTTACATATAAAAAGAAAAGAGACAAAATATGTAAATGTAGAAAATAAGATGTGTTTAACCCGAGGTTGGATTGAGTTGTGATGTAAACCTGCTCGGAACTGCCCGGTTGTCCAGTAGTCACAACAATATCTATCCAATGTGGGTGGTTAAACATGGAGCCCAATAAAGACCCGAGGTTAGACTGAGTTGTGGCGTAAGACTGCCCGGACCCAACCGGCAACAGGCAGCCACAACAATACCTGTCTAATGTGAGAGGTCAAGGATTTAATAAGACAATTAAGGCTGAGTCAGGATTGATAGGATTAAGTAAATTAAATTAATACTTAATCAAAATGAACATGCTAAACTAAACAGACTGATTGGGGGTTAAGTTTATAAAACACTTAACCAACTTAGCATGTTGGCTAGAAATAGAAAACCTAGTAGCGGGGGACCCTTTTCAGCAGTAACCCTACAAAGTGTATCAGGATACCCTGAACTAAGCAGGGTGGGGCATGATTACTGGGCGGACTGTAAGAGGTCAAATCGACAGCGGTGGTGCATCAGTGTAGGTTCTAACGGGGTGCAGGCGTGCACACACTCCGGCGCAGAAAAATAAGGCACTGGGCACCAGTAGCATACCTGTGCATTCTAGAATTGTGTCGGGCCGCCACCATGGGACTTGATACACCCCATGGTGGGACCAGCATAGGTAACTACAATAACGGGGGCCGTAAGACACATGTAACTATGCGAGTAGGAGCGGGTCATCAGAAAAAGGATCACTTCACCCTGATTATGGGGTGTCTGTTGGGAACTAGTTTATATGGGTTCAGAGATTAATATGGGGTACGATAGTATTCGACCCTAGACAACTTAACTTAGTTTATGATGCTTTCCCATTTCCAGTTTATGCTTATCATACCCAGTTCTTTATTCATAGACTGAATAGTCCTAGACTTACTCAGGCTTTATGTCTGACTCTACTTTTCTTTCGCCTTCTTTTCTTTCATTCCCCCCCCCCAGGTCCACAGGGAGGGAATACCGCAGCTTGACCAGTTTTCACGTCCAGCTTGAAGAGAAAGAATGTATTGCTTGGATCTTTTCCGTTTTGGGCTATGGCTTTGGACAGCAATTATGGGACTTTTGCAGATTATTTATGTTTTCTTTATGCTTCTTTAAATAATGTAATCAAGACATTTATGAAGATGTTATGTTTTTGGAAGTATTGTAAGACAATTATGGCATGGTTTGTGTAACACGTATTTTAATGAAATAAAAGTTGTTGTTGTTTTCCGCTGTTCAAAAATATGTGTTTTTATACCCGTCTTGTATATCTGTGACTCATACTTATAAACCTCCACCAAAATTAGGGCATTCCCTTTGAGAGTGACCCTAATGGAGGTGGGGTGTTTCACTTGGTATCAGAGCATAGGTTTACCAGATAAGATAAAAAGTTTTGAAAATTTATTTTCAAAAAGGAAATTTAAAGAAGCATTTTTAAAAGACAAAATATTATTTTATTTTAAAAAGGCAAACTCCCCCCAAAGCCATATGTACTATCTCTTATCCTTCGTTTTGAATCTATCCTTTTTGTTTCAGCATGTCCGAAGAACTTAACTTGCCAGAGGGTGTACCAATACCTGGTTGGTTTAGACGATTCTTAGAAGCAAGGGCCACTCAGCCAGGTCCTACCGTTCCTCCTCCCCCAGCTGCAGGAAATCATCCAGCTGCAGTAGCACCTCTTCCTCCACCTCCTCCGCGGGGAAACACTTTTGCTAAGATATGTAAAGATTTTAAAGCTATGGGAGGAAAGGACTTCCATGGAACTGAGTCCTTCGTGGCAGCTAGAAATTGGCTGAAAGAAACCGAGGACTTATTCGTCATCTTTAAGGTAGAAGATAGGCAGAAAGTACAACTGGCAGTGTGGCTACTAAAGGGCGAGGCTTCCTACTGGTGGGAAGTCACTAATGCAGAAAGACCAGTAGAAACATGGGAGGACTTTAGGGCAAGGTTTGAGGCTAAATTTCCCTCAGACGCGGAAAGGATTTTGCAGTTGGAAAGATTCTTATTTCTTAAGCAAGGGAATAAGACAGTCAAAGAGTATGTTAATCAGTTCAATGAACTGGCTAGGTTCGGACTGGACCTAGTCAACACCCCGCACAAGAAGGCTCTCCATTTTGTCAAAGGGTTGAATGAGCCATTACACAGTTTGGCCATGAACCATATACCCATGGGAGCTACGTATGAAAGAGTGGTACAGATGGCATTGTTGAACGAGGAGGATAAGGGCAAGAAGGAGACAAAGGCAGAAAACTCTCAAGGGAAGAAAGAGGGTTTGCAGCCTAAGAAGACAGACTTTAAGAAGGGCGGGATAGACAACAAAGAGAAGAGGAAGTGTAATTTTTATGGCAAATTGGGGCACTTAGTGAAAGATTGCCGGAAAAAGAAGGCCAAGATGAATGGCGGGTGTTTTTCTTGCGGTGAGACAGGCCACATGGCTAAGGACTGCCCAAAGAAACGAGGACATGGGCAGAGGGCTGGATCCACCTCAGGGGCACAGGTTCATGTGCTAGAGGTGCCACCTCTGCAACAGCGAGGTATAAATACTTCTGTAGAAAGTGTAGTTTATCTTTATAATCACCCCGTTCGCACTTTATTTGACTCTGGCGCATCACACTCCTTTATCTTGTCTGCTTTATTAGAATCTCTGCACCTAAAAACTAGTATGGTAGAGGACCCCTTAATTGTTTCAAATCCAGTTGGGGGCCCGGCTCATTTGTCTATGATCTGTGTGGGTTTGAAAATTTCTATTCTAAGCGTAGAATTTAGATGTAGTGCCTTTGTTTTGGGCTTTTCGGGATATGGTTTGATTTTGGGCATGGATTGGCTATCCGGTAATGGGGCCATCCTTGATTGTGAGAAAAGGGTTGTTAGGCTCCTGACCCAGCTCGGTAACACTTTGGAAATTACTTGTAATCCCTCGTACGCGGTTATGCTTAGTTATCTTGAATCGCTAGATGCCTCTGTTGAAAATTTGCAATCGGTTAGAGTGGTCTGGGAATATCCGGATGTCTTCGAAGAGGTGAAGGGCTTGCCTCCGAAGCGGGAGATAGACTTCCGCATATATCTTGTAGATAATGCAAAGCCCGTTGCGTTGCCCGTTAGACACATGGTTCCACGGGAAAGGAAAGAGCTCAGTAAACAGATTAAAGAGCTTCTAGAGAAGGGGTTCATTAGAAGGAGCATTTCAGAATGGGGCGCTCCAGTGGTGTTCGCTACAAAGGCGGATGGTTCACTCCATCTATGTGTTGACTATAGGGAGCTCAACAAGCTAACGAAAAAAATAGGCACCCTCTCCCCAGAATTGACGATCTGTTTGATCAGCTTGTAGGAGCGTCTGTTTTCTCCCAACTCGATTTAGCGACCGGTTTTCATCAGCTAAGGGTGGCTGAAAATAGCATCGATAAAACGGCATTCAGAACCCCAGACGGCTTCTTTGAATGGCTTGTCATGCCTTTCGGCTTGACAAATGCACCTGCTTACTTCGTGGACCTGATGAGTAGGGTATTCAGATAATTCCTCAATAAGTTCGTAGTGGTCTTCGTAGACGATATCCTTATCTTCTCAAAGAGTGAAGAGGAACATGCTCAGCACTTAAGGGCAATCATGGAAACTCTGCGAGTCCATCAGCTAAAAGCCAAGTTCTCCAAATGCCACTTTTGGAGAGAAGAAGTTAGGTTCCTTGGGCACATAGTATCCAAAGAAGGGTTAGCTGTGGACCCTGCTAAGGTAGTAGCGGTACAGGATTGGAAGACACCAAGGAATGCAACTGAGGTCCGAAGTTTTCTAGGACTAGCAGGTTTCTATCGAAAGTTCATAAGGGATTTTGCGAAAATCTCAGCTCCGCTCACGAAGTTGACCAAGAAGAATCTAGTGTTCAATTGGGACTTGGATTGCGAGTTTGCTTTCCAACGACTAAAAAGGGCTCTTACAACAGCCCCAGTCTTAACGTTGCCAGATGGAAGCAAGATGTTCACAGTTTATATAGATGCATGTGGGACAGGGCTAGGCGCTGCCTTAATGCAAGAAGGAAGGGTAGTAGCTTATGGCGGGAGACAATTGAAAGTGCATGAAAAGAACTACCCGACCCACGATCTTGAGTTAGCCTCCATCGTCTTTGCACTCAAGTCTTGGCGACACTATCTCCTAGGTGAGAAGTTTGAACTTTACACTGACCATAAATCATTGAAATACCTTTTCTCGCAGAAGGACCTTAACTTGAGGCAACAGAGATGGATGGAGTTTCTTGCCTTGTATGATTTCGAGATCTCCTACACTCCGGGCAAAGGCAACGTAGTGGCAGACGCGTTGAGCCGAAAGAAACTGACCCTAAGCCCGCTGTTTGTTGAAAGACAAAGCCTAGAGTTTATAGCCAGCTTTGACTTTAGGCCCTCCTCTGATTTTGTACCAGGCTTGCTAGCACCTCTCGAAGTACGCCCGACTTTAGTGGACTCAATAGGGACAGCACAACGCGAAGACCCTCAGCTTGTGGAGACGATTGATAGATTAATTAGGGGTGAGACTTCAAGTCACCTCAACAGATACTCCATCGACGATAAGGGTTGGCTAAGGCGAGACGGAAGACTATGCGTCCCACAGACAAGGGATTTAGTAAAGAAGGTTCTCGAGGAAGCACATCACTCCAAGATGACGATACATCCGGGCGGAGATAAAATGTACAAGGACATAAAGAGAACTTTCTTTTGGAACGACATGAAAAAGGACGTGGCAGATTTCGTTTCTAAGTGTATGGTGTGCCAACAGGTTAAAGCGGAACAGAAAAAGCCTGGCGGTCTGCTGCATCCTCTAGAGGTCCCGCAGTGGAAGTGGGATAGCATCTCAATGGACTTCATTGATGGGCTGCCTAGGTCTAGGAGAGGCAACACTAGTATTTGGGTAATAGTGGATAGGTTTACTAAAAGCGCCAACTTTTTACCTGTCAAAAGTAAAAGAACTGCCTCATCCCTAGCATCTCTCTACCTCAAGGAAATTGTTCGACTCCATGGAATACCATCCAGCATTTTTAGTGACCGAGACCCTATCTTCACAAGTGATTTTTGCCGGAGTCTGCAAGAAGCGGTAGGCACACAGTTATGCTTGAGCACAGACTATCATCCTCAAACCGACGGCCAAACAGAAAGAGTGAACATAGTTTTAGAGGACCTTTTAAGACTGTGCGTCCTTGACTTCGGAGGGACATGGGAAGACCATCTTCCTTTGGTAGAATTTTCCTACAACAACAGCTACCAAGCAACCATCGGAATGGCGCCCTTCGAAGCTTTATATGGAAGATCGTGCCGATCACCCACTTGTTGGTGGGAGTCTACTGATAAGCTCATACTTGGACCAGATATGATCCGAGAGACTTCAGAGAAAGTAGAATTAATACGAAGAAGGATGAAGACGGCCCAAGACAGACAAAAGTCCTACGCCGACAAGAGGAGGACCGACCTCGAATTTGAGGTTGGGGACAGAGTTTTTCTTAAGGTATCTCCGCTAAGGAACGTTGTTCGTTTTGGAACCACAGGAAAGCTAGCACCAAGGTTCGTAGGGCCATTCCCTATCATCGAGAAAATTGGGAAAATGGCCTATAGATTAGAGCTACCCGAAAAATTGGCCGGAGTTCACAACGTCTTTCACGTTTCACATCTCCGAAAATGTCTACATGAATCTGCTGAAGTGGTAGAGCCGAATATCCTTGAAGAAGCTGAAGTGGAATGCGAAGTAACCGTAAGGAAAGTTCCAACCCGCATATTAGGAACGGAAGTGAAGAAGCTACGCAACCGTGAAGTCAAGCTCGTCAAAGTTCAGTGGAGCGACGCCAAGGGAGACGCAACTTGGGAAACTGAACCTAGAATACGCGCAGCCTACCCTTTTCTTTTCGAGGGTACATCTTTGATCTTTCTTTTTCCTTAAGTTGCGCTTTTATCTATCTTTTTTAGGTATATCTCCTCGACCTTATCTTTTAGGAAGAAACCCTTTGGATGAAAACATGTAATTGAAACATGTTATGGATGATGGTTGCAAGTGGTTGCAAGTGATTGCCAGTGGTTGCTCGTGGTTGCATATACACACACAATCTAGGTTTTAGATCGGCTCAGTCACTTCATATTGCATATGCATATATGTTTGCATTCGTATATGGTTGAACTTTAATGTGTTGTCATATGGATGTTGCATTTGTATGAATGATTTTGCACTCATGTAGAATCATGAATAGGAGAATTTGCATACATAATGGATTCATGGTACTTACATAATTCGCATTAAGGAGGTCAACTGAATCAGTAGACCGCCTGATTTTGCATTAGATAAGTACATGTACACACACACACTTCGCATATGATCATGAAGCATTAGAAGTCTTTTAAGGACAATGGATGCTCGTGTTTGATGGATGAGTAGATGGGTGTTTGGATGTTAGGATATACATTCTTCCTGAACTTGAAGATTTCGGGGACGAAATCCTTTTTAAGTGGGGGAGAATGTAACACCCCGTGTATTCTATAACAGTGAAATTCACAAATTAAAGTATAATTAATTTCAAATCAAAGAATTAAGGGAAACGGGATATGCCATTGCGTTCGTCTCGGGATTCTGCTTGAGATAGAGTCCGAGTTTGCGTAAAACGGACTCCGTATGAAGAAGATAGGGCCTCCGGAAGTTTCAGAATTCAGTTTAAAATTCAAACAGACCAAAACAGCTCAGAAAAACCAATTCAGAATTCAAAATCGGGCCCAATTGGCCAGGGCGGGAAAATTCCCGCCCAAGGCACCCAGGTCGACTTGGCAGTCGACCTAGGGCTAACCAGGTCGACTGGGCAGTCGACCTGGGTCACCCGTGTCGACTGCCATGTCGACACGGTGTCGACTGGCATGTCGACTTGGCCACTGAGCCAGGTCGAACCCAGCCCCCCTTGGCTGGCCTAGTCTGTGTTTGATCAATTTTCTGAGCCTTGCCTTGTCACTAGGGCTAGGTGTAAGCTCCTGGTTGGTCTCTCCTTTGAACGAACGGCTATTATTAAACCAAGCTCCATCGACGGTCCGAATCAACTCAAAAACTCTATAAAAAGGACCTAAGACTCACCCTAATACACACAAACAAAAATGGAGATGAGACCGTCATGTTGCTGAGGAAAGAATAGAGATAGCCGTCAGAAATTGAGAGACAATTAGGAGATAAATCAAAAGCTTAAAGCAAGGTTAATTAAATCAAAGCAACGCCTACAACAAAGGATAGCTTCTCCAAATTCAGAATTCAGATTCCTGAATTGAAGATTAGTCATACGTTGTAAGTAGAGTGATATTCCGATGTGAATAATTAATTGCGTTTGATTTGTGTAAAATGCAAAATGGAATTGTGGCGATAATAATCTATATTTGTATGTTATTTTGATTCTAAACGATTTGGGAATGTTATGGTATACGATTGGATATTTGCAAGTATGTGATTTGCGTTGGAAGTTAACAACGAAATGGAATTGTGGCGATAATAATCTATACTTGTATGTTATTTTGATTCTAAACGATTTGGAAATGTTATGGTATACGATTAGATTCATACAAGTATATGATTTATGTTGACAACCATATGTTGTGGTATTTTATTTGGGATTCATGCAAGTATATGATTCACTATTATGCCAATATGATGTACATACTTTTATGATCACTTTTAGTGTGTAATTGGATACGACTAAGTACTATAGTTTATATGAATCTATGTTGGAATTAGCAAATCATACTTTTGTATTAGAAACAAAAGTAACCACCTTTATGAACATGACTAAACTATGTTTGGTATTATGCCTAGTTGAAACATGTTTTAGGCCTAAGTTGTTATCAAAACCATATGGTGATATATGTGACACAATTAAGTTAGATTTACATTCCAATTGCAAGTTTAAATGAATAGAATGATTCATGTTTAAGTATTATTTATGCCATGATTACATGAAAAGAATGATTCATGTTTAAGTATTGTTTATGCCATAATCATATGAATAGAATGATTCATGTTTAAGTATTATTTATGCCATGATTATATCAATAGAATGATTCATGTTTAATTATTGTTTATGCCATGATTATATGCTGTTACAATTGCAAGTTCACATGTGCCTACTTTATGTTAATTGAATCGTTATGTTGCAAGTTCATGCGTTCACACTCCCCTTTTTTATGTTACCTCATAAACACCATGTTATAAGCCTCCCCTTTTTCATATGGCTAAGTTGGGTTTAAATGTTAAACCCAACATATCTTATATTGTAGCGAACGTGTAAAACGGGGGTAATGACGTTTGGGTAAAAATATAGAACATATGTGTTGGCATGTTTGACGCATGCCAACAACCTTGAAAAAAAAACAATTAAGTGGCATAAATAAATTTTAACCAATAAAGATAAATTTGAATAATGGGCCGCAAATATTTACATATAAAAAGAAAAGAGACAAAATATGTAAATGTAGAAAATACGATGTGTTTAACCCGAGGTTGGATTGAGTTGTGATGTAAACCTGCCCGGAACCGCCCGGTTGTCCAGTAGTCACTACAATACCTATCCAATGTAGGTGGTTAAACATGGAGCCCATTAAAGACCCGAGGTTAGACTGAGTTGCGGCGTAAGACTGCCCGGACCCAACCGGCAACAGGCAGCCACAACAATAACTGTCTAATGTGAGAGGTCAAGGCTTTAATAAGACAATTAAGGCTGAGTCAGGATTGATAGGATTAAATAAATTAAATTAATACTAAGTCAAAATGGAACATGCTAAACTAAACAGACTGATTGGGGGTTAGGTTTATAAAACACTTAACCAACTTAGCATGTTGGCTAGAAATAGAAAACCTAGTAGTGGGGGATCCTTTTCAGCAGTAACCCTACAAGGTGTATCAGGATACCCTGAACTAGGCAGGGTGGGGCACGATTACTGGGCTGACTGTAAGAGGTCAAATCGACGGCGGTGGTGCTGCAGTGTAGGTTCTAACAGGGTGCGGGCGTGCATACACTCCGACGCAGAAAAATAAGGCACTGGGCACCAGTAGCATACCTGTGCATTCTAGAATTGTGTCGGGCCGCCACCATGGGACTTGATACACCCCATGGTGGGACCAGCATAGGTAACTACAACAACGGGGGCCGTAAGACACATGTAACTATGCGAGTAGGAGCGATCATCAGAAAAATGATCACTTCACCCTGATTATGGGGCGTCTGTTGGGAACTAGTTTATATGGGTACAGAGATTAATATGGGGTACGATAGTATTCGACCCTAGACAACTTAACTTAGTTTATGATGCTTTCCCATTTCCAGTTTATGCTTATCATACCCAGTTCTTTATTCATAGACTAAATAGTCCTAGACTTACTCAGGCTTTATATCTGACTCTACTTTTCTTTCGCCTTCTTTTCTTTCGTCCCCCCCCCCCCAGGTCCACAGGGAGGGAATACTGCAGCTTGACCAGTTTTCACATCCAACTTGAAGAGAAAGAATGTATTGCTTGGATCTTTTCCGTTTTGGGCTATGTCTTTGGACAGCAATTATGGGACTTTTGCAGTTTATTTATGTTTTCTTTATGCTTCTTTAAATAATGTAATCAAGACAGTTATGAAGATGTTATGTTTTTGGAAGTATTGTAAGACAATTATGGCATGGTTTGTGTAACACGTATTTTAATGAAATAAAAGTTGTTGTTGTTTTCCGCTGTTCAAAAATATGTGTTCTTATACCTATCTTGTATATCTGTGACTCATACTTATAAACCTCCACCAAAATTAGGGCATTCCCTTTGAGAGTGACCCTAACGGAGGTGGGGTGTTTCAGTAGGACTCATTAAAATAATATTGTTTGAAAAATATTTATATATATAAAGAATTATTTGAAAAGAATTTTTATTTTTTTGATGATAACATTAAATTTTCAAAATTAGTTACTCGATTAATCATAATTAGGACAATTGGTTGTGAATGGTTAAGAGAAAAATAAAATATTGAAATTAAACAGTAACGAAATAAGAAGTAAAATATAAAGTTGAGAATTTAATTTCGTGTGATTTTGTTGCATTGATTTGCAAATGGTTTGAAAAAATATATTTATATTTTAAAAAGTGTTTCATATAGAAATTGTTCTAAATGAATTATTGGAAAAAAAATAGTGTATACCCTCTAGTCCTTGGAAATGATTTCGGTGATGAGTTCACGCATCATCGATGTTTATTTTCAAGGATCTAAGTAGGGAGACATTTAATACTTTTTGTACTTTATTTTACGGAATTGGACTTTATTCAAATCTTTTATAGTATGGTTTTACGTAAACGATATATTATATGAAAAAAAAACTGAAAAAAAAAACCTGAAATTTAATTCTTGAAATTTTGAATAAGTAATGAATTGAAACTTCTGAATACTAAGAGAGTTATAATTAAAATAAAATTCTTAAGAATTGGATAATAAATTGAAACGAACGGTAACCACTGAAACTGGTGTAATAATCAATTCTACTCTATAACATGAATAACTTACCAGTTAACTAAAAAGTTGAATGTTATAAGAATAAGCAATTAACTAACGCACAAGTATAAGAATGGAAAATCAAAGTTGAAAATTTTGATTGGTTATAAATAAAATTTAAGTTATTTAATAAAACAAGGTACACTTAGTTAGTTGTGAAATTCAATTTAACTAAGTAACATGAATTAACTGAATCAATGACAAATCAATTAAGCAAATTATTTAGTAATACACTAAATGTATTGATATTAATGTTTGGTTTGG
The DNA here is from genome assembly GCA_030737875.1 of Allium sativum. Taxonomy (NCBI): domain Eukaryota; kingdom Viridiplantae; phylum Streptophyta; class Magnoliopsida; order Asparagales; family Amaryllidaceae; genus Allium; species Allium sativum. The sequence goes on along the minus strand of CM060915.1, from coordinate 190,157,573 downwards.
TGAAAATATAAGTGAATAGACTTATATTATAAACTTAACGATGGTTGAACGAATTAATTTAATTAATTAAAAATGAACTTGTCGCGTTGCGGTAGTTCTTAATCTTCTGAATTGAAGTTTAAATGAATGTGTAGAATCCAAAATAAGTCGGAATTCTTTGAAACAAGAATCTTCTGGTACTACTGGATTATAGTTTTCTAATGGAAGAGAAATTTTTAAATTTCAACTTGTAAATTTCAAGATATGTGTAAACTAAAATTTCAGAAAAACAGTGCTAGAGAAACTCGCGATTTAAAATGTAATTATAAATAAAATGGAAGATAATAAAGTCGATAGAATAGTTGTAGGAAATTGAAATTAATGTGAAACATAATTCAATGTCAGTCAGCTAAATATTTATTGGATAATTTTGTTGTTTAAATAAAATGGCAACAACTCGTGGCTTGGGTAATTAATTAGTAATAAACATTATAAACCAAGCGTTGAAATTGGAAACGAACTTGAGAATGAAATATAACAAATGAAAATATCAATTGTTTAAAAGCGAAGTAAACAATGAAATCATACAAATAAAAATAGCGGCATTGATAAATTCTGTAGATTTTCTCGGTTGAATAAATATATTTGATTGGATATTTTATTTATGTTTTAGTTGCATTTGCAAATTCATGAGTGTTTACTCTAAACATATAAATATTATTTCTTTTATATGTTGTTGAGTTTTAGTAGGTACTGAAGGCAATTTGCTTGCATTGGAGCTACTTGCGCATAAAAAATTGCTAATTCTTGCTCAAAAATAAATAAATCGCTAAAAACGAAAATGAAAGGTACGTATATCAAATTATATAGCGTATTTTTGCAATTCATATTGTTTTTCCCATTTTGGGATGCCTCATCATTGAGATGAGATGTATATTTATGATTATATATATATACATATATATTATTGTTTTTCGGACCTAACCGTACAAAGGAGACTCTGCCGAATTATTTCGTGAAATTATAACTTAGAAAATTTTGTGAAATTTGTTTTTAAACTCGTGTTTCTATATATTTAAGTAAATGTTTTCAAAGTTTAGTTGAAATTTTATATTATTTTAAATTTTATTTTTTTGCCACTTAATTTCTACGTTCCTTTTCGAGGACGAAAAGTTTTTAAGTGGGGGAGAGTGTAACAACCCCAATTTCTCGATAATTCAGATTATTAAACTTAATATGACTTTTGAATATATTTTTTTAAATAAAATTTAATGATTTAATTATATAAATTTTGATGTGTGAAATTTATTAAAGAGAACTAGGTAATGAATTTCAACTTATTATAAATATAATAAACTACGTTGATCGTAAACTTAACTATAATTTTGTTTGTACTAATTAACATTGAAATTTGAAATCTTAAAGGAACTGGATGGAATTAAGTTAAAGAATATATAGTTTAAATTCAATTGAATTGGTAAATAATCAATTTTTAAATTAAATACAAATAATATCAATTTACAAAGTTAGTTTGAATTTATTTTGATTTTTGTAAAATTAACATGTTTTGTAATTGAATTGAAATAAATGTTTAATTCAGAGAGAGTGGTAAGAAATGTAATTAAGGAATTTAAAGCAAGTTATTAAGACTTAAAATGAAATTGATTGTTTAATAAAATTTAATTTCTCAATTTAATGTGTATATCCAATTGAATATGTTCTTCGATTTTGGTATGATTTAATGATATATCTTTTACTTGCATTTTCACATATAGATAGTTCTTTTTTATTTTGATATCTTTGATTGTTGTGTTTGAATTGTCATCACATTATATTATTTCAAATTTCAATGATGGAACAAATTTTATGCTTCGTTTTTAGAATGGGCTAGATTGTTATTGACATTTAATGTAATGTGGCAAACAAACAGAAATAATGGTATTGTAATGAATGTGGAATTAATACAATGAAACAAACAAATTAATTCTATAATTGAAGTACAATGTTAATGTGATTTTTAACCATAATGGGTTAAATATAGAATTTAATGATTTGTGTCTTGAGTTGTTAAGCAATTAATTGTAATAACTACATACGATAATAACCTGTATTTTGTAAGTTAGTTATATTAAAATTTGAAATTAATATTAAATAAATAATATATAAAATAAATTAGCTAATTTTGGAATTCCTTATATATTGAAAATTTTTGTAGTAATTAACTTTGAAATATATATATGAATTCGTTTTAAACTATGGCAAATTTTTCCCCTAATTGTAACTTCCATCTCAATGAAAACAAGCCGTCACAAAGAAATAGTCATGGCTTTGTTTCCTCTTGTATTCATAAATCAATTAAAAATCCATTTCTTAATGAAATCGTGCAAATCTAGATTTATTGAACTCGTGTGTCAATTCTCTTCGATCCTATATGAGTTATGCAAGGTGCATCATGAAAATGCCTTGGTCGACATTTCCATAGTGAAGAGAAAAGGACATAAGGTTCGAATTTCTAACAAATTTAGGGACTAATTCACGAATCGGATACCGTATTCAAGATTGCAACATGAAATGACATCCTGTGTGCGATTTTGGTGGGATTCAATGACAAAAAGCATCGAAACATTACTGTGTTGTGCATCTTAAGCCTAGGAACATGAAATTTTAGGTGAGGCCGAGTTAAACTTCGGGGTGCCGGGAGGAAGGTTTTGCGAAGAGAAGTTCATAGGATCCGACGATGCTGAATTTTGTTGAGAATGGAGGAAGATATGACTATGAGAATACTTGGTCATGGTGGGTTCTAAAAATGAGAGTCAAGACCTGGGAGAAACGCAGGGTAGAAGGAGATGGAATAAGGTGGCGAAGTGGCATTTCAATTGGTAAAAATTTGTTTATTTTGTTTTAATTCAATTTTCAAATAACGAAAACATGAATAACTTTTTCATACTAATTCAGAATGACACGAGGTTTGTTGCGTTGGAATCGTATCGACGAGCTCTTCGCGATGGCACTGATTTGGACTGATTCTGAGATAGTTAAATTTTGAGCTAAAATTTGGATTTCAATCTCGTTTGAAACCAAGGTGAGTGATTTAACCCACTCACGCTTAACTAAAGTATACTAATATTAGTTAAAATAATATTATATCCTGATATGATTGTTTGGATTGATGTTTGACAGTTTAAATTGCATATTTATATTGATTTGCATTGATAATGTAGTTTAATTTGACTGTTAAATTAAATTTTACAGTTAAATTAAAATTTGACATTTAATTACTATTTTAAAACTTGACAATTGGTAATTGGTAAATTTATATGATATTTGACTTTTTGTATGTATTGATGTAATGAATGACTTTAATTTGATATGTTTGACATATTGATGTTAATTGTGTGAATTTACCTGTTATTCACGTTTATTCATATACGACTATTTGTTTGTGCTGATTAATCCCAGTCATTACCCCAGATGTTACGGGCATCAAATAAACGTGGGATTAATCATTAAATTGAATTCAGAACGTAGGTTGAAATGATAAATACCTATGATCCTGATTTGGATTGAAATGATATATATCCTTTCCCAAAATACTAAAATTAAAATTTAAGTATCACTGGGCCATTGGATAGAAAATTATATACGGACACCGGTCGGTTAAATAATTTTTTTTTAACCATGAATTTTGAAATATTGTTTTAAAGACAATATAAGCGATGCTTTATAATTTATTTCCTTTGAACTTGAACCTTGAATTAAAAAAAAGGGAAATAAATTTGTATTGCAACTGAAGCTAAATAAAAAGTGAAATATAATGTAAATCAAATTTATTGAAAATGAATGGTTTAACCCACCTTTGAATTTTATTATGACTCAACATTGATTTGAATTATATATGAATTGTGAACTCGATATTTTCCATAAAATTGAAATCATTGAAAATGAGAATATGATTTGGACTGTAACTTGTTGAATTAATTTGATCGAATTGAAATGATGTAAATTGGAAGTTTAATCGATTGAATTATTGAAAATTGAGTTGGTTGAATTGAAGTTGAAATTTGACTTCAAGTTTAATTGAAAATGTTAGAGAAACGATTCTAATTCCAACTATAGTATATCAAATCATTTTATAAAATATTTTAATAATAATTATTTTTCTTTATAAACTATTTTACTTTATTACTGTTTTATTTGATAAACTATTTTAAATAAATTATTTTAAAATTAACTATTTATTTTATAAATTACTTAATGTTTTAACTATATATTTAGAAAAATTTGATAAATTCTATTTTAATTGCAAAATATTTATTTTCAACTATTTCAATTATATATAAAAACCATTTTAAATATAGTATTAACTATTTTAATATTCAAATTATTAAATTTGGAATTGTTTCAAAATTTTAACTGGCTTAAATGGGGATTTTATTATGAATAATATTCTCCCTTGGATATTTAATGATTTTGAAAATCTGGTATTTTGATATGAAGTACAAATACCTTTGAAACATAAAATAACTGACCGTTGTGAAAAATGTAAACGATTGGTTGTTAAAGAGACCAGGATTGGATATTGTCATACTCTCTACTAATACCGAAAACCACTTTAACAACTGTGTACGCGGCGGAGTTCCGGAAATGGAGTTGGATGGATTTGGAGGCGATTAGCGGATCTGAAGAAAGAGAACGATGATGGATATCCATGACCCTCGGGTCATAATTAAAATGACTAAAACAGAGCTATACCGTGACCAAGTAGGGTTAGCTACCTCCATCGGCAACACTTCTTTCTTTATTACTATAGTCCCTCGGTTTGATTGATTTGAAGCGCATCCGTGATTTCGAAATGTTGTTCGAGGTGGGCGGTAGTTGCGGCTTTGCTTTACCACCAGTCCGAGTATAACGACCCGAAATCCCCCTTACGGGAAATCGCGGATTGTACTGAGGACAAGACGAATCAGAACACAAACAGAAGAACATTTCATTGCTTATTAAAACAATGCGTCAGAATGCAAGAATATACAGAGTATAAACAAATAATATACATCAGAAATATCAGAGATTTAAATACATTACTGCAGTGGAAAAATATGACAATACACAAGTGAAAGAGATATACGGATACAGAGCTTTCCGGATATCATTCCAGCTATAAACTAGGTTCCTGTGAAGATAAATCTGCAAAACCAAAACTACTTGCTGCCCATGGAAAATAGGGGCACCCCGAGTTTAGGTTAGAACAATAAACTGCGGGTCAGTTGAAGCGACCCGAACTTCCCCGGTCTCCGAAGAGAAGAGAAAGAACGAATTACTTTGAGGACAAGACGAATCAGAACACAAACAAAAGAACATTTCATTGTTTATTACAACAATTCCTTCAGAATACAAGAATATACAGAGTATGAATAAATATTACACATTCGATAAATATCTCAGATTACAATAAATTACATAGCAGCAAAAAAATATACAAAATACAACTGAAAGTAATACACGGATACAGAGCTTTCCGAGCATCGTTCTAGTTGTAAATTAGGATCCTGTGACTATAAACCTGCAAAACCAAAACTAATAACTGCCCATGTGGAAAATAGGGTCATCCAGAGTTTAGGTTAAAACAATAAACTCCAGGTCAGTCATGTGACTGGTGTGAGAACTAAAACAGTTATTAATCTTTATTTTAAAGTTAGGTAAATCAAGGGAGCACGCCGTATAACACGGAACGGGTTTCCTCCCAAGGATAACAGTGCATAAAACAAAACTACACAATGCTTTTTGTAAAAATGAAGCTATTATAAGACCCAGGTCCCACCACATAATGCAACGCAAGCCGAAGGATAGGGTTTTCCCTTATAACAGCCAAACATGCTTGGTACGTTTAAAACAAATCACTTAATACTATTATAAGTGTATAGTGTCAAAACGATTTCAATCATAAATATCAATCATAGACGGTATGGGTATCATATTTCATGTCGCCATACTAGGCTCTACAAATAAAGCCGAATTATCACGTATTGGAAATTGGATTCTGTCATGAGTTGAGGCAAGGGGCAAGCTCCTCTCCGATTCGAGACACTCTAGCAAATGCCTCAGGACCGCACACAACGATCCCTTGGAACCTCCAAGGTCGGTCCTCTCTTACTTTTGAGGATTAGTTATTCTTGAACATACGTTTCCCAGTCCTATAGGACCTATATAATGGTCTGTACGTCGGCTCACATAGTGCCAGTTATCGACCATATATTCAAGGCGCCTCACATCCAACAACCACACAGGTAAAAAGTATAAAAATGTCAGGGCCGGTAGGTCACTGAAATCACCCACAGCTAGAAAGAAACGTCATGCACTCCTTGGGTCCTTATCCCGTTTTCGACTCATACCGAGATGCGAGGCTCACGAATTAACGCTATACACAAAGCTATGCCACGCAGGCCATGCTTTGATCATCAACCACAAGACTTTGCTTTTCAATAGAAGCCTTGATCATTTGCCACTTAGGCATGCCACACAGGCAATTCACTCCATGCGACTGATGTCCATCGATATACAACCTTTGAGCTCGTACGTCTCAGAGAAGTGTGTTAAGCAAGAGAATAAATTCTCCGCCGCCAAACAGATGTATATTTAATAGAGATCAATCAACAAAGATTAAAATCTAATGTCAGACACACAGTCCATTTACAAGTTCGTTCTGGGTCTGAGCGAAACCGAAGGCACTTTCCTCGCATATTGTAACAATCCGGAAAATCCAAACCAATTTAAAATTATTATTTTGAATAAATTGGTTAGAAAATGAGCCTGAATTTAAAATTTTTTAATTTTAAATAATATTAGAGGCAGTGAAAATAGTCAATTTTCAAACGACCCCTGTTTTCGACGAAACCACTTTTGTTGGAACCGGAATGTCAAATTATTGCCAGGTTTCAATTTTTAGAATTTTCTGATTTAGTATGTGAGTGTGGAAAAAGAAACTGTGTTTGGTCAAATACTGTCAAAATTGAACGATTAGAAAATAGCCATTTTTCGAACAATCTCAGAATTCGACTAAAATAATTTTGTTGGATTCGTATCGTCAAAACATAGCCAAAAATATTTTTTTTGGATTTTTTGGAGACCGTATATGGCTCCGGTGGATTTTTGATTATGTCAGAATTAAATAATAAAAAATTAATTTTAAATTCAAAAAACGAGGGCTGAGATGACCTCTTGGGCCTGCGAGACATAGCTAGATGGATCCGGACTAGGGGGTATTAGCTAGGAAACACAGTCGTTGGGCTTAAATCCGAGAAAGTGGGTAAATGGACTTTTATTGGATTAATTAAATAATTAAATCTAACCCTAATTATAGTATTATTTAAATCCCTGTAGCCCGTCGTATTCATCTTCCCCAATCCCATTTTAGCCGCCCCCTCTTCAATCCTTACCCCTCTAAATTCTCTCTCCACACAAATAATTACCATATGCTCCTTTGGAGTTTTCTCTAGGATTCCCCTTCCTCTTCATTTCTAGACAAGTTTCACCTCCTCTCGTGCCCCAGTTTCAGAGAACCGCGCCCCCGAAGCCCACGCGTTTGAGCCGCCTCCGACCCCACCTGGTGCCGTCGCACCCTCCCCCGTGCTAGGCGCACATAGCCCCTTGGATGCCCGACCACCTCCAGCAAACCACGCCTCAAACCGACCTTCCTACCTCCTAAAAACTAAAGTCAAAGTTTTGAACTATTCTGAAAAGTCACGGCCAATTTATTTGAAGGAGGAAGAGAGGTTAATTCCTTAATGACTTCTCTAGTTAATTAATATAATTTATTTTATAACTTGTTTTGATCATAATTAATTCGTTTTAATTCGAAATTCGACGATTTCAGCGACGTTGTGATCGTATTGAACAGATCTACGCTCCTGGACTGAAACGAAGCAATTCAGAACAACTTGAATTTTGGGCAAATTTCCCAACGACTATGAGATATTTTTTTTATTTTAAATTAATTAGTTAATTAATTTATTTTTATCAATAATATTCGTTTCAGATCTGATCTGTATGGATGTGTTATGATGATTGTCTGTTGGATGTTATGATTTACTATGGTCATTGTTGTGTGTATTTGAACATTTCAATCGTATGTTTGATTTTATTGAATTGAGTTATATAATCAATTCAGCATCCGTTTATATGATGAGAAAAAAAAGAGAAATTATAGATCTACATACAAAAAGGTAAAAGAGAGAAAAAGGGAAAATAAAATTTCCTTTTTACTTGAATAGATGTGATTCAATATGGAAAATAAAATTTCCTTTTATTTGAATGTACTCGATTTGACAAAGAAAATAAAATTTTCTTTTTGTTTAGATGGATTTGATTCAGAATAGAAAAAAAAATTTCCTTTTAATTTAAATTGATTTGATGCTACATAGAAGGGAAAAGTTTATTTTTATTTTGGGTTTCAACACAAGTAGTGACATGTAAAGGAAATGTCTATTTCAATTTTGTGTTTTAACACAAATATTTTCATATAAATAAAAAGTTCTTTTTATTTATGTTTTAACGCAAATATCTACATAGAAAATAAAATATTATCTTTTATTTGTGTTTCTAAACACAAAGATTATATGGAGCATTAAATTATATCTATTTGTGTCTTTTAAACACAAATATATGCATTGGTCATTAAATTATATCTATTTGTGTCTTTTAAACAAAAATATATGCATTGGTCATTAAATTATATTTATTTGTGTCTTTTAAAAACAAATACATGCATTATTCATTAAATTATATTTATTTGTGTTTTTAAAACACAAATACATGCACCGTCATTAAATTATATTTATTTGTGTCTTTAAAACACAAATACATGCACCGTCATTAAATTACATTTATTTGTGTCTTTAAACACAAATACATGCACCGTCATTAATATATATTTATTTATTTACGCTTTGAAACACAAATACATGCCCCGCCATTGAAATAAATTTTATTTGTGTCCTTATACAAAAATGCAAACATCGTATACTGAATTATATTTTATTTGTGTCTCTAAGGCAAAAATATACGTCGTACATTGATTAACATTTTTATTTGTGCTGCAAAACACAAATATTACATGGAACATTGAGTGATATTTTTTTTATTATGCTTTAAAACACTAATATTCAATAGAAAATTGAAAGACATTTTTATGTGTGCTTTCAAACACAAATTTTACATGAAGAATAAAATTTCATTTTTGTTGCATTCTTTGATGCAAACAAAATGTAGAAAACAGAACCTCATTTTATTACACCCCGTAATGCAAATGTAGTGTAGAGAAAAATATAATTTACATTTTTGTATTTGCATACAAATGCAAACGCTACTTTAAAATATAATTTACATTTTTGTGTTTGCATACAAATGCAAACACTACTTTAAAATATAATTTACATTCTTGTGTTTGCATACAAATGCAAACGCTACTTTAAAATATAATTTACATTTTTATGTTTGCATGCAAATGCCAACGCTACAGAAAATAAAAATTTACATTTTCGTGTTTGCATTCATAGGCAAACGCTACATGTAAGAGGGAAGAGACGATTCTAATTTATGTTTACATTCTACAATGCAAACAAAAATAAAATAAAAAGGATATGTTTTTGTTTGCGATTTTAGTTGCAAACAAATTAGAAATAAGGAAATATGTTTTTTTGTTTTCAATTTTAGATGCAAACAAAGTAGAAAATAAAAGTTACATTTTGTAGTAAAATTTAATGGTGTCAACTTAGAGAAAGAAAAAGATTATATTTTTATGTGTTTATTTACATTCCTTGGTGTAAATAAATAGAAAATAAAAGACGCTCTCTTATTTACATTCCTAGATGTAAATAAGATTTAGAAATTAAAAGCTACATTTTTATTCGCATTCTTTAAACACAAATAAATCATGAAAAGAAAAAAAATACATTTTATTTGCATTTCCTAGTGCAAACATAAAATGAGAAAAAAAATTACATTTCTATGTAAATTTTAAAGAATAGTAAAAGAATCATATTTAGTCTAAAAATATGTTTACTTATAAAAATAAAATAAAAAACATTTTTTGATGTGATATTAAAAGCGTAAGAAAGAAATTCTCATTTTACTCATAAAAATGAATTGAACAAAAATATTCATTTCTGTTCATCAGAAGGAAATCAACAAATTTACTCCTTGAAATAAAACGGAAAAAAAATTTATTCGTTTTATTCGTTGTGAAGGAATTTACACCTAGTATGAATAAGAAGTTTGAAATCAAGATTTAAACGTTAGAATTTATGAACAAACTAAAATATAAATTTATAGTCAATTACTATAAAAATTGGTGCATGAAATAAAACACATTTTAATAGACGAGATAAACTTAAGTTGTGATTGGCATCATTCATTTCCTTTATTGGTGTGATATTCATGTGGGTGAAAGCGCTTGAAAATTTATATTTATAAATATAAATATAATTATAACGAATCGAGCGTGGTAGTTCGCGTTTCGGCAATCGTAACTTTAAACGATTATACCGAGAGATCCGACCGTCGGATTTTCCCAAAACTGGATCCGTTAGGACCGCTTTGGGATGATCTTCCCAATGAGACAAATTTTGTCAAAATCCAACGGTTAGATTTCAAGATATGTGTAAATCAAATTTATTGAAAAACCGCGCCAGGGCCACCCTCTGACCCGAAGCGTCGTTTAATTAATTTGAACTATATTTCATATATATATATAAATAAAAATAGCGTTAAATTGTTAAAGATTAATCTTAACGATATGAGATGATTTAAATGATAATTATTCGATAATTATTTGAAAAGTACGAGTTCTACTCATTTCAAATAATTATATGTCGATGAAGAGACGAACGGTGTTGAAGACCGACGGTCTCCACATCGAACGGATGTATTGGTACCAAGGTCCTTGATAGGAGTAGCTACCCTGAAGGGACTTCGGTGGTAGTCGTCTGAACGTATGCACTGATTGTTCGGATATACGAGAGCCTCTTAGGTATCTCCGGTTCCGTTCAGACCCAGAACGGACTTGTAAATGGATGCATGTCTGACGTTGAATTTTACACCATGAAAATTGATTTCTGTTGGTATACCACCGTTGGTGGCAAGAGAATTTATTCTCTCTCTCAACACCCTTAGAGTTTGTGTATTGATAGATGTTAATTTCATGGCATGAATTGTCAATGGGACACGCTAAGATGCAAATGATCAAGGCTTTGTTGAAAAGCAGGCCTTGTGTTTGTTGATCAAAGCACAGTCTCTTTAGGCATAGCTTTGTTTATGTCGTGACTTCGCGAGCCTCACACACCGGTTGAGTCTGAAACAGGAGATGGAAACGCAGGGAGTGCACACGTTTCTTTCTAGCTAGGAGTGGTGTCGGGCTTTAACACGGCCCGACATTTGCTTTTGTGGTTGATAGAATTTTTGCGAGGCCTCAGTTTATTCTTATCGGTCGCCCTTGTCCGATTTGTAGGTCCAATAGGATCGGGGAACGTGTGTTCAGGCATAACTAATCCACTAAATTATTTGTGGACCGGCCCTGCTGTAACACCCCGTAATTCTGTAACACTAAGATTCACAAATCAAGGCAGAATTAATTTTTAAAGTCAAAATCAAGGGAAACGGGCTGCTCCATTGCGTTCGTCTCGGAATTTTACATGAAAACAAGTCCGAGTTTGCGTAAATCGGAGAAGTATGAGGAAGGTATGGCCTCCGGAAGTTTCAGCGAAGTTCAAATTTCAAAACAGACTCAGAAGCGGGCTGGGCGGGAAATTTCCCGCCCAGGACGCAGGTCGACCAGGGGGTCGACCTGGGGGTCGACCTGGGTACCCAGGTCGACCAGGGGGTCGACCTCCCCCCCCATAGGTCGACCTGGGGGTCGACCTCCCCGCTTTTTTTTCCAGATCTGCAGCCTGGTTCGTTTTTCTGTATCCGGACGCCATTCTGACCAGATTCGTTGACTTCTACACTATATAAACAGCCCTAGCCACCTTCTCTATTCACAATTCTTCTCTACCCTTACGCTGCAAAGATTCTTGGTATACATGGCTTCTTCTCCTCCTATAAATAAAATAATATGTAAAATAAAGCAAGACGAGGAAATGCTGCTCTAGTTTGTCAAGAAGAGATTCGAATCAAGATTAAAGCTTCAAGATAAGAATCAAAGGCTAACTCAAACGGTTTCGAGCAACGTCGCACGAATCATAGCAACGCCATCTTTCTATTCTAAAAACCGATCAACGTAAGTCGGTTACTTTTTAGATTTGAACGTTTTTCTCTGTTCGTGACATGAAATTAAAGGAATAAAAGAATATGCCAAATCTCTCTCTATTCGAATCATTGCTTATATCTTTGGACCTAATTAAGAACTGTTATGATTCGATGACCAATAAGACTATGACTATGAAACTATTGACCTTAAAACCATATGCCTCTTTGACTATGAATATTGCCTATGACTATGAACATTGCCTATGACTATGAACATTGCCTATGACTGTGACTGTGACTATGAGAATTATTTCCTTGACTATGAACACAAGCCTATGCCTTTGATTAGGAAACATAAACTATTGCCTATGACATAACAAGGACAACTGTGATTAAACACCTATGATTCATGACTAGGAAAGTGTTGTTTAAGTTTTGTGACTATGAAATTGGGTCTAAACATGATTATCTATTCTTTCTATTCTTGGTTTTCTTTGGTTTTAGATCTTGGGAATTTACCTATTAAGTTAGGTCTACCCATGCTCTTGAACCTACCTCGTTATTCAACCCTTTTTATGTCATAAGATTTTCAGACCTATATAGGCCTTCAATGTTTTAGATCAATTTCAGTGAAATTCGTTAGGTTTGTAATTAGTAAATTATCATTTTATGCCAGTTATTTTGTCTATCTTTTTCATAGCATCTTTGGTTCATTCCCTATTTTCTACGAATCTAGATTTGTTTATAATCTAGATTGAATCACGATTATACGAACGATGGGAATACGATTTGGGCAAAATATGAAATTTACTAAAAACGTAGTTATAAACTTGGAAATTGGCATGAATTGGGAACATGTATTATGGCATGCTCACAGAAATGCAAATTGGATAAATTTGACATGAATTATAGGATGTGTAATTTGAATCTAGTATTGACTTGTAAATCTAGCATTTACATGAACTGTGAACTAGAATAATATGTCTAGTTTGACATGAACTGCAATTAGAATGTTAAATCAGAATTTGATTAGCTAATTTGGCATATTGGCATAAATTTGAAATTGGCCATAATTGGGAGTAATGGTCATGTTTGGCAAAAATCATGGTTAGTGACACTTAATTTGGTATAGTTTACATACCAAAAAGCATAAATATGATATAGAGCGGAAAATGGGCCATAAGAATAAATGTTGACAATTTACATTAAAAGGGTAATTAGGAAGTAAGTAAATTAGGAATAATTTACTTATAGAATTTGTCCTAAATGAGAAAATGCAAATTTAGACAAATTAAAGGTTTAGTAACGACATCTTTTTTAATAACACACCAGAAAGTTCTAGGGTGACAGAGAGGATAGTGTCTAGGCTTGGGTTTGGAAAATACAATTTTCCTGCTCTCCCTGGCTATCCCTAACTGATCCGACGGACGGGATGGTTACTTTCAAAACCTGATTTAAAAATTAATCAAAACCCTTTGAACTTAGAAAACACGAATATGCCTAACCCGAGGTTAGACTGAGTTGCGATGTAAACCTGCCCGGAACCAACCGGCACATCTAGTAATCGCAACAATATCTGTCTAATGTGAGTGGTCACGACGTTAATTTATTTAGTTAAAGCTAGAACAAGAATGGTAACGTTAAGTTAACTAAGACACTTAACCAACTTAACACAGTTAAGCTAGAATGGGAGGGTTAAGTCCATAGGGACACTTAACCAAACTTAACATCGTAACAAGACAAGATTTACAGGGGTTAAGTAACTAAGAAGACACTTTGCCAAATTAACATGTTAACTAGACTAGAAGGTGGGGTTAAGTAAATTTAATACACTTAGCCAAATTAACATGTTAACTGGACTAGAGGGTGGGGTTAAGTAAAATTTAATACACTTAGCCAATTTGATATGTTAGCGGGACTAGACCGTAGGGTTAAGTAAATTTGAGAACTTAACCATCAGATTGTGATAAAGGAATAGGATTAAGTTTAAAACATGAAGGGATAATACTTAACCATTAATAACATGTTAGTTAAAACAGATGGGCAAGGTTAAGTTAAAAAGGAACACTTAACCAATACAGGATGAATGGGTACGGTTAAGTAATAAGAAATACTTAACCAATATAACTTGGTTTGTGATAGGGTTAAGTCAACATGAATTACTGATAACACTTAACCAGTTTAACTGGATAAATGAAGAGGGTTAAGTTAGCATGAATTGGCTAATGACACTTAACAAATCTAAATTGACGGGAAAGAGAACTAAGTAGTAAACCTTAGTTAAAAGGAGCTGTAACACCCCGAATTTTCTATTAACACTAAAGTTGCTAAAATATTAATAAGTGTGTAAGAGAGGGGATGTATCTAATATGAATATAAAAATATTAATAAGTGTGTAAGAGAGGGGATGTATCTAATATGAATATAAAAATATTAATAAGTGTGTAAGAGAGGGGATGTATCTAATATGAATATAAAAATATTAATAAGTGTGTGAGAGAGGGAATGTATCTAATATGTATATAAAAACAATAATAAGTAAAGGGGGATGTATCTAATATGTACATTGTAGAAAATATATATATATATTTATGACATGAATAGAAGTTTATTAATATGCCGAGTGTTTGCTGAGTCACTTCTGACTCATTGCTGAGTCAACAAGATAAACCCCATCTTGTCTGAACGGCTGCGGTTATTTCTAGGTTAAATCTAATGGCCTAAATGAATTCTAAAATCTATAAATAAGTGGGTAGACCCTAGACCTAAATCACTTGTAAAATTAGAGAAGCTACCGTCATGCTGCTGCCATGGAGTTCAGCATAGCCGTCACAAACTAAGAAGAGGAAGCCTAATCATCTACAACTAAATCTACACAAATCAAATCAAAAGATCTCTCTTTCTCTAATTCTTTTCTTTTGTTGGTGAGTATGATGATTCTCACAAGACTATTACAAACTAATTTGACTCAGTTATGAATGGATCACAAGAAAGTGATGTGATTTGTAATTGTAAATTCTATATATTGTGGATCTCTTATTATGTTATTATGTTGTCGTATGATGTAAATTATATATGCTATGTCATGCTATGTTGTAAATTCTCTTATGCTATGTCGTGCTATGTTGAGAATCATGTCAAGCTATGTTATACTATCATACTATGCCATGTTATAAATCATGCTATATTATGTTGAAAAATCATGATGTTGTTGGATCATGCTTAAAGTTATGTTTTTTTTTTCTTAATTTAAATGGATCTTGTTTATGGGAATTTGCCTATTAGGTTAGGTGTACCTATAAACTTGAAACTATAATTAAATAAAACTTGATTATGGGAATTTGCCTATTGAGTTAGGTGTACCCATATAAAACCATGTTGTTAAAAAATTAGATGATGTTGATTCACACATGTTCATATGTAAGTTTATGAAAATTGATTGAGATCATATTAGGTGAATTTTGAACAAGTTGACACCTTTAGATCCATGACATGTATAATCTATGCAAGTTGGACATATGCAAGTTTCGCCCCTTATTATGATTCATTTGGTCACATATACATGTTGTTATTTTGATAATCTCTTTTATGCTATGAGTTAGGCTATTCGAGTCTAACATATATTTTGCGAATAAACGTTCAAACGTGGGGTAGGGGTAATATTAGGAATTAATAAATTGGGTGCAATTTTGTAAGATGTTGCATACCATGAATGAATGTCCATAATTGAGTCAATTATGGACATTGTTAAAAATTGGAAGTAATTAATAATTCAAGTAGGGAATTATTAAAATTGGGGGAAAGTGGATTATTATTAATAATCAATGCTTAGGACACGAGGTTGGACCCGTTTGTGATGTAAACCTGCCCGGACCTGCCCGGCAAATCCAGTAGTCACAAATGTCGGCCCAATGTGAGAGGTCCTAGGCCCAAACTAAAGCATAACAGTTGTAAAGACACGAGGTTAGACTCTTTTATGGTGTAAGACTGCCCGGACCCGCCCGACAAATCCAGCTGCCATAAATGCCAGTCTAATGTGAGAGGTTTTTATGAGGTTATGGCCTTAATGAACTAAAAAATACTTGACCAGATAATCATGTAAGGTGGGACATGGGGGTTAAGTAGGTGCCTTGGGTGGCATGAGGAATCTGGTGGTTGCCTTTAGAGGCATTTGAAATACGATTAGACTTAACCAAACACACATGTAAATGAACATGACTAAGTGGGTTAAGTGGGATGGACTAATGGGGACAAGCTTAGGTGGAATGCTTGTGGTAAATAGTGGGGGCCCATTTCAACCAGTATCCAAAAACGTATCTTTGTGGGCTCGACCCAAGTCGAGGACGGGACACGCATACTGGGTTTGACTATAAGAGGCCAAAACAGGGAGCGGTGGCAACGCAAGTCCAACGGGTTTCATATGCGTGTGTGGACCCGGGCTGGTAGGTAAGACGTTGCTGCATCGTGTAGGTATAAGCCGTGCATGTCCGTTGTATCAGGTTGCCACTTTAGGGGAGTGATACACCCCACTGTGGGGCTAGCACGGGTATCTACGAGTTAGGGAACCGATCGAATAATGGGAAGTAGAGTACACCTAGTGGAGATAGGGGCAGGCGGCACCTATGTAGTCAGCTAGGGGTACGTAAAGCCATTGGGAAAGTTTCTAAGTGAAGCTAAGTGGGATGAATCTTTAGGGTGACTGGTGTGGTGCAGTATAGTGTTTATCCTTTAGTATTTAGGAGCGCCTATAACGTTGCCTTTAGCGATTGTCTATGTCCTTAATCTGCTCTTCATAGACATTTTCTTGTTTTCCAACTTATGCCTTAGTCCAGTTATTTTGGTAATAGTATTGTAGAATTATCATATTCACCAGACTTTATGTCTGACCCCCTCTTTTCCATCCTTTTTCTCCCTTCAGGTCCGCAGGTTGGGCCAAGTTCTAGTGGAGTCTAGTTGGATCGCTTATCTTCTGGAAAGCTTGGACTGCTGAAATAAAGTCCAGCTTGTTATCTTTCTTTTTAATGGCTATTCATGTAATGGGATTATGTACTTGTTTTATCAAGATAGATATTGTACTTGACATTGAATATGGTGTTATGATGTAATCAAACATGTTTTGACTTCTGCTACAATGAAATAAAGTTTTTGAATTTCCAAGTACTATTTTATATCTGTCTTGTTGTAATTTTACTGTTCTATATTCACTTAAAACCTCCATGGAAGTTAATGCATTCCCTTTGTGAGTGACATTAATGGACGTGGGGTGTTACACGTGGTATCAGAGCATAAGGTTACCAGAACAGATAAAATTTTTTTTTTGAAAAATATTATTTTTCTAAAGTATTTTTGGAAGAAGTGCTTTCAAAAAAAAAAATGTTATTTAAAGAGAGTTTTTATGAAAAACATAATCCCAAATAGCCACATCCTTATCTTTATCTTTCGAATTCTCCATTTTGAATCTTTCCTTTTTCGTTTCAGCATGGCTGAAGATCTTAATCTCCCAGAAGGTGTGACGATTCCAGGGTGGTTTAGGAGATACTTAGAGGCTAGGGCCACCACTGCAGGCCCAGCGGATACTCCTCCACCCCTAGTTGCACCCATTCCTCCTCCTCCTCCTCCTCCTCTTCGTGTTGACACTTTTGCAAAGACGTGCAAGGAATTCAAGGCTATGGGAGGAAAAACTTTTCAAGGGACTGAGACGTTTGTGGAGGCCAGAGATTGGCTTAAGGAGACTGAGGAATTGTTGGATATCTTTGAAGTGGAAGATGGGAGGAAAGTCCGTTTAGCTGCTTGGTTAATGAAGGGAGAGGCCTCGTTTTGGTGGGAGGTCACTAACGGGGAACGTCCAGTTGATTCATGGGCGGATTTCAGACGAAGGTTTGAGGCAAAGTTTCTTTCAAGGGCAGAGGAGAACTTAAATATGGAAAAATTCCTGGCACTAAAGCAAGGGAGCTCATCAGTAAAGGAATATGTCAATAAATTTAATCAGTTAGCAAGGTTTGGCTTGGAGTTGGTGAACACGCCAGAGAAGAAAGCTTTGAGGTTCGTTAGAGGCTTGAATGAACCGTTGCAAGGGTTGGCTATGACCCACATCCCTATGGGAGCCACCTTTGAAAAGCTAGTAGAAATGGCACTTATGCATGAGGATAAGGCAGTTGAAAAGAAAGGGGATCAGAAGAAACCCCAACAGCAAAATAAGAAGGGTGGTAAAAACAATAATGGCAAAGGGAAGAAGAAATGCTTCAATTGTGGGACGCCTGGCCATCTCAGCAAAGATTGTAGAAAGAAAAAGAAGACTGGTTGTTTTCATTGTGGAGATGCGGGACATTTAGTGAAGGACTGTCCAAAGAAGTGGCAGAGGGCAGGGTCTACCTCGGGAGGACAGGTGCAGGCTCTTATGGCACCAAGGCAGGCAAGGGGGCAAGTTCTGGCTATTGCGGCCCCACCGCTGCAAGCAAGAGGTAGAACAATTTCTGTTGAAAGCTTAGTTTTTCTGTTTGATCATCCTGTCCGTACCTTATTCGATTCTGACGCATCTCATTCGTTTATCTCTGCATCATTAGTTGAATCACTGCACTTGAACACCAGTTTAGTAGAGGATCCCTTGGTCGTTTCAAATCCAATTCGGGGTTCGGCTCATTTGACCATGATATGTTTGGATTTGAAAATCTCTATACTTAGCGTTGAATTTAGATGTGATGCTTATGTATTGGGCTTCACGGGCTATGGGCTAATTTTAGGAATGGATTGGTTGTCTAGAAATAGGGCCATTCTTGATTGTGAAGGGAGAGTAGTTAGGCTTGTGACTCGCCTTGGTAATGCTCTCGACATCTTTTGTAATCCCATAAATTCCGTTATGCTAAGTTATCTTGAATCGCTTGACGCGTCTGTAGAGAACCTGCGATCGGTAGAAGTGGTCCGGGAATATCCGGATGTGTTTGAGGAGGTGAAGGGCTTACCTCCAAAGCGGGAGATAGACTTTCGAATTTATCTTGTGGATAATGCTAAACTCGTATCTTTGCCAGTGCGCCACATGGCTCCTCGTGAAAGGAGGGAACTCAATAAGCAAGTAAAGGAGTTGCTTGAGAAGGGGTTCATAAGACGTAGTATATCGGAGTGGGGTGCTCCAGTAGTTTTTGCCACAAAGGCGGATGGGTCTCTTAGACATTGTATGGACTATAGAGAACTAAACAAGCTTACTAAAAAGAATCGACACCCACTGCCGAGGATTGACGATCTCTTTGATCAGTTAGTTGGCACCTCAGTGTTTTCGCAGTTGGACTTAGCCACTGGCTTTCATCAACTGAGAGTGGCTGAGGATAGTATAGATAAGACTGCTTTTAGGACTCCTGACGGATTCTATGAATGGCTAGTGATGCCCTTTGGTTTGACAAACGCCCCTGCATATTTTGTTGATTTGATGAGTAGGGTGTTTAGGGAATATCTTAACAAATTCGTGGTAGTCTTTGTGGATGACATCTTAGTCTTTTCTAAGAATAAAGAAGAGCACTCCCTACATCTTAGGGAAGTGTTGGAAACCCTTCGAGCGCATAACCTTAAGGCAAAATTTTCTAAATGTCACTTCTGGAGGAAGGAAGTACGGTTCTTAGGGCACGTGGTTTCCAAAGAAGGGATAGCAGTGGATCCCGCAAAGGTGGTGGCCATCCAAGATTGGAAGGTCCCTAAAAATGCAACCGAAGTAAGAAGTTTCTTGGGGTTGGCTGGCTATTATAGGAAGTTTATCAAAGACTTCACAAAAATATCAGCTCCATTAACACGGTTAACGAAGAAGAACCTGGTTTTTACGTGGGACAAAGATTGCGATGATGCGTTCCAACGTTTAAAGAGAGCCTTAACTTCAGCCCCAGTCTTAGTGCTGCCAGACGGGAATAAACCGTTTACCATCTATACTGATGCTTGTGGGACGGGACTTGGCGCGGTCCTCATGGAAGAGGGAAGAGTAATAGCCTATGGTGGAAGGCAGTTGAGGGTTCATGAAAAGAATTACCCCACGCATGACTTAGAGCTAGCCGCAATTGTTTTCGCGCTTAAATCTTGGCATCACTATCTTCTTGGTGAGAAATTCGAACTGTTCACTGACCACAAATCATTAAAATACTTATTCTCTCAGAAGGATTTGAATTTAAGGCAGCAACGGTGTATGGAATTCTTAGCCTCCTACGATTTTGAAATAGCATATACCCCGGGCAAGGGTAACGTGGTGGCAGACGCCTTAAGTAGGAAAAGGTTGTCCTTGAGTCCGTTGTTTGTTGAACGACAAAGCTTAGAATTCATCTCTATGTTTGACTTTAGACCCTCCGTTGACTTAGTACCCGGTCTGTTAGCATCCTTGGAGGTTAGACCTACACTTCTAGGACGGGTTGGTGAGGCACAGCGAGACGACCCACAGTTGGTTGAGATAGTAGAAAAGCTCAAAGGGGGGGGGAGTCGTCAAGCCATCTTCGTAGGTATACCCTAGACGATAAGGGTTGGTTACGAAGGTATAATAGACTTTGTGTACCACAAGACGAAGACTTAAGGAAGGCCATTCTTGATGATGCTCATCGCTCAAAAATGACCATTCATCCCGGCGGGGATAAGATGCACAAAGATATGAAGCGGGTTTTCTTTTGGGCCGGTATGAAAAAGGATGTGGCCGAGTACGTCGCTAGATGCTTGGTGTGCCAACGAGTTAAAGCAGAACAAAAGAAACCCGGTGGGTTGCTTCACCCATTAGAAGTTCCACTATGGAAATGGGAAAGCATCTCAATGGATTTTGTGGATGGATTACCAAGATCAAGGAAGGGTAACACGGGGATTTGGGTTATAGTAAATAGACTTACTAAAAGCGCCCATTTTATTCCCGTGAAAATTAAGAGGACTGCTCCGTGGTTGGCTTCTGTATACATTAAGGAGATAGTTCGTTTGCACGGTATTCCTTCTAGTATAGTAAGCGACCGTGACCCCATCTTTACTAGCGAATTTTGGAAGAGTTTACAAGAGGTGGTAGGGACTCAGCTATGTTTGAGCACCGCATATCATCCTCAGACAAACGGCCAGACCGAGAGGGTGAATCGCATTCTAGAGTATCTTTTAAGGCTTTTTATCCTAGACTTTGGGGGTACATGGGAAGAGCACCTTCCGTTAGTAGAATTCGCATATAATAATAGCTTTCAGTTTAGTATTGGCATGGCACCTTTCGAAGCTCTTTATGGAAGGCCTTGCCGTTCGCCTACATGTTGGTGGGAATCTACCGATAAAATCCTACTTGGGCCCGATATGGTTAGGGAAACCTCGGAGAAGATTGAGTTGATTCGAAGGAGGATGAAAGCAGCACAAGATAGGCAGAAATCATATGCTGATAAGAGGAGGACAGATCTTGAGTTTGACATTGGGGACATGGTTTTTATCAAAGTGTCTCCGTTACAGAATGTTGTTCGCTTTGGGTCCGTGGGGAAATTAGCACCAAGGTTTGTAGGGCCGTTTCCTGTAAAAAACAGGATAGGGAAGATGGCATATAGGGTGGAGTTGCCTGAGAAACATAGTGGAGTACACGACGTATTCCATGTATCACATTTGAGGAAGTGTTTGCACAAGACCGCGGAGGTGGTAGAGCCGAGCTTGCTTAAAGAGGTGGAAATAGAGCGTGATGCAACAATTAGACGAGCTCCTACATGCATTCTTGGGTCGGAGATCAAAAAGTTGAGGAATCGAGAGGTCAGACTGGTTAAAGTGCAATGGGGAGATGATGAGAGCAACGCAACTTGGGAGACAGAAGAGAAGATGCGTTCGTTGTACCCTTTTCTTTTTGAGGGTATGTCTTTTAATTTCTCCTTTATCGCTTAGCTTATCTTATCTTATCTTTAGTATGTCCTCTCATTAGTATCTTTGACCTTTAGTTAGGATAATCCTATGGTTGAAACATGTGTTTGAGACATGTTATGTATGATGGATGCAAAATGGATGCAAGTGTTTGCTAGTGGTTGCTCGTGGATGCATATATACACACACTTTAGGCACTAGATCGGCTCAGTCACTTCATATTGCATATTGCATATATACGGATGTATTTAGTATAATGGATGTATAATGGTTGTACCATCATATGGATGCTGCATTCGGTTGAATGGGTGTGCACGCATATAGAAGTAGTATGTAAGCAATTAGGATCTTTTGCATACATAATGGATTCATGACACTTACATAATTTGCATTAAGGAGGTCAACTGAATCAGTAGACCGCCTGATTTCGCATTAGGTAAGGACATGTACACACACTTGCATATGATCATAAAGCATTAGAAGTCTTTTAAGGACAATGGATGCCTGTGTATGATGGATGAGTAGATGGACGTTTGGATGGTAGGATATACATTCTTCCAGACTTGAAGATTTCGGGGACGAAATCCTAAAAGGAGGGGAGAATGTAACACCCCGAATTTTCTATTAACACTAAAGTTGCTAAAATATTAATAAGTGTGTAAGAGAGGGGATGTATCTAATATGAATATAAAAATATTAATAAGTGTGTAAGAGAGGGGATGTATCTAATATGAATATAAAAATATTAATAAGTGTGTAAGAGAGGGGATGTATCTAATATGAATATAAAAATATTAATAAGTGTGTGAGAGAGGGAATGTATCTAATATGTATATAAAAACAATAATAAGTAAAGGGGGATGTATCTAATATGTACATTGTAGAAAATATATATATATATTTATGACATGAATAGAAGTTTATTAATATGCTGAGTGTTTGCTGAGTCACTTCTGACTCATTGCTGAGTCAACAAGATAAACCCCATCTTGTCTGAACGGCCGCGGTTATTTCTAGGTTAAATCTAATGGCCTAAATGAATTTTAAAATCTATAAATAAGTGGGTAGACCCTAGACCTAAATCACTTGTAAAATTAGAGAAGCTACCGTCATGCTGCTGCCAGGGAGTTCAGCATAGCCGTCAAAAACTAAGAAGAGGAAGCCTAATCATCTACAACTAAATCTACACAAATCAAATCAAAAGATCTCTCTTTCTCTAATTCTTTTCTTTTGTTGGTGAGTATGATGATTCTCACAAGACTATTACAAACTAATTTGACTCAGTTATGAATGGATCACAAGAAAGTGATGTGATTTGTAATTGTAAATTCTATATATTGTGGATCTCTTATTATGTTGTCGTATGATGTAAATTATATATGCTATGTCATGCTATGTTGTAAATTCTCTTATGCTATGTCGTGCAATGTTGAGAATCATGTCAAGCTATGTTATACTATCATACTATGCCATGTTATAAATCATGCTATATTATGTTGAAAAATCATGATGTTGTTGGATCATGCTTAAAGTTATGTTTTTTTTCTTAATTTAAATGGATCTTGTTTATGGGAATTTGCCTATTAGGTTAGGTGTACCCATAAACTTGAAACTATAATTAAATAAAACTTGATTATGGGAATTTGCCTATTGAGTTAGGTGTACCCATATAAAACCATGTTGTTAAAAAATTAGATGATGTTGATTCACACATGTTCAAATGTAAGTTTATGAAAATTGATTGAGATCATATTAGGTGAATTTTGAACAAGTTGACACCTTTAGATCCATGACATGTATAATCTATGCAAGTTGGACATATGCAAGTTTCACCCCTTATTATGATTCATTTGGTCACATATACATGTTGTTATTATGATAATCTCTTTTATGCTATGAGTTAGGCTATTCGAGTCTAACATATATTTTGCGAATAAACGTTCAAACGTGGGGTAGGGGTAATATTAGGAATTAATAAATTGGGTGCAATTTTGTAAGATGTTGCATACCATGAATGAATGTCCATAATTGAGTCAATTATGGACATTGTTAAAAATTGGAAGTAATTAATAATTCAAGTAGGGAATTATTAAAATTGGGGGAAAGTGGATTATTATTAATAATCAATGCTTAGGACACGAGGTTGGACCCGTTTGTGATGTAAACCTGCCCGGACCCGCCCGGCAAATCTAGTAGTCACAAATGTCGGCCCAATGTGAGAGGTCCTAGGCCCAAACTAAAGCATAACAGTTGTAAAGACACGAGGTTAGACTCTTTTATGGTGTAAGACTGCCCGGACCCGCCCGGCAAATCCAGCTGCCATAAATGCCAGTCTAATGTGAGAGGTTTTTATGAGGTTATGGCCTTAATGAACTAAGAAATACTTAACCAGATAATCATGTAAGGTGGGACATGGGGGTTAAGTAGGTGCCTTGGGTGGCATGAGGAATCTGGTGGTTGCCTTTAGAGGCATTTGAAAAACGATTAGACTTAACCAAACACACATGTAAATGAACATGACTAAGTGGGTTAAGTGGGATGGACTAATGGGGACAAGCTTAGGTGGAATGCTTGTGGTAAATAGTGGGGGCCCATTTCAACCAGTATCCCAAAACGTATCTTTGTGGGCTCGACCCAAGTCGAGGACGGGACACGCATACTGGGTTTGACTATAAGAGGCCAAAACAGGGAGCGGTGGCAACGCAAGTCCAACGGGTTTCATATGCGTGTGTGGACCCGGGCTGGTAGGTAAGACGTTGCTGCATCGTGTAGGTATAAGCCGTGCATGTCCGTTGTATCAGGTTGCCACTTTAGGGTAGTGATACACCCCACTGTGGGGCCAGCACGGGTATCTACGAGTTAGGGAGCCGATCGAATAATGGGAAGTAGGGTACACCTAGTGGAGATAGGGGCAGGCGGCACCTATGTAGTCAGCTAGGGGTACGTAAAACCATTGGGAAAGTTTCTAAGTGAAGCTAAGTGGGATGAATCTTTAGGGTGACTGGTGTGGTGCAGTATAGTGTTTATCCTTTAGTATTTAGGAGCGCCTATAACGTTGCCTTTAGCGATTGTCTATGTCCTTAATCTGCTCTTCATAGACATTTTCTTGTTTTCCAGCTTATGCCTTAGTCCAGTTATTTTGGTAATAGTATTGTAGAATTATCATATTCACCAGACTTTATGTCTGACCCCCTCTTTTCCATCCTTTTTCTCCCTTCAGGTCCGCAGGTTGGGCCAAGTTCTAGTGGAGTCTAGTTGGATCGCTTATCTTCTGGAAAGCTTGGACTGCTGAAGTAAAGTCCAGCTTGTTATCTTTCTTTTTAATGGCTATTCATGTAATGAGATTATGTACTTGTTTTATCAAGATAGATATTGTACTTGACATTGAATATGGTGTTATGATGTAATCAAACATGTTTTGACTTCTGCTACAAAGAAATAAAGTTTTTGAATTTCCAAGTACTATTTTATATCTGTCTTGTTGTAATTTTACTGTTCTATATTCACTTAAAACCTCCATGGAAGTTAATGCATTCCCTTTGTGAGTGACATTAATGGACGTGGGGTGTTACAGGAGCTAAGTAGTAAACCTTAGTTAAGAAAACAACGATTCTGGAAACTAAGTGGTAAACCTTAGTTGACAAAACTAAGTAGTAATTCTTAGTATAACACGAGAAGGAGCGGACGTCCATCTAATTTTAAAGAAGGCCCCAACGAATTGGGTTACGAAGCCCGAGGCTTCGAGGGGACGTGAGGGTACTCTTGGTATGCCTCTGTGAGGCTGCAGATGGTCCTCCTGGGTTCACAGAGGTTAAGGTCTGCGTTATAAGAACAAAGGGTATGCCTTGGTTGCAAAATATGGCAATCTAAAGACTAGGATGGACCAGCGTGATTCAGCGAGAAACCGGTAGCCCTGTGATAGCAACTCGTCGCCTACCATCCATCTTGAGTCAGTCGAGATACGTGAAGCGGAAAGGCGGAGAACTCCAAAAGACCATATACTTGCTATCTAGTTATGGGTGAGGATGGCCATAGGTTAGTGGGGCATAGGAGGCCTGCGTATAGTTCTCATTTTTCAAGGTGTGCCTTTCATTAGTTGAGGGTGGGGTCAAGTGGGACCATAGCCACTGGAATAAAAACAGACCTTAGCATATGCATCGGCAGATATCTGGAAGCTCCCGACCGAGTTCTGTGTTTCTTGATTTGCCCTGCCACAGGACCCGGGCCGCACATTACAGGACATGTGCATCTAGACAAGCGATAACGATTCGCGATACATGTGTGGGGAAGTCTAGGAACATATAGCACTCTAGGTAGTGTGTCCTAGACTTGGGGGCATTGTTCGACAGGTAGCATAATCCCTAGTTGGACTAGGTGGCATAAACCCTGAATCCAAGAAGCGTTCAGTAGATAGCGTAAACTCTAGTTGAATCTAGAAAGCACTTGATAGAAAACCCTAGATTAGATCTAGGTAATAGATGATAAATGTATGCCTGAAGGCAACGGAAACTACAGGGATGGGGATCACGTTATCGTTACTAGTTGTGACACTAGTTAGTTGGTGCAGAGATATAGAAACCAGTATAACAAGGAAATAGCGAAGCGGAGAAAGTGTTAGAGCATATCCAGTTTATCTTATCTTAGCATATCTTGTGTTAATCTTGCTAACCCTATCATCATGGTGTTATCTTGTATTCAGTTAATTCATGTCGTTTTGTTTTCCTATGTTCACATGCTAGAAGTTACAAAACTTACTCAGGCTTTATGTCTGACTCTGTTTTTCTTTCGTCTTCTTTTCTTCCGTCAACCCCCCCCCCCCCAGGTAGTAAAGGAGGGAATAGTATAGTTCAAGTTAATTTGGACTGTCACTCTTTCCCAGCTTGAAGATTTGTCGAAGTTTTGCTTGGATTCTCTTTTCAGATGCTATGGCTGGCTTATGCTACATTGGGGAATATAAATGTATTTTTATGCTTCTTTATTTTGTAAGACAGATGATACTCTGATATTGGAAAACAATTGTTGTACAAACTATCTTATCAATAAAGTAAAGTTTTATTTTCTGCTGTTTAATTTCTGTCTGTCTTGTAATTTATCTGCATCTTTTACCCTAAATGCTCCACAGAACTTAGTGCATTCCCTTTGTGAGTGACACTAACGGATGTGGGGTGTTACACGTGGTATCAGAGCTGAAGGTTACCAGATCAGATAAAGGATTTGAAAAATTATTTTCAAAACGGTTTTAAAAGAAGCATTTTCAAGAGAAAAGATTTGTTTTAAAGGCATATTCCCCAAAAGCCATACGCACTATCTTCTAATTCTCTGTTTGAATTCTTGTCCCCTTCTTTCTTGAGTTTCTGGGGCTCCTGGCTTTCTGGGAGGTAACCTCATCGATGGGCGAAGTCGTGCCTGGCTTCCATCCATAGCCATAGTTGTTTCACCTACGGCCAGTTTTCTTTCAAGGTTATAGGGTTTTCTGTACGATGCAAGCAGCTTTCGAGAGATCTGTCAAGATGACTACACACGGAAGAGGATGAGGAATTCATGGAAGTAGATTTAGCTCATAAAGAAGGAAGGAATTATAAAACCTAAGATAAGAGGAAGTATCTTTATTAGTGTATGATTGGGCATCTAATTAAGGACAAGGGCAAGAACGAGGAACAAAATTATCAAAAGGGCAAGTACTTACTTTCACCACCAAGCGTACCTAGGAGAAAGGTAGTAAAGTTCTGTTGGAAGAGTCTAGTTTTGCTGTTCGTACTCTTTCCTTTGGTTTTAGCGCTTCACATTTGTTCATATCCACTTCCATAGTTGAGTCTCTGCACCATAGTACTTGTATAGTAGAAAGATCCCACAAGAGGCTCAAATCCAATTGGTGGTCCGACCAGTTTATTTTTGGTTAGTAGGGATTTGAGAATAGCTATCGAGTTTGCTTATATCATCTCACGTAGATTGTCTAAATTCGGAGGAGATATTCCTTGGGTGCTTGTCTGATTTTGGTTTAGGCCTTTGGGGCTTGTACTTGAGGAATGTCGAGTTCGACTAGGATGGTTTGCGTGAGAGATGAATAGTTATGGCAGGCACTCTAAAAAGCACATAGTGACCTTTCGACCCTTATAGTTATGGCATGATGGATAAGCTAAGAGGAGTGACCTCTGATCATTATAGTATATACACTCAGTATCAGGGTTGACATTTGTTTATTTTGGAAATGGAGGTCTGAAACTTCACAATCGTGAAGTTAAATTAGTTAAGATACAGTGGAGTAAAGCTCAAGAAGGCTAGATACTAGCATCATACCCCTTTTCCTTAAGGGTGCATCCTTGATTTCTTTTTATAGGAGCTTTACGCGTAATTGTTTCTCTCTTTCCAAAGTATATCCTCTAGGTCGTATCTTCGATCCTTAGGCAGAAACCCTTTTGGATGTAAACATGTATTTGAAACATGTTATGGTTGATGGTTGCGAGTGGTTGCTAATGGTTGCTCATGAATGCATATACATACGTATTAGGCACTAGATCAGTTCAGACGCTTTCATATTGCATTTACATATATGTATTTGTTTGTAAGTTGAACTTGATATATTATCATATGGATGAATGGCTATGCACACATGTAGTATTTACATAACTAGGGATGCTTGCATACATGATTGGACGCATGGCACTGACATGATTCGCATTAAGGAGGTCAACTGAATCAGTAGACCGCCTGATTTTGCATTAGATAAAGACATGTACACACACTATGCATATAAACATGAAAGCATTAGAAATCTTTTAAGGGCAATGAATGCCTGTGATTGAATGGTTGAGTAGATGGGTGATTGGATGGTAGGACACATTCTTCCTAACTTGAAGATTTCGGGGACGAAATCCTTTTAAGTGGGGGAGAATGTAACACCCCGTAATTCTGTAACACTAAGATTCACAAATCAAGGCAGAATTAAATTTTTATATCAAAATCAAGGGAAACAGGCTGCGCCATTGCGTTCGTCTCGGAATTCTGCATGAAAACGAGTCTGAGTTTGCGTAAATCGGAGTCCGTATGAGGAAGATATGGCCTCCGGAAGTTTCAGCAAAGTTCAAATTTCAAACCAGACTCACTAGCGGGCTGGGCGGGAAATTTCCCGCCCAGGACCATAGGTCGACCTGGGGGTCGACCTCCCCGCTTTTTTTTTTCAGATCTGCAGCCTGGTTTGTTTTTCTGTATCCGGACGCCATTCTGACCAGATTCGTTGACTTCTACACTATATAAACAGCCATAGTCTCCTTCTGTATTCACAATTCTTCTCTACCCTTATGCTGCAAAGATTCTTGGTAGACATGGCTTCTTCTTGTAACAACCCGGAAAATCTGGGCCAGTTTAAAAAAATTTATTTTGGCAATTTTAGCGAATTTTGATTATTTAAAATGAATTATTTTAAATAATATCGACGAGAAATTTATTTTGAATATAATTAGAATGTATATATTTATACGCGTCGTCGTTAGAATATAAATATTTATATATAATTATAAATAGAATCGAAAATGGTGCGGTAGTTCGATAATTCGATTTCAAACTTCAATTGAATATACCGGGTGCAAAATAAACTGGATTTTAGTGAAACCAAAAATAATGGAATCTAATTGTGACTATCTTTCCAACGAATCCGAAAAATCGAAATTTCGTAGCGGGAATCAAAAGATATGTCCAGTTGAAAATTCTGAATAGTCACTATGGAATTCAGGCCCTTAAAAATGAAAATTTTGCAAACGACCTCGGATTTCGACGAAACCAGTTTTGTTGGGTCCGTGATGTCAAATTATTGCTGGGTTCTAAATTTCATAATTTTTCGAATCAATATGTGAGCGTGGCAAAGGAAAATGCGTTTGACCAGTTTCAGTTGATATTAATCGACTGGAAAATGGCCATTTTCCCAACGGCCTCAGAATTCAACGAAACTAGTTTTGTTAGGACCGTATCGTCAATACGAAACTAGAAAATATTTTTCGAGGATTTTTCTAGTTAGTATGTGACCCCAGTAAATTGAAATGCGCGTTCAAATTCCATATATAGAGTTATATGTTGATTTTAACGGAAACTGATCGAAACGATCAAATCAGCTTACGATACATATCCCATTGAGTTCGGAATGGGGGTAAAACGCTATGGGCGACAGGCGGTGGGCCTCGTTTCGAGGTCGTATGTAAAAGTCCACTTTTTACAAATAAAATATAAATAAAATATAAAAAAAATCTCTTTCCCCCCTTTAACTCTGCCCCCCACCCCGTTCGATTGAAATCAGAAAAGATAAATAAATAAAAAACCCCGAGCTTTCCTTTTT
Organism: Allium sativum; assembly: GCA_030737875.1. Taxonomy (NCBI): domain Eukaryota; kingdom Viridiplantae; phylum Streptophyta; class Magnoliopsida; order Asparagales; family Amaryllidaceae; genus Allium; species Allium sativum. Next base: position 190,127,209 of record CM060915.1, on the reverse strand, counting down.
ATCTCGTCCTCCAGATCGGAGGCGCACCGATCCTCCTCCCCACGACGCTCCGCCCGCCGTTCCCTATCACCACCCAACCGCTCTCTCTCCTGCACCTGCTCCGCTCTCTACCCTAAACCCTACCTCGACCAAGAAGTGTCGCGCCCCCTTTTGCTGTCCACCGCCACCTGCTGGAGGCGCCCCGCCTTCGCCTGCGCCCTACGCCACCAACCCGCCCCACGCTACCTCGAGCTCCGACGATGAACGCCCCTCCCCCTTATTTCAATGTAAGTCTTAATTTCTGTTTTAATTTCAGTTTTATTCATTTAAAACATAGCTTTTAAAATCTGTTTTATATGCTATAATATTTTTAAAGTTAAAAGGAAGTGATTTGTTTTTATGAAGAGGACTTGAAAAATGAAAAAGATTTGATTTTTAAATTAGAAAAGATTTGATTTTTAAATTAGAAAAGATTTGATTTTTAAATTAGAAAAGATATGATTTTTATATGTTGAACATCGAAGTAAAAATATGATTTTTATATATTGAACATCGAAGTAAAAATGTGATTTTTATATATTGAACATCGAAGTAAAAATGTGATTTTTATATATTGAACAACGAAGTAAAAATATGATTTTTATATATTGAACTTCGAAGTAAAAATTCGATTTTTATATATTGAATAGCGAAGTAAAAATTCGATTTTTACATATGCAGTGAAAGCGGACAACGAAGGTGACAAAAAGGCGAGAACGAAGAAGATTTATATCAAAGAAGAGTCAAGATGTTTGGATAGATTTCGGTGAGAATTTCTCACCTTTCAATTTCATTTTCTAGTTATATATATATACTAGGATGCAGACGGTGCTTAGTAGCACCCGACACAATCGTCCACAGACCATGGACTTGTTTGTTTGGTTGCATAAATTAGTTAGATGATTTGGTTTGATTTGAATTGTTTGGTGAAATGAATTGATTTGATTGATGTGTGAATGGCGTGGGCCTTCACTAGACCGGGGATAAGGCTTGGCCTTGTCCCATTTCTGGTATCGTGCCGTTATGCCGTCGAAATTTTCTAAAATATGTTAGAAAAATAAAAATATCATTTTATTGAATAAATGAACTGAATAGAATATTTTCGTAGGTTGAATAAAATGTTTTATCGTTAAGAATATAATTTTTAACGTGAAAGTGAACAAATAGATATTTATAAACAAATCGGCCGATTTGTTTATATACACTGATTTGACTGACATTGATTGGGACGATAAATTTTACACATCGCCAAACTGCACAAATAAAATCTGTGTTTGATTGTTTGAAACCCCACACGGGTGTTGGGATGAAATTTGAAGTTCACTCATCCTGATCGATTAAATATGTCGATCGATTGATTGACAGGCTGTTATAAGCGTTAGATATCTATATTTGATGCTTATACAGTGTAGTGCACTTTGGTTGATGGTTGATTATTTTTCAATGCTATTATGTACGTGTGATGTGTGAAAATCCATATGATTAACTTTATATGGTAATTGATTGGGCCTCATTCCAATTTAGAAAATAAAGAATAATGTAAAATAAGGGTTCATGTGTTGACAGTACTCATTCATTGAGATTGGTCATGTGTTGAACGAAATATTTTAGTAATAAAATTTACATCTTTATCAATATAAAATAAAGGTTCATGTGTTGACAGTACTCATACATTGAGATTGGTTATGTGTTGAACGAAATATTTTAGTAATAAAATTTACATCTTTATCAATATAAAATAAAGGTTCATGTGTTGACAGTACTCATCCGTTGAGATTAGTCATGTGTTGAACGAAATATTTTAATAATAGAAATATTTGAAATAGAAATAATAGAAATAGAAATATTTGAAAAGGAAATATTTGAAATAGAATATTTGAAAATAGAAATATATGAAGCCGTGTTGATTAGATTGACGCCATTTTGACGTGAATGATATTTATATCGATTTTATTCATTTTAAAATGAATATTGAAAAGTTATTTCGAAATCGAATATTTTGAAATAAAATTTGAATCGAATTGAAAAGAAAATGAATTCGAATTGAATATATAAAGAAAATGAATTCGAATTGAATATATAAAGAAAATGAATTTGAATTGAATATATAACGAATTTGATTTCAATTGAATATATAACGAATTGGATTTCAATTGAATATATAACGAATTTGATTTGATTAGAAAATGAATGAATTTGAATTGAATTGAAAACGAATTGAAATTGAATTGAAAGCGAATTGAAATGAATTCAAATTTAATTGAAATTTGAATTGAATAGAAATGAATTTTAAAACGAATTTATAAGGAAGAATTCAACTTTGATTTGAATTGAAACGGAAGTTGAAATTGCTTTTGAAACGGATTTTAAAACTATTTATATAATTCGTTTTAAATAGAAATCGATGAAATATATATTATATATATTATATATATAATATAATGGCCTGAATAGAACGCGCCGCGCCGCGGCAGTTCGTAAATTTCGACCATTTATTTCAAACGGACATTACAGGAGATCCGACCGTCGGATTCTCCTGAAACCGGAACCGTTGGGTTCGTATCGAAAAGAGCTTTCTAACGAATATTAGAAATTTGAAATCTAAGGGTTGGATTTGGAATTATGTCCAAATCAAATTTGAAAAAGGTCGATGTAAGTGCAGTTCGATGGCCGTTGATGGAAATCGACTGTACAGGCCTTGATAAAATTATTAAAAATAGTAATAATTTGTGTAAAATCATAAGAAATGATTTAGAAAGAATTGGGATGAAAAACTCCATGTTTGAAAAGATAAAAATAGATTTTTATCGAAATGAACTAGTTTTGAACTAGAATTATAATTCTATTTATTTTTAAATAAATAAATTGAAAGTGAAAAGGGTTTTAAAAATAACCAGAATTTCCAATGATTGCATTGGAGTGGATTTGAATCGAAATTGTCTTCGGAATATTTCGATGTTGGGATTCGGGATTATACGGATGTTGTTATGGAAATTTGAAAGATATATATTTATATCATTATTTCCAATACGACATTTGTTAATCGTAGAATTTGATATTGAATATAAGCCGATATATTTTCTATTCAGAGCCTTGTATTGAATATCAAATGTGATTTGGGTTTGTCGTGAATGGTGTCTTCATTAACACTGTTCTTGAACCCAGTTGAGAAAGGATTAAATCTTTTTATTTAGATTTAATGAAGTGTACCAATTAAACAATATTTAATTGGAATTGAATTGATATTGATTCTTTGGTTTATCGTGAATGGTGTTTTAAATAACACTCGTTCTTTAACCCGATAATTAATGGAAATGTGATTTTGGGTTTATCGTGAACCGTGTTTTAAATGACACTGATTCTTTAACCCAGTCACAGATTAAAACTAAGTGGAGTTTTAATGAATCTTTAATTAGATTGAAAGGATCGAGAATGGAGTATCACCAGTTTTACTCCAGGCGATAGTTAAATCTTTAATTAGATTTGAACGTGAAATTGTAATTGAATTTACCGATAACACCGTAGTGTTAGATATGAAGTACTAACCAGTTTTACTTCATGGGATGAATAGGTTGGGATTGGGAAATTAAAACAAATGATTACTTCGGTAAGGTTCGTTAATCCCGACTAGTTGAATCGAAATTCAAAAGAAGATTAAAGAATAAATTCAAGGAATTTATCTTGGATAAAATTAATGGGAACCTTTCCCTATGAATGTGAAATTTAGAAACTAGTTGTCGGTTGGCTAAGCAGAATGGTTTTCTGGATATTGATCTGATGTTGGTTTCGGCCTTCGGGGTTAATATTTGGGGAATTGTTCTCTTGATTAATTTACGGTTAGTGACTGATGAATTGGAATGAGGCGTATGTTGTGTTTGTGTAACACTTTTATAAAATATACGCGAGTTATTCGGGAAGACCGGGTTTATCCCATTCTGAATAACTGATACGACGATAAGTCGAAGATGAAGACGATGATCGAAGACCGGAAGTCCTCACGTCGTTTGGGGGATTACTGATGATCTTGATTGGGCTGTACACCCAAGAAGATGGAAACAGTTGGTGATCGTCCAGACGTACTTGGAGATCGATGGATATGCGGGGTACTAGGTGCCTCCGGTTTCGTTCAGACCCAGAACGGACTTGTAAATGGACTTTGTGTCTGACATTGGATTTTAGTCCGTGTGATTGATCCCTATTAAATATATATCTGTTTGGCGGCGGAGAATTTATTCTCTTGCTTAACGCCCTTCTCTGAGACGTACGAGCTCAGGGGTTATATATTGATGGATATCAATCGCATGGAGTGAATTCCCTATGTGGCATGCCTAAGTGGCAAATGATCAAGGCTTCTGTTGAAAAGCAAAGTCTTGTGGTTGATGATCGAAGCACGGCCTTTGTGGCGTAGCTTTGTGTAACGTTTACTTCGCGAGTTTCACACCCGGTACGAACCAAAAACGGGAGACGGACCTCAGGGAGGACATGCGTTTCTTTCTAGTTAGGAGTGGCGTCAGTGCTTGAACTGGCTGACGAGTTTGACTCATGTGGATGTTGCTTATTATTACTTGCTGAAAAGCGAGGCGCCTCGTGAAATCGGTTTCGGCCGATGCTTCTGGTCGGCTGACGGGCCAGGCTTACGCCCCAAAGGGCGGGGAAACGCAGTGTTCAGGAATTTTAATCCACATCGGTGGACCGGCCCTGTCGCTCCAAGGGTCACTCGAGCTCTGATCCTGAGACACGGGCTAGAGCATCTCGAATCGGTGAGGATCTTGCCCCTAGCTTCGGTTCATACCATAAATGATAACCCAACTTCCAATATGACATTGCGGTTTTGATTGTAAACTTATTTATGGCGACATAGTGGTATGGGGCATTCATGCCGCCTATGATTGATACTTATGATTTGAAGTTGTTTTATACACTATACACTTATAATAGTATCAAATGATTTCTTTTAAACGTATCAAGCATTCTTGGCTATTATAAGGTAAAAACCCTATCCCCCGGCTTGCGTTGCATTGTGTGATAGGACCTGGGTCTTATAATAGCTTCATTTTTCTTTATTTAGCATTGCGCTGTTGTTTTATGCACTGGTATTCTTGGGAGGAAACCCGTTCCGTGTTATATGGCGTGGTCCCTTGATTTACCTAACTTTAAAAATAAAGATTAACTGTTTTAGTTATCACACCAGTCACATGACTGACCTGGAGTTTATTGTTTTAACTTAAACTCTTGGTGCCCTTATTTTGACACGGGCAGCTAGTAGTTTTGGTTTTGCAGATTTATATTCACAGGATCCTGGTTTACAGCTGGAACGATATCCGGAAAGCTTTGTATCCGTATATCTCTTTCTAGTTGTGTATTGTATTATTTTCCGCTGCGATGTATTTAAATGTAATTTAAATCTCTGATATTTCTGTGTAATATTCATTTGTACTCTGTATATTCTTGTATTCTGATGCATTGTTGTAATATACAGTGAAATGTTCTTCCGTCTGCGTTCTATTTTGTCGTGTTCTCAAACGATCGGGCGTTTCGAACGGTCTGGGTCGGTTTAGCGACTAGTTCGGACCGAGCGAAATTCTTTCTCGTCACAGTTGGTATCAGAGCTTTGGTTTACAAAGCTCAGAGAACAAGACACATTAGAACCATACGAAAGAATTCATCAGATATTGGATTAGTAATATCCAATGAGAATGACTCGTTAGAGATGGGATCAGTAGTATCCTAGAACGAGTGTGACGAGTATATTTTTAACGTGAAAACAAATTTTGTTTTGAAAATCTAAATCAACAATTCGTATTTGATTATTTATTTCATATTGATTAGGACAGTCCAGTATATAAAGATTTTGCATATACGCCTTGCAAACGTGTATTTGAAGTTTTAATATACTGGATAGATATAGAATCACACTCTAGTCGCCCGGAGATGATTCTGATGATAGTTCGAACATCATCAGAATTGGTATTCGTGTTTCGAAGGTGTGATATCTATATATTTCCTATTGACTGGTGTGAGAACCAAAAATTAGATAAGGCCTATTGTTGTGATTTGGCATCAAAAACATGATTTTTGTATATGTATCAAAATTATGAATTTGAGACTCTAATTCACTAATTGATTGATGTTTGTGTTGTTTGTTTATTTGTTTGCTAATTTTTAGCCATTTAGCCTAATTGAACCAAATATTGAATTGTATTGAAAATTGGTTGCGTTTGCTTGCATATACTTGTACCTACATTGAAAAGGTCATAGCAAGGAGGCTAGAGCCGAAGAATAAAATTTGTTTGCCCAACAAATAGGTACATGTTTACTACATAATTTACTGTTTTGTTTGGGTGATGATGATTTTATGAGCCTATTGGCTAGCCGCTTGGCTTTTTCTTTTTCTTTTTGAGATCTGAAGGACCGGGGAAGCTATTTGAGATTTCCCGATGCTCCCATTGCAGGGGAGGTTATGGGGAATTTTTTTGAAAATTTAGGGTGTTAGCCAAATTTTTGAGAAATTGGAAAAGTTTTTAGAAACTGAAAAGTTGAAGAACTTAAGCCGTAATGAAAACAATGAAGGTTGAGTTGGTTAGAAAACAACTTTTGGCTTCGTTCCTTTTCGAGGACGAAAAGTTTTAAGTGGGGGAGATTGTAACAACCCGGAAAATCTGGGCCAGTTTAAAATTTTTTATTTTGGCAATTTTAGCGAATTTTGATTATTTAAAATGAATTATTTTAAGTAATATCGACGAGAAATTTATTTTGAATATAATTAGAACGTATATATTTATACGCATCATCGTTAGAATACAAATATTTATATATAATTATAAATAGAATTGAAAACGGCGCGGTAGTTCGATAATTCGATTTCAAACTTCAATTGAATGTATCGGGTGCAAAATAAACTGGATTTTAGTGAAACCAAAAATAATGGAATATAATTGTGACTATCTTTCCAACGAATCCGAAAAATCGAAATTTCATAGCGGGAATCAAAAGATATGTCCAATTGAAAATTCTGAAAAGTCGCTATGGAATTCAGGCCCTTAAAAATGAAAATTTTGCAAACGACCTCGGATTTCGACGAAACCAGTTTTGTTGGGTCCGTGATGTCAAATTATTGCTGGGTTTTAAATTTCATAATTTTTCGAATCAATATGTGAGCGTGGCAAAGGAAAATGCGTTTGACCAGTTTCAGTTGATATTAATCGACTGGAAAATGGCCATTTTCCCAACGGCCTCAGAATTCAACGAAACTAGTTTTGTTAGGACCGTATCTTCAATACGAAACTAGAAAATATTTTTCGAGAATTTTTCTAGTTAGTATGTGACCCTGGTAAATTGAAATGCGCGTTCAAATTCAATACATAGAGTTATATGTTCATTTTAACGGAAACTGATCGAAACGATCAAATCGGCTTACGATACATATCCCATTGTATTCGGAATGGGGGTAAAATGCTATGGGCGACAGGCGGTGGGCCTCGTTTCGAGGTCGTATGTAAAAGTCCACTTTTTACAAATAAAATAATTAAATTAAATAAAAAAAATCTCTTCCCCACCTTTAACTCTGCCCCCCCCCCCCCCCCCCCCGTTCGATTGAAATCAGAAAAGATAAATAAATAAAAAAACCCCGAGCTTTCCTTTTTATCTCGTCCTCCAGATCGGAGGCGCACCGATCCTCCTCCCCACGATGCTCCGCCCGCCGTTCCCTATCACCACCCAACCGCTCTCTCTCCTGCACCTGCTCCGCTCTCTCCCCTAAACCCTACCTCGAACAAGAAGTGCCGCGCCCCCTTTTGCTGTCCACCGCCACCTGCTGGAGGCGCACCGCCTGCGCCCTGCGCCACCAACCCGCCCCACGCTACCTCGAGCTCCGACGATGAACGCCCCTCGCCCCTTATTTCAATGTAAGTCTTAATTTCTGTTTTAATTTCAGTTTTATTCATTTAAAACATAGCTTTTAAAATCTGTTTTATATGCTATAATATTTTTAAAGTTAAAAGGGAGTGATTTGTTTTTATGAAGAGGACTTGAAAAATGGAAAAGATTTGATTTTTAAATTAGAAAAGATTTGATTTTTAAATTAGAAAAGATTTGATTTTTAAATTAGAAAAGAATTGATTTTTAAATTAGAAAAGATATGATTTTTATATGTTGAACATCGAAGTAAAAATATGATTTTTATATATTGAACATCGAAGTAAAAATGTGATTTTTATATATTGAACATCGAAGTAAAAATGTGATTTTTATATATTGAACATCGAAGTAAAAATATGATTTTTATATTTTGAACTTCGAAGTAAAAATGTGATTTTTATATATTGAACTTCGAAGTAAAAATTCGAAGTTATATATTAAATAGCGAAGTAAAAATTCGATTTTTACATATGTAGTGAAAGCGGACAACGAAGGTGACAAAAAGGCGAGAACGAAGAAGATTTATATCAAAGAAGAGTCAAGATGTTTGGATAGCTTTCGGTGAGAATTTCTCACCTTTCAATTTCATTTTCTAGTTATGTATATATACTAGGATGCAGACGGTGCTTAGTAGCACCCGACACAATCGTCCACAGACCATGGACTTGTTTGTTTGGTTGCATAAATTAGTTAGATGATTTGGTTAGAATTGAATTGTTTGGTGAAATGAATTGATTTGATTGATGTGTGAATGGCGTGGGCCTTCACTAGACCGGGGATAAGGCTAGGCCTTGTCCCGTTTCTAGTATCGTGCCGTTATGCCGCCGAAATTTTCTAAAATATGTTTGAAAAATAAAAATATCATTTTATTGAATAAATTAACTGAATAGAATATTTTCATAGGTTGAATAAAATGTTTTATCGTTAAGAATATAATTTTTAACGTGAAAGTGAACAAATAGATATTTATAAACAAATCGGCCGATTTGTTTATATACACTGATTTGACTGACATTGATTGGGACGATAAATTTTACACATCGCCCAACTGCACAAATAAAATCTGTGTTTGATTGTTTGAAACCCCACACGGGTGTTGGGATGAAATTTGAAGTTCACTCATCCTGATCGATTAAATATGTCGATCGATTGATTGACAGGCTGTTATAAGCGTTAGATATCTATATTTGATGCTTATACAGTGTAGTGCACTTTGGTTGATGGTTGATTATTTTTCAATGCTATTATGTACGTGTGATGTGTGAAAATCCATATGATTAACTTTATATGGTAATTGATTGGGCCTCATTCCAATTTAGAAAATAAAGAATAATGTAAAATAAAGGTTCATGTGTTGACAGTACTCATTCATTGAGATTGGTCATGTGTTGAACGAAATATTTTAGTAATAAAATTTACATCTTTATCAATATAAAATAAAGGTTCATGTGTTGACAGTACTCATACATTGAGATTGGTCATGTGTTGAACGAAATATTTTAGTAATAAAATTTACATCTTTATCAATATAAAATAAAGGTTCATGTGTTGACAGTACTCATCCGTTGAGATTAGTCATGTGTTGAACGAAATATTTTAATAATAGAAATATTTGAAATAGAAATATTTGAAATAGAAATATTTGAAAAGGAAATATTTGAAATAGAATATTTGAAAATAGAAATATATGAAGCCGTGTTGGTTAGATTGACGCCATTTTGACGTGAACGATATTTATATCGATTTTATTCATTTTAAAATGAATATTGAAAAGTGATTTCGAAATCGAATATTTTGAAATAAAATTTGAATCGAATTGAAAAGAAAAAGAATTCGAATTGAATATATAAAGAAAATGAATTCGAATTGAATATATAACGAATTTGATTTCAATTGAATATATAACGAATTGGATTTCAATTGAATATATAACGAATTTGATTTGATTATAAAATGAATGAATTTGAATTGAAAACGAATTCAAATTGAATTGGAAGCGAATTGAAATGAATTCAAATTTAATTCAAATTTGAATTGAATAGAACTGAATTTTAAAACGAATTTATAAGGAAGAATTCAACTTTGATTTGAATTGAAATGGAAGTTGAAATTGCTTTTGAAACGAATTTTAAAACTATTTATATAATTCGTTTTAAATAGAAATCGACGAAATATATATTATATATATTATATATATAATATAATGGCCTGAATAGAACGCGCTGCGCCGCGGCAGTTCGTAAATTTCGACCATTTATTTCAAACGGACATTACGGGAGATCCGACCGTCGAATTCTCCTGAAACCGAAACCGTTGGGTTCGTAACGAAAAGAGGTTTCTAACGAATATTAGAAATTTGAAATCTAACGGTTGGATTTGGAATTATGTCCAAATCAAATTTGAAAAAGGTCGCTGTAAGTGCAGTTCGATGGCCGTTGATGGAAATCGACTGTACAAGCCTTGATAAAATTATTAAAAATAGTAATAATTTGTCAAAATCATAAGAAATGATTTAGAAAGAATTGGGATGAAAAACTCCATGTTTGAAAAGATAAAAATAGATTTTTATCGAAATGAACTAGTTTTGAACTAGAATTATAATTCTATTTATTTTTAAATAAATAAATTGAAAGTGAAAAGGGTTTTAAAAATAACCAGAATTTCCAATGATTGCATTGGAGTGGATTTGAATCGAAATTGTCTTCGGAATATTTCAATGTTGGAATTCGGGAATATACGGATGTTGTTATGGAAATTTGGAAGATATATATTTATATCGTTGTTTCCAATAGGACATTTGTTAATCGTAGAATTTGATATTGAATATAAGCCGATATATTTTCTATTCAGAGCCTTGTATTGAATATCAAATGTGATTTGGGTTTGTCGTGATTGTTGTCTTCATTAACACTGTTCTTGAACCCAGTTGAGAAAGGATTAAATCTTTTTATTTAGATTTAATGAAGTGTACCAATTAAACAATATTTAATTGGAATCGAATTGATATTGATTCTTGGGTTTATCGTGAATGGTGTTTTAAATAACACTCGTTCTTTAACCCGATAATTAATGGAAATGTGATTTTGGGTTTATCGTGAACCGTGCTTTAAATGACACTGATTCTTTAACCCAGTCACAGATTAAAACTAAGTGGAGTTTTAATGAATCTTTAATTAGATTGAAAGGATCGAGAATGGAGTATCACCAGTTTTACTCCAGGCGATAGTTAAATCTTTAATTAGATTTGAACGTGAAATGGTAATTGAATTTACCGATAACACCGTAGTGTTAGATATGAAGTACTAACCAGTTTTACTTCATAGGATGAATAGGTTGGGATTGGGAAATTAAAAAAATGATTACTTCGGTAAGGTTCGTTAATCCCGACTAGTTGAATCGAAATTCAAAAGAAGATTAAAGATTAAATTCAAGGAATTTATCTTGGATAAAATTAATGGGAACCTTTCCCTATGAATGTGAAATTTAGAAACTAGCTGTCGGTTGGCTAAGCAGAATGGTTTTCTGGATATTGATCTGATGTTGGTTTCGGCCTTCGGGGTTAATATTTGGGGAATTATTCTCTTGATTAATTTACGGTTAGTGACTGATGAATTGGAATGAGGCGTATGTTGTGTTTGTGTAACACTTTTATAAAATATACGCGAGTTATTCGGGAATACCGGGTTTATCCCATTCTGAATAATTGATACGAAGATAAGTCGAAGATGAAGACGATGGTCGAAGACCAGAATTCTTCACATCGTTTGGGGGATTACTGATGATCTTGATTGGGCTGTACACCCAAGAAGATGGAAACAGTTGGTGATCGTCCAGACTTACTTGGAGATCGATGGATATGCGGCGTACTAGGTGCCTCCGGTTTCGTTCAGACCCAGAACGGACTTGTAAATCGACTGTGTGTCTGACATTGGATTTTAGTCCGTGTGATTGATCTCTATTAAATATATATCTGTTTGGCGGCGGAGAATTTATTCTCTTGCTTAACGCCCTTCTCTGAGATGTACGAGCCCAGGGGTTATATATTGATGGATATTAATCGCATGGAGTGAATTGCCTGTGTGGCTTGCCTAAGTGGCAAATGATCAAGGCTTCTGTTGAAATGCAAAGTCTTGTGGTTGATGATCGAAGCACGGCCTTTGTGGCGTAGCTTTGTGTAACGTTTACTTCGCGAGTTTCACACACGGTATGAACCAAAAACGGGAGACGGACCTCAGGGAGGACGTGCGTTTCTTTCTAGTTAGGAGTGGCGTCAGTGCTTGAACTGGCTGACGAGTTTGACTCATGTGGATGTTGCTTATTATTACTTGCTGAAAAGCGAGGCGCCTCGTGATATCGGTTTCTGCAGATGCTTCTGGTCGGCTGACCGGCCAGGCTTACGCCCCAAAGGGCGGGGAAACGCAGTGTTCAGGAATTTTAATCCACATCGATGGACCGGCCCTGTCGCTCCAAGGCTCACTCGAGCTCTGATCCTGAGACACGGGCTAGAGCGTCTCGAATCGATGAGGATCTTGCCCCTAGCCTCGGTTCATACCATGAATGATAACCCAACTTCCAATACGACATTGTGGTTTTGATTGTAAACTTATTTATGGCGACATAGTGGTATGGGGCATTCATGCCGCCTATGATTGATACTTATGATTTGAAGTTGTTTTATACACTATACACTTATAATAGTATCAAATGATTTCTTTTAAACGTATCAAGCATTCTTGGCTATTATAAGGTAAAAACCCTATCCCCCGGCTTGCGTTGCATTGTGTGATAGGACCTGGGTCTTATAATAGCTTCATTTTTCTTTATTTAGCATTGCGCTGTTGTTTTATGCACTGGTATTCTTGGGAGGAAACCCGTTCCGTGTTATACGGCGTGGTCCCTTGATTTACCTAACTTTAAAAATAAAGATTAACTGTTTTGGTTCTCACACCAGTCACATGACTGACCTGGAGTTTATTGTTTTAACCTAAACTCTGGGTGCCCTTATTTTGACACGGACAACTAGTAGTTTTGGTTTTGCAGATTTATATTCACAGGATCCTGGTTTACAGCTGGAACGATATCCGGAAAGCTTTGTATCCGTATATCTCTTTCTAGTTGTGTATTGTATTATTTTCCGCTGCGATGTATTTAAATGTAATTTAAATCTCTGATATTTCTGTGTAATATTCATTTGTACTCTGTATATTCTTGTATTCTGATGCATTGTTGTTATATACAGTGAAATGTTCTTCCGTCTGCGTTCTATTTTGTCGTGTTCTCAAATGATAGGGCGTTTCGAACGGTCTGGGTCGGTTTAGCGACTGGTTCGGACCAAGCGAAATTCTTTGTCGTAACACTTCTCCTCCTCTAAATAAAATAATATGTAAAATAAAGCAAGACGAGGAAATGCTTCTCAAGTTTGTCAAGAAGAGATTCGAATCAAGATTAAAGCTTCAAGATAAGAATCAAAGGCTAACTCAAACGGTTTCGAGCAACGTCGCACGAATCATAGCAACGCCATCTTTCTATTCTAAAAACCGATCAATGTAAGTCGGTTACTTTTTAGATTTGAACGTTTTTCTCTGTTCGTGATAGAAAATTAAAGGAATAAAAGAATACGCCAAATCTCTCTCTATTCGAATCAGTGCTTATATCTTTGGACCTAATTAAGAAATGTTATGATTCGATGACCAATAAGACTGTGACTATGAAACTATGGACCTTAAAACCATATGCCTCTTTGACTATGAACATTGCCTATGACTATGAACATTGCCTATGAATGTGACTATGACTATGAGAATTATTTCCTTGACTATGAACACAAGACTATGCCTTTGATTAGGAAACATAAATTATTGCCTATGACATAACAAGGACAACTGTGATTAAATACCTATGATTCATGACTAGGAAAGTGTTGCTTAAGTTTTGTGACTATGAAATTGGGTATAAACCTGATTATCTATTCTGTCTATTCTTGGTTTTCTTTGGTTTTAGATCTTGGAAAATTACCTATTAAGTTAGGTCTACCCATGCTCTTGAACCTACATCGTTATTCAACCCTTTTTATGTCATAAGATTTTCAGACCTATAGGCCTTCGATGTTTTAGATCAATTTCAGTGAAATTCGTTAGGTCTGTAATTAGTAAATTATCATTTTATGCCAGTTATTATGTCTATCCTTTTCATAGCATCTTTGGTTCATTCCCTATTTTCTACGAATCTAGATTTATCTATAATCTAGATTGAATCCCGATTATACGAACGATGGGAATACGATTTGAGCAAAATATGAAATTTACTAAAAACGCAGTTATAAACTTGGAAATTGGCATGAATTGGGAACATGTATTATGGAATGTTCATAGAAATGCAAATTGGACAAATTTGACATGAATTATAGGATGTGTAATTTGAATCTAGTATTGACTAGTAAATTTAGCATTTACATGAACTGTGAACTAGAATAATAGGTCTAGTTTGACATAAACTGTAATTAGAATGTTAAATCAGAATTGGATTAGCTAATTTGGCATATTGGCATAAATTTGAAATTGGCCATAATTGGGAGTAATGGTCATGTTTGGCAAAAATCATGGTTAGTGACACTTAATTTGGTATAGTTTATGTAACACCCCACGTCCATTAATGTCACTCACAAAGGGAATGCATTAACTTCCATGGAGGTTTTAAGTGAATATAGAACAGTAAAATTACAACAAGACAGATATAAAATAGTACTTGGAAATTCAAAAACTTTATTTCATTGTAGCAGAAGTCAAAACATGTTTGATTACATCATAACACCATATTCAATGTCAAGTACAATATCTATCTTGATAAAACAAGTACATAATCCCATTACATGAATAGCCATTAAAAAGAAAGATAACAAGCTGGACTTTACTTCACCAGTCCAAGCTTTCCAGAAGATAAGCGATCCAACTAGACTCCACTAGAACTTGGCCCAACCTGCGGACCTGAAGGGAGAAAAAGGATGGAAAAGAGGGGGTCAGACATAAAGTCTGGTGAATATGATAATTCTACAATACTATTACCAAAATAACTGGACTAAGGCATAAGCTGGAAAACAAGAAAATGTCTATGAAGAGCAGATTAAGGACATAGACAATCGCTAAAGGCAACGTTATAGGCGCTCCTAAATACTAAAGGATAAACACTATACTGCACCACACCAGTCACCCTAAAGATTCATCCCACTTAGCTTCACTTAGAAACTTTCCCAATGGCTTTACGTACCCCTAGCTGACTACATAGGTGCCGCCTGCCCCTATCTCCACTAGGTGTACCCTACTTCCCATTATTCGATCGGCTCCCTAACTCGTAGATACCCGTGCTGGCCCCACAGTGGGGTGTATCACTCCCCTAAAGTGGCAACCTGATACAACGGACATGCACGACTTATACCTACACGATGCAACAACGTCTTACCTACCAGCCCGGGTCCACACACGCATATGAAACCCGTTGGACTTGCGTTGCCACCGCTCCCTGTTTTGGCCTCTTATAGTCAAACCCAGTATGCGTGTCCCATCCCCGACTTGGGTCGAGCCCACAAAGATACGTTTTGGGATACTGGTTGAAATGGGCGCCCACTATTTACCACAAGCATTCCACCTAAGCTTGTCCCCATTAGTCCATCCCACTTAACCCACTTAGTCATGTTCATTTACATGTGTGTTTGGTTAAGTCTAATCGTATTTCAAATGCCTCTAAAGGCAACCACCAGATTCCTCATGCCACCCAAGGCACCTACTTAACCCCCATGTCCCACCTTACATGATTATCTGGTTAAGTATTTCTTAGTTCATTAAGGCCATAACCTCATAAAGACCTCTCACATTAGACTGGCATTTATGGCAGCTGGATTTGCCGGGCGGGTCCGGGCAGTCTTACACCATAAAAGAGTCTAACCTCGTGTCTTTACAACTGTTATGCTTTAGTTTGGGCCTAGGACCTCTCACATTGGGCCGACATTTGTGACTACTGGATTTGCCGGGCGGGTCCGGGCAGGTTTACATCACAAACGGGTCCAACCTCGTGTCCTAAGCATTGATTATTAATAATAATCCACTTTCCCCCAATTTTAATAATTCCCTACTTGAATTATTAATTACTTCCAATTTTAACAATATCCATAATTGACTCAATTATGGACATTCATTCATGGTATGCAACATCTTACAAAATTGCACCCAATTTATTAATTCCTAATATTACCCCTACCCCACGTTTGAACGTTTATTCGCAAAATATATGTTAGACTCGAATAGCCTAACTCATAGCATAAAAGAGATTATCATAATAACAACATGTATATGTGACCAAATGAATCATAATAAGGGGTGAAACTTGCATATGTCCAACTTGCATAGATTATACATGTCATGGACCTAAAGGTGTCAACTTGTTCAAAATTCACCTAATATAATCTCAATCAATTTTCATAAACTTACATATGAACATGTGTGAATCAACATCATCTAATTTATTTAACAACATGGTTTTATATGGGTACACCTAACTCAATAGGCAAATTCCCATAATCAAGTTTTATTTAATTATAGTTTCAAGTTTATGGGTACACCTAACCTAATAGGCAAATTCCCATAAACAAGATCCATTTAAATTAAGAAAAAAAAAACATAACTTTAAGCATGATCCAACAACATCAAGATTTTTCAACATAATATAGCATGATTTATAACATGGCATAGTATGATAGTATAACATAGCTTGACATGATTCTCAACATAGCACGACATAGCATAAGAGAATTTACATCATACGACAACAAAATAACATAATAAGAGATCCACAATATATAGAATTTACAATTACAAATCACATCACTTTCGTGTGATCCATTCATAACTGAGTCAAATTAGTTTGTAATAGTCTTGTGAGAATCATCATACTCACCAACAAAAGAAAAGAATTAGAGAGAGAGTTCTTTGGTTTGATTTGTTTTGTTGAGTAGAATTTAGTTGTAGATGATTAGGCTTCCTCTTCTTAGTTTGTGACGGCTACGCTGAACTCCATGGCAGCAGCATGACGGTAGATTCTCTAATTTTACAAGTGATTTAGGTCTAGGGTCTACCCACTTATTTATAGATTTTAGAATGCATTTAGGACATTAGATTTAACCTAGAAATAACCGCAGCCGTTCAGACAAGATGGGGTTTATCTTGTTGACTCAGCAATGAGTCAGAAGTGACTCAGCAAACACTCAGCAAATTAATAAACTTCTATTCATGTCATAAATATATATATTTTCTACAATGTACATATTAGATACATCCCCCTTTACTTATTATTGTTTTTATATACATATTAGATACATCCCTTCTCTCACACACTTATTAATATTTTTATATTCATATTAGATACATCGCCTCTCTTACACACTTATTAATATTTTTATATTCATATTAGATACATCCCCTCTCTTACATACTTATTAATATTTTTATATTCATATTAGATACATCCCCTCTTCTACACACTTATTATTATTTTAGCAACTTTAGTGTTAATAGAAAATTCGGGGTGTTACATTCTCCCCTCCTTTTAGGATTTCGTCCCCGAAATCTTCAAGTCTGGAAGAATGTAGATCCTACCATCCAAACGTCCATCTACTCATCCATCATACCCAGGCATCCATTGTCCTTAAAAGACTTCTAATGCTTTATGATCATATGCAAAGTGTGTGTACATGTCCTTACCTAATGCGAAATCAGGCGGTCTACTGATTCAGTTGACCTCCTTAATGCAAATTATGTAAGTGTCATGAATCCATTATGTATGCAAAAGATCCTAATTGCTTACATACTACTTCTATATGCGTGCACACCCATTCAACCGAATGCAGCATCCATATGATGGTACAACCATTATACATCCATTATACTAAATACATCCATATATATGCAATATGCAATATGAAGTGACTGAGCCGATCTAGTGCCTAAAGTGTGTGTATATATGCATCCACGAGCAACCACTAGCAAACACTTGCATCCATCATACATAACATGTCTCAAACACATGTTTCAACCATAGGATTATCCTAACTAAAGGTCAAAGATACTAATGAGAGGACATACTAAAGATAAGATAAGATAAGCTAAGCGATAAAGGATAAATTAAAAGACATACCCTCAAAAAGAAAAGGGTACAACGAACGCATCTTCTCTTCTGTCTCCCAAGTTGCGTTGCTCTCATCATCTCCCCATTGCACTTTAACCAGTCTGACCTCTCGATTCCTCAACTTTTTGATCTCCGACCCAAGAATGCATGTAGGAGCCCGTCTAATTGTTGCATCACGCTCTATTTCCACCTCTTTAAGCAAGCTCGGCTCTACCACCTCCGCGGTCTTGTGCAAACACTTCCTCAAATGTGATACATGGAATACGTCGTGTACTCCACTAAGTTTCTCAGGCAACTCCACCCTATATGCCATCTTCCCAATCCTGTTTTTTACAGGAAACGGCCCTACAAACCTTGGTGCTAATTTCCCCACGGACCCAAAGCGAACAACATTCTGTAACGGAGATACTTTGATTAAAACCATGTCCCCAATGTCAAACTCAAGATCTGTCCTCCTCTTATCAGCATACGATTTTTGCCTATCTTGTGCTGCTTTCATCCTCCTTCGAATCAACTCAATCTTCTCCGAGGTTTCCCTAACCATATCGGGCCCAAGTAGGATTTTATCGGTAGATTCCCACCAACATGTAGGCGAACGGCAAGGCCTTCCATAAAGAGCTTCGAAAGGTGCCATGCCAATACTAGACTGAAAGCTATTATTATATGCGAATTCTACTAACGGAAGGTGCTCTTCCCATGTACCCCCAAAGTCTAGGATACAAAGCCTTAAAAGATCCTCTAGAATGCGATTCACCCTCTCGGTCTGGCCGTCTGTCTGAGGATGATATGCGGTGCTCAAACATAGCTGAGTCCCTACCACCTCTTGTAAACTCTTCCAAAATTCGCTAGTAAAGATGGGGTGACGGTCGCTTACTATACTAGAAGGAATACCGTGCAAACGAACTATCCCCTTAATGTATACAGAAGCCAACCACGGAGCAGTCCTCTTACTTTTCACGGGAATAAAATGGGCGCTTTTAGTAAGTCTATCTACTATAACCCAAATCCCCGTGTTGCCCTTCCTTGATCTTGGTAATCCATCCACAAAATCCATTGAGATGCTTTCCCATTTCCATAGTGGAACTTCTAATGGGTGAAGCAACCCACCGGGTTTCTTTTGTTCTGCTTTAACTCGTTGGCACACCAAGCATCTAGCGACGTACTCGGCCACATCCTTTTTCATACCGGCCCAAAAGAAAACCCGCTTCACATCTTTGTACATCTTATCCCCGCCGGGATGAATGGTCATTTTTGAGCGATGAGCATCATCAAGAATGGCCTTCTTAAGTCTTCGTCTTGTGGTACACAAAGTCTATTATCCCTTCGTAACCAACCCTTATCGTCTAGGGTATACCTACGAAGATGGCTTGACGACTCCCCCCCTTTGAGCTTTTCTACTATCTCAACCAACTGTGGGTCGTCTCGCTGTGCCTCACCAACCCGTCCGAGAAGTGTAGGTCTAACCTCCAAGGATGCTAACAGACCGGGTACTAAGTCAACGGAGGGTCTAAAGTCAAACATAGAGATGAATTCTAAGCTTTGTCGTTCAACAAACAACGGACTCAAGGACAACCTTTTCCTACTTAAGGCGTCTGCCACCACGTTACCGTTGCCCGGGGTATATGCTATTTCAAAATCGTAGGAGGCTAAGAATTCCATCCACCGTTGCTGCCTTAAATTCAAATCCTTCTGAGAGAATAAGTATTTTAATGATTTGTGGTCAGTGAATAGTTCGAATTTCTCACCAAGAAGATAGTGACGCCAAGACTTAAGCGCGAAAACAATTGCGGCTAGCTCTAAGTCATGCGTGGGGTAATTCTTTTCATGAACCCTCAACTGCCTTCCACCATAGGCTATTACTCCTTCCTCTTGCATGAGGACCGCGCCAAGTCCCGTCCCACAAGCATCAGTATAGATGGTAAACGGTTTATTCCCGTCTGGCAGCACTAAGACTGGGGCTGAAGTTAAGGCTCTCTTTAAACGTTGGAACGCATCATCGCAATCTTTGTCCCACGTAAAAACCAGGTTCTTCTTCGTTAACCGTGTTAATGGAGCTGATATTTTTGCGAAGTCTTTGGTAAACTTCCTATAATAGCCAGCCAACCCCAAGAAACTTCTTACTTCGGTTGCATTTTTAGGGACCTTCCAATCTTGGATGGCCACCACCTTTGCGGGATCCACTGCTATCCCTTCTTTGGAAACCACGTGCCCTAAGAACCGTACTTCCTTCCTCCAGAAGTGACACTTAGAAAATTTTGCCTTAAGGTTATGCGCTCGAAGGGTTTCCAACACTTCCCTAAGATGTAGGGAGTGCTCTTCTTTATTCTTAGAAAAGACTAAGATGTCATCCACAAAGACTACCACGAATTTGTTAAGGTATTCCCTAAACACCCTACTCATCAAATCAACAAAATATGCAGGGGCGTTTGTCAAACCAAAGGGCATCACTAGCCATTCATAGAATACTTCAGGAGTCCTAAAAGCAGTCTTATCTATACTATCCTCAGCCACTCTTAGTTGATGAAAGCTAGTGGCTAAGTCCAACTGCGAAAACACTGAGGCGCCAACTAACTGATCAAAGAGATCGTCAATCCTCGGCAGTGGGTGTCGGTTCTTTTTAGTAAGCTTGTTTAGTTCTCTATAGTCCATACAAAGTCTAAGAGACCCATCCGCCTTTGTGGCAAAAACTACTGGAGCACCCCACTCCGATATACTACGTCTTATGAACCCCTTCTCAAGCAACTCCTTTACTTGCTTATTGAGTTCCCTCCTTTCACAAGGAGCCATGTGGCGCACTGGAAAAGATACGGGTTTAGCATTATCCACAAGATAAATTCGAAAGTCTATCTCCTGCTTTGGAGGTAAGCCCTTCACCTCCTCAAACACATCTGGATATTCCCGGACCACTTCTACCGATCGCAGGTTCTCTACAGACGCGTCAAGCGATTCAAGATAACTTAGCATAACGGAATTTATGGGATTACAAAAGATGTCGAGAGCATTACCAAGGCGAGTCACAAGCCTAACTACTCTCCTTTCACAATCAAGAATGGCCCTGTTTCTAGACAACCAATCCATTCCTAAAATTAGCCCATAGCCCGTGAAGCCCAATACATAAGCATCACATCTAAATTCAACGATAAGTATAGAGATTTTCAAATCCAAACATATCATGGTCAAATGAGCCGAACCCCAAATTGGATTTGAAACGACCAAGGGATCCTCTACTAAACTGGTGTTAAAGTGCAGTGATTCAACTAATGATGCAGAGATAAACGAATGAGATGTGCCAGAATCGAATAAGGTACGGACATGATGATCAAACAGAAAAACTAAGCTTTCAACAGAAATTGTTCTACCTCTTTCTTGCAGCGGTGGGGCCGCAATAGCCTGAACTTGCCCCCTTGCCTGCCCTGGTGCCATAAGAGCCTGCACCTGTCTTCCCGAGGTAGACCCTGCCCTCTGCCCCTTCTTTGGACAGTCCTTCACTAAATGTCCCGCATCTCCACAATGAAAACAACCAGTCTTCTTTTTCTTTCTACAATCTTTGCTGAGATGGCCAGGCGTCCCACAATTGAAGCATTTCTTCTTCCCTTTGCCATTATTGTTTTTACCACCCTTCTTATTTTGCTGTTGGGGTTTCTTCTGATCCCCTTTCTTTTCAACTGCCTTATCCTCATGCATAAGTGCCATTTTTACTAGCTTTTCAAAGGTGGCTCCCATAGGGATGTGGGTCATAGCCAACCCTTGCAACGGTTCATTCAAGCCTCTAACGAACCTCAAAGCTTTCTTCTCTGGCGTGTTCACCAACTCCAAGCCAAACCTTGCTAACTGATTAAATTTATTGACATATTCCTTTACTGATGAGCTCCCTTGCTTTAGTGCCAGGAATTTTTCCATATTTAAGTTCTCCTCTGCCCTTGAAAGAAACTTTGCCTCAAACCTTCGTCTGAAATCCGCCCATGAATCAACTGGACGTTCCCCGTTAGTGACCTCCCACCAAAACGAGGCCTCTCCCTTCATTAACCAAGCAGCTAAACGGACTTTCCTCCCATCTTCCACTTCAAAGATATCCAACAATTCCTCAGTCTCCTTAAGCCAATCTCTGGCCTCCACAAACGTCTCAGTCCCTTGAAAAGTTTTTCCTCCCATAGCCTTGAATTCCTTGCACGTCTTTGCAAAAGTGTCAACACGAAGAGGAGGAGGAGGAGGAGGAGGAATGGGTGCAACTAGGGGTGGAGGAGTATCCGCTGGGCCTGCAGTGGTGGCCCTAGCCTCCAAGTATCTCCTAAACCACCCTGGAATCGTCACACCTTCTGGGAGATTAAGATCTTCAGCCATGCTGAAACGAAAAAGGAAAGATTCAAAATGGAGAATTCGAAAGATAAAGATAAGGATGTGGCTATTTGGGATTATGTTTTTCATAAAAACTCTCTTTAAATAACATTTTTTTTTTGAAAGCACTTCTTCCAAAAATACTTTAGAAAAATAATATTTTTCAAAAAAAAAATTTTATCTGTTCTGGTAACCTTATGCTCTGATACCACGTGTAACACCCCACGTCCATTAATGTCACTCACAAAGGGAATGCATTAACTTCCATGGAGGTTTTAAGTGAATATAGAACAGTAAAATTACAACAAGACAGATATAAAATAGTACTTGGAAATTCAAAAACTTTATTTCATTGTAGCAGAAGTCAAAACATGTTTGATTACATCATAACACCATATTCAATGTCAAGTACAATATCTATCTTGATAAAACAAGTACATAATCCCATTACATGAATAGCCATTAAAAAGAAAGATAACAAGCTGGACTTTACTTCAGCAGTCCAAGCTTTCCAGAAGATAAGCGATCCAACTAGACTCCACTAGAACTTGGCCCAACCTGCGGACCTGAAGGGAGAAAAAGGATGGAAAAGAGGGGGTCAGACATAAAGTCTGGTGAATATGATAATTCTACAATACTATTACCAAAATAACTGGACTAAGGCATAAGCTGGAAAACAAGAAAATGTCTATGAAGAGCAGATTAAGGACATAAACAATCGCTAAAGGCAACGTTATAGGCGCCCCTAAATACTAAAGGATAAACACTAAACTGCACCACACCAGTCACCCTAAAGATTCATCCCACTTAGCTTCACTTAGAAACTTTCCCAATGGCTTTACGTACCCCTAGCTGACTACATAGGTGCCTCCTGCCCCTATCTCCACTAGGTGTACCCTACTTCCCATTATTCGATCGGCTCCCTAACTCGTAGATACCCGTGCTGGCCCCACAGTGGGGTGTATCACTCCCCTAAAGTGGCAACCTGATACAACAGACATGCACGGCTTATACCTACACGATGCAACAACGTCTTACCTACCAGCCCGGGTCCACACACGCATATGAAACCCGTTGGACTTGCGTTGCCACCGCTCCCTGTTTTGGCCTCTTATAGTCAAACCCAGTATGCGTGTCCCGTCCTCGACTTGGGTCGAGCCCACAAAGATACGTTTTGGGATACTGGTTGAAATGGGCCCCCACTATTTACCACAAGCATTCCACCTAAGATTGTCCCCATTAGTCCATCCCACTTAACCCACTTAGTCATGTTCATTTACATGTGTGTTTGGTTAAGTCTAATCGTATTTCAAATGCCTCTAAAGGCAACCACCAGATTCCTCATGCCACCCAAGGCACCTACTTAACCCCCATGTCCCACCTTACATGATTATCTGGTTAAGTATTTCTTAGTTCATTAAGGCCATAACCTCATAAAGACCTCTCACATTAGACTGGCATTTATGGCAGCTGGATTTGCCGGGCGGGTCCGGGCAGTCTTACACCATAAAAGAGTCTAACCTCGTGTCTTTACAACTGTTATGCTTTAGTTTGGGCCTAAGACCTCTCACATTGGGCCGACATTTGTGACTACTGGATTTGCCGGGCGGGTCCGGGCGGGTTTACATCACAAATGGGTCCAACCTCGTGTCCTAAGCATTGATTATTAATAATAATCCACTTCCCCCAATTTTAATAATTCCCTACTTGAATTATTAATTACTTCCAATTTTTAACAATGTCCATAATTGACTCAATTATGGACATTCATTCATGGTATGCAACATCTTACAAAATTGCACCCAATTTATTAATTCCTAATATTACCCCTACCCCACGTTTGAACGTTTATTCGCAAAATATATGTTAGACTCGAATAGCCTAACTCATAGCATAAAAGAGATTATCATAATAACAACATGTATATGTGACCAAATGAATCATAATAAGGGGTGAAACTTGCATATGTCCAACTTGCATAGATTATACATGTCATGGACCTAAAGGTGTCAACTTGTTCAAAATTCACCTAATATAATCTCAATCAATTTTCATAAACTTACATATGAACATGTGTGAATCAACATCATCTAATTTTTTTAACAACATGGTTTTATATTGGTACACCTAACTCAATAGGCAAATTCCCATAATCAAGTTTTATTTAATTATAGTTTCAAGTTTATGGGTACACCTAACCTAATAGGCAAATTCCCATAAACAAGATCCATTTAAATTAAGAAAAAAAAACATAACTTTAAGCATGATCCAACAACATCAGGATTTTTCAACATAATATAGCATGATTTATAACATGGCATAGTATGATAGTATAACATAGCTTGACATGATTCTCAACATAGCACGACATAGCATAAGAGAATTTACATCATACGACAACATAATAACATAATAAGAGATCCACAATATATAGAATTTACAATTACAAATCACATCACTTTCTTGTGATCCATTCATAACTGAGTCAAATTAGTTTGTAATAGTCTTGTGAGAATCATCATACTCACCAACAAAAGAAAAGAATTAGAGAGAGAGTTCTTTGGTTTGATTTGTTTTGTTGAGTAGAATTTAGTTGTAGATGATTAGGCTTCCTCTTCTTAGTTTGTGACGGCTACGTTGAACTCCATGGCAGCAGCATGACGGTAGCTTCTCTAATTTTACAAGTGATTTAGGTCTAGGGTCTACCCACTTATTTATAGATTTTAGAATGCATTTAGGCCATTAGATTTAACCTAGAAATAACCGCAGCCGTTCAGACAAGATGGGGTTTATCTTGTTGACTCAGCAATGAGTCAGAAGTGACTCAGCAAACACTCAGCAAATTAATAAACTTCTATTCATGTCATAAATATATATATTTTCTACAATGTACATATTAGATACATCCCCCTTTACTTATTATTGTTTTTATATACATATTAGATACATCCCCTCTCTCACACACTTATTAATATTTTATATTCATATTAGATACATCCCCTCTCTTACACACTTATTAATATTTTTATATTCATATTAGATACATCCCCTCTCTTACATACTTATTAATATTTTTATATTCATATTAGATACATCCCCTCTTCTGCACACTTATTATTATTTTAGCAACTTTAGTGTTAATAGAAAATTCGGTGTGTTACAGTTTACATACCAAAAAGAATTAAATATGATATAGAGGGGAAAATGGGCCATAAGAATAAATGTTGACAATTTACATTAAAAGGGTAGTTAGGAAGTAAGTAAATTAGGAATAATTTACTTATAGAATTTTTCCTAAATGAGGAAATGTAAATTTAGACAAATTAAAGGTTTAGTAACGACATCTCTTTTAATAACACACCAGAAAATTCTAGGGTGATAGAGAGGATAGTGTCTAGGCTTGGGTTTGGAAAATACAAGTTTCCTGCTCTCCCTGGCTATCCCTAACTGATCCGACGGACGGGATGGTTACTTTCAAAACCTGATTTGAAAATTAATCAAAACCCTTTGAACTTAGAAAACACGAATATGTCTAACCCGAGGTTAGACTGAGTTGTGATGTAAACCTGCACGGAACCAACCGGCACATCCAGTAATCGCAACAATATCTGTCTAATGTGAGTGGTCGCTTCTTTAATTTATTTAGTTAAAGCTAGAACAAGAATGGTAAGGTTAAGTTAACTAAGACACTTAACCAACTTAACACAGTTAAGCTAGAATGGGAGGGTTAAGTCCATAGGGACGCTTAACCAAACTTAACATCGTAACAAGACAAGATTTATAGGGGTTGAGTAACTAAGAAGACACTTTGCCAAATTAACATGTTAACTAGACTAGAAGGTGGGGTTAAGTAAAGTTAATACACTTAGCCAAATTAACATGTTAAATAGACTAGAGGTTGGGGTTAAGTAAAATTTAATACACTTAGCCAATTTGATATGTTAGCGGGACTAGACCGTAAGGTTAAGTAAATTTGAGCTCTTAACCATCAGATTGTGATAAAGGAATAGGGTTAAGTTTAAAACATGAAGGGACAATACTTAACCATTAATAACATGTTAGTTAAAACAGATGGGCAAGGTTAAGTTAAAAAGGAACACTTAACCAATACAGGATGAATGGGTAAGGTTAAGTAATAAGAAATACTTAACCAATATAACTTGGTTTGTGATAGGGGTAAGTCAACATGAATTACTGATAACACTTAACCAGTTTAACAGGATAAATGAAGAGGGTTAAGTTAGCTTGAATTGACTAATCACACTTAACCAATCCAAATTGATGGGAAAGAGAACTAAGTAGTAAACCTTAGTTAAAAGGAGCTAAGTAGTAAGCCTTAGTTAAGAAAACAACGATTCTGGAAACTAAGTGGTAAACCTTAGTTGATAAAACTAAGTAGTAATTCTTAGTATAACACGAGATGGAGCGGACGTCCATCTAATTTTAAAGAATGCTCCAACGAATTGGGTTACGAAGTCCGAGGCTTCGAGGGGACGTGATGGTACTCGTGGTATCCCTCTGTGAGGCTGCAGATGATCGTCCTGGGCTCACAGAGGTTAAGGTCTGCGTTAGAAGAACCAAGGGTATGCCTTGGTTGCAAAATATGGCAACCTAATGACTAGGATGGACCAGCGTGATTCGACAAGAAACCGGTAGCCCTGTGATAGAAACTCGTCGTCTACAATCCATCTTGAGTCAGTCGAGATACGTGAAGTGGAATGGAGGTGAACTCCAAAAGACCATATACTTGCTATCTAGTTATGGGTGAGGATGGCCATAGGTTAGTGGGGCATAGGGGGCCTGCTTATAGTTCTCATTTTTCAACGTGTACCTTTCATTAGTTGAGGGAGGGGTCAAGTGGGACCATAGCCACTCGAATAAATACAGACCTTAGCATCTGCATCGGCAGATATCTGAAAGCTCCCGACCGAGTTCTGTGTTTCTTGATTTGCCCTGCCACAGGACCCGGGCCGCACATTACAGGACATGTGCATCTAGACAAGCAATAACGATTCGCGATACATGCATGGGGAAGTCTAGGAACATATACCACTCTAGGTAGTGTGTCTTAGACTTTGGGGCATCGTTCGACAGGTAGCATAATCCCTAGTTGGACTAGGTGGCATAAACCCTGAATCCGAGAAGCGTTCAGCAGATAGCGTAAACTCTAGTTGAATCTAGAAAGCACTCGATAGAAAACCCTAGATTAGATCTAGGTTATAAATAATAAATGTATGCTAGAAGGCAACGGAAACTACAGGGATTGGGATCACGTTATCGTTACTAGTTGTGACACTAGTTAGTTGTTGCAGAGATATAGAAACCAGTATAACAAGGAAATAGCGAAACGGCGAAAGTATTAGAGCATATCCAGTTTATCTTATCTTAGCATGTCTTGTGTTAATCTTGTCTAATCTTGCTGACCCTATCATCATGGTGTTATCTTGTATTCAGTTAATTCATGTCGTTTTGTTTTCCCATGTTCACATGCTAGAAGTTACTGAACTTACTCAGGCTTTATGTCTGACTCTTTTTTTCTTTCGTCATCTTTTCTTCCGTTCCCCCCCCCCCAGGTAGTAAAGGAGGGAATAGTATAGCTCAGGTTAATTTGGACTGTCACTCTTTCCCAGCTTGAAGATTTGTCGAAGTTTTGCTTGGATTCTCCGTTCAGATGCTATGGCTGGCTTATGCTACATTGGGGAATATAAATGTATTTTTATGCTTCTTTATTTTGTAAGACAGATGATACTCTGATATTGGAAAACAATTGTTGTACAAACTATCTTATCAATAAAGTAAAATTTTATTTTCCGCTGTTTAATTTCTGTCTGTCTTGTAATTTATCTGCATCTTTTACCCTAAATGCTCCACAGAACTTAGTGCATTCCCTTTGTGAGTGACACTAACGGATGTGGGGTGTTACACCTGCTGTATCCAAGGGTTCGCCAGTGTCCGAATCTTGAGACATTGCTAAAGTGTCTCAAATCGGTCAGGAGCTCCTCCCTAGCCTTGACTTATGATGGAAACCCAATTACCAATACGTCCCATGCGTTTTTGATTGCATAACTAGTATGGCGACATAGTAGATGGTAGCTATGCCGTCTAGGACTAACATTATAATTGAAAATTTTTCTTTAAACATATACACACTAATAATAATATCGTATTTTGCGTATTTATCATCTTTTGACCATTATAAGGTAAAACCCTATCCTCCGGTTTGCGTTGCATTGTGTGATGGGACTTGGGTCTTCTAATGGTTTCATTTTTCTAAAAAGCATTGCGTTATTTAATGTTAAACTTTATTTATTGCACTGATAATCCCATGGAATAAACCCGTTCCGCGATAGCGGCGTGGTCCTCGTGATTGTCAAACCCGTTAGTTAATTAAGATATCTCATACCAGTCCCATGACTGACTCGTAGTTTGTTTCACCTTTTGCAACCTCGGGTGCCCTCTTTTCCACAGGTAGCCAAGTGACAAGTTAGGTTTGGACATTCGCTGGATGGAAGCTTGCTGATGGAGATGCTGAAGAAACTTTCTTTTTATCTTCTATTTTCTCCTTAAGACTTTGAGAGGGTATTTAGATTTGATGTAATTTGAGAGATTGAGACTCTATTCCCTTTCTTTGAGACATCTATTTTGTTAAGTGTATTTCTGTGCTGCATACTCTGATGTTTCAGTGATGATGTTTCAGTGATGACATTTCTTTCCGCTGCAATGATTTATATGTTCTTCTATACTCTGAGATCTGTTATTGTTCTAGTTATGTTGTATTCCATACGATTTTCCTTA
This sequence comes from Allium sativum, assembly GCA_030737875.1. Taxonomy (NCBI): domain Eukaryota; kingdom Viridiplantae; phylum Streptophyta; class Magnoliopsida; order Asparagales; family Amaryllidaceae; genus Allium; species Allium sativum. The sequence goes on along the minus strand of CM060915.1, from coordinate 190,097,971 downwards.
CTTTTGTTACATGGGAGTTTGGGGTCGTCACATTTGGTATCAGAGCTTTGGTTAACCTTAGCTTTGTAATATAACATTTTTAGAACAATTCGCCTAGATAGAATCAACAGTGTTCTAAGACGAGAGGTTCATTAGAGATAGGATTAAAAATACCCTAGAATGAGCTTAAACAGAATAGCTCATATTTATCAGTCATTACTTCATTATCACCTGGACATGTCTCTACTTTTAACCTTCTCTTCGAATTTATCATTTCCTTTGGTCTGACTCTTTCCATAATGGTACAGATTGACTGAAAGATGAGTACGAGAGCTAGGACAAGAGGAAGAGGTCGTGGCGGAGTAGCTGGTAGGGGTAGAGGGAGAGATACACCCCCAACTGAGCAAGACCAACCCAATTCTGAGGTCGAGGAACCACCACCACCACCCCCAGTTGCTTTTGACCTGGATAAAGTGGCGAAGAAAATCAAGAATCTTGGAGGAGTGCATTTCACTGGTAGAGAGACGATGGTAGAAGCGCAAGAATGGCTTAAGACGAGGGAAAAGATCTTGGGAGGTTTGGAGCTTGAGGATCATAGGAAGTGTTTTATGGTAGTATGGTTCATGCAAGGACAGGCTCAAACCTGGTGGGAAACGGCCATGATAGGGAGAGACATTGCAGAGATAACTTGGATGAGATTTAAATAGCTTTTTAGTGAAAAGTTTATTCCGCCTCATGAAGTAGAACGTCTACACGATGAATTTGCTAACTTGCAGCAGGGCACCATGGCCATTGCAGAATATGTGAAGAAATTTGAGGAGCTATCTAGGTATGCACCTAAGCTAGTGCAGAACGCCTTACAGAAAAATAAGAGGTTCATAAATGGGCTTGCCAGGCGATACCATAACAGAGTGACAACCCACATTGAGAGCCCATTTGCCAAGGAGATAGAGATGGCATGCAGATACGAAGAAATTGATCAGAAGGGTGATCAGGTAGAAAAGGCCAAGAATCAAGTTAATAAGAAGAAGGAGGCGGACAAGAAACCAGGGAAGGCAGTTCTTCGACTACAAAACCTCAGGGAAACAAGAAGAGCTAGGAACCAAGTTGAATATGAGTACAACTTATCACCCTCAGACAGACGGCCAGACTGAGAAGGTAAACCGCATCTTAGAGGATTTGTTGCGAGCATGCATCCTTGACTTTGGCGGTTCATGGGAGGATCATCTGCACTTCGTGGAATTCTCTTCTAATAACAGCTATCAAGCAAGCCTGCAAATGTCGCCATTCGACGCTTTATATGGCAGGCCATGCAAATCTCAGGCACGTTGGGTTGAGCTAGGCAATAGAATAGTCTGGGGCCCCGATACGATTCGGGAAGCATCGGATAAAGTTGATTTTATTAAGAAGCGTTTGCTGGCTGCTCAAAGCCGACAGAAGAGCTATGCTGACACTCGAAGAAGAGATTTGGAGTTCTCTGTTGGTGATCATGTATACTTGAAAGTGTCCCCACTAAGAGGTATTATTCGATTTGGGAAGACAGGAAATTTGGCACCGAGGTTCATTGGTCCATTTCCTGTTCTTGAAAAGATTGGGACTTTAGCTTATCTACAGTTGCCTAACTGGCTGCTAGGCGTGCATGGTGTATTTCACGTGTCGCAACTCAGGAAGCATGTTCATGATCCAGATTTAGTTATGGATGAAGAAGCACAACGATATTTGGAAATTACTCCGAGCTTAGCCGTAAAGAGAGAGCCAGTAAAAATTGTGGGGAAGGAAATCAGAGCTTTGAGGAACAAGAAGATCAACCTCGTCAAAGTCCAATGGAGCAGGGATCCTAGAGACTGCAATTGGGAGACCGAAGATAGATTCAAGCAAGCCTATCCCAAGTGTAGAGTGGATATCTCCGAATAACTTTATATTGAGGTACATTTATAATACCTTTCATTTTCCGTTTTGTTTCGTACTTTACTTTTATTTCCTTTTCGAGGACGAAAAGCTTTTAAGTGGGGGAGACTGTAACAACCCGGAAAATCCCAACCAATTTAAAAATTTTATTTTGAATAAATTGGTTAGAAAATGAGCCTGAATTTAAAAATTTTAATTTTAAATAATATTAGAGGCAGTGAAAATAGTCAATTTTCAAACGACCTCTGTTTTCGACGAAACCACATTTGTTGGAACCGGAATGTCAAATTATTTCTATGTTTCAATTTTTAGAATTTTCCGATTTAGTATGTGAGCGTGGCAAAAGAAACTGTGTTTGGTCAAATACAATCAAAAATGAACGACTGGAAAATAGCCATTTTTCGAACAGTCTCAGAATTCGATGAAAATAATTTTTTTGGATTCGTATCGTCAAAACATAGCCAAAAATATATTTTTTGGAGTCCGTATGGGGCTCCGGTGGGTTTTTGATTATGTCAGAATTAAATAATAAAAGAATTAATTTTAAATTCGAAAAACGAGGGTTGAGATGACCTCTTGGGCCTGCGAGACATAGCTTGATGGATCCGGACTAGGGGGTATTAGCTAGGGAACACAGTCGTTGGCCTGAAATCTGAGCAAGTGGGTAAATGGACTTTTATTGGATTAATTAAATAATTAAATCTAACCCTAATTATAATATTATTTAAATCCCTGTAGCCCGTCGTATTCATCTTCCCTAATCCCATTTCAGCCTCCCCCGTCTTCAATCCTTCCCCCTCCAAATTCTCTCTCCACACAAACAATTACCCTATGCTCCTTTGGAGTCTTCTCCAAGATTCTCCTTCCTCTTCATTTCTAGACAAGTTTCACCTCCTCTCGTGCCCCGGTTTCAGAGAACCGCGCCCCCGAAGCCCACGCATTTTAGCCGCCGCCGACCCCACCTGGTGCCGCCGCACACTCCCCCGTGCTAGGCGCACGTAGCCCCTTCCAAGCCCGACGACCTCCAACAAACCACGCCTCAAACCGACCTTCCTACCTCCTGAAAACTAAAGTCAAAGTTTTGAACAATTCTAAAAAGTCACGGCCAATTTATTTGAAGGAGGAAGAGAGGTTAATTCCTTAATGACTTCTCTAGTTAATTAATCTAATTTATTTTATAACTTGTTTTGATCATAATTAATTCATTTCAATTCGAAATTCAACGATATCAGCGATGTTGTGATCGTATTGAGCGGATCTACGCTCCTGGACTGAAACGAAGCAATTCATAACAACTTGAATTTTGGGCAAATTTCCCAACAACTGTGAGATATTTTTTTTTTAAATTAATTAGTTAATTAATTTATTTTTATCTATAATATTCGTTTCAGATCTGATTTGTATGGATGTGTTATGATGATTGTCTGTTGGATGTTATGATTTACTATGGTCATTGTTGTGTGTATTTGAACATTTCAATCGTATGTTTGATTTTATTGAATTGAGTTATATAATCAATTCAGCATCCATTTATATGATGAAAAAAAAGAGAAAAAGAGAGAAATTATAGATCTACATACAAAAAGGGATAAGAGAGAAAAAGGGAAAATAAAATTTCCTTATTACTTGAATAGATGTGATTCAATATGGAAAATAAAATTTCCTTTTATTTGAATGTACTCCATTTGACAATGAAAATAAATTTTTCTTTTTATTTAGATGGATTTGATTCAGAATAGAAAATAAAATTTTCCTTTTTATTTAAATTGATTTGATGCTACATAGAAGGGGAAAGTTTATTTTTATTTTGTGTTTCAACACAAGTAGTGACATGCAAAGAAAATGTCTATTTCTATTTTTTGTTTTAACACAAATATTTTCATATAAATAAAACGTTCTTTTTATTAATGTTTTAACGCAAATATCTACATAGAAAATAAAATATTATTTTTTATTTGTGTTTCTAAACACAAAGATTATATGGAGCATTAAATTATATCTATTTGTGTCTTTTAAACACAAATATATGCATTGGTCATTAAATTATATCTATTTGTGTCTTTTAAACACAAATATATGCATTGGTCATTAAATTATATTTATTTGTGTCTTTTAAAAACAAATATATGCATTGGTCATTAAATTATATTTATTTGTGTCTTTAAAACACAAATACATGCACCGTCATTAAATTATATTATAATTGTGCCTTTAAAACACAAATACATGCACCGTCATCTATATAATAAAATTCCCCCCCTAGACAAACCCTTAGACAAACAAGGAGACAAAGAGCGGCTGAGATTTAATCCCGCAAAAACAAATCCACCATCTAATTAAAACACATCCCATAAACATGTCATTATTCTTGCATGAGCATTGAATAGGTTGATTTAATTCCACCCGCCTTAATTTGGTAATTAGATCTTATTTGAAAAGCTTATGACACATCAGCGCATTAATTTGGTAATTAAGGTCTATAAACACAATTAATTTCACACAATTTATTTTATGTAATTGGAGGTGAAATTGGAAAAAATTAATTAATTACAAAGTATGTACGTTTTTAATTCTTTTAAATCTGTTAACGTTCGAATTAAGAATTTATTGACAGTAAATGGGATACATTAATAACGTTTAAAAGTTAATGCTCTCATTCCTTTTAAAAAATATCTTATTTGAAAAGCTTATGACACATCATCGCATTAATTTGGCAATTAAGGTAACTTATTAACGTTAAAAAAGGAATAAAATTTGAATAGACATGACTGTTACTACATATACCTTCATTTCGAATTGAATATTTCAACCCTTATCTATAAACACAATTAATTTCACACAATTAATTTTATTTAAAAAGGAATAAAATTTGGAAAAAAATAATTAATTACAAAGTATGTACGTTTTTAATTCTTTTAAATCCATTAACGTTCGAATTAAGAATTAAGAATTTCATAATTTGAATAGCCATGACAGTAATTGAGTGACTAATTAAACATCCATTTCTTTCATTCCTTCAGGTCGGGTGTAGTTTTGGAGGATCAAGAGTTTGACTACAAAATCATGGAGATTAAAGTCGAAGAATACGAGGTAAAATCATGAACATGTAATATATTTTTGGCACAATTATGAAATTTAAATATGGCCATGTATTTGTCTTTCTACCAGGTTATTAATATTGATGATTTTTTTTTTAGTTTGATTTCACATATGAGGTTCACGACGAAGTCAAACTTCATTTCGTACTGAGACTGTCAACCAGGTAAGATTCTTGAGATACTCTCCTTTTAGTAACTATTTATTTTGTAGGGAAGAAAATGCTACTGAAAAAGGTTGTAAAAATATCAAACATGTTTTAACACATTAAAAGCTCATTTTCTTATTATTTTCAACATGTGACTAATTAAACATCCATTTTTTCATTCCTTCAGGTCGGGTGTAGTTTTGGAGGATCAAGAGTTTGACTACAAAATCATGGAGATTAAAGTTGAAGAATTTGAGGTAAAATCATGAATATGTAATATATTTTTGGCACAATTATGAAATTTAAATATGACCATGTATTTGTCTTTCTACCAGGTTATTAATACTGATGAATTTTTTTTTACTTTGATATCACATATGAGTTTCACAACGAAGTCAAACTTCATTTCGTACTGAGACTGTCAACCAGGTAAGATTCTTGAGATACTTTCCTTTTAGTAATCTATTTATTTTTTAAAATATGTGTGTATGGCTTGGTCGTTCTGAGGCTACTACTATTTTATGTAAATTATGCAAATAATATTTTATTATACCCTATGCTTTTGATTTAAGCTGAATGCATGAAACTCATAAAGCCTAGATCCGTACTCTATCAGTTTAGTTCCTTACCCAATTTCTTCAATAATGTACCCAAATGGGGTGTTCATATCTGATGTGTTAGAAATCAGTTATATTGGAATATGTTTTCGCATTTGTACACATAGATTTGTGCTCTAGCAGTCGCAATATATGGTAACTACTATTATTTGATATGTTGAGCTGCATAATGGTACCATAAATTTAAATATTGAGATACATAATGTTGCTTAATTGGTAGGTAATGAAACTAACCAATGTTTATAGCAATGTTATTACTTGCCAGTTTTTTCAATAAATTGATATATTAATGGTGGTGAGAAAGCAAGCAATGGTCTCTGTACAAGATGTTTTGTAAATTTATCCTTTCTATACATGCTTACCCATAACTATGTATTTATTGAGAGTTAAAGCCAATTCCTACAATATTATAACTTAAATTAGTGATATTTAGTAGTACGAATTAATTGCCAGCTCAGTGATCTTTTCAATATGTTTGCACTTAGGCTGCTACTCAATGAAAATGCTGATGTTGACCAGAAAAGGAGTATCCAACAAAGGGTGATAGTTTAATGGTATGATCTATTTTATGTACCACATATAAAATAAATTGATATATTAATGGTATGATCTTTCTCTTAGTCTATTGATGTTGATGAAGCTAAGAGAACGCCAAATAAACTTCTAGAAATATTAAATAGTACCCTAGAGTTCATTTGGAAATTGGCTTGATTGATGCAATTTTAAGCACATGGTTTCAAAACTAGCTATAATTGTCATGATTTCAATCTTATTAAATAAATTTCCATAGTTGGACTGCTGTATTCTCTTTTTATAGTGAATTGTACATATCCGTGCCACTTGCCTAATATATAGCTCATTTATATAAATTTATATTTATATTAGTGGTTTAAGTATGGCTTATTCAAAATTGTAATTTAAGAAAAAACAGGATCATTCCTAAATCTTTAATGCTCATACAGAACCTCACAACTTTCCTTATTACATCTACTGTTTTTCATTCTTTTCTTATTATCTTCATTTCCTTTAATTTTCCAATGATTTCTTTCCATTATAATTTTGATCCTGCCTAGAATTCCCTCTTCGATTTCATCCATATTTTTTCTCTTTTATAATTCTTTTCCTAATATCACAACAGTCATTTATCGTTTTTTTAGTTTCTGTCAAAGCATCGTCAATTCATCAATTTATTGGTTCATTTCCAACAGTCCTAATATTTATTTACTGATTTATTTTAGATATTTACATACGTAATTATCTAAAGAAGCATCAAATTTTCAAGTGAGTAATTCCCTATATAAGGTAAAAAAAAACACTACTGGGCGGATTGCTTTGATTTAACCAAGATAATTGAAAGGGGTATTTTTTGCTACTTCAACCACGTAAAACCATATCCACTAATTATTTGGCATATAGATTTGTCTCTTTCAATATAATTATATGGCGATTCATTCATTCATACCGAATTTATGACAACCACATCTCAAGAGTAGCAAACTAACCTTTTTGTGCATCATTGCATCCAGTGGAACTGTTTTAGCTATATAACTGTTATAGCTTATATAACTGGCATATTTGTCCACATTTTTAAATTCAAGCCTCCTCTTGAACCGTTAAATTGAAGAAAAGATTGCATTTTCAAAAAAATTAATAATTGTAGTTCTGATATTGCAGTTGATGAGTTTGTGTTGTCATGTTTTATTTGTTAGCCAATTTATTACATTTGCTAAATATGAGAAACAATCTACACGTTTGTCATTAGGTGGTAATTGCCAGTGGTGTTAGTTTGACGAAGTACTATTTACATTCTAATAATGATTTACATAATTAAAAACAAGATCTTTAGTGCCTGAATGGTGCATGCCTCAAAGAATCAGTAATAATTATGTGATTTTTCCCCCTCTTATGTAAAGGGATATAAAATAATTGGAGGAAAAGAGATTGCAAGCACGGGGAACAGCGAATAAGATGGGATAATAAATCTAAAGCAAATAAAAGAAAGAACTATCATCAAATGATATCAAATAAAATGAGTACGTGTGCAAGATATGAAGAAGATGGTGGTAAGATAGAGGTTGAAGGCTAAAATGAAGTATCATATGATGTGAACGCTTCAGACATGCTAGCCAAAAGATTATAAATTCCTTCGATGAAATGCTAGACAGAAATGCTGTAGTTGAAGCAATCTGATGTTCATATGGATGTTAAATTCAGAAATGCCAAGAATTGCAAAGCTGTACCATTTCACTAATGGTACTGATAACTCTGTTAGTTTAATTACTTGCCAGCAAGCCAACAAAAATCAAATCTTATATTTTGTACCAGTATGTTATTATGGATAACATTGCTATAAACTTTGTACCAATATGTTGAGATACATATTTTGTACCCTGAGTTTAGTTTCATTACTTGCCAGCAATCACATAATGTTGCTTAATTCATCAATTAATGCATATATCTTTTTGTCAACTCAATAGAGACACACAAAATTTTATACTGTTTACCTTACGTGCAACCTGTCCCTACTCCCTATACATGCATTATTTACTTTTTGCTGCAAAATTTAGTTTACACAGCAGAATCCTAACACATACATATATCACTTACATTATGTATTTTGCCACTATATAATACGCTCTCACCGCTTATTGATACATGCAAACTAAAACACTTAAAGTCTATGCTCCCGTGCATCGCACGGGTTTCCACTCGTTAAATTACATTTATTAGTGTCTTTAAACATAAATACTTGCACCGTCATTAATATATATAATTATTTATGCTTTAAAACACAAATACATGCCATGCCATTGAAATACATTTTATTTGTGTCTTATACACAAATGCAAATATCGTATACTGAATTATATTTTATTTGTGCCTCTAACGCTAAAATATACGTCGTACATTGATTAACATTTTTATTTGTGCTGCAAAACACAAATATTACGTGGAACATTGAGTGACATTTTTTTTATTATGCTTTGAAACACAAATATTCAATAGAAAAATAAAAGACATTTTTATGTGTGCTTTCAAACACAAATTTTACATGAAGAATAAAATTTCATTTTTGTTGCATTCTTTGATGCAAAAAAATTGTAGAAAATAGAATCCCATTTTATTACACCCCGTAATGCAAATGTAGTGTAGAGAAAAATATAATTTACATTTCTGTGTTTGCATACAAATGCAAATGCTACTTTAAAATATAATTTACATTTTTGTTTTTGCATACAAATGCAAACGCTACATTAAAATATAATTTACATTTTTGTGTTTGCATACAAATGCAAACGCTACTTTAAAATATAATTTACATTTTTATGCTTGCGTGCAAATGCCAAAGCTACGTAAAATAAAAATTTACATTTTCGTGTTTGCATTCAAAGGCAAACGCTACATGTAAGAGGGAAGAGACGATTTTAATTTATGTTTACATTCTATAATGCAAACAAAAATAAAATAAAAAGGATATGTTTTTGTTTGCGATTTTAGTTGCAAACAAATTAGAAATAAAGAAATATGTTTTTTTCAATTTTAGATGCAAACAAAGTATAAAATTAAAGTTACATTTTGTAGTAAAATTTAATGGGGACAACTTAGAGAAAGAAAAAGTTTATATTTTTATGTGTTTATTTACATTCCCTGGTGTAAATAAACAGAAAATAAAAGACGCTCTCTTATTTACATTCCTAGATGTAAATAAGATTTAGAAATTAAAAGCTACAATTTTTTTCGCGTTCCTTAAACACAAATAAATCATGAAAAGAAAAAAAATACGTTTTATTTGCATTCCCTAGTGCAAACATAAAATGAGAATTTTTTTTTACATTTCTATGTAAATTTTAAACAATACTAAAAGAATCATATTTAGTCAAAAAAATATGTTTACTTATAAAAATAAAATAAAAATTACATTTTTTGATGTGATATTAAAAGCGTAAGAAAGAAATTCTCATTTTACTCAAAAAAATGAATTAAACAAAAATATTCACTTTTGTTCATCAGAAGGAAATCAACAAATTTACTCCTTGAAATAAAATGGAAAAAAAATATTCGGTTTATTCGTTGTGAAGGAATTTACACCTAGTATGAATAAGAAGTTTGAAATCAAGATTTAAACGTTAGAATTTATGAACAAACTAAAAATATAAATTTATAGTCAATTCCTATAAAAATTGGTGCATGAAATAAAACACATTTTAACAGACGAGATAAACTTAAGTTGTGATTAGCATTATTCATTTCCTTTATTGGTGTGATATTCATGTGGGTGAAAGCGCTTGAAAATTTATATTTATAAATATAAATAAAATTATAACGAATCGAGCGTGGTAGTTCCGTTTCGGCAATCGTAACTTTAAACGATTATACCGAGAGATCCGACCGTCGGATTTTACCAAAACTGGAGCCGTTAGGACCGCTTTGGGAAGATCTTCCCAATGAGAAAAAATTTGTCAAAATCCAACGGTTAGATTTAAAGATATTTGTAAATCAAATTTATTGAAAAACAGTGCCAGGGCCACCCACTTACCCGAAGCGTCGTTTAATTAATTTGAACTATATTTTCATATATATATATATAAATACAAAGAGCGTTAAATCGTTAAAGATTAATATTAACGATATGAGATGATTTAAATGATAATTATTCGATAATTATTTGAAAAGTCCGAGTTCTACTCATTTCAAATAATTAAACGTCGATGAAGAGACGAAGACGGTGTTGAAGACCGACGGTCTCCACATCGAACGGATGTATTGCTGCCAAGGTCCTCGATAGGAGTAGCTACCCTGAAGGGACTTCGGTGGTAGTTGTCTGAACGTATGCGCTGATTGTTCGGATATACGAGAGCCTCTTAGGTATCTCCGGTTCCGTTCAGACCCAGAACGGACTTGTAAATGGATGCATGTCTGACGTTGAATTTTACACCATGAAAATTGATTTCTGTTGGTATACCACCGTTGGTGGCAAGAGAATTTATCTCTCGCTCAACACCCTTAGAGGTTGTGTATTGATAGATGTTAATTTCATGGCATGAATTGTCAATGGGACACGCTAAGATGCAAATGATCAAGGCTTTGTTGAAAAGCAGGCCTTGTGGTTGATGATCAAAGCACAGTCTCTTTAGGCATAGCTTTGTGTATGTCGTGACTTCGCAAGCCTCACACACCGGTTAAGTCTAAAATGGGAGATGGGAACGCAGGGAGTGCACATGTTTCTTTCTAGCTAGGAGTGGTGTTGGGCTTTAACACGGCCCGACATTTGCTTATGTGGTTGATGGAATTTTTGCGAGGCCTCGGTTTATTCTTATCGGTCGCCCTCGGCCGATTTGTAGGTCCAATAGGATCGGGGAACGTGTGTTTAGGCATAAGTAATCCACTAAAGTATTTGTGGACCAGCCCTGCTGTATCCGAGGGTTCGCCAGCGTCCGAATCCCGAGACATTGCTAGAGTGTCTCAAATCGGTCAGGAGCTCCTCCCTAGCCTTGACTTATGATGGAAACCCAATTACCAATACGTCCTATGCGGTTTTGATTGCATAACTAGTATGGCGATATAGTAGATGGTAGCTATGCCGTCTAGGATTAATATTATAATTGAAAGATTTTCTTTAAACATATACACACTAATAATAATATCGTATTTTGTGTATTTATCATCTTTTGACCATTATAAGGTAAAACTCTATCCTCCGGTTTGCGTTGCATTGTGTGATGGGACTTGGGTCTTATAATGGTTTCATTTTTCTAAAATCCATTGCGTTATTTAACGTTAAACTTTATTTATTGCACTAATAATCCCATGGAATAAACCCGTTCCGCGATAGCGGCGTGGTCCTCGAGATTGTCAAACCCGTTAGTTAATTAAGATATCTCATACTAGTCCCAGGACTGACTCGTAGTTTGTTTCACCTTTTGCAAACTCGGGTGCCCTCTTTTACATGGGCAGCCAAGTGACAGGTTAGGTTTGGACATTCGCTGGATGGAAGCTTGCTGATGGAGATGCTGAAGAAACTTTCTTTTTATCTTTTATTTTCTGCTTAAGACTTTGAGACAGTATTTAGATTTGATGTAATTTGAGATATTGAGACTCTATTCCCTTTCTTGGAGACATCTATTTTGTTAAGTGTAATTCTGTGCTGCATACTCTAATGTTTCAGTGATGATGTTTCAGTGATGACATTTCTTTCTGTGCAATGATTTATTTGTTCTGCTATACTCTGAGATATGTTATTGTTCTAGTTATGTTGTATTCCATACGATTTTCCTTACTTTCGTTACACGGGAGTTTCGGGTCGTCACACATATCCATCGATCTCCAAGTACGTCTGGACGATCACCAATTGATCCACTTCTCTTGGGTGTACAGCCCAATCAAGATCATCAATAATCATCAAAACGATGTGAAGACTTCCAGTCTTCAACCACCGTCTTCATCTTCGACTTATCGTCGAATCGGTTAATCAGAATGGGTATAAACCCGGCCTTTCTGAATAACCCGCGTATATAATAAACAAGTGTTACACAAACACAACATACGCCTCATTCCAATTCAGAATATTCTTTTATTCCAATATTCACATTCTAAGGGGAAGGTTCCCATTAATTTTATCAAAGATAAATTCTTCTAAATTTATTCTTTAATCTTCATTTGAATATCATTTCAAACCGTATTATGGTTTTCCAAACTAGTCGAGATTAGCGAACCACACCAAAGTAATTATTTATTTTATTTCCCAATCCCAACCTATTCATCCCATGGAGAAAAACTGGTAATACTCCATATCTAATACCACGGTGTTATCGGTAAATATTAAATTACCCTTTTCACGTTTAAATCTAATTAAAAGTTTAACTATTGCTTGGAGAAAAACTGGTGATACTCCATTCTCGATCTTTTCAATCTAATTAAAGATTCATTAAACCCCACTTAGTTTTAATCTTCTCAAAAATCAATATCCTGTCTTTAACTGGGTTAAAGAACCAATGTCACCTAAAAACACGATTCACGATAAACCCAAAATCAATTTCTATTGTTAATCGGGTTAAAGAACAAGTGTTATTCAAAACACCGCTCACGATAAACCCCAAAAACCAATTCAAATTCAATTCCAATTAAACACTAATTAACTGGACAATTTCACTAAATCTTAACTAAAAGATTTGTTCTTTTCTAAACTGAGTTCAAGAACAGTGTAATTTAAGACACCATTCATGACGAACCATAAATCTCATTTGATATTAAATACAAGGCTCTGAATAGAAAATATAACGGCTTATATTCAATATCAAATTCTAAAACCAACAAATATCGTATTGGAAATAACGATATAAAATATATCTTTCAAATTTCCACAACCATATCTGTATAACCACGAAATCCAACATTGAAATATTCCGAAGATAATTTCGATTCAAATCCATTCCAATTCATTTATTGGAAATTCTGATTATTTTTAAAACCACTTCAAATCTAGTTCAAAACTAGTTCATTTTGATAAAAATATATTTTTATCCTTTCAAAAGTGCAATTTTTCATCCAAGTTCTTTCCAATTCGTATATTATGATTTTACACAAATTATTAATATTTTTAATAATTTTATCAAGGCCCGTACAGTCGGTTTTCAATAACGGCCACCGAACTGCACTTACAGCGAACTTTTCCAAATTTATTTGGACATAATTTCAAATCCAACCGTTAGATTTCAAATTTCAAATACTCACTGGAAGGATCTATTCGATACGAACCCAACGGTTCCAGTTCCAAGAGAATCCGACGGTCGGATCTCCCGTAACGTCAATTCGGAATCAATGGTCGAAATTCGTGAATTGTCGCGGCGCGGCGCGTTCTATTCAGGCCATTTAATATATATATTATATATATTTCGTCGATTTCAATTCAAAACATGTTTTATAAATCATTTTAAATTCGTTTTCAAAACAATTTCAACTTCATATTCAATTTCGGATCAAAATTGAATATTCCACATCATCAATATACAAATGATAATATTTTCAAAACGTTATATTCTGAAATCACTTCCTTTTCTATAATTATTATAAAAACTAATATAATCGATATAAATATCGTTCGCGTCAAATGGTGCATATCTAACCAACACGGCTTTATATATTTCAATAACTTTGTTATTCTATTCAGCAAATGAATATTTATTCTATTCAACACATGAATCTATATTTCTTTCAACACATGAGTATTCTCAACACATGAGTATCGTTAACACATGACTATTTTTGTTATTTAACATATTTTATAAAATTATGATAAAGATGTAAAATTTTATTGTTAAAATATTTTACACAGCACATGATAAGTTTCAACACCTGAATATTCTCAACAAAGGAGCATCGTCAACACATGAGCGTCGTGAACACATGACTATTTATTCTATTCAACACATGAATCTTTATTTTATAATATTCTTTATTTTCCAAATTGGAATGAGGCCCAATCAATTACCATATAATGTTAATTATATGGATTCCATACAATACATGTATATAATTGCAACGATAAACAATCCACCATCATCCAAAGTGCACCACCAACTGCATAAGCATTAAATATAAATAATTAACGCATACACAGTCTGTCAATCAAACGATCAACATACCACTAAACAATTGGGATTGGTGTACGTCAAATATCATCCCAACACCCATGTGGGGTTCCAATCCACAAACACTTAATATTATTTGTGCAGTTGGGCGACGTGTAAAATTCATCGTCCCAATAAATATCTTTCAAATAGGTGTACATAAACAAACCTTCCGGTTTGTAAATGAATATTTATTTTATTCACTTACACGTTAAAAATTATATTTTTAATGATAAAATATTTATTTCAACAAATGAATGTTTCATTATCCATTACACATCAACATCACAAACAAACTTCACAACACATCAACAAGCATACAAGTCGTCCATGGTCTGTGGACGACGGGTGTCGGGTGCTGCTAAGCACCATCTTCATCGTAGTATATATTTTTAACTAGAAAACAAGATTTAAAGTGAGAAGTTCTCACCGACTAGCTGAACCAAATGCCACGACTCTTCATATGTAGAAAATAAAAATCATATTTTTATATTATTGCTATTTATATAAAAATCACATTTTTATAATCGCTCTATATGGATAAAAATCAAATTTTTATACCGCTACTATATAGATAAAAATTCTATTTTTAGACCACTACTATATAGGTAAAAATTATATTTTTATACCAGTGTTCATAAAATAAAGATCATATTTTTATCATGCTATTCTCTATATAAAAATTATATTTTTATATCGCTTTTCTTCCAATAAAGATTATATTTTTATAACGCTCCTTCCTATAAAAAATTATATTATTTTTCTCTACTGTATAAAAATCATATTTTTACATACTTCATTCTTCAAAAACCATAGAAGCTTTAAAGCGTACAAAACTCACATTTTTTCTAACGCCCGTATTTGCTATTCTGGTTCCAGAATTTGGAAACGATCTCCAATCTTCACACCATCTTTTTTTTTAGCTTAAACGCGCCATTCCGGAAAACTTTAGCCTAGTGGTCTTCCTTTCGAAAATGTGCCATTTCGCTGGAAATCGCGAAAAGACAGCATTTTGACAGTGTTTGAATGGCAGACTTTGGACGTGTTTTCCCAACAACTCCGCAATGCAAAATAGGACTATCATATACCAAATCGAAGAGAAAATCATGCTCTTCGACTTTGGTCTAGAGGAGTTTTGGTTAGAAATGCACGGTTTGAGAGTTATTCACGAAATAGTGAAAGGTCGCTTATGCAAAACGGGATTTTTGTGAAAAATGGGTTTTTGGAGTAGGAGGGGCCCACGGCCAGAATTGGGTGGCTGGAGGGGGGCCCAGACCTGATTGGAGGTGGGGAGGCCGCTGGTGGTGGTGGTTGCTGCGGTGGGGGCGTGGTGGTGGTGGTTCGCTCCAAGGGTTTGCAAAATCAAAGTGAGAAAGAGGAGGAGAGGGAGGAGAGGAGGAAGAGAAGGAGGAGATGAGGAGGAGGGGGAGGGGACTATCGACCAACGGAGGGGGAGGGAGGGGTGCGGCAGCCATGGGGAGGAGGAGCTCTCCATTAAAGAGAAAAATGAAGAAAGGAGAAAGAGGAAGAAAATGAATGAAGAGAAGGAGAAAAGTGGATACATGCTAGTTTCTCGTATATCGCCCAACTATAAACGATCTCTGCTTGCTACGAATTTTGCACACGAGATAGTAGACGTCAAGACGAGTCACATGAAACAAGTTTCGTCGAATTCCGAGTTCGTTTGACCGTCCGTTAAAATTCTCAAAAATGCTCGGATAAGCTCTAAAAATGCGATTTTAGCGGGCCTTTTCTTCTTGCACGCTCACATGCTAACTCCAAAAATCATGCCCTTTTGGACTTAACCATTTTTAAACGATACGAATTCAGTAAAAAACGAAATCGAATTCTGAGATCGTATCAATAATGTTCCTTTGTAAAATGACTGCCTGTTTTACCCTGAACTGTTTTAGCTTGCACGACCACATACTAACTCCGTTCGATGCACCCTTTGGAACTCAACAATGATTTTCCATTATGAATCCAGAAAAATTTATCTCGTCGAATTCTGAGCTCATATGCAAAATTTCACTTTGTAAGGGCTAGAATTCCATAGCGACTATTCTGAATTTTCAACTGGACGTAACTTTTGAATCCCACTATAAAATTTCAGTTTTTCTGATTCTGTTGGAAAGATATTCTCAAATAGATTCTAATATTTTTGGTTTCACTAAAATCCGGTTTATTTTGAATCCTGTGCATTCATTTGAAATTTGAAATCGAATCTTCAAACTACTGCACCATTTTCAATTCCTCTTATAATTAAAAATAAAATATTTATATTCTAACGACGATTCAAATAAATATATACATTCGAATTCTATTCAAAATAAATTTCTCATTGTCATTATTTAAAATAATTCATTTTAAATATTAAAAATTCGCTAAAATTGTCAAAATTAAAATTTTAAATTGGCTCAGAATTTCTGGGTTATTACAATCTCCCCCACTTAAAACTTTTCGTCCCCGAAAAGGAACGAAGCTGAAAGTTGTTTAACTAATCAACTCAACTTCCATTATTTTCTTTATGGCTTAAGTTCTTCAACTTTTCAGTTTCTAAGAACTTTTCAAATTTTTCAAAAATTTGGCTAACAACCTAAATTTTCGAAAAATTTCGCCATAACCTCCCCTGCACCGGGGACTTCCGGATATTTCAAATAGCCTCCCATGGCCCTCATCAATCAAAAAAGAAAAAGAAGCAGCCAAGCGGCTAGCCAATCGGCTCATAAAATCATTCAAAACCCAACAAATTTGTAAACATGTACCTATTTGTCGGGCAAACAATTTTATTCTTCTGCTCTAGCCTCCTTGTTATAACCTGTTCAATAGATATACATGTATATGCATGCAATTGTAAGCATTTTTCAATACAGTTCAATATTCGGTTCAATTTGGCATAGTGGTTCAACATTTTAATTAATCAAACCAACAATCAAACAATACAACCGCTAATCAATTAGTGAATTAACGTTTCAAATTCATAAGTTTGATAATATACAGAAAATCATGTTTTTGATGCCAAATAACAACAATAGACCCTATCTAGCTTTGGTTCTCATACCAGTCTAATGGAAATATATAGACATCTCACTTTTGATACTCGAAAATAAATACTGGTAAGGCTGCAGCATTATCAGAATCATCCCCGGGCAATTAGAGTGTGATTCTATATCTATCCAGTATATTTGGGACTTCGAATATACGTTCATGACGCGTATACGTGAAATCTTCATATACTAGATTGTCCAAATTCAATACAAATGAAATATTCAAATACGAATAATTGAACTTAACTTTTAAAATAAAATTTGATTTCAATTTTTATTTATTTATTATTATTATTTTTAAAAATAACACTCTTTCGACTCGCTTTAGTATACTACTGATCCCATCTCTAACGAGCCATTCTTATTGGATATTACTAATCCAATCTCTGATGAATTATTTCATTTGGTTTTAATGTGTCTTGTTCACGAGCTCTGTAAACCAAAGCTCTGATATCAAATGAAGCGACCTGAACTTCCGCGGTCTCCGAAGAGAAGAGAAAGAAAGAATTACTTTGAGGACAAGACAAATCAGAACACAAACAGAAGAACATTTCATTGTTTATTACAATAGTTCCATCAGAATACAAGAATATATAGAGTATGAATAAATATTACACATTCAATAAATATCAGAGATTAAAATAAATTACATAGCAGCGGAAAAATATACAAAACACAACTGAAAGTAATACACGAATACAGAGCTTTCCGAGCATCGTTCCAGTTGTAAATCAGGATCCTGTGAATATAAATCTGCAAAACCAAAACTACTAGCTGCCCGTGTGGAAAATAGGGGAACTCAGAGTTTAGGTTAAAACAATAAACTCCAGGTCAGTCCTGTGACTGGTGTGAGAACTAAAACAATTATTAAACTTTATTTTAAAGTTAGGTAAATCAAGGGAGCACGCCGTATAACACGAAACGGGTTTCCTCCCCAGGATACCAATGCATAAAACAAAACAACGCAATGCTTTTTGGAAAAATGAAGCTATTGTAAGACCCAGGTCTCATCACACAATGCAACGCAAGCCGGAGGATAGGGTTTTCCCTTATAACAGTTAAACATGCTTGGTACATTTAAAACAAATCACTTAATACTATTATAAGTGTATAGTATCAAAACGATTTCAATCATAAATATCAATCATAAACGGCATGAGTACCATATATCATGTCGCCATACTAGGCTCTACAAATAAAACCGAATTATCACGTACTGGAAATTGGATTCCGTCACGAGTCGAGGCAAGGGGCAAGCTCCTCTCCGACTCGAGACACTCAAGCAAATGCCTCAGGACCACACACAGCGATCCCTTGGAACCTCCAAGGCCGGTCCTCTCTTACTTTTGAGGATTAGTTATTCCTGAACACACGTTTCCCGGTCCTATAGGACCTATATAATGGTCTGTACGTCGGCTCACATAGTGCCAGTTATCGACAATATATTCGAGGTACCTCGCATCCAACAACCACACAGGTAAAAAGTATATAAATGTCAGGGCTGGTAGGTCATTGACATCACCCATAGCTAGAAAGAAACGTCGTGCACTCCTTGGGTCCTTATCCCATTTATGACTCATACTGAGGTGTGAGGCTCACGAATTAATACTATACACAAAGCTATGACACAAAGGCCGTGCTTTGATCATCAACAACAAGACTTTGCTTTTCAACAGAAGCCTTGATCATTTCCCACTTAGGCATGCCACACAAGAAATTCACTCCATGCGACTGATGTCCATCGATATACAACCTCTTAGCTCGTACTTCTCAGAGAAGGGCGTTAAGCAAGAGAATAAATTCTCTGCCACCAAACAGATGTATATTTAATAGAGATCAATCAACACAGAATAAAATCCAATGTCAGACACACAGTCCATTTATAAGTTTGTTCTGGGTCTGAACGAAACCGGAGGCACTTTCCTCGCATACCCATCGATCTCCAAGTACGTCTGGACGATCACCAACTGGTTCCCTCCTCTTGGGTGTACTGCCCAATCAAGATCATTAATAATCATCCAAACGATGTGAAGACTTCTGGTCTTCAGCCACCGTCTTCATCTTCGACTGATCGTCGAATCGGTTATTCAGAATGGGTATAAACCCGGCCTTTCTGAATAACCCGCTTATGTAATAAACAAGTGTTACACAAACACGACATAAGCCTCATTCCAATTCAGAATATTCTTTTATTCCAATATTCACATTCTAAGGGTAAGGTTCTGATATACACGTAAATGCGTATATTTTATCCGCTTATTTATCTTATTTTATATTTAAAATAATTGATACTGTGTATTTATAGCTGTGTTTTCAGATTGTTGACAAGAATCATGGTTTAGAGCATTTGATGAATAAAGCATGAAGAATTTGCTGAAAAAGAGTGAAGTTAAAAATTACTAAAGCTTGAGGAGTTTAAAGCTTGAAGAACGGTTGCAAATAGAGTTTAGTTGGGTAGATTTGGCTCACTAAAAACTCATATTGTGTTCACATTAGCTCCTTTGCAAGGCTTCTCATTCATGCACTGCACGTGTTCACACTGGCTCACTTACAAGGCCTCTTACTCTACAACCCCGTTCACACTAGCTTATGTGTTATTTGGGCTAATTCTTTAGTCCCACATTGTGGAATTTGCCAAATAGTCTTTGTCATATCAGCTATAAATACCTTGTATCTCATTCATGTAAAGACACATTCAGTTTTATTCTGTAATCCTTTTCTTGGAATAAAACTCTTCTTTCTCTCTTCTATTAGTTTTTATTGCATTTTATTTATGTATTTCGTTTATTTTCTTTTTATTTTCTTTTCTTTTAGCTATGTCTAGCTAATCCTCTTTAATTAGGGGGTGATGACGCTAATAGTTATGATTCGATATGAATCACATAGCCAAAGGATGAGGAATTCATGTATATAGATCTAGATCTGAACCAAGGGTTGGATCTGAACCTTAATATCCCGTGTCGTTTAAGAGCTATGCTCCTTCACAGGGTATATTCGTGTTCGGTCTAACAATTATCAGATTTAGATCTAATTTTAGGGTTTTAGAAATTAATTAGTGAATCTGTCCTGATAGTCTATGGTTGTAGAGCTGAGCTCCTGCATAGGCTATGCTTGTCGTTATTTACATATTTATTTCTAAAAACCTATAATCGTTGATTCATGTTTGTGACAGAAACATGTATTAGATCTGGTTAATCTTTTGGCTATTGATGATTATGAATCTGATCTATGTCATTATCCCCTAATTGCTTTGACTTATTGTTAAAACTCTCTTTTATTTAATTTCTGCTATTTTCTTTGTTTTCCACCAATCAAAAGTTAGGGATAACTTGATTGGATTTATTAATAAAATAATTTGGTCCCAGAGTTCGACACCCTCTACAACAATCCTTGTTGTTTAGGAAAGCCGAACGGATTTTACAGTTGTTTACAACTGCATAATTTGTTCGCAAACAGGTTCCCATTAATTTTATCAAAGATAAATTCTTCTAAATTTATTCTTTAATCTTCCATTGGATATCATTTCAAACCATATTATGGTTTTCCAAACTAGTCAAGATTAGCGAACCACAATGAAGTTATTATTTATTTTATTTCTCGAACCCAACCTATTCAGCCCATGGAGAAAAACTGGTAATACTCCATATCTAACACCATGGTGTTATCGGTAATTATTAAATTACCCTTTTCACGTTTAAATCTAATTAAAGATTTAACTATTGCTTGGAGAAAAACTGGTGATACTCCATTCTCGATTTTTCAATCTAATTAAAGATTCATTAAAACCCCAATTAGTTTTAATATTCTCAAAAATCAATATCCTGTCTTTAACTGGGTTAAAGAACCAATGTCACCTAAAAACACGATTCACGATAAATCCAAAATCACTTTCTATTGTTAATCGGGTTAAAGAACGGGTGTTATTCAAAACACCGCTCACGGTAAACCCCAAAAACCAATTAAAATTCAATTCCAATTAAATACTAATTAACTGGACAATTTCACTAAATGTCAATTAAAAGATTTATTCTTTTCTAAACTGGGTTCAAGAACAGTGTTATTTAAGACATCATTCACGACGAACCCAAAACCCCATTTGATATTAAACACAAGACTCTGAATATAAAATATAGCGTCTTATTATCAATATCAAATTCTGAAACCAACAAATATCATATTGGAATAATGATATAAAATATATCTTTCAAATTACCACAACCATATATATATAACAACGAAATCCAACATCGAAATATTCCGCAGATAATTTCGATTCAAATCCATTCCAATTCACTTATTGGAAATTTTGATTATTTTTAAAACCACTTCAAATCTAGTTCAAAACTAGTTCATTTCGATAAAAATATATTTTTATCCTTTAAAAAGTGGAATTTTTCATCCTAGTTCTTTCCAATTCATATATTATGATCTTACACAAATTATTAATTATTTTAATAATTTTATCAAGGCCCTACAGTCGGTTTTCAATAACGGCCACCGAACTGCACTTACAACGAACTTTCCAAATTTTATTTGGACATAATTCCAAATCCAATGGTTAGATTTCAAATTTCTAATACTCATTGGAAAGCTCTTTTCGATACGAACCCAATGGTTCCGGTTTCAAGAGAATCCGACGGTCGAATCTCCCGTAAAGTCAATTCGAAGTCAACGGTCGAAATTCGTGAACTGCTGCGGCGCGACGCGTTTTATTCAGGCCGTTTAATATATATAATATATATTATATATATTTCATCAATTTCAACTCAAAACGTATTTTATAAATCATTTTAAATTCTTTTTCGAAACAATTTCAACTTTATATTCAATTTCGAATCAAAATTGAATATTCCACATCATCGATATACAAATGATAATATTTTCAAAACGTGTTATTTTGAAATCACTTCCTTTTCTATAATTATTATAAAAACTAATATAATTGAAATAAATATTGTTCGTGTCAAATGGTGCATATCTAACCAACATGGCTTTATATATTTCAATAACTTCGTTAATCTATTCAACAAATGAATATTTATTCTATTCAACACATGAATCTATATTTCTTTCAACACATGAATATTCTCAACACATGAGTATCATCAAAACATAACTATTTTTGTTATTTAATATATTTTATAAAATTATTATAAAGATGTAAATTTTTATCGTTAAAATATTTTACTCAACACATGATAAGTTTCAACACCTGAATATTCTCAACACATGAGCATCGTCAACACATGACTATTTATTCTATTCAACACATGAATCTTTATTTTATAATATTCTTTATTTTCCAAATTGGAAAGAGGCCCTATCAATTACCATATAATGTTAATTATATGGATTCCATACAACACATGTATATAATAGCAACGATAAACAATCCACCATCATCCAAAGTGCACCACCAACTGCATAAGCATTAAATATAAATAAATAACACTTACACAGTCTATCAATCAAACGATCGACATACCACTAAACAATTGGAATTAGTGTACGTCAAATATCATCCCAACACCCGTATGGGGTTTCAATCAACAAACATTGAATATTATTTGTGCAATTGGGCGACGTGAAAAATTTATCGTCTCAATAAATATCCTTCAAATAGGTGTACATAAACAAACCGTCCAGTTTGTAAATGAATATTTATTTTATTCACATACACGTTAAAAATTATATTTTTAACGATAAAATATTCATTTCAACATATGAATGTTTTATTATCCATTTCACATCAACATCACAAACAAAGTTGACAACACATCAAACAAGCATACAAGTCGTCCATGGTCTGTGGACGACGGGTGTCGGGTGCTGCTAAGCACCGTCTGCATCCTAGTATATATTTTTAACTAGAAACCAAGATTTAATGTGAGAATTTCTCACCGACTAGCTAAACCAAACGCCACGACTCTTCATATGTAGAAATCTTTGTCGCGCTCGCCTTTTGTCACTTTCATCGTCCGTAGCCACTACATATATAAAAATCACATTTTTATATTGTTGCTATGTATATAAAAATCACATTTTTATAATCGCTCTATATGGATAAAAATCACATTTTTATACCGCTACTATATAGATAAAAATTCTATTTTTATACCACTACTATATAGATAAAAATTCTATTTTTATACCGGTGTTCATATAATAAAGATCATATTTTTATCACGCTATTCTTTATATAAAAATTATATTTTTATATCGCTTTTCTTCCAATAAAGATTATATTTTTATAACGCTCCTTCCTATATAAAAATTATATTTTTTTTCTTTACTGTATAAAAATAATATTTTTACATACTTCATTCTTCAAAAACCATAAAAGCTTTAAAGCGTAGAGAACTCACATTTTTTCTAATGCCCAGATTTGCTGTTATGGTTCCTGAATTTGCAAACGAGCTCCAATCTTTACACCACCTTTTTTTTGGCTTAAACGTGCCATTCCGGACAACTTTCGCCTAGTGGTCTTCCTTTCGAAAACGTGCCATTTCGCCGGAAATCGCGAAAAGACAGCATTTTGACAGTGTTTGAACATCAGACTTTGGACGCGTTTTCCCAACAACTCCGCAATGAAAAATAGGACTATCATATACCAAATCGAAGAGAAAATCGTGCTCTTCGACTTTGGTCTAGAGGAGTTTTAGCTATAAATGCACGGTTTGAGAGTTATTCGTGAAATAGTGACAGGGTGTGTTTGGCGAAGCGGGATTTTTGTGAAAAATGGGTTTTTGGAGTAGGAGGGGCCCACGGCCGGAATTGGGTGGCTGGAGGGGGGCATCGGACCTGATTGGAGGTGGGGAGGCCGCTTGTGGTGGTGGTTGCGGCAGTGGGGTTGCGGTGGTGGTAGTTGGCTCCTAGGGTTTGCAAAATCAAAGTGAGAAAGAGGAGGTGAGGGAGGAGAGGAGGAAGAGGAGATGAGGAGGAGGGGGAGGGGACTGTCAGCCAGCGGAGGGGGAGGGACGGGTGCGACAATCAAGGGGAGGAGGAGCTCTCCATTTAAGAGGAAAATGAAGAAAGGAGGGAGAGGAAGAAAATGAATGAAGAGAAGGAGAAAAAGTGGATATATGCTCGTTTCTCTTGTATCGCCCAACTACCAACGATCTCTGTTTGCTACGGATTTCGGACACGAGAGAGTAGACGTCAAGATGAGTCCAATGAAACAAGTTTCGTCGAATTCCGAGTTTTTTTGATCGTCCGTTAAAATTCTCAAAAATGCTAAGATAAGCTCTTAAAATGCGATTTTAGCGCGCCTTTTCTTCTTGTACGCTCACATGCTAACTCCAAATATCATGCCCTTTTGGACTTAACCATTTTTTGACGATACGAATCCAGGAAAAAAAAGAAATCGAATTCTGAGATCGTATATATAACGTTCCTTTGTAAGATGACTACCTGTTTCACCCTGAACTGTTTTAGCTCGCACGGCCACATACTAACTCCGTTCGATGCGCCCTTTGGAACACAACAATGATTTGTCATTATGAATCCAGAAAAACTTATCTCGTCGAATTCTGAGCTCATATGCAAAATTTCACTTTTTAAGGGTTAGAATTCCATAGCAACTATTCTGAATTTTCAACTGGACGTAACTTTTGATTCCCACTATGAAATTTCAGTTTTTTGGATTCGTTGGAAAGATATTCTCAAATAGATTCTAATATTTTTGGGTTTGCAAAAATCTAGTTTATTTTGAATCCTATGCATTCGTTTGAAATTTGAAATCGAATTTTCAAACTACCGCGCCATTTTCAATTCCTTTTATAATAAAAAGTAAAATATTTATATTGTAACGACGATTCAAATAAATATATACGTTCAAATTCTATTCAAAATAAATTTCTCGTCGTCATTATTTAAAACAGTTCATTTTAAATATTCAAAATTCGCTAAAATTGTCAAAATAAAAAATTTAAATTGGCTCAGAATTTCCGGGTTATTACATCCGTCATGTGACTGGTATGTGAACTAAAACTGTTATTAATCTTTATTTTGAAGTTAAGTAAATCCAGGGACCACACTGTATAACACGAAACGAGTTTCCTCCCAAGAACACCGGTGCATAAAACAACAACGCAATGCTAAAAAAAGAACAATGAAGCTATTATAAGACCCAGGTCCCATCACACAATGCAACACAAGCTGGAGGATAGGGTTTTACCTTATAATAGCCAAAGAATGCTTGATACGCCAAATTTCATCTTTTATTATTACAATAAGTGTATAGTGTCAAAACAATTTCAATCATAAGTATTAATCATAGACGGCATAAGTGCCCCATACCACTATGTCGCCATATATAGGTTTATAATCAAAAGCGCAAAGTCACGTATTGGAAGTTGGATTTCCATCTGTGAACCGAGGCTAGGGATCGTCCTCACCGCTTCAAAACAATCTAGCCCATGTCTCGGGAACAGTCGCGACTGCCCCATTGATCTCAGGGCCGGTCCACTGATGTGGATTATTATGCCTGAACACTGCATTTCCCCGCCCTTCGGGGCGTAAATGAGCCAAAGACCCCGTCGGCTGCACATAGTCATCGATATATCAGAGGTAACTCACAATCCAACAACCACACAGGTGAAAATAATATAAATGTCAGGGTTGGTAGGTCATTGACACCACCCTAGCTAGAAGGAAACGCATGCCCTCCCTGATGTCCTCTCCCGTTTCTGGTTCACAAACGGGGTGTGAGGCTCGCGGATTAACGCTACACAAAGCTACGCCACACTGGCAGTGCTTTGATAGTCTACCACAAGACTCTATTTTTCAATAGAAGCCTCGATCATTTGCATCTTAGCATGCCACACAGGCAAACCATTCCATGCAACCAATATCCATCAATCACACAGAATGATATCCAATGTCAAACACGCAGCCCATTTACAAGTCCGTTCTGGGTCTGAACGAAAACGGAGGCACCTTGTACCTCGCGTATCCATCGATATCGAAGTACGCCTGGATGATCACCAACTGATTCCCTCCTCTTGGGTGTACAACCCAATCAAGATCATCAGTAATTATCCAAACGATGTGAAGACCTCTGGTCTTCGACCACCGTCTTCATCCTCGACACATCGTCGAATCAGTTATTCAGAATGGGATAAACCTGGTCTTTCCAAATAACTCGCGTATATAATAAATAAGTGTTACACAAACACAACATACACCTCATTCCAATTCAGAATATTCTTTTATTCAAATATTTTTATAATTCGGGAAAGGTTCCCATTAATTTTATTAAAGATAAATTCTTTAAATTTATCTATAATCTTCTTTTGAATATCAATTCAAACCACATTAAGGTTTATCCAAACTAGTCGGGATTAACGAACCTTACCGAAGTAATCATTATTTTAATTTCCCAATCCTAACCTATTCATCCCATGAAGTAAAACTGGTAATACTTCATATCTAACACCACAGTGTTATCAGTAAATTCAATTACCATTTCACGTTCAAATCTAATTAAAGATTTAACTATCGCCTGGAGCAAAACTGATGATACTCCATTCTCGATCATTTCAATCTAATTAAAGATTCATTAAAACTCCACTTGGTTTTAATCTTCCCAAAAATCAATATTAATGATTGTTTAACTTGGGAAATCATATCCTATCCTAGACCGGGTTAAAGAACCAATGTCATTTAAACATGGTTCACAATAAACCCAAAATCACATTCTATTCCATCAGCCTTTAACCATAAATTAGCAAGGGAATAATTCCCTAAGTGTTAACCCCGAAGGCCGAAACCAACATCAGATCAATACCCAGGAAATAATTCAACTTAACTAATCTCCAATTAGTTTCTGATTTTCTTAACTCCGTTGGGTCTAAGAACGGTATTATTAAAGATACCATTCACGACAACCCAAATCACATTCCACTAATTACCGGGTTAAAGAACAAGTGTTATTTAAAACACCATTCACGATAAACCCAAATATAAATTCAAATTCAAATTCAATTAAATACCATTTAATTGGTATACTTCATTAAATCTAAATAAAAAGATTTAATCTTTTTCTCAACTGGGTTTAAGAACAGTGTTAATGAAGACACCATTCACGACAAACCCAAATCCCATTTGATATTAAATACAAGGCTCTGAATAGAAAATATATCGGCTTATATTCAATATCAAATTCTATGACCAACAAATATCGTATTGGAAATAACGATATAAATATATCTATCAAATTTCCATAACAATATCCATATAATCACGAAATCCAACATCGAAATATTCCAAAGACAAATTCGATTCAAATCCATTCCAATTCAATTATTGGAAATTCTAGTTACTTTTAAAACCACTTTCAAATCTAATTTATTTATTTCAAAAATGAATGGATTATAATTCTAGTTCAAAACTAGTTCATTTCAATAAAAAACTATTTTTATCTTTTCAAATATGGAATTTTTCATCCCAATTATTTCCAAATCATTTCTTATAATATTACACTAATTATTGATATTTTTAATAATTTTATCGAGGCCCTTATAGTCGATTTCCATCGACGACCATTGAACTGCACTTACAACGACCTTTTCCAAATTTGATTTGGACATAATTCCTAATCCAACAATTAGACCTCTAATTTCTTGTATTCATTAGAAAGCTCAGTTTTAGGATAATCCGACGGTCGGATCTCCCGTAATGTCCATTCAAAGTCAATGGTCGAAATTCGCGAACTAGTGCAGCGCGTCGCGTTCTATTCAGGCCATTGTATATATATATATATATATATATATATATATATATATATATATATATATATATTATGTATATTTCTCCGATTTCCTTTTAAAACGTATTTTATAAATCGTTTTACATTCGTTTTCAGAACGATTTCAATTTCATATTCAATTCCTAATCAAAATTGAATATTCCATATCATCGATATATAAATGATAATATTTTCAAAGCATTAGATTTTTAAATCTACTCCTTTTCGATATTCATTATAAAAATGAATAAAATCGATATAAATATCATTCACTTGAAACGGCGTCAATCTAATCAACACGGCTATATATATTTCAATAAGTTCGTTATTCTATTCAACAAATGAATATTTTCTTTAACACATGAATTTTCTTTTATTCAACACATGATTATACATTTTTTCAACACATGAATTTTCTTTTATTCAACACATGAACTTTCTTTTTATTCAACACATGAATTTTTTTTATTCAACACATGAATAGATATTTTATTCAACACATGATTTTTTTTTATTTTCCAACATGGAATGAGGCCCAATCAAAATTATACGGATTTCATACACACACGTACACTGCAACAATCAAACACAGTCAACCATCACTCAAAGTGCATTCTACATTGCACAAGCATCAAATATAAATATTTAACGCTTATAACAGGCTGTGAATCAATCGATTGATATACAGCTAATTATTGGGACTAGTGTATGGCCAATTTCATCCTAACACCCGTGTGGGGTTTTCAAACAATCAAACACATGTTTTATTTGTGCAGTTGGGCGATGTGTAAAATTTATCGTCCCAATACATATCAGTCAAATGTGTGTACATAAACAAATCATCCGATTTGTTTATAACTATTTATTTTATACACACATTAAAAATTATATTTTTAACCCTAAAATAATTTATTTCATTCCACTACACACAATCATTTTTCACAACACATCAATCAAACAAACAAGTCATCCATGGTCTGTGGACGACGGGTGTGGGGTGTTGCCAAGCACCGCCTGCATCCTATTATATATTTCAACTAGAAAATAAATTAAAAGTGAGAAGTTCTCACTGAGGGTTCCAGTCCTCCATTCTTTATTTCTGAATGGTTCAGATATTGTTTTGATTTCAGTCCGTTCCATCGCACTCCTTTTCACGCTATCCATAGCAAAAATCATATTTTAATATGATGTTCATATAATAAAAATCATATTTTTACTTCGCTATATATATAATAAAAATCATATTTTTATCGCTACTTCATATATATAAAAATTGAATTTTTTTATTGCTACTTCATATATATAAAAATCATATTGTTATTATCATACATATATAAAAATCATATTTTTATCTTCATACTTATATAAAAATTATATTTTTAACCTCATACTTATATAAAAATTATATTTTTAACTTCATACTTATATAAAAATTATATTTTTAACTTCATACTTATATAAAAATTATATTTTTAACTTCATACTTATATAAATTTTTTATTTTTATCATCTCTATATATAAAAAAAATTCTGTTTTTAATCCATGTTAAATTTCTAAATCATCTAAATAACATAATTAGCGAATTTAAAAAAAAAATCACCTTTTTATGTTTGGACTTTGATCTCAATCGGGGGGAGGAAGTTTGCGGCGCTGGTGGCTCGCGGGGGGTGGCAGTCGCAGTTGATTGAAGGGGAGGTGGTGGGTTGCTGCGCTCCGGCGAGGTGAGAGAGCGTGGTTGAGGGTTTGTGAGGTGAGAGAGCGCCGGAGAGGGAGGAGATGGCCAGAGAAGAGGGTGGCACGTTTGGGGAAGGGTGGGGCTGGAGCATGGTGTCGACGGCGGCGGTCCCCCCCCCCCCCCCCCCGCCCCCGTCGCTACTCTCTTTTTATATATTATAAATCGATCTAAACGATGGAGAAGGGGGTTAGTGTAAAGAATTTATGTTATATATATATATATCTGTATATATTTATTTATTTCTCATAAAGGTTGACTTTTAGTTAAACTCCAAACGAGACCCAACGACTATCGTCCGTAACTAACTACCCCCATCCCAAACACAATGTGATATGCATCGTAAGCCGATTCGACTGTTTCGATCAGTTTCCTTCAAAATCAAAATATAAATCTAAATATGGAATTTGAACGCACATTTCAATTTACTGGGGCCACATACGGACTTTAAAAATTCCCGAAAAATATTTTCTAGCTTCGTATTGACGATATGGTCCAAAAAAAAAAATTCATCAAATTCTGAGACTGTTTGAAAATTGGCCATTTTCGGGTCGATAGAAATTGGCTGAAACTGTTAAAACACGTTTTCCTTCGCCATGCTCACATATTTATTCAGAAAATTACGAATTTTGGAATCTAGCAATAACTTGACATCACAGATCCAACAAAAGTTGTTTCGTCGAAAAAGAAGGTCGTTTGCAAAATTTCCATTTTTAAGGGCCAAAATTCCATATCGACTACCCTGAATTTTCAACTGGGCATAACTTTTTATTCCCTCTATGAAATCTCAATTTTTCGGATTCGTTGGAAAGATATTTTCAAATAGATTCTAATATTTTTGGTTTCGCTAAAACCGGTATATTTTGAATCTTGTACATTCATTTGAAATTTGAAATCGAATTTTCAAACTACCCCGCCATTTTCAATTCCTTTTATAATTTAAAATAAATAATTATCTTCTAACGACGATTCAAATAAATATATTCATTCTAATTCTATTCAAAATAAATTTCTTGTAGTTATTATTTAAAATAAATCATTTGAAATATTAAAAATTCATCAAAATTGCCAAAATAAAAATTTTAAATTGGTTCGGGTTTCCGGGTTAT
This sequence comes from Allium sativum, assembly GCA_030737875.1. Classification (NCBI taxonomy): domain Eukaryota; kingdom Viridiplantae; phylum Streptophyta; class Magnoliopsida; order Asparagales; family Amaryllidaceae; genus Allium; species Allium sativum. Next base: position 190,066,960 of record CM060915.1, on the reverse strand, counting down.
TACACCGGGCATACAACTAGTATACTCCTACTCTGGGCATTCCCCATGTGCCTTGTCATATTGTCCTGATCGAGCCCCTACGACATTTATTTGTACCATACCTAAGGAGTGCCCTCTGATAGTTAATACGTACTGTGGACTTTACGGTATCTGTATTGACCACGGTATTATAATCAGTGCAAGGGTAAAAATTTAATCCCGCGTACGCTATTTTAATATGTTATATTTAACCATAGACATTATTATAATAGCATATTGTATTCATATTATTGCATTCATATTATTACATGAAATTTGATTTAACCAATATAAGAATGATTCAGTTCTGATCCGAGTGTTTGTTGTGTTTCTTTTTATGCAATATGCTCGGGTCAGTCCAAGTTGCAGTTAGCGAAGATTCCCTTGCTTGAAGATACATTTAAGAAGGTGGAGATGGAGCTCACCAGACGTATTAAAATTATTATTCCACTGCAAAATATATTGGTATGTCGCATGTTAATTTACTCTTATAATTGTTGTAAATATAATAAAATGTATGTTTTTAACAGCTTCATGAACTGTTATTTATTTATTATATTTTGTCCTTTCGCTGTGAGATGCTGCGTTGTTTTTCTTCTTCTCTCCTTTTTCTTATATAAATCCTAATAATTATCCGTATTTTTGATTTGTTTGGGTCGACATTGAGGATCATTGTTGATTTGAACAGTCAAAAATTACGGGTTGTTACATTAGTCCTTATGCATATTTCCCACTTCTAAACAAGCCTTAGTATTTACACTCTTTATAATATAACATTATAATATTGCCTCAGGCTACTTTTCCGTTGAAATTACTAGCATTGTATCATCAAGTAAATGTTGTAGGAAAACAAATGATATAAATTAATAAATTATCAAAATCATTGGGTGTCTTTCATTTCCTTGGCTTTCTACTACAATGCAAGCTACCTACAAATTTCAATTTATTTGTTTTTACGGGAAAATCCTTGAACTCTGTAGTGAAATTTCATGTTAGATGAAGAATTTTATAATATTACAAACCATTCGTAGTAATGTTTATTTACAAAACATTACTTGGTTATTTGAGAGCACAACCATCTAATTTGTGCTCAGGTTAGAACATAATTATGTTGCAAGTTAAGGAAGGACTTAAAATGATATGAATAATATTTTAAAAATGATCACTTTCATGAATTTTAGTGATATATAAGTACAATACTCTGGAAATATCATCATTTATGCATTTTTTATTCTACGTTTTCAATGTTGTTAAATAGTACAAATAATATGCTCTATCATTTATGCAATCAATGTGAATTTTTATAAGATTGAAAGTATGAAATAGACTGTAACATTTTGTTGCAAGGAATTCTTTTATAATTTTATTATTATGAATTTTAGGTCATTAACATATAATATAACTAAAATATAAGGATTCTCATTACTTATTTTGTTGGAAACTTTGGCTATAAAAGATAAATCCCTACAATAATCGATAAAAAATAAAATCCTTCTAACTTAACAAACCAACTAGTAATATATTCAATATAATCATAACTAGCATGAACTTATACTAAAATCGTGAAGCTCATCATTCTATTTGGTGCCAGTACATTTTAAATTCGTTTATTTGAAAAGTGGAAACACGTATTGGTTTACAGATTACAGTTTATTAAACTAGTCCTTTTTCCAAACAACACTATTAGAAAATTGTCGATAATGTTATTTAGGAGTTTTCAAATAGTAGAAAATATAAACTTTTAAGGATAATAAACCATTCTAAATAATAATAGAATTATACCACAAATGTTGCCATTGACTAACAATTATTTCAAACTTGCTAATATTTACATTATTGATCGTGCATATTAATTTTCAAATATATGGGATACATAATTTCAAAATGGTAAATATATACACACTTCATTGTGGAATCTCCAAATGTCATAATAAACCACTGGATTCTTCTATTTGTGTTTGATTATTTGAATGTACCGCACTTCTCAATAAACACAAAATAAGTTGGTTCATAACCCTTTAATAATTAGTGCATATATCTTGTCACCACCAGAATCGACAGCCATCATAAACTAATGACACTATTGAAGAATTCAACAATTGATTATATAATATTTATCATATATAACATATATATTGTTAATGTGGAAAATACCTTACAACTTCAATGTAAAATAACAATAAATGTAATAAATTGTACAACAATAACTTATATTTTTTATTCTAGGGAATAATCCAAAAAAGTCCATTTGTAACGAATATATTTATTATAAAGAAAATTTATAACTAATATAGTCGCGAGCGATACAGGCGTAGGGTATGTCATTACAAACATTCATAATGTCCTAAACCTGTTATTACCTTTAAAGCTTACCAACAAATTGTGTCTTTGGAAATATAATATTTTTATTGGAACATTTCATTATTCATAGCATCGCTTTGCAACAGGTATTCTCCATTACCAAGTTTTTCTTTGCATGGTTGAAGTAGGCGTTGGCGATGCAGATTATTATGGCCATGTGCATTACATACTTTTCTTTTGTCAACAAATATGCTTGTTATAAATTCCTTTATTAGCAACTAATGTCTTCGTTACAGTTACCAAACGATATACTACTAAATTCCTGCTAGCATTTCTACAACAGAATTGTTTACTATAATACAGTAGATACATGCATATCAATGATACCTAAATTTCATAATAATAAACAATTATGAATTTAAACACGCACCTTGAATTGCACAACGTATTTAACAAAGAATTAAAAGAATATTTAAAATTTAACAAATTCATTATGAATAACTAAAGAGTGTGAGATAAAAATAGATCGACTTCTAACATGACTTCGAAATAAATTCGAAATCTTAAAAATACCTAATACGACACTTAGGCCAAATAAAAAACCTCCACCAATTATAACAAATAGCTTTTAATTTCCATTTTGTAGTGCTCTATAAATAGGTGCTACTGGATCAAACACTTTCTCCACCCATGAATTTCTTTACCCACGAATCACCTTTGTATGATGGCACATTTTCCGTGTCACAAGTCGACCCTTAGCAACCTTTTTCAACTCTTATAACAATTGGACTACAAACTGACTATCAATAGTGGAATATCTAACAGCACCATTGAATTAACCACCCAAGTTAGCTCAAGGACTCTCATGCCAGCTATTGGAACCTACTTCATTTCTTAGAGTGACGTTCCCTCCAAAGTGATTCATAAATTGTAATAAACTATGTTGCATACTCCTTATAGTCAAACACATTGATCTAAATTCTTCGATTTGCCTAACTTGGTTATTTCCTTCTTTGTTTTATACTTTATGTCTTCATCTAACTTGAAATTGGTTGGGAATGCTTCACTTGCTTTATAGTCGATATAGAGCTAATTTCACGACTATAGGTTTTTCTTTTCTCATTTCCAAACACTTTAACAATGGGATCAATATCAAAATCTTCTGAGCTTCTCCTTCGATTGATTCCACTGAGTACCTCCTCTTTCCTTTCCTCTACTACTTCAATTAGCGCCTACATAATGCCCAAATGCATCAATATAAAAAAATTGTAAGAAAAATAAATAGCCTATTATGGTTTATGATATACTAACCGAAAATATAACAAATAAATGATCTTCCATTAAGTATAATTTTTTAATCTAGACCCACAATTTTTCTCAACCAACTCAGTTATGTGCATCGTCAAGTAATAATATACAATAGGTAGTTTATTTAACTGAGAGGAAATAATATGATTCAGTAATAAAACTTACATTTGTATGCATCTGACCAAATCTATGATAAATCAATTCCGTTAGTTAATACTATAACCATCTCAAAAAAAGATAACAAAATCCTTTTCATGTATATCAAAATAACATGAAGAGGCTTAAAGAGGACTTAATTGCCCAATTAACAATTAATGGCACCTACACTTTACTTATTGAATATAAAATGAATTTAATTTGATTTAAATATGAATTTGGGTTAATTATAAAATAAATTTCTATTATAGTTTTAATATGATTAAATAATAAAAAAATGTTACTTTTTTCAAAATATTACGATATAATTTTAGTAAGAATTTATCAGATTTTTTCACAACAAATTTTCCAAATACGTATTTATAAAACTATTTTTTAGCGTACTCTTCCCTAGTTAAATAAATATATTAAAATTTATATAATAAAGGTAAAATAATTATTTTGAAAAGTTAAATAAGTTGCTAAAATCGTTTGAATTTGATAATGTTAATTGTCATATGATCAAACGATTAAATATAGCCTCGAACGTGGATTTTGTAACATATAGAACACTATGTTAAAATAGAAACACTTTTGAAGTGCTACTAAAATGTTTCAAATTGGAACCATGTCCTAAGTCAATGGTTTTGGAATGAGCTAATGGTTTTGAAAGGTGGTATTAACACATGTAAGTATGCATGTATTAGGGTTGATTTATGTCCCTAATACCAATTACTAAAATGCTCTTTACCCTGGCTATATAAGGCACCAAAAACTCTTCATTGTCATTCCACCCCTTCTCTTCCCTTTCTCTATCTCTTTCCCTTCTCCTTATTTACCCTTCCCACCCGCCCCCGCCCCCCCCCCCCCCCGTTTCAATGGCAATTTGGCACTCCACTCTAGGCTTTAGGCCCACCAACCACCACCCCGACCATGTCCTCTTCATCCCCTCCAAAATCCGGCTTCACCACCTTTATTTCTCCCTCCCCTTGACTCGGATCGCCTCTACACCACTCGGCTGCCCCCTTCGAGCCCCACGCCGCCATCACCATCACCACCCTGCGAACACCCCATGTTCGCCCATTCACACCTCCACCTCGGCCATGGACCCCACTTAAGCTTGTCCCCCTCGCTACTCCTTTCAAAAAATTAAATTATATATATATTCGAGTAGATAGAAATAAATAGTGCAAGATGCGGTGACGCTGCCCAATGGTCTAGTCAAAGTCCTACAATGAAGATATAAGGAGTTATGCTGGTGGGAGCTCTAATTTAAGGATATTTATGTTAGTGAGACCTTCTAAAAATATTTTTGGTTTAATTAGTATTAGTAAGAAATTTTACACGTTTTAATACGGTTAATTATGATTAATAAATATATGTGTGTAATGGTGGATGATTGGTTGTGTAGTTAGAAATACTGATAGACTTTTGAGCGTTGATTACCATAAAACTTGCACGCAGTTTATAACAATAATTGATGATGTTGTTGTTGGTTGGCATTAATGTTCATATGTTGTTGATTAATGTATGAATGTAATCACACACCATGACACCGAAATTATGGCATTAAAAAGGTGATTAGCTAAGTCTTTGTTTCATATAAATCAGACATATTATTTTAATATCAAAATAATGACCCAAAATAGAATTTCGAGTTTGGTATCTAAAACAGTTTGAAATGAAATAAAATTATAAACAAACAACTTTTTTAAAGGTGGAAAGGTATTTGAAAAATATCTTGACTATATACAGCATGTACAAGTTTAAGTCGATTTTGTATAGAGATTTTCAAAATTGAGATTGAATTACTTATGCAAACAATGGTCTAAATTCCAAACAATTATTCCAATGATTTTAAATAATATTTAATTTGAGTCCTGCAAATTTTAATGTTCATTATATTAATTTTTGAAAAATAATATTATTTTATTAATATTATAATATTCAATTTTGAATTTAAAGTCAAAATTTAAAAAAATTATTCCCAAATGAGTTTGTATATGTTTATAAAGGTCTACAACCATATTTGAGGTAAATCGGACGAATTTTTATTATAAGACGTAATATGGTCTTAATATGACGTGTCATGTTGCGGCGTTTCACAAATTCGAACATAAATTTTAAATGGTTATAACCAATACAATTTAAATTGAACCTATGTGAAATGAAAAAAGTTTACTTTCTAGTAATAATAGTTTTCAATTATGAGAATAATTTTTGAATATTGGTGTACATATTTTAAGTTATGTCTAAATCTATTTTCAAATAGAATCGTAGTATTCCAATTCGATGACCGTAATTGGAAATCCGATTAAAGGACTTTATAAAAATTATTAAAAATATGAAAAAAATTATCATAAACCATAATTAATCATATAAATGTTATTTAGATTGAAAATATTAAGTTTTAAAATGTTTAATGTTTATTTTGATTAAACTAGCTATTTTGTAATACTGTTATAAAGCTTTTGCCACAATTTTTGGAAATTTTGAAGTTTTAAACTCATTAATTATTATTTTAATCTTAAATAATCATTTTTTAAATGATTTATGAAATATTTTTTTCAATTCTATAACCCTTAAACATATTGGTTTAACAATCTATTTAATCTTTAAAAGAAAAAGCTTTCCAATTATAAAAAAAATGAAAATGGTGGAAAGTTACCTTCAAATGTCATTATTAATTCCATAAGTAAACTTGAACTATTTTGGGAATTTAAAAGGTAGAGTTACCATTGTTCCGCTTATAGTTTCGGTCGAGAATGGAAATCGATATTAAACATAAGCTGATGTAACTTCTATTCAGTTCCTATATAAAATGGTTTCAATTTAATCTTGTGGAATAAAGGTTTTCCAGAACTAATAAGATGGGTTTGCATAGGAATAATCTTCCGATATTTGATATGGAATTCCATTATTAGACATACACAATCCGAGTAATTTGAAAGATATTCGTATCATTATTTCAGTTATAACATTTGCTAATTATGAGTGTTGGTATCGAATAAGATGATATAATTTTTGATTTAAAGCTTATATTCAATTTTATCGGTTTTGGTTTTACTCGATCTATAGATTAAAGGACATTATTTAATCTGTGAAACTTATGAATAAATCCTTGAATTAAGGTTATTAAAAGAAGTTTGCTTTTATAAGATTTTTTTAATAATATTTTCCGTTAACACCCGGATTAAGTTATTAGGACATGTGTTCATGGGATTTGACAACGTCAAGATTCAGAGTTATTGATGGTCATTCCGAAGCCTGTGAATCTAAGCTAATCTACCTTCCCTTAGGCATCAGATTTATGATTCTAACGATTGGTTATCCCACTTCCAAAGGTTGGACATCACATATGCTGTGCAGCGATGTTCCGTAATGACCTTAGGAAGGTTATTTAGCTTGATACTGCTAGGCTTTATGAAATCAATTTCTCCCTAAATCATGAAAGTGATGCTATGTAATATGATAAGAAGAAAATAGGCTAATACATCCCTCTATTCTAGGAAAAAAGGCATCACAATATTTATTAACTCAAATAATCATTCTGCACCGGACCAGCACAAAGAGCGGTTCGTATCACATCAGAGATCATGTTACAAACTCATGGATGACCCTATTTCCCTGAGGTCAGGAAGCGTTAGGCTCATCATGAGAGTGTTTATCAACGTACAAACCCTCGAGGTAGGGGGAAGGAGACTTTGCATTTCTACAAATCCCCTCCTCCATTACTAAGGTGCCATGATTGATTTTCTCATAAGAAAGGTTATTGTTAGCTCCCAATTTCATCATTACAGCACAACAAGATTATCAAATCGTCAGATGTTTAAGACACGGAATTCTCCATTCATAAATTGTAGGTGTATTACAAGAGTTGAGGATTTTCTCCTTTTAAGAAGAAAAGAACTAGATTGAGAAATAAAAAGTTTGCCCCCCTTTATGTGGCTCTTGGGGTCTTATCTATAGAGAATTCGGGTCCTATTCCACTTTTAGGCTATTGGGATTGCATAGGCCATGGCAGGCCGCTTTTTTTCTTGGTCTCAAGCGTTTTGCTCTCGGTCGTCCTTGTGGTGCTAATCATAGTTTTCAAAGTGAGGGTCCAAGTCAATTGGGGCTTTTCCGAGACTAATATGGTCTTGTTGTCGTGGTGGTTTTTGGATGGCATTTGAACTTCCTGTAGCAGCTCCTAGGCGAAGGCTTCCAGATACAAGCTTCCAGATGTAGGCTTCCATCTTTCTCTTGAATACTTAGAGGAGCTTGTCCTCATGACATATGTAGATAGATGTCGGTTTGAAACCGCTATTAGTTCCTGTTCTAGGTAAATTAGTACTGATAGCCTGTTTCTCTACTAGGGTCCCAGTTAGCCTTTTGGTGCAGCTTTTGGGACAATCTGATTTTACGGAGGATAGTTTTCGGTGATGTATCTGTTGTCTATCGATGTGATCCTTTGTCATTCGTGAAGTAGTTATTTCAGAAGTTGGTTCCGAATAATCTTTATGTACTTCTGTCTTAATTCCTTTCACTTCAGGACTCTCTTTTCAGGTAGACCCTATCGGATAGACACGATCAGGTAAACCTCGTATCATTTTGTAGGCTCTGAACTACTTACTTCCTAGGGGTGTTGGTTTGTGTCACTCTCAAATCATTCTTTCCCGTTTTTGGCCTTCTCCATTTGTTCTTTCAGAAGGTTCTTCTGTGTTTGTGTTCTTCCGATACCCCTTCACTGTCAGCCTATGTTAGGGGTTTATTTTGGTAGTAACATTTGCCCCCTAGTGAAGCGGTGTTTTCGACTTTCGAAGTCAAACTTTTCTTCCTAGATTTTTTTCTGTTGAATTGTTCCTTAATGCTAGATTTGATAATGAAATCGTGACAATAGTTCTAAATCAACCCTTGCTTGGGTAACCTGAAGGCTGAAGATCAGAGTTCTCCTTTAGGCATTTGTGGAGAATGAAATCGAGCCAGACTAGGGTATTGGAACCCCTTCCGGTATTTGTGGGGGGTCGAATTAACCCAAATTTGGGTATTAATATAGATAGAAGACCGGAAACCTCTTCTGGCATCTGTGAAGAGCAGAATCAACCCAGATTCGGGTATTAATATAGATAGAAGACCGGAAACATCTTCCAGAATTTATGAAGAGGCGAATAGACCCAGATTCGTGTATTAACATAGGTAGAAGTCTGCAAACCTCTTTCGGCATATGTGAAGAGCCGAATCGACCCAGATTTGGGTATTAATATATTGAGGATAGGAACCCCTTCTGGTTTTTGTGAAGAGTCGAATCGACCCAGATACGGGTGTTAATATAGATAGAAGACGGAAAACTCTTCTGGCATTTGTGAGGAGCCGAATCAACCCAGATTCAAGTATTAATATAGATTGAAGTCCGAAAACCACTTCCACCATTAGTGAAGAGCCGAATCGACCCGGATTCGGGTATTAATATATAGTAGACCTAAACCCCTTCCGATATTTGTGAAGAGCCGAATCGACCCAGATTCGGGCATTAATATATATAGAAGACCGGAAACCTCTTCTGGCATTTGCGAAGAGCCGAATAAACCCGGATTTGGGTATGAATGTAGGCAAAGGTCCGAAAAGCTCTTGTAACATCTGGGATTTTTGACCGTTCAAATCGATAGTGATCCTGAAATGCCGACTTAAAGAAATAAAAAATACCGATAGTTATTGGATGTAAAATAAGAAAAGAGAAGAAAAAAGAAAAAATACAGTATCTCGCCGTAGAAGGATAAATATAATAAAGTCATGAAGCTGTTAAAACATATATTTGATTATATTTTATAATAATTATCAGATTCAACAATTATACAACATTCCAATAATTTTGCAGTGGAATAGTAATAATAATACATCTGTTGGGCTCGATCTTCATCTTCATAATGGCATCTTCAAAGCAAGGTAATCTTCACTAACTGGAAGTTCGATTGACCCGAGCGTATTGCATAAAAAGAAAACACAACAAACTCTCGGATTAGAATTAATCATTCACATATTAGTCAAATTAAAATACGAAATAACATGAGTGTTATAGGTGCACTAGTCTAAAGAAGTATTATGGAAAATTTGCAAATGTTTTGGAAAAATGGATCTATCATAAGCTCGTCCCAAATCACATAATGCAAGGTCATAGCAAATAGGCGAGTTTTGTCCGACGATAACCAAACATGCTTCTTATGTGGAAATCCTCTTTCAATACCACTATTAGTGCATAGTGTTGAAAACCGTTTCGCAAATAAATATATTAATCTTAGCAAGCATAGTGGCTATGCCCACATAGATAGTTAACAAACAAAACAAAAGGCTCGTATTGGTTGATGGGTTCCAATATGATGGTTCCTGACACCAAAGTTCAATCGGGATGATCAAGGTGCATTTCAGGTTTTCATCCAGACACAGACACTAAATACCAAGTAAATCACTGGTTAACATCCAGACACAGACACCGAACATACCCTTATTTTTCCCAGGTTTCAAAGCAGATCTACAACCAAAGCTTTCAAGTTTCAATAGAGATATACCTAACCGCTAGTTTACCATCAATCCGGGGTGTGAGGTTCATCGAGGTCATGATATACATAGTGTTATGCTTCAATAAACCAAGCTTTGATCATCACTAGCTCAATTCATAACTTGAGTATGCCACATTGTCAATTTACAACATGCCATTGATTTCTATCAATACAAAACCTCAAAGCACATAAAACTTAGAGACAGGAATAATTAACTGTCACAATCCGATATATTAATAGAAATCAGTGCCATGCAATCAACTACAACGTAAGACACACAATCCATACAAGTCCATCCGGGGTCTGAATGGGACAAATTTGAAAATCCACAAATATATTCAGACCTCATGCCACTTATAACCTCGAATTGGATGATCTGCCCAATAGAGATATCAACAGTCAATGAAAATAAATCCAAAGATTCCTGATCTTTATTTGTCATTTCCACGTCTTTAGTTTCTTTATCACGTCGTATTATTACATGGAATGGTGTTCGAACATATATTTGATCCTGGTCTCCCCAAATAATAAGTGCATTTTTAAACAATAGTTGTAATAACCCAGAAATCCGAGCCAATTTAAATGTTTTATTTCGGCAATTTTAGTGAATTTTGATTATTCAAAACGAATTATTTTAAATAAAATCGACGAAAAAAATTTATTTTGAATAGAATACGAACGTACATATTTATATTGCTCACGTTAGAATATAAATATTTATTTATAATTATAAAAGGAATTGTAGATGGCGCGGTAGTTCGATAATTCGATTTCAAAATTCAAATGAATGTACCGGGTGCAAAATAAACCGGATATTAGTGAAACCAAAAATATTTGAATCTAATTGAGAATATCTTTCAAACGAATCCGAAAAATTGAAATTTCATTGTGGGGATAAAGAGTTATGTCCAGTTGAAAATTCAGAATAGTCGCTATGGAATTCTGGCCCTTAAAAATAGCCATTTTGCAAATGACCTCGGTTTTCGACGAAACCACTTTTGTTGGATCCACGATGTCAAATTATTGCTAGGTTTCAAATTTCATAATTTTTCGAATCAATATGTGAGCGTGGCAAAGGAAAACGCGTTTGACTAGTTTCAATTGATTTTAATCGACTAGAAAATGACCATTTTTCAAACGGTCTCAGAATTCAACGAAATTAGTTTTGTTAGGATCGTATCATCAATACGAAGCTAGAAAATATTTTTCAGGAATTTTTCGAGTTAGCATGTGACCCCAGTAAATCGAAATACGTGTTCAAATTCAATATATACGGTTATATGTTGGTTTTGGTGAAAACTGATCGTAACGATCGAATTAGCCTTCGTAACATATCCCATTGTGTTCGAAATGGGGGTAATTAGCTACGGACGACAGGCGGTGGGTCTCGTTTCGAGTTCGAATGAAAAAGTTGCTTTTTAAAATTAAAATAATAAATATATATATATATATATATATTATCACTCACCTCACTATTCTCTCTCTTCCTTTACCATAGTCAAAATCGAAAAAAAAGGCTGAAGTATCCCGTCGCTCCCCTCCCTGGCGTCGCCGCCGCGTCGCCTAAGCCTCCCCCCTCGACCTCCTACCTCGTGAAGCCCCCCCTCCTGAACCCCTAATCGATGGCCCACACACCCACGCACCCAAGACCCTTCGCGATTCGAGACCATCCCTAAACCATAACCCCTCCTCAACATCCTTAGCCACCATCACCAGGCCCGGCGCCGGACCACCCCACCGCCTGTAGACCCTCCCTCCGCCTGAGCGCCGTTAGCAGCCCCCCTTTTCAAACGACGACAACAAAGCCCACTTCTCCCAAATTTGATATTGTAAGTTCTTCGATTTTTAAAATACGATTTTGTCCATGAATTGAGTACGATTTTTATACATAAGGAAAATGAGTTTTTTTTGTTGTTTATTTATTATTTATTATTTATTATAGGAAAGGTATAATTTTTATAATAGAAAAGGTATAATTTTTATAATAGAAAGGGTAAATTTTTATCAAAGAATAGATTTCAACTAATGAAAGGCGAAATCTTTATATATAAAAAGGCGAAATTTTTATACTATAAAATGGTTAAAAATATAATTTTCATATGATGTAGAGATAAAAATATGATTTTTATATTTTAGAAAGAATAAAAATTCGATTTTTAAATTATAGAAGATATAAAGATATGATTTTTATATAATTTAGATAATAAAAATATGATTTTTATATCATAGGAAGAATAAAAATATGATTTTTTTACTATAGAAAATATAATTTTTATAAAGTAGAAGTATTAAAAATATGGTTTTTATATAATAGAGAATATAAAAATATTATCTTTACATATGTAGCAAAATAAAAATATGATTTTTTATTTATTGAAATGAAGTAATAAAAATATAATTTTTATTTTGAACATTGGGGCAGGGACTGCATTGGAATTTCAAACGGATCCAGATGGTTCAGCAGTTCAAAAGCAAGGCATGGCGGAGTGGAACCCTCTGTGAGAACTTCTCACTTTTAATTTAATTTTCTAGTTAAAATATATACTAGGATGCAGACGGTGTTTAGTAGCACCCGACACCCGTCGTCCACAGACTATGGACGGCTTGTATGCTTGTTTGTTTGATTTTGATGTGTTGTTGATTGTGTGATGTGATGTTAAATGAAATAAAATGTTTTATAGTGGAAAATATTTTATGGTTTAAAATATAATTTTTAACGTGTATTTAAAATGAAATTAAAGTAAACAAATTGGATGATTTGTTTATATACACACATTAGACTGATATTGATTGGAACGATAAATTTTACACATCGCCCAACTGCACAAATAAAATCTGTGTTTGATTGTTTGAAAACCCCACACGGGTATTGGGGTGATAAATGACATACATTAATCCCAATAATTAGTTGTATGTCGATCGATTGATTGACAGACTGTTATGAGCGTTAAATATTTATATTTGATGCTTATACAGTGTAGAATGCACTTTGGATGATGGTTGATTATTTGTCATTGTTGATAGATACATGCGTTGTATGGAAATCCACAGAAATAAAATCTATGGTAATTACTTGGGCCTCATTCCAGTTTTGAAATAGAATATTTGAAGAGAAATATTTGAATAAAATATTTGAGAAAAAATATTTGAAATAGAATATTTGAAAAAGAAATATTTAAATAGAAATATTTGAAAAATAAATATTTGAAATAGAATATTTGAAAATAGAAATATATGAAGTCGTGTTGATTAGATTGACGCCATTTTGACGCAAATGATATTTATATCAATTATATTCTTTTTTATAATGAATATTGAAAAGTGATTTCAAAATCGAATATTTTGAAATGAAATTCGAATTGAATAGAATTGAATTCGAATTGAAATTGAATAGAATTGAATTCGAATTGAAATTGAATAGAATTGAATTCGAATTGAAATTGAATTGAAAACGAACTGAAATTGAATTAAAAATCGACGAAGCATATATTATATATATAATATAGTGGCCTGAACAGAACGCGCCGCGCTGTGGTAGTTCGTGAATTTCGACCATGGACTTCGAATGGATATTGCAGGAGATCCGACCGTCGGATTCTCCTAAAACAGGAACCTTTGGGTTCATATCGAAAAGAGCTTTCTAATGAATATTAGAGATTTGAAATCTAATGGTTGGATTTGGAATTATGTCCAAATAAAATTTGAAAAAGGTCGCTGTGAGTGCAGTTCGATGGCCGTTGATGGAAATCGACTGTACGGGCCTTGATAAAATTATTAAAAATAGAAATAATTTGTGTAAAATCATAAGAAATGATTTGTGAAGAATTGGGATGAAAAACTCCGTATTTGAAAAATAAAAATAGATCTTTATCGAAATGAACTTGTTTGAACTAGAATAATAATTTATTTATTTTAAAAATAAATAAATTGGATTTGAAATGGTTTTGAAAATAACCATAATTTCCAATAATTGAATTGGAATGGATTTGAATCAAAATTGTCTTCGGAATATTTCGATATTGGATTTCATGATGAGACAGACATTGTTATGGAAATTTGAAAGATATATTTATATCGTTATTTCCGATACGATATTAGTTGGTCGTTAAATTTGATATTGAATATAAGCCGATATATTTTCTATTCAGAGCCTTGTATTTAATATCAAATAGGATTTGTGTTTGCCATGAGTGGTGTCTTCATTAACACTGTTCTTAAGCCCAGTTGAGAAAAAGATTAAATCTTTTTATTTAGATTTAATGAAGTGTACCAATTAAATAATATTTAATTGGAATTGAATTATTATTGATTTTTGGGTTTATCGTGAACAATGTTTTAAAGAACACTTGTTATTTAACCCGATAATTAATGGAATGTGATTTTGGGTTGTCGTGAATGGTATCTTCAATAATATTGTTCTTAGACCAAAAGGAGTTAAGAAAATCAAAAACTAACTGGAGATCAGTTAAGTTGAATGGTTTCTGGGGTATTGATCTGATGTTGGTTTCGGCCTTCGGGGTTAATACATAGGGTATTGCTCACTTGCTAATTTACGATTAGGGACTGATAGAAATGTGATGTGATTTTGGAGTTTATCAGGAACCGTGTTTTAAATGACACTGATTCTTTAACCCAGTCAAAGATTAAAACTAAGTGGAGTTTTATTGAATCATTAATTAGATTGAAAAGATCGAGAATGGAGTATCACCAGTTTTACTCCAGGCGATAGTTAAATCTTTAATTAGATTTGAACGTGAAATGGTAATTGAATTTACCGATAACACCGTGGTGTTAGATATGAAGTATGACCAGTTTTACTTCATGGGATAAATAGGTTGGGATTGGGAAATAAAATAAATAATTACTTCGGTGTGGTTCGCTAATCCCGACTAGTTTGAATTCATATTCAAAAGAAGATTAAAGAATAAATTTAAAAGAATTTATCTTTGATAAAATTAATGGGAACCTTTCCCTAAAAATGTGAAATTTAGAAAGTAACTGTAGGTTAGCTAAGCAGAACGGTTTCCTGGGTATTGATTTGATGTTGGTTTCGGCCTTCGGGGTTAATATTTAGGGAATTATTCTCTTGTTAATTTACGGTTAGTGACTGATGAATTGGAATGAGGCATATGTTGTGTTTGTGTAACACATGTTTATTGTATACGCGGGTTATTCAGAAAGACCAGGTTTATCTCATTATGAATAACTGATTCGACGTGGTGTCGAAGATGAAGACGGTGGTTGAAGACCGGAGGTCTTCACGTCATTTGGATAATTACTGATTATCTCGATTGGGCAGTACACCCAAGAGGAGAGAATCAGTTGGTGATCGTCCAGACGTACTTGGAGATCGATGGATATGCGGGGTACTAGGTGCCACCGGTTTCATTTAGACCCCGAACGAACTTGTAAATGGACTGTGTGTCTGACATTGGATATCATTCTGTGTGACTGATATCGGCTGCATAGGGTGGTTTTCCTGTGTGGCATGCTAAGATGCAAATGATCAAGGCTTCTGTTGAAAAGCAGAGTCTTGTGGTGGATGATCAAAGCACAGCCTGTGTGGCATAGATTTGTATAACGTTGATTCGCGAGCCTCACACCCCGGTTGTGAACCAGAAACGGGAGAGGACAACAGGGAGGGCATGCGTTTCCTTCTACCTAGAAGTGGCGTCAGTGGTTTTACATGCCCTGACGAGTTTGACTTATGTGGTTATTGCTGTTGCGAGGCGCCTTGGATATATCGGTGACTATGTGAAGCCGATGGAGTCATTCGTTGACTCATTGACGGCCCAAAGGCCGGGGAAACGTAGTGTTCAGGCATAATAATCCACATATGTGGACCGGCCCTGACGATCCAAGGGGCAGTTGCGGTTGTTCCTGAGACACGGGTTAGAGCGTCTCGAATCGGTAGAGGACTATTGTAACAACCCAAATTTTTATAACATGTTAAAACAAAAATCAGGGCAGAATTAAATTATAAGTTAAGAATCAATGGGAACGGGTTACGACATTGCGTTCGTCTCGAAATTCTGCTTGAAAACGAGTTCGAAATTTCGTAAATCGAAGTCCTTATGACCAAGTTATGGCCCATAGAAGATTTCAGAAAATTCAAAATTCAGCCCGAAATTCAAATTCAGCCCCAAACTGACTAGGCGGGAAAATTTCCCGCCCAGCCCCAGGTCGACTGGGGTGTCTACTGTGGAGTCGACCTGTCCCAGACCAGGTCAACTGCCCAATCGACCTGGGGGTCGACTTCCCTGGTCGAACCATGTTGGCCTAGTGCACCTGCTTGCTCCTTTAGGTCTGTTCAGCTGGCCATGACGAGATTTGATGGTTCAGATCTAAAATAGGGTTAATCCTATGGCCTAAACTTGTCTCTACTCCTATAAAAACACCCTAAGACCTAGCCTAAACAACCACAAATCATCCTAACAACTAAGTGCTGCCTAAATGCTCCCTAATCATGGCCTCCATCTTCATCTTCAGAGCTTGAGAGTTCTAAACTAGATCTAAGGCAAAGGAGCAATCTTTCTCCATCAAATCAAAGGAGCTACTTATTTCTCAAGGCTTTGTGTGGAGCTTATTATTATTTGGAGATTTCTAGTGTTGCTACATCATTTCTAGAGCTTCTACAACGTCTCTATCTTGTTCTATTTTGTTCTAGTTCTCATAGCCACGATTTGTAAGCCCCACTCTACTCATAGATTTAAACTATGAGACTATTATGAACATGTAGCAAGTTGAAATGGGATTTTTGTGTAATACTTGTCTTGGGTCTATCATTGTATGCATAGATCCATTCATGACTCTTTTGATCTATGATTGTGGAACTATCATGAACCTAGTACCGTTCATCTTGATTTTTGGGTAGAAAGCTATGAGCTTTATTTGGGGATTATGCATAATGCAACATAAAACCCCTCATAACCTTGATGTTAACTTGCCTATGATGTTGAACTACATGCTAATCACAAGTTTATCACTCTATGTAAACTATTACCATGTTATCACCCTATTTGCTAAGTTTGATGTCATACAAGTTTTGATGCCAATAATCCTATATGCTAGTTGTGATGAACACCTTTGCCTAAAATATTATCATGTTTAACTTATGACCAACTTTACCATCTTATGCCCATCTTTGTCATATTGTTATGTTCCCCTTCTTGATCTATTTGTATTGATGCGAATTTTCGTGCGATGGGAATACTTTATGGGTAGTTAGGCGAACTTGAAATGACATGAAAAACATGACTTGAAATGTGAAATGAAAATTGATTATGCTTGAAAACTTGAATGTGGTCATGACATGTAGAAAACCATGAAGTGGCCAACTCGAGGTTGGGTTGAGTTTGTAGCGTAAATCTGCCCGGAACCCCGCGGCAAATCCAGTGGCTACAAACAATAGGACCCAATGTGAGTAGTTGGTCATATCGCGCTTGAAACCCGAGGTTAGACTAGGTTGTGGTGTAAAGCTGCCCGGACCCGCCCGACACATCCAATAACCACAACAAAGTCTAATGTGAGAGGTTGGGTGCATTAAGTTAATTAATGCCACATGATAGGGTTAAGTCGTGAACCATTTGGATACACTTAACCAACTTGATACATGATTGGATAGGGTTAACCACACTTAACCCGTTAGAAACCCTAGTTAAGTGGTTCTTTTCTGCAGTAACCCTCTTAGATGTATCACGATACCCTAGGGACTAGGATAGGGTGGGGCACGATTACTGGGCTGATTGTAAGCGACCAGAAAGATGGCTGAGTAGGTGCGCCAGTGTAGGTTCAGGCGGGCTATGGTCGTGCACATAGTCCGGAGTTGAAAAAAACAGACACGGGCACCAGTAGGTTTAAACTGTGCGTGCTTGATTTGTGTCAGTGGTTGGCACCTTAGGGCTTGATACACCCTAGGGTGGAACTAGCACAGTTGACTACATTCCATGATTGGGCCGTATGACACCGACACTCGACGAGTTAGGCTTATAGGGAGCCAATCGACTAGATCATATAGTTGGACCTTGACTTAGGTCATCTCATGATATTGGGCCAAGGGATCATTTCTTGTTTATACTTTACATGGGTTTGAATACTTGTACTATTGGTGCAAAACTAAACCTTGTATATGCGATGCCACACTTGATCTACCTTGTTATCTATTTATCATGCCAGTTAGTTACCATCTTTATGTTTCATCTCAGTTTCTCATGTCTAGTTAACTTCATTAGTTTTTATACTAATAGTAGGTAGGACATAATAGTCTTTATGACTGACCCTTTTTCTTGCGCCTCTTTTCTTACGTTCCCCCCCCCCCCCCCAAGGTTTTCAGGGAAGGAACACTAGTGCTTAGCTAGGACATTTGGCTTGCTTTCTTGATAGCTCATGTACGGTTTGGACTTGAGCTTGCTATGGCTTCACCACATTTGTTTTGGGGATAGTTTACTTTATGTTATTTTCAGTTTATGTTTCTAGACTTGTGGTAGTTGGAAAATGATGACTAAATATTTTGATGTAAGTTGACTTTGGTTTTGAAATGGTTAACCATGGTTTTTAAATTTCTACCGCTGCTTTA
Organism: Allium sativum; assembly: GCA_030737875.1. NCBI lineage: Eukaryota > Viridiplantae > Streptophyta > Magnoliopsida > Asparagales > Amaryllidaceae > Allium > Allium sativum. The sequence goes on along the minus strand of CM060915.1, from coordinate 190,048,090 downwards.
CTTATTTATTTATCTATGTTCTGTTTTGTGATATCTCTGTGCATGTTTACCTAGACAACACCCCTCCAAAGCTAGTGCTATCACTCGTGAGTGACCCTGGCGGAGGTGGGGTGTGACATTTGGTATCAGAGCATGAGGTTTACTAGACCGGACAAAAGTTTTAAAAACCCTTTTGATAAACTATTTTCAAAACCAATTAAGTATTTTTCCAACGAAAGTCTAGTTTATTTTAAAAGGCTATTCCCCAAAAGCCATTGGCACTATCCTTTGTTTCCTCGTTCTAAATCTATCTTTTACTTCGTTTCAGTATGGCCGTTAACTTTATCATCCCGAAGGGAATACCGGTACCTATTTGGTTTAGGAGGTACATGGAGGCTAGGGCAAATGGAGTCGGCCCAGCAGACACTCCCACTCCCACTCCTCCTCCCGTAGCTGAGGTTCCTCCTCCTCCTCAGCGTCCACAAGCGGATTTCGCGAAGATTTGCAAAGACTTTAAGGCGATGGGTGGCAATAATTTTGTTGGGACAGAGACTTTTGTTTAGGCAAGAAACTGGTTAAGGGAAACTGAAGACCTTTTTGCTATCTTTGATGTAGAAGATCGTAGGAAAGTTATGTTGGCAATATGGCTATTGAAAGAGGAAGCTGTTTATTGTTGGGAAGTCACCAAAGCTACTAGGCCTATAGAGACTTGAGCCGACTTTAGGATGAGGTTTGGGCTTAAGTTTCTATCATCTGCTGAAGAGAATCTACAAATGGAGAGGTTTATATCTTTGAAGCAAGGGGACATGACCGTGAGGGAGTATGTGAATAAGTTTAACCAGCTTGCTCGATTCAGTTTAGACATGGTTAACACACCTCAGAAGAAGGCTCTACGCTTTGCTCGAGGATTGATTGAGCCATTGCAAGGTTTGGCCATGTCTCATATACCCATGGGGGCCACTTTTGAGAGCTTAGTGGATATGGCCTTGCTTCTAGGAGACGATAAGAATGGCAAGAAAGAAGTTAAGCATAATGAGACTCAAACCAAGAAGGTGGACTCCAAGTGGGGAGGCAACCAGAACAACCAGAACAACAAGAATAACAAGGCCAAAAACAACAAGGCAAGGGAGACAAGGAAGTGCAACTTCTATGGGATCACTGGACACATAGCCAAAGATTGTAGGAAGAAGAAGAGGAAGTTGGGAGAATGCTTTCATTGCGGAGAGTCTGGACACTACAGTAAGGATTGCCCAAAGAAGCAAGGACATGGACAAGGACAGACTCAGCGGGCAGGACCTTCTGGAGGGCAGATGCATGCTCTCAACACTACTCCAGCTCCGGACCAAGGTAGTATTTCTGTAGAAAGCCTTGTTTACATTTCTGGTTTTCCTGTTCGAACTTTATTTGATTCTGGCGCATTGCTTACCTTTATTTCTTCTGACATTGTTGAAAGTTTGCACCTAAGTACTAGTCTAGTTGAGGATCCCGTTAGTGTTTCAAATCCAATTAGGGGTTCCGCCCAACTATCTATGATTTGTATGGGTTTGAGGATTTCTATCTTGACCGTAGAATTCACATGTAATGCTTATGTTCTCGGTTTCATGGGATACGGGTTGATTTTGGGCATGGATTGGTTGTCCAGTTATGGAGCCATTCTCAATTGTGAGCATAGGGTAGTGAGGCTTATGACTCGCCTTGGCAATACCCTAGAGGTTTCTTGTAACCCTATGGATCCCGTCATGTTATGTTATCTTGAATCCCTCGACTCGTCTATTGACAATCTTGAATCTGTGAGGGTGGTCCGGGAATATCCTGATGTCTTTGATGAGGTGAATGGGTTACCCCCTAAATGCGAGATAGACTTCCGTATTTATCTTGTTGATAATGCCAAGCCAGTTTCATTGCCTGTTAGGCACACGGCCCCGCGAGAAAGAAGAGAGCTTAGTAAGCAAGTCAAGGAGTTGCTTGAGAAAAATTTCATTAGGCGAAGCATTTCTGAATGGGGTGCTCCTGTGGTATTCGCTACTAAGGCGGATGGTTCGCTTCGTCTATGTGTTGATTATCGTGAGTTAAACAAGCTGACAAAGAAGAATGGCACCCGTTACCGAGGATTGATGATCTCTTTGACCACCTTGTAGGTGCTTCTGTTTTCTCTCAACTCGATCTAGCCACCGGATTCCATCAGCTTAGTGTGGCTGAGGATAGTATTAACAAGACTGCGTTTAGGACTCCAGATGGATTCTTTGAATGGCTTGTCATGCCATTCGGTTTGACTAATGCACCCGAATACTTCGTTGATTTGATGAGTAAGGTGTTTAGGGAGTTCCTTAACAAGTTTGTGGTTGTCTTCGTGGATGATATTTTGATCTTCTCTAAGGACGAGGAAGAGCATGCTACACATCTCAAGGAGGTTATGGATACGCTTAGAGATCATCAGTTAAAAGCCAAGTTCTCCAAATGCCATTTTTGGAGAAGGGACGTTCGGTTCCTTGGGCATATAGTTTCTAAGCAAGGCATAGCTGTGGATCCCGCTAAAGTAGTGGCAGTACAAGACTGGAAAGTTCCGAAGAATGCAACTGAAGTGAGAAGCTTTCTCGGTCTGGCAGGATTTTATAGGAAGTTCATTAAGGAATTCGCTAAGATTTCAGCCCCTCTTACTAAGTTAACGAAGAAGAACTTAGTCTTTGCATGGGACTTAGAGTGTGAGCTTGCTTTTCAAAGGCTCAAGAAAGCCCTCACCACAGCTCCAGTTCTAGCATTACCCGATGGAGGGAAGTTGTTTACCGTGTACACCGATGCATGTGGCATGCGATTAGGCGCTGTCATGATGCAAGAAGGGAGAGTGATATGCTTTGGGGGTAGGCAACTCAAAGTTCATGAGAAGAACTATCCCACTCATGATTTGGAGTTGGCGGCGATCGTCTTTGCACTCGAATCTTGGCGCCATTATCTTCTAGGTGAAAGGTTTGAGTTATATACTGATCACAAGTCGCTCAAGTACCTCTTCTCGCAGAAAGATTTGAATCTAAGGCAGCAGAGGTGGATGGAATTCTTGGCATCATATGACTTCGATATCGCTTATACCCCTGGCAAGGGTAATGTTGTGGCGGATGCGCTAAGTAGAAAAAGGTTGACTTTGAGTCCCTTGTTTGTTGAGATGAAGAGCCTAGAGTTCTTGGCAACCTTTGATTTTACACCTGCTGTTGAGTCGATGACTGGTTCGTTAGCATCCCTTGAGCTTAGACCTACACTTCTTGATCAAGTTGGGACTTCACAGAGGGAAGACCTGCAGATAGTCGAGATCATGGACAAGTTGATTCGTGGTGAGACTTCAAGTCACCTCGCTAGATATACTATTGATGACAAGGGGTGGCTAAGGCGTGATGGAAGACTATGTGTCCCACAAGTGGGAGACTTAGTAAATAAAGTTCTTGAGGAAGCGCATCACTCGAGGATGACCATACATCCCGGAGGAGATAAGATGTACCGGGATATGAAGCGCATTTTCTTTTGGGTTGAAAAAAAAAGGATGTTGCAGAGTTTGTTTCTAGATGCATTGTTTGCCAACAAGTAAAGGCCGAGTCGAAGAAGCCCGGTAGGCTACTACATCGATTGGAGGTTTCGCAATGGAAGTGGGAAAGTATCTCTATGGATTTTGTGGATGGATTGCCGAGATCAAGGAAGGGAAATACTAGCATATGGGTCATAGTGGATACACTCACGAAGAGCGCTCATTTCATCCCAGTGAAGAGCAAGAGGACCACATCATGGCTAGCATTTGTTTATCTTCGAGAGATAGTGCGATTGCATGGAGTTCCTTCTAGCATATTTAGCGATCGTGACCCAATCTTCACTAGCCAATTTTGGAATAGTTTGCAAGAAGAGATGGGTACGCGATTGAATCTAAGTACAACTATCACCCATAGACGGATGGTCAGACCGAGAGGGTGAATAGGGTACTAGAAAATCTGTTGATGCTATGCATTCTTGACTTTGGTGGCACTTAGGAAGACCACCTTCCTCTCGTAGAGTTCGCTTATAATAACAGCTACCAAGCAAGCATAGGTATGGAACCGTTCGAAGCATTGTATGGGAGGTCGTGCAAGTCACCAACATGTTGGTGGGAGACGACGGATAAGCTTATACTTGGGCCCGACATGATAAGGGACACATCCGAGAAGGTTGAGTTGATTCGAAGGCGGATGAAAACGGCCCAAGACAGACAGAAATCCTATGCAGACAAGCGAAGGACAGACTTAGAATTTGAAGTTGGAGATATGGTCTTTGTGAAGGTTTCTCCCTTGCGAAATGTGGTTCGTTTTGGAGCAGTTGGAAAGCTAGCATCAAGGTTCGTAGGACCCTTCCCTATCATCGAGAAGATTGGGCAAATGGCTTATAGGATAGAATTGCCCAAGAAGCTGGTTAGAGTGTATAATGTCTTTCATGTCTTGCATCTCCGAAGATGCCTACATGAATCAGCCGAAGTAGTTGAGCCTAGCATTCTTGAAGACGTGGAGGCAGAGAAAGAGGCAACCCTGAGGCGAGCACCGATTCGTATCTTGGGAACGGAGATCAAGAAGCTGAGGAATCGAGAAGTCAAGTTAGTAAAGGTTCAGTGGAGTGAAGCCGATGAAGATGCAACTTGGGAAACCGAGGAGAATATGCGTGGGCTTTATCCATTTCTTTTTGAGGGTACACTCTCACTCTCTTTTCCTAGTTAGCATATCTTTCTTTTGCTATCCATGATTATCTTGTTATTTCGTTAATCTTGTCATGAGAACCTTAGGTAGAAACCCTTTGGATGAAACATGCATTTGAAACATGTTATGCTTGATGGTTGCAAATGGTTACAAGTGTTTGCAAGTGGTTACTCGGGGATGCATGATACACGTTAGGCACTAAGATAAGCTCACACACTTTCATATTGCAAATGCATGAGTGTTTATGCTTATTCATGGATGAAACTTGTTATGCCATCACGTGGATGTTGCATATGAATGAATGTTATGTGCACTCATGTAGATATTATAAATTATGTTAGGAATTTGCTTACATTTGGACTCATTTCACTAACACATTCTGCATTAAGGAGGTTTACTGAGTCAGTAACCGCCTGATTTTCGCATTAGGTAGGTGCATATACACACACTTCTGCATATGTTCATACATCATTAGAAATCTTTTAAGGACAATGATTACTTATGGATGATGTTTTGAGTAGATGGATGATGGATGGTGGGATACGTTCTTCCTAATTGGGAGATTTCGGGGACGAAATCCTTTAAGGGGGGGAGAATGTAACAACCCGAACTTTTATAACATGTTAAAACAAGAAATCAGGGCAGAATTAAATTATAAGTCAAGAATCAATGAGAACGGGTTACGCCATTGCGTTCGTCTCGAAATTCTACTTGAAAACGAGTCCGAAATTTCGTAAATCGGAGTCCGTATGACCAAGTTATGGCCCATAGAAGATTTCAGAAAATTCAAAATTCAACCCGAAATTCAAATTCAGCCCCAAACAGACTGGGCGGCAAAATTTCCCGCCCAGCCCCAGGTCGATTGGGGTGTCGACTGGGGAGTCGACCTGCCCCTGACCAGGTCAACTGCCCAGTCGACATGGGTGTCGACCTAGGGGTCGACTTCTCTGGTCGGACCATGTTGGCCAAGTGCACCTGCTTGCTCCTTTGGGTCTGTTCAGCAGGCCATGACGAGATTTGATGGTTTAGATCTAAACTAGTGTTAATCCTATGGCCTAAACTTGTCTCTACTCCTATAAAAACACCCTAAGACCTAGCCTAAACCACCACAAATCATCCTAACAACTAAGTGCTGCCTAAATGCTCCCTAATCATGGCCTCCATCTTCATCTTGAGAGCTTGAGAGTTCTAAACTAGATCTAAGGCAAAGGAGCAATCTTTCTCCAACAAATTAAAGGAGCTATTTATTTCTCAAGGCTTTGTGTGGAGCTTATTATTATTTGTAGATTTTTAGTGTTGCTACATCATTCCCAGAGCTTCTACAACGTCTCTATCTTGTTCTATTTTGTTCTAGTTCTCATAGCCACGATTTGTAAGCCCCACTCTACTCTTAGATTTAAACTATGAGATTAATATGAACATGTAGCAAGTTGAAATGGGATTTTGGTGTAATACTTGTCTTGGGTCTATCATTGTATGCATAGATCCATTCATGACTCTTTTGATCTATGATTGTGGAACTATCATGAACCTAGTACCGTTCATCTTGATTTTTGGATAGAAAGCTATGAGCTTTATTTGGGGATTATGCATAATGCAGCATAAAACCCCTCGTAACCTTGATGTTAACTTGCCTATGATGTTGAACTACATGCCAGTCACAAGTTTATCACTCTATGTCAACTATTACCATGTTATCACCCTATTTGCTAAGTTTGATGTCATACATGTTTTGAGGACAATAATCCTATATGCTAGTTGTGATGAACACCTTTGCCTCAAATATTATCATGTTTAACTTATGACCAACTTTACTGCCTTATGCCCATTTTTGTCATATTGTTATGTTCCCCTTCTTGATCTATTTGTATTGATGCGAATTTACGTGCGATGTGAATACGTTATGGGTAGTTAGGCGAACATGAAATGACATGAAAAACATGACTTGAAATGTGACATGAAAATTGATTATGCTTGAAAATTTGAATGTGGTCATGACATGTAGAAAACCATGAAGTGGCCAACTCGAGGTTGGGTTGAGTTTGTAGCGTAAATCTACCCGGAACCGCCCGGCAAATCCAGTGGCTGCAAACAATAGGACCCAATGTGAGTAGTTGGTCATATCGCGCTTGAAACCCGAGGTTAGACTAGGTTGTGGTGTAAAGATGCCCGGACCTGCCCGGCACATCCAGTAACCACAACAAAGTCTAATGTGAGAGGTTGGGCGCATTAAGTTAATTTATGCCACATGATAGGTTTAAGTCATGAACCACTTGGATACACTTAACCAACTTGATACATGATTGGATAGGGTTAACCACATTTAACCCGTTAGAAACCCTAGTTACGTTGTCCTTTTCAGCAGTAACCCTCTTAGATGTATCACGATACCCTAGGGACTAGGCTATGGTGGGGCACGATTACTAGGCTGATTGTAAGCGACCAGAAAGACGGCTGAGTAGGTGCGCCAGTGTAGGTTCAGGCGGGCTATGGTCGTGCACATAATCCGGAGTTAAAAAAAACTGACACGGGCACCAGTAGGTTCTGACTGTGCGTGCTTGATTTGTGTTAGTGGTTGGCACCTTAGGGCCTGAAACACCCTAGGGTGGACCTAGCACAGTTGACTACATTCCGTGATTGGGCCGTATGACACCGACACTCGACGAGTTAGGCTCATAGGGAGCCGATCGACTAGATCGTATAGTTGGACCTTGACTTGGGTCATCTCATGATATTGGGCCAAGGGATCATTTCTTGTTTATACTTGATATGGGTTAGAATACTAGTACTATTGGTGCAAAACTAGACCTTGTATATGCGATGCCACACTTGATCTACCTTGTTATCTATTTATCATGCCAGTTAGTTAGCATCTTTATGTTTCATCTCAGTTTCATGTCTAGTTAACTTCATTAGTTTTTATACTAATAGTAGGTAGGACTTACCAGTCTTTATCACTGACCCTTTTTCTTTCGCCTCTTTTCTTCCGTCCCCCCCCCTAGGTTCTCAGGGAGGCAACACTAGTGCTTAGCTTGGACATTTGGCTTGCTTTCTTGACAGCTCATGTACGGTTTGGACTTGAGCTTGATATGGCTTCACCACATCCGTTTTAGGGATAGTTTACTTTATGTTATTTTCAGTTTATGTTTCTAGACTTGTGGTAGTTGGAAAATGATGACTAAGTATTTTGATGTAAGTTGACTTTGGTTTTGAAATGGTTAACCATGGTTTTTAAATTTCTACCGCTGCTTTACTTATTTATTTATCTATGTTCTATCTTGTGATATCTCTGTGCATGTTTGCCTAGACAACACCCCTCCAAAGCTAGTGCAATCACTCGCGAGTGACCCTGGCGGAGGTGGGGTGTTACAACTATCTTTTGCCTCGGTTCACAGATGGAAATCCAGCTTCCAAATACGTAACATTTGCGGTTTTGATTGTAGAGCCTAGTATGGCGACATGATATATGGTACCCATGTCGTCTATGATTGATATTTATGATTTGCAGTTGTTTTATACACTATACACTTATAGTAATAAGCAATGATTTGTTTTAAACGTACTAAACATGTTTGGCTATTATAAGGGAAAACCCTATCCCCCGGCTTGCGTTGCATTGTGTGATAGGACATGGGTCTTATAATAGCTTCATTTTTCCAAAAAGCATTGCGCTGTTTTGTTATATGCACTGGTATTCTTGGGAGGAAACCCGTTCCGTGTTATACGGCGTGATCCCTTGATATATTTGATTTAAAGTAAAGTTTTAAATAACTGTTTTAGTTCTCACGCCAATCCCATGACTGACCTGGAGTTTATTGTTTTAATCTAAACGCTGGGTACCTTTATTTTGACACGGGCAGCTAATAGTTTTGGTTTTGCAGATTTATATTCATAAGATCCTGGTTTACAGCTGGAATGATATCTGGAAAGCTTTGTATCCGTATATCTCCTTCAGTTTGGGTTGTATTATTTTCCGCTGCTATGTTATTTATTGTAATCTCTGATATTTGGTAAATTGTGTAATATTGATTTATACTCTGTATATTCTTTTATTCTGATGGAATTGTTGTAATAAACAATGAAATGGTCTACTATCTGCGTTCTATTTTGTCATCTTCTCAACTCAATCCGCGCTTTCCTCCCCGAGGAAGTTCGGGTCCTTTCAATAGTTCTGGATCATTATGGATTTATCCTTTTAATCTTCCTCCAAATTCATATTCAAATTAGACTGAAATTTCAAATCAATATCATGATTATTTAAAAATCGATTTTTTCATTCAAAAGGGAAATATTTTTATTTCAAATCTCGATTCGAATCAATGGTTTAAATCGAAATATATTCCAATTTAATAAACATCATAAATATTTACAAAACTTGAAAAAATAGATGATTATAAATAAAACTTTTTTTTGAAAATAGATAATAAAACAATTAAAGTATAATAAAATAATCTAAATCACTACATATATACATATATTAAAATGCTTTTCTTAAAAAAACATTAAATAATATAATATAATTTACTTTACTTCAAATTACATGTATATATATTAAATGCTTTACTAAAATAATATTTAAATAATTAATACAATATAATTTATTTTAAAATCCATAGATATACATATAAAGCTAAATAATTTTAAAACCATAATTTTAATAAATATAATATAATTTATTTCGTTTCCATATCTCGATTTCAAATAACAATCAAATTTGACCTTTCAAATAGAAGGGCTTTTAAATTCGTATTCAATCCAAATCTCGACCATTCCAAGTATCTTCGAATACTTTTATTTTTGAAAATTAAATTTAAAGAGAATTACTAAATTTAGCTTTTAAACATTGAGATATCAAAATCGTAGTTAAATACATTTCCAAATCCGCAATTTATTTTAGAATAATTGCTTTAAATAATTCAATGAACATTTTGGTGATGATATAAATGCAATAACCAATTTCAAATCAAAACATCCATCACAACCATTTCATCCAAATAGTCAATTTTTTATCATTTCACTACTTAACAAATGTCGGGGTTTCAGACTAGCAATGTAATTTCGAATAAATAATTTAATGTCGATACCAAATTTACACTGTAATTAACTTGCATGTCAATTTAAGCGACCAAGATCAATATATCACAACCAGACAATCAAGTTTAATTCATAATTTAATTTAATGAAAATGGGAACAATTCGGTTCATTGTGAGCGAGAAACTCACTCACCTTGATTTCAAACAAGATTAGAATTTAAAATTTAGCCCAAAAATCAACAGTCTCGGGATCTGTCCAAATCAGTGCCATCGCGAAGAGCTCGTCAATGCGATTCCAACGCAACAAACAGCATGTCATTTTGAAGTCGTATGCAAAAGTTATACGATTTTTATCATTTGAATTTAAATTAAAATAAAAAATACGATCCTCACCCAAAAATCTCTTTGCCGCGTCACCATCTTATTTCTTCCTTGCTCTCTAACGCTCCAAGAAAATTTTCACCCATCTATGTCCACAAAACCACCGACTTCTCCTGTAACGACCTGGAAACCCGTACCTTTTGAATCGACAATAATCCACACATGTCAAACTCAAAACTGTACATATTTACGGATTGTGAAACGACGATCCAAATCTTTAACCATTATAGTCAAAAATATAGATGATTAAGGGGATTAAATTAAGAATTAGAAAGAAAGAAAAAACAAGCACAAAATCTTGCAATGGAATGAACAAAATATAATAATCAAATAACAGTTCATGAAGCTGTTTAAAATAAACATTTGATCATTTTACGACATTTATCAAAGTTATACATTTATATACATAACTGATAATACAGAGTAATGCCTCAGAATAGTAGTGGAATACCATAGTAATAATAGTATACCATCTTCGTCTTCATCCTTCAGAAGATAACCTTTGAAACTGGAATGCTGAAGTCTGACCCGAGCGTAATAGCGTGAACATAAAACAAGCTCGGATCAGGCAAAAATATTCTCAACTAAATCAAATTGACATCATATGAACATGCACACACATAACTCAAGAGATGTTGTGGGAATTTCCATCTCCTAAGGATCCATCAAACTAGATACTATATAATATAATTTCGTTATTATAATAGTGTCTATTAATAAATACTTGTCAGAAAAAACAGTGTAAGCGGGTTTATATTGATTACCCTTACACAGTTTACAAGTGCATGGTCTATGCAGGTCCTGTATCACAACCAGTATAATGTCGGTAGCCAACAAGACCCCTATAGACCTATGCCAATAACAAAAATCGTGGTTGTCTCGCATGATGATAAACGTATGACAAGGCACGTGAGGCAATACCCAAGGTAGTATGCTACCAGTTTGCCTGATCCAGACTGGTGGTTACCCCTAACGGCCCACCGTAGACATCTGCCCCATGTCGAATCAAAGAGAAATACATCCCATCAAGGGTGCGCACAAACAAAACAAAAACAACTGGATAGTAATAGTATGGACCCGAGGCCCAGGAAAATCGAAGAGCAGATGTCCACTAAGAGGCAGTCAAGCCTCATTTGGTCTGGCACGGCTCCTGTTTTAGTCATTTAAAATTGACACAAGTGTCGTGGTCATCCATTATCATTCACTTTCTTCAATCCAGTAATCGCCTCCAGATTAATCCTACTTCATTTCTGTAACTCCACCATGTACACAGTTTTTAAAGTGGTTCCAACATTGACAGAGAGTATTTCAATAAGAAGCCTCGGTCTCTTTAACAACAAAATGTCATGTTACACACCGATAGGTATTTTATATTTCAAAAGTGAATCGTTATGGTATCAAAATATCGTATTCATCTAAACAAATTTCACTTTAAAATATCATGTTATTTTAATCACTATAATATTTACTTTAAAATTTCATACTCACTTGAGATAAATTTCAAATTCAAAAGTTTGTTACTACTTCAATTAACCGCATTTTCTTCGAATCATTCAATTTACTTCAAAATTCGTTTTGAATTCATTTATCATTGTAACATCAAACTAATCATATTTACTTTTAAATTAGAGATTTAAATGTAAACAATTCCACTTCTAAAACAGTTTATAAGTTTGAAATAGTTTTGGGGTTTAAATAAATTTTTGAATAATTGTAAATAGTTGGGAGATTTGGAATAGTTTGGAAATCAAAATAGCTTGAGTATTGAAAATGGTTATGTATATATAAAATATTTTATAAAATAACTACTTAATATATATAAAGAAAGAATATGCTTTGGAAACAATTTATAAAAAATACCCCATATATCAAAGGGATTTAGAAAATAGTTTATATATAAAATAGTTTGTATAGAAATAATTTTAAATCAGCAGTTTCTTTCCATTTTCAATAAATATGAACCTAAGTTCATAACTCAAAACAATCAAAATCGATTTCCAACACCCAATCCAAATCGATTCCCAAAAATAAATTTATTTGGGAACAAACCATTTTAAAGGATAACTTTTAATTTCAAAATATTATTTGAATCTATTCGATTCAAATCAAATCCAAGTTCAAGTTCAAATTCATAATATTTATTTGAGCCATATAATTCAAATTTAGTTTCAAAGTTTAAATAAAGATTTAAACCTTTGAAACAATTCAACTTATAATCAATTTTAGTTCAAATTTCAAATAACAAATTCAAATCATTTCAAATTCAAATTTAATTTCAAAATTTAAATAAAGATTTAAACCTTCGAAACAATTGAATTTGTAATCAATTTTAGTTCAAATTTCAAATAACAAATTTCAGATTATTTCAATTCGAATTTAATTTCAAAGTTTAAATAAAGATTTAAACCTTCGAAGCAATTTAAATTATAATCAATTTTATTTCAGATTTCAGATAATAAATTTTAGATTATTTCAATTCGAATTTAATTTCAAAGTTTAAATAAAGATTTAAACCTTCGAAACAATTTAAATTATAATCAATTTTAGTTCAAATTTCAAATAAAAAATTTTAGATTATTTCAATTCGAATTTAATTTCAAAGTTTAAATAAAGATTAAAACCTTCGAAACAATTTAAATTATAATCAATTTTAGTTCAAATAAAAAAATTTAGATTATTCAGTTCGAATTTAATGTCAGAGTTTAAATAAAGATTTAAACATTTGAAATAATTTAAATTATAATGAATTTTAGTTCAAATTTCAAATAACAAAATTTAGATCATTTCAATTCAAAGTAAATTTCAAAGTTTAAATAAAGATTTAAAACTTTGAAATAATTCAATTTCAGCATTTCAAATTCCAATTTGAACGTATAATTCAATTTATATAATTTCAATTTATTTCCAATGATGCCCACAACATTCAACGTGATAATATTGATAAAAAATATAAACAACATCCGTACAGTTCAATATATCCATAAATAGACATCCATCACAATCATCATCCAAAACAGTTCAATTTGCAATAATTAACTGATTTATATGTGTTGGGGTTTAACTAACAATTTAATTTAAAAAAAAATCGAAATGGTAATTTAATTTCTAACAGTTTAAATTTGATGTCCATCTAAAATAGCAGTCAACAAACAAATAATCAAATCAATTACAGATTTCAATTTAACAAAAATGTGAATATTTTTGCAGTGTGAGAAAACTCACATTGGTTTGAATTTGAATTCGCCTTAAATTTTCATTTGCCCCTTTTCTGTTCTGATCAGCTCTTGAATGTAATGCTCGACGATATGAGTGCAGCACAACTTGTTTCACTGAATTTCGATATCATATAGGAAAGTTATACAATTTTAAACTTTGATACATTAATTAAATAATTAATTTAATTAAACATTAATTAATCACCATTTGATTGCTAATCACCCCCAGCCCGTCATCTTCTTCGTTGATTTACTAGAGCCTTCAATCGCAAAAACCCATTATCGCGCCTCCTTTAAACCATCGTTCACCTCCGCCTCGACCACCGTAGGTCGATCCAAGGACGATGCCACGTAGCGCAGTCCTCCCTCTTCCTTCTCCAGCCTTGGTGGCGATTCTGATCATCCCCTTGCTCCCTTATTTCCGTTTGATGCAACCCCCTTTGGTCCTCAATTTCAACGCCTCCATCTAAACATAATACATCACAGCCATTCATCTTGTTGACCTCTCCAAGCCCTACCATTTTCTCTTAACAAGCCTAACCTAAATTGAAACAGGATGGGAGAATTTAGAGGGAGAAATCGTGACGATTTTGGCCATTAATATGTTCGATGTCGGATGAAAAAGGGGGTTGACCGTGGCTTTTTTTTTGACTTAGGGTTTAGAGGGAAAACCCTTGTATTTACAATAATTCTAATAATATTTAATTTCCAAAACATTTTGATTTCACTTCGAACTCCAAACGAAACCTAACGACTATCGCCCCTGGCTAATTACCTTCATTACGCACATAATGGAATAGGTTTCGTAAGCCAATTCGACTTTTTCGATCAGTTTTCGTCAAAAATAAAATATAAATCAATATACTTAATTTGAAACGTACATTTTAATTTATCGGGGCCACATACTAACTCTAAAAATTCCCGAAAAATAAATCTAGCTTTGTTTTGAAGATACGGTCCTAACAGAACTAATTTCATCGAATTCTGAGTTCGTTTGAAAAATGGTCATTTTCTGGTCGATCCAATTTGACTGAAAGTGAACAAACACGTTTTCTTTTGCCATGCTCACATATTAATTTCAAAAATTATGAAAATTGAAACCTAACAATAATTTGACATTCCAAATCCAATAAAAGTGGTTTCATCGAAAACGAAGGTCGTTTGGAAAATGGCTATTTTTAAGGGTTATATATTATATTAAAATATATATAAATTCCACAGTGACTTTTCTGAAATTTAAACAGGACATAACTTTCAGTTTATGAAGTGAAATCTCATTCTCTTACATTATTTAGAAAGATATGATTAAACAGATTCAAATATTTCTAGTTTTACTGAAATCTGATTTATTTTGAATCCTGTACATTCATTTAAAATGAATTTTCAAACTACCGCGCCATTTCAGGCTCGTTATATAATTAAAATAAATTTATGCATTCTAACTTCGATTAAAGTAAATTTTTAGTCGTTAAAATAATCATTTTAAGTATTCAAAATTCATTGAAATAACTAAAATAAAAATTTTAAACTGGTTCTAAAAATCAAGGTCGTCACAACCTCCCCCACTTAAAAAATTTCGTCCTCGAAAAGGTATGAAGCCGAAAGTGGTTTAACCAACCAACTCAACTTCCGTTTTGCCTTTCATTCTTCAACTTTTCAATTTCTAAGAAATTTCAAATTTCTCAAAAATTTCTCTAACACCTTAAATTTTCAAAAAATTCCGCTATAACCTCCTTTGTACAGCCCTATCGGTAAAACCATAACTAGCCTCACAGGATCCTCATAAATCCAAAAGAAAAAGAAAAAGCCAGGTGGCTAGCCAATCGGTTCATAAAATCATCAAATCCCAATCAATATGGTAAACATGTACCAATTGGTCGGGCGCACAATTTTATTCCTCTTCTTAGCTTTCATACAACGACATGCTCAATATATATACATGTATGCAATTCCAATCAATTTCACTTGAGTTTAATATTATATTCGATTTGGCTAATTTTACCCTTTTCCCTCATATTGGTGTTATCATTCCAATATTTTATTAATTTACTTAATAATCACACATCAGAACCAGCAATCAGTTTATTGATTAGCTTTTCAAAACATATAACTTTTGTATATACTCAAAAATCATATTTTTGATGCAAAATACCAAATATTAAACTCTAACTAAGTTTTGGTTCTCGCGATTTGTAAACCAAAGCTTATCCATTAAATCTTTGTTAAAAGATTAATAAATTTCAAAAGATAATTTCATTGTTAATCGGGTTTTAAGAACTAATATCATTTAAAACATTGTTCACAATCAACCTAAAACCAACTTCCACTTAATTCAAATTATATTTATTAACTGGAAAACTTCTTTAAACCTTAGTTAAAAGATTTATTCATTTCTCAAATGGGTTCAGGAACAGTGTTATTTAAGACACCATTCACGACAACCCAAAATCCTATTTGTTATTTAAAACTGTTTGAATTTTTTTGTACCAGTTATTTCAACTATATTAAAATTTCTATATGCTGCCATTTCGTTTTATCTATAATTATTCTCAACATATTTGAAATTTACATACTTACTCATTTCAATTTCTGTATATGTTAATACTTTAATTCATCTACATCTTATTATCTCTTTGTTTTTAATTAACTTGCTTAAATATTTTTGTAAATTTTCTTAAGCTTATCTTTGACATTTTATTCAACTAGAATCTAAGTCCATTTTCCTTTATTCATAATTAACCAAATTTATAATTTATTGTTAATTCACATTATTTCACAACTTGTAGACTTTAGCGCCTTTATTATTTACGTTACTTTATAAATTTATTACTATGGAATGACTTGTTACTTAATTTCTTAAGTTTATACATCACTTACGACTTGTTTCTTTTTTAGATACAATTCTATTCAAGTTTGCAATTATCTCAGGAGGTTACGATTTTAGTTATTACCAATCCTTTGCAAATATTCCATCCATTTGTCAATCATTTCAGAAAATTAACAAACAAAAAAATATTATTATTACCACCACTTGATTAACCTCAATAAACATTTCTTTGGTTCTAATTCATTTTTGAAAGTCTTTACTTTTCTTTATCTTAGTAACATTTCTATGATTCAACATATCATTTTGGAACATGTTATTTGTTTAAAATTCATTGGTAAAATATTTCATTACATATTTATACACTCTTAACTTTTCATTTAAGCAGGTTTTTATATCTAACAAATGAAAATTAGTATTTAACGACTTTACTCTTTATTATCAAAGTAACATGAGTATTTGTTTCTATGTTACTTCAACATTTTCTTTACTTTATGTTTCGGTTTTATAATATTATATTATATTATATTTTCATTTATGTTTCTCTTATTCATTTATCGTATTTCTTTATTCACCTATTCAAAATTTTATTTGATATTAATGCTGACAATTTTTTTATTTCATTGATTATCAACAAGGAGAGTAATTTATATAAATGGAGGCTTGAGAAGCTTAAATACCAATTTCTTTGCAAAACATTTTGAAATACTATATACTATACATAATTTTTTTATATCAAAACATACTCAATATTTCAAATTCAAATTTCAAAAATGAATAGGTAGCAATGCTACCAAGTGGTATGCCCTACTTTAAGACTCGAAAATGAAAGTTGATGACTATGATCATCTCATCACCGAAATTTATTTCCCAGTAGCAAAATAGAGTACTTAACCAATTTCTATTTGAATATCCTTCAAATATTACTACTATATTTTTTCAACACCTTGAAAAACATATAAATGGGCACATGAGGCAATACCCAAGGTAGTATGCTACCACTTTGCCTGATGCAGAATGGTGGTTACCCCTAATGGCCCACCGTAGACATCTTCCCTATATCAAATCAAAGGGAAATACATCCCATCAAGAGTGCGCACCAATAAAACAACAACAACTGAATAGTAATAGTATGGACCCGAGGCCCTGGAAAATCGAAGAGCGGATGTCCACTAAGATGTAGTCAAGCCTCATTTGGTCTGGCACGACTCCTATTTTAGTCATTTCAAATTGACACAAGTGTCGGGGTCATCCATTATCGTTCACTTTCTTCAATCCAGTAATCGCCTCCAAATTCATCCTACTTCATTTCTGTAACTCCACCGCGTACACATTTGTTAAAGTGGTTCCAACATTAACAGAGAGTATGTCAATAATAAGCCCCGATCTCTTTAACAACAAAACGTCATGTTACACACCGATTAGTATTTTATTTTCAAAAGTGAATCATTATGGTATCAAAATATCATATTCATCTAAACAAATTTCACTTTAAAATATCATGTTATTTTAATCACTATAATATTTACTTTAAAATTTCATATTCACTTGAGATAAATTTTAAATTCTATAATTTTTTACAACTTCAATTAACCGCATTTTCTACGAATCATTCACTTTACTTCAAAATTTATTTTGAATTCATTTATGATATTAACATCAAACTAATCACATTTACTTTTAAATCGGAGATTTAAATGTAAACAATTTCACTTCTAAAACAGTTTATATGTTTGAAATAGTTTTGGGGTTGAAATAATTTTTTGAATAATTGGAAATAGTTGGGGGATTTGGAATAGTTTTGAAATCAAAACAGCTTGAGTATTGAAAATGTTTATGTATATATAAAATATTTTATAAAATAACTACTTAATATATATACAGAAAGAATAGGCTTTGGAAACAATTTATATAAAATGCCCCATATATCAAGGGGATATAATTTAGAAAATGTTTTATATATAAAATAGTTTGTATAGAAATAATTTCAAATCAGCAGTTTCTTTCCATTTTCAATAAATATGAAACTAAGTTCAAATCTCAAAACAAACCAAATCGATTTCCAATATACAATCCAAATCGATTCCCAAAATCAAATTTATTTGAGAACAATGCATTTTAAAGGATAACTTCCAATTTTGAAATATTATTTGAATCTATTCGATTCAAATCAAATCAAAGTTCAATTTCAAGTTCATAATATTTATTTGAGCCATATAATTCGAATTTAATTTCAAAGTTTAAATAAAGATTTAAACCTTTGAAACAATTCAATTTATAATCAATTTTAGTTCAAATTTCAAATAACAAATTTAGATCATTTCAATTTCAAATTTAATTTCAAATTTTAAATAAAGATTTAAATCTTCAAAACAATTTAAACTATAATCAATTTTAGTTCAAATTTCAAATTACTAATTTTAGTTTATTTCAATTCGAATTTAATTTCAAATTTTAAATAAATATTTAAACCTTCCAAACAATTTAAATTATAATCATTTTTAGTTCAAATTTCAAATAACAAATTTTAGATTATTTCAATTCGAATTTAATTTCAAAGTTTAAATAAATATTTAAACCTTTGAAACAATTAAAATTATAATCAATTTTAGTTCAAATTTCAAATAACAAATTTTAGATTATTTCAATTCGAATTTAATTTCAAAGTTTAAATAAAGATTTAAAACTTCGAAATAATTAAAATTATAATCAATTTTAGTTCAAATTTCAAATAACATCTTTTAGATTATTTCAATTCGAGTTTAATTTCAAAGTTTAAATAAAGATTTAAACCTTTGAAATAATTTATATTTTAACCAATTTTAGTTCAAATTTCAAATAACAAAATTTAGATCATTTCAATTCAAATTAAATTTCAAAGTTTAAATAAAGATTTAAACCTTCGAAATAATTCAATTTCAGCATTTCAAATTCAAATGCGAACGTATAATTCAATTTTTATAATTCAATTTATTCCCAATGACGCCCACAATATTCAAGGTGATAACACTGATATAAATATATAAACAACATCCGTACAGTTCAACATATCCATAAATTGATATCCATCATCCAAAACAGTTCAATTTGCAATAATTAACTGATTTATATGTGTTGGGGTTTAACTAGCAATTTAATTTATAACAGCTTAAATTTGATGTCCATCTAAAATAGCAATCAATAAACAAATAATCAAGTCAATCATAGATTTCAATTTCACAAAAATGTGAATATATTTACAGTGTGAAAAAACTCACATTGGTTTGAATTTGAATTCGCCTTAAATTTTCATTTGCTCCTTTTCCGTTTTGGTTAGACCTAGAATGTAGTGCTCGACGATACGAGTGCAATGCAACTCGTTTCACATAATTTCGATATTATATAGGAAAGTTATACAATTTTAAACTTTGATACATTAATTAAATAATTAATTTAATTAAACATTAATTAATCACCATTTGATTGCTAATCACCCCTAACCCATCATCTTCTTCGTTGATTTACTAGAGCCTTCAACCGCTAAAACCCATTATCGCGCCTCCTTTAAACCATCTTTTACCTCCGCCTCGACCTCTAGAGGTCGATCCAACGGCGGCGCCACGTAGCCCAGTCTGCCCTCTTCCTTCTCCAGCCTTGGTGGTGATTCCGACCACCACCTTGCTCCCCTATTTCCGTTCGACGCAACCAACTTTGGCCCTTAATTTCAACGCCTCCGTCTAGCCATAATACATCACAGCCTTTCATCTTGTTGACCTCTTCAAGCCCTACCATTTTCCCTTTACAACCCTAACCTAAATCAAAATAGGATGGGAGAATTTAGAGGGAGAAATCATGACGATTTTGGCCATTAATATTTTCGATGTCGGCTGAGAAAGGGAGTTGACTGCGGATTTTATTATGACTTAGGGTTTAGAGAGAAAACCCTTGTATTTATAATAATTTTAATAATATTTAATTCCAAAATATTTCGATTTCACTTCGAACTCCAAACAAAACCCAACGACTGTCGCCCCTAGCTAATTACCCCAATTCCGCACACAATGAAATATATTTCATAAGCCAATTCGATTAATTCGACCAGTTTTCATCAAAAATAAAATATAAATAAATATACTAAATTTTAAACGTACATTTTAATTTACCGGGGCCACAAACTAACTCTAAAACTTCCCGAAAAAAATCTACCTATGTTTTGATGATATGGTCCTAACAAAACTAATTTCATTGAATTCCGAGTCCATTTGAAAAATGGTCATTTTCTGGTCGATCCGATTTGATTAAAACTGAACAAACAGGTTTTCTTTTACCACACTCACTTATTAATTTCAAAACTTATGAAAATTGAAACCTAATAATAATTTAACATTCCGAATCCAAAAAAAGTGGTTTCATCGAAAACGGAGGCCGTTTGCAAAATGGCTATTTTTAACGGTTATGTATATTATTAAAATATATATAAATTCCATAGCAACTTTTCTGAATTTTAAATTGGACATAACTTTTAGTTTATGAAGTGAAATCTCGGTTTCTTACATTCGTTAGAAAGATATGATTAAACAGATTCAAATATTTCTGGTTTTATTGAAATCAGATTTATTTTGAATCCTGTACATTCATTTGAAATTTAAAATCGAATTTTCAAACTACCGCGCCATTTCAGGCTCGTTATATAATTAAAATAAATTTATACGTTCTAACATCGATTAAACTAAATTTTTAGTCGTTAATATTTAAAATAATCATTTTAAATATTCAAAATTCATTAAAATAACTAAAGTAAAATTTTTAAACTGGTTCTGAAAATCAGGGTCGTCACATCTCCTTCCTTACCTCTCCGCTTCATGAAACTTAAACTAATTGAACCATTGTTCTTTTCTTCACAAGCCTCACAATCCCATGCCCACACATCAAACTCGCACTTCATTCGATGATCGCGTCCACTAGGCTAGCACTCACAGCCAACACCAGTTTGAGACTTTTTTACTAAACTCCCCAGAGTTTTGCCATATTATTCAATATTCCATTACAAACATGAATGCAATCACGATTTTTCACATTAATCTCTACATACATGATTAAACTGAACCCTTTTATCATTGCTTTGTTGGGAAATTTTTGAACCCAATGAAAATTGTTTGCACCATGTAAAATTTGGATAAAGTCTAAGAGAATTGAGATTGGAGTTCAGTTGTAACGACCCGAACTTCCCCGGTCTCTGAAGAGATGAGAAAGAACGGATTTGCAAATGGATGTGTGTCTGACATTGGATTTTATTCTGTGTTGATTGATCTCTATTAAATATATATCTGTTTGGTGGCGGAGTATTCATTCTCTTGCCTAACACCATTCTCTGAGACATATGAGCTCAGAGGTTATATATCGATAGACATCAGTCGCACAGCGTGAATTGTCAGTATGGCATGGTGAGATGCAAATGATCAAGGCTTATGTTGAAAAGAAGAGTCTTGTGGGTGATGATGAAAGAACAGCTTTAATATAGCATAACTTTGTGTATTGCGTTAATTTGCGAACCTCACACCCTGGTCTGGACCAGAAACGGGAGAGGACTTTTGGGAGGACATGCGTTTTGTTCTAGCTAGGAGTGGTGTCATGGTATGGATCCCAGACATTTTACTTATGTTGGTGATGGATAACGAGGCGCCTCGGTTTTATCGGTCACTACGGGGCCGATGGATGGTTTGGTCGATATACTGACCTGGTTTATGCCCCATAGGGCGGGGAAACGTATTATTCAGGCATTTTAATCCAGTCCTTGTGGACCAGCCCTGACGATCCAAGGGCCCACCTTCGTCTCGGCCTTGAGACATGGGCCAGATTGTCTCGAAGCGGTAAGGACGATCCCCTGCCTTGGTTCATAGATGGAAATCCAACTTCCAATACATGACTTTGCGGTTTCAATTATAGAACTAATATAGCGACATTGTGGGATGGGGCACTATGCCGCCTATGATTGATACATTTATATTTGAAGTTGTTTACATACACTTTACACTATAATAGTATCAAAATGATTTATTTTAAACGTACCAAACATGTTTGGCTATTATAAGGTAAAACTCTATCCTTCGGCTTGCGTTGCATTGTGTGATGGGACCTGAGTCTTATAATAGCTTCATTTTTTCAAAAAGCATTGCACTGTTTTGTTTTATACACAGGTATTCTTGGGAGGAAACCCGTTCCGTGTCATACGGCATGGTCCTTTGATATATCTGGTTTTAAAGTAATGTTTTAAATGGCTGTTTTAGTTCTCACATGGTCACATGACTGACCTGGAGTTTATTGTTTTAACCTAAACTATGGGTGCCCATATTTTCCACACGGACAGCTAGTAGTTTGGTTTTGTAGATATTATATTCACAGGATCCTGGATTTGCAGCTGGAACAATACTCGGAAAGCTCTATATCCGTGTATTCCTTTCAGTTGTGTTTTGTATTATTTTCCGCTGCATTGTAATTTGTAAATCCCTGATATTTATAAAATGTATATAATTTGTTCATACGCTGTATTTATAGTACTCTGTTATAAATTGTTGTAATAAGTACTGAAATGTTCTTCTATTTGTGTTCTGATTTGTCATGTTTCCATATAATCCGTTCTTTCTCTCATTTTCGGAGACCGGGGAAGTTCGCATCATTATAGTTTTGTATCAGAGCTTTTGTTTATAGAGCTCGAGGACAAGAGACATTAGAACCGAACGAAAGAATTCATCAGAGATTGGATTGGTAATATCCAATAAGAAAGACTCTTTAGAGATAGGATCGGTAGTATCCTAGAATGAGTTAGAAGAATATAGATTATAAAAACAAAATTTTGTTTTGAAAATTTAAAACCATTTTACACATATTTGAATATTTATTTTATATTGAATTGGACAATCGAGTATATGAAGATTTCGCATGTACTCCTTGCAAACGTATATTCGAATTTTTAATATACTGGATAGATATAGAATCACACTCTAGTCACCCGAGAATAATTCTGGTGATGGGGCCCCATCATCGGTGTTATTTTCGAGCTTCGAAAATGGGTTATCTATATATTTCCAATTGACTGGTGTAAGAACCAAAACAAGATAGGGTCTATTGTTGTAACTTGGCATCAAAAATGGATTTTTATATATATAAAAATTATGAATTTGAAAAGTTAATTAACAAATTGATTGTTGTTTGTGTTGTTTGATTATTGCTTTGATTAATTAAAATTTTGAACCATTAAGCCAAATTGAGTCAAATATTGAACTGAATTGAAAATAGTTTGAAATTGCATGCATGTACATATATATGTGTGAACAGGTCATAACAAGGAGGCTAAAGAAGAGGAATAAAATTGTATGCTCGACAAATAGGTATATGTTTACTAATTGATTGGGTTTGGAATATTTTATAAGCGGATTGGCTTTTTATTTTTATTTTTAGATAATGAGGGCCCTACATGGCTAGTTGCGGTTTTAAATGTCTCCCCGTACAAAGGAGGTTATTGAGAAATTTTTCAAAAATTTAGGGTGTTAGCCAAATTATTTAAGAACTTGAAAATTCTTAGAAACCGAAAAGTTGAAGAATGAAAGCCAAGCTGAAAGTTGAGTTGGATAGTTAAACAACTTTCATCTCCGTTCCTGTTCGAGGACGAAAAGATTTTAAGTGGGGGAGATTGTAACAACCCGGAAAATCAGAACAAATTTAAAATTTTTATTTTGGCAATTTTAATGAATTTTGAATATTTAGAATGAATTATTTTAAATAATAATGACTAGAAATTTATTTTGAATAAAATTAGAACATATAAATTTATTTAGATCGAATTTAGAATAAAAATATTTGTTTTAATTATAAAAGGAACTAGAAATGGCGTGGTAGTTTCAAAATTCGATTTCAAATTTCAAATGAATGTACAGGATTCAAAATAAATCGGATTTTAGTAAAATCAAAAATATTGAATCTGTTTGAAAATATCTTTCCAATGAATGTGAAAAATATAGATTTCATAACGGGAATAAAAAGTTTTGTCAAGTGGAAAAATTCAGGATAGTCGTTATGGAATATATATAACATATAACCCTTAAAAATAGCGATTTTGCAAATGACCTCCATTTTCGACGAGAGCACATTTGGTTAATCAGGAATGTCAAATTATTGCTAGGTTCCAATTTTCATAATTTTTGGATTTAGTATGTGAGCGTGGTTAATTTAAATGCATTTGGTTAATTCAGTTTAAATTTAATCGACTGGAAATTGACCGTTTTTCAAATGGTCTCCAAATTCGATGAAATTAGTTTTATTAGGACTGTATCGTCAAAACATAGCTAGATTTATTTTTCTGGAAATTTTGGAGTCAGTATGTAGCCCCAGTAAACTAAAATGTGCGTTTAAATTCAATATATGATGATTTATATTTTAATTTAAATGAAAACTGGTCGTAACGGTTGAATTGGCTTACGGGACATATCCCGTAGTGTTCAAAATGGGGGTAATTAGCTAGGGCAACAGTTGTTGGATATGATTTGGAATTGGAATGAAAGACTAACTTTTTGGAGAATTAAATAAATAAATAAATAATTTTATATTTCCCTCCTCCCTTTCTCCTTAACCGATCAACCCCCACCCAATTTTATCGTTCAGATCGAATTCGAAATTAAAAAACGTGTTGACAACAGGGCCCACAACCTGCTGCCGTACCCTTAATCGCGCCGCCCTAGGTGTGCCACCGCCCTCCAAATCGACGCCGCAGCTCCCTCCTCGATCCTCTCCTTCTCTCTCCCCTTCCAGGATGGAAACCCTAGCCCAAGTCGCTGAAACCACTACGTTGCCCCTATGGCCTAACTCCGATCCGTCGCCGTCCAGCGCATCCCCGTCCTCCGCTTCTGAGCCGCCTACACGCCTCCACAAACCCCAACTTAGATGATGAACCTCCCCCCCTTAGAAAACTGAATTAAATGTGAGTTTTTCCCCTTTATTTATTTATTATGTTGAAATTAGTTTTTTTTGTTTTGATTTAAATATACACATATATATATATATATTTAATAATATGAAAATTTGATTTTTCATAATAAAGATTTGAATTTTAAAACAACAAAAAGTTAATTTTCGAACCATAAAAATTTGATTTTTAAAAGAATAAAGATTTGATTTTTTAAACCATAAAGATTTGATTTTTAAAACATAAAGATTTTCTTTTTTCAAAAAACAATAAAGAGTTGATTTTTTAACCATAAAATTTTGATTTTTAAAACAATATAGATTTGATTTTTAAACCATGAAGATTTGATTTCTAAAACATAAAGATTTGATTTAAAAAAAACAATAAAGACTTGATTTTTTAAACATAAAAATTTGATTTTTATAACAATAAAGATTTGATTTTTAAACCATAAATATTTGATTTTTAAAACATAAAGATTTGATTTTTAAAAAAACAATAAAGAATTGATTTTTTAACCATAAAAATTTGATTTTTAAAACAATAAAGATTTGATTTTCAAAACAATAAAGATTAGATTTTTTGAACCATAAAGATTTGATTTTTAAAATAATAAAGATTTGATTTTTGAACCATAAAGATTTGATTTTTATAAACAAAACATGATTTTTATAAATATAAAGTATTACAAAAATATAATTTTTATTATTTAGATAGCTATATAAAAATATGATTTTTATATGTACAGTAGCGTTATAAAAATATAATTTTTATAATGAAGTAGCGGTATAAAAATATGATTTTTATTTATGTAGCAATATTATAAAAATATAATTTTTATACATGTAGTGTTATAAAGATATGATTTTTATATATAATATAACGTTATAAAAATTTGATCTTTATACATGTAGGGATAAAATAAAAAGTTGAGATTTTTAAAAATATAAAAATGTGATTTTTATCTACCTAGCATTGAAATAAAAATTTGATTTTTAAAGATAAATATCATTGAACAAAAATCTGATTTTATATATAATCATCATAACAAAAATGTGATTTTTACTATGAACGGCATGGAAAAGATTGCGTTGAATTTCAGGCAAATCCAAGCTATTCAGAAATGCAGAAATGAAACGGCGGAGTGGAAACCAAAGGTGAGAACTTCTCACTCTAACTTTATTTTCTAATTAAATATATATACTAGGATGTAGATGGTGCTTAGTAGCACCCGACACCTTTGTTTGAAACCATGGTTGTATGGTTGTTAACTTTGATTGTTTTGTTGATTTGAATTTGGTTTGGGATGTGAATATAATTGATTAGAACCGGTATGTGTACGGCGCGAGCCATTATTTGGCGGGGGATAAGGATAGACTTTATTCCGGTTCTAGTATTGTGCCGTTATGCTGCCGAAATTTTCTAAAAATGTTAAAACAATAAAAATATCATTTTTATTGTATAAATGAACTGTATAAAATACTCATGAGTTGAAATTAATATTTTATAGTTAAAAATATAATTTTTAACGTGTATATGAATAAAATGAATATTCATTTACAAATCAGATGATTTGTTTATGTATACACATTTAACCAATATGGATAGGGACGATATATTTTACACATCACCCTACTGCATAAATAATAATCAGTGTTTGTTGTTTGAAAACCCGACACGGGTATTGGGATGATATTGGAAATACACTAATCCCAATATTTAGTTGTATGTCAATCGATGGGTTGATAGACTATTGTAAGTGTTAATTATCTATATTTAATGCTTAAGCAATTGTGTAATGCACTCTGGATGATGGTTGACTGTGTTTGATTATTGTTGTGTACATGAGTGTATGAAATACATATAAATAAAATTATATGGTAATTGACTGTGTCTGATCCAATTTAGAAAGAATGAATATTTTTAATTAACGAATATTTTAAAACGACAAATAATGAATATTTTAAAATAACTAATATTTTAAAATAATATTTAGTAATGGATCAAAATATGATTTTGATGTCCGATTTGGGATGGACATGAAAATATTTAAATATATGAAGCCATGTTGATTAGATATGCGCCATTTTAACGCGAATGATATTTATATCGGTTTTATTCATTTTAATAATGAATATCGAAAAGGAAGTGATTTCAAAATCTAATGTTTGGAAAATATTATCATTTATATATTAATGATATAGAATATTCAATTTTGATTTAAGATTGAATATGAAGTTGAAATGGTTTTGAAAACGAATTTAAAACGATTTATAAAATACATTTCAAATGGAAATTGACGAAATATGTATAATATATATATTAAATATATATTAAATGGCTTGAATAGAATGCGCCGCGGCAGTTCGCGAATTTCGACCATTGGCTTCGAATTAACAGTACGGGAGATCCAACTGTCGAATTCTCCTAAATCCAGAACCGTTGGGTTCGTATCAAGATCTTTCCAAGAATATAAGAAATTTGAAATCTAATGGTTGATTTGGAATTATGTCCAAATCAAATTTGGAAAAGGTCGCTGTAAGTGCAGCTCGATGACCGGTTATGGAAATTGACTGTACGGGCCTTGATAAAATTATTAAAAATATCAATAATTTTTGTAAAATCATAATAATGATTTGGAAAGAATTTGGTGAAAAATTCCACGTTTGTAAAGATAAAAATATATTTTTATCAAAATGGACTAGTTATGAACTAGAATTATAATCCAATATTTTTAAATAAATAAATTGGATTTGAAATGGTTTTAAAAATAACCAGAGTTTTCAATATATGAATTGGAATGGATTCGAATCGAAATTATCTTCGAAATATTTCAATACTGGATTCCATGATTATACGGATATTGATATGGGAATTTGGAAGATATATTTATATCGTTATTTCCAAAACGATATTTGTTGGTTTCAGAATTTGATATCGAATACAGGCTGATATATTTTCTATTTAGAGCCTTATATTTAATATCAAATGGAATTTTTGGTTTGTCGTGAACGGTGCCTTAAATAACACTGTTCTTATACCCAGTTGAGGAAAGAATAAATCTTTTTATTAAGATTTAGTGAAAATTTCCAACTAATTAATATTTAATTGGGATTGAGTAAAAGAATTGGATTTTGGGTTTGTCGTGAACGGTGTCCTCAGTAACACTGTTCATAAACCTTGTGTGAAAAGAATAAATCTTTTAATTAAGATTATTAGAGTTTCCTGCTAATTAACATTTAATTGGAATAAAATGGAATGTGAATTGGGTTTATTGTGAACTGTGTTTTTAGCGACATTCGTTCTTTAACCTGATCTACAGTAAAATGAGATTTGAAATATATAAAGCTTTTATTAAGATTTAATGGGATTTTCCAAAGTAAAGTTTTCCAATTAATTAATATTTAATTGGAATGGAATGGAATTCGATTTGATAATAATCGAAGCGAACTTCTGTGAAGGAAGACTATTAAAATATATGGAATTTAAACGGCTTAGTTGTTATTCCATTTATATTATTAGTCGGATACGGAAATTGATATCGATTATATATTGATTTGTTTTCCGTGAAGTTTCCATAATTAATGGAATTTGATTTTGGGTTTATCGGAACTGTATTTTAAATGACATTTGTTCTTTAACCAAGTTAAGGACAGGATTTATTTCCTGAATTTGAATAATCATTATATAATGATTTTTGGAGATTAAAACTGAATTAGAGTTTTAATGAATCCTTAATTAGGTTGAAATGTGAATGGGATAAATAAATTTATCGAATTCATGAAATGATCGATAATGGAGTACCACCAGCTTTACTCCAAGCGATAGTTACATCTTTAATTAAATTTGAACGTGAAATGGTAATTAATTTTACCGATAACACTCTGGTTTTAGATATGGAGTACTATCAGTTTGCTCCATTGGATGATTTGGTTGGGATTGGGAAATAAAATAAATGATTGCTTTGGTAAGGTTCGCTAATCCCGACTAGTTTGGAAAACCTTAATTTGGTTTAAATTGTGAAATGAATATTTGAATAAAAGAATATTCTGGATTGGAATAAGGCATATGTTGTGTTTTTATAACACTTGTTTTTAAGATACGCGAGTTATTCGGAAAGACCGGGTTTATCCCATTCTGAATAACTGAATCGACGATAATTCAATGATGAAGACGATGGTTGAAGCCCGGAGTTCTTCACATCGTTTGAATGATTACTGATGTCTTGATTGGGCTATACACCCAAGACAAGTTAATAAGTGGTGATCGTCAAGATGTACTTGGAGATCGACCGGATATGCGTGGACTCTCTCCTGTATTGGACATATGGGACAAGGAATAAGGTGCCTCCGTTTCGTTAATACCCAGAACGAACTCTTAAATGGATGTGTGTCAAACATTGGATTTTATTTTGTGTTGATTGGTGTCTATTAAAAATATATCTGTTTGGTGGCGGAGAATTTATTATCTTGCTTAACACCCTTCTCTTAGACGTACGAGCTCAGAAGTTATATATAGATAGACATCAGTTGCACGGCGTGAATTTTCAGTGTGGCATGCTGAGATGCAAATGATCAAGGCTTCTGTTGAAAAGCAGAGTCTTGTGGTTGATGATCAAAGCACGGCTTTAATATAGCATAGCTTTGTGTATAGCATTAATTCGCGAGCCTCACACCCTATTGTGGACCAAAAACAGGAGAGGACTTTGGAGAGGACATGCGTTTCCTTCTAGTTTGGAGTGGTGTCATAGCATGGAGCCTAGACATTTTACTTATGTCGATGATGGATAGCGAGGCACCTCGGTTATATCGGTCACTACGGGGCCGGTGAATGGTTTGGTCGATATACGGACCAGTTTTATGACCCCTACACTTATCTTATTATTCGTTCTCGAATAAAAAAAACTAGGATAAATCCGTTTTCATAGGGTGCACGATTGCATGGAGCGTATGCAACAAGTTGTTAAACCTCTGAGTGTCCCCAGTAGGACGAGTGTTGTCTCGTGAGGGTTTTCAGCGGATACTACACACAAAATCCAAATGTTAAATGCAAAAAAATATTTACAAAATGCAAGATTAGAAAATATGTACAAGATGAATCTATATTATTTACAAATGGGTAATTTACTTTTAAATTTTACATGAAGGAGTTAACACAAGTTTGGGTCTTCACTGTGAAATTTAAGTCCGTTACTAATCAAAACTTTAAGCAAAAATCAGTTATCGCTACAAACTCCTCCAGCATGGCCAGTTGTTTTGGTAGAAACATATTCCAAATTTGAATTGAATTCTATAATTGATATCAACAATCTTACATTGGCATCTTTATTTACTTTTAATTAGCAAGTTAGGTAAAATAAGTGAAGAGTGTGCTTCGATTTAAAGTGCTAACTCTCTCCTTATTACAAAATATTTACATTGTTATTATTTACAAATACCTAGGTATACCAGCCCTACGCTGCACTATAACTTACGTGAGGGTCAGTTATCCTACGGTGTCTAACTCATTAAATGAGACCAAGGTATAGCGACGCTTACTTTGTCAACAAGGTGTCGGAAAGAGCCTGGCGGGTTTGCACACCAACGCCATGTACCAGCAATGTTGGATACCCTTGGATTATAATATATATGAAACACCCCACCCTCCATTAAGGTCACTCACAAAGGGAATGCCTTAACTTTGGTGGAGGTTTGTAAGTTAAAGTCACAGATAAACACCAGACAGATATATATACACATATATATCAGCAGCGGAAAACAACAGACTTTTTATTTCATAAATATGTGTTCAAACAAAACATTACCATAACTATCACATAATAACTTCTAAAACATTACATCATCATTTCTGTCTTGGTTATTAAATAAAGAAGCATAAAAACATAATTAAAACTGCATAAATCCCCATAGCGTGTGTCCAATAGCCATAGCCAAAGAGAGTCCAAACCGTACATCTACTATCTTGAAGCTTGCAAAGAGTCTGATTAAGCTGGGTTGTTTCCTCCCTGTGGACCTGAGGGGGGACGGAAGAAAAGAAGACGAAAGAAAATAGGGTCAGACATAAAGCCTGGTAAGTCTAGTGACTGTTCTGTATGAGAATAAGAAAAAGGACATGATAAGTATAAACTTGAAATAGGAAAGTGTCGTAAACTAAGGTAAGGCAGTTTGAATCAAATATACTATCGCACCCCACACTATACCTCTGCACCTACTTGCATTGTCCCAACTGGCAACCCATGATCAGGGTGAAGTGATCCCCTTTTTCTAAAGATCGGCTCCTACTCGCATAATCATTTGTGTCTTACGGCCCCCAAAGATTGTAGATACCTATGCTGGGCCCACCACGGGGTGTATCAAGTCCCATGGGGGCGACCCGACACAATCCATAGAATGCATAGGTTATACTACTGGTGCCCCCAGTGCCCTGTTTGTCTGCTCCGAAGTGTGTGCACGCCCGAACTCCGTTAAAACCCACACTGTTGCACCCACCGCCGTCGCTTTTGACCTCTTACAATCAGCCCGTAATCGTGCCCCACCCTGCCTAGTTTCAGGGTACCATGATACCTAATTGGGTTACTGCTGAAATGGGTCCCCGTTACTAGGGTTTTCTAGTCAAACATGTTAAGTGGTTACGTGTCTGTATTTGCCGAACCCCACCCATCAGTTTAAATTAACATGTTGAATTGGGTAAGTGTTTTAGTTAACTTAACCCAACCATCCTAACTTGTCTGTCCTTAGCTTTTTAAAGCACCAACCACTCACATTAGACAGATATTGTTACGGTTACTGGATGTGCCAGTCGGTTCCGGGTAGATTTACACTGTAACTCAGTCTAACCTCGGGTCCTTATTGGGCTCCATGCTTAACCACCCACATTGGATAGGTATTGTTGTGACTACTGGACAGCCGGGCAGGTCCGGGGAGATTTACATCACAACTCAATCCAACCTCGTGTTAAGCATACTCATATTTTCTAAATTTACATATTTGTCTTTATTACTTATTATATGTAAATTTGTCAACAATTAAATGTTGCGGCCCACTTTCCAAGTTTAACATTTTTGGTATAAGGATTTACACCATTTAAATGCCACCAATTTTGGTATGTGACAAACATACCAATTTCATATATTTTTACCAATTTATGTCAAGTTACCAATTTTCCCAATGTTACCCCGCCTAATTATTAGGCTAACAATCTTATCCTAATTTTTGTTCGCATGGTTTTTAACATATAGTATTAGGCTAAAAACTTAGCCTAATTTAGTGCACACAAAATTGGCATAAGGGAATTCACAAACATATCATGACATAGTTGTAAACTTGGCATTTTTGGCATAGTAAATATGAACATCATAGGTGTGAACTTGCAATATATTCAACATACATACATGTGAATTTGCAACATAGACTAAATCATGGATTTCAACTTGTCATGTGAACTTGCATTAAGAAGGGGAATCTAACTAATTTGGTTTCATATCAATTAGCATACGATTTAGACAACATAAGCCTAACATGTTTAGATCTAGGCATAACATCAAACATTTCTAGCATATGACAAGAATATAACATGTCTAAAAATTATAATTTCATTGCATGTGTGAACTAGATCCAAATCATGTTTATTACTATAACATGAAACATGTATTAAGGGGATCTTGGCATGGATCCAATTAGGAACTTGCAACTTTTGTATAAACATAGTAACATGTATATGAGCATAATCATTTAGGCATTGAGGTTTTAGCATGTATACATGAGATCTTAATCACATACAACCTATATAGTCACATAAACATATAGGTGTCGATTACAACATGAACTATACAACTTGCATGTGATTCTACATGTACAATAAGATCAATATCAACTCATCTATACCACAAACTTCACAATACCATAATCATTTCAATATATAGATGTGAATTAACATCGTTGTTACACAATAACACAATTCCATTTCCATTTTACATCGAATCAAATCCTAACTTTTATTCACATAGGAAAAATCTCTATACTTACAACAAACGACGGTCTTGTTTTCTGATTTCTACATTCTGAATTTGAATTGCTTTCCTTTGGGTAGACTAACGTTGATTTGATTATTGTTTTAACTTTAATTTGGCTCGTCTCTAAGCTTTTCTACAAGTGGAGGCTCCTCTTAGTTTTCTTCCGATAGCATGGCGGCTCCGTCTCTAATTTCTTATGTGAATTTAGGTTGGAGTGTTGAGTTATATTTATAGAATTTCAGATTGATTTGAGCCGTCAGATGATCACAGACGAATCTAGACCATTCACTTCGAGAGGAGCCAACTAAAAGGTGACAAGTCAGCCCTAGTGACACAGGCAAGCCTCAGAAATAGACCAGAACCCGACCAGGCCAGCCAGGGCCAAACCAGGTGGACTGGGCAGGTCGACCCCCAGGTCGACCCTATGGTCGTCCTGTTGCCTGGGTGCGAATTTTCCGGCCCAACCCAGTTTGTGTCTGAATTCGAAATTTGAACTGAATTTTTAACCGTTTGAATTTTAAATTTGAATTCTAAAACTTCCGGAGGTCATAACTCTTTCATACGGAGTCCGATTCATGCAAATTCGGACTCTATCTCAAGCAGAATTCCGGGGCGAATGAATGGCGTAACCCCTTTCATTTAATTCTTTCAATTAAAATTAATTATACTATAATTTGTTGATTTACTGTTAACTGAGAATTCGGGGTGATACTATATATATATTCTCTTTTTTTTCTTCTTTTTTATGAAGAGAGAGAGAGTTTAGCGAGAATATCTTAACACAACTTCACTTAAACGATATAAAGTGTTACGTAAGTAATCTAAATCAACCGTTCATTTAATCGGATAACAATTTAGAAAACACATCATACGCATCACCTATAAATTTCCCTATATACCAGTTACACTAAATTTTCTCATAATTCAAACTTTTCATTTCGTTATCCGTTAAGAGAAGTAAAATTCCAAATATTTTATTTGTATGACCAAAACCTTATATCTACATCATTGTGCCCATTTCAAAGTAAATTAAAATGCAATTTATTTTTGAAATTTTGTTTTGGGATTAAAAAAGAGAAGAAAGTTGAAATCTATGCAAAAAATAAATAAATATAAAACGCCCCCCACACTTGATTTTGACTGTGTCCCCATAGTCAATCGAAGTGGCAAGAGAAAAGAAAAAGATAATTTTGAAAATATGCCCTATATTTACAAAAAAGAAAAAAATTTAAATTATATCAGAAAATATATTGACAAGAAGTAAATGAAACAATCTTCTAAAGATCGATTTATTTGTCTCTTCAAGTATGAGAGACACAGCTTAAGCTCGAATAACCAAATCGTAAAAGACTTTGAAGTTGAATATAGATTCAGAAAAATGAATGTCGTTTTATCAAATATAGAATGAGTTGAATTATTTTCGATGGTTTTTGGGGAAGATTGAATAAATGGTTGAAATTCATGTTTAAATTCACCAATTCGAATTTCAAAATTATCGTTGAAAATTTGTCCAAAATTATTGATTTCGAAATCCAAATGGTGATTCAAATCTACCTCACTAAGATTCAACTCTTCTTCGAAAAGTCCAAAAAATTCGTTTTCATTAAATTCATCTTCCCCTGAATTATTAACAACTTCATTACTTATGTCACTTTCCAAGTCTAAAGTTGTTATTTTCAAATTTCAGAAAAAGGAAGATTGAATTTTAAATTTTGTTCCACCCTCTCAAAAGAATTGAAATCCAAATCAATTATCGTACTATTAACAACTTCGTTAAGATCGTTATTTTCACTTTCGAAAGCCGTTATTTGAAAATCGTTGATTTTGGTAAAAGATGGATTATTGTTCGAATCGTTTAACGTTGAAACTTGATTTTGTTATTCACGTTGTTTCTAATAGGTTTCAAATAAATAATTCTTGTGATTATCATAAATTTTGTTCATTCGCTCAACAAAATAAAATTTATAATTATTAACGTGAGGATTTTCAATTTGAAATTGTTGAGAACTAAAATTTTCATTTGCACCATAATTGAATAATTCCCATTGCCAAAATCATTTGAAAAGTTATCCATATTTCCATTTCGTCGAAATTCATTTTGTGGTTCAAAATTGAATTTGCTAGGGTTATAATCAAATTATTTGAATTTGAATTTGGAAATGTGTTCGAAATTGATTCATTTAATCGTCGACTTTCTTCCACTAGAGATTGCATTATTTCAAGTCTTGAGGGTTAATCATCATTTTGAAGGGCTTCAATTAAAGATTGAATACTTATTTCAAGACTCAAGGGTTGATAATCATTTTGAAAATTTGGTGGTGTAAAATCAAGGTTATTTGTACAATAGTTGTTAATAAAGTATCCATATGAATTTGATGTAAAACTATATGGATTATATGGATTTTCACAACTATCGTATGGGAGTAAGGAACTTGAGACATTTTCCAAAAGAAATGGTTCTTTTTTTTGAATTTTATTTTTAAAGAGAAAAGGAAATATTTAAAAAAGAAAATTGTTTTTTTCTTAGGTTTTGGATATTTTTTTGTTTTTTTTGTATATGCATGAACCAAATGCCACTATATGAATGCAAACTACTTATTTACAAACTTTCTAAAATTATATAATGACAGTTAGATTAATTTCAACAAAAGATTTCTCAGCCAGTTAATGGACAGGATTTATCGGTGCACTAGGAATCACCCTAGCAATGCAGCCGAAGGTTTAAGTACCTTCAGAGAAACAATCGATATAATATTTACGAATCGCCGTAATATTTATAAATGATTATTACTCTGCCATAGTCTAGACACCGAGAAATGAATCGTTAAAAATTAACCAACTTGTCAAAATATAACGATGTCCTTAAAATGATAAAAACAAAACTAAATGAATCCAAAACAGAAATTAAACGTGTATTAACGATGAAATTACGAATGAATTTTTGTTTTGTTTTTGGATTATTTTGTAAATGCAAACACAGTCAAATAACAATGCAATTAAATAAAACAAGGGAGAAGAGAACGATACCAGAGGGTCTGAATTTATTAGCATTTTTTAGCAAGCACGCAGCGCGGTTCCAAGCAATGCAAAACAAGTGTTAATTTTGAAGCAAGCAAAGCCAAGCAATTCTCTTTTCATCTTTTGCAATCCGAAATGAATCAATAATGCGACTCTAAAAACGAAAAAGAAAACAAAGTTTTTTTTTGAATTTTGTTTTAAGATGAAGTAAAAAAAGGATGGAAACCAAAAGTCCCTCTTATTTAACTAAAAAGAAGAAGAAAGAGAACCTAAAAAAAGTGAAACTAAATAGACACAAAATGAAATCGAAATGGAATTAAACTAAAGGACCTTTTTTTTTCTCAAACCAAAGCCTAAGGATGATTTAAACAAAGCACAATACAACAAAATAAGATAGGTCAGCTCTGCCAACTACACTACCGAACAACTTGATTAACAGCAACCACAAGCCCAGACTCAAAAAATACCTTTTAAACCGACAATCGAAACTTTAATTGAAAAAATCCTCTCTTTTTTTCTATATTGAAAGCAAGAATCAAAAATACATTTCAAAATCGACTTGAAATCTAGTTCGGTTATGGTTTGAGTTCGAAGAGGGGTCTCTGAAGAGTTCGAATTCGAAGGGGTTTTAGTGGAGGCGGTTTCGATTAGGTCTACGGGTGTTTTGATTTTGGGTTTGGAATTGAACAACTGATGGAGGCGGATTTCGTGATGATGAGCGAGTGAATCAGGTTTGGGTGTTGCAAATTGAATTGGGGAGATGGAGGTTGGGTTGGTTTTTGGTTAGCGTTCAACAGTGTTCGAATTAGGGGGTTCTTGTTTCGGATGTGCCACATGAGGCGATTTGGTTCTGGGGTTCGAGGAGGGCGATATTCGGATGTTGTTGATGCGTTCAGGAGCAGGTTTCTGGGAAATTAGTGGGCGGAGGAGTAGTGGTGTGGGGCGAAGTGGTTTGGCCTAGTTGTTCGAGCAGTGTTTGCTATTGATGGCAATGAACGGAGATTGGTGATGCAGTTTTGAAGATGAGGATGGTTTTGGGAATTGGTTTGGTTTGAAGTGACTAAAGAGGGTATGGGTGAAAGAGGCAATGTGGTGTATGGAAGAGAGGTAGAAGCTGTATCCTTGTGGCCAAGGCAGAGAGGGTTTATGGCAATCTAGTTTAATGGTGAATTGCTTTGGGACTGTGAATGAAGGTGTTAAGTGTGGTGACGTTTTGGCTATTGAAGTTATAAAGTTTGAATGGTGGTGAAAGGTTGGTGAATGGAATGGGTAAAGAAAATAATTGCAGTGAGTTTTGGTCTAATGGACTCTGTATGGTTTGAGAAATGGAGTTGCCGTGGTGTATGTCTGGTTTATGAGGTGTTGTGGTGATGACAGAGTTGTTGTTTTGTGGTGTTTGTATGAAGAGGGGAGACAGTTGAAAGATGTATAGAACATTGTTGGTCGATGCTGATGAACTTAGGGATTGAG
The DNA here is from genome assembly GCA_030737875.1 of Allium sativum. Lineage (NCBI taxonomy): Eukaryota > Viridiplantae > Streptophyta > Magnoliopsida > Asparagales > Amaryllidaceae > Allium > Allium sativum. Next base: position 190,010,520 of record CM060915.1, on the reverse strand, counting down.
GAAAGTGATATGGTATTGTATTGTCTATCGGTGATGAGTGGCAGTGAAGGGTGGTTGACTGTTGTGAGGAGAGTATTGAAGGTGATGTTGGGTAGTTTTGTTTAAGCGAATTAACTGGCAGAGAAGGCAGTCTCCATGCAAGGGGGAGTTCAGTTTTGAAGGATGAATGGTGTATGTGAATGTTGATTATAGAGAGTTAATTGAGTATGGTGGAATGAATTGGTTGAGTTAACTGATGGACTTGGAGATGGTTGAAGAAGGCATGGAGGTGATGAAGGTTGGGTCAGCAGAAGTAGGAAAAAGAAATTGAGATTGAGAATGAAGTGTAATATAGAAAAATGGACTGTAATTGAAATGATTGAGAATGAAAATATGAATCGTGATTCGAAAACTATGTTTTTTTAAAGAAGAAATTGTTGAACTAAAAAAATAATAATTAAACAGTGTATGAAAAACTGAAGAGAAGTGGGAAAGAAGTATGCAAACACAGCACTGGAACAGCCTCTTTTTTAACAGCAGCAAAATAAAAGTAAACTTGCAAACTAGCACAAACACCAATGTTCAAATGAACTAAACAAAAAATCAAGACAGAACACAAGAATAAAAATTCACAATTGAAAAAGAAAAAAATTCAAGCAGAAATTTTTTTAATTTTTTTCTAAATAAAGAGAAATAACAAACAATATAAACAAAGAACAAACACACAAACAAAGAAAAACAACACAAAATAAAAAAAAACAAAAAAAACAAAAACAAATGCAATAACACACAAAAATGAACAAAACAAGAAACAAACACAAAAAACTAGGAACAAGACAACTAATTTTTTTTAATGCCAAACAACAAACTGAAACAACACTAGCTAGATTAACACAAAAACAAATGGGAAATAAACAAAAAATCTACGAACAAGAAGACAAGATTTTTTTTTTTTTTTGAATAGGATTAACAAAGCAAAACAAATATGAACATAAGTGAACCAACAAGACACACAATGAACAAATTTTTTTTTCAAAAATAAACTACACTAAAGAAACATGAACAAACAAACTAAAGTGAACAAAATGACACAAAACAAACATGCAACTCTTTTTTTTAGAGAAGAACAACAAACAAGAAAATTAATTCGAAGAATAAAATCAAAATGAAATTCTTTCCCCGGCAACGGCGCCAAAAACTTGTTCGCTAAACGGATTTTCTATTAAATTAAAAAACCATTAACACGAAATATCATGATAATACTGCAAGCGCACGACGTACAATTACTAGTACGTGGCGAATAGGAGTCGTTCCGCAGGGAAAGAATTAATTTAAATCTTATTCAATCGAATTAAACCAAACTTTGGATTGCTTAAACTAACTTAAACTAATTAAAACAAGAACTAAGTTGAGAGCTAAATATGAAATGAAAACAATTTAGAGGCAAATCAACTCACACATTTATGTAAATTAACAAACATACAATTTATGATCTACAATAAGTGATATAAATGTAAAATTTAGACCACTTATGATTATCATGAACATGAAACTAAAGCAAAACTATTTTAAGTATGACCTATGAATTATTAACTAAGACTATAGACCATCAATTTTTGTTCTTACTTTCATTTCAAAATCAATATCCGCTTAGAAAATATTGATGTAACTTATGTTTATATTGAATAAGATTAGCTCATTTTCAAATGCAACATAAGCTATCAAACAAATATGTATAAACTTACATCAATATTCATTAACATGAAGCACATATTAGAGATCACAAATCATAAAAATGTTTAACTTACTTTAAGTTAGAGAGCATCGTTACCCCTAAATCAAGGGATTAGCCACTCATTTTTGTTACCAAGTCAACGCATTTAAGTTTCAACATTAGAATATAAAGCAAAATGAAAGAAAAACTAAGTAAAACAAGAAGAGAACTAAACTAAGAAAATAAAAGTAAATCTAAGCTATGAACGTAAAGTAAACGAACATGAAAGTAAATCTAAGCTATGAACATCAATGTAAATCTAAGCTACGAACATGAAAGTAAAGAGCATAGATATTAAATTGCATTAAAACAAAGAAGTTATATAAAGAAAATGGCTATGCAACCCTGGAAATGTAAGAGAGCTTGTGCTCCTCTCAACTAAAATAAAGAAGGGGATCAAAAGAGAAGAGAAGAGACTATTTACATCACATAAATGGGTATATATACATGTTTCTAACCCAAAACCCTAATCACATTTGTTGGGTACTCCACAAAATGACCCTTCATGAAGCTTCTATGTAACGACCCAGAAAATCTGAACCAATTTAAAAATTTTAAATTGGCTAAAACAATGGATTTTAAATATTTAAAATAAATATTTTAAATAATAATGATGAAAAGTAAGTTTGAATAGAAGTTGAAAATAAATATAATTACTTTGAATTATAAACAAGGCCTGAAATGGCGCCGTAGTTTCGAAATTTGAATTCAAACTTCGACTGACTGTACCTGGTGCAAAACAAAATGGATTCAAGTGAAACCAAACATATTTAAATCTGTTAGTGAATACCTTTCTAACGAATCTGAAAAATCGAAGTTTCATAGCGGGAAGCAAAAGTTATGGCCAAATGAATTTTCAGAAAGGTCGCTATAGAAATTATTTAGCCCGTGAAAATGGCCATTTTGCAAGCGACCTCGGAATTCGACGAAACCACTTTTGTTGGATCCGGGATGTGAAGTTATTGCTAGGTTTCAAATTTCATAATTTTTGAAGCTATTATGTGAGCGTGGGAAAGGAAAACGAGTTTTGGTCAATTATAGTAAAATTGGAACGACCAAAAAAAGGGCCATTTTACAAACGGTCTCAGAATTCGACGAAACTAGTTTTGTTGCGACCGTATCGTCAAAACATAGCTAGATTTATTTTTCTGGAATTTTTCAAATCAGTTTGTTGCCCTGGCTAATTGAAATGTACGTTCAAATCAATTATTGAACGTTATATATTTTAAATTGAAGGAAAACTGACTGAAACAGACAAATAAGCTTACGAAACATATCCCATTGTGTTCGGAATGGGGGTAAAACGCTAGGGACGACAATCATTGGGTTTGAATTGGTGTTCGTATGTGATAAGGGGTATTTTCGAATTTTAAAAAATATATAAATAAACAAAAAAATATGATTGGTCCACGCATTCTTCTCTCTCCCCGATAGCACCCAGAACGACGGCGGAAAGCTATTCAATCCTTCTCTCCTCTTTTTCTTCAATTCCACGCAATAAAACCGCATGCTCCTTTGGAGGGTTTTGTAGAGTTTTCTTCCACCTTCAAATCCATACCCATTTCGTGATTTATTGTGTCGAGTTTTAGGAGATCTGACCCCAGGAAGTCAGCAACTTCGTCGCGCCGCCGCCGCCTGTTCAGGCGATCGCACCTGACGTGGCACCCCTCGATTTGCACGCCCTTCGACACTCTTCGATGTGGTGTAGCTCGATTACAACCTAGAGCTTCGGATTTGCAGAAAGATCTAACCCTAGTTTCGAACAGCGGTGAAAAGGTATGGCTGAAAATAATTTAAACTATTTAATAGCAGTTTAAAGCGCTACGGTTTTTGATTTCACTATAAAAATCATATCTTTTTCATTTCTAGATGAAATTCAGTGAAACAAGAGACAGTGGACTCGTGTGGATGTCTTCTACATTCTAGAAGAGACCGCATATTTTTCTGAGCCTTCTGCTATTTTTGGTTGAGTGGAACCCAATGTGAGATTTCTAAATTATAAACGATATGGAAAACGACGATGTATAAAGTATATAGTCGATGTATGAGTTATATAAGCGTTGTACACCTCTTGTATAAGCGTTGTATAAGTTGAACGTTCGATGTATAAGGTGTATATGCGTTGTAAAAATTATATATGTGTTGAAATAGAAGTGAAATGCTATTTATAAATATACATATATATATATATATGCACGCCCCTCGTCCACAAACCATGGACGATATTTATTGGTTGTGATTAGTGTGAAATTGATTGATAGCGAAAGGTTGATTGAAATTGTTTGTGGTTGGAATTGATTAGTTGTGGTTGAAAATACCCGTTTGTGGTTGAGAAATATTTGGTTGAAACCACTTTGGATTAGTTTGTGGAAATGAAAAAAAATATACATGCCGCCTGCGTGCGAACTAGATGCGTGATTCCCCATAGTCAAAAGCTGCGAGGCTTTACGGTAAGGCGAGGAGCCATACTAGGGACGGTCCCGATTTTAACTACCCTGCCGTTATGCTGCCGAAATTTTGAATAATACCCATGTGTTAGAATTATTTTCATTTGTTGAAACTATACTTATTCGTTGAATAGAAATTCATGTGTTGGATCATATTCGTGTTTTGAATAAACTGTTTTAACGAAAAAATCACATTTTTACTCTATATATATAAACTATAGAAAACCTTCATGTGTTGAATCAAAATTCATTCGTTGAATTGAAATTCATGTGTTGAATGGTATTCGTGTTTTAAATATAAAAATTACCTTTTTAACTATATATATATACTATAGAAAACCTTCATGTGTTGAATCGAAATTCATTCGTTGAATTTAAATTCATGTGTTGAATGGTATTCGTGTTTTAAATATAAAAATTACCTTTTTAACTATATATATAAACTATAGAAAACCTTCATGTGTTGAATCGAAATTCATTCATTGAATTGAAATTCGTGTGTTGAATGGTATTCATGTTTTAAATATAAAAATCACCTTTTTATCTATATATATATAAACTATAGAAAACCTTCAAGTGTTGAATCGAAATTCATTCGTTGAATTGAAATTCATGTGTTGAATGGTATTCATATTTTGAAAGAATTTTTTTTTTAATAAAAATCCTATTTTTATCACCTATATTAACTATATAAAATAGTTGTGTTTTGAAATAAATCGTTTTACAATAAAAATTACATTTTTACTATATACATGAATTGTTAAAAATAGTGAAGTGTTGAAATAGAAGACAGTTAGATAAAAATATCATTTTTATCAAATGTATGAAAATCATGTAGTTTTGAAATCGAAGAATCGATATGTGTGTATATATATATATATATGTATATATATATAGAATTGAAATATATCGAATAACGAAGCTGCAGTTTGTATTTTGAAACCGTGATTTCAAATGATTAGTGCGGGAGATCCGACCATCGGATTTTCCCGAAACCGCAACCGTTGGGTTCGCTTTGGAAATATCTTTCCAACTGCACCAACTTTGTAAAGATCCAACGGTTGGATTGTCTGGAATGTTTAATTCTAATCTAAAGAAAAACAGCGCCAGAATCGATTATATTCATATATATATATATATATATATATATATATAATTATATTAAATCGAATAACGACGCCGCAATTCGTATTTTGAAATCGAAACTTCAAACGATTATACCGGGAGATCCGACCGTCGGACTTTCCAGAAACTGGAACCGTTCGATTCGTTTTGAAAAGATCTTTCTAATGATGTAAATTTTGTGAAGAACCGACGGTTAGATTTTCAGATATGTGTAAATAAAATATGAAGAAAAACAGCGCCACGGCCGCGTTATGGCCCGAAGCGTCGTTTTGAATAAACTAGCTATTTTAAAATAAATAAAAATAGCGATAGATCTTTAAAAAATATTATAAACGATATGGATGTGAAATTTAGAAACTAACTGAAGGTTGGCTAAGTTGAATGGTTTCCTGGGTGTTGATCTGATGTTGGTTTCTGCCTTCGAGGTTAATATATGGGAAATCGTTCTCTTACTGATTTACGGTTAGTGACTAATGAATTGAAATGATGCGTATGTAGTGTTTGTGTAGCATGTGTTTATTATATACGCGAGTTGCTCAGAAAGACCGGGTTTATCCCATTCTGAATAACTGAATCGACGATAAGAAATCGAAGATGAAGACGGTGGTTGAAGAAGTCGAATGGTTTCCTGGGTGTTGATCTGATGTTGGTTTCGGCCTTCGGGGTTAATATTTGGGAAATCGTTCTCTTACTGATTTACGGTTAGTGACTAATGAATTGAAATGATGCATATGTAGTGTTTATGTAGCATGTGTTTATTATATACGCGAGTTGCCCAGAAAGACCGGATTTATCCCATTCTGAATAACTGAATCGACGATAAGAAATCGAAGATGAAGGCGGTGGTTGAAGACCGCAAACCTTCACCGCATTTGGATGGTAACTGATGTCCTGATTGGGAGGCATCCCGAAATATGGATAATAAGTGGTGATCGTCCAGACGTACGTGGAGGTCGATGGGTTTGCGAGGTATATAGTGCCTCCGGTTTCGTTCAGACCCAGAACGGACTTGCAAATGGACTGTGTGTCTAACATTGGAATTCATTCTGTGTGATTGATAGCCATCAATTACATGGCGTGAATTGTCTGTGTGGCACGCTAAGATGCAATGATCAGGGCTTCTATTGAAAAGCTAAGTCTTGTGGTGATGATCAAAGCCCCGCCTGTGTGGCGTAGCATTGTGTATAACGTGAATTCGCGAACCTCACACCCATGTATGAACCAGAAACGGGAGAGGACCTCAGGGAGGACATGCATTTCTTTCTAGCTAGAAGTGGCATCAGTGGTTTTACACGCCCTGACGAGTTTGACTTATGTGGTTGTTACTGTTGCGAGGCGCCTCTGATATATCGGTCGATCCGGGACCGATGGAGTCATTTGTTGGCTCATTTAAGCCCCGAATGGCAGAGAAACGTATTGTTCAGGCACTATAATCCACTCCGTGTGGACTGGCCCTGTCGCTCCAAGGGGCAGTTGCGGCTGTTCCAGAGACATGGGCTAGATTGTATCGAATTAGGTAAGGACTATCCTTTGCCTTGGTTCATGACGAAAATCCAATTTGCAAATACGTGACTGTGCGGTTTTGATTGTATACCTATATATGGCGACGTAGTGGTATGGGGCATTAATGTCGTCTATGATTGATACTTATGATTTGAAATTGCTTTTGAAACATATAAACACTAGTAGTAATATCAAATGTTTTTGTTTTATTTGTATCAAGCATATTTTGGCCATTATAAGGTAAAAACTCTATCCTCCGGTTTGCGTTGCATTGTGTGATGGGAACTGAGTCTTATAATGGCTTTATTTTTATAAAAAGCATTGCGATGTTTAAAGATTTCCTTGTTTTAAAACACTGGCAATCCAATGAAGAAACCCGTTCCACGAAAGTGGCATGGTCCTGTGATTAGCCATATTTTAAATGTGTTGAGTAGATTTCTCATACCAGTCCCATGACTGACTCGTAGTATGTTTCACATTCATACTCGGGTGCCCTTTTTCTACACGGGCAGCCTTGTATTCAGGTTTAGCTGGCTCTTTCTGGATAGCTGGAGCTGAAGATGGATTCTATTATTTATCTCTTTTTATGTTGTTCAGCTCCTATTGTACATTATGTTTGTTTTCCGCTGTGGACATTTATGTATAGCTGAACTGTATTTGTACTAAGTATGATCCTGTATACTGTGTAACTCTGATGATTACGTTTATCCAGTGTATTCTATTGTACATTATCCGGTGTATTTATTTAATTCTGTTCTGCTATTATCCATTGATGTGTTATATTCAAAAGATTACCCTTGTCTCATTCTAATCCTCTCTTAGCCACTAATGAGTCATGTAGGATGCATGAGACCTTTTTGTCTTCTCCAAATTAGTCTTTAATAAGAAGCTTAAGAGAAAGAGGTTAATTTGAGAGGTAGGGTCCTCCATGATCATGTATGAGATTTATTTCCTCCTCACTCCTTTGTATGCATGCATTTGTGCTCCAAATCTTCATGTGTATGCAATATTTGTGCTCCAAAATCACTATAAGAAACAAATACGAAGAACAAGTAAATGGAATCACAAATTAAAACATGCACAAGTGACCATTTTACAACTTGAATGAGGATGACTGCATGACAATTTGAGAATTTTAGGATTTTGGTTTAAAACATGTAAAAATAGCCAATTATGTTATTTATTTAATTAAAATAAGAATAAATTTTTGAATATAAATGTGCACATTTACGTGTACATCAACGACCCATAGGGCAGGGAAACATATTGTTCAGGCATTTTAATCCACACCGCGTGGAGTGGCCCTGACGATCCAAGGGCCCACCTGTGTCTGGGCCCTTAGACATGGGGGAGATTGTCTCGAAGCGTAAGGACAATCACTTGCCTTGGTTCACATATGGAAATCCAACTTCCAATACATGACTTTGCGGTTTTAATTGTAGAACTAGTATGGCGACATAGTGGGATGGGGCAATATGCCACCGATGATTGATACATTTATATTTGAAGTTGTTTTCATACACTTTACACTATAATAGTATCAAAATTATTTGTTTTAAACGTACCAAGCATGTTTGGCTATCATAAGGCAAAACTCTATCCTCCTGCTTGCGTTGCATTGTGTGATGGGTCCCGAGTCTTATAATAGCTTCATTTTTCCAACAAGTGTTGCACTGCTTGTTTTATGCACTGGTATTCTTAGGAGGAAATCCGTTCCACGTTATATGACGTACTCACTTGATATATCAGATTTTAAAGTAATGTTTTAAATAACTGCTCTAGTTCTCACACCAGTCACATGATTGACCTGGAGTTTATTGTTTTAACCTAAACTCTGGGTGCCCCTATTTTCCACACGGGCAGCTAACAGTTTGGTTTTCCAGATACTATATTCACACGATCCTGGATTTGCAGCTGGAACTATACTCGGAAAGCTCTGTATCTGTTTATTCCTTTCAGTTGTGTTTTGTATTATTTTCCGCTGCATTGTAATTTGTAAATCCCTAATATTTATCAAATGTATATTATTTTATCATACTCTGTATATTCTTGTACTCCAATATAAATTGTTGTAATAAATACTGAAATGTTCTTCTGTTTGTGTTCTAATTTGTCGTGTTCTCAAACAATCTGTTCTTTCTCTTCTCTTCGGGGACCGGGGATGTTCGGGTCGTTACATCAGCGAATCAAATGGTGTTTGATTTCATTAAGAATTGAATTTATATATAATTTATGAAAGATAAAAAAATACATATGGCAGCTATTGTTTTCTACAGGAATAAAATAAAAGGTTGACGTCTTGTTTTCATGGTGCTGGAAGTTAGGTTTTAGAAGAAGGATTATTTATAGACAACAATATTATAACATGACAAACATTTTGAATTAATTCCAAAAGTTACCAATTTAAATCCAATACCAAAACAGGTCTTCTGTCAATTTACAAACATTAAAATCTTAAATTCAATTATTATTTACCAATTTCTGTTGAACATTAATTCTATTAAATTAATTAACTTTCCTTTTTATTCAACTTTAATAAGTATCAAATTATGTCGCTTTGATTACTGAAAAATTTACCATAGTTTAAAACGAATTCACATATAAAATTCAGAGTTAATTACTACACAAATTTATACACGTTTTAATTTTCATTTATTCACCTTAAAATTAAATTCAAAGATATATAAGATCTATTCAAATCAATAGAAATAAATTAATATAACTTATAAATAAACTATCGTTAATTGTTAATTAAAATTTACATTGTTTACAATCCAAGTTCTATTTCAATTATTAATCACACCAATCAATTTCAATAAATATATTAATATTAATTCCAACTTTCAACCTTTATCGAATTAACTAAATCATAACTTTATTTGTGATCATTGCAAGTTATTATCACAATACAGGCTAAATTTCATTATTTTAAACAATTCAATTATATTTTCAACATAGAATTTCACAATTTAAATCATTAAATATTATTTACAACCATATAATATCCAAAATCATATTAAATTAAATAATATAAATTATCGCAAAATATTGGGATGTTACATACGATTCTATATTCCAGTACAAACATGAATTCGATTATGATTTTGCGAATTAATCTCTACATACACGATCAATATGAACACTAATATATTTTCTTTACTGAAAAAATTTAGAAACTAGTAAAAAGTGATCGCACCATGTAAAATTAGGATAAAGTCTAAGAGAATTGAGATAGTTGTTCAATGAATCAAATGGTGTTTGATTTCATGAAGAATTGAATTTTATATAATTTTTGGAAGATAAAAAAAATACACATGACGACTTTGGATTTCTACAGGAAAAAACTGAAAGGTTGACGACTTATATTCATTGAGCTAGAAGTTAGGTTTTAGAAGAAGGATTATTTATAGACAGCAATATTATAACGTGATACCCATTTTTAATTAATTCCAAAAGTTACCAATTTAAATGCAATTCCAAAATAGGACTTCCATCAATTTACATACATTGAAATAGTAAATTAATTGTTATTTAAAAATTTCTATTGAACAATAATTCTATTAAAATGACCCGAAATCCCCTTTACGGTAAATCATGGATTGTACTGAGGACAAGACGAATAGAACAAAAATAGAAGAACATTTCATCGTATATTACAACAATTCATCAGAATACGGGAATATAACAGAGTATAGTATAAATAAATATTATACATCAGAAAATTATCAGAGATTTAAATTACATTACATAGTAGCGGAAAATAATACAAAACACAATTGAAGGAGATATACGGATACAGAGCTATCCGGATATCATTCCAGGTGTAAAAAAAAGATCCTGTGAATATAAATCTGCAAAACCAAAACTACTAGCTGCCCGTGTGGAAATAGAGGCACCCAGAGTTTACGTTAAAACAATAAACTCCATGTCGGTCATGTGACTGGTATGAGAACTAAAACAGTTATTTAAAACATTACTTTAAATCAGATATATCAAGGGACCACGCCATATAACACGGAACGGGTTTCCTCCTAAGAATACAAGTGCATATATAACAAAACAACACAATGCTTTTTGAAAAAATGAAGCTATTACAAAACCTAGGTCCTATCACACAATGCAACACAAGCCGGGGGATAGGGTTTTCCCTTATAATAGCCAAGCATGCTTGGTACGTTAAAATAAATCAATTGATACTATTATAAGTGCATAGTGCATAAAACAACTTCAAATATAAATGTATCAATCCTATGCGGCATGGTTACCGTACATCATGTCGCCAATACTAGGCTGTACAATCAAAACCATAAATGTCACGTATTGGAAGTTGGATTTCTATTTGTGAACCAAGGCATGGGATCATCCTTACCGCTTCGAGACTCTCAAGCCCGAGCCTCAGAAAAGTACTCTGTAAAGCCTTGGATCTTCAGGGTCGGTCCACTCGATGTGGACGAAATTTAAACCCTGAACAATGCGTTTCCTCACCGAATGGGGCGTAAATGAGCCAAATGACTCATTCGGTCCCGGTTTGACCGATATAACCGAGGCGCCTCGCTATCCATCATCGACATAAGTAAAATGTCCGGGCGTGTAAAACCCAAAACACCACTCCTAGCCAGAAGGAAACACATGTCCTCCCTGCAGTCCTCTCCCGTTTCTGGATCACACCGGGGTGTGAGGCTCGCAAATTAACACTACACAAAGCTATGCTGTATTAAAGTCGTGCTTTGATCGTCAACCACAAGACTCTTCTTTTCAACAGAAGCCTTGATCATTTGCATCTCAGCATGCCACACGGGAAATTCACGCTATGCAACCGATGTATATCTGTAACACCCCACGTCCGTTAGTGTCACTCACAAAGGGAATGCACTAAGTTCTGTGGAGCATTTAGGGTAAAAGATGCAGATAAATTACAAGACAGACAGAAATTAAACAACGGAAAATAAAACTTTGCTTTATTGATAAAATAGTTTGTACAATGATTTCTTTACAATATCAGAGTATCATCTGTCTTACAAAATGAAGAAGCATAAAACAAAATTTATATTCCCCAATTTTAGCAAGATCCAGCCATAGCATCTGAAAAGAGGATCCAAGCAAAACTTGGACAAATCTTCAAGCTAGGAAAGAGTGACAGTCCAACTTAACCGGAGCTATACTATTCCCTACTTTACTATGTAGGGAGGGGGGAAACGGAAGAAAAGAAGATGAAAGAAAAACAGAGTCAACCATAAAGCCTGAGTAAGTTCAGTAACTTCTAGCATGTGAACATGGAAAACAAAACGACATGAATTAACTGAATACAAGATTACACCATCACGATAGGGTCAGCAAAATTAAAAAAGATAATCACAAGATATGCTAAGCTAAGATAAACTGAATATGCTCTAATAATTTAGCCGTTTCGCTATTTCCTTTATATTGGTTTCTATATCTCTGCACCACCTAACTGGTGTCCCAACTAGTAACGATAACGTGATCCCAATCCCTGTAGTTTCCATTGCCTTCGGGCATACACTTATTATTTATTACCTAGATCTAATCTAGGGTTTTCTATCAAGAGCTTTCTAGATTCAACTAGAATTTACGCTATGTGCTGAACGCTTCATGGATTCTGGATTTATGCCACCTAGTCCAACTAGGGATTATGCTACCTGACGAACGATGCCCCCAAGTCTAGGACACACTACCTAGAGTGGTATTTGTTCCTATACTTCCCCACGCATGTATCGCGAATCGTTATCGCTTGTCTAGATGCACATGTCCTGTAATGTGCGACCCGAGTCCTATGGTAGGGCAAATCAAGAAACACAGAACTCGGTCGGGAGCTTTCAGATATCTGCCGATGCAGATGCTAAGGTCTATTTTTATTCCAGTGGCTATGCTACCACTTGACCCCTCCCTAAACTAATGAAAGGCACACTTTGAAAAAATGAGAACTATACGCAGGCCCCCGGTGCCCCACTATCCTATGGCCATCCTCACCCATAACTAGATAGCAAGTATATGGTCTTTTGGAGTTCTCCGCCTTCCAGCTTCACGTATCTCGATTGACTCAAGATGGATGGTAGACGACGAGTTGCTATCACAGGGCTACCGTTTTCTCGTCGAATCACGCCGGTCCATTCTAGTCTTTAGGTTGCCATATATTGCAACCAAGGCATACCCCTGGGTCTTCTGACGCAGACCTTAACCTCTGTGAGCCCAGGAGGATCATCTACAGCCTCACAGAGGGATACCAAGAGTACCCTCACGTCCCCTCGAAGCCTCGGGCTTCGTAACCCAATTCGTTGGAGCCTTCACAAACGGACATTCGCTCCTTCCCGTGTTATACTAAGGATTACTACTTAGTTCTATTAACTAAGATTTACCACTTAGTTTCCAGAATCGTTGTTTTCTCAACTAAGGTTTACTACTTAGCTTCTTTTAACTAAGGTTTACTACTTAGTTCTCTTTCCCGTCAAATTTGGATTGGTTAAGTCTCGTTAGTCAATTCAAGCTAACTTAACCCTCTTCATTTGTCCTGTCAAACTGGTTAAGTGTTATCAGTAATTCATGTTGACTTGACCCTACCACAACCCAAGTTATATTGGTTAAGTATTTCTTACTACTTAACCCTACCCATTCACCCTGTATTGGTTAAGCGTTCCTTTTTAACTTAACCTTGCCCGTCTGTTTTAACTAACATGTTATCAATGGTTAAGTATTATCTCTTCATGTTCTAGACTTAACCCTATTCCTTTATCACAATCTGATGGTTAAGTGTTCTAGTTTACTTAACCCTGCGGTCTAGTCCAGCTAAAATGTCAAATTGGCTATGTCTATTAAATTTTACTTAACCCCACCTTCTAGTCTAGTTAATATGTTAATTTGGCTAAGTGTTTTCTTAGTTACTTAACCCCTACAAATCTTGTCTTGTTACCATGTTAAGTTGGTTAAGTATCCCTATGGACTTAGCCCTCCCATTCTAGCTTAACTGTGTTAAGTTGGTTAAGTGTTCCTATGGACTTAACCCTCCCATTCTAGCTTAACTGTATTAAGCGTCTGTATGAACCTAACCCCACCCACCGGTCTGGTTTTCATGTTGAATTAGTTAAGTGTCGTAGTTAACTTAACCCTACCATTCTTTTTCTAGCTTTAACTAAATAAATTAAAGTCGCTACCACTCACATTAGTCAGATATTGTTGCGATTACTGGATGTGCCGGTTGGTTCCGGGCAGGTTTACATCGCAACTCAGTCTAACCTCGGGTTAGGCATATTCGTGTTTTCTAAGTTCAAAGGATTTTGATTAATTTTCAAACCAGGTTTTGAAAGTAACCATCCCGTCCATCATATCAGTTAGGGATAGCCAGGGAGAGTAGGAAACTTGTATTTTCCAAACCGAAGCCTAGACACTATCCTCTCTGTCACCCTAGAACTTTCTGGTGTGTTATTAAAAGAGATGTCATTAATAAACCTTTAATTTGTCTAAATTTACATTTTCCCATTTAGGACAAATTCTATAAGTAAATTATTCCTAATTTACTTATTTCCTAATTACTCTTTTAATGTAAATTGTCAACATTCATCCTTATGGCCCATTTCCCCCTCTAAATCATATTTATGCTTTTTGGTATGTAAATTATACCAAATTAAGTGTCACTAACGATGATTTTGCTAAACCTGACAATTACTCCCAATTATGGCCAATTTCAAATTTATGCCAATATACTTATTATACCAAATTAGCTAATCCAATTCTGATTTAACTTTCTAATTACAGTTCATGTCAAACTGGACTTATTATTCTAGTTCACAGTTCATGTAAATGCTAGATTTACAAGTCAATACTAGATTCGAATTACACATCCTATAATTCATGTCAAATTCATCCAATTTGCATTTCTATGAAAATGCCATAGTACATATTCCCAATTTATGCCAATTTCCATGTTTATAACAACGTTTTTAGTAAATTTCATACTTGCCCAAATCGTATTCCCACCGTTCGTATAATCGTGATTCAATCTAGATTATAGATAAATCTAGATTCGTAGAAAATAGGGAATGAACCAAAGATGCTATGAAAAAGATAGACATCATAACATGCATAAAATGATAATTTACTAAGTACAGACCTAACGAATTACACAGAAATTGATCTAAAACATCGAAGGCCTATAGGTCTGAAAACCTATTGACATAAAAAGGGTTGAGTAACGACGTAGGTTCAAGAACATGGGTAGACCTAACTTAATAGGTAAATTCCCAAGGTCTAAAACCAAAGAAAACCAAGAATAGACAGAATAGAGACGTAGGTTCAAGAACATGGGTAGACCTAACTTAATAGGTAAATTCCCAAGGTCTAAAACCAAAGAAAACCAAGAATAAACAGAATAGAAAATTAGGTTTAGACCCAATTTCACAGTCACAAAACTTAAGCAACACTTTCCTAGTAATGAATCATAGGTGTTTAGTCACAGTTGTCCCTGTTATGTCAATAGTTTATGTTTCCTAATCAAAGGCATAGGCTTGTGTTCACAGTCAAGGAAATAATTCTCATAGTCACAGTCACAGTCATAGGCAGTGTTCATAGTCATAGGCAATGTTCATAGTCATAGGCAATGTTCATAGTCATAGGCAAGGCCTAATTGGTCATCGAGTCATAACAGTTCTTAATTAGGTCCAAAGATATAGGCACAGATTCGAATAGAGAGAGATTTGGCATATTCTTTTATTCCTTTAATTTCATGTTACGAACAGAGAAAAACGTTCAAATCTAAGAAGTAACTGACTTACATAGATTAGATTGGAATAGAAAGATTGCGTCGCTATGATTCGTGCGATGTTGCTCGAAGCCGTTTGAGTTAGCCTTTGATTCTTATCATGAAGCTTTAATCTTGATTCGAATCTCTCTTTGACAACTTGAGCAGCATAACCTTGTCTTGGATTTTCGTATTATCTTCTTATTTTTATTTATTTATATATTTTCTCAAAGGCAGCATAAGGATAGAAAAGAATTGTGAATAGAGAAGGAGACTAGGGGTGTTTATATAGTGTAGAAGTCAACGAATCTGGTCAGAAAGGCGTCCGAATACAGAAAAACGAACCAGGTTCAGAAAACTGGAAAAAGCTGGGGGGGGGTCGACCCCCAGGTCGACTACACAGTCGACCTGGGTGGCCCAGGTCGACTACCCAGTCGACCTGGGTCTTGGGCGGGAATTTTCCCGCCCAGCCCAATCTGGGTCTGTTTTTCGAATTTGAACTCGTTTTCTGACCTGTTTTGAAATTTGAACTTCGCTGAATCTTCCGGAGGCCATATCTTCCTCATACGGACTCCGATTTAAGCAAACCCGGACTCGTTTTCATGCAGAATTCCAAGACGAACGCAATGGCGCAGCCCATTTCCCTTGATTTTGATTTTAAATTTTAATTCTGCCTTGATTTGTGAATCTTAGTGTTACAGAATTACGGGGTGTTACATTCTCCCCCACTTAAATGGATTTCGTCCCCGAAATCTTCAAGTTAGGAAGAATGTGTCCTACCAACCAATCACACATCTACTCAACCATTCAACCACAGGCATTCATTGTCCTTAAAAGATTTCTAATGCTTTCATGTTCATATGCATAGTGTGTGTATATGTCTTTATCTAATGCAAAATCAGGCGGTCTACTTATTTAGTTGACCTCGTTAATGCGAATCATGTCAGTGCCATGCATCTAATCATGTATGCAAGCATCCCTAGTTATGTAAATACTACATGCGTGCACAGCCATTCATCCATATGCAACATCCATATGGTAACATATCAAGCTCAACTTACAAACAAATACATATCTGTAAATGCAATATGAAAGCGTCCGAACTGATCTAGTGTCTAATACGTATGCATGCATTCACGAGCAACCATTAGCAACCACTTGTAGCCATCAACCATAACATGTTTCAAATACATGTTTACATCCATTGGATTCTACCTAAGGATCGAAGATACGACCTAGAGGATATACTTTGGAAAGAGAGAAACAAGTATGCTTAAAGCTCCTACAAACAAAAGAAATCAAGGATGCACTCTTAAGGAAAAAGGGTATGATGCTAGTATCTAGCCTTCTTGAGCTTTACTCCACTATATCTTAACTAATTTAACTTCATGATTGTGAAGTTTCTGATCTCCATTTCCAAAATAACCAGATGTCAATCACGGTACCAAGTGTATGTACAAAGATGATTAGAGGTTTCCCTCTTATCCACCATGCCATAACTATAAGGGTCGCAAGGTTACTACGTGCTTTTTAGAGTGCCTGTCACAACTATTCATCTCTCACGCAAACCATGCTAGTCGAACTCGACATTCCTTAAGTACAAACCACAAAGGCCTAAACCAATATCAGACAAGCACCCAAGGAATATCTCCTCCGAATTTAGACGATCTACGTGAGATGATATAAGCAAACTCGATAGCTATTCTCAAATCCCTACTAACCAAAAATAAACTGGTCGGACCACCAATTGGAATTGAGACTCTAGTGGGATCTTTCTACTATACAAGTACCATGGTGCAGAGACTCGACTATGGAAGTGGATATAAACAAATGCGAAGCGCTAAAACCAAAGGAAAGAGTACGAATAGCAAGACTAGACTCGTCCATCAGAACTTTACTACCTTTCTCCTAGGCACGCTTGGCGGTGAAAGTATGTACTTGCCCTTCTGTTCCTCATTCTTGCCCTTTTCCTTAATTATATGCCCTATCATACCCTAGTAAAGATACATCCTCTTGTCTTAGGTTTTATAATTTCTTCCTCCTTCGCGAGCTAAATCTACATCCATGAATTCCTCATCCTAGGGTTATGCTCCTTAGCCAAACTCCTCATCCCCTTCCGTGTGTAACCACGTTGACAAATCTTTCGAAAGCTGCCTCCGTCGTACGGGAAACCCTATAAGCTTGAAAGAAAACTGTCCGTAGGTGAAACAACTACGGCTACGGATGGAAGCCAGGCACGACTTCGCCTATCGATGAGGTTACCTCCCAAAAAGCCAGGAGCCCCAGAGTCCCAAGAAAGAAGGAGACAAGAATTCAAACAGAGGAAGAGAAGATAATGCGTATGGCTTTGGGGAATATGCCTTATAAAACAAATCTTTTCTCTTGAAAATGCTTCTTTAAAAACCGTTTTGAAAATAATTTTTCAAATCCTTTATCTGATCTGGTAACCTTCAGCTCTGATACCACGTGTAACACCCCACGTCCATTAGTGTCACTCACAAAGGGAATGCACTAAGTTCTGTGGAGCATTTAGGGTAAAAGATGTAGATAAATTACAAGACAGACAGAAATTAAATAGCGGAAAATAAAACATTGCTTTATTGATAAAATTGTTTGTACAATGATTTCTTTACAATATCAGAGTAACAACAGTCTTACAAAAGAAGCATAAAACAACATTTATATTCCCCAATTTTAGCAAGAGCCAGCCATAGCATCTGAAAAGAGGATCCAAGCAAAACTTCGACAAATCTTCAAGCTGGGAAAGAGTGACAGTCCAACTTAACCTGAGCTATACTATTCCCTCCTTTACTACCTGGGGCGGGGGAGCTTAGAAGAAAAGAAGACGAAAGAAAAACAGAGTTAGACATAAAGCCTGAGTAAGTTCAGTAACTTCTAGCATGTGAACATGGAAAACAAAACGACATGAATTAACTGAATACAAGATTACACCATGACGACAGGGTCAGCAAAATTAGACAAGATAATCACAAGACATGCTAAGCTAAGATAAACTGAATATGCACTAATACTTTCGCCGTTTCGCTATTTCCTTTATACTGGTTTCTATATCTCTGCCCCACCTAACTGGTGTCCCAACTAGTAATGATAACGTGATCCCAGTCCCTGTAGTTTCCATTGCGTTCGGGCATACACTTATTATTTATTACCTAGATCTAATTTAGGGTTTTCTATCAAGAGCTTTCTAGATTCAACTAGAGTTTACGCTATCTGCTGAACACTTCTCGGATTCAGGATTTATGCCACCTAGTCCAACTAGGGATTATGCTACCTGACGAACGATGCCCCCAAGTCTAGGACACACTACCTAGAGTGGTATATGTTCCTATACTTCCCCACGCATGTATCGTGAATCTTTACCGCTTGTCTAGATGCACATGTCCTGTAATGTGCGACCCGAGTCCTGTGGCAGGGCAAATCAAGAAACACAGAACTCGGTCGGGAGCTTTCAGATATCTGCCAATGCAGATGCTAAGGTCTGTTTTTATTCCAGTGGCTATGGTCCCACTTGAACCCTCCCTCAAATAATGAAAGGCACACTTTGAAAAAATGAGAACTATACGCAGGCCCCCGGTGCCCCACTATCCTATGGCCATCCTCACCCATAACTAGATAGCAAGTATATGGTCTTTTGGAGTTCTCCGCCTTTCCGCTTCACGTATCTCCATTGACTCAAGATGGATGGTAGATGACGAGTTGCTATCACACGGCTACCGTTTTCTCGCCGAATCACGCCGGTCCGTCCTAGTCTTTAGGTTGCCATATATTGCAACCAAGGCATACCCAAGGTTCTTCTAATGTAGACCTTAACCTCTGTGAGCCCAGGAGGATCATCTACAGCCTCACAGAGGGATACCAAGAGTACCCTCACGCCCCCTCGAAGCCTCGGGCTTCGTAACCCAATTCGTTGGAGCCTTCGCAGACGGACATTCGCTCCTTCCCGTGTTATACTAAGGATTACTGCTTAGTTCTATTAACTAAGGTATACCACTTAGTTTCCAGAATCGTTGTTTTCTCAACTAAGGTTTACTACTTAGCTCCTTTTAACTAAGGTTTACTACTTAGTTCTCTTTCCCGTCAAATTTGGATTGGTTAAGTGTCGTTAGTCAATTCGAACTAACTTAACCCTCTTCATTTGTCCTGTCAAACTGGTTAAGTGTTATCAGTAATTCATGTTGACTTAACCCTAACACAACCCAAGTTATATTGGTTAAGTATTTCTTACTAATTAACCCTACCCATTCACCCTGTATTGGTTAAGTGTTCCTTTTTAACTTAACCTTCCCCGTCTGTTTTAACTAACATGTTATTAATGGTTAAGTATTATCTCTTCATGTTCTAGACTTAACCCTATTCCTTTATCACAATCTGATGGTTAAGTGTTCTAATTTACTTAACCCTGCGGTCTAGTCCAGCTAACATGTCAAATTGGCTAAGTGTATTAAATTTTACTTAACCCCACCTTCTAGTCTAGTTAATATGTTAATTTAGCTAAGTGTTTTCTTAATTACTTAACCGCTACAAATCTTGTCTTGCTACCATGTTAAGTTGTTTAAGTATCCCTATGGACTTAGCCCTCCCATTCTAGCTTAACTGTGTTAAGTTGGTTAAGTGTTCCTATGGACTTAACCCTCCCATTCTAGCTTAACTGTGTTAAGCGTCTGTATGAACCTAACCCCACCCGCCGGTCTGGTTTTCATGTTGAATTGGTTAAGTGTCTTAGTTAACTTAACCCTACCATTCTTGTTCTAGCTTTAACTAAATAAATTAAAGCCGCTACCACTCACATTAGACAGATATTGTTGCGATTTCTGGATGTACTGGTTGGTTCCGTGCAGGTTTACATCGCAACTCAGTCTAACATGGGTTGGGCATATTCGTGTTTTCTAAGTTCAAAGGGTTTTGATTAATTTTCAAACCAGGTTTTGAAAGTAAACATCCCATCCATCGGAACAGTTAGGGATAGCCAGGGAGAGCAGGAAACTTGTATTTTCCAAACCGAAGCCTAGACACTATCCTCTCTGTCACCCTAGAACTTTCTGGTGTGTTATTAAAAGAGATGTCATTAATAAACCTTTAATTTGTCTAATTTTACATTTTCGCATTTAGGACAAATTCTATAAGTAAATTATTCCTAATTTACTTATTTCCTAATTACTCTTTTAATGTAAATTGTCAACATTCATCCTTATGGCCCATTTCCCCCTCTAAAACATATTTATGCTTTTTGGTATGTAAACTATACCAAATTAAGTGTCACTAACCATGATTTTGCTAAACCTGACAATTACTCCCAATTATGGCCAATTTCAAATTTATGCCAATATACTTATTATGCCAAATTAGTTAATCCAGTTTTGATTTAACTTTCTAATTACAGTTCATGTCAAACTGGACTTATTATTCTAGTTCACAGTTCATGTAAATGCTAGATTTACAAGTCAATACTAGATTCAAATTACACATCCTATAATTCATGTCAAATAAATCCAATTTGCATTTCTATGAACATGCCATAGTACATGTTCCCAATTTATGCCAATTTCCAAGTTTATAACTACGTTTTTAGTAAATTTCATATTTTGCCCAAATCGTATTCCCACCGTTCGTATAATCGTAATTCAATCTAGATTATAGATAAATCTAGATTTGTAGAAAATAGGGAATGAACCAAAGATGCAATGAAAAAGATAGACATAATAACAGGCATAAAATGATAATTTACTAAGTACAGACCTAACGAATTACACTGAAATTGATCTAAAACATCGAAGGCCTATAGGTCTGAAAATCTATTGACATAAAAAGGGTTGAATAACGACGTAGGTTCAAGAACATGGGTAGACCTAACTTAATAGGTAAATTCCCAGGGTCTAAAACCAAAGAAACCCAAGAATAGACAGAATAGAGACGTAGGTTCAAGAACATGGGTAGACCTAACTTAATAGGTAAATTCCCAAGGTCTAAAACCAAAGAAAACCAAGAATAGACAGAATAGAAAATCAGATTTAGACCCAATTTCACAGTCACAAAACTTAAGCAACACTTTCCTAGTCATGAATCATAGGTGTTTAGTCACAGTTGTCCTTGTTATGTCAATAGTTTATGTTTCCTAATCAATGGCATAGGCTTGTGTTCACAGTCAAGGAAATAATTCTCATAGTCACAGTCACATTCATAGGCAGTGTTCATAGTCATAGGCAATGTTCATAGTCATAGGCGATGTTCATAGTCATAGGCAATGTTCATAGTCATAGGCAAGGCCTAATTGGTCATCGAGTCATAACAGTTCTTAATTAGGTCCAAAGATATAGGCACAGATTTGAATAGAGAGAGATTTGGCATATTCTTTTATTCCTTTAATTTCATGTCACTAACAGAGATAAACGTTCAAATCTAAGAAGTAACTGACTTACATAGATCAGATTAGAATAGAAAGATGGCGTCGCTATGATTCGTGCGACGTTGCTCGAAGCCGTTTGAGTTAGCCTTTGATTCTTATCTTGAAGCTTTAATCTTGATTCGAATCTCTCTTTGACAACTTGAGCAGCATAACCTTGTCTTGGATTTTCGTATTATCTTCTTATTTTTATTTATTTATATATTTTCTCAGAGGCAGCATAAGGATAGAAAAGAATTGTGAATAGAGAAGGAGACTAGGATTGTTTATATAGTGTAGAAGTCAACGAATATGGTCAGAAAGGCGTCCAGATACAGAAAAATGAACCAGGTTCAGAAAACTGGAAAAAGCAGGGGGGTCGACCCCCAGGTCGACTACCCAGTCGACCTGGGTGCCCCAGGTCGACTACCCAGTCGACCTGGGTCTTGGGCGGGAATTTTCCCACCCAGCCCAATCTGGGTCTGTTTTTCGAATTTGAACTCGTTTTCTGTCCTGTTTTGAAATTTGAACTTCGCTGAATCTTCCGGAGGCCATATCTTCCTCATACCGACTCCGATTTACGTAAACCCGAACTCGTTTTCATGCAAAATTCCGAGACGAACAAAATGGCACGGCCCATTTCCCTTGATTTTGACATATAATTTTAATTCTGCCTTGATTTGTGAATCCTAGTGTTACAGAATTACGTGGTGTTACAATATCAATCACAAAGAATGAAATCTGATGACAGACACACATTCATTTACAAGTCCATTTTGGGTTTGAACGAAACCAGAGGAACCTTATTCCTCGCATACCCATCAATCTCTAAGTACGTATGTACGATCGCCAACTGATTCCCTCCTCTTGGGTGTACAGCCCAATCAAGATCATCAGTAATTATCCAAACGATGTGAAGACCTCTGGCCTTCTACCACCGTCTTCATCTTCGACTTATCGTCGATTCAGTTATTCAGAATGGGATAAACCTGGCCTTTCTGAATAACTTGCGTATATAATAAACCAGTACTACATAGACACAACATACGCCTCATTCCTATCCAGAATAGTCTTTTATTCAAATATTCTTATCTTTTGGGATAGGTTCCCATTAATTTTATCAATGATAAATTCTTTAAATTTATTCTTTAATCTCCTTTTGAATATCAATTCAAACCAAATTATGGTTTATCCAAAATTGTCGGGATTAGCGCACTTGTCCGAAGTAATAATTTGTTTTATTTTCGAACAACAACCTATTCATCCCATGAAGTAAAACTTGTAATACTTCATATCTAAAACCACGGTGTTATCGGTAAATCCAATCACCATTCCGCGTTCAAATCTAATTAAAGATTTAACTATTGCTTGGAGCAAAACTGGTGATACTCCATTCTCGATCATTTCCTGAATTCGATAATTTTAGTAAACAAATTCACCTTTCAATCTATTTAAAGATTCATTAAAACTCTAATTCAATTTTAATTTCCAAAAATCATAACTTAATGATTATTCAAATCCAGGAAATAAATCCTGTCTTTAACTGGGTTAAAGAACTAATGTCATTTAAACACAGCTCATGATAAACCCTAAATCCCATTCCATTAATTATGGAATCTTCGTGGAAAACAGATCAATATCTATAATTGATATAAACTTCCATATCCGACTATAATATAAATGGAATAACAGCAAAGCCTTTTAAATTCCAGATATACTAGCAGTCTTCCTCCACAGAAATTCACTTCGATTATTGCCGAATCGAATTCCATTCCATTCCAATTTATTTTATTAAATTGGGAAACTTTACTTTGGAAAATCTCCTTTAATTCTTTTCCAAAAAGATTTATAAATTCCAAATCCCATTTCACTGTAACCGGGTTAAAGAACGAATGTCATTAAAACATAGTTCACAACAAACCCAATTAACATTCCATCAATTATCGAGTTAAAGAACAAGTGTTATTTAAAACACCGTTCACGATAAACACAAAAATCAATTCCAATTCAATTCCAATGAAAAATTATTTAATTGGTATACTTCATTAAATCTAAATAAAAGGATTTAATCTTTTTCTCAACTGGGTTTTAAGAACAGTTCTAATGAAGACACCATTTACGACAAACCAAAATCCCATTTGATATTAATACAAGGCTCTGAATAGAAAATATATCAGCTTATATTCGATATCAAATTCTACGACCAACAAATATCGTATTGGAAATAACGATATAAATATATCTTTCAAATTCCCATAACAATATCTGTATAAACACGAAATCCAACATCAAAATATTCCAAAGACAATTTCGATTCAAATCCATTTCCACTTTACATATTGGAAATTCTGGTTATTTTTAAAACCATTTCAAATCCAATTTATTTATTTTAAAAATAAATGGATTATAATTCTAGTTCAAAACTAGTTCATTTCGATACAAATCTATTTTTATCTTTTCAAATATGGAATTATTCATCCTAGATCTTTCAAAATCACTTCTTATGATTTTACACTAGATATTTTTAATAATTTTATCAAGGCCTGTACAGTCGATTTCCATCAATGGCCATCGAAGTGCACTTACAACGACCTTTTCCAAATTTTATTTGGACATAATTCCAAATCCAACTATTAGATTTCTAATTTCTTATATCGTTAGAAAGCTCTTTTCGATATGAACCCAACGGTTCCGGTTTTAGGAGAATCCGACGGTCGGATCTCCCTAATGTCTGTTCGAAGTCAATGGTCGAAATTCAAGAACTGCCGCAGCGCGGCGTGTTCTATTCTGGCCATTATTTTATATGTATAATATATATAATAAATATTTCATCGATTTCCATTTAAAACGTATTTTATAAATTGTTTTAAATTCATTTTTAAAATGATTTCAACTTCCATCTCAAATTCAAATTAAAATTGAATTTTTCAATATAAATTCGTTTTAAATTCATTTCAAATCGATTTCAATTCAATTTCAATCCGTTTTAAATTCAATTCAAAATGATTTCAATTTAAATTATAATTTCAAATTCAAATTCAATTTAATTCGAATTTCAATTCTATTTCAATTTAATTCGAATTTCAAATCTATTTCAATTTAATTCGAATTTGAAATACAATTTCAATTTAATTCGAATTTCAATTCTATTCAATTTAATTCGAATTTCAATTCTATTCAAAATATCAGTTTTTGAAATCACTTTTCGATATTCATTGCAAAATGAATAAAATCGACAATATTCCCGTTCGTGTTAAAATGACGTTTAACTACTTAACACGCCTTCACATTTCAATATTTACTAAATATTATTTTAAAATATTCGATAATTCTAAACTGGAATCAAACACAGTCGATTACAATATAATTTTATTATATGGATTTCATACAATACACGTACACAACAACAATCAAACACAGTCGACCATCATCTAAAGTGCACTCTACACTACATAAGCATCAAATATAAATATTCAATGCTTATAACAGCCTGTCAATCAATCGATCAACATACAACTAATTATGGGGATTAGTGTATGTTCAATATCATCCCAATACCCTTGTGGGGTATCAATCAAATAATGAATTTTATTTGTGCAGTTGTTCGATGTGTAAAATTTAACGTTCCAATCAATATCAGTCCAATGTGTGTACATAAACAAATCATCCGAGTTGTTTATAAGTATTTATTTTATATACACGTTAAAAATTATATTTTTATCTATAAAATGTTTTATTTCCGTTTATGAATAATTTATTTATGCATTCCACATCACAACCAATTTTCACAACAAAATCAAACAAGCAAACAAGTCGTCCATGGTTTGTGTACGACGGGTATTGGGTGCTGCTAAGCATCATCTGCATCCTAGTGTATATTTTAACTAGAAAACAAAATAAAAGTGGGAAATTCTCACCTTTGGGATCCACTCCGCCGTTCTATTCTGAACTTCTGATCGATTGGATTTGCCCGAAATTCATACGCCATCCTTTTCACGTTGTTCATAAAATTATTACTTTTTTGCACCAATCCAATAAATAAAAATCACATTTTTATTTCTACTTCATATATTTTTATGATGCTTCTTTCTATATAAAAATTATATTTTTATATTTCTATTTCTTATATAAAGATCGAATTTTTATTTCGCTTCATATATAAAAATCAAATTTTTATCGCTACTCTATATATATAAAAATCGAATTTTTATATATAAAGATCGTATTTTTTTATCCTCTATCATATAAAAATCATATTTTTATTATCACTATAATAAAAAATTATATTTTTATTGTTTCTATAATATAAAAATCATATTTTTATTATTTCTATAATATAAAAATCTTATTTTTATTATTACATTCATACATATAAATTTCTGATTTTTAACTATATACATATAATAAAAATTGCAAATTTTGTCTACACGAACGAAATAGAATAAAAAATAAACACACACTAGTGTTGTCGGTTGGTGGAGGAAGCTCAGGAAGCTCACGAGCTGAAGGGATACATTCAAAATGGGTAAAAATCTCATTTTTATGGAATAGGGTGGTTTCACTGCGGAGGTGGGGGTTCAGAGGAGGCGTAGGGGTCGGGGTTGGTGGTTGGAAGGTGTGGCCAGGCGGGGTAGGGCTGGCGGCCCCTAGGGTTTCGTGATGGGGGGAATACAGTTAAATTAGAAGAGGGGAGGAGGAGGACGTTGGTTGAGATGAAGGGGGGAAGACCGGCGACTGGCGCGAGGGGGGAGTCGCGGTAGCGCCTTGCGGCGGTAGAGGCTCCGTCTGTTAGGATTGCCTCGCATGTTGTTAAGGAGGAATGACGGGTTGGAATTTATAGTCCCACATCGTGGAATAAATTGAAGGAGTTGAGTACAAATATGAGTTGGTATGCACGTAACATCAGGAATTCCTTTTGTTATACGGGAGTTGTGTGCCAACTCATATGCGTGCAAGGAAGGGGGCTTTGTTTCGACCGTCGTTACATAACAGTGGTATCAGAGCGAGGTTGCGGACTGGGCCATGCAGGCAAGACAGTGCCCTCAAAAGATACTCAGAGGATGCGAGTCAAGTGGGAGACTGTTAGGATTGCCTCGCATGTTGTTAAGGGGAATGAAGGGTTTGAATTAATAGTCCCACATCATGGAATAAATTGAAGGAGTTGAGTACAAATATGAGTTGGTATGCACGTAATATCCGGAATTCCTTTTGTTATATGGGAATTGTGTGCCAGCTCATAAGCATGCTAGGAAGGGGGCTTTGTTCTGACCCTCGTTACATAACACCATCGATCACTACCTCCTTTTTTTTATTTCTACTGAAAATCGACGGTAGAAAAGTAGGGGAAGGGGAGAGAGAAAAGGGTTTGACCATATATTAATATATTATTATATTATTTTAAATCCCAAAAAGTAACTATAAATTTCGATCTCCAAACGAGATTCACTGTCTGTCATCCCTAGATAATTACCCCCATTCCGAACACAATGGGATATGTCCTGTAAGCTAATTCGATTGTTACGATTAGTTTCCATTCAAATTAAAATATATATCAGTATATTGAATTTGAACGCACATTTCAATTTAGCGGGGACACATACGGACTCTAAAAATTCCAGAAAAATTATTTCTAGCTTCGTATTGACGATACGGTCCTAACAAAACAAATTTCGTCAAATTCGAAGACCGTTTGAAAAATGGCCATTTTCTTGTCGATCCAAATTGACTAAAACTGTCAAAACACGTTTTCCTGCGCCACGCTCACATATTGATTCGAAAAATTATGAATTTTGGAATCTAGCAATAACTAGACATCCCAGATCAAACAAAAGTGGATTCGTCGAAAACCGAGGTCATTTGCAAAATTTCCATTTTTAAGGGCCAGAATTCCATGGCGACTATTCTGAATTTTCAACTGGACGTAACTATTTATTCCCGCTATGAAATTTTGATTTTTCGGATTCGTTGGAAAGATATTTTCAAATAGATTCTAATATTTTTGGTTTCGCTAAAATTCGTTTTATTTTGAATCCTGTACATTCATTTTAAATTTGAAATTGAATTTTCAAACTACCGTGCCATTTTTATTTCCTTTTATAATTAAAAATAAATATTTATATTCTTACGTGGATTCAAATAAATATACACATTCTAATTTTATTCAAAATAAATTTATCCTCGTTATTATTTAAAATAATTCATTTTAAATATTCAAAATTCATTAAATTTGCCAAAATAAATTTTTTAAATTGGCTTTGATTTTCGGGTTGTTACAATCTCCCCCACTTAAAACTTTTCGCCCCCAAATAGGAACGAAGCTTGGAAGTTGTTTTACAAACCGACTCAACTTCCATTATTTTCATTATGGCTTAAGTTCTATAACTTTTCAGCTTCTAATTTTTTTTCAAATTTTTCAAAAATTTGGCTAACACCCTAAATTTTCGAAAAATTTATCCATAACCTCCTCTACACGGGAGCACAGGGAAAATCCCGAAATTACCATACTGGCCTCTCCAATCCAAAAAGAAAAAGAAACAGCAAATCGGCTCATAAAATCATCCAAAACCCAAGAAATACAATAAACATGTACCTATTTGTAAGGCAAACAATTTTATTCCTCTGCTCTAGCCTCTTTGCAAAGACCTATTCACACATATATGTACATGCATGCCTTTCCAAACAATTTTCAATACAGTTCAATATTTGACTTATTTGGCTAAATGGTTAAAAATTTCAAACCAGTAATCAAACAACACAACCATCAATCAATTATTGAATTAACGTTTCAAATTCATAATTCTGATACATATAAAGGAAATCATGTTTTTGATGCCAATTCACAACAATAAGCCCTATCTAGTTTTGGTTCTCACGCCAGTCAGTTGGAATCATATAGAAATCCCACTTTCGAAACTCGAACATAAACACTGATGATGAGATCTCAATCATCAGTATCATCCTCGGGCGACTAGAGTGTGATACTATATCTATCCAGTATATTAAAACTTCAAATACACGCGGATCAGACGTATACACAAAATCTTTATATACTTGATTGTCCTAATCAAGTTGAAATAAGTATTCAAATACAAATAATTGGTTTAAATTTTCAAAACAAAAATTGTTTTTATTTTTAAAATATACTCTTCACACTCGTTCTAGGATACTGCTGATCCCATCTCTTCCGAGTAATTCTCATTGGATATTGCTAATCCAATCTCTGATGAATTCTTTCGTTTGGTTCTAATGTGTCTTGTTCTCGAGCTCTGTAAACCAGAGATCTGATACCACAATGAAACGACCCGAAATCCCCCTTACTGGAAATCACGGATTGTACTGAGGTCAAGACGAATTAGAACACAAACAGAAGAACATTTCATTGTATACTACAACAATTCATCAGAATACAGGAATATAACAGAGTATAATATAAATAAATATTATACATTAGAAAAATATCAGTGATTTAAATTACATTACATAGCAGCGGAAAATAATACAACACACAACTGAAGGAGATATACGGATACAGAGCTTTCCGGATATCATTCCAGCTGTAAACCAAGATCCTGTGAATATAAATCTACAAAACCAAAACTACTAGCTGCCCATCTGGAAATATGGACACCCAGAGTTCAGGTTAAAACAATAAACTCCAAGTCAGCCATGTGACTGGTGTGAGAACTAAAATAGTTATTTAAAACTTTACTTTAAATCAGATATATCAAGGGAACACGCCGTATAACACGGATCAGGTTTCCTCCCAAGAATACCAGTGCATATATAACAAAACAACGCAATGATTTTTGGAAAAATGAAGCTATTGTAAGACACAGGTCCTATCACACAATGCAACGCAAGCCGGGGGACAGGGTTTTCTCTTATAATAGCCAAACATGCTTGGTACGTTAAAACAAATCATTTGATAATATTATAAGTGCATAGTGTATAAAACAACTTCAAATATAAATGTATCAATCCTAGGCGGCGTGGGTACCATATATCATGTCGCCAATACTAGGCTGTACAATCAAAACCGTAAATGTCATGTATTGGAAGGTGGATATCCATTTATGAACCAAGGCATGGGATCATCCTTACCGCTTCGAGACTCTCAAGCCCGAGCCTCAGGAAAGTACTCTGTCAAGCCTTGGATCTTCAGGGCTGGTCCACTCGATGTAGACTAAATTTAAACCATGAACAATGCGTTTCCCGCCCAATGGGGCGTAAATGAGCCAAATGACTCCATCGGTCCCGGATTGACCGATATAACCGAGGCTCCTCGCTATCCATCATCCACTTAAGTAAAATTTCCGGGTGTGTAAAACCCAAAACACCATTCCTAGCTAGCAGGAAACGCATGTCCTCCTTGCAGTCCTCTCCCGTTTATGGTTCCCATCGGGGTGTGAGGATCACGAATTAACGCTACACGAATCTACGCTGTATAAAAGTCGTGCTTTGACCATCAACCATAAGACTCTGTTTTTCAACAGAAGCCTTGATCATTTGCATCTCAGCGTGCCACATAGGCAATTCACGCTATGCAACCGATGTATATCAATCAAACAGAATGAAATCCGATGTAAGAGACACATCTATTTACAAGTACGTTCTGGGTGTGAACAAAACCGGAGGAACCTTATTCCTCGCATACCCATCGATCTCCAAGTACGTCAGAACGATCATCAACTGATTCCCTCCTCTTGGGTGTATAACCCAATCAAGATCATCAATAATTATCAAAACTATGTGAAGACCTCTGGTCTTCTACCACCGTCTTAATTTCGACTTATCGTCGATTAAGTTATACAGAATGGAATAAACCTGGCCTTTCTGAATAACTCGCGTATATAATAAACCAGTGCTACACAGACACAACATACGCCTCATTCCAATCCAGAATATTCTTTTATTCAAATATTCTTATCTTTTGGGATAGGTTCCCATTAATTTTATCAAAGATAAATTCTTTAAATTTATTCTTTAATATCCTTTTGAACATCAATTCAGACCAAATTATGGTCTATCCAAAATAGTTGGGATTAGCGAACCTTACCGAAGTAATCATTTGTTTAATTTTCCAACCCCAACGTATTCATCCCATGATGTAAAACTCGTAATACTTCATATCTTACACCAAGGTGTTATCGGTAAATCCAATTACCAATCCACATTCAAATCTAATTAAAGATTTACCTATCGCTTGGAGCAAAACTGGTGATACTCCATTCTCTATCATTTTATGAATTTGATAATTTTAGTTAACAAATTCACCTTTCAATATATTTAAAGATTCGTTTACACTTTAATTCAGTTTCAATTTCCAAAAATCATTACTTAATGATTATTCAAATCCTGGAAATAAATCCTATCTTTTACTGCGTTAAAGAACTAATGTCATTTAAAACACAGCTCACGATAAACCTGAAATCCCATTCCATTAATTATGGATTCTTCATTGAGAATAGATCAATATCTATAATCGATATAAACCTCCATATCCGACTAATAATATAAATGGAATAACGACAAAGCCTTTTAAATTCCAGATATATTAGCAGTCTTCCACCACAGAAATTCACTTCGATTATTACCAAATCGAATTCCATTCAATTCTAATTTATTTTATTAAATTGGAAAACTTTACTTTGGAAAATCTCCTTTAAATCTTATCCAAAAATATTTATAAATTCCAAATGCCATTTCACTGTAACCGGGTTAAAAAACGAATGTCGTTAAAGCATAGTTCACAACAAACCCAATTCACATTCCATCAATTATCGGGTTAAAGAACAAGTGTTATTTAAAACACCGTTCATGATAAACCCAAAAATAAATTTCAGTTCAATTCTAATAAAATATTATTTAATTGGTATACTTTATTAAATTTAAATAAAAAGATTTAATCTTTTCACAACTGGGTTTTAAGAACGGTATTAATGAAGGCACCATTCACGACAAACCCAAATCCCATTTGATATTAAATACAAGGCTCTGAATAGAAAATATATCGGCTTATATTTAATATCAAATTCTACGACCAACAAATATCGTATTGGAAATAACGATATAAATATATCTTTCAAATTCCCGTAACAATATCTGTATAATCACGAAATGCAACATCGAAATATTCCAAAGATCATTTCGATTCAAATCCGTTTCCACTTTATATATTGGAAATTCTGGTTATTTTTAAAACCATTTCAAATCCAATTTATTTATTCTAAAAATAAATGGATTATAATTCTAGTTCAAAACAAGTTCATTTTGATAAAAATCTATTTTTATCTTTTCAAATATGGAATTTTTCATCCTAATTCTTTCCAAATCACTTCTTATGATTTTACACTAATTATTGAATTTTTAATCATTTTATCAAGGCCTGTACAGCTGATTTCCATCAACGGCCATTGAATTGCACTTACGACCTTATCCAAATTTGATTTGGACATAATTCCAAATCCAACCATTTGATTTATAATTTCTCATATTCGTTAGAAAGCTCTTTTCGATATGAACCCAGTGGTTCCGGTTTTAGGAGAATTTGACAGTCGGATCTCCCATAATGTCCGTTCGAAGTCAGTGGTCCAAATTCGCGAACTGCCATAGAACGGCGCATTTTATTCAGACAATATATTATATATATAATAAATATTTCATCGATTTCCATTTAAAACGTATTTTATAAATTCGTTTTCAAAACGATTTCAACTTCCATCTCAAATTCAAATCAAAATTGAATTTTCCAATATAAATTCGTTTTAAATTCATTTCAAATCTATTTCAATTCAATTTCTATCCATTTTAAATTCAATTCAAAACGATTTCCATTATATTTCAATTTAATTCGAATTTCAAATTCAAATTCAATTTAATTCGAATTTCAATTCTATTTCAATTTAATTCGAATTTCAAATCAATTTCAGTTTAATTCGAATTTCAAATTCAATTTAATTAGAATTTCAAATTCATTTTCAATTTATTTCAAATTTCAATTCTATTCAATTTAATTAGAATTTAAATTCTGTTCAAAATATCAGATTTTGAAATCACTTTTCGATATTCGTTGTAAAATCGACAAAATTACCGTTCGTGTTAAAATGGAGTTTAGCTACTTAACACGGCTTCACATTTCAATATCCACTGAGTATTATTTTAAAATATTTGATAATTCTGAACTGGAATCGGACAAAGTCAATTACCATATAATTTGATTATATGGATTTCGAACAATACATGTACACAACAACATTTAGACACAGTCGACCATCATCCAAAGTGCACTTTACACTACATAAGCATCAAATATAAATATTCAACGCTTATGACTGCCTGTCAATCAATTGAACGACATACAACTAATTATGGGGATTAGTGTATGTCCATTATCATCCCAATACCCGTATGGTGTTTCAATCAACAAATAATGAATTTTATTTGTGCAATTGGGCAATGTGTAAAATTTATCGTCCCAATCAATATCAGTCCAATGTGTGTACATAAACAAATCGTCCAATTTGTTTATAAATATTTATTTTATATACACGTTAAAAATTATATTTTAAACTATAAAATATTTTATTTTCATTTATGAATATTTTATTTATCCATTCCACATCACAACCGATTTTCACAACAAAATCAAACAAGGAAACAAGTCGTCCATGGTTTGTGGACGACGGGTGTCGGGTGATGCTAAGCACTGTCTCCATCCTAGTATATATTTTAACTAGAAAACAAAATAAAAGCGAGAAATTCTCACCTTTTGGATCCACTCCGCCGTTCTATTCTGAACATCTAACAGATTGGATTTGCCCGAAATTCGTACGCCATCCTTTTCATGCTATTCATAATAAAAATTATATTTTTGTTGCTCCATTCCAATAAATAAAAAAACACATTTTTATTTCTACTTCATATATTATTACGACGCTTCTTTTTATATAAAAATTGTATTTTTATATTTCTACTTCTTATATAAAGATCGAATTTTTATTTCGCTTCATATATAAAAATCAAATTTTTATCGCTACTCTATATATACAAAAATATAATTTTTACCTATAAAGAACGTATTTTTATATCCTCTATCGTATAAAAATCATATTTTTATTATCTCTATAATATAAAAGTTATATTTTTATTATCTCTATAATATAAAAATCATATTTTTATTATTTCTATAATATAAAAATCTTGTTTTTATTATTACATTCATATATATAAATTTCAGATTTTTTACTATATACATATATTAAAAATTGCAAATTTTATCTACATGAACAAAATAGAATTAAAAATAAACACTCACTAGTGTTATCGGTTGGCGGAGGAGGCTCAGGAAGCTCACGGGCTAAAGGGATGCACTGAAAATGTTTAAAAATCTCATTTTTATGGAGGAGGGGGTTTCACTACGGAGGTGGGGGTTTAGAGACGGCGCAGGGGTCGTGGTTGGTGGTTGGAAGGAGTGGCCAGGCAGGGTAGAGCTGGCGGCGCCTGGGGTTTCGGGATGAGGTGAATACGGTAAAATTAGAAGAGCGGAGGAGGAGGACGTCGGTTGAGAGGAAGGGGGGAAGTCCTGGGACTGGCGCGAGGGGAGGGGGAGTCGCGATCGCGCCTTGCCGCGGTGTGGGCTCTGTTGATCACTCCCTCCTCTTTTTTTTTATTTCTTCTGAAAATCGACGGTAGAAAAGTAAGGGAAGGGAAGAGAGAGAAAAGGGTTTGACCATATATTAATATATTTTTATATTATTTTAAATCCCAAAATGTGACTTCAAATTTCGATCTCCAAACAAGATCCACTTCTTGTCGTCCCTAGCTAATAACCCCCATTCCGAACACAACGGGATATGTCCTGTAAGCTGATTCGATCGTGACGATCAGTTTCCGTTCGAATTAAAATATAAATAAGTATATTGAATTTAAACGCACATTTAAATTTACCAGGGCCACATACGGACTCTAAAAATTCCAGAAAAAATATTTCTAGCTTCGCATTGACGATACGGTCCTAACAAAACTAATTTCGTCATATTTGAAGACTGTTTCAAAAATGGCCATTTTCTGGTTGATCCAAATTGACTGAAACTGTCAAAACACGTTTTCCTGTGCCATGCTCACATACTGATTCGAAAAATTATGAATTTTGGAATCTAGCAATAACTAGACATCCCAGATCCAACAAAAGTGGTTTCGTTGAAAATCGAGGTCATTTGCAAAATTTCCATTTGTAAGGCCTAGAATTCCATAGCGACTATTCTAAATTTTCAACTGGACGTAGCTTTTTATTCCCGCTATGAAATTATGATTTTTCGGATTCGTTGGAAAGATATTTTCAAATAGATTCTAATATTTTTGGTTTCGCTAAAATCCAGTTTATTTTGAATCCTATACATTCATTTGAAATTTGAAATCGAATTTTCAAGCTACCGTGCCATTTTCATTTCCTTTTATAATTAAAAATAGATATTTATATTCTAACGTCAATTGAAATAAATATATACGTTCTAATTCTATTCAAAATAAATTTTTCGTCGTTATTATTTAAAGTAATTCATTTTAAATATTCAAAATTCATTAAAATTGCCAAAATAAAAAATTTAAATTGGCTCGAATTTTCGGGTTGTTACGTCTATTAAATTAATCAACTTTCCTTTTTATTCAACTTTCATAAGTATCAAATTTTATAATTTTGGTTACTCAAAAATTTACCATAGTTTAAAATGAATTCACATATAAAATTCAAAGTTAATTATTACACAAATATGTATGCGTTTTAATTTTCATTTATTCACCTTTAAATTAACTTCAAAGATTTATAAACTCTATTCAAATCAATACAAATAAATTAATATAACTTATAAATCAACTATCGTTAATTGTTAATTCAATTTTTCATTATTTACAATTCAAGTTCTATTTCAATTATTAATCACACCAATCAATTTCAATAAATATATTAATATTAATTCCAGCTTTCAACCTTTATCGAAATAACTAAATCCTAACTTTATTTGTGATCAATGAAAGTTATTATCGCAATACTAGGCTGAATTTCATTATTT
Organism: Allium sativum; assembly: GCA_030737875.1. Lineage (NCBI taxonomy): Eukaryota > Viridiplantae > Streptophyta > Magnoliopsida > Asparagales > Amaryllidaceae > Allium > Allium sativum. The sequence goes on along the minus strand of CM060915.1, from coordinate 189,974,477 downwards.
TAAACAATTCAATTATATTCTCAGCATAGAATTTCACAATTTAAATCATTAAATATTATTTACAAACATATAATATCAGAAATCATATTAAATTAAAAAATATAAATTATCGCAAAATCTTGGGATGTTACATACGATTCTAAATTCTATTAGAAACACGAATTCGGTCATGATTTTGCACATTAATCTCTATATAACCGATTAATCCAAACGTTAATATATTTGCTTTACTGGAAAAATTTTGAACCTAGTAAAAATTGATCGCACTATGTAAAATTGGGATAGAGTCTAAGAGAATTGGGATAGGAGTTCAATGAACCAAATGGTGTTTGATTGCATGAAGAATAGAATTTTACATAAATTATGGAAGATAAAAAATTACACAAGGCAACTATGGTTTACTAAAGGAAAAAAATGAAAGGTTGACGACTGGTTTTCATTGAGCTGGAAGTTAGGTTTTAGAAGAAGGATTATTTATAGACAACAATATTATAACATGATACCCATTTTGAATTAATTCCAAAAGTTACTAATTTAAATCCAGTTCCAAAATAGGACTTCCATCAATTTACATACATTAAAATCAAAAATTCTATTATTATTTACCAATTTCTATTGAACATTATTTCTATTAAAGTAATTAACTTTCCTTTTTATTCAACATTCATAAGTATCAAATTTTATCATTTTGATTACTCAAAAATTTACCATAGTTTAAAATGAATTCACATATAAAATTCAAAGTTAATTATTACACAAATCTATACGTGTTTTAATTTCCGTTTATTTACCTTTAAATTAAATTCAAAGATTCATAAACTCTATTCAAATCAATACAAATAAATTAATATAACTTATAAATCAACTATCGTTAATTGTTAATTCAATTTTTCATTATTTAATATTCAAGTTCTATTTCAATTTTTAACCACACCAATCAATTTCATTAAATATATTAATATTAAATCCAACATTCAACCATTATCTAAATAACTAAATCATAATTTGATTTATGATCAATGCAATTTATTATCGCAATAATAGGCTGAATTTCATTATTTTAAACAATTCAACTATTTTTCAGCATAGAATTTCATAATTTAAATCATCAAGTATTATCTAAAACCATATAATATCCAAAATCATATTAAATATAATAATATAATTATCGCAAAATCTCAGGATGTTACACCTCTTCTGGCATTTGAGAAGAGCCGAATCGACCCAGAATCGGGTATTAATATATAGAAGACCTGAATCCCCTCCGGTATTTGTTGAGAGCCGAATCGACCCTGATTCGGGTACTTATATAGATAGAAGACCGGAAACCTCTTCCAACATTTGCCAAGAGCCGAATCGACCTAGATTCGGGCATTAATATATAGAAGACTGGAACCCACTACATTATTTGTGAAGAGCCGAATTGAACTAGATTTGGGCATTAATATATAGAAGGCCGGAATCCCTTCCAGTATTTAGTGTTTTGGCATCCCTTTTGGATTTGATTTGTGAAGCAAAGGTTGTACGTGCTTCTTGAGCCACCTCTTGGGCTTTTGATGTGAAAGCAGAGGATGTGCGTGCTTTGTTGGCCACTCTGTCGGCCTGTGCGTCTGATGCGCTTGGCTAGCTTATCCACAAGCATGTCCCAAGGACTTACATGACCTTCCTCCAGGAGGTGCCTTATCCTGACCATCATAGGCGATGATAATATCTTAGAAACTGAGACGGGGCCATCGTAGGTGAAACGACCCAAACTCGCCCTTACGGGAAAATCCGGATTGAATTAAGAAGACAATAAATCAGAACAGAAACAAAAGAATATTCCATTGCTTATTGCAACAATTACATCAGAGTACACAAATATACCATAGTACGAATTAATATTACACATTGGAAATACAATATTATAGATTTAAATTACAAAGCAGCGGAAAAAATAATACATAACACAACTGAAGGAAACACACGGATACAGAGCTTTTCGAATAAAGCTTCAGCTGTAATCCAGGATCTTGTGAATATAATATCTGCAAAACCAAAACTAATAGCTGCCCGTGTTGAAATTAGGGGCACCCAGAGTTTAGGTAAAAACAATATACTCCAAGTCAGTCATGGGACTGGTGTGAGAACTAAAAACAGTTAATCTTTATTTTAAAAGTAGGGAAATCATGAGACCGTGCCGTATAACACGGAACAGGTTTACTCCACATGAATTTCAATTTAAAATAAAACAATGCAATTCGTTTTAGAAAAATGAAATCATTACAAGACTCAAGTCCCATCAAACAATGCAACGCAAACCGAAGGATAGAGTTTTACCTTATAATGATCAAACATGCTTGATACATAGAAAATAATATTTTAATGTTATTATTAGTGTCTAATAAGTTTTAAAATACTTCAAAGTAAATGTATCAATCCTAGATGGCATAGCTATCATATACCATGTCGCCATATATAGGTTTACAATCAAAACCGTAATGTTGTATTGGAAATTGGGTTTCCATCATGAGTCAAGGCTAGGGACGATTTCCTTACCGATTCGAGACACTCTAGCAAATGTCTCAGGATCACACCTACGGGTAACCCTTGGATCCTCCAAGTCTGGTCTACAAATACTTTAGTGGATGAGTCATGCCTGAACACACGCTTCTCGGTCCTATTGAACCTATAAATTTGTCACTATCGACCAATATAACTGAAGCCTCATATCCATCATCCACATAAGTAAAATGTCAGGTCTTGTAAAATCATGATACCACTTCTAGCTAGAAAGAAACGTGTGCACTCCTTGGGTCCCTTATTCCGTTTTTGACTCCTATCGGCGTGTGAGGCTAGCGAAGTATCGCTGTACATAAAACTGCGCCTAAACAGGCCATGCTTTAATCATCAACCACAAAGCTCTGCTTTTCAACAAAAGCATCGATCATTTGCATCTTGGCATGCCGCATTGACAATTTGCGCCATGCGATCAATAACTATCAATATATAACCTCTGAGCTCTAGCGTCTCAGAGAAGGGTGTTAAGCAAGAGAATAAATTCTTCGCCACCAAACAGATATATATTAAATAGAATTCAATAAACTTGCAATTGAAGTCTGCCCAGAACCGCAAGGCATATCCAGTGACCACATGTAACAACCCGTATTTCGGTAACATGATTAAAGACGAGAATCAAGGCAGAATTTATTTTTATATTCTGAATCAAGTGAAACGGGCTATGCCATTGCGTTCGTCTCGGAAAAATACGCGAAATAGAGTCCGAGTTTTCGAGAATCGGAATCCGTATGACCAAGTTATGATACGTCGAAGTTTTCAGGGTTTTCAAGTTTGAAAATCACCTAGGAAGTTCAAGTTTTGGGGTAGGCGGGAATTTTCCCGCCAAAGCCCATGTCGACAGGGGAGTCGACAGGGCTGTCGACACCCCTGGACCCCAAGTTGACAGGGCTGTCGACTTGGGTGTCGACTGGGTCCAAAACACAATTTCGTGTTTTGTGGCCTGGTGCACATGGATGCAGTCTTGGTCTGGTCTGATGGGCCTGTGACGATTTCTGTGGTCTAGATTAATCCTAGATCTAATCCTATGGCCTAAAACTATACTAATCTCTATAAAAAGACCCTAAACCTAACCTAAATCCATAAAAATCAAACCTAGCAACTAAGTGCTGCCAAAATCAATCTTGATCATGGCCTCCATCTCAAATCCCTAGAGCCTATGCATTCAAATCGGGTTCAAATCAAAAGATGCAAGCTTGCTACACCAAAGAGAGGAAAAATCAACGTTGCTATGCGAGTTCCATGACGATTCTTCAACAAAGGAGGCACCTTTCTTAGCCAAGATGATTCATGCTTCTTTCCCTAGGCCTAACTATGTAAGTTCTAGCAACTTTTGGATCAAAACGGTATTTTTAATGTTGACATGGGATAAAATGAGGCTAAACATGATTATGCGAACCTATATGAACCTTACCTTGCCTCTTGTGTTCATGTTTATGATTTTAGGCCATGTGAGTGACTTAATCATGCCTCTCATGCTATGCATAACCTAGTTTAACTTGCAAGTTTGGATCTTTATACATGAAATGCTAGCATGAACCTTTAGGAACCACTTTACTTGTGAAACATTGGCTAAGACAAAATTTTGGGGCTTATGCATGTTTATGAACCCAAACCCCTTATGCTAACATGCAAGTTTGTGGCCAAATCCTTTATGAGATTATGCATGCTCGTGGCCAATCCCCTCTTTTAAGTTGTGCATGTTTATGGCCAAACCCCTTTTGATAATATGCATGTTTGTGGCCAAATTACCTTATGACACTATGCATGTTTATGGCCAATCCCTTTATGATGATATGCATGTGGAAGCCAAGCCCTTTTTGGCATCATGCATGTTTTGAGACCAATATGTGACATAGTATCCTTACTATGTTGACTCGCTTTGCTTGCGTTGGGAAAACACGATTTTGGGTAGTTAGATAAACATGAACATGTCGCAAAATCTTAACTTGAATATGACATGTGTTTATACTTGAAAATATGACTTGAAAGATAACATGGAAGTTGGCATGTAAGTATGCATAAAAACATGAGCTTGGGAATTTACCTATTAAGTTAGGTCTACCCTTTGGGAATTTACCTATTAAGTTAGGTCTACCCAAATGATTGAAAACTTGTAACATGTTTTGGGAAACATGATGAACTTAGATAATATATGTGTGGCCAACTCGAGGTTGGGTTGAGTTTGCAACGTAAAACTACCCGGAACCGACCGGCCTAACTAGTAGTTGCAAACAATAGGACCCAATGTGAGAAGTTGGTCATGTCGCGCTTAAGACCCGAGGTTAGACTAGGTTGTGGATTAAATCTACCCGGACCCGCCCGGCTTAACTAGTAACCACAACAAGGTCTAATGTGAGAGGTTGAGGGTGCATTAATTGAATTAATGCCACATAATAGGGTTAAGTTAATTTGATTAATGAGGCTTAACCAAATATGATATGGACAGATGGGTTAAGTAATTTGATTAGGCTAATGATACTTAACAAAACATGATAAGCTTGGGTAGGTTATGTAACTTGATTTGCCTAATGACACTTGACCATTTTTATACGACTAGTGGACGGGATTAAGTTAACCAACACTTAATCAATCCAACACGATAACGTGATAAGGTTAAGAAAATTTTCTTAATGACACTTAACCGTATAATACAGTTAATGGATGGGGTTAAGATTAGGCTTAACTAATCTGAACATGGTAATCGGATGGGGTTAAGTTAGCCTAGAATTAATTAATCCAACTTGGTAATTTAATGGGGTTAAGTTAAACACTTAACTAATTTAACACGATGATTTGATGAGGTTAAGTGACATATACTTAACCAATCTAACTCGTTAATTTGATGAGGTTAAGTTAATCTATACTTAACCAATCTAACGTGAAAACATGATAAGGCTAAGTCACGAATCGCTTGAATACGCTTGACCGATTTGACTCGGTAATTTGACAAGGTCAAGTTAATTTATATAATTAACCAATCTAAAATGATAATTAGACGAGGTTAAGTTATGGATTGCTTAATATACTTAGCCAACTTGACACCTGGTTTGTAGGGTTAAGTCTTGGACTTGGATACTTAGCCAATTTTGACATGGTTTGTAGACGGGCTAAGTTAGGAACTTAAGTGACCCTTAACCCATTAGATAAACCCTAATTCGGAGGATTAGGTAAATAACCATAGTTAACCAGGATTATGGAGATAAGGCTAAGTGGTAAACCTTAGTTAAGGGAAACTAAGTAATAATTCTTAGTCAAGGAAATCTGGACCATTTCTTAGATAGATTAGTAATCCGATACGTTAGGTCAACGTTTAAGTATGCGTATAGGAGCAGGCTATCTGATTTAGATAAAGGCTCCAACGAACTGGGTAACGAAGCAGCGGCTTCGGGCAACGTGAGGATATTCTTGGGATCCCTCTGTGAGCTGCCAGGTCATTATACTAGGCTCACGAGAGGTTGAGGTCTGCGGTAGAAGAACCAAGAATATGCCTTGGTTGCTATGCGAGCGACCTAAAGACTGGGGTGGATAGCAGTGAGTCGGCGAATACATAAGGTGCCCGAGATAGCAAGTTCGTCGATCATCTACCATCTTGAGTCAAGCGTGTACGTACGGAAAGGCAGGGAACACCCAACAGACCATAATTTGCTATCTAATTATGGGTGAGGTAGGTCGTAGGATATGGGCTGGCCGGAGTGTAGTTCTCATGCAAGATTTTCTCTTGTGTTGCCTTTCACTAGTTGAGGGAGGGGTCTCGTGGGACCATAGCCACGTGTAGAAAAGCAGACCTTAGTATCTGCATCGGAAGATAAATCTAAAGCTCCCGACCGAGTCTTGTATTTCTTGTTTTGCCCTGTGACAGGACTCGGATGGCACGATGTGATACATGTGCATACAGTTATAGAAAAACGATTCACGATGAATGCGTGGGAAAAAGGGCGCGGTTGAGGGTTAGCGTAATCCCTAGTGGCCTAGGTGGTTTAACCCAAACCGAAATACGAAAGCGTGTAATAGGTAAGCGTAATCCCTAGTGGTGCTAGGTGGCGTAAGTCCTAGTAGTTCAAACGATGATTCATATGGAAGAGCCTAGCTAGAACAAGGGTGACAGTTCAAACGATTTCAAGGATAATACGACATGAGGAAGCCCGTACGAGGTACGGCAAAGGACTGAACTTATATACATGGAAAGAAACATATGATTTGAGTAACCTATATATGCGATATTAGGTTGACATGGACCATTACACGACTTTGAGCACGGGACATTCATGGTTAACACATGACGCGGGTAGGGATACTAGTACGAGAGGTGCAGAGCAAACATACATGTTAGAACTAGGAAGAATATATATAATAGATACCGTGGGATGTTAGACGGGGTAGATACCTTGGGATAATGTACTCGATAGAAATCTGACGATGTGATACCTTGACTTATCATAACACCGTAGTTTATCATGATACCTTAGTTTACCTTGCCGCAGTAGTTCAACCGGCTACCCTGGTTTATCTATCTTGTAGTTATCCTTATGTTTACTTTCAGTTTATGCATGTCATGTTACCTTTACCTGTTTTTATGCTGGAAGTAGATAGGACTTACTCAGTCTTTTTGACTGACCCGTTTTGTTTCGCCTCTTTTCTTCCGTTCCCCCCCAGGTTTCAGGGAGGAAACAATGCTGTTTAGTTCGGACTTCTTCCGCTTGAAGGTCATCATGGATGTCTTGGGCTTCTCTTGGCTATGGCTACTTTACTGTTTTACTTGGGGAATAATTTACCAAAAAGGTTTCATACTTCTTTATTTCAGCAAGACAGGTTTTGATGTACTCTGATGTAAAAAGGCTTTTGACCTCGTTTATTAATGTTATGAAAGTTTGTTTTTACTTCCGCTATTTTTATATGTTCTGTCTTGTGATATTTCTGTGGATGTTTACCAATAATGCCCCTCTAAAGCTAGTGCATTCCCTTGCGAGTGACCCTAGCAGAGGCGGGGTGTTACACGTGGTATCAGAGCAGAAGGTTACCAGACTGGGCAAAAGTTTTTAAAGACCTTCTGAAAACTATTTGAAAATCGTTTATAAAGAAGCATTTTTCAAGAAAATTTTCTTTTAAAAAGAAAAAGGCTATTCCCCAAAGGCCATTAGCACTACCCTGGTTTCCTTGATTGAATCTCTTTTCCTTTCTTTCCTCCATCTGTAGTCACAGTGGTTTTAACTGCGACTAGTCTTTTCTATCTTCGAAAGTGCTTTCCATGCGATGGAGGCTGTTCTCGGGAGACCAGTGGCCGCGTTATAAGAAAGGACAGTGAGAAAGAGGATAAAGGATACGAGTTTAAGAATGAGCAACTTGTTGGTATGGCTCAACTCAGAATGAGAGAGAAAGATGAACAATGAAACCCATGACGAGAGAGTACCTTTGGCATGGTGGAACGGGACGGATAGTTAAGTATCATGGGACAAGGACAAGATCATCGGGAGGGCAGTAGTATGCTCTCATTTCTAGGGTGCCTCAGAAGGAGGGTAACGATCTTGTTAAAGGTTTAGCTTTTCTTCTCTATCATCCTGTCGGGACTTTGTTTTGATCACCGCATCTTTTAAGTCCGCTTCGATAGTTGAGTCTCTGCACCTTAGTACTAGCGTAGTAGAGGATCCCGTTTTTGTCTCAATTCCTATTGGAAGATCGGTCCATTTACTCATGGCTTGATTGGATTTGAGAATGTCTATATCAAGTGTTGAGCTTGGAAATAATGCTTATGCTTATAAGTTGCGGATGGATTCTAGGGGTAAAGTGGTTATCCAGTAAGGGATACCATTCTCGGTTTTAGAAAGAGGGTGGTTGGATTCTTGACTTGCCTTGGTGATACCCTCGAAGTCTCGTATAACCCTTTTTGGGTTCTGTCATGGTTAGTTACCTAGAATCCCGGGATGCATTTGTTGGTAATCCGTTCAAATAGGATTCGCCGCTAAGGCGGATGGTTCGTTTCGATTATGCATGAGTTATGGGAATCACCTTAGTAAGAACTCTTGGCAACATGGATTGGCGTCGGAAAACGAGATCCAGAATTCGCTGGTGAATTTTGGAGAGCTTGCATGAGTACGCAGATATGTTTGAGCCAAGCATACTAGGGAAAGAATAAGTGAAACGAGAGGCGACAGTGAAATGAGTTCCACTCACACCTTGGAAATAGGAATCAAGAAGCTACAAAATCGCGAAGTTAAAGGACGGTCAAGGCACAATGGAATTGAGCTCAAGGAAATACGACTTTGATGGTCAAAGACTAGATACGCGCATGATATCTCTTTTTGGGAGTATATCCTTGATCCCTGTTTTCTGTAGAGCTTACTTGTAGGCTATCTTTTGTGGACATCCTCTCGGTCCTATTTTCTGTTACAAACCCCATAAGGAGTTTGTCTTGTTTATCTTCTCGACCCTGTTTCAGGGAATTCTAGGTAGAACCCTATGGATGTAAACATGTATTTGAAACACGTTATGATTGATATGGTTGCAAGTGGTTGCAAGTGGTTGCTCGTGGATGCGCGAATACACATTAGATACTAGCTCGACTCGGTCACATTTCATATTGCATATGCACGAGTATTTATACTTGTTTATGGATGAAATCGAATGTATTATCATGCGGTTGTTGCATATGAATGAATGATTGTGCACGCATATAGTATCTATATGACTAGGACTATTTGCATACATGTTGGATTCATGGCACTATACATATTTTGCATTAGAAAGATTATTCAGGCCTGATCATTAGCATTAGCTAAGGAACATGTACACACACGTCTTGCATATATTCATACAGCATTAGAAATCATCTAAGGACAATGGTTGCTCGTGGATGATGTTTTGAGTAGATGGATGATGGATGGTAGGATATGTTCTTCCTAACTTGGAGATTTCGGGGACGAAATCCTAAAAGGTGGGGAGAATGTAACAACCCGTATTTCGGTAACATGATTAAAGACGAGAATCAAGGCAGAATTTAATTTTAAATTCTGAATCAAGTGAAACGGGCTATGCCATTGCGTTCGTCTCGGAAAAATACGCGAAATACAGTCCGAGTTTTCGAGAATCGGAATCCGTATGACCAAGTTATGATCCGTCGAAGTTTTCAGGGTTTTCAAGTTTGAAAATCACCTAGGAAGTTCAAGTTTTGGGGTAGGCGGGAATTTTCCCGCCAAAGCCCATGTCGACAGGGGAGTCGACAGGGCTGTCGACACCCCTGGACCCCAAGTCGACAGGGCTGTCGACTTGGGTGTCGACTGGGTCCAAAACACAATTTCGTGTTTTGTGGCCTGGTGCACCTGGATGTAGTCTTGGTCTGGTCTGATGGGCCTGTGACGATTTCTATGGTCTAGATTAATCCTAGATCTAATCCTATGGCCTAAAACTATCCTAATCTCTATAAAAAGACCCTAAACCTAACCTAAATCCCTAAAAATCAAACCTAGCAACTAAGTGCTGCCAAAATCAATCTTGATCATGGCCTCCATCTCAAATCCCTAGAGCCTATGCATTCAAATTGTGTTCAAATCAAAAGATGCAAGCTTGCTACACCAAAGAGAGGCAAAATCAACGTTGCTATGCGAGTTCCATGACGATTCTTCAACAAAGGAGGCACCTTTCTTAGCCAAGATGATTCATGCTTCTTTCCCTAGGCCTAACTATGTAAGTTCTAGCTACTTTTGGATCAAAACGGTATTTTTAATGTTGACATGGGATAAAATGAGGCTAAACATGATTATGCGAACCTATATGAACCTTACCTTGCCTCTTGTGTTCATGTTTATGATTTTAGGCCATGTGAGTGACTTAATCATGCCTCTCATGCTATGCATAACCTAGTTTAACTTGCAAGTTTGGATCTTTATGCATGAAATGCTAGCATGAACCTTTAAGAACCACTTTACTTGTGAAACATTGGCTAAGACAAAATTTTGGGGCTTATGCATGTTTATGAACCCAAACCCCTTATGCTAACATGCAAGTTTGTGGCCAAATCCTTTATGAGATTATGCATGCTCGTGGCCAATCCCCTCTTTTAAGTTGTGCATGTTTATGGCCAAACCCCTTTGGATAACATGCATGTTTGTGGCCAAATTACCTTATGACACTATGCATGTTTATGGCCAATCCCTTTATGATGATATGCATGTGGAAGCCAAGCCCTTTTTGGCATCATGCATGTTTTGAGACCAATATGTGACATAGTATCCTTACTATGTTGACTCGCTTTGCTTGCGTTGGGAAAACACGATTTTGGGTAGTTAGATAAACATGAACATGTCGCAAAATCTTAACTTGAATATGACATGTGTTTATACTTGAAAATATGACTTGAAAGATAACATGGAAGTTGGCATGTAAGTATGCATAAAAACATGAGCTTGGGAATTTACCTATTAAGTTAGGTCTACCCTTTGGGAATTTACCTATTAAGTTAGGTCTACCCAAATGCTTGAAAACTTGTAACATGTTTTGGGAAACATGATGAACTTAGATAATATAAGTGTGGCCAACTCGAGGTTGGGTTGAGTTTGCAACGTAAAACTACCCGGAACCGACCGGCCTAACTAGTAGTTGCAAACAATAGGACTCAATGTGAGAAGTTGGTCATGTCGCGCTTAAGACCCGAGGTTAGACTAGGTTGTGGTGTAAATCTACCCGGACCCGCCCGGCTTAACTAGTAACCACAACAAGGTCTAATGTGAGAGGTTGAGGGTGCATTAATTGAATTAATGCCACATAATAGGGTTAAGTTAATTTGATTAATGAGGCTTAACCAAATATGATATGGACAGATGGGTTAAGTAATTTGATTAGGCTAATGATACTTAACAAAACATGATAAGCTTGGGTAGGTTAAGTAACTTGATTTGCCTAATGACACTTGACCATTTTTATACGACTAGCGGACGGGATTAAGTTAACCAACACTTAATCAATCCAACACGATAACATGATAAGGTTAAGAAAATTTTCTTAATGACACTTAACCGTATAATACAGTTAATGGATGGGGTTAAGATTAGGCTTAACTAATCTGAACATGGTAATCGGATGGGGTTAAGTTAGCCTAGACTTAATTAATCCAACTTGGTAATTTAATGGGGTTAAGTTAAACACTTAACTAATTTAACACGATGATTTGATGAGGTTAAGTGACATATACTTAACCAATCTAACTCGTTAATTTGATGAGGTTAAGTTAATCTATACTTAACCAATCTAACGTGAAAACATGATAAGGCTAAGTCACGAATCGCTTGAATACGCTTGACCGATTTGACTCGGTAATTTGACAAGGTCAAGTTAATTTATATAATTAACCAATCTAAAATGATAATTAGACGAGGTTAAGTTATGGATTGCTTAATATACTTAGCCAACTTGACACCTGGTTTGTAGGGTTAAGTCTTGGACTTGGATACTTAGCCAATTTTGACATGGTTTGTAGACGGGCTAAGTTAGGAACTTAAGTGACCCTTAACCCATTAGATAAACCCTAATTCGGAGGATTAGGTAAGTAACCATAGTTAACCAGGATTATGGAGATAAGGCTAAGTGGTAAACCTTAGTTAAGGGAAACTGAGTAATAATTCTTAGTCAAGGAAATCTGGACCATTTCTGAGATAGATTAGTAACCCGATACGTTAGGTCAACGTTTAAGTATGCGTATAGGAGCAGGCTATCTGATTTAGATAAAGGCTCCAACGAACTGGGTAACGAAGCAGCGGCTTCGGGGAACGTGAGGATATTCTTGGGATCCCTCTGTGAGCTGCCAGGTCATTATACTAGGCTCACGAGAGGTTGAGGTCTGCGGTAGAAGAACCAAGAATATGCCTTGGTTGCTATGCGAGCGACCTAAAGACTGGGGTGGATAGCAGTGAGTCGGCGAATACATAAGGTGCCCGAGATAGCAAGTTCATCGATCATCTACCATCTTGAGTCAAGCGTGTACGTACGGAAAGGCAGGGAACACCCAACAGACCATAATTTGCTATCTAATTATGGGTGAGGTAGGCCGTAGGATATGGGCTGGCCGGAGTGTAGTTCTCATGCAAGATTTTCTCTTGTGTTGCCTTTCACTAGTTGAGGGAGGGGTCTCGTGGGACCATAGCCACGTGTAGAAAAGCAGACCTTAGTATCTGCATCGGCAGATAAATCTAAAGCTCCCGACCGAGTCTTGTATTTCTTGTTTTGCCCTGTGACAGGACTCGGATGGCACGATGTGATACATGCGCATACAGTTATAGAAAAACGATTCACGATGAATGCGTGGGAAAAAGGGCGCGGTTGAGGGTTAGCGTAATCCCTAGTGGCCTAGGTGGTTTAACCCAAACCGAAATACGAAAGCATGTAATAGGTAAGCGTAATCCCTAGTGGTGCTAGGTGGCGTAAGTCCTAGTAGTTCAAACGATGATTCATATGGAAGAGCCTAGCTAGAACAAGGGTGACAGTCCAAACGATTTCAAGGATAATACGACATGAGGAAGCCCGTACGAGGTACGGCAAAGGACTGAACTTATATACATGGAAAGAAACATATGATTTGAGTAACCTATATATGCGATATTAGGTTGACATGGACCATTACACGACTTTGAGCACAGGACATTCATGGTTAACACATGACGCGGGTAGGGATACTAGTATGAGAGGTGCAGATCAAACATACATGTTAGAACTAGGAAGAATATATATAATAGATACCGTGGGATGTTAGACGGGGTAGATACCTTAGGATAATGTACTCGATAGAAATCTGACGATGTGATACCTTGACTTATCATAACACCGTAGTTAATCATGATACCTTAGTTTACCTTGCCGCAGTAGTTCAACCGGCTACCCTGGTTTATCTATCTTGTAGTTATCCTTATGTTTACTTTCAGTTTATGCATGTCATGTTACCTTTACCTGTTTTTATGCTGGAAGTAGATAGGACTTACTCAGTCTTTTTGACTGACCCGTTTTGTTTCGCCTCTTTTCTTCCGTTCCCCCCCAGGTTTCAGGGAGGAAACAATGCTGTTTAGTTCGGACTTCTTCCGCTTGAAGGTCATCATGGATGGCTTGGGCTTCTCTTGGCTATGGCTACTTTACTGTTTTACTTGGGGAATAATTTACCAAAAAGGTTTCATGCTTCTTTATTTCAGCAAGACAGGTTTTGATGTACTCTGATGTAAAAAGGCTTTTGACCTCGTTTATTAATGTTATGAAAGTTTGTTTTTACTTCCGCTCTTTTTATATGTTCTGTCTTGTGATATTTCTGTGGATGTTTACCAATAATGCCCCTCTAAAGCTAGTGCATTCCCTTGCGAGTGACCCTAGCAGAGGCGGGGTGTTACACCACAAGTGGTAAATCTAACGTGAGGATTCTTGGTGCACAAATACCAGACGTGCTAAGTCACGAGGTTAAGCCTAACTTGTCGAAGAAGTCTACCTGGAACCGACCGGCATATCCACCATCTACTAGTAGTAGGCTTAATGTGAGGGTCCTAGCACATTACAACCATAAAAGGACATGGTAATGAATTGGAATACTTTACCTAGTTGAATCCATAAAGATTGTATAAACATGAATCTAAAGAGGGGTTAAGTGAACATGGTTGAAACAGTGGGAGGGTTAAGTATATCTGGGTAGGGTGGGTAATATTTATGTATATAGGCCCACAAACTAAACCGGTTGGTGTTATGTAATTAAAGACACCGTTTGTTAAGCATAACCTATGGAAATCCTAGTGGGGAAAAAAGACAAGGGGGAGAACTTGTATTATCTTGTTTGGGGGACCCGTTTCAGTAAATAACCCATAGAACGGTATTAGACGAGTACTTCGCCCTAGGTCAGAGTAGGGACAAGCTTGCTAGGCTGATTGTAAGAGATCCAAACTTAGAGGACGGTGCTGGTGGCGCAATCCGACCGGGGCCATGTGCATGCATGGTCCGGGGAGATGGGAATAAGACGATCGTGGCACCTGTAGATATGGTTGTGCATATCAACGAAGTGTTGCCACTTTAGCATGTGATACCTCCTACTGTAGGGCCGACAAAGGGTCTCTACAGAGTAGGGAGCCGATCGATTAGTGTAGTAGTTAAGGTAAATCTAAACTCCAGTATAGCTTAGGAGCATGTTAGGTTGGGCTGCCTATGGATTGTATGGGGTTAAAAACTCTCACGGGAAGTACGCCTAAATCTACCATCTTATAGGTATTCGGAAAATCTCATTCTGGTTATACTAGTATCTGTGTAGAGAATCAGAGTAATCATTAGAGAAGCGTATACACTCTATCATGTTTACCTCGTCATACCTGCCTTTTTTTATGTCATCTCTTTTATCCACTTGATATGTCTATCATGATACTTTTACTTATTTATTTACTAAAGGTAACTAGACTCGCCAAGCTTTATGTCTGACCATTTTTGTTTCCTCTTCTTTCTTCCGTTACCCCCCCCCCCCCAAGGTTATCAAGGTGGGAATACTCAAGCATGTTCAGGATTCTGCTATCATTTTGCTAGAGATGCTTAGATGTATTGCTTAATCTTCTATCTTTGCTACTATGGCTATGTTTTTATTTGGGGATTATGCTTCTTTTATATTGTACTCTGATGTTTTAAGACCAAGACAGAAGTTTTTATGATGTACTGGTTTTTATGTGATTAAGACATATGATGTTTTGTACTACGATGATTTAGGATTAATAAAAGTTCTTAATTCTACTGCTATATTATATCTTTCTTGTAATGTTTTTGTTTCTGTTTACCTATAAAGCTTCACGAAACATAATGCATTCTCTTAATGAGTAACATTAACGGACGTTGGGTTTCACATTTGGTATCAGATCTGAAGGTTACCAGATTAGATAAAAGTTTTTGAAAATTATTTTCAAAAAGGTTTAAAAAGAAAGCATTTTCAAATTAAATTCTACTTTGAAAAGCATATTCCCCATAGCTATATGTAATATCATTCGGTCCTTTGTCTAGATATCTTTTCTTTTCTATTCAGCAAGTCTAGGGGACCTAATATTGATAGGGCGTTATGATACTAGGCTGGTTTCGTAGGTATCTAAAGCTCACAGCACTTGCCGGTTGTCAAACTGACGTGCCTCCCCAACTGCCCCCGTCATTCCTTCTCCTCATCCACATGCAGATAATTTCTCTAAAGTCTGCAAAGATTTCCATGCTATGGGAGGAAAGCCATTCCATGGAACTGAGAAATTCGTAGAGGCAAGAAATTGGCTCAAGGAGACAGATGACCTGTTTGGAGTCTTCGATGTGGATGATCGTAGAAAGATTCAGCTAGCCGCCTGGCTACTGAAAGACGAAGCTTCGTTTTGGTGGGAAGTAACCTAAGCGTGGCGTCCAGTGGAGACATGGGATGATTTTAGATAGAGGTTTGAAATGAAGTTTCTTTCTCAAACTGAAATAAGCATTCTAATGGAGAGGTTCTTGATGGTGAAACATGGAAACGTGAATGTGAAAGAATATGTGAACAAATTCAACTAGCTAGAAAGGTTTGGATTAGAACTGGTAGATATTCCGCATAAGAAAGCTTTACGGTTTGCTGAAGGGTTGAATGAACCCCTTCATGGGTTAGCTATGTCCCATATTCCAACGGGATAACTTTTGAAAAGCTTGTTGATATGGTCTTGATGCATGAGAAAGACAAAGGTGAAAATAATAAAGTTAAGGTTGAGGAAACAACGCAAAACAAGAAGGTATGGCACAAGAAAGGATGACGACAACAACAACAACAAAAGAAGGGCGGAAAGAATGACAAGGCTACGGATAAGAGGAAGTGTCACGGTTGTGGACATGAGGGTCACTTGGTAAAGGATTGCAAAAGAAGGAAGAATTCTTGCTCCGATTGTGGAGAGGTCAGACACTTTGCTAAGGACTGCCCGAAGAAACAGGGACAAGGTAAAAGGGCAGGATCTTCTGGAGGGCAAGTGCATGCTGTCGCGACTAGTGCTCCAGATAGAGGTAGAAAATTTCAATGGAAGGTTTGATTTCTCTTTCTAGCCATCCTATTAGAACTCTTTTTTATTCTGGCACTTCACATTCATTTATATCTAATTCTGTGGTTGAGTCTCTGCACCTAAATACTAGTACGGTAGTGGATCTCGTAGTTGTCTCAAAAACATTGGTGGTTCGGCTCATTTGTCCATGATTTGTCGGGGTTTGACAATATATGTATTAGTGGTTGAGTTTGAATACGACGCATATATGCTCGGTTTTATAGTCTATGGCTTGATTCTAGGTATGGATTGGCTAACATGTATGGTACCATGCTAGATTGTGAGAAGAGGATCGTTATACTTTTTACATGCCATCGGAGGACCCTTGAGATTTCTTGTGACCCACAAGGGTCTGTTATGCTTAGTTTCCTAGAACCTCTAGATGCATCTATCGATGATCTGCAATCTGTTTCAATAGTTCGTGACTATCCTGATGTTTTTTATGAGGTACGGTGACTACCGCCGGGCCTTGAGACCGATTTTCATATATATTTGGTGGACAATGAAAAGTCAGTTGCATTACCTATACTCCATAAGGCTTGAAGGGAAAGGATGGAGCTTAGCAAGCAAGTAAGGGAACTACTTCAGAAAGGGTTTATTAGGCGAAGCTTATCTGAATGGGGTGCTCCAGCAGTATTCGTGACTAAAGCAGACGGTTCACTTCATTTTTGTGTGGACTATAGAGAGTTGAACAAAATAACAAAGAAGAACAGGCACCTACTCCCAAGGATAAATGATCTATTTGACCAGCTTGTTGGTGCATCAGTATTCTCTCAGTTATACTTGGCCATGGGGTTTCATTAGTTAAGGGTGGCTGAAGACAGTATAGATACAACCGCCTTTAGGACTCCAGATGGTTTCTTTGAATGACTAGTTATGCCTTTTGGGTTGACAAATGCACCCGCCTATTTTGTTGATCTGATGAGTAGGGTGTTTCCGGAGTTCTAAAATAAATTTGTGCTGGTCTTTGTTGATAAAATCTTGATCTTCTCATAGAGCGAAGAAGAGCATGCCCAACATCTGAGAGAAGCTTTGAAAACTCTTTTTGTGTGTTAGCTTAAGGCAAAGTTCCCCAAATGCCATTTTTGGAGAAAAGAGCTGAGATTTCTAGGGCATGTGGTTTCTAAAGATGAGATAGTTGTAGATCCCGCAAAGGTAGTTGCAGTTCAAGATTGGCAAATTCCGAAAAATTCAATGTAGGTGAGAAGATTTCTTGGATCGGAAGGTTATTATAGGAAGTTCATTAAGGACTTCGCAAAGATATCAGCCCAACTATCCAGGCAGACAAAGAAGAATTTGGCGTTTTCATGGGATATAGATTGTGATGTTGCTTTCCAACGATTGAAGAGGGCTCTGACAACAGCCCCAGTCTTGATCTTGCCTAATGGGAATAAAGTGTTTACAATATACACTGATGCATGTGGTACAGTGCTTGGTGCGGTTTTTATGCAAAAAGGAAAGGTAGTATCTTATAGGGGTAAGCAGCTAAGAGTTCATGAGAAAAACTACCCTACCCATGACTTAGAGCAAGCTTCCATAATATCATGCTTAAGATGTGGCATCATTATTCTCATGCAAAGAAGTTTGAGTTGTACACTGATCATAAATCTCTCAAGTACTTGTTCTCACAGACGGTTCTTAATTTAAGGCAACAAAGGTGGATGGAGTTCCTAGCTTCTTATGATTTTGAGATTGCTTATACCCCTGGCAATTTTAATGTGGTGGAAGACGCACTGAGTAGGCAGAGGACTGCCTGAAGTCTTTTGTTTGTGGAGAGGAAAATCTTGGAGTTCATATCGACCTTTTATTTTAGACCCTCTACCGAGTTTTTGCCTGGTTTGTTCGCATCATTAAAGATACATAGTACTCTTATGGATCAGATATGAGCTTCGCAGCGATTTGGTCCACATATTTCAGACATCTTGGATAGTCTTTGTAAAAGGGAGACTTCTATTCACCAAATTAGATAATCCATAGATGATAACGAGTGGTTGCGACGAGATGGAAGGCTTTGTGTTCCCCACTATGGGAGTTTGATAAAGTCAGTCCTAGAAGCAGCCCATCACTCTAAGATAACTATTCATCCATGTGGTGATAAGATGTACATGGACATGAAGAGGGCTTTCTTTTTGGCTGGGATGAAGAAAGATATGGCAGAGTTTGTTTATCAATGGTTGGTTTGTCAGCAAGTTAAAGGTGAGCAAAAGAAGCCCGGTGGTTTAATTCATCCTTAGGAGGTTCCACGATGGAGGTGGGAAAGCGTCTCTATGGATTTCATAGATAGTTTTCCTAGATCAAAGAAAGGAAACACTAGCATTTGGGTTGTGGTGAATAGACTAACTAAGAGTGCTCATTTCATTCCAGTTAAAAGAAGAGTACGACATCATGGTTGGTAGCAATTTACGTTCATGATATAGTCTGTCTTTATGGAGTATCTTCCAACATCATAAGCGATCGTGGCCCTATTTTCGCTAGTGAATTTTGGAGGGGCATGCTAGAAGAACTAGGTAAACAATTTTGTTTGAGCACCGCTTATCACTCACAGACCGATGGACAGACAGAGAGGGTGGAATGAATTCTTGAGGATCTTTTGAGGCATTGTAGCCTAGACTTTGGTAGGGCTTGGGAAGTGCATCTTCCTTTAGTAGAGTTCACCTACAACAAAAGTTATCAGGCCAGCATTGGCATGGCACCCTTCAAAGCATTGTACGGACGTCCATGTAAGTCAACAAATTATTAGTGGGAATCTACATAAAGACTATTACTTGGACCAGATATGGTTAGAGAATCGTCCGAGAAGATTGATCTTATTAGACGACGAATGAAGACTGCTCAAGATAGGCAGAAATCTTACGCCGACAAGAGAAGGACTGACATTGAGCTTGAAGTAGGAGACATGGTTTTCATTAAGGTGTCACCTTTGAGGAATGTGGTTCGCTTCGGATGTGTAGTGAAGTTGGCACCAAGGTTTGTAGGGCCCTTTCCCATAATAGAAAGAATTGGCCAAATGGCCTATAGGGCAAAGCTACTGATATACACGTAATTGTGTATATTTTATCCTCTTATTTATCTTATTTTCTATTTAAAATAATTGATACTGTGTATTTATAGTTGTGTTTTCAGATTATTTATGATGATTGGATTAATGCACGTAATTGTTGAAAAGCTTGAAGAGTTGATGCATGAAGAGTGTTGATTTTGAGAGTAAGATTAAAGCTTGAAGAAATATTGCTATTCAACCACCTTCTGCCGCATATGTTAATCCAATGCCTTTTCATAATGATAGCTTGTTGCAGATGTTATGGAGTTCCTATTCATGCTCAAAACAATTGATATTGATGCCATTTGATGCCCACAAGCTATTACAAATTACAAATCTATTCATGCGCATTCACATTAGCTCATTTCCAAGGCCTCTCATTCTACAGCTGCGTTCACACTAGCTTATGTGTTAGTTGTGCTAATTCTTTAGTCCCACATTACGGAATTTGCCTAGTAGCCTTTGTCATATCAGCTATAAATACAATTTGTCTCATTCATTGTAAAACACACTTAGTTTTATTCTGTAATCTTTCTCTTGAAATAAAACTCTTCTTCCTCTGTTCTATTTAGTTTTAGTTTTATTTATGTTCATGTTATTTAATTTCTGTTTTACTTCTTCTTTAGCTATGTCTAGCTAATCCCCTTTGATTAGGGGGTGATGACGCTAATAGATATGATTCAACATGAATCACATAGCCAATAGATGAGGACTTTATATATGTAGATCTAGATCTGAATCAAGGGTTAGATCTGAACCTTCATATTCTTTGTCGTTTAAGAGCTATGCTCCTTCACATGGTATATTCGTGTTCGATCTAACAATTATCAGATTTAGATCTAATTTTAGGTTTTTAGAAATTAATTTGTGAATCTGTCCTGATAGTCTATGGTTGTTTAAGAGCTCAGCTCATGCATAGGGTATGCTTGTCGTTATTTACTTATTTGTTTCTAAGAATCTATTTATCGTTGATTCATGTTTGTGACAGAAACATGAATTAGATCATATTTATTTGTTGGCTATTGATGAGTGTGAATCTAATCTATGTCATTATCCCCTAATTGCTTTCTCTTATTAGATAAATCTCTCTTCTTTATTTAGTTGCTGTTATTTTCTGTGTTTTCAATCAATCAAAATCTTGGAATAACTTGATTGGATTTATTAATTAAAATATTTTTGGTCCCAGAGTTCGACACCCTCTACAACAATCCTTGTTGTTTAGGAAAGCCGAACGGATTTTACAGTTGTTTACAATTGTATAATTTGTTCGCAAACAAATTTTGGCACCGTTGCCGGGGACCAAAATAAATTTTATTAGTAAACCCTTCGAGTTATATATTTTTTTATTTTCTCTTTAGATTTCCCTCATAAAAAAGACACAAAAATATTTTATTTTTGTTAGTTGATTTTTTTTTCTTTTTTTTTCTCTTTTTTTTTCTCATTTTTGTTTTCTTTTTAT
Source organism: Allium sativum (assembly GCA_030737875.1). Lineage (NCBI taxonomy): Eukaryota > Viridiplantae > Streptophyta > Magnoliopsida > Asparagales > Amaryllidaceae > Allium > Allium sativum. Next base: position 189,953,395 of record CM060915.1, on the reverse strand, counting down.
ATATAGGAAAAAAATTCTCTAGATTAGCTTTAATTTGGTATTGCTGATTTATACCATGATCTTCTAATTAAGAGAGAAAAAAAACAACTTGCCAAGTTTTCTTTATTTCTTTCCTTTTGTCTTCAATCCTTTTCTTTTTTGTCACAATTTCTTTCCAATAAAAAAAATTACAAAAATTCCCTTTTTTTTCCTGTCATCCCCAAGCACTGTTCCCCTATCCTTTCAGCAAAGTCACAAACCCACACCCGTAATCCCCTTCGCATCAAACTCATCTGAACACCTTTCATCCTCCGCTCCTTCAAACGCAGCCACAAACCCTTCCATAAATCCCAACAGCACTCCTCCATTTTCCCTGTTGTCAAACACACAACCAAAGTCAAAAACATCATCCCAGACCATACTCCTCCAAACCCAACCCCATCCGCAAATTCCTGAGATCATCCTTCATCCCCAAAACCGACTTCTTCAACCATTCACATACCCTAAATCTAGCAACCCAAAACCACTCCTGAAAAAACACCCACAACCGCGGAGACTAACGCCGGCCACCTTCCCTAACCACCGAAAGCCATGAGCTCCACAAAACCGTGACCCATCTTCACAGGGGAGATCAATTCGAGAATTAGACTCCGGAATTTTGAATAAGCCAATTTCTGATTTTTAATTTCGATTTCGTGAATTTTTAATTTTCGATTTTAACTTTTAAGAAGTCGGTGGAATTGAGAAGGAGGATATGATTGCAAATTTTTTCTGGACAACCAGATAAGGGTGCGGAAGCTTTAAAGATCACATGTTAGGGTTGGTGACTTTCTTTATAAAACCGGGTTTTGTGTTTGAATAGTGTGTCTAGGTTAGTTTATTTATTTATTTTCCTCCCTTAGTTTATTTTAGTTATTCATTTGTTTAGTTAATTTTCTTTCTTTTAGCTATTCTTCTCTTTAAAAAAAAGGAAATGGTTTGTCCTAATTTTCTTGTTTTCCCTTTGGTTTCTTTTCTAGCTTAGTTTTGGTTTTTTAAAAAAAAATCTTTTGTTTATTTTATTTATTTTCAAAAAAAAGTGAAATCTTCAAACAAGAAATAAAAAAAGCAAATCTAAGGAAACAAAAAAATTCCAATCAATCAAAGGTCACAAGCAAGAAGTCAAGCAAATTGCAGAAGTTGAATTATTCGAGCGTGGGGTGCGAACGTGCTAGCGCTACCCAATTGCACTGGACGGACTGCCGATCAAGGTGAGTATTTTCTAACTCTACGGGGACCGCTGCTGCAAATAAAAAAAATATAGATATTGCTTGTAAAAATCTTCTGCAGGGCATCGGCTTGCTTGTAAAAAAAATTGTTTTATTTTTATTTATTTCTGCAATTGACCGTTCTGTGACTGTTCTGAGACTGTTCATTCTGTGACTGATTAAAACATTAAAAAACAAATATTTGCATTCATCTTAGTTTTGTTTTCATTTTCTAAGGACTTCATTATATTTTGAAAAATTGGTTTAGTTCTAATGGATTATTTCTCGGCGTCTAGACTACGGTAGAGTAATAACTGTTTACAAATATTACGGTGATTCGTAAATATTATATCGGTTTTTCATCTGAATGTACTTAAACCTTCGGCTGCATTGCTAGGGTGATTCCTGGTGCACCGATAACTCCTGTCCGTTAACTGGCTGAGAAATCTTTTGTTGAAATAAATCAAATCGTCATTATATAATTATAGAAATTGTAAATAAGTAATTTGCATTAGGTTCATTTCAAAAAAAAAACAATTTTCTTTTGTGACTAATTCTTTTCCTCTATAAAAAAGATTTTCAAAACAATTCTCGTTTTGTAAAAAAAAAAATCGCTTCTCAAATTTGTTTTTCTCGTCTTCCCTTATTCTTCTCTATAGTGCATGCGTAATTGGACTCGTGTTCCTTTAGATAATCGTCTAGTTCGAACAAACAGTCCTTTAACCATGGCCGAAGAAAATCCCCCTCGATCTCTTATGGATAGACACTTCCCCGACCGGGTTTCTATTCCTTCTTGCATCATATTGCCCGCCCCAACGGGTAACCACTTTGAAATTCATTCGAATCACATAAATACTCTTCCAAAGTTCGGCAATCTAGAATGTGATGATCCTTATATTTTCTTGACCAAATTTGAACAGGTTTGTGCAACCATGAAATTTCAACAATTAAGTGACGATGGAATCAAACTTAGGTTAATTCCATTTGCACTTACCGATTATGCTGAGAAATGGTTGTATAGCTTGCCTTCAAATATGATTGGAACTTGGGGTGAATTTGTGAACATTTGTCTAAAGAAATTTTACCCTTTGGAAAAAACATCCAAAATTCGAAACGAAATCGTCAATTTCCATCAATTTGGGGGTGAATCCTTTGCAAAATATTTTGAAAGATTTAAAGAGCTTCTAGTCAAATGTCCACATCACAATTTCGAAAAATGGACTCTTTGTCAAATTTTATACGATGGACTTGAAAATAACTCTCGAACCATGCTCGAATCGATGTGCCAAGGAAATTTTCTAGCCCAAGATCACAATGCCGCTTGGCAATTTCTCGAAAATTTGGCCGAAAAACAACTCAATGGGAAAGATCTAACGAGAAATCGATTTATTCTCGATCTAATGCTCATTCGGTAGGATCATCAGTAGCCTTAAAAGCAAAAATAGACGCGATGATATCCAAATTCAATAATGTCCTCTCATCAACTCAAATAAATCAAGCTCAAGCGTCTCAGACCTCATGTTACAAATGTAACGATCCAAACCACATAGCTGATCAATGCCCACATTCATCGAAACAACTCAACGCATTTAACAAAGCTAGGAATGATCCATTCTCCCCAACGTACAATCCAGGTTGGAGTAACCATCCAAACTTCTCTTGGACCCAAAACAATGCAAATTCGAATACGGTTCGACCTCCTTTTCAATCATTTTCAAATAATCCTTCAAAACCTTCCTTTCAACAAACTCAATTCCAACATCCTGCGCCACCTTCTCAAAATTAAGCGCAACAATCTTTTGTTCCACAAGACGATAAACGATTGACATCACTTGAGAAAACTCTCAAAGAATTGACTAAAGCGACGACTCAAAATCTCCAATCAAATACCAATCTTCAAAATTTATTGACTTCACACATGCAAAACACAAGTCAATCGATCGCTAAACTTGAAATGCAAATGAGTCAGTTAGTCACTTCCATAAGCGAACTGGAACGAGGCACTTCCCCGAGTCAACCCATTCCAAACCCCAACCGTCAAAATCCTAACTCCAACCAAATTCACATCATTCAAGATTCAAATGTTAGTCACTTGAACGCGGTAACGAATCTTAGATCTGGCAAAAAGATTGACAACCATGTGGTCAACCCAAATGCTTTACCGGAAGATCTTCCAAACCCTATCAAAAATTTGACCAACTCAGATCAAAACATTGATCCAATTTCTGACAAGGACCATCCTCAAACTCAAGTAGCCCAACCTACTGAGTTGTCTGCTCCATTTCCTCATAGACTCCGACCTAGGAAAAAGATGGATCAGCTAGAAAAGATCCTTGAAATATTTAAGCAAGTTAAAGTGAACATTCCTCTTTTAGATATTATACAACAAGTTCCACAATATGCAAAATTTCTAAAAGATATGTGCACTCAAAAACGTCATACACATGTACCTAAGAAAGTGTTTCTAGCGGCAACTCTAAGCGAAGTCTTGTCCCAATCAATGCCAGTGAAATACAAAGATCCTGGCTGCCCCACAATATCATGTACTATTGGGGGCAAGAAAATTGATAGATGCCTACTAGACTTAGGTACTAGTGTTAACTTGCTTCCATATTCCGTCTATCGCCAATTAGGGCTAGGAGAATTGAAACCCACCAAGGTTACCCTTCAGCTTGCTAACTAATCAATTAAGAAACCTGTGGGAGAAATCGAGGATGTGTTGATCAGAATTGGCGAATTCATCTTTCCCGTTGATTTCATTGTCTTAGAAACTCAACAGGTTAGCAATCCTGCAAACTAGATCCCTTTGATTCTAGGACGACCCTTCTTAGCAACCTCTAATGCTCTCATCAACTGTAGAAATGAGTCTATGAAACTTTCTTTCGGTAACATGACTGTCGAGCTAAACATCTTTAGAACTGAAAACTCTCCTTACTCTTTTGTGGACCAGTTTTCTGAAATCCATGCTGTCCACAATAATGAAATTGAGCTCGACCATCTGAATAACGAAATTGAATCAAATTACGAAACTTTGTTTCAAGAAATTCCCGAAAATGTCTCTGATTCGATTCCTGTCAAGCCACTCACAATTGAGTCTATCCCTCAACCAATTTCTTCGGTTGAGTCGTCCCCAAAATCTGACCTCAAAGTGCTGCCCAATCATCTTAAGTACGCTTACTTAGGAGACAATGAAACTTTTCCTATCATTATCACTTCTGACCTTACTTTAGAGCAGGAACAATTGCTCCTTCACATTCTTAAGAAAAATAAGGAAGCAATTGGTTGGTCCATGGCTGGTATTAAGGGGATTAGTCCTTCGATTGTCCAACATCGAATCCACCTTATAGATGATGCCAAACCCACTCGGGATCCCAGCGTCGACTAAACCCCATCATGAAAGAAGCAGTTCGTGCTGAAGTCCTTAAATGCCTTGACAATGGAATCATCTACACGATTTTTGATAGTCAATGGGTTAGTCCGATTCATGTCGTACCTAAGAAATCAGGGATTACCATGATCCAAAATGAAGCTAACAAGCTTATCCCGACCCGCACCCAGACCGGTTGGTGTGTTTGCATTGACTATAGGAAACTTAACGCTGCAACACGTAAGGATCATTTCCCTCTGCCATTTATCGATCAAATGTTAGAACGACTAGCTGGTCATGAGTACTATTGTTTCCTTGATGGGTACTCAAGCTATAATCAAATCCCTATCGCTCTTGAGGACCAAGAGAAAACCACTTTCACTTGTCCGTTTGGTACATTTGCGTACCGACGTATGCCTTTTGGTCTCTGTAATGCACCTGCAACCTTTCAGTGGTGCATGATTAGCATTTTTTCTGATATGATCGAGCGATTTTTGGAAGTGTTCATGGATGATTTTTCCATCTTTGGGTATTCCTACACTGAGTGTTTACATCACCTAGATCTTGTTCTTAATCGTTGCAAAGACAAACACTTAACGCTTAATTGGGAAAAGTGTCACTTCATGGTCAAACATAGCATTGTTTTAGGAAATGTCATCTCTAATAAAGGAATTGAAGTAGACAAAGCCAAAATCGAAGTTATCTCAAATCTTCCCATTCCCAAATCTGTTAAGGACATCCGATCCTTTTTAGGTCATGCTGGTTTTTACCGTCGCTTAATAAAAGATTTTAGCAAAATCACTCGACCTTTCACCAATCTTCTTGGTAAGGATGTTCCTTTTGACTTCAATTCTGATTGCATTTCATCTTTTGAGCATCTTAAAAATGAACTTGTCTCTGCTCCGATCATCTGCTCTCCCAACTGGAATCTTCCTTTTAAAATCATGTGTGATGCCTCGAATTTCGCTGTTTGCACTGTCCTAGGACAACGTATCGATAAGATTCTTCACGTCATTTACTATGTGAGTAAGACTTTGAAAAATGCCCAAATCAATTATACGACCATTGAAAAAGAACTTTTGGCAGTTGTTTTTGCCCTAGAAAAATTCAGGCCTTATCTAGTTGGCTCACACATCACGGTTTATACCGATCATTTCACACTTACGTATCTTTTGTCTAAAAAGGATGCTAAGGCTCGTCCCATTCGTTGGATCCTTCTACTTCAAGAATTTGACCTTACCATTAAGGATAAAAAAGGATCTGACAACGTTATTGCGGACCACTTGTCTCGTCTTCCAAATGCCCTGTCTTCTTCTCTTCCGATCAAAGAGAATTTCCATGATGAACAGCTATTTTCTCTATCCACTGATCCTTAGTTTGCTGACATTGTCAACTACTTATCACCAAGCAGATCCCTTCTTTTTGGTCTAAGCAGGATAAACACAAATTCTTTTCCCAAGTGAAACATTTTTATTGGGACGACCCCTATCTTTTCAAATATTGTCCTGACCAAATCATTCGAAGGTGTGTTCCCGACACTGAAACTCACAGTGTCCTCTCTTTCTATCATGACCAAGCCTGTGGTGGTCACTTCGGTCCCAAAAAGACAGCCGAAAAGGTTCTCCAATCGGGTTTTTACTGGCCCAACCTTTTCAAAGACGCGTACGAATTTTGCAAAACATGTGATCGATGTCAATTCTTAGGGAAAATTTCTAAATGGAATATGTTGCCCCTGAACCCCATTCTAGAGGTCGAAATTTTTGATGTGTGGGGTATAGACTTCATGGGTCCCTTCCCTAATTCTTTTGGGAACCTTTACATTCTCTTAGCTGTTGATTATGTTTCCAAATGGGTCGAAGCTGTACCATGCAAAATAAACGATAACAAGGTTGTTGTGCGCTTCTTGAAAGAAAACATCTTTTCTAGGTTGGCACACCTCGCACAATAATCAGTGATAATGGTACACACTTCTGTAATCGTTCTTTTGAAGCTCTCATGAGAAAGTATTCGATAACCCACAAGTTATCTACTCCTTTCCATCCACAAACTTGTGGGAAAGTTGAAGTATCGAATAGGCAGATTAAACAAATCCTTGAGAAAACTATGAATCGAAATCGTAAAGATTGGTCTCAAAAGTTAACCGACGCTCTTTGGGCTTACCGCATCGCTTTCAAAACCAACTTGGGTATGTCCCCTTATTTGGTGATTTTTGGTAAGCCATGTCACTTGCCAGTTGAACTAGAACATAAGGCGTTATGGACCAGTAAAAACTTTAAATCTTGATTTAGAGCAAGCAGGTGAACATTAGAAGCTTCAACTCAATGAACTTGATGAATTTCGAAATGATGCCTATGAAAATGAACGAATTTACAAGGACAGAACAAAGGTTTTTCATGATAAATCAATTTTACGAAAAACTTTCATGCCAGGTCAAAAAGTTCTGTTGTATGACTCAAAACTGCATTTATTTCCGGGTAAGTTAAAATCTAGATGGACAGGACATTACACTGTACGGACTATTTTTCCATATGTTGCGGTAGAAATTGAGTATCCAACCGATGGATCATCCTTTAAGGTCAATGGTCAATGCCTTAAACCTTACTTGGAACCAATACCCAACCAAGAGGAAGAGCTCATGGTCCTCCATGAGCCACATTACATTTGGTAAGACGCATTGACCCTCTTTTGTACATATGTAAATAATCTCTATTTTATTTTTCCTTTCACTAAGATATGTCTGATTAACGACTGTGAGGACAAAGTCACGCTCAAGTGTGAGGGGGAATTTACATTACATCAGCAATCAAATTTTATGAAGTAGGTAATTCATTGAACAAGGATTAACTTAAATTCATAAATAACACCTTGGTTCTTGTTTGATAAGTTGAATTGTTGGGTGATGGGAATGAACATTATTTATTCATTGAATCGTAATGTGTCCTTTTAAGATGCTAGCTTGAGACTATGCAGACGTTAGTCGTGTTCTGGAGTATGCGTGTCAACCCTTGTTATACATGTTAGAATGTGCAAGTAAAAATAATCAAAAAAGTTAAAAAAATCATGAAATAAAAATGATCTGGCACCTACATTTGTTGGATTTTCTGAGTTCGTTTTCATGCATAATAATTTTTTCTCACTCAAATTTTCAAATCGTAAGTTCTAAATCCACTTGGTCCAATTAAGGAGAAATGACTCATTGTAGCATTCTTCTTCGATACCCCATATTATTCAAACCCAAGTTTTAGTCGATTTACATCCATATTTCGACAAGTTTTTCTTATATTGGTATACTTAAGAACCTTTCATTTTCAAAGGTTAAAAACGTCATTTCTATACCAATATTACACTACCCACTCCGTACTTGTTTTAAGGTAGGATAACCATATACCACATCTTATTTTATATGGGTTATCTATCTTACGAAACTTTGCTTATCATTCCTTTCAGCTTTTTGTATAACATCAATCCAGACTTGTGTGTTGAATTAGGGATATAAAAATAAAGTAACTAGGGCACAAAACTTTCCTTTCATGAAGTATTGGTTTAGTAGAGGAGGAATCAAACGAAATAATATACGGCATCATTCCATTCCATTTCCATTCATCATGCCCAAAAAAAAAAAGAGAAGAAGGAAAAGAAAAAAATTTAAATAAAGACAGAGTCTCTCTGAATAAAACAGTCTTCATCATTCTTGACTATGAAGCATCCATTTCCATTCCATCCACATCCATCATACCGTACTTAGAAGCAAGGATTGTAGTTGAGGAGATGAAAGGAAACAAAACGTCCATATGTGCCTTAGTATTACTTTATCTTTTGTAACTTGAAATTCAACTAATACACTTGCCCTCTTATCTAGAATATTTTTAGAACTTACAATATTTTCCTTCATCTATGCATAACTCATATCCAATACATTACAGTTACACAGGTGCAAAATTATTCAAAAAAAAGTTGAATAAATGATTGGGTGCACATTGTCGATGTGTAGAACTTTGGTTGACACCACGCTCTTAACCTTCAAGAATATTTTATCCTCTTATTTATCTTATTTTATATTTAAAATAATTGATACTGTGTATTTATAGTTGTGTTTTCAGATTATTTATGATGATTGGATTAATGCACGTAATTGTTGAAAAGCTTGAAGAATTGATGCATGAAGAGTGTTGATTTTGAGAGTAAGATTAAAGCTTGAAGAAATGTTGTTCTTCAACCACCTTCTACCGCATATGTTAATCCAATGCCTTTTCATAATGATAGCTTGTTGCAGATGTTATGGAGTTCCTATTCATGCTCAAAACAATTGATATTGATGCCATTTGATGCCCACAACCTATTACAAATTACAAGTCTATTCATGCGCATTAACATTAGCTCATTTGCAAGGCCTCTCATTCTACAACTGCGTTCACACTAGCTTATGTGTTAGTTGGGCTAATTCTTTAGTCCCACATTATGGAATTTGCCTAGTAGCCTTTGTCATATCAGCTATAAATACACTTTATCTCATTCATTGTAAAACACACTTAGTTTTATTCTGTAATCTTTCTATTGAAATAAAACTCTTCTTCCTCTGTTCTATTTAGTTTTAGTTTTATTTATGTTCATGTTATTTAATTTCTGGTTTTCTTCTTCTTTAGCTATGTCTAGCTAATCCCCTTTGATTAGGGGTGATGACGCTAATAGATAAGATTCAACAAAAGATATGATTCAACATGAATCACATAGCCAATAGATGAGGACTTTATATATGTAGATCTAGATCTGAATCAAAGGTTAGATCTGAACCTTCATATTCTTTGTTGTTTAAGAGCTCCTTCACAGGGTATATTCGTTTTCGATCTAACAATTATCAGATTTAGATCTAATTTTAGGTTTTTAGAAATTAATTTGTGAATCTGTCCTGATAGTCTATGGTTGTTTAAGAGCTCAGCTCCTGCATAGTCTATGCTTGTCATTATTTACTTATTTGTTTTTAAGAATCTATTTATCGTTGATTCGTGTTTGTGACAGAAACATGAATTAGATCATATTTATTTGTTGGCTATTGATGAGTGTGAATCTAATCTATGTCATTATCCCCTAATTGCTTTCACTTATTAGATAAATCTCTCTTCTTTATTTAATTGCTGTTATTTTCTGTGTTTTCAATCAATCAAAATCTTGGAATAACTTGATTGGATTTATTAATTAAAATATTTTTGGTCCCAGGGTTCGACACCCTCTACAACAATCCTTTTTGTTTAGGAAAACCGAATGGATTTTACAGTTGTTTACAATTGTATAATTTGTTCGCAAACATCTACCAGAGAGAATATTAGGCATTCATGATGTTTTCTACGTTTCTCATTTGCAGAAGAGCTTGCATTACACTGTAGAAGTAGTTGAGCTGGGTATATTGGAGGATGTGCAGGTGAAATGGGAGGCCACCGTCAAACAAGTTCCTTCCTGTATTCTTGGATCAGAAGTTAAGAAGCTATGCAATAGAGAAGTCAGGTTGATGAAAGCTCAGCGGGGAGATAACCCAGAGGTAGCGACTTGGGAGACCGAAGACAAGGTTCGTGCTTCGTACCCTTTTCTTTTCGAGGGTATGTTCTTAATTCATTTTCAAAAGATTTTCTTTATGCTTTTTTCTATCAATAATTATGTCTCATCGATCGAATCTTCAACCTTTAGGTAGTACTTCCATGGATGTAAACATGTGTTTGAGACATGTTATGTTTGATGGATGCAAGTGGATGCAAGTGTTTGCTCGTGGATGCATGTACACACACATTAGGCACTATATCAGCTCAATCACTCTCATACTGCACATGGATTTATGTGCATTTTTCTTCATTTAATGGATGAAATTGAATGTATCAGCATATGGATGTTGCATTTGGACGGATGATTGTGCTTCCATATAGAACTTACATGTTATAATAGGATTACTACATACATGTTGGATTTAAGGCACTAACATATATTGCAATAAGGAGATCGACTGAATCAGTAGACCACCTGATCTTCACATAAGTATTGGGACATATACATACACCTTTGCATATGTTCATACAAGCATTAGAAGTCTTTAAGAATAATGGGTTCTAGTGAATTGTGGACGAGTAAAATGGTGATGGATGGAAGGATATACATTTTTCTTAACTTGGAGATTTCGGGGATGAAATACTTTGAGTAGGGGAGAATGTAACACCCCGTAATTTTAGCAACACTAAAGAGGACAACCTAAAGAATAATTAATTTAATATTTGGAATTACGGGAAACGGACTGTGCCATTGCTTCCCTCTTGATATTCTTGTCAAGATGGACACTTGGTTTGCATAAAATGGACACCGTATGAAGAAGTTATGAAGGATGGAAGTTTGTATATGTGCAAGAAGAATGTGTGTGTGTGTATTATATATATATATATATATATATATATATATATATATGTATAGGATCCAAAAATTCAAAATTTGGTTTAGTAAATTCAAAATCACGTCGATTTGGGTGATCGGGAAAAATCCCGCCCAGGGGAGTCGACCCCCTAAGGGAGGGGTCAAACCCCTAGGGAAGATGTGGCAGATTAGAGTTTGGGGTTTTTAGCTATAATTATCGCCTCATTTCTCTAGTTTCTTCACACTAAAAATAATGGAGGACTAGATGTTGTCATTGCCCGGACTGAGTCAAACCTTTTTCTTCTTCTGCAATCAAGTTAATCAAGTTTAGTGTTATTCAAGTGTAGATCTGTGATCCAACATCTACTATTCTCCTTCTATTTTTCTAGATCCAAAACTTGTGAGTTTAAGTTACTTTTAGATCTGAATAATTGATAGTAAAATCTGATATGACATTAACTTCGATCTACGCCTATGACCATTTGAATCAAATCAGTTCTTTTATAACCTGTGTTTCTATGATGTTATGATTATGATTTAGATCTAAACCTTCACCTATTTATCATGTCACATATGCCGTTGTTTCCCTATTTAGATCATTTATACTTATCCCTATCATGTTTATGGTTAAACTGGATCTGTTATTAGTTGGACAACTAAACCATTGTTTATATCTTATCATGCCTGTTTTGGCATATCTATTATGTTAGAATCAGCCTATTATCATATGATCATTAGATCTGTTCCTATGTGCCTATCTTGTCATTATGCCACTACATGTTTATGCCATTATATGTTAATCTAGTTAGTATGATTATTCCTATCATCTACCCTTCATCTTTCCCTTTTATTTTAAATGGCCTAGCCACTTTTGAGCTTAAGTATGCTGCTGAAAGATGCGAACTCGTTAAACGGGGAATGACAGGAGAACATTGAAACTAGACATAACTTGTAGTCGGGAATTTGGGCATAACCTGAATAAAAGTTATAACTTGGGCATATATTTTATTGTGAACATGACTTGGGGAAAGGAGCATGAAAAACTATAACGACATTGGTAAAATTGGCTAATAATGAAATGCCTAGGATTACAGTAATTTGAAACTGTAAGTGTGCCTAGACACGAGGTTAGATTACACTTGCAGTGGAAGTCTAGCCGGAACCGTCCGACGTATCCAGCAACCACAAGTGGTGAATCTAATGTGAGGGGTATAGGTGCAAAAATACGAGACGTGCTACGATACAAGGTTAAGCTCGACTTGTGGAAGAATTCTTCCCGGAACCGTCCGGCATATCCAGCATCCACAAGTGGTAAGCTTAATGTGAGGGGTCTAGCACATTATAACCATAAAAGGACATGGTAATGAATTGGAATACTTAACCTAGTTTAATCCATTGCGATTTTATAAACATTAATCTGAATAGAGGTTAAGTGAACTTTGTTGAAATAGTGGGAGTGTTAAGTATATCTGGGTAAGATGGGTAATATTTATATATATAATCCCACAAACTTAACTGATTGGGGTTAAGTAATTAAAGGCACCGTCAGGTAAGCATAACCTGTGGAAATCCTAATGGGGATACAAGAGAAGGCAGAGAGCTTGTATCATCTTGTGTGTGTTGGTGGGGGGAGGGGGGAGTTTTAGTCAGTAACCCATAGTATCACTCGAGTACTCCGCCCTATTTCAGAGTAGGGACACGCTTACCTGGCTGATTGTAAGAGATCCAAACGTGAAGGACGGTGTAGGCGGAGCAAACCGACCGAGGCCATGTGCGTGCATGGTCCGGGAAGAAAGGGATAAGACGAACATGACACCGTAGATATGGTTGTGCAAATCAATGAAGGGTTGCCACTTTAGGAAGTGTTACGTCCTTCTGTGTGGCCAACACAGGGTATCTACGGAGTAGGGAGCCGATCGATTAGGGTAGTAGTTAGGGTACATCTAGACTTTGGTAAAGATTAGGAGCCTGTTCGGTTGGGCTGCATGTGGATTGTATGGCATTAAAACCTCCCTTCAGAAGTACGCCTAAGTCTACCATCTTGTTGTTGTTGGGATCATCTCATCTAGTTATACTAGTATCGATGTAGAGAATCAGAGTAATGATTAGAGAAGCGTACACTCTATCATGTTTACCTTGTCATACCTTCCTTTTTGATGTCATCTCTCTTATCCACTTTATACGCCTATCATGATACTTTTACTTATTTATTTGCTAAAAGTAACAGGACTCGCCAGACTTTATGTATGACCCTTTTTGTCTCCTCTTCTTTCTTCCATTCCCCCCACCCCCAGGTTCTTAGGGTGGGAATACTTGAGCTTGATAAGGATTCTGCTATCCTTTTGCTGGAGCTACTTAGATGTATTGCTCAAGCTTCTATCTTTGCTACTATGGCTTTGTTTTTATTTGGGGATTATGCTTCTTTTATATTATACTCTGATGTTTTAAGTACAAGACGGAAGTTATTATGATGTACTTGTTTTTATGTAATTCAGACATATGATTTTTTGAAACATAATGCTTTATGATTAATAAAAGTTTTTAATTCCACTGCTATTTTATATCTGTATTGTAATTTCAGTTTACCTATAACGCTTCACAAAACTTAATTTATTCTCTTAATGATTGACATTAATGGACGTAGTGGGTCACAATACGTACGTGGGAAAGTCTAGATACAGACATGTCTGTTCTAGGTGGTGTATCATAGATTCTAGGGCATTACTCTTTGACCTGATTCATCCAAAGGCAGTCCGTACGCTTACGTAGCATGGAAATGTGGTTCTATGCGGAACATAGTGTTGTTATGTAGAGGTCCATACGTCACTCCGACATAGGTGAGGGATTGCATATATTTCTGTGGCTCTACGGCGGAGACCATGTGATTGGGATACCTTGGGGTATACATTAATTTAGGGGTAGCTACTTATATACTGTATTAGGTTAATCCACTGGGAAGTAAATGGGTGTGACATGTGTATAAGCCTTGAGTGTTGTTAACCCAAGTAACCCAATAAACATGAAAATGTAACTGAACGGTATATGTAGAGTTATCCAAAATGTGTAGTTTAAATCCAGTCACCAAAATTTGTTTTCCTACACCCTCCTCATAATATAGTCGCAGGATAGATTGGCGGCAGATATATGATAGCTTTGGATATTGGCTAGGCAGTATTATTATCTGGGTAAGGCTACATTCTGATCATATTATATTTTATCCTTTCCACTTAGAGATGTTTTGTAACAACCCGTAAATTCTGGGCCAGTTTAAAATTTTTATTTTGGCAATTTTAGTGAATTTTGAACATTTAAAATGAATTATTTTAGATAATATCGACGAGAAATTTATTTTGAATAGAATTCAAACGTATATAATATATACGTCGTCATTAGAGTATAAATAATTATATATAATTATAAAAGGAATTGAAAATGGCGCGGTAGTTCGAAAATTCGATTTCAAACTTCAAATGAATGTACCGGGTGCAAAATAAACCGGATTTTAGCGAAACCAAAAATAATAGGATCTAGTTGATGATATCTTTCCAACGAATCTGAAAAATCAAAATTTCATAGCAGGGATCAAAGGATATGTCCAGTTGAAAATTCTGAATAGTCGCAATGGAATTCAGGCCCTTAAAAATAGCCATTTTGCAAACGACCTCGGATTTCGACGAAACCACTTTTGTTGGATCCGCGATGTCAAGCTATTGTTAGGTTTCAAATTTCGTAATTTTTCTAATCAATATGTGAGCGTGGCAAAGTAAAACGTGTTTGACCAGTTTCAGTTGATTTTAATCGACTGGAAAATGGCCATTTTTCCAACGGTCTCAAAATTCGACGAAATTAGTTTTGTTAGGACCGTATCGTCAATACGAAGATAGAAAATATTTTTCGGGAATTTTACGAGTTAGTATGTGGCCCCGGTAATTTAAAATGTGCGTTCAAATTCAATATATAGAGTTATGTGTTGATTTTGACGAAAACTAATCGAAACAATCGAATCATCTTACGGTACAATCCCGTTGTGTTCGGAATGGAGGTAAAATGCTATGGACGACAGGCGGTAGGTTCGATTTTGAGTTCGGATAAAAAAGTTGACTTTTGGGTGGAAATTTAAAATAAATTAAATAAAAATATTTACCTATAAACCCCCCAACTCTATTCCTCTCTTCTCTCGTTCAAACCGATTGCAGGAAAAAAAACGATGACGGAAAGGGGGAAACCGCTCCTCCAGGCGGAGCGCCACCGCACCACCGTCGCTCTCGCCTAGTCCGGCCTTCCCCATCGTTCCGCCGAACCCCCACACACCAAGCCATCGCCCCATTAAAACCCTAACCCCAAATTCGATTGAAAACCGCCACCAACCACTGCTCCGCCCTCGTTCTGACCTGCACCGCCCCCTGTCACCCTCGTCCGCCTCCGGCGAACCAGACCCCCCCTTGCGCCGCCATTGCATCATCTCAGCCTCCCCTTCTATCTGGAAGCAAAGTAAGTTTTCATTTACTTACATGTGCAATTAAAGATTCGATTTTTATACTTGTATTAGCGTGATAAAAATAGGGTTTTTATTTATGTGAAAGAAGTGAATTTTTTTAATGAGGGAAAGCGATATGGAAATATAATTTTTATATAAGTAGGAGGTTAAAAATATAATTTTTATATAAGTATAATAATGAAAATATGATTTTTATATTATAGAGAGAATAAAAATATAATTTTTATAAAATAGAAAGGTTAAAAATATAATTTTTATACTAATGGCAGATTAAAAATATGATTTTTATTCATGTAGAGTAATAAAAATGTAATCTTTATTAGGAGAAGAGCAATATAAAAATATAATTTTTATAACGAAGTGAAGGTAAAAATTTGATTTTTATATACATATGAAGTGAAGATAAAGATGTGATCTTCAAAGTAGTAGCAATTTAAAAATTCGATTTTTATATATTGAATAGCGAAGAAAAAAATTCGATTTTTATATATTGAATAGCAAAGTAAAAATTCGATTTTTATATACTGAATAGCGAAGTAAAAATTGGATTTTTATATATTAAATAGCAAAGTAAAAATTTGATTTTTATATATTGAAAGCGAAGTAAAAATTCAAATTTTATATATTGAATAGCAAAATAAAAATTCGATTTTTACATATGTAGAGAATACGGGCAGAGAATGTGACAAGAGGCAAGAACAGCAATGATTTCTACATATGAAGAGTCATGGCATTGGATTAGCTATTCTGTGAGAACTTCTCACCTTTTAATTTTGTTTTCCAGTTAAAAATATATACTAGGACGCAGACTGTGTTTAGTAGCACCCGACACCCGTCGTCCACAGACCATGGACGGCTTGTATGCTTGATTGTTTGATTTTGATGTGTAGTTGATTGTGTGATGTGAAATGAAATAAAATATTTTTATAGTTGAAAATATTTTATAGTTAAAAATAGAATTTTAATGTGTATGAAATGAAATAAAAAAAATAAACAAATCGGGCGATTTGTTTATATACACACATTTGACTGATATTGATTGGGACGATAAATTTTACACATCGCCCAATTGCACAAATAAAATCTGTGTTTGATTGTTTGAAACCCCACACGGGTATTGGGATGATATTTGATGTACACTAATCCCGATTGTTTAGTGGTATGTCGTTCGATTGATTGACAGACTGTTATGAGCATTAAATATATATATTTGATGCTTATACAGTGTAGAATGCACTTTGGATGATGGTTGATTATTCATTGTTGTTATAGTATACATGTGTTGTAGAAAATCCATATAATTAACATTATATGGTAATTGATTGGGTCTCATTCCATATTTGAAAAAGAAATATTTGAAATATAAATATTTGAAATAGAATATTTGAAAATAAAAAAATATGAAGACGTATTGATTAGATTGACGCCATTTTGACGTGAACGATATTTATATCGATTTTATTCATTTTATAATGAATATCGAAAGTGATTTCAAAATCTGATATTTTGAAAAGAATTGAAATTCGAATTAAAATAAATAGAAGTGAATTCGAATTGAAATTGAATATAAGTGAATTCGAATTGAAATTGAATATAAGTGAATTCGAATTGAAATTGAATATAAATGAATTCGAATTGAAATTGAATTGAATTGAAAACGATCTGAAATTGAATTAGAAATCAATTTTAATTGAAATCGATTTGAAATGAATTTAAAACGAATTTATAAAGGAATATACAATTTTGATTAGAAATTGAATACGAAGTTGAAACCGTTTTGAGAATGAATTTAAAACGATTTATAAAGCACGTTTTGAATTGAAATCAACAAAATATATATTATATATATAACATAATGGCCTGAATAGAACGTGCCGCGCCGCGGCAGTTCGCCAATTTCGACCATTGACTTCGAAAAGATACTACGGGAGATCCGACCGTCGGATTTTCCTAAAACCGAAACCGTTGGATTCGTATCGAAAATAGCTTTCTAACAAATATTAGAAATTTGAAATCTAACAGTTGGATTTGGAATTATGTCCAAATCAAATTTGGAAAAGGTAGATGTAAGTGCAGTTCGATGGCCGTTGATGGAAATCGACTGTACGGGCCTTGATAAAATTAATAATAATAATAATAATTTGTGTAAAATCATAAGAAATGATTTGGGAAGAATTGGGATGAAAAAACTCCGTATTTGAAAGGATAAAAATAGATTTTTATCGAAATGAACTAGTTTTGAACTAGAATTATAATTCTATTTATTTTTAAAATAAATAAAGTGGATTTGAAATGGTTTTGAAAATAACCAGAATTTCCAATATATAAAGTGGGAATGGATTTGAACCGAAATTGTCTTTGGAATATTTCGATGTTGGATTTCGTGATTATACAGATATTGTTTGGGAAATTTGAAAGATATATTAATATCGTTATTTCCAATACGACATTTGTTAGTCGTAGAATTTGATATTGAATATAAGCTGATATATTTTCTATTCAGAGCCTTGTATTTAATATCAAATGTGATTTGGGTAAGTCATGAATGGTGTCTTCATTAACACTGTTCTTAAGCCCAGTTGAGAAAGGACTAAATCTTTTTATTTTAGATTTAATGAAGTGTACCAATTAAATGATATTTAATTGAAATTGAACTGGTATTGATTTTTGGGTTTATCGCGAACAGTGTTTTACATAACACTTGTTCTTTAACCCGATAATTAATGGAATGTGATCTTGGGTTTATCGTGAACCGTGTTTTAAAGGACGCTGATTCTTTAACCCAGTTAAAGATTAAAACTAAGTGGAGTTTTAATGAATCTTTAATTAGATTGAAATGATCGAGAATGGAGTATCACCAGTTTTACTCCAGGCGATAGTTAAATCTTTAATTAGATTTGAACGTGAAATGGTAGTTGAATTTACCGATAACACCATGGTGTTAGATATGAAGTATGACCAGTTTAACTTCATGGGATGAATAGGTTGGGATTGGGAAATCAAAATAAATAATTGCATCGGTGTGGTTTGCTAATCCCGACTAGTTTGAATTGATATTCAAAGGAAGATTAAAGAATAAATTTAAAAGAATTTATCTTTGATAAAATTAATGGGAACCTTTCCCAAAGTACAAGAATATTTGGATACAAGAATATTCTGGATAGGATTGAGGCGTATGTTGTGTTTGTGTCACACGTGTTTATTATATACGAGAGTTTTTCATAAAGACCGGGTTTATCCCATTCTGAATAACTGATTCGACGTGGTGTCGAAGATGAAGATGGTGGTTGAAGACCGGAGGTCTTCACGTCGTTTGGGTGATTACTGATGATCTTGATTAGGATGTACACCCAAGAAGATGGAAACAGTTTTTGATCGTCCTGACGTACTTGGAGGTCGATGGATATGCGGGGTACTAGGTGCCTCCGGTTTCGTTCAGACCCAGAACGAACTTGTAAATGGACTGTGTGTCTGACATTGGATTTTAGTCTGTGTGATTGATTTCTATTAAATATATATCTGTTTTGTGGCGGAGAATTATTCTCTTGCTTAACGCCCTCCTCTGAGATGTACGAGCTCAGGGGTTATATATTGATGGATATCAAACGCATGGAGTGAATTGCCTGTGTGGAATGCCTAAGTGGCAATTGATCAAGGCTTCTGTTGAAAAGCAAAGTCTTGTGGTGATGATCAAAGCACGGCCTGTGTGGCATAGCTTTGTATAACATTGATTCGCGAGCCTCACACCTCGGTGGTGAACCAAAAAAGGGAGAGGACCTCAGGGAGGACATGCGTTTCTTTCTGTCTAGAAGTGGCGTCAGTGGTTTTACACGCCCTGACGAGTTTGACTTATGTGGTTGTTGCTGTTGCGAGGCGCCTCGGTTTGATCGGATGATCCGGGTCCGATGGAGTCATCTATTGGCTATTTTGCGCCCCAAAGGGCTGGGAAACGTAGTGTTCAGGCATTTTAATCCACATCGGTGGACCGGCCCTGACGATCCAAGGGTCACTCAAGCTCTGATCCTGAGGCATGGTAGGATAAATTGTCTCAAATCGGTTGAGGACTATCTTTTGCCTTGGTTCATAGATGGAAATCCAACTACCAAATATGTGACATTTGTGGTTTTATTTGTAGAGCCTAGTATGGCGACATAGTGGGATGGGGCACTTATGCCGTCTATGATTGATACTTATGATTTGAAGTTGTTTTATACACTATGCACTTATAACAGTATCAAATGATTTTTTTTAAACGTATCAAGCATTCTTGGCTATTATAAGGTAAAAACCCTATCCTCCGGCTTGCGTTGCATTGTGTGATGGGACCTGGGTCTTATAATAGCTTCATTTTTCCGTATTTAGCATTGCGCTGTTTGTTTATGCACTGGTGTTCTTGGGAGGAAATCCGTTCCGTGTTATACGGCGTGGTCCCTTGATTGGCCTAACTTTCAAAATAAAGATTAATAACTGTTTTAGTTCTCACACCAGTCACATGACTGAACTGGAGTTTATTGTTGTAACCTAAACTCTAGGTACCCTTATTTTCGACCCGGGCAGCTAGTAGTTTTGGTTTTGCAGATTTATATTCACAGGATCCTGGTTTACAGCTGGAATGATATCCGGGAAGCTTTGTATCCGTATATCTCTTCTAGTTGTGTATTGTATTATTTTCCGCTACTATGTATTTAAATGTAATTTAAATCTCTGATATTTCTGTGTAATATTCATGTATACTCTGTATATTCTTGTATTCTGATGTATTGTTGTAGTATACACTGAAATGTTTGTAACAACCCGTAAAATGCGAGCCAGTTTGAAATTTTTTTTTTTTTTTTTTTTTTTTACCAACTGTGACGGCAAGGAATTTCGCTCGGTCCGAACCAGTCGCTAAACCGATCCAGGCCGCTCGAAACGCCCTATCGTTTGAGAACAGGCCACAACAGAACGTATACAGAAGAACATTTCATTGCATATTACAACAATGCATCAGATTACAAGAATATACAGAGTATAAAAGAATATTACACAGAAATATCAGAGATTTAAATTACATTTAAATACATAGCAGCGGAAAATAATACAATACACAACTAGAAGAAGATATATGGATACAAAGCTTTCCGGATATCGTTCCAGCTGTAAACCAGGATCCTGTGAATATAAATTTGCAAAACCAAAACTACTAGCTGCCCGTGTCAAAATAGGGGCACCCAGAGTTTAGGTTAAAACAATAAACTCCAGGTCAGTCATGGGACTGGTGTGAGAACTAAAACAGTTAATCTTTATTTTAAAGTTAGGTAAATCAAGGGACCACGCCGTATAACACGGAACGGGTTTCCTCCCAAGGATACCAGTGCATAAAACAAACAGCGCAATGCTAAATAAAGAAAGATGAAGCTGTTATAAGACCCAGGTCCTATCACACAATGCAACGCAAGCCGGGGGATAGGGTTTTCCCTTATAACAGCCAAAGATTGCTTGATACGTTTTAAAACACATTATTGATACTATAATAAGTGCATAGTGTATAAAACAACTTCAAATCATAAGTATCAATCATAGGCGGCATGGGTACCATATATCATGTCGCCATATATAGGTTTACAAATAAAACCGCAAAGTCACGTATTTGGAAATTGGATTTCCGTCTATGAACCGAGGCAAAAGATAGTCCTCAACCGATTCGAGACGCTCTAGCCCGCCCCTCAGGAACAGCCGCAACTGCCCCTTGGATCCTCAGGGCCGGTCCACACGGAGTGGATTATTATACCTGAACACTACGTCTCCCCACCCTATGGGGTGTAAGTCTGGTCCGTCTGCCGACCAGAATGCATTCGGCCGAAACCGATATAACCGAGGCGCCTCGCAACAACAACAACCACATAAGTCAAACTCGTTAGGGCGTGTAAAACCACTGACGCCACTTCTAGCTAGAAAGAAACGCATGCCCTCCCTGACGTCCGTCTCCCGTTTTTGGTTCATACCTGGTGTGAAACACGCGAGGTAAACGTTACACAAAGCTACGCCACAAAGGCCGTGCTTTGATCATCACCACAAGACTTTGCTTTTCAACAGAAGCCTTGATCATTTGCATCTTAGCATGCCACACAGGCAAACCATCCTATGCAACCGATATCAGTCACACAGAATGAAATCCGATGTCAGACACACAGTCCATTTACAAGTCCGTTCTGGGTCTGAACGAAACCGGAGGCACCTAGTACCCCGCATATCCATCGATCTCCAAGTACGTCTGGACGATCACTAACTGTTTCCATCTTCTTGGGTGTACAGCCCAATCAAGATCATCAGTAATTACCCAAACGACGTGAAGACCTCCGGTCTTCGACCATCGTCTTCATCTTCGACTTATCGTCGTATCAGTTATTCAGAATGGGATAAACCCGGTCTTTCCGAATAACTCGCGTATATATTATAAAAGTGTTACACAAACACAACATACGCCTCATTCCAATTCATTAGTCACTAACCGTAAATTAATCAAGAGAATAATTCCCCAAATATTAACCCCGAAGGCCGAAACCAACATCAGATCAATATCCAGAAAACCATTCTGCTTGGCTAACCGACAGTTAGTTTCTAAATTTCACATTCATAGGGAAAGGTTCCCATTAACTTTATCCAAGATAAATTCCTTGAATTTACTCTTTAATCTTCCTTTGAATTTTGATTCAACTAGTCGAGATTAACGAACCTTACCGAAGTAATCATTGGTTTTAGTTTCCCAATCCCAACCTATTCATCCCATGAAGTAAAAACTGGTAATACTTCATATCTAACACCATGGTGTTATCGGTAAATTCAATTACCATTTCACGTTCAAATCTAATTAAAGATTTAACTATCGCCTGGAGTAGAACTGGTGATACTCCATTTCGATTATTTCAATCTAATTAAAGATTCACTAAAACTCCACTTAGTTTTAATCTTTGACTGGGTTAAAGAATCAGTGTCATTTAAAAACACGGTTCACGATAAACCCAAAATCACATTCATTAATCATCGGGTTAAAGAACGAGTGTTATTTAAAACACTGTTCACGATAAACCCAAAAATCAATATCGATTCAATTCCAATTAAATGTTATTTAATTGGTACACTTCATTAAATCTAAATAAAAAGATTTAATCTTTTCTCAACTGGGTCCAAGAACAGTGTTAGTGAAGACACTATTCACGACAAACCCAAATCACATTTGATATTCAATACAAGGCTCTGAATAGAAAATATACCGGCTTATATTCAATATCAAATTCTACGACTAACAAATGTCGTATTGGAAATAACGATATAAATATATATCTTTCAAATTTCCATAACAACACCTGTATAATCACGAATTCCAACATCGAAATATTCCGAAGACAATTTCGATTCAAATCCATTCCAATGCAACCATCGGAAATTTTGGTTATTTTTAAAACCCTTTTCGAATTCAATTTATTTATTTAAAAATAAATAGAATTATAATTCTAGTTCAAAACTAGTTCAATTCGATAAAAATCTATTTTTATCTTTTCAAATATGGAGTTTTCCATCCCAAATCTTCACAAATCATTTCTTATGATTTTACACAAATTATTACTATTTTTAATAATTTTATCAAGGCCCGTACAGTCGATTTCCATCAACGGCCATCGAACTGCACTTACAACGACCTTTTTCGAATTTGATTTGGACGTATCTCCAAATCCAACCGTTAGATTTCAAATTTCTAACATTTGTTAGAAAGCTCTTTTCGATACGAACCCAACGATTCCGGTTTTAGGAGAATCCGACGGTCGGATCTCCCGTAATGTCCATTTGAAATAAATGGTCGAAATTCACGAACTACCGCAGCGCGGCGCGTTCTATTCAGGCCATTATATTATATATATAATATATATAATATATATTTCGTCGATTTCTTTTTAAAACGAATTATATAAATGGTTTTGAATTCGTTTCAAAAACATTTTTCAACTTCCATTTCAATTCAAATCAAAAATTGAATTCTTCTCTATAAATTCGTTTTAAAATTCATTTCTATTCAATACAAATTTCAATTCGATCATTTCGATTCGCTTTCAATTCAATTTGAATTCGTTTTCAATTCATTTCCTTTCGAAATCGTTTTCAATTCATTTTGAATTCGTTTTCAATTCATTTCCTTTCGAAATCGTTTTCAATTCATTTTGAATTCGTTTTCAATTTATTTCATTTCGAAATCGTTTTCAATTCAATTCATTTCGAAATCGTTTTCAATTCAATTCATTTCGAAATCGTTTTCAATTCAATTCATTTCGAAATATTTGATTTCAAAATTACTTTTCAATATCCATTTCAAAATGAATAAAATCGATAAAAATATCGTTCACGTCAAAATGGCGCATCTAATCAACACGGCTTCATATATTCCCATTTTCAAATATTCTATTTCAAATATTTCTATTATTAAAATATTTCGTTCAACACATGACCAATCTCAACGGATGAGTACTGTCAACACATGAACGTTTATTTTATATTGATAAAGATGTAAATTTTATTACTAAAATATTTCGTTCAACACATGACCAATCTCAATGAATGAGTACTGTCAACACATGAACCATTATTTTATAATATTCTTTATTTTTCAAACTGGAATGAGGCCCAATCAATTACCAGATAAAGTTAATTATATGGAATTTCATACAACACATGTATATAATAGCATTGAAAAATAATCAACCATCAACCAAAGTGCACTACACTGTATAAGCATCAAGTATAGATATTCAACGCTTATAACAGCCTGTCAATCAATCGATCGACATATTTAATCAATCAGGATGAGTGAACTTCAAATTTCATCCCAACACCCGTGTGGGGTTTCAAACAATCATACGTATATTTTATTTGTGCAGTTGGGCGATGTGTAAAATTTATCGTCCCAATCAATGTCATTCAAATAGGTGTACATAAACAAACCGTTCGGTTTATAAATGAATATTTTATTTTATTCACTTCACGTTAAAAATTAT
Organism: Allium sativum; assembly: GCA_030737875.1. Classification (NCBI taxonomy): domain Eukaryota; kingdom Viridiplantae; phylum Streptophyta; class Magnoliopsida; order Asparagales; family Amaryllidaceae; genus Allium; species Allium sativum. Next base: position 189,928,891 of record CM060915.1, on the reverse strand, counting down.
ATTTTTAACGATAAAACATTTTATTCCAACTTATGAATTTCTATTCAATTCATTTATTCAATAAAATGATATTTTTATTTTTCTAACTTATTTTAGAAAATTTCGGCGGCATAACGACACGATACTAGAAACGGGACAAGGCCTAGCCTTATCCCCGGTCTAGTGAAGGCCCACGCCATTCACACATCAATCAAAATAAATTAGTTATGCAAACCACAAAATTTGGAGTAAGAGTCTAACCTAGCCTTACTCCTTCGCCTTATAACGACGCACGTCTAATCCTAACCAATTTATCGATTCGATTTTTCACACCACAAACCACATTCAAACCAATACCGCAATCAATCACCAAACAGTCAAACAAACAAGTCCATGGTCTGTGGACGATTGTGTCGGGTGCTACTAAGCACCGTCTGCATCCTAGTATATATATATAACTAGAAAATAAATTTGAAAGGTGAGAAATTCTCACAGATAACTATCCAAGCTCCACGGCACTTCTTTTAGAGAAGTCTTCGTCGTCATCGCATCCTTTTTCATCTTCGTTGCCCGCTTTCACTACCTATGTAAAAATCGAATTTTTACTTCGCTATTCAATATATAAAAATCATATTTTTATTTCGAATTCAATATATAAAAATCCTATTTTTATTTCGAAGTTCAATATATAAAAATCCTATTTTTATTTCGAATTTCAATATATAAAAATCCTATTTTTTATTTCGAAGTTCAATATATAAAAATCCTATTTTTATTTCGAAGTAAAAATCAAATCTTTTCTAATTTAAAAATCAAACTTTTTCTCTAATAAAAATATTATCTTTTCTAATAAAAATCACTCCCTTTTCGATTTACAAAATCTTATCTTTTCAAAAAATAAAAATCAAAACTTTAAACAAATAAAGACCTCGCCTTTAAACAAATAAAAATCCTATTTTTCCTATGAACAAAATCACAACTTTTATCATGTTAAAAATTACAACTATATTTCATTAAAACTGGGAATTACTTCCCCGCTTCGTATACATATATAAATCAAATTGTACGTAAAAAATATTACCTAACAAAAACTAAAATTAAAATGAATAAATAAAATAAGAAAAAAACGTACTGTCAGTAGAGGGAGGGGCCTGCGCTCGGATGGTCAACGAGGGGAGTGTCGCGGGTGGCCTCAGCAGGTGGTGGTGGCGCCAACAGTGGGGATGGCGGGTTTTGGGCATCGAGCGGTTTAAAGGGGTTAGGGATTTTTGGGGGAAAGGGGTACTCGAACGGGGAAGAAGAGGGCGCAGAGGAGAGGAGTGGGAGGGGATCCGGCCTGGTGAGGCCGGCGCTGGTGGCGCGACGCGCCTGAGGCGGAGGAGAACGACGAGTTTCTCTTTTTTTTTTTTTTTTTTTGGCAATTTTAGCGAATTTTGAATATTTAAAATGAATTATTTTAAATAATATCGACGAGAAATTTATTTTGAATTGAATTCGAACATATATATTATATACATCGTCGTTAGAATATATAATAATTATATATAATTATAAAAGGAATTGAAAATGGCGCGGTAGTTCGAAAATTCGATTTCTAATTTCAAATGAATATACAGAATTCAATATAAGTCAGAATTGAACGAAACAAGAAATATTTGAATCTGTATAACTATATCTTTGTAACGAAGTTAACAAACTGGGATTTCATCTTAGAAATGATAAGATATGTCCAGTTTAAAATTAGAAATAGTCGCTGTGGAATTTATATATATATTTTTATATATATAAGGCCCTTAAAAATAGCAATTTTGCAAACGACCTCGGATTTCGACGAAACCAGTTTTGTTGGGGCCGGGATGTAAAGTTATTGCTAAGTTTCAAATTTCGTAATTTTTCGAATCAATATATGAGCGTGGCAAAGGAAAACGCGTTTGACCAGTTTCTGTTGAAAATAATCGACAGGAAATTGGCCATTTTTCAAACAGTCTCAGAATTCGACGAAACTAGTTTTGTTAGGATCGTATCGTCAATACGAAACTAGAAAATATTTTTCTGGAATTTTTCTAGTTAGTATGTGACCCCGGTAATTTGAAATGTACGTTTAAAATTCAATATAAGTATTTAAATTGTAAATTCAATGGAAACTGATTGTAACGATCAAACCAGCTTACGATACATATCCCATTGTGTTCGGAATGGGGGTAAAACGCTATGGACGACAGGCGGTGGGCCTCGTTTCGAGGTCGGATATAAAAGCCAACCCTTGTGCAAATTTAAATAATAAAATAATAAAATAAAATATAATAAAAAAAATCTATTTCCCCTTTTCTCTTCTGCTTGCCCCCCCCCCCCCGATTCTTCATTCACTTACCAGAAAAAAAAAAAAAAAAAAAAAACCTAACCTAAACCTAATCGTGCCGCCTGACCCTCGAACCCGCCGACGAAGTCGCCGAAGCCCCCACCGCCGACCTCCTCCTTCCAGCGAAGACGACGCCACCCTCGAACACCCCTCCCAGTCGCGAAGCAATCGAAGCCTCCACCTCGAACATCATCGCGACGCCTCCTGAACCCTTGCCGCCGACGAACAACACCATCGAGCCCCCCCCTTCGCATACCACGGTGAGCTTTTAAGCTATTTTATTTTGATTTTTATTTTTGGTTTATAAAACCGATTCAAAAACTAAACTGTATTTTCTCTAGATTTAAAACTGTAGTTTTTTTTTTCTTTAGAATAAAACTGATAAATATGAAGTTATAAAACTGAGTTTTAAACAGAATTTTTTTTTATTATAAAGATTTAAAAACTGTTATTTTTTTTTTCAGATGAAAAACTGTTTTGTTTTTAAAGAGTTAAAACAGAATTTTTAAAAAGAAAGTAAAACAGATTTTATATATAAAGTTTTAAAAACTGTTTTTTTTTAGAAATTTAAAAACTGATTTATAAAGAACTTTAAAACTGATTTTTTTTGGGAATTTTAAAAATTGTTTTTTTTTATATATGAAGAATTGAAAACTGATTTGAAAAGAATTGAAAACTGATTTGAAAAGAATTGAAAACTGATTTGAAAAGAATTAAAAACTGATTTTATTTTAGATAAGTAAAAACTGATTTGGTTTTTAAAAGTTAAAAACTGATTTCTTTAAAAAGTAAAAATCATATTTTTATATATTGAATAACATAGTAAAAATTCGATTTTTACATATGTAGAGAATACGGGTGAAAGAGACAAAAGGCGAAGATTTCTATAAAGGAAGAATCGTGTAGTTGGATAGCTATTGGTGAGGATTTCTCACTCTTCAATTTCTTTTTAAAATTTATATATATATGTGTGAAATGAAAGTGAATTGCTATCTATAAATATATATCTATGTATATATATATATATACGCCCCTCGTCCACAAACCATGGACGATATTTATTGGTTGAAATTGTTGTGAAAATTGATTGATAGCGAAGTGAAATAACATATATATGAAAAGTGAAATTTATATATATATAGCGAAGTGAAATAACATATATATGAAGAGTGAAATTTATATATATAGCAAAGTGAAAATATCGAATATATTGAAAGTGAAAATATCGAATATATCGAAAGTGAAAATATCGAATATATTGAAAGTGAAAATATTATATATATTAGAAGTGTATGAAACATATATATTGAAAGTGAAAATATCGAATATATTGAAAGTGAAAATATCGAATATATCGAAAGTGAAAATATCGAATATATTGAAAGTGAAAATATTATATATATTAGAAGTGTATGAAACATATATATTGAAAGTGAAAGTATCGAATATATTGAAAATAAATATATCGTATGTAAATGAACTGAATAGAAAAGGAATTCGAATTGAATAGAATAGAAAATGAATTCGAATTGAATAGAATAGAAAATGAATTCGAATTGAAATGAATAGAAGCGAATTCGAATAAATTGAATAGAAAACGAATTCGAATAAATTGAATAGAAAACGAATTCGAATTGAATTGAATAGAAAACGAATTCAAATGGAATTGAAAGCGAATTGAAATGAATTCAAATGGAATTGAAATTTGAATTGAATAGAAATGAATTTTAAAACGAATTTATAAAGAAGAATTCAATTTTGATTTGAATTGAAATGGAAGTTGAAATTACTTTTGAAACGAATTTAAAACTATTTACATAATTCGTTTTAAATAGAAATCGACGAAATATATATTATATATATTATATATATAATATAATGGCCTGAATAGAACGCGCCGCGCCGCGGCAGTTCGCGAATTTCGACCATTTATTTCAAACGGACATTACGGGAGATCCGACTGTCGGATTCTCCTAAAACCGGAACCGTTGGGTTCGTATCGAAAAGAGCTTTCTAACGAATGTTAGAAATTTGAAATCTAACGGTTGGATTTGGAATTATGTCCAAATCAAATTCGAAAAAGGTCGCTGTAAGTGCAGTTCGATGGCCATTGATGGAAATCGACTGTACGGGCCTTGATAAAATTATTAAAAATAGTAATAATTTGTGTAAAATCATAAGAAATGATTTGTGAAGAATTGGGATGAAAAACTCCATATTAGAAAAGATAAAAATAGATTTTTATCGAAATGAACTAGTTATTAACTAGAAAAATAATCCAATGGTTATAAATAAATAAATTGGATTAGATTTGAATTGAAATTATCTTTGGATATTTTCGATATTGGATTCCGTGATTACACAGATATCGTGATGGGAATTTGGAAGATATCGATATCGTTATTCCCGATATGATATCTGTTGGTTTCAGGATTTGATGTTGAATATAAGTCAATACTCTCTCTATTTAAAACCTTATATTTAATGTCAAATTTGATTGATTGATGGTTTGGATTGTGCTCGACCAGTTTATGAGCAGAATATGCTTTTACATTTAGCATTGGGTTGGGTTGAAAATATCTGTGTGCTAACGCCTTGTGAAACACTTCACGATTTGACGATAAGGTGTTTAGCGATATTGTGTTCATTTCAAATTTAATGAATGATTGTGAAATGATATTTTTCTTAAAGCGAAAAGAAAGTATTCCCGATTTTGGACAGGGAATGTTTTATAAAAATGTTTTATAAAACAGAAAGGATTTCGAGGCCCAAAACCCGATGATTTCTAAAGTGATTAAGAAAATGTATTATATGTTACATTGTGGTTCATCGCATATTCGATTAGTTGCTATTGATGATGTATCTGTTTGGTGGCGGAGAATTTATTCTCTTGCTGTAACGACCCGGATTTTGAGCGACTTTGGTTATCGTCGTAAGCACGACGTCGATAACCAACCCGTCGAGAAATCCTGGTAATTAGTGAAAGAAATTAGAGGGTGAGGAAAGATAAGATAGAAAATTAGAATAGAAGAAGAAGAAGAACACAACATCAGAGTAACACGAATCTCACAGCGGAACGAATAAATATATTTCATAACATAACTTTGAAATACAAATCAGTACTTGAATATACATATCATTATCAAAGTACATCACTTACAACACAGCGGAAATAACTATAGCTATATGATCCTGAAGCCTCCTGCTCCAAGCTCTTCCAGTATATCTGTAAATCCCGACTACTTGACTGCCCATACAAATTTAGGCACCCAAGAGTTTAGGGAAAACAACAAAGTAAACTCCGGGTCAGTCATGGGACTGGTATGAGTAAAACAGTTTAAAACAGTTGAAAAAGTAAATGATATCTCATAAGACCACGCCGCATAACGAAACGGGTTTTTCCCTTATGAGAATCCAAAATATCTTTATATCAAAAACCTTTTGATATTATAATAATGTCTATCGACCACAGTATATATATAATCATCTAGCAGAAACGCTTTCATCTCACGTTCTACATATATAGTATACAATCAAAACCGCAAGCACGTATTGGGTAATGGATTTCCAACTATGACAAGGTATGGATCCACCTTTCGCTCGTGTACCTCTAGAGAGGAATACACTGGGTTCAACAAGAACATCTTGCAACCCGGCCACACATGACCGACCACTCATTTCGCTTGAGTGTATCGAATGTATATCACCAACAGTTGGGATCAGCAACCGTTTCCCGAATGGGACAGCATCAACAATAGATTTTTAGAAATGAATGAAACTCTAGATCAGGTGATTATACACCCTACTTCGGTGCGACCGACTTAGCCATGCTGCCTGCCCGATTTCTGTCATTTACCGGATGATGAGGCTAGAAGCTACGCTTTATCATCACACCAGATTCACTTTGAATGCCACATCGTCAAATCCATCAAATCACCGATTGACGTCTACAACAATACATTATGTGTTAGCTAAAAGAAGTTTCCTCCTCCGCTTCCACTCTTGGTACGGTTGGAGAAATCAATATACGTGATCGTCTGGAATCACCCTGTCAAACATCCGTCCATACAAGTCATCCAGGGACAGGATGAACCGAAGGCACTATTCTGTAAACAGGATAGCCCTTGCATAACTCCGTCTTCAATTATCATTGGCATATATGATTTGCAACGCTTATGCCAATACAGAGTGGTTCTTTGGATAATAATCCAACCGGTCTCTCCATATTAACAACGTTAAAATGGTCAAAACTTCGATAGTCTGTGATTTAACTATCGAATAAAAATAGGTGTGCAAACAATGATATTATTTCCAAATGGAAATTATATCGATCAAACATCATTCAACATTCATCTCTTTATTTCATAAATCTACTTATCTCCTGTTTCCCTATATTCAATATTTCTTATTTTCTACATTTGGAAAATACACGTTATTAACAATGGAAAACATTTCCATTTCTTGTTTTCTTTATTAGAAAACATTTCTGGTTTCTTCTTTGGAAAACATTTCCAAAGCTTCTTCATTGGACTTAGACAGATGTTTTAAACAAACCATCGCGATGCCAACTCAAACCATTTCCTTAACTGCCGAACATTAACTATCCCTTAGTTAAAAACGAAGCCAATCAAGTTGGGGTAGAACAACCTCTCAGACCTTAACTGAACAACATTTCTAACCTTGAAATAGACAAAGTTCACTTTATATCCCTTTAACTAACTTCCTTACTTAAACCTCTTCGAATAGCCATATTCGATTGACTCTTATCAATTAACTCTATTGGACTAACCCCTATCAATTAACTCTATTGGACTAACACTGTTTATTTACTCATTTCACTTAACTCCTATCGAATAAACTATATTCGATAACTCCTTTTACTTTCTATTCGAATAACTATATTCGATTAACTTATTTGCTTTAACTCTAATCGATTAACTAACATCGATTATCTAACATCGATTACCTCCTTTTACTTTAACACTAATCGATTAAACTAACATCGATTATCTCCTTTCCTTTTACTCAAATCGATTAAACTTAACATCGATTAACTCTTTTGACTTTCTTCGAATAAACTATATTCGATTAACTCCTTTTGACTTTCTTCGAATAAACTATATTCGATTAACTCCTTTTGACTTTCTTCGAATAAACTATATTCGATTAACTCCTTTTGACTTTCTTCGAATAAACTATATTCGATTAACTCCTTTTGACTTTCTTCGAATAAACTATATTCGATTAACTCCTTTTGACTTTCTTCGAATAAACTATATTCGATTAACTCCTTTTGACTTTCTTCGAATAAACTATATTCGATTAACTCCTTTTGACTTTAACACTAATCGATTAAACTAACATCGATTAGTTCCTTTTACTTTATCACTAATCGATTAACTAACATCGATTAGTTCCTTTTTAATAAACTACGTTTTCCGTTACAACTATTTCCTTTTTATAACGTTTACTTACCGTTACAAATATGTCCTATTTATAACTTCTATTTACCGTTACAAATGTTTCCTATTTATAACTTCTATTTACCGTTACAAATGTTTCCTATTTATAACTTCTATTTACTGTTACAAATGTTTCCTATTTATAACTTCTATTTACCGTTACAAATGTTTCCTATTTATAACTTCTATTTACCGTTACAAATATATCCTATTTATAACTTCTATTTATTTTCTAAATAAATATCCCTTTTATAAAACCGTGTTTGTTTTATAAATAATTCCTTTTATAAAATCCTGTGATTTTATAAAATTCCTTTATTTCAATATACATTGAAATACTTCTTTTTACATCCCAGGGTCTTTTATGATATTTAAAATATCGAATAAAAATGATCAACATCATTCCAACACCCATAATCCATAACAGATTATATAACACATCATATATCACAATATATGAAAACAGTAAAAATAAATGTTGAGGAATCCAGTTGGATTCCTCCAACCTGTCTCCCTATGTCACAGATGTTAAACAATATAGATAACATAACTTTTCAGTTCTATATGATATATTCTGTTAAACAGAATCAATATAGAAAATTTAACTAACTGACTAGCAGTTCAATCAAACAGTCAACATACAGTATCAGCCAATATCTAACAGTTCTAAAAATACAACATGAATTTATAAACTGTTTAGAGTTAGTGAGATTTACTCACATTGGACTGTTATTGTTAAAAACGATAACTGTCGCTTTGTCCATTCAGACGTTTGATTTTATCATGAAATTCCAATAGCTCGGTTTCCAGCCCCATTAGTCCCATAATCATCATGACTGGTTCCACCCGACCTTTTATAATATATAAACACGTTAAATTTATTTTAGTCATACAATTTAATAATAAATTTCTTAATTAAATTATCAACTTTATTTTAATCACCTTGTTAAGGATATCAACGACCATTTACTTCTCTATGGTGTTTTCCTTCTTCCAGGAAATCCACACTACAAGTTTCTCCCATCCAAATACTCTTCTGCCCAAAACAAACATGTTTTTATCCATACTGGGCTTTCACATTCATCCAACATGGCCTAACTCCACTCTACCAACCCACACAGCTCTTCTTCTCATTCCCCTTTCTTCCCAGATAACTGAAATCTGCTGTTCCTCAAATTCGGATCCCTCCAACAAATGCTCAGCATAAACTTCACCACAATAAAACACAACAAAAGTCTTTTCTTCCCAGGAATAAATTCACGCACCCAATCACGCGCTCGAAACTCACAGCTAGAAATTCATCTTCGATCCAATCCCCTCCATCCTGTGCTCATCTCGCCCTACTGCCTAGTTTAAAAATCGCAGCACTTCATTTTACAAACCCATTGAACATCCCATCTGCCTCCTACAAACAAACTCCTCCATCAGACCCAATGTGTTCTTCATCTTTTCACGTCAGCACCACCCGACGTCCCATCACAATCAGCTTCGAACTTCCCTCTGCCTTTTGCAATCTCCTCCGGTCGACCCAACCCGAATGCCCTCTCAAACCATGTCCGAACATACTCCGACAGACAGCAGCTTGCCTCCCTCACTCCAACGCCTCACTCGACTCAACGCCTGCCCCTTTCCACCATGAAAGCCTGCGACGGGCACCTTGCTCGAACTCAGCAAAATCTACCATGAAAGGACGCTAATTGGATGCTGATTCCATATATGAACAGACTTTTTATTCATACGATTTGCTTTATTTATTTGGGGATTGTTTTCTCGCGATTTTGGTTGAGGGAGAATAAGAGTGGCGGCTTGTTTTCTCAGCAAGGAAAAATTAACGAATCCATTTAGTTTTAGCGAGATTTTATAGGGAAGGTTTTTTTTTTCTTTTGTTGTATGGCTGAGAAAGAGGAACGATGTGGGCGTGTTTTGTTCACAAATAGTTTAGATATTTTAGAAATTTGTTTAGGGTACCGATCCCATGAAATTTCCTACACTTAAGGACTGCTAACGACAAAAATAAAAATACTAGTGAGACGAGCAATGCCGCACGATCCCAAAAATATAATAATACCGGTAGATTAACTCATATTTTGAAACCTCAAAAATGTTGGTTTCAGGGTGCGAAATACTTCAAATAAAAAGTTGCTTATTAAATTAATTAAAAATTTCCATAAAATTCTAAAAATTAAATTATCGTTATGTCCCAAAAGAACCTTGTTTAAATTCAAACCCGATATTCAAATATATTGAACAACGTAAATAAAGCGTTACTAATTATAAAGGAATTCCACAACGACTTTTCTAGAATTTGATTTGGACATAAATCTAAATCTACACGACGAAATCTCGATTTTTCTCTTCCAATAGAAAGGTATACTCCACCAGCTCCACACGTTTCTTGTTTCATAGAAATCCGGCTTAAAACGAATCCTGTACATTCAGTTGAAGTTCAAATCACCAAACTACGAACTGCAGCGCCATTCCAAGCTCGTTTATAATTATATTATAATTATACGTTCAAACTGTCGTCGATTGAATATATTCGTTATTCAAATTAAATTCCAAGTTGAATTAAATATCACAGATGATCCGGTTCACACCATATCGCCATTTCAGCCAATTCTGATTATTTCAGAATTAAATATATTATTTAACTTATTATTTTAATTAAATATTCATCATTTCTAAATTCTACGACCAATTAATTCACTAAACCACCATTTATACAATTAAATAAATTAATCATAATACCCCTGCCAATGCGGGTTATTACATTCTTCCCCACTTAAAATAATTTCGTCCTCGAAATTGCTAAAAGGTAGAGGACGACCCTATCGACTGGTTAGAACATATTTCTTTACTTCTTAACTTCAGTTTCAACTGGACAATATAATTTCAATTAAATTATTAATTAATTCTTATCAACGAAAATTTTCAAAAATCCTGAAAATTTTCTAACGCTTAACTCTTCGAAATTTTTTTTGCCAGCACCTCCTTTGTACTGGTCAATCGGTCAAACTCCAACTCGCCTCTCTAGGCCATCTCCATCCCAAAAGAAAATCAAACAGCCAAACGGCTTGCCAATTCGGCTCATCAAAATCACCAAACTCATATATAATATAAATTGGTATCTTTTTGTCGGGCATATCATTATATCCTTTCCATCTGTTGTTAACTCAGCATATACCAATGTCATCCCAATCAAATTTCAATCTGCTTTTATCCACGACACGACCATTCGCTTATATCCGAGCCAAATATCATTTTAACTCTCGATTCCTCACTCTTAACTTGATTATCCCGTTACACTTCAATTTTGAATCTCATAATCCAATTTGTCTTGATATCATTCTAATTCAAACTCAGTTACCACTTTACTGGCTTTACTTTAATTCGAATTTGCTTTTACAAATTTCTGTTAAATTTGTTTTTAATTCAAATAGTCTTTCCCTGGGAGTTTTCAAACAGTTTACTCCTTTCAAAAATCAAATTTTCCTTTTTGAAATTCAACTGAGCCCATAATCAATATTCCATTAGTTAAATCACTTCTCTATTTCTTTATCAATATTTGTTAACCAAATATTTTCAATAACCATATTGGCCTTTTATGTTATTTGGAAAACATTTCCGAATATCGCCTTCTTTTATTTTCTAACCTTTTTGAAAATATATGCTATTTATAATTGGAAAATATTCCAATTACTTATCTCTTTTCCAATCTCGTTTATTTATATACTTAGGAAATATTCTTTATTATATCTCCCAGCTTACACTTATTTGGGTTAAAACAGATGTTGTGTAAAACATCGTTACGACAACCCAAATACTATATTCAACTAACTCTTATTCAACATTGATCTTCGAGCCTGAAATCTTACTATTTATTGGTTAATAATGAAATCAATCAAGTTGGGGTATAACTACCTCTCAGACCTTGACTGAATAACATTTATAACGTCAAAACAGATATGACTACTTACTCGAATAATCAATGCCATACACCCACTTTTCCACCTTTTAAACACGTATACGCTTTCTCTTTCTATTCTTACTAGATTTTATTCTAGACTTCCTTTTTGATTTTACTATTCTATTTCTAAGTTCGCTTCCTTATCGACTTCTATATATGTATCGATACGTTGATTTCTAACTATCAAATTATCTTAAAAATATTCTAACTCCTTAAATTTCCGGAGAAATTCGCCATAACCTCCTTCGTACTGGGAGCATCGGGATATTTCAAATAGCCTCCCATGGCCCTCACCAATCCAAAAGAAAAAGAAAATGCCAAGCAGCTAGCCGATACGGCGCATAAAATCTCATATGGAATTAAATACATACCTTTTTGTCGAGCATTCTATTTATAACTCTTGCATTATCCTTATCCATACCTACCTCATGTATATCCATACATTTCTAATTCATTCCAACTTAATCCAATCGTTTTTACTTAGTTCGTTAAGTGATTTTCAAATCACTGGTTTGCCCATTTCACCTTCATATTTGAGTATAACATGTTCAAATATATTTTAACTTACTTATAAACTAATCAAATTCTACCTTTTCAAACTTAGGTTTCATATTCGATTTCAAATATAAATTTACCAGTCCCCTTTACTTATCTAAAGTTCAACTTCAATTCAAGATCCATTTACTAATGGCTAATTAACTGGTTTATCTATTTCACCCTTTATTTGAATATACATGTTCAAATATAAGTTTAACTTGTTTATCCACTAATTGAATTCCATTTCAATTTTCTTATTCAAATTCTATATCTGAATTTCGTTATTCAAATCTATTTTCAAACTCCATTTGAGTCTTCTATATTCAAATTCTATTTGAATTCTCTTTATTTCATTTCAATTCCCTTTGAATCTTCTATATTCAAATTTCAAATTCAATTCTATTTGAATCCTCTACATTCAAATTTCATTTCACTTTCGATATTCAAATCCTATATTTGAAATCTTTTATATTTTCTATATCCAAACGCCATTTGAATTTCTATATTCAAATTTCATTATTACTCTATATGAATTCTATATTCAATTTTCCATTATTTAAATCTTCTTTATTCAAATCTCATTTGAATTTCTATATTCAAATCCCCTTTGAATTTTCCATATTCAAATCCCCTTTGAATTTTCTTATTTAAATTCTATTTCAATTCCATTGAATTTCACATATTCAATTTCTATTTCAAATTTTCTTTATTCATTCTTTACATAAGTCTCGATTTCAATTCCCTTTGAAATCGATATTTCTACCTTTGGAAAATAGATTTCCCTTTCAATTTCACACTTATATTTTTATTTCTGAATTATCCAATGATAATTCTCTTCACTTCATTTATAAACTTCATTTATAAAAGAATTATTTATAAACTTCGCTTATAAAGGGACTTCTTGTTTTATTTCTTTTAAAACAAGTTAATATTTCAAAACTATTTAAAATTTCAAATTCCATATTATAAATCCCATTTTGAAATTCAACACAACTTGTCTTTCCCAAAACAAATTCAAAACAGTATCTCTGGTAGTAATTCGTCACTTACAACTCGATAATGAATACTGATGATGCAGCTGTCATCATCAGAATCTATTTTCCAGCGATCGAAGTGAGTTCAATACTATAAAACCATTTCAAAACATTTCACTTTGAAATTCATTTCAAAATATAATTCACACTGCTTGTAAAATAATTTAAAATCTCCCAGGATCTTAAATTTTCCTTATTTTTAATCCAAATCCATTTACAAACACTTATCCAATTCTCCAGAATTTTAATTCAATTTCTGGTTTAAATTTCAGATTTAACTCATCTGATTTCTCGTATTTCACTTATATGAATTCTGATTGGTTATTTACATAACCATTTAATTTATAATCTTACTCGATTATAATAACAACCAATGTATCCTATATATTCAAAATATACGTTGGGTAAACTATTTCGTTTACCCTCTTTCAAAACATACCATGATGGTTCATCGTATTCAAGTGTTTAGTAACTCCTACCGATACAGTGGATCAAACTGATCGACCAGAATTCACAAACAACTCAACCAATGGATCTCCACAATATAAAACAAATTTTTATATCAATAACAAATACGTTCACTCGTATATATACACTCAATCTCAGTCTAGGGTATTACTAACCCTATCTCTACTGAGTCACGCCACAGAGCCAAGTAATTCTTAACTTATGCTCTGATACCAACTGTAACGACCCGGATTTTGAGCGACTTTGGTTATCGACGTAAGCACGACGTCGATAACCAACCCGTCGAGAAATCCTGGTAATTAGTGAAAGAAATTAGAGGGTGAGGAAAGATAAGATAGAAAATTAGAATAGAAGAAGAAGAAGAACACAACATCAGAGTAACACGAATCTCACAGCGGAACGAATAAATATATTTCATAACATAACTTTGAAATACAAATCAGTACTTGAATATACATATCATTATCAAAGTACATCACTTACAACACAGCGGAAATAACTATAGCTATATGATCCTGAAGCCTCCTGCTCCAAGCTCTTCCAGTATATCTGTAAATCCCGACTACTTGACTGCCCATACAAATTTAGGCACCCAAGAGTTTAGGGAAAACAACAAAGTAAACTCCGGGTCAGTCATGGGACTGGTATGAGTAAAACAGTTTAAAACAGTTGAAAAAGTAAATGATATCTCATAAGACCACGCCGCATAACGGAACGGGTTTTTCCCTTATGAGAATCCAAAATATCTTTATATCAAAAACCTTTTGATATTATAATAATGTCTATCAACCACAGTATATATATAATCATCTAGCAGAAACGCTTTCATCTCACGTTCTACATATATAGTATACAATCAAAACCGCAAGCACGTATTGGGTAATGGATTTCCAACTATGACAAGGTATGGATCCACCTTTCGCTCGTGTACCTCTAGAGAGGAATACATTAGGTTCAACAAGAACATCTTGCAACCCGGCCACACATGACCGACCACTCATTTCGCTTGAGTGTATCGAATGTATATCACCAACAGTTGGGATCAGCAACCGTTTCCCGAATGGGACAGCATCAACAATAGATTTTTAGAAATGAATGAAACTCTAGATCAGGTGATTATACACCCTACTTCGGTGCGACCGACTTAGCCATGCTGCCTGCCCGATTTCTGTCATTTACCGGATGATGAGGCTAGAAGCTACGCTTTATCATCACACCAGATTCACTTTGAATGCCACATCGTCAAATCCATCAAATCACCGATTGACGTCTACAACAATACATTATGTGTTAGCTAAAAGAAGTTTCCTCCTCCGCTTCCACTCTTGGTACGGTTGGAGAAATCAATATACGTGATCGTCTGGAATCACCCTGTCAAACATCCGTCCATACAAGTCATCCAGGGACAGGATGAACCGAAGGCACTATTCTGTAAACAGGATAGCCCTTGCATAACTCCGTCTTCAATTATCATTGGCGTATATGATTTGCAACGCTTATGCCAATACAGAGTGGTTCTTTGGATAATAATCCAACCGGTCTCTCCATATTAACAACGTTAAAATGGTCAAAACTTCGATAGTCTGTGATTTAACTATCGAATAAAAATAGGTGTGCAAACAATGATATTATTTCCAAATGGAAATTATATCGATCAAACATCATTCAACATTCATCTCTTTATTTCATAAATCTACTTATCTCCTGTTTCCCTATATTCAATATTTCTTATTTTCTACATTTGGAAAATACACGTTATTAACAATGGAAAACATTTCCATTTCTTGTTTTCTTTATTAGAAAACATTTCTGGTTTCTTCTTTGGAAAACATTTCCAAAGCTTCTTCATTGGACTTAGACAGATGTTTTAAACAAACCATCGCGATGCCAACTCAAACCATTTCCTTAACTGCCGAACATTAACTATCCCTTAGTTAAAAACGAAGCCAATCAAGTTGGGGTAGAACTACCTCTCAGACCTTAACTGAACAACATTTCTAACCTTGAAATAGACAAAGTTCACTTTATATCCCTTTAACTAACTTCCTTACTTAAACCTCTTCGAATAGCCATATTCGATTGACTCTTATCAATTAACTCTATTGGACTAACCCCTATCAATTAACTCTATTGGACTAACACTGTTTATTTACTCATTTCACTTAACTCCTATCGAATAAACTATATTCGATAACTCCTTTTACTTTCTATTCGAATAACTATATTCGATTAACTTATTTGCTTTAACTCTAATCGATTAACTAACATCGATTATCTAACATCGATTACCTCCTTTTACTTTAACACTAATCGATTAAACTAACATCGATTATCTCCTTTCCTTTTACTCAAATCGATTAAACTTAACATCGATTAACTCTTTTGACTTTCTTCGAATAAACTATATTCGATTAACTCCTTTTGACTTTCTTCGAATAAACTATATTCGATTAACTCCTTTTGACTTTCTTCGAATAAACTATATTCGATTAACTCCTTTTGACTTTCTTCGAATAAACTATATTCGATTAACTCCTTTTGACTTTCTTCGAATAAACTATATTCGATTAACTCCTTTTGACTTTCTTCGAATAAACTATATTCGATTAACTCCTTTTGACTTTAACACTAATCGATTAAACTAACATCGATTAGTTCCTTTTACTTTATCACTAATCGATTAACTAACATCGATTAGTTCCTTTTTAATAAACTACGTTTTCCGTTACAACTATTTCCTTTTTATAACGTTTACTTACCGTTACAAATATGTCCTATTTATAACTTCTATTTACCGTTACAAATGTTTCCTATTTATAACTTCTATTTACCGTTACAAATGTTTCCTATTTATAACTTCTATTTACCGTTACAAATGTTTCCTATTTATAACTTCTATTTACCGTTACAAATGTTTCCTATTTATAACTTCTATTTACCGTTACAAATATATCCTATTTATAACTTCTATTTATTTTCTAAATAAATATCCCTTTTATAAAACCGTGTTTGTTTTATAAATAATTCCTTTTATAAAATCCTGTGATTTTATAAAATTCCTTTATTTCAATATACATTGAAATACTTCTTTTTACATCCCAGGGTCTTTTATGATATTTAAAATATCGAATAAAAATGATCAACATCATTCCAACACCCATAATCCATAACAGATTATATAACACATCATATATCACAATATATGAAAACAGTAAAAATAAATGTTGAGGAATCCAGTTGGATTCCTCCAACCTGTCTCCCTATATCACAGATGTTAAACAATATAGATAACATCACTTTTCAGTTCTATATGATATATTCTGTTAAACAGAATCAATATAGAAAATTTAACTAACTGACTAGCAGTTCAATCAAACAGTCAACATACAGTATCAGCCAATATCTAACAGTTCTAAAAATACAACATGAATTTATAAACTGTTTAGAGTTAGTGAGATTTACTCACATTGGACTGTTATTGTTAAAAACGATAACTGTCGCTTTGTCCATTCAGACGTTTGATTTTATCATGAAATTCCAATAGCTCGGTTTCCAGCCCCATTAGTCCCATAATCATCATGACTGGTTCCACCCGACCTTTTATAATATATAAACACGTTAAATTTATTTTAGTCATACAATTTAATAATAAATTTCTTAATTAAATTATCAACTTTATTTTAATCACCTTGTTAAGGATATCAACGACCATTTACTTCTCTATGGTGTTTTCCTTCTTCCAGGAAATCCACACTACAAGTTTCTCCCATCCAAATACTCTTCTGCCCAAAACAAACATGTTTTTATCCATACTGGGCTTTCACATTCATCCAACATGGCCTAACTCCACTCTACCAACCCACACAGCTCTTCTTCTCATTCCCCTTTCTTCCCAGATAACTGAAATCTGCTGTTCCTCAAATTCGGATCCCTCCAACAAATGCTCAGCATAAACTTCACCACAATAAAACACAACAAAAGTCTTTTCTTCCCAGGAATAAATTCACGCACCCAATCACGCGCTCGAAACTCACAGCTAGAAATTCATCTTCGATCCAATCCCCTCCATCCTGTGCTCATCTCGCCCTACTGCCTAGTTTAAAAATCGCAGCACTTCATTTTACAAACCCATTGAACATCCCATCTGCCTCCTACAAACAAACTCCTCCATCAGACCCAATGTGTTCTTCATCTTTTCACGTCAGCACCACCCGACGTCCCATCACAATCAGCTTCGAACTTCCCTCTGCCTTTTGCAATCTCCTCCGGTCGACCCAACCCGAATACCCTCTCAAACCATGTCCGAACATACTCTGACAGACTGCAGCTTGCCTCCCTCACTCCAACGCCTCACTCGACTCAACGCCTGCCCCTTTCCACCATGAAAGCCTGCGACGGGCACCTTGCTCGAACTCAGCAAAATCTACCATGAAAGGACGCTAATTGGATGCTGATTCCATATATGAACAGACTTTTTATTCATACGATTTGCTTTATTTATTTGGGGATTGTTTTCTCGCGATTTTGGTTGAGGGAGAATAAGAGTGGCGGCTTGTTTTCTCAGCAAGGAAAAATTAACGAATCCATTTAGTTTTAGCGAGATTTTATAGGGAAGGGTTTTTTTTCCTTTTGTTGTATGGCTGAGAAAGAGGAACGATGTGGGCGTGTTTTGTTCACAAATAGTTTAGATATTTTAGAAATTTGTTTAGGTTACCGATCCCATGAAATTTCTTACACTTAAGGACTGCTAACGACAAAAATAAAAATACTAGTGAGACGAGCAATGCCGCACGATCCCAAAAATATAATAATACCGGTAGATTAACTCATATTTTGAAACCTCAAAAATGTTGGTTTCAGGGTGCGAAATACTTCAAATAAAAAGTTGCTTATTAAATTAATTAAAAATTTCCATAAAATTCTAAAAATTAAATTATCGTTATGTCCCAAAAGAACCTTGTTTAAATTCAAACCCGATATTCAAATATATTGAACAACGTAAATAAAGCGTTACTAATTATAAAGGAATTCCACAGCGACTTTTCTAGAATTTGATTTGGACATAAATCTAAATCTACACGACGAAATCTCGATTTTTCTCTTCCAATAGAAAGGTATACTCCACCAGCTCCACACGTTTCTTGTTTCATAGAAATCCGGCTTAAAACGAATCCTGTACATTCAGTTGAAGTTCAAATCACCAAACTACGAACTGCAGCGCCATTCCAAGCTCGTTTATAATTATATTATAATTATACGTTCAAACTGTCGTCGATTGAATATATTCGTTATTCAAATTAAATTCCAAGTTGAATTAAATATCACAGATGATCTGGTTCACACCATATCGCCATTTCAGCCAATTCTGATTATTTCAGAATTAAATATATTATTTAACTTATTATTTTAATTAAATATTCATCATTTCTAAATTCTACGACCAATTAATTCACTAAACCACCATTTATACAATTAAATAAATTAATCATAATACCCCTGCCAATGCGGGTCATTACACTTGCTTAACACCCTTCTTTGAGACGTACGAGCTCAAAGGTTATGTGATTAATAGTGACTGATCATATGCGTGAATTACTGATGTGAAGTACTATATTTTGAAAGTACTTGTGATTATTATGTTGTGAAATGATTTTCCCTACTTCGGGATATGAAATGATTTAGTATGTGGCTAAAGATTCGGGTAACCCTGAGACTAAAAGTATGGGTGAGAGGGCGGTGTATGCTCTCCATGAGTGGGAGGTGCATCGTCGGTGTAGCCTACTCCTACGTGGGGTAGGTGCACATATATATATCGAGTTGCGAGGTGCGTACCCTTTGCCTTGTCGATGGGGAGCACGATATTTGGTTGCATACTTGTTTGTATGCATTGTTATGTTTTGGAATTCACATTTCCAAATGATTTGATTTGAGATCCTGAAGTGAAATCTACTTTGATATAGAAAGTTAGATATGTATTTCAAATGATTTGAAATAAGAAATCGGGAATAAAATCCAAAGGAATAATTTCTGTAAATTGAATTGGATTTGGAAAATCTAAGTGTGGTGATTAATCTAAATGGGTAGATTGGGATATTGCATGTTGATTGATGCATAGTAGATCCATATATCTATATTGATTGTTGTTTATACACTGGCTTTCATGGGGGTAAACCCGTTCCGCGAAAGTGGCGTGGTCCCGTGATTTGCCTTATTTTTGAACAAAGTTAACAACTATTTTTGAGTTCTCACACCAGTCCCATGACTGACTCGTAGTTTGCTTTTCCCTTGCGAACTCGGGTGCCCCTATTTTCCACACGGGCAGTCGAGTAGTTTTATTTTGCAGATGTTTTGAGCAGGATTCTGGATTGAAGCTTTAAGCTGTGTCCAGGCATTTACAGTCTTCCGCTGTGTAGTTTATATTTCCGCTGTGCACTGTTTTACATTTATGTAAATTTATCTTCCGCTGTGTATTATATTTCGATATACTCTGATATTCTGTACTCTGATGTAACATTATTATGATGTCTATTGAAGTCTTCTGTTATTTGTTCTGATGTGTTGTATACCCAAAGTTAGCGTATACGGGATTCGTACGGTCTTGGTCGATTTAGCGATCGATTAGGTCCGGGCGAAATTCGTGTCGTTACACAGTTGGTATCAGAGCTTTGGTTTACAAAGCAGAGAACAAGACACATTAGAACCGTACGAAAGAATTCATCAGATATTGGATTAGTAATATCCAATGAGAATGACTCGTTAGAGATGGGATCAGTAGTATCCTAGAACGAGTGTGAAGAGTATATTTTTAAAAATGAAAACCATTTTTGTTTTGAAAATTTAAATCAATTATTCGTATTTGATTATCTATTTATATTGATGTGGACAATCCAGTATATATAGATTTTGCGTATACGTCTGATCCGCGTGTATTCGAAATTTTTTATATACTGGATAGATATAGAATTACACTCAAATCGCCCGGAGATGATTTTGATGATGGAGCTCCATCATTAAAATTTATGTTCGAGTGACGAAAGTGGACTTTCTATATATTTCCTATTGACTGGTGTGAGAACCAAAATTAGATAGGGCCTATTGTTGTGATTTGGCATCAAAAATCTGATTTTTGACTATGTATCAAAGTTATGAATTTGAAACTCTAATTCACTAATTGATTGATGTTTGTGTTGTTTGTTTATTTGTTTGATAATTTTGAACCATTATGCCTAATTAGATCAAATATTGAATTGTATTGAAAATTGGTCGCATCTGCTTGCATATACATGTATATCATTGAACAGGTCATAGCAAGGAGGCTAGAGCAGAGAATAAAATTTGTTTGCCCGACAAATAGGTACATGTTTACTACATAATTTACTGTTTTGTTTGGGTGATGATGATTTTGTGAGCCTATTGGCTAGCTGCTTGGCTTTTTCTTTTTCTTTTTGAGATCTGAAGGACCGGGGAAGCTATTTGAAATTCCCCGATGCTCCCGGTACAGGGGAGGTTATGGCGAAATTTTTCAAAAATTTAGGGTGTTAGCCAAATTTTTGAAATTTTGAAAATTCTCAGAAACTAAAGAGTTGGAGAATGGAAGCCAGATCGAACGTAGTGTTGATTAATCAAACCACTTTCTACTTTGTTCCTTTTCGGGGACGAAAAGTTTTAAGTGGGGGAGATTGTAACAACCCGTAAAATGCGAGCCAGTTTGAAATTTTTATTTTTATTTTTTATTTTTTTTTGGCAATTTTAGCGAATTTTGAATATTTAAAATGAATTATTTTAAATAATATCGACGAGAAATTTATTTTGAATTGAATTCGAACGTATATATTATATACATCGTCGTTAGAATATATAATAATTATATATAATTATAAAAGGAATTGAAAATGGCGCGGTAGTTCGAAAATTCGATTTCTAATTTCAAATGAATATACAGAATTCAATATAAGTCAGAATTGAACGAAACAAGAAATATTTGAATCTGTATAACTATATCTTTGTAACGAAGTTAACAAACTGGGATTTCATCTTAGAAATGATAAGATATGTCCAGTTTAAAATTAGAAATAGTCGCTGTGGAATTTATATATATATTTTTATATATATAAGGCCCTTAAAAATAGCAATTTTGCAAACGACCTCGGATTTCGACGAAACCAGTTTTGTTGGGGCCGGGATGTAAAGTTATTGCTAAGTTTCAAATTTCGTAATTTTTCGAATCAATATATGAGCGTGGCAAAGGAAAACGCGTTTGACCAGTTTCTGTTGAAAATAATCGACAGGAAATTGGCCATTTTTCAAACGGTCTCAGAATTCGACGAAACTAGTTTTGTTAGGATCGTATCGTCAATACGAAACTAGAAAATATTTTTCTGGAATTTTTCTAGTTAGTATGTGACCCCGGTAATTTGAAATGTACGTTTAAAATTCAATATAAGGATTTAAATTGTAAATTCAACGGAAACTGATTGTAACGATCAAACCAGCTTACGATACATATCCCATTGTGTTCGGAATGGGGGTAAAACGCTATGGATGACAGGCGGTGGGCCTCGTTTCGAGGTCGGATATAAAAGTCAACCCTTGTGCAAATTTAAATAATAAAATAATAAAAAAAAATATAATAAAAAAAATCTATTTCCCCTTTTCTCTTCTGCTTGCCCCCCCCCCGATTCTTCATTCACTTACCAGAAAATAAAAAAAAAGAAAAAGAAAAACCTAACCTAAACCTAGTCGCGCCGCCTGACCCTCGAACCCGCCGACGAAGTCGCCGAAGCCCCCACCGCCGACCTCCTCCTTCCAGCGAAGACGACGCCACCCTCGAACACCCCTCCCAGTCGCGAAGCAATCGAAGCCTCCACCTCGAACATCATCGCGACGCCTCCTGAACCCTTGCCGCGACGAACAACACCATCGATTCCCCCCTTCGCATACCACGGTGAGCTTTTAAGCTATTTTATTTTGATTTTTATTTTTGGTTTATAAAACCGATTCAAAAACTAAACTGTATTTTCTCTAGATTTAAAACTGTAGTATTTTTTTTCTTTAGAATAAAACTGATAAATATGAAGTTATAAAACTGAGTTTTAAACAGAATTTTTTTTTATTATAAAGATTTAAAAACTGTTATTTTTTTTTTTTAGATGAAAAACTGTTTTGTTTTTAAAGAGTTAAAACAGAATTTTTAAAAAGAAAGTAAAACAGATTTTATATATAAAGTTTTAAAAACTGTTTTTTTTAGAAATTTAAAAACTTATTTATAAAGAACTTTAAAACTGATTTTTTTTGGGAATTTTAAAAACTGTTTTTTTTTATATATGAAGAATTGAAAACTGATTTGAAAAGAATTGAAAACTGATTTGAAAAGAATTGAAAACTGATTTGAAAAGAATTAAAAACTGATTTTATTTTAGATATGTAAAAACTGATTTGGTTTTTAAAAGTTAAAAACTGATTTCTTTAAAAAGTAAAAATCATATTTTTATATATTGAATAACATAGTAAAAATTCGATTTTTACATATGTAGAGAATACGGGTGAAAGCGACAAAAGGCGAAGATTTCTATAAAGGAAGAATCGTGTAGTTGGATAGCTATTGGTGAGGATTTCTCACTCTTCAATTTCTTTTTAAAATTTATATATATATGTGTGAAATGAAAGTGAATTGCTATCTATAAATATATATCTATGTATATATATATATACGCCCCTCGTCCACAAACCATGGACGATATTTATTGGTTGAAATTGTTGTGAAAATTGATTGATAGCGAAGTGAAATAACATATATATGAAAAGTGAAATTTATATATATATAGCGAAGTGAAATAACATATATATGAAGAGTGAAATTTATATATATAGCAAAGTGAAAATATCGAATATATTGAAAGTGAAAATATCGAATATATCGAAAGTGAAAATATCGAATATATTGAAAGTGAAAATATTATATATATTAGAAGTGTATGAAACATATATATTGAAAGTGAAAATATCGAATATATTGAAAGTGAAAATATCGAATATATCGAAAGTGAAAATATCGAATATATTGAAAGTGAAAATATTATATATATTAGAAGTGTATGAAACATATATATTGAAAGTGAAAGTATCGAATATATTGAAAATAAATATATCGTATGTAATTGAACTGAATAGAAAAGGAATTCGAATTGAATAGAATAGAAAATGAATTCGAATTGAATAGAATAGAAAATGAATTCGAATTGAAATGAATAGAAAGCGAATTCGAATAAATTGAATAGAAAACGAATTCGAATAAATTGAATAGAAAACGAATTCGAATTGAATTGAATAGAAAACGAATTCAAATGGAATTGAAAGCGAATTGAAATGAATTCAAATGGAATTGAAATTTGAATTGAATAGAAATGAATTTTAAAACGAATTTATAAAGAAGAATTCAATTTTGATTTGAATTGAAATGGAAGTTGAAATTACTTTTGAAACGAATTTAAAACTATTTATATAATTCGTTTTAAATAGAAATCGACGAAATATATATTATATATATTATATATATAATATAATGGCCTGAATAGAACGCGCCGCGCCGCGGCAGTTCGCGAATTTCGACCATTTATTTCAAACGGACATTACGGGAGATTCGACCGTCGGATTCTCCTAAAACTGGAACCGTTGGGTTCGTATCGAAAAGAGCTTTCTAACGAATGTTAGAAATTTGAAATCTAACGGTTGGATTTGGAATTATGTCCAAATCAAATTCGAAAAAGGTCGCTGTAAGTGCAGTTCGATGGCCATTGATGGAAATCGACTGTACGGGCCTTGATAAAATTATTAAAAATAGTAATAATTAGTGTAAAATCATAAGAAATGATTTGTGAAGAATTGGGATGAAAAACTCCATATTAGAAAAGATAAAAATAGATTTTTATCGAAATGAACTAGTTATTAACTAGAAAAATAATCCAATGGTTATAAATAAATAAATTGGATTAGATTTGAATTGAAATTATCTTTGGATATTTTCGATATTGGATTCCGTGATTACACAGATATCGTGATGGGAATTTGGAAGATATCGATATCGTTATTCCCGATATGATATCTGTTGGTTTCAGGATTTGATGTTGAATATAAGTCAATACTCTCTCTATTTAAAACCTTATATTTAATGTCAAATTTGATTGATTGATGGTTTGGATTGTGCTCGACCAGTTTATGAGCAGAATATGCTTTTACATTTAGCATTGGGTTGGGTTGAAAATATCTGTGTGCTAACGCCTTGTGAAACACTTCACGATTTGACGATAAGGTGTTTAGCGATATTGTGTTCATTTCAAATTTAATGAATGATTGTGAAATGATATTTTTCTTAAAGCGAAAAGAAAGTATTCCCGATTTTGGACAGGGAATGTTTTATAAAAATGTTTTAAAAAACAGAAAGGATTTCGAGGCCCAAAACCCGATGATTTCTAAAGTGATTTAGAAAATGTATTATATGTTACATTGTGGTTCATCGCATATTCGATTAGTTGCTATTGATGATGTATCTGTTTGGTGGCGGAGAATTTATTCTCTTGCTTAACACCCTTCTTTGAGACGTACGAGCTCAAAGGTTATGTGATTAATAGTGACTGATCATATGCGTGAATTACTGATGTGAAGTACTATATTTTGAAAGTACTTGTGATTATTATGTTGTGAAATGATTTTCCCTACTTCGGGATATGAAATGATTTAGTATGTGGCTAAAGATTCGGGTAACCCTGAGACTAAAAGTATGGGTGAGAGGGCGGTGTATGCTCTCCATGAGTGGGAGGTGCATCGTCGGTGTAGCCTACTCCTACGTGGGGTAGGTGCACATATATATATCGAGTTGCGAGGTGCGTACCCTTTGCCTTGTCGATGGGGAGCACGATATTTGGTTGCATACTTGTTTGTATGCATTGTTATGTTTTGGAATTCACATTTCCAAATGATTTGATTTGAGATCCCGAAGTGAAATCTACTTTGATATAGAAAGTTAAATATGTATTTCAAATGATTTGAAATAAGAAATCGGGAATAAAATCCAAAGGAATAATTTCTGTAAATTGAATTGGATTTGGAAAATCTAAGTGTGGTGATTAATCTAAATGGGTAGATTGGGATATTGCATGTTGATTGATGCATAGTAGATCCATATATCTATATTGATTGTTGTTTATACACTGGCTTTCATGGGGGTAAACCCGTTCCGCGAAAGTGGCGTGGTCCCGTGATTTGCCTTATTTTTGAACAAAGTTAACAACTGTTTTTGAGTTCTCACACCAGTCCCATGACTGACTCGTAGTTTGCTTTTCCCTTGCGAACTCGGGTGCCCCTATTTTTCACACGGGCAGTCGAGTAGTTTTATTTTGCAGATGTTTTGAGCAGGATTCTGGATTGAAGCTTTAAGCTGTGTCCAGGCATTTACAGTCTTCCGCTGTGTAGTTTATATTTCCGCTGTGCACTGTTTTACATTTATGTAAATTTATCTTCCGCTGTGTATTATATTTCGATATACTCTGATATTCTGTACTCTGATGTAACATTATTATGATGTCTATTGAAGTCTTCTGTTATTTGTTCTGATGTGTTGTATACCCAAAGTTAGCGTATACGGGATTCGTACGGTCTTGGTCGATTTAGCGATCGATTAGGTCCGGGCGAAATCCGTGTCGTTACACAGTTGGTATCAGAGCTTTGGTTTACAAAGCAGAGAACAAGACACATTAGAACCGTACGAAAGAATTCATCAGATATTGGATTAGTAATATCCAATGAGAATGACTCGTTAGAGATGGGATCAGTAGTATCCTAGAACGAGTGTGAAGAGTATATTTTTAAAAATGAAAACCATTTTTGTTTTGAAAATTTAAATCAATTATTCTTATTTTATTATCTATTTATATTGATGTGGACAATCCAGTATATATAGATTTTGCGTATACGTCTGATCCGCGTGTATTCGAAATTTTTTATATACTGGATAGATATAGAATTACACTCAAATCGCCCGGAGATGATTTTGATGATGGAGCTCCATCATTAAAATTTATGTTCGAGTGACGAAAGTGGACTTTCTATATATTTCCTATTGACTGGTGTGAGAACCAAAATTAGATAGGGCCTATTGTTGTGATTTGGCATCAAAAATCTGATTTTTGACTATGTATCAAAGTTATGAATTTGAAACTCTAATTCACTAATTGATTGATGTTTGTGTTGTTTGTTTATTTGTTTGATAATATTGAACCATTATGCCTAATTAGATCAAATATTGAATTGTATTGAAAATTGGTCGCATCTGCTTGCATATACATGTATATCATTGAACAGGTCATAGCAAGGAGGCTAGAGCAGAGAATAAAATTTGTTTGCCCGACAAATAGGTACATGTTTACTACATAATTTACTGTTTTGTTTGGGTGATGATGATTTTGTGAGCCTATTGGCTAGCCGCTTGGCTTTTTCTTTTTCTTTTTGAGATCTGAAGGACCGGGGAAGCTATTTGAAATTCCCCGATGCTCCCGGTACAGGGGAGGTTATGGCGAAATTTTTCAAAAATTTAGGGTGTTAGCCAAATTTTTGAAATTTTGAAAATTCTCAGAAACTAAAGAGTTGGAGAATGGAAGCCAGATCGAACGTAGTGTTGATTAATCAAACCACTTTCTACTTTGTTCCTTTTCGGGGACGAAAAGTTTTAAGTGGGGGAGATTGTAACAACCCGTAAAATGCGAGCCAGTTTGAAATTTTTATTTTTATTTTTTATTTTTTTTGGCAATTTTAGCGAATTTTGAATATTTAAAATGAATTATTTTAAATAATATCGACGAGAAATTTATTTTGAATTGAATTCGAACGTATATATTATATACATCGTCGTTAGAATACATAATAATTATATATAATTATAAAAGGAATTGAAAATGGCGCGGTAGTTCGAAAATTCGATTTCTAATTTCAAATGAATATACAGAATTCAATATAAGTCAGAATTGAACGAAACAAGAAATATTTGAATCTGTATAACTATATCTTTGTAACGAAGTTAACAAACTGGGATTTCATCTTAGAAATGATAAGATATGTCCAATTTAAAATTAGAAATAGTCGCTGTGGAATTTATATATATATTTTTATATATATAAGGCCCTTAAAAATAGCAATTTTGCAAACGACCTCGGATTTCGACGAAACCAGTTTTGTTGGGGCCGGGATGTAAAGTTATTGCTAAGTTTCAAATTTCGTAATTTTTCGAATCAATATATGAGCGTGGCAAAGGAAAACGCGTTTGACCAGTTTCTGTTGAAAATAATCGACAGGAAATTGGCCATTTTTCAAACGGTCTCAGAATTCGACGAAACTAGTTTTGTTAGGATCGTATCGTCAATACGAAACTAGAAAATATTTTTCTGGAATTTTTCTAGTTAGTATGTGACACCGGTAATTTGAAATGTACGTTTAAAATTCAATATAAGGATTTAAATTGTAAATTCAACGGAAACTGATTGTAACGATCAAACCAGCTTACGATACATATCCCATTGTGTTCGGAATGGGGGTAAAACGCTATGGACGACAGGCGGTGGGCCTCGTTTCGAGGTCGGATATAAAAGTCAACCCTTGTGCAAATTTAAATAATAAAATAATAAAATAAAATATAATAAAAAAAATCTATTTCCCCTTTTCTCTTCTGCTTGCCCCCCCCTCCCCCGATTCTTCATTCACTTACCAGAAAATAAAAAAAAGAAAAAGAAAAACCTAACCTAAACCTAATCGCGCCGCCTGACCCTCGAACCCGCCGACGAAGTCGCCGAAGCCCCCACCGCCGACCTCCTCCTTCCAGCGAAGACGACGCCACCCTCGAACACCCCTCCCAGTCGCGAAGCAATCGAAGCCTCCACCTCGAACATCATCGCGACGCCTCCTGAACCCTTGCCGCCGACGAACAACACCATCGAGCCCCCCCTTCGCATACCACGGTGAGCTTTTAAGCTATTTTATTTTGATTTTTATTTTTGGTTTATAAAACCGATTCAAAAACTAAACTGTATTTTCTCTAGATTTAAAACTGTAGTATTTTTTTTTCTTTAGAATAAAACTGATAAATATGAAGTTATAAAACTGAGTTTTAAACAGAATTTTTTTTTATTATAAAGATTTAAAAACTGTTATTTTTTTTTTTTAGATGAAAAACTGTTTTGTTTTTAAAGAGTTAAAACAGAATTTTTAAAAAGAAAGTAAAACAGATTTTATATATAAAGTTTTAAAAACTGTTTTTTTTAGAAATTTAAAAACTTATTTATAAAGAACTTTAAAACTGATTTTTTTTGGGAATTTTAAAAACTGTTTTTTTTATATATGAAGAATTGAAAACTGATTTGAAAAGAATTGAAAACTGATTTGAAAAGAATTGAAAACTGATTTGAAAAGAATTGAAAACTGATTTGAAAAGAATTAAAAACTGATTTTATTTTAGATAAGTAAAAACTGATTTGGTTTTTAAAAGTTAAAAACTGATTTCTTTAAAAAGTAAAAATCATATTTTTATATATTGAATAACATAGTAAAAATTCGATTTTTACATATGTAGAGAATACGGGTGAAAGCGACAAAAGGCGAAGATTTCTATAAAGGAAGAATCGTGTAGTTGGATAGCTATTGGTGAGGATTTCTCACTCTTCAATTTCTTTTTAAAATTTATATATATATGTGTGAAATGAAAGTGAATTGCTATCTATAAATATATATCTATGTATATATATATATACGCCCCTCGTCCACAAACCATGGACGATATTTATTGGTTGAAATTGTTGTGAAAATTGATTGATAGCGAAGTGAAATAACATATATATGAAAAGTGAAATTTATATATATATAGCGAAGTGAAATAACATATATATGAAGAGTGAAATTTATATATATAGCAAAGTGAAAATATCGAATATATTGAAAGTGAAAATATCGAATATATCGAAAGTGAAAATATCGAATATATTGAAAGTGAAAATATTATATATATTAGAAGTGTATGAAACATATATATTGAAAGTGAAAATATCGAATATATTGAAAGTGAAAATATCGAATATATCGAAAGTGAAAATATCGAATATATTGAAAGTGAAAATATTATATATATTAGAAGTGTATGAAACATATATATTGAAAGTGAAAGTATCGAATATATTGAAAATAAATATATCGTATGTAATTGAACTGAATAGAAAAGGAATTCGAATTGAATAGAATAGAAAATGAATTCGAATTGAATAGAATAGAAAATGAATTCGAATTGAAATGAATAGAAAGCGAATTCGAATAAATTGAATAGAAAACGAATTCGAATAAATTGAATAGAAAACGAATTCGAATTGAATTGAATAGAAAACGAATTCAAATGGAATTGAAAGCGAATTGAAATGAATTCAAATGGAATTGAAATTTGAATTGAATAGAAATGAATTTTAAAACGAATTTATAAAGAAGAATTCAATTTTGATTTGAATTGAAATGGAAGTTGAAATTACTTTTGAAACGAATTTAAAACTATTTATATAATTCGTTTTAAATAGAAATCGACGAAATATATATTATATATATTATATATATATAATATAATGGCCTGAATAGAACGCGCCGCGCCGCGGCAGTTCGCGAATTTCGACCATTTATTTCAAACGGACATTACGGGAGATCCGACCGTCGGATTCTCCTAAAACCGGAACCGTTGGGTTCGTATCGAAAAGAGCTTTCTAACGAATGTTAGAAATTTGAAATCTAACGGTTGGATTTGGAATTATGTCCAAATCAAATTCGAAAAAGGTCGCTGTAAGTGCAGTTCGATGGCCATTGATGGAAATCGACTGTACGGGCCTTGATAAAATTATTAAAAATAGTAATAATTTGTGTAAAATCATAAGAAATGATTTGTGAAGAATTGGGATGAAAAACTCCATATTAGAAAAGATAAAAATAGATTTTTATCGAAATGAACTAGTTATTAACTAGAAAAATAATCCAATGGTTATAAATAAATAAATTGGATTAGATTTGAATTGAAATTATCTGTGGATATTTTCGATATTGGATTCCGTGATTACACAGATATCGTGATGGGAATTTGGAAGATATCGATATCGTTATTCCCGATATGATATCTGTTGGTTTCAGGATTTGATGTTGAATATAAGTCAATACTCTCTATTTAAAACCTTATATTTAATGTCAAATTTGATTGATTGATGGTTTGGATTGTGCTCGACCAGTTTATGAGCAGAATATGCTTTTACATTTAGCATTGGGTTGGGTTGAAAATATCTGTGTGCTAACGCCTTGTGAAACACTTCACGATTTGACGATAAGGTGTTTAGCGATATTGTGTTCATTTCAAATTTAATGAATGATTGTGAAATGATATTTTTCTTAAAGAGAAAAGAAAGTATTCCCGATTTTGGACAGGGAATGTTTTATAAAAATGTTTTATAAAACAGAAAGGATTTCGAGGCCCAAAACCCGATGATTTCTAAAGTGATTTAGAAAATGTATTATATGTTACATTGTGGTTCATCGCATATTCGATTAGTTGCTATTGATGATGTATCTGTTTGGTGGCGGAGAATTTATTCTCTTGCTTAACACCCTTCTTTGAGACGTACGAGCTCAAAGGTTATGTGATTAATAGTGACTGATCATATGCGTGAATTACTGATGTGAAGTACTATATTTTGAAAGTACTTGTGATTATTATGTTGTGAAATGATTTTCCCTACTTCGGGATATGAAATGATTTAGTATGTGGCTAAAGATTCATGTAACCCTGAGACTAAAAGTATGGGTGAGAGGGCGGTGTATGCTCTCCATGAGTGGGAGGTGCATCGTCGGTGTAGCCTACTCCTACGTGGGGTAGGTGCACATATATATATCGAGTTGCGAGGTGCGTACCCTTTGCCTTGTCGATGGGGAGCACGATATTTGGTTGCATACTTGTTTGTATGCATTGTTATGTTTTGGAATTCACATTTCCAAATGATTTGATTTGAGATCCCGAAGTGAAATCTACTTTGATATAGAAAGTTAGATATGTATTTCAAATGATTTGAAATAAGAAATCGGGAATAAAATCCAAAGGAATAATTTCTGTAAATTGAATTGGATTTGGAAAATCTAAGTGTGGTGATTAATCTAAATGGGTAGATTGGGATATTGCATGTTGATTGATGCATAGTAGATCCATACATCTATATTGATTGTTGTTTATACACTGGCTTTCATGGGGGTAAACCCGTTCCGCGAAAGTGGCGTGGTCCCGTGATTTGCCTTATTTTTGAACAAAGTTAACAACTGTTTTTGAGTTCTCACACCAGTCCCATGACTGACTCGTAGTTTGCTTTTCCCTTGCGAACTCGGGTGCCCCTATTTTCCACACGGGCAGTCAAGTAGTTTTATTTTGCAGATGTTTTGAGCAGGATTCTGGATTGAAGCTTTAAGCTATGTCCAGGCATTTACAGTCTTCCGCTGTGTAGTTTATATTTCCGCTGTGCACTGTTTTACATTTATGTAAATTTATCTTCCGCTGTGTATTATATTTCGATATACTCTGATATTCTGTACTCTGATGTAACATTATTATGATGTCTATTGAAGTCTTCTGTTATTTGTTCTGATGTGTTGTATACCCAAAGTTAGCGTATACGGGATTCGTACGGTCTTGGTCGATTTAGCGATCGATTAGGTCTGGGCGAAATCCGTGTCGTTATAATGTTCTTCCGTCTGCGTTCTTTTGTGGCTTGTTCTCGAACTATCCGCGCTTTCCCAACCGGGGAAGTTACGGGTTTTCACAGTTGGTATCAGAGCTTTGGTTTACAAAGCTCAGAGAACAGGACACATTGGAACCATACAAAAGAATTCATCAGATATTGGATTAGTAACATCCAATGAGAATGACTTGTTAGAGATGGGATTAGTAGTATCCTAGAACGAGGGTGAAGAGTATATTTTTAAAGTGGAAACAACCATTGTTTTGAAAATTTAAGTCAGTTATTCGTATTTGGTTATTTATTTTTATTGATGTGGACAATCCAGTATATATAGATTTTGCGTATACGTCTGATCCGCGTGTATTCGAAGTTTTGATATATTGGGTAGATATAGAATCACATTCTAGTCGCCCGGAGAGAATTCTGATGATTGATGCATCATCATCAGAATTTATGTTCGAGTGACGAAAGCGAGATTTCTATATATTTCCTATTGACTGGTGTGAGAACCAAAATTAGATAGGGCTTATTGTTGTGATTTTGCATCAAAAAACTGATTTTTTAGACTATATATCAAAGTTATAAATTTGAAATGATAATCAACTAATTGATTGCTGATTGTGTTGTTTGATTATTGATTGATTAATTAAAATGTTGAACCTTTAATGAAATTGAACCAAACATTGAATTGTACTGAAAGTTGGTCGCATTTGCTTGCATATACATGTACATACATTGAACAGGTCATAGCAAGGAGGCTAGAGCAGAAGAATAAAATTTGTTTGCCCTACAAATAGGTACATGTTTACCATAATTTACTGTTTTGTTTGGGTGATGATGGTTTTATGAGCTGATTGGCTAGCCACTTGGCTTTTTCTTTTTATTTTTGAGATCAGAAGGCCTGTATGGCCATTTCGGGATTTTCCCGTGCTCCCGGTGTAGGGGAGGTTATGGCGAAATTTTTTGAAAATTTAGGGTGTTAGCCAAATTTTTGAAAAATTGGAAAAGTTCTTAGAAACTGAAAAGTTGAAGAACTTAAGCCGTAGTCAAAATAATGGAAGTTGAGTTGAGTTGTTAAACAACTTTCGGCTTTGTTCCTTTTCGGGGACCAAAAGTTTTAAGTGGGGGAGATTGTAACAACCCGTAAATTCTGGGCCAGTTTAAAATTTTTATTTTGGCAATTTTAGTGAATTTTGAACATTTAAAATGAATTATTTTAAATAATATCGACGAGAAATTTATTTTGAATAGAATTTGAACGTATATATTATATACGTCGTCGTTAGAATATAAATAATTATATATAATTATAAACGGAATTGAAAATTTCGCGGTAGTTCGATAATTCAATTTCAAACTTCAAATGAATGTACCGGGTGCAAAATAAACCGGATTTTAGCGAAACCAAAAATAATAGGATCTAGTTGATGATATCTTTCCAACGAATCCGAAAAATCAAAATTTCATAGCAGGGATCAAAGGATATGTCCAGTTGAAAATTATGAATAGTCGCTATGGAATTCAGGCCCTTCAAAATAGCCATTTTGCAAACGACCTCGAATTTCGACGAAACCACTTTTGTTGGATCCGCGATGTCAAGCTATTGTTAGGTTTCAAATTTCGTAATTTTTCGAATCAATATGTGAGCGTGGCAAAGTAAAACGCGTTTGACCAGTTTCAGTTGATTTTAATCGACTGGAAAATGGCCATTTTTCCAGTGGTCTCAGAATTCAACGAAATTAGTTTTGTTAGGACTGTATCGTCAATACGAAGCTAGAAAATATTTTTCGGGAATTTTACGAGTTAGTATGTGGGCCCGGTAATTTAAAATGTGCGTTCAAATTCAATATATAGAGTTAGGTGTTGATTTTGACGAAAACTGATCGAAACGATCGAATCAGCTTACGATACATATCCCATTGTGTTCGGAATTGAGGTAAAACGCTATGGACGATAGGCGGAGGGTTCGATTTTGAGTTCGGATAAAAAAGTTGACTTTTGGGTGGAAATTTAAAATAAATTAAATAAAAATATTTACCTATAACCCCCACTCTATTCCTCTCTCCTGTTGTAATGGCCCGCAAATCCGTGCTATCTGAGTTGACTAATAATACCACACGTCCAATCCAAATTGCACAGAAATACGAATCATTATTAGAAAGAAGATAGAGGATGAGGAATAGAAAGAAAGAAATATTAGAATAGAAGAAAACGAAGATCACAAACTCACAGCGGAACGAATAAAATATATTATATAACATAACCTTTGAAATAGAAATCAGTAACTTTATATACATACCATCATCAGAGTACAACAGTCATTTCTGGAACAGTTATAAACACCTGTTTCCAGATACAAACAAAGTCCACAGCGGAATATATGATAGCCTATAGCTAACCAGTGAAGCCTCCTGCTTCCAGCTCCTCAAATTGAATCTGTGAAATCCCGACTACTTGACTGCCCGTACAAATTTGGGCACCCAAGAGTTTAGGGAAAACAAAACAAAATAAACTCTGGGTCAGTCATGGGACTGGTGTGAGTAAACTCCAACCACTTGTTTAACTTTCAAAATCCTTTCGAAAGAAAAGAAAATAGTAAGACCAGCCCACACATAAACACGGACGGTGTTTACCTTACTATAACCCAAAACACTTTGATACGAAAATCCAGTGATATTATAATAATGTCTACATCAAGTAAATAACCAAATAGCAGAACGCTTGCATCTCACGCTCCACATACATAGTATATAATCAAAAACCGCGTGGCGCTTATTGGAGATTGGATTCCAACTATGACAAGGTATGGGACCACCTTCCGATGATGTATCTCTAGAGGCAAATACACCGGGGTTCAACAAGAACATCTTGCAACCCGGCCCACACATGACCGACCACTCATTTCGCTTGAGTGTATCGAATGTATACCACCAACGGTTGGACTCAAACCACCGTTTCCCGAATGGGCAGAATCGATAGATTTAGAAACAAAAGGAATTTCTCTAGATAGGTGATTATACACCCTAATGGGTGCGACCCACATAGCCATGCTGCCTGCCCGATTTTTGTCCTTTCCCGGTTGTTGAGGCCTGAGGCTACGAATACTTACCATTCATTGATAGCACAATCACTTTGAATGCCACATTGTCAGATCCGTTAATCACTAGTTGAGTTTGCACAAATATTCTGGATATTTTGCTAAGGGATAAATCCGTTGCAACCATATATACTCATACAGACCATCTCATTTGATCATTGGAAATACTCTGTCAGACATTCGTCCATTTACGTTCGTTCTGGGACTGAACGAAACCGAAGGCACTATTTCTATAAATAGAAAAGCCCTTGCACTTTACTCCGTCTTCAATATATTCAGCATCTTGGTTCGCAACGCTTATGCCGATACGGAGTGGTTCTTTGGATAATAATCCAACCGGTCTCTCCATATTGACAACGATGGTCAAAAGCTTCGATAGTCTGTGATTTAACTATCGAATAAAAACAAGTGTTCATCCAACATAGCAAACAAATCACTGGGCTCTTTAATTAATATTTCATTAATTAAATCTCTTCTATATTTTCTCTATCAATATTTGTTAACCAAATATTTTCAATAATCATCTCGGCTTCTCATGCCATTTGGAAAACGTTTCCAAATACCAACTTCTTTTATTTTCTATATATTAGAAAAATCTCTATTTGCAATTGGAAACAATTCCAATCACTTATCTCTATCCCCTTTTGTTTACAACATTCGATTTTTATATTCACTTTACTATCGAATTCAATACGTCGATACAATGATTTCAAATTATCAAAATATCTTAAAAATATTCTAACTCCTTAAATTTCCGGAAAATTTCGCCATAACCTCCCCTGTATCGGGAGCATCGGGAAATTTCAAATAGCTTCCCGGTATCTTCCTCAATCAAAAGAAAAAGGAAAAGCCAAGCGGCTTGCCGATACGGCGCATAAAACCCATATATGAATTTAAACATGTACCTTTTTGTTGAGCACATAAATAAAAATCTTCATATACTCCATCCCATATCTGTTTAACACCTGTTCACCTGTTTCTAATTCAATTCTACTCAATCCATTTGTTTGAATTAAATTTTGAATCGTTTGAATTCAGTTACGCTCAATTATTCTTTAATTAGCCCTTTTGCCTATTTACTTCTTTGTTGAACATAACATGTTCAAACAAAATATTTAACTCGCTCACG
This sequence comes from Allium sativum, assembly GCA_030737875.1. Taxonomy (NCBI): domain Eukaryota; kingdom Viridiplantae; phylum Streptophyta; class Magnoliopsida; order Asparagales; family Amaryllidaceae; genus Allium; species Allium sativum. The sequence goes on along the minus strand of CM060915.1, from coordinate 189,892,077 downwards.
ACCAAATTGAATTTCAATTTCAATTCTAGTTCCCTTTTTGATTTCGAATATAAATTTTCAAATCGAATTTACTTATTCCAACCCCAATATTCACTCGAAATCCCATTAACTAATTTCTATTCAATTTAGTTAATTCTATTCAATAAATAAAAATCCGGTTTCTGTTTCAAAATCATATTCATTTTCACAACTTGAATTCACATATATTTTACAACTCAACTCTGAGATTTTCTAAATAGACAATTCGGATTTTTCCCGCTTAAAATCCTTTTATAACATTAAATAAACCATTATGGTTTTAAAACGATTCTGGCGCTGTTTTTCTGAAAATTTGATTTTGACATAACTCAAAATCTATACGACGAGATTCATATTTTTCTCTTTCATTAGAAAACTATTATCAAACCGGTCCTGACGTTTCTTGTTTCAAAGGATTCCGACTTCAATTGCGTTCTGTATACTCAATTGAAGTTCGAATCGCCAATTTACGAACTGCAGCGCTGCGGCGAGTTCGTTTTAATTATATTTATATATATAAACCTTTAAACTTCTAAACTTCCTTAAAATGAATTCAACTCCATTTAACTCTACTTGATTCAAATTCAAATCTCACTTTTATTTGAATTCTAAATTCAAATTCCAATTCCTTTTCTATTTGATATTCAAATTCAATATTTGAATTTCTATTTGAATTCCCTTATTCAAACTCTATATTTAAATTCCATTCAAATCTTTATTCAAATTTCACATTTGAATTCTTCCTTGAAATACTATATTTCAAATTCTATTCAATTCTTCTTTGAAATTCTATATTTCAAATTCTATTTTGAAATTCTACATTCAAATCTCTATTTGAATTTCTTTATTCGAATTCCTTTGAATTCAAATTTTATTTTAATTCCTTGAATTCAAATTCTATTTTTCATTCAAATTTCGTCTATTCAAATTCTATTTGAACTCCTATTTGAATTTCTAATATTCAATCTCCTTTTAAAATTCAAATATTCAAACTCCTTTTAAAATTCAAATGTTATACTCAAATTTCATTTGAGTTATATATTTAAAAATTTCATTTCACATCCTATTTTGAAATTTCATTTCAAAATTCCAATTTCACGCTTGTATTTCTATTTCTGAATTATCAAATGATAATTCTTTTCACTTCATTTATAACTTCGTTATAAAAGAACTATTTATAACTTCGTTTATAAAGAAATTACTTGTTATATTTTTCAAAAACAAGTTTATATTTTATTTCCATTAAGAATTCAAATTCTATTTAAAAATAAAATTTGTCTTTTTTTTAAAAAATCTCAAATATCCTTTTTATTGGCCCAGTGGTATTTAAAACAATCAAATCACCCAATTTTCAATCATTTGGTTTTTAACACATCATATATGAATATATATATATGGAATCAAACAAACAACAAACAAACAGATAATATATTTTTGAGGAATCCAGTTGGATTCCTCCAACCTGTTTTCCTGCATCCACAGATGTTAGCACATAAATAATACCCATTCTGCTTCGTGGCAGAATATCGCGGTATAGAAGGTCATCCACTAATCATAGCGTGGGGCGTATAGGGTAATCATCCGCTATAAAACTGCGGGCATCCGCTAATGAGACTGCGGGAATCCAACCAATCAATCAACCCAATATATATATATATATATAGCCTAAATAACTAATATATATAAAGCCAGCAGAAAAATCCAAACAAGCAGCAATAATTATTTTTAACGAAATAAAAATAATTCTAAAGGTGAGTGAGAATTACTCACCAGGATTTTATTTGTCGAAATAACCATTGGTTTCTGATTAAATTAAACGAGTGTTTAATTTAATCAAAAATACCAACAAGCTCCAGTCTAGCTCAAACCAGATTTAATATTTGTCGCTCCTGTACCCTTTGCCTTGCTCGAATCTAATATTATAAAACAAGTTATGATTTTATATAAATTATTGAACGAGTTAATTTAATTAATTAATCTACCAATGACCTTATTAATTACCGTACATTCAATCCATGATTTTAAATGATGAAATTAAAAAGTCAAACTCTCCTTAATCTCATATTAAATGGTTTATTTACAATTTAATTACTTTACTAGATAATTCTACAAATTTATTCAAATTGATTTAATCAACTACTAATTATATAACTAGTTTTCTATATACCATTTAAGTTTCAAAAATAAATAAAATATACCTTACTGCCAATGCACCACTCGATTAATTCGCGTACTTATCCTCATAAATCGCTGATCCCCTTCACTGAAATCAGTCCGAAAACACCTCCGTTCCATTTTGACATTTCATCAAACGCCTTTTGTTCATCAACCACAAACTGTCTACAATACATCTATTAGCCTGCACCGCTCCTCACTAACCAATACTATTGCCTCGCCTTACTGCTGAACATCCCAGTCCGGTCATCGTCCCTAATCCCATTGCCATGCCCAAAGGTTACCGTCAGTCGATGTATCCTTGCAAACCACTGTCGTGAATGACCTGTCATCGCGCCTTAGGTTCTCTGCCTTCCATCGCGACAGACCCTTCCCTTACCCAACTCGTACTCGCCTCCTCCTGTTGTCGCGACTGTTTCCCCCAAAACAAACCCTAAATCGCGATACACGATTTCGATCAGAGAAGTAACGAAGCCGAGTTTTGTATTTTGAATTAGGTTTGCTTGTGACTGGAAAGAAAATGAAGAGGGAAGAGGACTTGAGATCGAACCGTGGGTTTGAGGAATGAAGGAAACAGGCGATGGCCTTGAGTTTATATAGGCGCGAGAAAAACACACCGTACCAAAGCCATTACATCTTGTTTTCCTTGATAACGAAGGAGGCAGACACTTTAAACAGCTCGAGGAAGGAAGTAGGTCTGCGCTGTTAATGGATATAGGTCGGCCCATTAAATTTTTTGAAAAGATCTGAAATGAATTAATTAATTTAATAATCAAGATATCTCGCGGTCTTTAAGTTGAAAACCTGAACCGCTATTTTACATAATGACTGATGTTTTCAGATTATAACGTTATTTTGAACTCCACAGAACTGATTTTGGAATTAAATTTGACCGTATAGAAGAGATAACAGCTTAAATTAACGATTAAAATTAAATTCAATTTAAAATATAAATTGATTCAAACAATTAAATTCATCGATAATAAATTATTATTATCGTTCCATTTCAAACAGAATTTATATTAATCGACTGTATCGTTTCGATTCAGTTTTAAATCTGAATTATATCCTATATCGATTATTTAATCGATAAATTTAATATAAAAATTCTTTTATATTATCAACACAATATTTAAAACGATATTAAATATTTAAAGTTAATCGTTCAAAAACCTGGGTCGTTACATTCTTTCCCCCTTAAAATAATTTCGTCCTCGAAATTGCTAAGGTAGGAAACATAGTACGAACTTACTGCTTTTCAATAATTCACTTATGTTGAAACTCAACTCCTCATATTTCTATGACTTTAATTTCAACCAAAACTTTTGGTATCCATTCATATGCATTCTAATTCATATTCATTTCAATTTATTTCAAATTGATTCTAGTCCATTTATTCGGCTTAAGTTAAATTTTAATTCCAGAATCCAAATCCCAGGGTTTTTATTTCAAGTTCTTTTGAAATACATGAATGTATACTTATATTTATTTTCATCTCAATTCAAAACATTTGAATATTCAAACCAATTCTTTTTCTTTCAAACAAATTTCCATCAAAACTTTTTCTAAGGTAGCAATTCATCACTTAGAAACTCGGAAATGAACACTGATGATGTCGCAATCATCATCAGAATTATTTCCTAGACACTGAAGTGAGTTCAGTGCTTTATTATGTGATGGCAGGGAAGTTCGCTCGGTCCGAACCAGTCGCTAAACCTATCCAGGCCGTTCGAAACGCCCTGTCGTTTGAGAACAGGACAAAACAGAACGCATACAGAAGAACATTTCATTGTATATTACAACAATGCATCAGATTACAAGAATATACAGAGTATAAATGAATATTACACAGAAATATCAGAGATTTAAATTACATTTAAATACACAGCAGCGGAAAATAATACAATACACAACTAGAAGAGATATACAGATACAAAGCTTTCCGGATATCGTTCCAGCTGTAACCCAGGATCCTGTGAATATAAATCTGCAAAACCAAAACTACTAGCTGCCCGTGTCAAAATAAGGGCACCCAGAGTTTAGGTTAAAACAATAAACTCCAGGTCAGTCATGTGACTGGTGTGAGAACTAAAACATTTATTAATCTTTATTTTAAATCATTAGGTAAAACAAGGGACCACGCCGTATAACACGGAACGGGTTTCCTCCCAAGAATACCAGTGCATAAAACAAACAGCGCAATGCTAAATAAAGAAAAATGAAGCTGTTATAAGACCCAGGTCCTATCACACAATGCAATCGCAAGCCGGGGGATAGGGTTTTCCCTTATAACAGCTAAAGAATGCTTGATACGTTTAAAACAAATCATTTGATACTATTATAAGTGCATAGAGTATAAAACAACTTCAAATCATAAGTATCAATCATAGGCGGCATGAATGCCCCATACCACTATGTCGCCATATATAGGTTTACAAATAAAACCGCAAATGTCACGTATTTGGAAATTGGGTTTCCATCTATGAACCGAGGCAAAAGATAGTCCTCAACCGATTCGAGACGCTCTAGCCCGCACCTCAGGACCCAGACTCAGGTGGGCCCTTGGATCGTCAGGGCCGGTCCACCGATGTGGATTAAAATGCCTGAACACTACGTTTCCCCACCCTATGGGGTGTAAGTCTGGTCCGTCAGCCGACCAGAATGCATCGGCCGAAACCGATATAACCGAGGCGCCTCGCAACAGCAACAACCACATAAGTCAAACTCGTCAGGGCGTGTAAAACCACTGACGCCACTTCTAACTAGAAAGAAACGCAAGTCCTCCCTGAGGTCCGTCTCCCGTTTTTGGTTCATACCTGGTGTGAAACACGCGAGGTAAACGTTACACAAAGCTACGCCACAAAGGCCGTGCTTTGATCATCACCACAAGACTTTGCTTTTCAACAGAAGCCTCGATCAATTGCCACTTAGGCATGCCACACAGGCAATTCACTCCATGCGTTTGATATCCATCAATATATAACCCCTGAGATCGTACGTCTCAGAGAAGGGCGTTAAGCAAGAGAATAGATTCTCCGCTGCCAAACAGATATATATTTAACAGAGATCAATCACACGGACTAAAATCCAATGTCAGACACACAGTCCATTTACAAGTCCGTTCTGGGTCTGAACGAAACCGGAGGCACCTAGTACCCCGCATATCCATCGATCTCCAAGTACGTCTGGACGATCACTAACTGTTTCCATCTTCTTGGGTGTACAGCCCAATCAAGATCATCAGTTATCACCCAAACGACGTGAAGACCTCCGGTCTTCGACCATCGTCTTCATCTTCGACTTATCGTCGTATCAGTTATTCAGAATGGGATAAACCCGGTCTTCCCGAATAACTCGCGTATATTTTATAAAAGTGTTACACAAACACAACATACGCCTCATTCCAATTCATTAGTCACTAACCGTAAATTAATCAAGAGAATAATTCCCCAAATATTAACCCCGAAGGCCGAAACCAACATCAGATCAATATCCAGAAAACCATTCTGCTTGGCTAACCGACAGTTAGTTTCTAAATTTCACATTCATAGGGAAAGATTCCCAATAATTTTATCAAAGATAAATTCCTTGAATTTATTCTTAAATCTATTTTTGAATATCAATTCAAACTAGTCGGGATTAACGAAACTTACCGAAGTAATCACTTGTTTTAATTTCCCAATCCCAACCTATTCATCCCATGAAGTAAAACTGGTAATACTTCATATCTAACACCACAGTGTTATCGGTAAATTCAATTACCATTTCACGTTCAAATCTAATTAAAGATTTAACTATCGCCTGGAGCAAAACTGGTGATACTCCATTTTCGATCTTTCAATCTAATTAAAGATTCATTAAAACTCCACTTAGTTTTAATCTTCGACTGGGTTAAAGAATCAGTGTCATTTAAAACACGGTTCACGATAAACCCAAATCACATTCATTAATTATCGGGTTAAAGAACGAGTGTTATTTAAAACACTGTTCACGATAAACCCAAAAATCAATACCAATTCAATTCCAATTAAATATCATTTAATTGGTACACTTCATTAAATCTAAATAAAAAGATTTAATCTTTTCTCAACTGGGTTCAAGAACAGTGTTAGTGAAGACACCATTCACGACAAACCCAAATTACATTCGATATTCAATACAAGGCTCTGAATAGAAAATATATCGGCTTATATTCAATATCGAATTCTACGACTAACAAATGTCGTATTGGAAATAACGATACAAATATATATCTTTCAAATTTCCATAACAACACCTGTAATATCACGAATTCCAACATCGAAATATTCCGAAGACAATTTCGATTCAAATCCACTCCAATGCAATCATTGGAAATTTTGGTTATTTTCAAAACCATTTCAAATTCAAGTTATTTATTTAAAAATAAATAGAATTATAATTCTAGTTCAAAACTAGTTCATTTCGATAAAAATCTATTTTTATCTTTTCAAATATGGGGTTTTTCATCCCAATCTTTTCTAAATCATTTCTTATGATTTTACACAAATTATTGCTATTTTTAATAATTTTATCAAGGCCTGTACAGTCGATTTCCATCAATGGCCATCGAACTGCACATACAGCGACCTTTTCCGAATTTGATTTGGACATAATTCCAAATCCAACCGTTAGATTTCAAATTTCCAACATTCGTTAGAAAGCTCTTTTCGATACGAACCCAACGGTTCCGGTTTTAGGAGAATCCGACGGTCGGATCTCCCGCAATGTCCGTTTGAAATAAATGGTCGAAATTCACGAACTGCCGCGGCGCGGCGCGTTCTATTCAGGCCATTATATTATATATATAATATATATAATATATATTTCGTCGATTTCTATTTAAAACGAATTATATAAATAGTTTTAAAATCGTTTCAAAAGCTATTTCAACTTTCTTTTCAATTCAAATCAAAATTGAATTCTTCTTTATAAATTCGTTTTAAAATTCATTTCTATTCAATTCAAATTTCAATTCAATTTGAATTCGTTTTCAATTCAATTCAATTCGAAATCGTTTTCAATTCACTTCAAATTCGTTTTCAATTCAATTCATTTCGAAATCGTTTTCAATTCAATTTGAATTCGTTTTCAATTCAATTCAATTCGAAATCGTTTTCAATTCACTTCAAATTCGTTTTCAATTCAATTCATTTCGAAATCGTTTTCAATTCACTTCAAATTCGTTTTCAATTCAATTCATTTCGAATTCGTTTTCAATTCAATTCACTTTGAATTCGTTTTCAATTCAATTCACTTTGAATTCGTTTTCAATTCAATTCATTTTCGTTTTCAATTCAATTCATTTCGAATTCGTTTTCAATTCATTTCGAATTCGCTTAAAATTGATATAAATATCGTTCACGTCAAAATGGCGTCAATCTAATCAACACGGCTTCATATATTGATATTTTCAAATATTCCATTTCGAATATTTCTATTTCAAATATTTCTATTTTTAAAACTGGAATGAGGCCCAATCAATTACCATATAAAGTTAATTATATGGATTTTCATACAACACATGTATATCATAGCATTGAAAAATAATCAACCATCAACCAAAGTGCACTACACTGTATAAGCATCAAATATAGATATTCAACACTTATAACAGCCTGTCAATCAATCGATCGACATATTTAATCAATCAGGATGAGTGAACTTCAACTTTCATCCTAACACCCGTGTGGGGTTTCAAACAATCAAACACATATTTTATTTGTGCAGTTGGGCGATGTGTAAAATTTATCTTCCCAATCAATGTCATTCAAATAAGTGTACATAAACAAACCGTCTGGTTTGTAAATGAATATTTATTTATTCACATTCACGTTAAAAATTATATTTTTAACGCTAAAACATTTTATTCCTACCTATGAATTTCTATTCAATTCATTTACACAATAAAATGATATTTTTATTTTTCTAACATATTTTAGAAAATTTCGGCGGCATAACGGCACGATACTAGAAACGGGACGAGGCCTAGCCTTATCCCCGGTCTAGTGAAGGCCCACGCCATTCACACATCAATCAAATCAATTTCATTATGCAAACCACAAAATTTGGAGTAAGAGTCTAACCTAGCCTTACTCCCTCGCCTTATAACGGCGCACGTCTAATCCTAACCAATTTATCGATTCGATTTTTCACACCACAAACCACATTCAAACCAATATCGCAATCAATCAATAAACAGCCAAACAAACAAGTCCATGGTCTGTGGACGATTGTGTCGGGTGCTACTAAGCACCGTCTGCATCCTAGTATATATATATATATATAACTAGAAAAATAAATTGAAAGGTGAGAAATTCTCACCTATAGCTATCCTAGCTCCACGGCTCTTCATTTGCAGAAACCTTCGTCGCTACCGCATCTTCGTCATCTTCGTTGTCCGCTTTCACTACCTATGTAAAAATCGAATTTTTACTTCGCTATTCAATATTTAAAAATCATATTTTTAACTCGAAGTTCAATATATAAAAAATTCCTTTTTTTTAACTCGAAGTTCAATATATAAAAATTCCTTTTTTAACTCGAAGTTCAATATATAAAAATTCCTTTTTTAACTCGAAGTTCAATATATAAAAATTCCATTTTTTAACTCGAAGTTCAATATATAAAAATTCCATTTTTTAACTCGAAGTTCAATATATAAAAATTCCATTTTCCTTTCGCTATTCAATATATAAAAATCGAATTTTTCGTTCGCTATTCAATATAGAAAATTTTTATTTTTCTTTCGAAGTTTCATATATAAAAATCATATTTTTTCTATCGATGTTCATATATAAAAATCATATTTTTTCTATCGATGTTCATATATAAAAATCATATTTTTTCTATCGATGTTCATATATAAAAATCATATTTTTTTTCTATCTTTTCTATATTATAAAAATTATATTTTTATTTTACCTAAAAATCAAATCTTTATGATATTAAAGTCATATCTTTCTATTTCGAAAATCAAATCTTTTTCTTTATTTTCCTAAAACATTAATTTCAGTTTTAAAATGAAAATAAGTTTTCAGTTTTTAAAAATAAAATAAAATCAATTTTTTTTTTATTTATAAATTCAGTTTTTAAAATCCTTTTAAAACAGTTTTAAAATTCCTAAAACAAAAATCAATTCAATTCATTTCTTTTAAAAAAAGTTTTTTTTTTCTATTTAAAAATACAGTTTAAAACTTTACTGTAAAAACAAAAATAAAACAAAAACAAAATAGCTAAAAGCTCACCGAGATTTCGAAGTGGAGGAGGGAAGGAGCGTCGGCGGTGTGGTGTGGTGCGCGGTGGCTCAGGGAGCTGCGGTGTTGCTGCGGGGTGTCGGCTTTCAGGCTAGGGTTCGGGAGGAGGGGGGGTCGGCTTCGTCGAGGGTTCGGAGGAGGGGGAGGGTCTAGTGATGGGAAGGGGAGGCGGCGCGGTGGATGGTGGGGCGGCGCTCCGCCCCCCTGTCGCCCTTTCTCCCTTTTTCTTTTTTTCTTTTTTTATTTCGTTTTTTTCTTCTGAGAAAATATCGGGGGGGGGGGGCCAGCAGATATAAGGGAGAAGAGATGTTTTTTTTTTTTAATTATTTAATTCTGCTAAAAGTTGACTTTTACATACGACCTCTAAACGAGGTCCACCGCCTGTCGCCCATAGCGTTTTACCCCCATTCTGAACACAATGGGATATGTATCGCAAGCTGATTTGATCGTTACAATCCGTTTCCTTTTGAATTTACATTTAAATCACTATATTGAATTTTAAACGTACATTTCAAATTACCGGGGTCACATACTAACTAGAAAAATTCCTGAAAAATATTTTCTAGCTTCGTATTGACGATACGGTCCTAACAAAACTAGTTTCGTCGCATTCTGAGACCGTTGGAAAAATGGTCATTTTCCAGTCGATTAAAATCAACTGAAACTGGTCAAACGCGTTTTCCTATGCCACGCTCACATATTGATTCGAAAAATTATGAAATTTGGAATCTAGCAATAACCTTGACTCTGCGGACCCAACAAAACTGGTTTCGTCGGAATCCGAGGTCGTTTGCAAAATGTCCATTTTTAAGGGCCTGAATTCCATAGCGACTATTCAGAATTTTCAACTGGACATATCTTTTGATTCCCGATATGAAATCTTGATTTTTCGGATTCGTTGGAAAGATATTATCAATTAGATTCCATATTTTTTTGTTTCACTAAAATCCGGATTGTTTTGCACCCGGCACATTCAATTGAAGTTTGAAATCGAATTATCGAACTACCGCGCCATTTTCAATTCCTTTTATAATTATATATAATTATTTATATTCTAACGACGACGCGTATAATATATACGATCGATTTATATTCAAAATAAATTTTTTCGTCGATTTTATTTAAAATAATCTATTTTAAATAATCAAAATTCGCTAAAATTGCCAAAATAAAAATTTTAAACTGGCCCAGATTTTCGGGTTGTTACAATCTCCCCCACTTAAAACTTTTCGTCCCCGAAAAGGAACAAAGTCGAAAGTGGTTTGATTATTCCGCTCTATATTCGATCTGGTTTCCATTCTCCAACTCTTTAGTTTTTGAGAATTTTCAAATTTTCAAAAATTTGGCTAACACCCTAAATTTTTGAAAAATTTCGCCATAACCTCCCCTGCACCGGGAGCATCGGGGAATTTCAAATAGCTTCCCCGGTCCTTCAGATCTCAAAAAGAAAAAGAAAAAGCCAAGCGGCTAGCCAATAGGCTCACAAAATCATCATCACCCAAACAAAACAGGAAATTATGTAGTAAACATGTACCTATTTGTTGGGCAAACAAATTTTATTCTCTGGCTCTATCCTCCTTGCTATGACCTGTTCAAAAGATAAACATGTATGCAAGCAAATGCGACTAAATTTCAATACAATTCAATATGTGATTCAATTCGGCTAATTGGTTAAAAATTATCAAACAATTTAACAAACAACACAAACATCAATCAATTAGTGAATTAGAGTTTTCAAATTCATAATTTTGATATATAAGCTAAAATCATGTTTTTGATGCCAATTCACAACAATGTGTTCCTAACTATATAAGTTTTGGTTCTCACACCAGTCTAATGGAAATATATAGAAATCACACCTTCGTCACTCGAAAATAAATGCTGATGATGTTTCGAACCACCATCAGAACATTGTCGGGCTACTAGAGTGCGGTTCTATATCTACCCGGTATATCAAAACTTCGAATATACGCGGATCAGACGTATACGCAAAATCTATATATACTGGATTGTCCAAATCAATATAAATAAATAATCAACTACGAATAATTGATTTAAATTTTCAAAATAAAATTTTGTTTTCATTTTAAAAATATACTCTTCACACTCGTTCTAGGATACTACTGATCCTATCTCTAACGAGTCATTCCCATTGGATATTGCTAATCCAATATCTGATGAATTCTTTCGTATGTTTCTAATGTGTCTTGTTCTCTAGCTTTGTAAACCAAAGCTCTGATACCAACTGTGACGGCAGGGAAGTTCGCTCGGTCCGAACCAGTCGCTAAACCGATCCAGGCCGTTCGAAACGCCCTATCGTTTGGGAACAGGACAAAACAGAACGCATACAGAAGAACATTTCATTGTATATTACAACAATGCATCAGATTACAAGAATATACAGAGTATAAATGAATATTACACAGAAATATCAGAGATTTAAATTACATTTAAATACACAGCAGCGGAAAATAATACAATACACAACTAGAAGAGATATACAGATACAAAGCTTTCCGGATATCGTTCCAGCTGTAACCCAGGATCCTTTGAATATAAATCTGCAAAACCAAAACTACTAGCTGCCCGTGTCAAAATAAGGGCACCCAGAGTTTAGGTTAAAACAATAAACTCCAGGTCAGTCATGTGACTGGTGTGAGAACTAAAACATTTATTAATCTTTATTTTAAATCATTAGGTAAAACAAGGGACCACGCCGTATAACACGGAACGGGTTTCCTCCCAAGAATACCAGTGCATAAAACAAACAGCGCAATGCTAAATAAAGAAAAATGAAGCTGTTATAAGACCCAGGTCCTATCACACAATGCAATCGCAAGCCGGGGGATAGGGTTTTCCCTTATAACAGCTAAAGAATGCTTGATACGTTTAAAACAAATCATTTGATACTATTATAAGTGCATAGAGTATAAAACAACTTCAAATCATAAGTATCAATCATAGGCGGCATGAATGCCCCATACCACTATGTCGCCATATATAGGTTTACAAATAAAACCGCAAATGTCACGTATTTGGAAATTGGGTTTCCATCTATGAACCGAGGCAAAAGATAGTCCTCAACCGATTCGAGACGCTCTAGCCCGCCCCTCAGGACCCAGACTCAGGTGGGCCCTTGGATCGTCAGTGCCGGTCCACCGATGTGGATTAAAATGCCTGAACACTACGTTTCCCCACCCTATGGGGTGTAAGTCTGGTCCGTCAGCCGACCAGAATGCATCGGCCGAAACCGATATAACCGAGGCGCCTCGCAACAGCAACAACCACATAAGTCAAACTCGTCAGGGCGTGTAAAACCACTGACGCCACTTCTAACTAGAAAGAAACGCAAGTCCTCCCTGAGGTCCGTCTCCCGTTTTTGGTTCATACCTGGTGTGAAACACGCGAGGTAAACGTTACACAAAGCTACGCCACAAAGGCCGTGCTTTGATCATCACCACAAGACTTTGCTTTTCAACAGAAGCCTCGATCAATTGCCACTTAGGCATGCCACACAGGCAATTCACTCCATGCGTTTGATATCCATCAATATATAACCCCTGAGCTCGTACGTCTCAGAGAAGGGCGTTAAGCAAGAGAATAGATTCTCCGCCGCCAAACAGATATATATTTAACAGAGATCAATCACACGGACTAAAATCCAATGTCAGACACACAGTCCATTTACAAGTCCGTTCTGGGTCTGAACGAAACCGGAGGCACCTAGTACCCCGCATATCCATCGATCTCCAAGTACGTCTGGACGATCACTAACTGTTTCCATCTTCTTGGGTGTACAGCCCAATCAAGTTCATCAGTTATCACCCAAACGACGTGAAGACCTCCGGTCTTCGACCATCGTCTTCATCTTCGACTTATCGTCGTATCAGTTATTCAGAATGGGATAAACCCGGTCTTCCCGAATAACTCGCGTATATTTTATAAAAGTGTTACACAAACACAACATACGCCTCATTCCAATTCATTAGTCACTAACCGTAAATTAATCAAGAGAATAATTCCCCAAATATTAACCCCGAAGGCCGAAACCAACATCAGATCAATATCCAGAAAACCATTCTGCTTGGCTAACCGACAGTTAGTTTCTAAATTTCACATTCATAGGGAAAGATTCCCAATAATTTTATCAAAGATAAATTCCTTGAATTTATTCTTAAATCTATTTTTGAATATCAATTCAAACTAGTCGGGATTAACGAAACTTACCGAAGTAATCACTTGTTTTAATTTCCCAATCCCAACCTATTCATCCCATGAAGTAAAACTGGTAATACTTCATATCTAACACCACAGTGTTATCGGTAAATTCAATTACCATTTCACGTTCAAATCTAATTAAAGATTTAACTATCGCCTGGAGCAAAACTGGTGATACTCCATTTTCGATCTTTCAATCTAATTAAAGATTCATTAAAACTCCACTTAGTTTTAATCTTCGACTGGGTTAAAGAATCAGTGTCATTTAAAACACGGTTCACGATAAACCCAAATCACATTCATTAATTATCGGGTTAAAGAACGAGTGTTATTTAAAACACTGTTCACGATAAACCCAAAAATCAATACCAATTCAATTCCAATTAAATATCATTTAATTGGTACACTTCATTAAATCTAAATAAAAAGATTTAATCTTTTCTCAACTGGGTTCAAGAACAGTGTTAGTGAAGACACCATTCACGACAAACCCAAATTACATTCGATATTCAATACAAGGCTCTGAATAGAAAATATATCGGCTTATATTCAATATCGAATTCTACGACTAACAAATGTCGTATTGGAAATAACGATACAAATATATATCTTTCAAATTTCCATAACAACACCTGTAATATCACGAATTCCAACATCGAAATATTCCGAAGACAATTTCGATTCAAATCCACTCCAATGCAATCATTGGAAATTTTGGTTATTTTCAAAACCATTTCAAATTCAATTTATTTATTTAAAAATAAATAGAATTATAATTCTAGTTCAAAACTAGTTCATTTCGATAAAAATCTATTTTTATCTTTTCAAATATGGGGTTTTTCATCCCAATCTTTTCTAAATCATTTCTTATGATTTTACACAAATTATTGCTATTTTTAATAATTTTATCAAGGCCTGTACAGTCGATTTCCATCAATGGCCATCGAACTGCACTTACAGCGACCTTTTCCGAATTTGATTTGGACATAATTCCAAATCCAACCGTTAGATTTCAAATTTCCAACATTCGTTAGAAAGCTCTTTTCGATACGAACCCAACGGTTCCGGTTTTAGGAGAATCCGACGGTCGGATCTCCCGCAATGTCCGTTTGAAATAAATGGTCGAAATTCACGAACTGCCGCGGCGCGTTCTATTCAGGCCATTATATTATATATATAATATATATAATATATAATTCGTCGATTTCTATTTAAAACGAATTATATAAATAGTTTTAAAATCGTTTCAAAAGCTATTTCAACTTTCTTTTCAATTCAAATCAAAATTGAATTCTTCTTTATAAATTCGTTTTAAAATTCATTTCTATTCAATTCAAATTTCAATTCAATTTGAATTCGTTTTCAATTCAATTCAATTCGAAATCGTTTTCAATTCACTTCAAATTCGTTTTCAATTCAATTCATTTCGAAATCGTTTTCAATTCAATTTGAATTCGTTTTCAATTCAATTCAATTCGAAATCGTTTTCAATTCACTTCAAATTCGTTTTCAATTCAATTCATTTCGAAATCGTTTTCAATTCACTTCAAATTCGTTTTCAATTCAATTCATTTCGAATTCGTTTTCAATTCAATTCACTTTGAATTCGTTTTCAATTCAATTCACTTTGAATTCGTTTTCAATTCAATTCATTTTCGTTTTCAATTCAATTCATTTCGAATTCGTTTTCAATTCAATTTGAATTCGTTTTCAATTCAATTCATTTCGAATTCGCTTAAAATTGATATAAATATCGTTCACGTCAAAATGGCGTCAATCTAATCAACACGGCTTCATATATTGATATTTTCAAATATTCCATTTCGAATATTTCTATTTCAAATATTTCTATTTTTAAAACTGGAATGAGGCCCAATCAATTACCATATAAAGTTAATTATATGGATTTTCATACAACACATGTATATCATAGCATTGAAAAATAATCAACCATCAACCAAAGTGCACTACACTGTATAAGCATCAAATATAGATATTCAACGCTTATAATAGCCTGTCAATCAATCGATCGACATATTTAATCAATCAGGATGAGTGAACTTCAACTTTCATCCTAACACCCGTGTGGGGTTTCAAACAATCAAACACATATTTTATTTGTGCAGTTGGGCGATGTGTAAAATTTATCTTCCCAATCAATGTCATTCAAATAAGTGTACATAAACAAACCGTCTGGTTTGTAAATGAATATTTATTTATTCACATTCACGTTAAAAATTATATTTTTAACGCTAAAACATTTTATTCCAACCTATGAATTTCTATTCAATTCATTTACACGATAAAATGATATTTTTATTTTTCTAACATATTTTAGAAAATTTCGGCGGCATAACGGCACGATACTAGAAACGGGACGAGGCCTAGCCTTATCCCCGGTCTAGTGAAGGCCCACGCCATTCACACATCAATCAAATCAATTTCATTATGCAAACCACAAAATTTGGAGTAAGAGTCTAACCTAGCCTTACTCCCTCGCCTTATAACGGCGCACGTCTAATCCTAACCAATTTATCGATTCGATTTTTCACACCACAAACCACATTCAAACCAATATCGCAATCAATCAATAAACAGCCAAACAAACAAGTCCATGGTCTGTGGACGATTGTGTCGGGTGCTACTAAGCACCGTCTGCATCCTAGTATATATATATATATATAACTAGAAAAATAAATTGAAAGGTGAGAAATTCTCACCTATAGCTATCCTAGCTCCACGGCTCTTCATTTGCAGAAACCTTCGTCGCTACCGCATCTTCGTCATCTTCGTTGTCCGCTTTCACTACCTATGTAAAAATCGAATTTTTACTTCGCTATTCAATATTTAAAAATCATATTTTTAACTCGAAGTTCAATATATAAAAAATTCCTTTTTTTTAACTCGAAGTTCAATATATAAAAATTCCTTTTTTAACTCGAAGTTCAATATATAAAAATTCCTTTTTTAACTCGAAGTTCAATATTTAAAATTCCATTTTTTAACTTGAAGTTCAATATATAAAAATTCCATTTTTTAACTCGAAGTTCAATATATAAAAATTCCATTTTCCTTTCGCTATTCAATATATAAAAATCGAATTTTTCGTTCGCTATTCAATATAGAAAAATTTTATTTTTCTTTCGAAGTTTCATATATAAAAATCATATTTTTTCTATCGATGTTCATATATAAAAATCATATTTTTTCTATCGATGTTCATATATAAAAATCATATTTTTTCTATCGATGTTCATATATAAAAATCATATTTTTTTTCTATCTTTTCTATATTATAAAAATTATATTTTTATTTTACCTAAAAATCAAATCTTTATGATATTAAAGTCATATCTTTCTATTTCGAAAATCAAATCTTTTTCTTTATTTTCCTAAAACATTAATTACAGTTTTAAAATGAAAATAAGTTTTCAGTTTTTAAAAATAAAATAAAATCAGTTTTTTTTTATTTATAAATTCAGTTTTTAAAATCCTTTTAAAACAGTTTTAAAATTCCTAAAACAAAAATCAATTCAATTCATTTCTTTTAAAAAAAGTTTTTTTTTTCTATTTAAAAATACAGTTTAAAACTTTACTGTAAAAACAAAAATAAAACAAAAACAAAATAGCTAAAAGCTCACCGAGATTTCGAAGTGGAGGAGGGAAGGAGCGTCGGCGGTGTGGTGTGGTGCGCGGTGGCTCAGGGAGCTGCGGTGTTGCTGCGGGGTGTCGGCTTTCAGGCTAGGGTTCGGGAGGAGGGGGGGTCGGCTTCGTCGAGGGTTCGGAGGAGGGGGAGGGTCTAGTGATGGGAAGGGGAGGCGGCGCGGTGGATGGTGGGGTGGCGCTCCGCCCCCCTGTCGCCCTTTCTCCCTTTTTTTTTATTTCGTTTTTTTCTTCTGAGAAAATATCGGGGGGGGGGGGGGGGCAGCAGATATAAGGGAGAAGAGATGTTTTTTTTTTTTTAATTATTTTATTCTGCTAAAAGTTGACTTTTACATACGACCTCTAAACGAGGTCCACCGCCTGTCGCCCATAGCGTTTTACCCCCATTCTGAACACAATGGGATATGTATCGCAAGCTGATTTGATCGTTACAATCCGTTTCCTTTTGAATTTACATTTAAATCACTATATTGAATCTTAAACGTACATTTCAAATTACCGGGGTCACATACTAACTAGAAAAATTCCTGAAAAATATTTTCTAGCTTCGTATTGACGATACGGTCCTAACAAAACTAGTTTCGTCGCATTCTGTGACCGTTGGAAAAATGGTCATTTTCCAGTCGATTAAAATCAACTGAAACTGGTCAAACGCGTTTTCCTATGCCACGCTCACATATTAATTTGAAAAATTATGAAATTTGGAATCTAGCAATAACCTTGACTCTGCGGACCCAACAAAACTGGTTTTGTCGGAATCCGAGGTCGTTTGCAAAATGTCCATTTTTAAGGGCCTGAATTCCATAGCGACTATTCAGAATTTTCAACTGGACATATCTTTTGATTCCCGATATGAAATCTTGATTTTTCGGATTCATTGGAAAGATATTATCAATTAGATTCCATATTTTTTTGTTTCACTAAAATCCGGATTGTTTTGCACCCGACACATTCAATTGAAGTTTGAAATCGAATTATCGAACTACCGCGCCATTTTCAATTCCTTTTATAATTATATATAATTATTTATATTCTAACGACGACGCGTATAATATATACGATCGATTTATATTCAAAATAAATTTTTTCGTCGATTTTATTTAAAATAATCTATTTTAAATAATCAAAATTCGCTAAAATTGCCAAAATAAAAATTTTAAACTGGCCCAGATTTTCGGGTTGTTACATATTACTTCTAAAATCCATTCAAAGATGGTATTTATTCAAATCCTTTACAAACAAAGCTATATTATTTAATATACTTTGAAAATATTTTCCAAATTCCCAGGATTTTGAATTCTTAATTCTGGTTTGAATTTAATTCTAATTCATCTCATTTGTATATTTAATTTCTATACAAATTCTATTTTGGTTATAAATACCCATTTCAATTTTATAATCTCACATTTGATTATCAGAACAACAACCAACACATCCAAAATATAATAATTTCAGAAAATTATTCTTTCTATATCAAAATATAGTTTTGGGTAAAGTTATTTCATTTACCCACTTTAAAACAATACTGTGTTCAATCTTCTGTTCAAGTATTTAGAAACTCCTATCGACGTCGTGGCGTCCCACTATTCGATCAGAATTCATAAACCACTTAACAGACTAGCCAACACAATATAAACAATTTTTATATCAACTAACAAATACGCTCTCTCGTATACTCAACTCATTCTAGGATACTACTGATCCTATCTCTAATGAGCATATCCCACCAAAGCCTAGGTATTCGCTCAACCTAAGCTCTGATACCACCTGTAATGGCCCGCAAATCCGTGCTATCTGAGTTGACTAATAATACCACACGTCCAATCCAAATTGCACAGAAATACGAATCATTATTAGAAAGAAGATAGAGGATGAGGAATAGAAAGAAAGAAATATTAGAATAGAAGAAAACGAAGATCACAAACTCACAGCGGAACGAATAAAATATATTATATAACATAACCTTTGAAATACAAGTAACTTTATATACATACCATCATCAGAGTACAACAGTCATTTCTGGAACAGTTATAAACACCTGTTTCCAGATACAAACAAAGTCCACAGCGGAATATATGATAGCCTATAGCTAACCAGTGAAGCCTCCTGCTTCCAGCTCCTCAAATTGAATCTGTGAAATCCCGACTACTTGACTGCCCGTACAAATTTGGGCACCCAAGAGTTTAGGGAAAACAAAACAAAATAAACTCTGGGTCAGTCATGGGACTGGTGTGAGTAAACTCCAACCACTTGTTTAACTTTCAAAATCCTTTCGAAAGAAAAGATAATAGTAAGACCAGCCCACACATAAACACGGACGGTGTTTACCTTACTATAACCCAAAACACTTTGATACGAAAATCCAGTGATATTATAATAATGTCTACATCAAGTAAATAACCAAATAGCAGAACGCTTGCATCTCACGCTCCACATACATAGTATATAATCAAAAACCGCGTGGCGCTTATTGGAGATTGGATTCCAACTATGACAAGGTATGGGACCACCTTCCGATGATGTATCTCTAGAGGCAAATACACCTGGGTTCAACAAGAACATCTTGCAACCCGGCCCACACATGACCGACCACTCATTTCGCTTGAGTGTATCGAATGTATACCACCAACGGTTGGACTCAAACCACCGTTTCCCGAATGGGCAGAATCGATAGATTTAGAAACAAAAGGAATTTCTCTAGATAGGTGATTATACACCCTAATGGGTGCGACCCACATAGCCATGCTGCCTGCCCGATTTTTGTCCTTTCCCGGTTGTTGATGCCTGAGGCTACGAATACTTACCATTCATTGATAGCACAATCACTTTGAATGCCACATTGTCAGATCCGTTAATCACTAGTTGAGTTTGCACAAATATTCTGGATATTATGCTAAGGGATAAATCCGTTGCAACCATATATACTCATACAGACCATCTCATTTGATCATTGGAAATACTCTGTCAGACATTCGTCCATTTACGTTCGTTCTGGGACTGAACGAAACCGAAGGAACTATTTCTATAAATAGAAAAGCCCTTGCACTTTACTCCGTCTTCAATATATTCAGCATCTTGGTTCGCAACGCTTATGCCGATACGGAGTGGTTCTTTGGATAATAATCCAACCGGTCTCTCCATATTGACAACGATGGTCAAAAACTTCGATAGTCTGTGATTTAACTATCGAATAAAAACAAGTGTTCATCCAACATAGCAAACAAATCACTGGGCTCTTTAATTAATATTTCGTTAATTAAATCTCTTCTATATTTTCTCTATCAATATTTGTTAACCAAATATTTTCAATAATCATCTCGGCTTCTCATGCCATTTGGAAAACGTTTCCAAATATCAACTTCTTTTATTTTCTATATATTAGAAAAATCTCTATTTGCAATTGGAAACAATTCCAATCACTTATCTCTATCCCCTTTTGTTTACAACATTCGATTTTTATATTCACTTTACTATCGAATTCAATACGTCGATACAATGATTTCAAATTATCAAAATATCTTAAAAATATTCTAACTCCTTAAATTTCCGGAAAATTTCGCCATAACCTCCCCTGTATCGGGAGCATCGGGAAATTTCAAATAGCTTCCCGGTATCTTCCTCAATCAAAAGAAAAAGGAAAAGCCAAGCGGCTTGCCGATACGGCGCATAAAACCCATATATGAATTTAAACATGTACCTTTTTGTCGAGCACATAAATAAAAATCTTCATATACTCTATCCCATATCTGTTTAACACCTGTTCACCTGTTTCTAATTCAATTCAACTCAATCCATTTGTTTGAATTAAATTTTGAATCGTTTGAATTCAGTTCCGCTCAATTATTCTTTAATTAGCCCTTTTGCCTATTTACTTCTTTGTTGAACATAACATGTTCAAACAAAATATTTAACTCGCTCACGACCAAATTGAATTTCAATTTCAATTCTAGTTCCCTTTTTGATTTCGAATATAAATTTTCAAATCGAATTTACTTATTCCAACCCCAATATTCACTCGAAATCTCATTAACTAATTTCTATTCAATTTAGTTAATTCTATTCAATAAATAAAAATCCGGTTTCTGTTTCAAAATCATATTCATTTTCACAACTTGAATTCACATATATTTTACAACTCAACTCTGAGATTTTCTAAATAGGCAATTCGGATTTTTCCCACTTAAAATCCTTTTATAACATTAAATAAACCATTATGGTTTTAAAACGATTCTGGCGCTGTTTTTCTGAAAATTTGATTTTGACATAACTCAAAATCTATACGACGAGATTCATATTTTTCTCTTTCATTAGAAAACTATTATCAAACCGGTCCTGACGTTTCTTGTTTCAAAGGATTCCGACTTCAATTGCGTTCTGTATACTCAATTGAAGTTCGAATCGCCAATTTACGAACTGCAGCGCTGCGGCGAGTTCGTTTTAATTATATTTATATATATAAACCTTTAAACTTCTAAACTTCCTTAAAATGAATTCAACTCCATTTAACTCTGCTTGATTCAAATTCAAATCTCACTTTTATTTGAATTCTAAATTCAAATTCCAATTCCTTTTCTATTTGATATTCAAATTCAATATTTGAATTTCTATTTGAATTCCCTTATTCAAACTCTATATTTAAATTCCATTCAAATCTTTATTCAAATTTCACATTTGAATTCTTCCTTGAAATACTATATTTCAAATTCTATTCAATTCTTCTTTGAAATTCTATATTTCAAATTCTATTTTGAAATTCTACATTCAAATCTCTATTTGAATTTCTTTATTCGAATTCCTTTGAATTCAAATTTTATTTTAATTCCTTGAATTCAAATTCTATTTTTCATTCAAATTTCGTCTATTCAAATTCTATTTGAACTCCTATTTTAATTTCTAATATTCAATCTCCTTTTAAAATTCAAATATTCAAACTCCTTTTAAAATTCAAATGTTATACTCAAATTTCATTTGAGTTATATATTTAAAAATTTCATTTCACATCCTATTTTGAAATTTCATTTCAAAATTCCAATTTCACGCTTGTATTTCTATTTCTGAATTATCAAATGATAATTCTTTTCACTTCATTTATAACTTCGTTATAAAAGAACTATTTATAACTTCGTTTATAAAGAAATTACTTGTTATATTTTTCAAAAACAAGTTTATATTTTATTTCCATTAAGAATTCAAATTCTATTTAAAAATAGAATTTGTCTTTTTTTTTAAAATCTCAAATATCCTTTTTATTGGCCCAGTGATATTTAAAACAATCAAATCACCCAATTTTCAATCATTTGGTTTTTAACACATCATATATGAATATATATATATATATGGAATCAAACAAACAACAAACAAACAGATAATATATTTTTGAGGAATCCAGTTGGATTCCTCCAACCTGTTTTCCTGCATCCACAGATGTTAGCACATAAATAATACCCATTCTGCTTCGTGGCAGAATATCGCGGTATAGAAGGCCATCCACTAATCATAGCGTGGGGCGTATAGGGTAATCATCCGCTATAAAACTGCGGGCATCCGCTAATGAGACTGCGGGAATCCAACCAATCAATCAACCCAATATATATATATATATATAGCCTAAATAACTAATATATATAAAGCCAGCAGAAAAATCCAAACAAGCAGCAATAATTATTTTTAACGAAATAAAAATAATTCTAAAGGTGAGTGAGATTTACTCACCAGGATTTTATTTGTCGAAATAACCATTGGTTTCTGATTAAATTAAACGAGTGTTTAATTTAATCAAAAATACCAACAAGCTCCAGTCTAGCTCAAACCAGATTTAATATTTGTCGCTCCTGTACCCTTTGCCTTGCTCGAATCTAATATTATAAAACAAGTTATGATTTTATATAAATTATTGAACGAGTTAATTTAATTAATTAATCTACCAATGACCTTATTAATTACCGTACATTCAATCCATGATTTTAAATGATGAAATTAAAAAGTCAAACTCTCCTTAATCTCATATTAAATGGTTTGTTTACAATTTAATTACTTTACTAGATAATTCTACAAATTTATTCAAATTGATTTAATCAACTACTAATTATATAACTAGTTTTCTATATACCATTTAAGTTTCAAAAATAAATAAAATATACCTTACTGCCAATGCACCTCTCGATTAATTCACGTACTTATCCTCATAAATCGCTGATCCCCTTCACTAAAATCAGTCCGAAAACACCTCCGTTCCATTCTGACATTTCATCAAACGCCTTTAGTTCATCAACCACAAACTGTCTACAATACATCTATTAGCCTGCACCGCTCCTCACTAACCAATACTATTGCCTCGCCTTACTGCTGAACATCCCAGTCCGGTCATCGTCCCTAATCCCATTGCCATGCCCAAAGGTTACCGTCAGTCGATGTATCCTTGCAAACCACTGTCGTGAATGACCTGTCATCGCGCCTCAGGTTCTCTGCCTTCCATCGCGACAGACCCTTCCCTTACCCAACTCGTACTCGCCTCCTCCTGTTGTCGCGACTGTTTCCCCCAAAACAAAACCTAAATCGCGATACACGATTTGGATCAGAGAAGTAACGAAGCCGAGTTTTGGATTTTGAATTAGGTTTGCTTGTGACTGGAAAGAAAATGAAGAGGGAAGAGGACTTGAGATCGAACCGTGGGTTTGAGGAATGAAGGAAACAGGCGATGGCCTTGAGTTTATATAGGCGCGAGAAAAACACACCGTACCAAAGCCATTACATCTTGTTTTCCTTGATAACGAAGGAGGCAGACACTTTAAACAGCTCGAGGAAGGAAGTAGGTCTGCGCTGTTAATGGATATAGGTCGGCCCATTAAAATTTTTGAAAAGATCTGAAATGAATTAATTAATTTAATAATCAAGATATCTCGCGGTCTTTAAGTTGAAAACCTGAACCGCTATTTTACATAATGACTGATGTTTTCAGATTATAACGTTATTTTGAACTCCACAGAACTGATTTTGGAATTAAATTTGACCGTATAGAAGAGATAACAGCTTAAATTAACGATTAAAATTAAATTCAATTTAAAATATAAATTGATTCAAACAATTAAATTCATCGATAATAAAGTATTATTATCGTTCCATTTCAAACAGAATTTATATTAATCGACTGTATCGTTTCGATTCAGTTTTAAATCTGAATTATATCCTATATCGATTATTTAATCGATAAATTTAATATAAAAATTCTTTTATATTATCAACACAATATTTAAAACGATATTAAATATTTAAAGTTAATCGTTCAAAAACCTGGGTCGTTACACCTGTCGTTCAAACCGATAGCAGAAAAAAAACGATGAAGGAAAGGGGGAAACCGCTCCTCCAGGCGGAGCGCCACCGCACCACCGTCGCTCTCGCCTAGTCCGGCCTTCCCCTTCGTTCCGCCGACCCCCCACAAAACAAGTCGTCGCCCCATTAAAATCCTAACCCCAAATTCGATAGAAAGCCGCCACCAACCACCGCTCCGCCCTCGTTTGGACCTGCGCCGCCCCCTGTCACCCTCCTCCGCCTTGGGCGAACCAGACCCCCCCTGCGCCGCCATTGCATCATCTCAGCCTCCCCTTCTAGCTGGAAGCAAAGTAAGTTTTCATTTACTTACCTGTGCAATTAAAGATTCGATTTTTATACTTGTATTAGCGTGATAAAAATAGGGTTTTTATTTATGTGAAAGAAGTGATTTTTTTTTATGAGGGAAAGCGATATGGAAATATAATTCTTATATAAGCAGGAGGTTAAAAATTTAATTTTTATATAACTATAATAATGAAAATATGATTTTTATATTATAGAGAGAATAAAAATATAATTTTTATAATATAGAAAGGTTAAAAATATAATTTTTATACTAATGGCCGATTAAAAATATGATTTTTATTCATGTAGAGTAATAAAAATATAATCTTTATTAGGAGAAGAGCAATATAAAAATATAATTTTTATAACGAAGTGAAGGTAAAAATTTGATTTTTATATACATATGAAGTGAAGATAAAGATATGATCTTCAAAGTAGTAGCAATTTAAAAATTCGATTTTTATACATTGAATAGCGAAGAAAAAATTCGATTTTTATATATCGAATAGCGAAGAAAAAATTCGATTTTTATATATTGAATAGCGAATTAAAAATTCAATTTTGTTATATTGAATAGCGAAGTAAAAATTCGATTTTTATATATTAAATAGCGAAGTAAAAATTCGATTTTTATATATTGAATAGCGAAGTAAAAATTCGATTTTTATATATTGAATAGCAAAGTTAGAATTTGATTTTTACTTATGTAGAGAATACAGGCAGAGAAAGTGACAAGAGGCTAGAACAACGAAGATTTCTACATATGAAGAGTCGTGGCGTTGGATTAGCTATTCTGTGAGAACTTCTCACCTTTTAATTTTGTTTTCCAGTTAAAAATATATACTAGGATGCAGACGGTGTTTAGTAGCACACGACACCCGTCGTCCACAGACCATGGATGGCTTGTATGCTTGATTGTTTGATTTTGATGTGTAGTTGATTGTGTGATGTGAAATGAAATAAAATATTTATATAGTTGAAAATATTTTATAGTTAAAAATAGAATTTAATGTGTGTGAAATGAAATAAAAAAAATAAACAAATCGGGTGATTTGTTTATATACACACATTTGACTGATATTGATTGGGACGATAAATTTTACACATCGCCCAACTGCACATATAAAATCTGTGTTTGATTGTTTGAAACCCCACACGGGTATTGGGATGATATTTGACGTACGCTAATCCCGATTGTTTAGTGGTATGTCGATCGATTGATTGACAGACTATTATGAGCATTAAATATTTATATTTGATGCCTATATAGTGTAGAATGCACTTTGGATGATGGTTGATTATTCATTGTTGTTATAGTATACATGTGTTGTAGAAAATCCATATAATTAACATTATATGGTAATTGATTGGGCCTCATTCCATATTTGAAAAAGAAATATTTGAAATAGAAATATTTGAAATAGAATATTTGAAAATAAAAATATATGAAGCCGTGTTGATTAGATTGACGCCATTTTGACGTGAACGATATTTATATCGATTTTATTCATTTTATAATGAATATCGAAAGTGATTTCAAAATCTGATATTTTGAAAAGAATTGAAATTCGAATTAAATTGAATAGAAGTGAATTCGAATTGAAATTGAATATAAGTGAATTCGAATTGAAATTGAATACAAGTGAATTCGAATTAAAATTAAATATAAATGAATTCGAATTGAAATTGACTTGAAAACGAACTGAAATTGAATTAGAAATCAATTTGAATTGAAATCGATTTGAAATGAATTTAAAACGAATTTACAAAGGAATATTCAATTTTGATTTGAAATTTAATATGAAGTTGAAACCGTTTTGAATATGAATTTAAAACGATTTATAAAGCGTGTTTTCAATTGAAATCGACAAAATATATATTATATATATAATATAATGGCCTGAATAGAACGCGTCGCGCCGTGGCAGTTCGCGAATTTCGACCATTTACTTCGAAAAGATATTACGGGAGATCCGACTGTCGGATTCTCCTAAAACCGGAACCGTTTGGTTCGTATCGAAAAGATCTTACTAACGAATATAAGAAATTTGAAATCTAACGGTTGGAATTGGAATTTTGTCCAAATCAAATTTGGAAAAGGTCGCTGCAAGTGCAGTTCGATGGCTGTTGATGGAAATCGACTGTATGGGCCTTGATAAAATTATTAAAAATAGTAATAATTTGTGTAAAATCATAAGAAATGATTTGGGAAGAATTGGGATGAAAAAACTCCGTATTTGAAAGGATAAAAATAGATTTTTATCAAAATGAACTAGTTTTGAACTAGAATTATAATTCTATTTATTTTTAAAATAAATAAAGTGGATTTGAAATGGTTTTGAAAATAACCAGAATTTCCAATATATAAAGTGGGAAAGGATTTGAACCGAAATTGTCTTTGGAATATTTCGATGTTGGATTTCGTGATTATACAGATATTGTTTGGGAAATTTGAAAGATATATTAATATCGTTATTTCCAATACGACATTTGTTAGTCGTAGAATTTGATATTGAATATAAGCCGATATATTTTCTATTTAGAGCCTTGTATTTAATATCAAATGTGATTTGGGTTAGTCGTGAATGGTGTCTTCATTAATATTGTTCTTAAGCCCATTTGAGAAAGGACTAAATCTTTTTATTTTAGATTTAATGAAGTGTACCAATTAAATGATATTTAATTGAAATTGAACTGGTATTGATTTTTGGGTTTATCGCGAACAGTGTTTTACATAACACTTGTTCTTTAACCCGATAATTAATGGAATGTGATTTTGGGTTTATCGTGAACCGTGTTTTAAAGGACACTGATTCTTTAACCCAGCTAAAGATTAAAACTAAGTGGAGTTTTAATGAATCTTTAATTAGATTGAAATGATCGAGAATGGAGTATCACCAGTTTTACTCCAGGCGATAGTTAAATCTTTAATTAGATTTGAACGTGAAATGGTAATTGAATTTACCGATAACACCGTGGTGTTAGATATGAAGTATGACAAGTTTTACTTCATGGGATGAATAGGTTAGGATTGGGAAATCAAAATAAATAATTTCTTCGGTGTGGTTTGCTAATCCCGACTAGTTTGAATTGATATTCAAAGGAAGATTAAAGAATAAATTTAAAAGAATTTATCTTTGATAAAACTAATGGGAACTTTTCCCAAAGTAAAAGAATATTTGGATACAAGAATATTCTGGATCGGATTGAGGCATATGTTGTGTTTGTGTAACACGTGTTTATTATATACGAGAGTTGTTCAGAAAGACCGGGTTTATCCCATTCTGAATAACTGATTCGACGTGGTGTCGAAGATGAAGACGGTGGTTGAAGACCGGAGGTCTTCACGTCGTTTGGGTGATTACTGATGATCTTGATTGGGATGTACACCGAAGAAGATGGAAATAGTTGGTGATCGTCCAGATGTACTTGGAGATCGATGGATATGCGGGGTACTAGGTGCCTCCGGTTTCGTTCAGACCCAGAACGAACTTGTAAATGGACTGTGTGTCTGACATTGGATTTTAGTCTTTGTGATTGATTTCTATTAAATATATAACTATTTGGCGGCGGAGAATTTATTCTCTTGCTTAATGCCCTCCTCTGAGACGTACGAGCTCAGGGGTTATATATTGATGGATATCAAACGCATGGAGTGAATTGCCTGTGTGGCATGCCTAAGTGGCAATTGATTAAGGCTTCTGTTGAAAAGCAAAGTCTTGTGGTGATGATCAAAGCACGGCCTGTGTGGCATAGCTTTGTGTAACATTGATTCGCGAGCCTCACACCCCAGTGGTGAACCAAAAACGGGAGAGGACCTCAGGGAGGACATGCGTTTCTTTCTAGCTAGAAGTGGCGTCAGTGGTTTTACATGCCCTGATGAGTTTGACTTATGTGGTTGTTGCTGTTGCGAGGCGCCTCGGTTTGATCGGACGATCCTGGTCCGATGGAGTCATCTATTGGCTCATTTGCGCCCCAAAGGGCGTGGAAACGTAGTGTTCAGGCATTTTAATCCACATCGGTGGACCGGCCCTGACGATCCAAGGGTCACTCGAGCTCTGACCTGAGACATGGTAGGCTAGATTGTCTCGAATCGGTTGAGGACTATATTTTGCCTCGGTTCATAGACGGAAATCCAACTTCCAAATACATGACATTTGCGGTTTTATTTGTAGAGCCTAGTATAGCGACATAGTGGGATGGGGCGCTTATGCCGTCTATGATTGATACTTTTGTTTTGAAGTTGTTTTATACACTATGCACTTATAACAGTATCAAATGATTTGTTTTAAACGTATCAAGCATTCTTGGCTATTATATGGTAAAAACCCTATCCTCCGGCTTGCGTTGCATTGTGTGTTGGGACCTGGGTCTTATAATAGCTTCATTTTTCCTTATTTAGCATTGCGCTGTTTGTTTATGCACTGGTGTTCTTGGGAGGAAACCCATTCCGTGTTATACGGCGTGGTCCCTTGATTTGCCTAACTTTCAAAATAAAGATTAATAACTGTTTTAGTTCTCACACCAGTCACATGACTGACCTAGAGTTTATTGTTGTAACCTAAACTCTGGGTGCCTTTATTTTCGACACGGGCAGCTAGTAGTTTTGGTTTTGCAGATTTATATTCACAGGATCCTGGTTTACAGCTGGAATGATATCCGGGAAGCTTTGTTTCCGTATATCTCTTCTACTTGTGTATTGTATTATTTTCCGCTGCTATGTATTTAAATGTAATTTAAATCTGTGATATTTCTGTGTAATATTCATTTATACTCTGTATATTCTTGTATTCTGATGTATTGTTGTAATATACAATGAAATGTTCTTCCGTCTGCGTTGTTTTGTGGCTTGTTCTCGAACTATCCGCGCTTTCCCAACCGGTGAAGTTACGGGTTTTCACATGTTTTCTTAGCTCTGATATATTTTATATCTCCATCTTATCTATAGGATACTGGAGAAAACGAAAAGAGTTTGGATAGAATAGAATTTTGACAAAAAATCGTTCTGTTGGAATTTAGGTTGTTACATTATTCCTCTTCGGGTCGCTCGAATGACCCAACTCCATCCAATGACCTAATACCCCCAATGACCTATTAGGAGACATGAACGACCAAAGGCAAAACGTCTTGACTCAACTGGATCGTTCCTCATCTCCAATGACCCACCTCAACATGAGTGTCTATGACCCAAAGCTTTTCGAGTTCCTACCACCTAACTTTCACAGCTTTAACGGCCCAACTCCGATAGAAGCTTCTATGACCTAATGCCACAATCCGAAGCCAATGATCGAGACCCATCTGCTTCCTTTCGTACTTCGAAAGCCACATGCACGACCTGGAGCTTCCCATGATCCTAAGTCCAACGACCCAACCTTGTTCCGAATGACCTGATTCATGTCTTGAGCAGTATGCCATGCGACCCACCCAAATACGACCCTACTCCAGATCTGACCAATCTAGCTCAAATCTTGACCAAATCATCACCAAAAGAAACATTGATTCAAATAACTCATCCAAATCATTAAATTCGGTCATCAACACTTTATGAAATTATCAACAACACTAAAATGATAATCATTCATTACCAACCATATAGAATTCACCAAATCATGATAAATCAATGCATAAATTAAACATTGGATCTAAATTTGCATAAGCATTTGAATTAACATAATAATTACTGATTTAACTTGCTAGATTAGATCCTATGGTGATTCAGACAAAAATATACTTACCATGATGTTGTTGTTGGTGAAAACAACTTAAAATAGTGAAAATAAGAACAAGCAACCCATACACTTGATTGAATCCATGCGAGAGAAGCTTATCACTCACCAATTCTTCGAATTAACTCGAAATCACTAAATTCTAAATTCGAACAGCGAAGAACACTCTTCAAACCTCTCAATTTAATGCGATCTCCCTTCACGTGATGTAGATCTTCAATCTTCACATGTAGATCTAGAATTTAATGGTGGAAAGCTGTATTTGATTAGCCAAGGAGGATCAAGATCTCAACTAAATAAGAGAATGAATAAAAGTCACCCTCTCTCCATGCCTCTAACATCTTATTTATAGCCTCACACCATTCCAGTAATGGGCCACTCCAAATCATACCATTGCAGCTAACCAAAGCTGTAAACAAAGTGTGTGGAACTAAGATAGCGATTTCTCCCAAACTGCTAAACCAAATCTTTAGTGTGACAATTATAAGGAATTGGAAACACCATTTCGTCTCCAAGGAAATCGATCTCTACACCTGTTTCGATCCAAGTCAAAACTTATGCTCTATACAAAATTGATAGGGGAAAATGGTCAAAAATAAAATTGATAAAAATTGTATACTTGTCTTATGTCCCCATAAACAACATATCAAAATGTGAGAATCATCCCACCATCAGGGAATTAAATAAAAATATTTCACGATGCTTTGAAACATAAAATGCAGGTTGTTATGTTCTCCCCTCTTAGGAATTTCACCCCCAAAATTCCAAGAGAATACAAGTAAAACTACAAGAAAAATACCCTATTGCAACTGGATATTTGCAACAGGTGATAAATTACAGTTGAAGTAAAGGATATTTGGCAACAGACCTATTAAAACTATTGCAACAGATTAGAATTAGCAACATGCCATTTATTTCTGTTGCAAAAAGCATATTTTTAGCAAATGCGCTTCCCATCCTGTTGCAAAAACATACTTTTCGCAACTTTTCTTTCATAACAGTTGCAACAAACGTATTATTTGCAACTGCAATTCAAGCCAGTTGCGAATAAATATCTTTAGCAATTGTTTTCACCACTTGCAATAACTGTATTTTTTACATCTGGTAAAGCCAATTGCGAAAACATATTACTAGCTTTTAATAATTAATTACGAATAATTATTTTTAAATAATTAACAATTAATAATTATTATAAAAGATTAATAATTAATAATAAAATTTAGTTATTATAAATTAATATATATAATCGATAATTAAAAACAATAATTAATAATTAACAAATATTAATAATTGTTACAAATCTTTTTATTAGTTTCAAAATATTAAACAATACTTAATTATTTATGGGAGCGGCTATCGCAAGACAAAATTAAACACAGAATTAGAAACACAAAATCAAGACCGTAGCATTTGTTTGTCTTTATGTGTGAGATGGAATTTAGGGGGAGATCTTGTGGTTGAGATTGGTTGTGTCTAAATTTGTGTCAACATTTTGTGTCTAAATAGACTTTTCCTTTAGTTATAATAAACATAATTAATAATCAAGAAACAAAACAAATATGAAATATATAATTCTTAATCAATAATAATTAATATATAATAATTACTATTATAAATGAAAAAATGGTAATTAATTTGAAATATAAAATAATTTCTACTACTAATTAATAACTTGAAAAACAATAATTAATAATCAATTAATATTAAATACATAATCAGTGACTGATAATTAACAAATAATCATCAATGACCGTTGTTAAATTAAAAAAACTAACGGAAACTGAATTTAGAAGTTTCCATGAATGCAGAAAAAAGTCGTAAGTGTGTTTCATGGATGGTGTCATCGTTTCTTACCTTCCTGCTCCTCTTTGCACCAAAATTTCGTTCCTTGCCAGACTTGTTTCCTTTTAATTTTCAACTCCCTCTTATCTCTTTTATACGAAACCTAATTTCATTTTCCTTTCTTTTGACGCCATCCATTTTTAAAACTAATTTCCTGTTCTCCCTATCAATCCTCTTATCTATCGCGACTGCTCCTCCCGTCTCTTGTGATTCTCTATTCTTTTATCCTTCCTCTTTTGCAACAACACCCTTTATTTTTCTCCATTTCGCTTCCTTATCACTGGCTAAAAACTCGCGTGAGTTCCTCTTTTCTGTACCCTCCTTCTTTCTAGTTTCATTTATCCCAAGTAAATCTCTAAAGAAAGCCACCGCCCTTCTCCAAGTGCTTATCCCTGTATTGGCAGGAAATCTTTTGAGTTATTTAGTTTTTGTTTGGTGCGAGCCTAGGTCAACACTGCTTTATGGTATTTGGTTTCTATGCTTGGGTTTGTCTCGAGTTTGGATTTAACGATAAAAGCTTTTTTAGATTCAACTTGATCTGGGTTTTTTTGTATCGTCTGGTGATGGATTGAGGCTGGTAGTCGACCTTCAAGGTTTATTGCAGGATTTTAAGGTTTTATGTGTTGGAATTTCTTTCTGTTGTTGCTCTGTATGACTGGGCCCTCCTAGTTTTATGGAAGATGAATAGGTTTGGTGTCTTAGTCCTCATTATGGTGTATCTTGCTTTTATTTTTTTTGAAAAAAATTATTATTTCTCTGGCGTAATGCTAATTTGTTGTAAATTTACATCACGTTTAGCTTTAGATAGAGCAACACTAAATAAATAGAGGGTTACAGTGAGTAGCTGCAAGTTGTAATGGGCATTGGAATATGAGCTCGACTGAAACACGTAAATAGTTAAATAGATAAAAGGCTCTAATGGGCATTGGAATATGAGCTCCATAGAAATATGGGCATTGGACATGAGCTCGAATGAAACAAGTAAATAGTTAAAAAGTAG
The DNA here is from genome assembly GCA_030737875.1 of Allium sativum. Classification (NCBI taxonomy): domain Eukaryota; kingdom Viridiplantae; phylum Streptophyta; class Magnoliopsida; order Asparagales; family Amaryllidaceae; genus Allium; species Allium sativum. Next base: position 189,858,547 of record CM060915.1, on the reverse strand, counting down.
CTAACCCATTCATTTTTCTTTAGCTCTCTTTGTTACTAGAATATGACAGAGAATGCTAATTAATATTTGATGTATTTCTTCAAATAAGCTACATGTATTGCAATATTATAGGAAAAAGACTTTTTTTGTAAGTCAAGAATGATACTCCATTTTATCTTTTATGTAATTTTGAACATTTCCAATTTTTGAAAGCATATTTACGATGGCTTTTACTGAAGAAATTGTCCATGAATGGTTTAGAGCCGATGGTACCAAAGCAGACAAGTTCCAGCAAATAAATCAACATCTGCTCCAAGAAATCCCAATCTAACTTCCCAAATCCATCCACATGCTGCACTTCCACCATCTACATCATCAATAGCCTTAAATCGAAGTACAGACTTGTGCTCTACGTTACCAGCGGCATCACATCCTCAGCATCAGCGCGATCGACGCTGGGCTCCTCCTTGCTTCCTTTATAATTGGTTCTTTTTTCCTTTCAGTACAAGAAACCTCTTTGATGCCTTGGCATCCGACAACAGATTGGTGTACCAAGGATGGGTTTTGGGATTGTAGCTTTCGTGTTCGTATACTGATATGAAGTTCTCGAAGAGGCACCGATATAAGTCGGACAGGGTGGCGCCTTGGTTTTCTAGTGCTGGGGTTATAGCTGGTTTTTTGCGTTTTAATAGTTTGAAGAAGTATCGAGATATAGTTTTGTGGCAAATAATGTTGTTCAAATTAAATTTTGTTGTTTATTTTTGCAGTTGTTAGGAAAAATTTACAATATGCAGTGGTTTGTGATATAATTTGCTTAGTGTATTGTTAATTTTATAATATTGCTTATGTTTGTATGAAACGCAAAACATGTTTCAATCAATATACACTAGTACTAAAACAAATACATTTAATATGTAATATTTATAAGCTATATTTTTATTTTTATTTATAGATTTATGAATCTATTGCAACAGGCATATACCGTTGGAATATCGCCTTTTGCAACAACAAATGCAAGTTGCAAAAAAGTTTACTGCAACGTTTTATTGCAACAGTTAGAAAACGTTGCAGACTTTTTGCAACTTCGACTATACCAATAGGCGTGGGCCTATTGCAATTGGTCTACTACAATAGACGTTGCCTGTTGCAAAAAGAGTTTTTTTGTTGTAGTATAACCACAACAATTTTGCATGCCTATCATGCATGAGCATCCAATTTACCATCCAAACTAGCATCCGTCAAGCCATGCATCCATAGCCTTAACCTAGCACATGGAATTCTAACAACAACGTTACAAGTTACAATGATGTAAGGTGACGCGATATCAATGGATCATACCGGTAAAGAGTTCTGGATGGTCGCCTTTATACTCTCTTCCATCTCCCACATACAATCCTCATCATCCTCACTCCATTGAACCTTGACTGGCTTAATCGTCATCCTCATAAGCTATTTCGTGTCATTCCCCACAACTCGCAACATCTTACGAGGTGTCTTAACTACGTTCTGGACTTCTAGGTCTTTTTACTGCTCCAGAGACACCACCACATTCAAATCATGCACACATTTCCATAGAAATGACACATGGAAAACATTATGCACACTTGACATCTTCTTGGGTAAATCCAATCTATATGTGAGCTTTCCAATCCGCTCGACTATCGGAAACGGTCCAACGAACCTTGGGGCTAACATTCCTTTACCTTTAAATTGTAAAACATGCGTCAGTGGCGAAATCTTCATGAAAACCATATAGAAAACGTTGAATTCCAAACCCTAACGACGCTCCTCAGCATAACTCTTCTGACGACTTGGGCTGCTTTCAAACTGTGTGGAAGAGTCTCGATACAATCCGATGTTTCTCTAAACATCTCAAGACCAAATATCAACTTATCTCCAGTTTCTAGTTAACAAGCCAGAGAATTGCAGAGTCTACCGTACAACGCCTCATATGCTGCCATCCCAATGCTCAACTGGTAGCTATTGTTATACGCAAACCCAACTAGATGTAGATGGTCTTCCCATGATCCTCTGAAGTCTAATACACAAGCCCTCGAGAGATCTTCCAAAACTCGGTTAACCCACTCGGTTTGACCGTAAGTCTTGGGATGATAATCCGTGCTTAAACACAAATCGATTCCAAAAATTTCTTGCAAACTCTTCCAAAATCCGCTCATAAACAATGGATCTCGATCACATACTATGTTCTTCGTTATACCATGGAATCTAAAACACCCTACCTCCGTTAAGGTCACTCACAAAGGGAATGCAATAACATCGGTGGAGCGTCATAAGTGTATAGAACATAAAAATTACAAAACAGACAAAATTTAAATAGTGGAAATAAAACTTTACTTCATTGATGAAACAAATGTTTGGTAAAACAGCTTGTACAAAGATTGTTTTACAATACCCATTACAACAAAGCATCTGTCTTGTTTAAAAAAATAAAGAAGCACAAAATGACAATGATGTTCCCCAATAAAGCATGAGCCATCCATAGCAATGGAAAAGAGAGTTCAAAGCAATATATCGACTATTTTCGAGCTCGGAAAGAAAACTGAGCTAAGTGGTTATATTCCCTCCCTGTGAACCTTGGGGGGAACGGAAGAAAAGAAAGCAAAACAAAACAAAGTCAGTCATAAAGCCTGGTAAGTCCAATGTCTTTCAACATGTAAATAGGTAAAAGCATCATGACATGAATGAACTGGATACTAGACCATAACCGTGATAATAAGCATAGCAAGACAATAAACGACGATCGTTAGATATGACAAGGTGAGATACACTGTGCGCTTTGGTTCTTTCTCTAATTTCCTATTTTCTATGCACTACCCAACGAGCATCTTAACTAGTGTTTTTTATAGAACGATTTGTATTCGCTACTAGTGTCCCGACTAGTATCCTGTGAAAAAGGATACGTATCCCATACTAGTGTCCCAACTAGTATCCTATGTTATATAATAAGTTGATCCCAACCCCGCAGTTGTGGTAGCCTTCAGGTGTACATCAAGTATGAGGATCTTACCTCAATCAGCCTAATTTCCATGAAGAGGTTAGATGTACCCTTACTACCCTATCGATCGAGTAACACCCCACCTCCATTAAGGTCACTCACAAAGGGAATGCCTTAACTTCAGTGGAGCGTTTTTGGTAAACAGACACAGAACATCACAAGACAGATATAAAAATTTTGCAGTGGAAAATTTATAACTTTATTAAATCACCAAAATATTTTGTTACATAATACCATGATTTATAAAACCGTTACAACAAAACACTTCTGTCTTACATTATCAGAGTACATAGGTATTTAAAAGAAAACATCATTCCCCATATTAAAGAGAAAGCCGTATAAGAGACAGACACTCTAGCCATACTTCAGAAGTAGCTCCTAGAAGATGATCTCCAAATCCTGACTAAACTTGTGTGTTTCCTCCCGGAGAACCTGTGGGGGTGGGGGGAGGGAACGGAAGAAAAGAGGCGAAACAAACTAGGTCAGACATACGTCTGGTGAGTCCAGTAACTTTTAGCCAGTAAATAAATAAAGGTAAACATGACAGGCATACAAAGTGGATAAGAGGATCACGGTACAGATGGCAGGTATGACAGGACAATTAAGGTAAGGTGTATGCATGATTCACTACTAACTACTCTGCACTATTACTAGTCAAATCAAGATGGGATGATCCCTTCCGCTAATGATAACGATGGTGGTAGTTTCGTGTATTCCTAGTTGCTGTCATAGGTACCGCCTGCTCCTATCTCAACTAGTCGTACCCACTACCCTCATACTATAAATTGGTAGACTTAGGGCATACATCCAGGTATACCCTAACCACTACCCTAATCGATCGGCTCCCTACTCTGTAGATACCCTGTGCTGGTCCTGCAACTAGGGGGTATCACTTCCCGAAAGTGGCAAAGTAAGGTGTGCACAGTTATACCTACTGGTGTCACGGTCGTCTTGTCCCCCTCTGCCCGGCCCATACACGCACATGTCTCCGGTCGGTTTGTGCCGCCCACACCATCCGTCTCGTTTTGGATCTCTTACAATCAATAAGTAAGCGTGCCCCTTCCCCGCCTAGTACGGAGATATTTACTTTGATACCCCTCCTGGTTACTGACTGAAATGGGTCCACACAACATGATACAAGTCCTCCCCTATGCCTTGTATTCCCACTATGTTTTCTGCTGACTATGTATACCCTAAGGTGTCTTTAATTACATAGCCCTCAATCAGTTATGCATACCTATAGGAGTCTTTAATACATAACCCCTATTCTACCTATCGGTTATGCGTACCTATAGGTGTCTTTAATACATAACTCTATCTATTCCCATTAGTTATGCGTACCCCTAAGGGTGTCTTTAATACATAACTCTATCTATTCCCATTAGTTATGCGTACCCTTTGGGTGTCTTTAATACATAACTCTACCTATTCACAATAGTTATGCGTACCCCATAAGGGTGTCTTTAATACATAACTTTACTATTCTGCCCCAGTTATATATACCATTAGGTGTCTTTATTTACATAACCCCTTTTTAATGGTTATGTTGGTGGGCCTATGAATATTACCCACATACCCTTCAGTTGTACTTAACCGTCCCGCTGATTTAATCCTATTTATTTAATGGTTAAGTTTGTGGGACTATATATACTAATATTGCCCACCTACACATCAGTTGTACATAACCCACCCACTGATTTTATCCTGTTTATTTAATGGTTAAGTTTGTGGGCCTATATATACTAATATTACCCACTTACTCATCAGTTGTACTTAACCCACCCACGATCCAATTCGTTTTTCTTAACCCTAACTTATGCCAATCATCATACAGTCCATACGTATTAAGTTAGGTTAAGTAGTCTTTAATCAGCATTAATTAATTATTGAGACACCTAACCGTATTTCACATGCCACCCAAGGCACCCACTTAATTCGACATGCCACCCAAGGCACCCACTTAACCCCTCATGTCCCACTACACGTTTATCTGGTTATGTGTTTCTTAATTCATTAAGACTGCAACCTTATAAAGACCTCCCACATTAGAGTGGCATTTGTGGCAGCTGTATTTGCCGGGCGGGTCCGGGCAGTCTTACACCACAAACGAGTCTAACCTCGTGTCTTTACAATTGTTACTTGTTTAATTTATGCCTAAGACCTCCCACATTAGACTGGCATTTGTGGCGGCCAGATTTGTCGGGTGGGTCCGGGCAGTCTTACACCACAAACGAGCCTAACCTCGTGTCTTAGATGATTAATTACTCCTAATTAATCATCCCCCAGTTTGATTTACTTTCCCTATTCAAATTATCAATTAATTCCAAATTTAACTATGGCCATAATTGACTCAATTATGTCCATCTATTTATGGTATGTAAGATCATACTAATTTCATCACAAATTTATTTTATGCCTTTTAAGGCATTTATGCCAATTCGATATTAAATCTTCAGGCTTTAATTGCTTAAAAATTCGTCTTTTGATTAATTAAGTTAATTAATTAATCCTTTCCTTTTTATAGGTGTCAATACCTATCTTATTAACAATTTGAATTTCCTATCCATAAATGGTCATATTCAAATTATACCATTTTTACCTAATTTTACCCATGTCATAATAGGTAATTACTTATATGTTTCCCTACTAGAATCATGTGTCCAATTTACATAATCACTATGCCTATTACAAATTCCCCTTTTTCCTTGTTTCTTAACTAGCGTAACCATTTACGTTTTTGGCGTCATCGAGGCTACAAGGTAGCCTTGCCATAACAATAAAATAAAGGAAATGACAAGATGATCGTTTTCAGTACAATTTTGGTATAAGCATAACAATTAGGGAAAATGACATGTTAACATCACATATAATTATGATTCACCACATAATTAACAACTTGCATAGATTCATGATTTTGCAACATAACAACTTGCGTAGGTTCATGAATTAGCAACATAATTAACACTAACATAGGTTCATGATTCACAACATAACAACTAGCGTAGGTAACTTGCATAGGTTCATGAATTAACAACATAATTAACAACTCACATAGATTCATGATTTACAACATATTTAACAAGTTGCATAACATCACAACTTGCATTGTTTCATGGATAATAACTTGCATAAGTTCATGAGTTATAACTTGTATAGGTGACTTACATAGGTTCATGATCCACAACATAACAACGAGCATAGGTTCATAGTTTCTCAACATAATAACTTGCATAACTTCATGATTCGCAACAATAATGAACTTGCATCACTTCATATTCACAACAATAATGAACTTGCATAATTTCATGATTCACAATAATAAGGAACTTGCATCATTTCATGATTCACAACAATAAACTTGCTTAACTACAAACAACATATATCCAAATCAATATCTACCACGATTCACATTTATATATTTAAACCTAAAATTGACTAGAACTCACCGAATAAGGGGTCTTGTGTTCTGGGATCTGAATTATGTAATTGATTAGCGTTTCCTTGTTGTAGACAATTTCGTTGTTGTATTTTTAGGCTTGATTTGAATTGCATTATTGTCATTGATTTGCTTCTAGTTGGTGGCGGCTACTCTAGGGTTTAGAGTGACAACACGACGACCACTGATCTAATTTTGATTTGATTATAGGGTTTGAGTGTACACATGTTTATATAGAATTTCAGTTTAATTATGGCCATCGGATGACCCTGGAGTTAACCGCAACCATTCAGTCCAGATTAGAACTATCCAGAAACCCTAATGACTCATTAACTATTCAGAAATGACTCAGCACTGACTCACTGTTGGAACCAGAGCCTCAGAAATCTGTGCAGATTTTTACCTCGGCCTGGGCGCACCTGCCGAGTGCGCCAGTGCAATATTGCATGGGCGCACTTCGCAAGTGTGCCAATGCAATTTTGTTCTGGCGCACTTCCCAAGTAAGCAAGTGCATTCTGGCCCGTTTTTGGTTTTTATGCCTAACTTCGTTCGTCTATATCTTCTTCATACGGCTTCCGTTTTACACAAACTCGGACTCCATCTCTACCAGAATTCCAAGACGATCGCAATGGCGTAAGCCGTTTCCCTTAATTCCCACATTTGAAATTATGTATTCTTTAATTTAGTTAATCTGATTATTCAAAATTTGGGGTGTTACATTCTCCCCTCCTGAAAGGATTTCGTCCTCGAAATCTTCAAGTCAAGAAGAATGTGCATCCTACCATACAATCATCCATCTGCTCAACCATCAAACATAGGCATCCATTGTCCTTAAAAGATTTCTAATGTCGTATGAACATATGCAAAAAGTGTGTGTATATGTTCCTTATCTAATGCAAAATCAGGCAGTCTACTGATTCAGTTGGCCTCCTCAATGCAAACCATGATAGTGCCATGCGTCCATTATTTATGCGAAAGAATCCTATCGATACATATTATTTCTACATGTGTTCTCAACCATTCATCAAAATGCAGCATCCATATGATAACACAACCATTGATCATCCATTAACCTAAATATGCACACACATTTACATGCAATATGAAAGTGATTTAAGCCGATCTAGTGCCTAATGTGTGTGTAAATGCATCCACAAGCAACCACTAGCAAACACTTGTATCCACTTGCAACCATCAAACATAACATATCCCAAGCACATGTTTACATCCATGGATTACCTATCTAAAGGTCAAAGATCCGGTCGATGGGATATAAACAAATGATATAACTAAAACAAAAGCTCTATTCCCATTTGACATCGGTTAAGAGAATAATTCACTAAGTCTCAGCCCCGAAGACCGAAATCAACGTCAGACTGACACCCAAAGAATTACCCCAATTAAACAATGTCAAAACTGGAGATCTACTTCATGCTTCGAGTAGAAACCCATATCGTTCAGAAATATCCAGATACTTACAGACTACTAGTACAGATCAGATTACAGTATGATTCTCAGAAAGCTAAGCATAAAAGACCCTTGCGGGTCACAAGAAATTTTGGGGGTCTTCCCATGACAAGTTAGAAACTTAACGACCCTCCTCTCAGAATCTAGAATGACCCTCTACATAGAAAGCTGGTCCATTTAGAACCAACCCATAGCCCATAAACTTGAGCACACAAACATCACATTCAAATTTTTGACGCCTAACAAAGATAATTTCAACCACTTATAAATCACCAATAAATGAGCCGAATCACAAAAAGGGTTTGAAACAACTACGGGATCAGAAACAAGACTAGAACTAAAGTGCAGAGTCAATTACAAAATCAAAATGCTAGAATCCAAAAGAGTCTTAACTTCATAAGGAAATTAAACCTTTCGCATAAATTTTTCCTATCTCTATCCTATCCATCTGCCACGAGAGCATTCGCCTGCCCTCCAGAAGTCCCTGGCGATCCCTGCGCCTTCGGGCATTCCTTGGAAAAGTGTCCGACCTCTCCACACTTAAAGCAGTTGGACTTCCTCCCTTTACATTCTTTGACTAGGTGACCTTTTTTCCCATAATAGTGGCATTTCCGCTTATCCTTTCCCTTGTTATCCTTCTTGCCTTTCTTCTGTTGTTGTTGTCCTTTCTTGGGTCCCACCTTCTCATTTTTCAGTGTCCCTTCAACTTTTTCCTCTTTAATTGCTCCTTTGACCTCTTCATGCATTAGCGCCATATCCACCAGCTTTTCAAATGTCGGCCCCATGGGAACGTTGGTCATAGCCAATCCACGTAGCGGATCATTCAAACCTTTAACAAATCTCAGAGCCTTCTTCTCAGGTGTGTTCACTAAGTCTAAGCCGAACCTCACCAACTGATTGAACTTGTTGACGTACTCTTTTACTGACAGATCCCCCTGCTTCAATGCCAAAAACCTTTCCATATATAGATTTTATTCTGCTCGTGAGAGAAATTTTTCCTCAAACCTACGCCTGAAATCCGGCGATGTATCAACTGGACGCTCTCCATTAGTAACCTCCCACCAAAACAAAGCTTCGTCTTTCATAAACCAAGCATCCAATTGGACCTTCTTACAGTAGTCCAAGTCGAAAATGCCAAAAAGATCCTCCACTTCCTTCAACCAATTTCTAGCTTCAATTAACGTTTCAGTCCCACTAAAAGATTTTCCACCCATCGAACGAAAGTCCTTACATATCTTGGAGAAAGTATCTCCACGCGGAGGAATGACTGGAGCTGGGGGAGGAGGAGGAGGAACATTGGCCGGACCCGTGGTAGCGGCCCTAGGCTTGAGATATTGACGAAACCGACCGGGTACATGAACACCCTCTGGTATCTCAGATGCTCCAGACATGCTGAAACGAAAAAGGAAAGATTCAATACAAAGAATCAAAGGAAAGATATATGGCTCTTGGGGAATGTTTTTCAAAACAGGCATTCCTTTTTGAAAATAATTTCTTTTAAAACCTCTTTAAAAATAGTTTTTCAAAAGCTTTTTATCAAGTGCAGTAACCTTCAGCTCTGATACCAAGTGTAACACCCCACCTCCATTAAGGTCACTCGCAAAGGGAATGCCTTAACTTCAGTGGAGCGTTTTTGGTAAACAGACACAGAACATCACAAGACAAATATAAAAATTTTGCAGCGGAAAATTAACAACTTTATTAAATCACTAAAATATTTTGTTACATAATACCATGAGTCATAAAATCCTTACAACAAAACACTTTTGTCTTATATTATCAGAATACATAGGTATTTAAAAGAAAACACCATTCCCCATGTTAAAGAGCAAGCCATATAAGAGACAGAGACTCGAGCCATACTTCAGAAGTAGCTCCTAGAAGATGATCTCCAAATCCAGACTAAACCTGTGTGTTTCCTCCCTGATAACCTTGGGGGGGGGGGGAGGAAATAGAAGAAAAGAGGCGAAACAAATTAGGTCTGACATACGTCTGGTGAGTCCAGTAACTTTTAGCCAGTAAATAAATAAAGGTAAACATGACAGGCATACAAAGTGGATAAGAGGATCACGGTACTGATGACATGTATTACAGGACAAATAAGGTAAGGTGTATGCATGATTCACTACTAATTACTCTGCACTATTACTAGCCAAATCAAGATGGGATGATTCCTTCCGCTAATGATAACGATGGTGGTAGTTTCGTGTATTCCTAGCTGCTGTCATAGGTGCCGCCTGCTCCGATCTTAACTAGTCGTACCCACTACCTCCTACTATAAATTGGTAGACTTAGGGCATACGTCTGGGTATACCCTAACCACTACCCTAATCCATCGGCTCTCTACTCTGTAGATAACCTGTGCTGGTCCCACAACTAGGGGGTATCACTTCCATAAAGTGGCAACCTAATGTGTGCACAGTTATACCTACTGTTGTCATGGTCGCCTTCTCCCCCTCTGCCCGGCCCGTGCACGCACATGTCCCCGGTCGGTTTGCACTGCCTACACCATCCGTCTCGTTTTGGATCTCTTACAATCAATTAGTAAGTGCGCCCCTTCCCCGCCTAGTACGGAGAACTTTACTTTGATACCCTCTGGGTTACTAACTGAAATGGGTCCCACACAACCTTATACAAGTCCTCCCCTATGCCTTGTATCCCCACTAGGTTTTCTACTGACTATGTATACCCTAAGGTGTCTTTAATAACATAGCCCTCAATTAGTTATGCGTACCTATAGGTGTCTTTAATACATAACCCATATTCTACCTATCGGTTATGCGTACCTGTAGGTGTCTTTAATACATAACTCTATCTATTCCCATTAGTTATGCGTACCCCTGAGGGTGTATTTAATACATAACTATATCTATTCCCATTAGTTATGCGTACCCCTGAGGGTGTCTTTAATACATAACTCTACCTATTCACATCAGCTATGCGTACCCCATAAGGGTGTCTTTAATACAAAACATTACTATTCTGCCCCGGTTATGTATACCATTAGGTGTTTTTAATTACATAACCCCTTTTTAATGGTTAAGTTTGTGGGCCTATAAATATTACCCACCTACCCTTTAGTTTTACTTAACCCTCCCGCTGAATTAATCCTATTTATTTAATGGTCAAGTTTGTGGGCCTATATATACTAATATTGCCCACCTACCCATTAGTTGTACTTAACCCACCCACTGATTTTATCCTATTTATTTAATGGTTAAGTTTGTGGGCCTATATATACTAATATTACCCACCTACTCATCATTGTACTTAACCCACCCACGATCCAATTCATTTTGCTTAACCCTAACTTATGTCAATCATCATACAATCCATATGTATTAAGTTAGGTTAAGTAGTCTTTAATCAGCATTAATTAATTATTGAGAAACCTGACCGTATTTCACATGCCTCCCGAGGCACCCACTTAATTCCACATGCCACCCAAGGCCCCCACTTAACCCCTCATGTCCCACTACATGTTTATCTGGTTAAGTGTTTCTTAATTCATTAAGAATGCAACCTTATAAAGACCTCCCACATTAGACTGGCATTTGTGGCAGCTGGATTTGTCGGACGGGTCCGGGCAGTCTTACACCACAAACGAGTCTAACCTCGTGTCTTTACAATTATTACGTATTTAATTTATGCATAAGTCCTCCCACATTAGACTGGCATTTGTGGCAGCTGGATTTGACGGGCGGGTCCGGGCAGTCTTACACCACAAACGAGCCTAACCTCGTGTCTTAAACGACTAATTACTCCTAATTAATCATCCCCCAATTTGAATTACTTTCCCTATTCAAATTATCAATTAGTTCCAAATTTGACTATGGCCATAATTGACTCAATTATGTCCATCTATTTATGGTATGTAAAATCATACCAATTTCATCACAAATTAATTTTATGCCTTTTAAGGCATTTATGCCAATTCAATATTAAATCTTCAGGCTTTAATTGCTTAACCATTCCTCTTTTGATTAATGAAGTTAATTAATTAATCCTTTCCTTTTTATAGGTGTCAATACCTATCTTATTAACAATTTGAATTTCATATCCATAAATGGACATATTCAAATTATACCATTTTTACCCAATTTTACCCATGTCATAATAGGTAATTATTTATATGTTTCCCTACTAGAATCATGTGTCCAATTTACATAATCACTATGCCTATTACAAATTCCCCTTTTTCCCCGTTTCTTAACTAGCGTAACCGTTTGCGTTTTTGGCGTCATCGAGGTTACAAGGTAGCCTCGCCATAACAATAAAATAAAGGAAATGACAAGTTGATCGTTTTCAGTACAATTTTGGCATAAGCATAACAATTAGGGAAAACGACATGATAACTTCGCATATAATTATGATTCACCAGATAATTAACAACTTTCATAGATTCATGATTGTGCAACCTAACATCTTTCATAGGTTCATGAATTAACAACATAATTAACACTAACATAGGTTCATGATTCACAACATAACAATTAGCATAGGTGACTTGCATAGGTTCATGAATTAACAACATAATTAACAACTCACATAGATTCATGATTTACAACATATTTAACAATTTGCATAACATCACAACTTGCATAGTTTCATGGATAATAACTTGCATAAGTTCATGAATAATAACTTGTATAGGTGACTTACGTAGGTTCATGATCCATAACATAACAACTAGCATATGTTCATAGTTTCTCAACATAATAACTTGCATAACTTCATGATTCGCAACAATAATGAACTTGCATCGCTTCGTATTCACAACAATAATGAATTTGAATAATTTCATGATTCACAACAATAAGGAACTTGCATCATTTCATGATTCACAACAATAAACTTGCATAACTACAAACGACATATACCCAAATCATAGTCTACCACGATTCACTTTTATTTATTTAAACCTAAAAGTGACTAGAACTCACCGAATAAGGGGTCTTAACTTCTGGGATCTGAATTCTGTAATTGATTAGCGTTCCCTTGTTGTAGACAATTTCGTTGTTGTAGTTTTAGGCTTGATTTGAATTGAATTGTCGTCTTTAATTTGCCTCTTGTTGGTGGCTGCTACTCTAGGGTTTGGAGTGACAACATGACGGCCACTGATCTAATTTTGATTTGAATCTAGGGTTTGAGTCTACACATGTTTATATAGAATTTCAATTTAATTATAGCCGTCGGATGACCCTAGAGTTAACCGCAACCATTCAGTCCAGATTAGAACTATCCAGAAACCCTAATGACAAATTAACTAGTCAGGAATGACTCAGCACTGACTCACCGTTCGAACCAGAGCCTCAGAAATCTGTGCAAATTTTTACCTCAGCCTGGGCGCACCCGCCAAGTGCACCAGTTGAATATTGCATGGGAGCACTTCCCAAGTGCGCCAGTGCAATTTTGTTAGGCGCACTTCCCAAGTGCGCCAGTGCATTCTAGCCCGTTTCTAGTTTTTATGCCTAACTTCGTTCGTCCATATCTTCTTCATACAGCATCCGTTTTACATGAACTCGAAATCTATCTCAACAAGAATTCCGAGACGAACGCAATAGCTTAACCCATTTCCCTTAATTCCCACATTTGAAATTAAGTATTCTTTAATTTAGTTAATCTCATTATTCAAAAATTCGGGGTGTTACAGATCGGCTCCCTACTTGTATTAATTTACCTTGTGTCTGTGTCAATCGGCCCTCTCTTGCCTGTAGAAACCCTGTGTTGGTCCCTCTATAAGGTTTATCAATCCCTATGATAGCAACTCAACACAATTCAAGATACATAGTGCATAACTACTGGTACCCAATGCCTGCTTTTTCCACTCCGAAATATGTGCACGCCCGTAATCCGTCGGAACCAACACTGACTTACCCCTTGCCGCTATTTTGACCGCTTATAATCATCCCAGTTATCGTGCCCCACCCTGCCTAGTTCAGGGTACCATGATACATCTATTTGGGTTACTGCTAAAATGGGTCCCCGTTGCTAGAGTTTCCTAGGATCTATTCATATACCCCCCCCCAAATTGGCTAAGTGTTATACATCCATTCAAGTTAACTTAACCCATCCACACATCATGTCATGTTGGTTAAGTGTTTCTTATTAACTTAACCCTTCTAGTTCAATCATGTTGTAATTGGTTAAGTGTTTTATATTAACTTAACCCTGTTCATTCATCATATTATATTTGTTAAGTGTTTCCCCTTAGCTTAACCCCTTTGTTCATCATGTTGTATTGGTTAAGTGTTTCCCATTAACTTAACCCCACTCATTCATCATGTTATATTGGTTAAGTGTCGTCCTCTTGTGTTAACTTAACCCTACCACTTGTCATGTTACATTGGTTAAGTGTTGCCCTCTTATGTTACTTAACCCTACCACTTGTCATGTTACATTGGTTAAGTGTTGCCCTCTTGTGTTACTTAACCCTACCACTTGTCATGTTACATTGGTTAAGCGTTGCCCTATCACACTTCATGTTATATTGGTTAAGTGTTGCCCTCTTCTGTTAACTTAACCCTACCATTCATAGTATGTCCGTTCATTAGCATTAATTCATTAATTAATGCCTCAATCTCTCACATTAGAACTGTTGTTTGCGGTTGCTGGATATGCCGGGCGGTTCTGGGCAGACTTCTACCGCAAACTCATACTAACCTCGGGTTTTGGGCTTAATGCGCTAACCTCCCAAATTAGATCTATTTTGTTGCGGTCGCTGGATGTGCCAAGCGATTCCGGGCAGTTTTACACTACAACCTAATCTAACCTCGGGTTAGGCACGTTCACCTTTAGCCAATTTACATATTTACTATACATGCCCAAGTCTAGATTTTATATGCTAATTATCCCAAATTCACAAAACTAGTCAAGTTCCAGTTCCCAAGTTATGCCCAATGAATTCAATTACAAGTTAATACTCAAAATAGGTTACACCCAATCTTCCCAAATTTGCAATAACAGTCATGCCCCAAAAATCGCAATATACATTATGCTTGCCGTCACAATTACAGTTTGATTTAATATTTCAATTTACCCCAAGTTCACAACAATAACATTCATACCCCAAATCACAAGTTATAAATTATGTCCAACAATTTCACCAAATATATTATGCCCAATTATTTCACCGAGTACATTATGCCCATTATTTACCCAAAATATTCCCCATATTCCAATCGCACGTATAATAAGTTCAGTCTAGATTCTAGGTCAATCTAGATTCATAAAATAAAGGGGGAAGAAAGAAAGAACATAAATGAGAGTAGGCAAAAAAACAGGCATTATAATGACAGATCTGTTAAATATAACATTATGGACCTAATAGGAGTACAGATCCGTTAGAATTGAGGTATAACAAAGATAGATCTGAAATAAACTGATAGAAATAACATCGAAGACATATAAATCGGATTTGAATAACATCATGAACCTAAAAGTATTATATATCCGGCATTCAACAAAGATAGGCATGATTGAATCGATATAATAACTTCTTAGGCATGTAAAATCATAGATTCAATAGAAAGATAGGGATAAATCTGAAAAGATTGTCTCATCATCAAGCATGGACTTAGATTCATTTTATTACATGCCAAGATTACTATTAGGTATTTAAATCTGAAAATAACATGAACTTACATTGCTAGGATTAAGAAAAGATAATTGAATCGTTGTTGTTGCAGAAACTCTAATTTGATGTTGATTAATCTTTAAAGTTGATTGTTGATGAAGAACTTCTAACATGATTTAGGTTTTAGAGGTAGTGGTGTAATAACCTGGAATTCCGAGCCAATTTAAAAAAAAATTATTTTGGCAATTTTAGTGAATTTTGAGTATTTAAAATGAATTATTTTAAATAGTAACAACGAGAAATTTATTTTGAATTGAATTAGAACGTATATATTTATTTAAATCGACGTTAGAATATAAATAATTATTTATAATTATATAATGAGCCTGAAATGGCGCGGTAGTTCGAAAATTCGATTTCAAAATTCAAATGAATGTGCAGGATGCAAAATAAACCAGATTTTAGTGAAACCAAAAATATTTGGATCTATTTGAGAATATCTTTCCAAAGAATCAGAAAAATTGAAATTTCAAAGCGGAAATCAAAAGTTATGTCCAGTTGAAAATTCAGAATATTTGCTATTGAATTCTGGCCCTTAAAAATGGATATTTTGCAAACTACCTCGGTTTTTGACATAGAATTATTGCTAGATTCCAAAATTCGTAATTTTTTGAATCAATATGTGAGCGTGGTAAAAGAAAACGCATTTGACCAGTTTCAGTTGATTTTAATTGACCGTAAAATGGCTATTTTTCGAACGATCTCAGAATTTGACAAAATTAGTTTTGTTAGGACCATATCGTCAATACGAAGCTAGAAATATTTTTTCTAGGATTTTTTGAGTTAGTATGTCACCCCAGTAAATTGAAATGTGCGTTCATATTCAATATATAGATTTATATTTTGATTTTGACAGAAACTGATCGAAACAGTCGAATCAGCTTACGATACATATCTCATTGTGTTCGGAATAGGGGTAGTATGCTAGGGGCGACAATCGTTGGGTCTAGTTTAGAGTTCGGACGAAAATTTAACTTTTTGGAGAGGTAAAGAAAATAAAAATAAAATAATATATATATATATATATTAGCTAAACCTAATTCTCCAGTCACTAAGTCAAAGCAGCCTCCAAATTTAAATAAACCCCGTCACTCTCGAAATTTCTGCCCAGCCGCCTCATGCTACCACCGCTCGCCGATGCCGATCACCAATGACCGCCGCGCCCCACCTCCGATCACCCTCACCCTTCCCCTGGCCCCTCCGCCTCCCTTTCGAACACCTAAACTCCCAACCCATAGAACCCCGCCCAAATCGAACCAACGCCGCGCCGCCATGAACCCCCGACCATCGCTCGACCTCCCCTCCGCCTCCCCTGGCACTGACGCCACCACCCTCCCTCTCCAGCGACATCAACCCCGATCCCTTCACCTTTTCTCACCAATCGAACCCCAAAATCTCGCACCTAACTCGACGCAGTGCTCTCCGATGAAGACCAGCATTACGACGCCCCTTGCTTCACCTAGACAGTCGAGTAAAGTAAGTAAATTCAATTCGAATTTTAAATTTCAGTTTTATAGTATATAAAGAGAGATAAAAATTTTGATTTTCATTTATATGTATAATGTAAAAAGTATAGATTTTTAGATGACAAAAAGAATATGATTTCCAAGTTGTAAAAATATCATTTTTCATGTTGAAAGGAAAATGATTTTTTTTTGGTTATAAGAATATGGGTTTTGATTACGTAAAAATTTAATTTTTATATATGATGTAAAGAATAAAAGTATAATTTTTATATAATATAGAAGATAAAATATGATTTTTATATTATGTAGAAGATAAATTTATGATTTTTATATTGGTAGATTATTAAAAATATGATTTTTATTGTATAGAACATCATATTAAAAATGTGATTTTAATATTAACAGGGTGGAGACAACTGCGTTGGAAGTACGACCAGACCTAGATGTTCTGAATTTCAAAAATAGAGAAAGGCAGAGTGAAACCCAAATGTGAGAACTCCTCACTTTTATTTTATTTTCTAGTTTAAATATATACTAGGATGCAGACGATGCTTAGCACTACCCGACATTCGTCGTCCACATACCCTGGATGACTTGTTTGTTTGATTTCTGTGTTGTGAAATTTGACTGTTGATTGTGATGTATGATATATATATATATATTCATGTGTTGAAAGAAAATATATATTTATGTGTTGAAAGAAAATATATATTCATGTGTAGAAAGAAAATATATATTCATGTGTTGAAAGAAAATATATATTCATGTGTTGAAAGAAAATATATATTCATGTGTTGAAATAAAATATATATTCATGTGTTGAAATAAAATATATATTCATTTACAAATCGAACGATTTGTTTATGTACACGAATTTGACTGATATTGATTGGGATGATAAATTTTACACATCGCCCAACTGCACAAATTAAATCCGTATTTGATTGTTTGAAACCCCACACGGGTGTTGGGATGAGATTGGACATACATACACCAATCCTAATAATTAGCTGTATGTCGATTGATTGATTGATAGGCTGTTATAAGCGTTAAATATTTATATTTGATGCTTATTCAGTGTAGAATGCACTCTGGATGACGGTTGATGATTTATCGTTGCTATTATATACATGTGTTGTAGGGAATCCATATAATTAACCTTATACGGTAATTGGTTGGGCCTTATTCCGATTTGGAAAATAAGGAATACATTAAAAATTCATATGTTGAATGGACATAAATTCATATGTTGAATAGAAATAAATTCATATGTTGAATAGAATAAAAATTCATGTGTTGAATAATATAAATTCATGTGTTGAATAGAATAAATATTCATGTGTTGAATAGAATAAATATTCATGTTTTGAATATAATAAACATTCATGTGTTGAATGAAAGCCGTGTTGATTAGATTGATGACATTTTGACGTAAACGATGTTTATATCGATTTTATTCATTTTTACAATGAATATAGAAAAGAAAGTGATTTCAAAATATAAAATTTTGAAAATATTATCTTTTGTACATCGATGATGTGGAATATTCAATTTTGATTAGAAATTGAATATGAAGTTGAAATCATTTCGAAAACGAATTTAAAACAATTTATAAAATACGTTTTGAAAGGAAATCGACGAAATATATATAATATATTATATATATATATATATAATGGCCTGAATAGAACGCGGCGCGCCGCGGCAGTTCTCGAATTTCAACCATTGACTTCGAATAGATATCACGGGAGATCCGACCTTCGGATTCTCCTAAAACCAGAACCGTTGGGTTCGTATCGAAAAGGGCTTTCTGACGAATATTAGAGATTTGAAATCTAACGGTTGGATTTGGAATTATGTCCAAATCAAATTTGGAAAAGGTCGCTGTAAGTGCAGTTCGATGGCCATTGATGGAATTCGACTGTACGGGCCTTGATAAAATTATTAAAAATTGAAATAATTTGTGTAAAATCATAAGAAATGATTTGCAAAGTATTGAGATGAAAAATTCCAAATTTGAAAAGATAGAAATAGATTTTTATCGAAATGAACTAGTTTTGAACTAGAATAATAATTTATTTATTTTTAAATAAATAAATTGGATTTGATAGGGTTTTAAAAGTTACCCGAAGTTTCAGTAATTGAATTGGAATGGAATGTGAGTTTGGGTTTATATTGAACGGTGTTTTATATGACATTGGTTCTTTAACTCAGTTAAAGACAGGATATGTTTTCCCAAGTTAAGCAATCATTAATATTGATTTTTGGGAAGATTAAAACTAAGTGGAATTTTAATGAATCTTTAATTAGATTGAAGTGATCGAGAATGGGCTATCACCAGTTTTACTCCAGGCGATAGTTAAATCTTTAATTAGATTTGAACGTGAAATGGTAATTAAATTTACCGATAACACCGTGGTGTTAGATATGAAGTATGACCAGTTTTACTTCATGAGATGAATAGGTTGGGATTAGGAAATAAAATAAATGATTACTTCGGTGTGGTTCGCTAGTCCGGACTAATTTGAATTGATATTCAAAGGAAGAATAAAGAATAAATTTAAAGAACTAATCTTTGATAAAATTAATGGGAACCATTCCCAAAGTATATGAATAAAAGAATATTCTGAATTGGAATGAGGCGTATGTTGTGTTTGTGTAACACTTGTTTATTATATACGCGAGTTATTCAGAAAGACCGAGTTTACCCCATCCTGAATAACTGATTCGACGTGGTGTCGAGGATGAAGACGGTTGTTGAAGACCGGAGGTCTTCACATCGTTTCGGTGATTGCTGATGATCTTGATTCGGCTGTACACCCAAGAGGAGGGAATCAGTTGGTGATCGTCCAGACGTACTTGGAGATCGATGGATATTCGACGTACAAGGTGCCTCCGGTTTCGTTCAGACCCATAGCGAACTTGCAAATGGACTGTGTGTCTGACATTGGATTTTATTCTGTCTGATTGATTTCTATTAAATATATATCTGTTTGGCGGTGGAGAATTTATTCTCTTGCTTAACGCCCTTCTCTGAGACGTACGAGCTCAGGGTTTATATATTGATGGATATCAATCGCATGGAGTGAATTTCCTATGTGGCATGCCTAAGTGGCAAATGATCAAGGCTTTTGTTGAAAAGCAGAGTCTTGTGGTTGATGATCAAAGCTCCGCCTTTATGGCATAGATTTGTGTAACATGAATTCACGAGCCTCACACCCCGGTTATGAACCAGAAACGGGAGAGGACCTCAGGGAGGGCATGCGATTCCTTCTAGCTAGAAGTGGCGTTAGTGGTTTTACATGCCCTGACTAGTTTGACTTATGTGGTTGTTGCTATTGTGAGGCACCTCGGATATATCGGTTGCTGTGTGGAGCCGATGGAGTCATTGGACTCATTGACACCCCATAAGGTGGGGAAACGCAGTATTCAGGCATTTTAATCCACATCGGTGGACCGGCCCTGATGATTCAAGGGGCAGTTGCGGCTGTTCCTGAGGGGCGGGCTAGAGCATCTCGAATTCGGTAAGGATGATCCCTTGCCTTGGTTCATAAATGGAAATCCAATTTCCAAATACGTGACATTTGCGGTTTTGATTGTAGAGCCTAGTATGGAGACATGATATATGTCACCCATGCCGTCTATGATTGATACTTATGATTTGAAATTGTTTTATACACTATGCACTTATAATAGTATCAAATGATTTGTTTTTAACGTACCAAGCATGTTTGGCTACTATAAGGGAAAACCCTATACTTTGGCTTGTGTTGCATTGTGTGATGGGACCTGGGTCTAATAATAACTTCATTTTTCTTTATTTAGCATTGCGTTGTTTGTTTTATGCACTGGTATTCTTGGGAGGAAACCCATTTCGTGTTATGCGGCATGGATCCTTGATTTACCTAACCTTAAAATAAAGATTAATAACTGTTTCAGTTCTCACACTAGTCACATGACTGACCTGGAGTTTATTGTTTTAACCTAAACTCTGGGTGCCCTTATTTTCCGCATGGGCAGCAAGTAGTTTTGGTTTTCCAGATTTATATTCACAGGATCCTGATTTATAGCTGGAACGATACTCGGAAAGCTCTATATCCGTGTATTTCTTCAGTTGTGCTTTGTATTATTTTCCACTGCTATGTAATGTTTTGTAACCTCTGATATTTTTTGTGTAATATTTATTCATACTCTGTATATTCTTGTATTCTGATGGAATTATTGTAATAAGCAATGAAATGTTCTTCTGTTTGCATCCCGATGTGGCTTGTTCTTAATTCAATCCTCTCTTTCCTTCACGGGGAAGTTACGATCTCTTTCCTTGGTTCATAGATAGAAATCCAATTTCCAAATACGTGACATTTGCGGTTTTGATTGTAGAGCCTGGTATGGAGACATGATATATGGTACCCATGCCGTCTATGATTGATACTTATGATTTGAAATTGTTTTACACACTATTCACTTATAATAGTATCAAATGATTTGTTTTTAACGTACCAAGCATGTTTGGCTATTATAAGGGAAAGCCCTATCCTCTGGCTTGTGTTGCATTGTGTGATGGGACCTGGGTCTTATAATAGCTTCATTTTTCCTTATTTAGCATTGCGCCGTTTGTTTTATGCACTAGTATTCTTGGAAGGAATCTTATTCCATGTTATACTGCATGGACCCTTAATTTACCTAACTTTAAAATAAAGATTAATAATTGTTTTAGTTCTCACACCAATCACATGACTGACCTGGAGTTTACTGTTTTATCCTAAACTCTGGGTGCCCTTATTTTCCGCACGGGCAGCTAGTAGTTTTGGTTTTGCAGTTTTGTATTCACATGATCATGATTTATAGCCGGAACGATACTCGGAAAGCTCTGTATCTGTGTATTTCTTCAGTTGTGCTTTGTTTTATTTTTCACTGCTATGTAATGTATTGTAATCTCTGATATTTTCTATGTAATATTTATTCATACTCTGTATATTCTTGTATTCTGATGGAATTGTTGTAATAAGCAATGAAATGTTCTTCTGTTCGCATTCTGATCTGTCTTGTCCTCAAAGTATCCGCTCTTTCCTTACTGGGGAAGTTACTGGTCCATACAAGTGGCTAAGAGAATTGAGAGTTCACAGCATAGAGGCATCATAAGGAATTGTTATGAATAAGGGTTAGGTCTAGGTACTGATTTATAGGTGTAGAGAGTGTTTTAGGGCCTTTGGATTAACTAGGAGATCATCTGAACCACATAGCTCGAAGATAGGTCATCCAGACACTCAGAAGAAGACACGTGATCACAGAACACTCCAGAATTCTATGCTTGATCGGTATGGGTGCACTTTGTTGGTGCGCTAGAGCATTTTTGTACTGGCGCACTTCACAAGTGCGCTAGTGCATTCTGGCCTATTTCCGGATTTTCTGCCTAACTTCGTTCATCCATATCTCCTTCATATGATATTCATTTTATGCAATCTCTGACTCTATCTCAAGTAGAATTCCGAGATGAACACAATGGAGTAACCCGTTTCATCTAATTCTTCTTTTAATAGTTAATTATTCTTTAATTATCTCTTATGTCCCGTTTTAAATTTACGGGGTGTTACATTCCATCCTACTTAAAGGATTTCGTCCCCGAAATCTCCAAGACAAGAAGAATGTATATACTACCATCCAACATCCATCTACTCAACCATTCAATCATGGGCATCCATTGTCCTTAAAAAGGTTTCTAATGCTTTTCATGAACATATGCATAGTGTGTGTATATGTCCTTACCTAAATGCAAAATCAGGCGGTCTACTGATTCAGTTGACCTCCTCAATGCAATTCATGATAGTGCCATGCGTCCATTATGTATGCAAAAGAATCCTATAGGTACATATCATTTCTATTTGAGTGCACTGCAATACATTCAAATGCAACATCCATATGATAACACATCAAGTTTCAATCTATATGTAAAAAAATCTACTGATGCATATGCAATATGGATGTGACGGAGCCGATCTAGTGCCTAATGTGTGTGTATATGCATCCACGAGCAGCCACTAGCAACCACTTACATCCACTTGCATCCAACAAACATAACATGTCTCAAACACATGTTTACATCCTGTAACAACCCGTATTTTTGAATAACTTGTTATAACATGAATCAAGGCAGAATTAAACTGTAAAATCTGAATCAAGGGAAACCGGCTGTGCCATTGCGTTCGTCTTGGAAAAATACACGAAATAGAGTCCGAGTTTTCGAAAATCGGAGTCCGTATGACCAAGATATGGCCTCGCGAAGTTTCACGAAAAATTCAAATTCAAAACAGATTCGAATTTCAGAAAAATCAGGGTAGGCGGGAAAAATCCCGCCCAGACCAGGTCGACCTGGGGGTCGACCTGGGAGTCGACCTGGGTGGGGCCAGGTCGACTGGGGAGTCGACCCCAGGGTCGACCTGGGGGTCGACCTGCCTGGTCGGACCCAGGCAACCTGGTGCACCATTTTGGCTGTTTGGACCTGTTTTGTTGGCTAGTGACGGGATTTGATGGCTCGGATTGGATCTAGGGTTAATCCTATGGCTAATACTATCCTAATCTTCTATAAAAAGACCCCTAAGTCTAGCCTAAATCATAATTATTCAACCCTACAACTAAACTATGTCAAATTTGTTCCTCTCATGGCCTCCACCCTCATGCTAAAATTCCTAAGTTTATTTATATGAGAGGTTTTGAGTTCATACAAGTGTTTTTAAACTTGTATGAGTGTTCTTAGTTTGCATTCAAGTCAAGTTGCAACATTTCTATTTTAAAGCAAGGGTTTTTATTGATTTGGCTCAAGGGTTTTTCATTTGGAGCTTTCATATTTGGGTTCTTGGGTGATTGCATAAGGGCTTCGTCTCAATCTTTATAATAAATATTCATTTGTGTCTTCATAGCATTGTAAGCCCTTTTCTACTTTCTTTTTATTGAACTCTAAAGTTAAATGAATGATGCATGTTTGGGTTGATCATCATGATATGCAAGTTTGGTTGATCATTATGTTATGCAAGTTGGTTTAATCATGATGTATGACACATGTTGCTATGTTATGCAAGTTTGGGTTGATCATTATACACATGTTATCATGTTATGCAAGTTAAACTTGAGTTTGTGAGCGTAAAGCTTCAAGCTTTATGTTAAAGGTTGCATTTTGGCAACATGGAAGTTATCATATCCCTTATGATAACTTGCATGTGAGGCTAAATGCGAACTTCTAGCAACTTCTACATGTCATTTATCACCATGTATCACTCATATGCTAAGTTTGGTTTTATGCATGCTTTTGAAGCCTAATAATGCAATATGCAAGTATATGAACATATGTATATTTCATATGCCACCATGATAAACTTGTGGCTTCAACACCTTTTTGTCATGATTATGCCAAGTTCGCTATTTTATCCTTTATGCGTTGATGCGATTATGTAAACGATGGGATTACGTTGGGGTTGGGTAACATTATGACATAAACATGGTTTTTATAACATGACGTGATATGTTAACTTGTAATTATGTTTTGGAAACATAATGGACATGACACTTAGAAAATATGAGTGTGGCCAACTCGAGGTTGGGTTGAGTTTGTAGCATAAATCTACCAGGACCCGCCCGGCTTAACTAGTGGCTACAAACAATAGGACCCAATGTGAGAAGTTGGTCATGTTGTGTCGAACCCGAGGTTAGACCAAGTTGTGGTGTAAAGCTACCCGGACCCGCCCGGCTTAACTAGTAACCACAACAAGGTCTAATGTGAGAGGTTAAAGCACATTAAGTTAATTAATGCCTCCTGATTAGGGTTAAGTCATGGTCCACTTAATACTTAATAAATTTGGGCTTGATGGGTTAATCGGGGTTAAGTCATGAACCTTGGGTACACTTAACCAATTTAATCCACGTTTGGATCGGGTTAACCACATTTAACCCGTTAAGGAAACCCTAGTTGCGTGGTCCTTTTCAGCAGTAACCCTCTTGATAGTATCATAAGACCCTAGGACTAGGCTAGGGTGGGGCACGATTACTGGGCTGACAAGTAAGCGACCAAAACGACGGCTGAGTAGGTACGTCGGTGTAGGTCCAGGCGGACTATGGTCGTGCACATAGTCCGGAGTTGGAAAATCAGGCACGGGTACCAGTAGATCTAGACTGTGCATACTTGATTGGTGTCTGAGGTTGACACCCTAGGACTTGATACACCCTAGGGTGGACCTAGCGCAGTTTAACTACATTGCATGTTTGGGCCGTATGACACCGACACTTGACGAGTTAGGTTTATAGGGAGCCGATCAACTAGACCGTGTAGTTGGACCTTGATATAGGTCACCTCATGATGTTGGGCCAAGCTTGGGCCAAGGGATCAATTCTTGTTTTTACTTGACATGTTAGAATGCTAGTACACCCGTGGTGCAAAACTTAACCTTGATTATGCGATGACACCTTTATCCATCTTGTTAGTAAATCATCATGCCAGTATGTTGATATCCTTATGTTCATCTCAGCTTCTCATGCCAGTTAGCTTTACTAGTTCATGGACAGATAGTAGTTAGGGCTTACCAGTCTTTTTGACTGACCTGTTTTCTTTTGCCTCTTTTCTTCCGTTTCCCCCCCCCTTTAGGTTCTCAGGGTGGTAACATTGGAGCTTAGCTTGGATCTTTATAGCTTGCTTATTGGATTTGCTCATGTACGGCTTCGGACATTGAGCTAGCTATGGTTTATCACTTCACTTTGGGGATAGTACTTTATGTATTTCAGTTTTTCAGTTTATGCTAGACTTTGTTTGTTGGAAAATAATGATCAAGTATTTTGTTGTAACATGACAATGGTTTTGAAATGCCAGTTTGATCCGCCGCTTTATTTACTCTGTTTTACTTATATGTTCTGTCTTGTGATATCTACATGCATGTTTACCTTGTTTAACGCCCCTCCAAAGCTAGTGTGCTTGCAAGAGTTGCACAGGCGGAGGTGGGGTGTTACATTTGGTATCAGAGCATAAGGTTTACAAGATTTGAGCAAAAGTGTTTTTGAAACTTACCTTTTTTAAAACTATTTTCAAAACCAATTAAGTATTTTCCAAGAAAAGTCTAGTTATTTTAAAAAGGCTATTCCCCAAAAGCCATAGCACTATCCTTCGTTTCTTCATTCTGAATCTATCTTTTTCCTTTTTCAGTATGGCCGATCTTAACCTTCCCGAGGGAGTGACCATTCCCGGATTGTTCCGGAGGTACTTGGAAGCTAGGGCCAACGATGTGGGCCCAGCAAATACCCCCAATATAACTGAGGTTCCTCCTCCTCCTCCTCAGAATCCACAAGCAGATTTCGCTAATATTTGCAAAGACTTTAAGGCGATGGGTGGCAAGAACTTTATTGGGACGGAGACTTTTGTGGAGGCACAAAATTGGTTGAAAGAAACTGAAGATCTCTTCGCCATCTTTGATGTTCAAGATCATAGAAAGGTTTTGTTGGCAGCATGGTTATTAAAAGAAGAAGCTGCTTATTGGTGGGAGGTCACCAATGCTACGAGGCCTATAGAGACTTGGGCCGACTTTAGGACAATATTTCGGCTTAAGTTTCTATCATCAGCTGAGGCGAATCTGCGATTGGAGAAGTTTATATCTTTGAAGCAAGGGGACATGACAGTGAGGGAGTATGTGAATGAGTTTAACAAGCTCGCCCGATTCGGTCTGGACATGATTAATACTCCCCAGAAGAAGGCTTTGCGCTTTGCACGAGGGTTGAACGAGCCATTACAAGGTTTAGCCCTATCTCATATACCCATGGGAGCCACTTTTGAAGGCCTAGTGGACATGGCATTGCTTCAAGGAGACGATAAGAATGGCAAGAAAGAAGTCAAGGCTAATGAGACTCAAGACAAGAAGACAGACTACAAGTGGGGAGGAAATCAGAGCAATCAGAACAACAAGAACAACAAGAATAACAAGGGCAACAAGGCCAAGGGAAAGGACCCAAGAAAATGCCACTACTGTGGGAATGTTGGGCACATAGCTAAAGACTTTAAGAAGA
This sequence comes from Allium sativum, assembly GCA_030737875.1. Classification (NCBI taxonomy): domain Eukaryota; kingdom Viridiplantae; phylum Streptophyta; class Magnoliopsida; order Asparagales; family Amaryllidaceae; genus Allium; species Allium sativum. Next base: position 189,831,509 of record CM060915.1, on the reverse strand, counting down.
AGAAGAGGAAGTTGGGCGAATGCTTTCATTGTGGAGAGACCGGACATTTTAGCAAGGATTGCCCCAAGAAGCAAGGGCAGAATCAGCATGCAGGACCTTCTGGAGGGCAAGTGCATGCTCTCAACACTGCTCCAGCTCAGGATCGAGGTAGTATTTCTATAGAAAGTCTTGTTTATATTTCTAATTATCCTGTTCGCACCTTATTTGATTCTGGCGCATCGCATAGTTTTATCTCTTCTGACATTGTTGAAAGTTTGCACCTAAGTACTAGCCTAATTGAGGATCCCGTTTGTGTTTCAAATCCAATTGGGTGTTCCGCCCATCTATCTATGATTTGTGTGGATTTGAAGATTTCTATCTTCACCGTAGAATTCACGTGTAATGCTTATGTTCTCGGGTTCACGGGATATGGGTTGATCTTGGGCATGGATTGGTTGTCCAGTTATGGAGCCATCCTCGATTGTGAGCATAGGGTGGTGAGGCTCATGACTCGCCTCGGTAATCCCCTAGAAATTTCTTGTAACCCTAGAGGTCCCGTCATGTTATGTTATCTTGAATCTCTCAACTCGTCCATCGATGATCTGCAATCCGTAAGGGTGGTCCGAGACTATCCTGATGTCTTTGAAGAAGTTAAGGGGTTACCCCCTAAACGAGAGATAGATTTCCGCATTTATCTAGTTGATAATGCCAAGCCAGTATCATTGCCCGTTAGGCACATGGCCCCTCGTGAGAGAAGGGAGCTCAGTAAGCAAATCAAGGAGTTGCTTGAGAAGAATTTTATTAGGCGAAGCATTTCTTAATGGGGTGCTCCGGTGGTATTCGCTACTAAGGCGGATGGTTCGCTTCGCCTATGTGTTGATTATCGAGAGTTGAACAAGCTGACAAAGAAGAATAGGCACCCGTTACCGAGAATTGACGATCTCTTTGACCAGCTTGTAGGTGCTTCTGTTTTCTCTCAGCTCGATCTAGCCACCGGATTCCATCAGCTTAGAGTAGCTGAGGATAGCATTGATAAAACTACGTTAGGACTCCAGACGGATTCTTTAAATGGCTTGTCATGCCATTCGGTTTGACTAATGCACCCGCCTACTTCATAGACATGATGAGTAGGGTGTTCAGGGAGTTCCTTAACAAGTTTGTTGTTGTCTTCGTGGATGATATTCTAATCTTCTGAAAGGATGAGGAAGATCATGCTAGGCATCTCAAGGAAGTGATGGATACGCTTAGAGCGCATCAGTTGAAAGCTAAGTTCTCCAAATGTCATTTCTGGAGAAGGGAAGTTCGGTTTCTTGGACATATAGTTTCTAAGCAAGGCATAGCGGTGGATCCCGTGAAAGTGGTTGTGGTTCAAGATTGGAAGACTCCTAGGAATGCAACCGAGGTAAGAAGCTTTCTCGGTCTGGCGGGCTACTATCGGAAGTTCATCAGGGACTTCACTAAGATTTCGGCCCCTCTTACTAAGTTGACAAAGAAGAACTTAGTCTTTGCTTGGGACTTGGAGTGTGAGCTCGCTTTTCAAAGGCTCAAGAGAGCCCTTACCTCAGCTCCAGTTTTGGCATTACCCGATAGTGATAAGATGTTTACCGTGTATACAGATGCATGTGGTACGGGGTTAGGAGCTGTTCTAATGCAAGAGGGAAGAGTGATATGTTATGGGGGTAGGCAACTTAAAGTTCATGAGAAGAACTATCCCACTCATGATTTGGAGTTAGCAGCAATCGTCTTTGCACTCAAATCCTGGCGCCACTATCTTCTAGGCGAAAGGTTTGAGTTGTATACAGATCACAAGTCACTCAAATACCTCTTCTGGAAAAAAGATCTGAATCTAAGGCAGCAAAGGTGGATGGAATTCTTGGCATCTTATGACTTCGAGATAGCTTATAACCCTGGCAAGTGTAATGTTGTGGCGGATGCACTAAGCAGAAGGAGGTTGACTTTGAGCCCCTTGTTCATTGAGATGAAGAACTTAGAATTCTTCGCAACCATTGATTTCACGATGACTGTTGAGTCGATGACGGGTTCATTAGCATCCCTTGAGCTTAGACCCACACTTCTTGATCAAGTTGGGGCTTCACAGAAGGAAGATCCGCAAATAGTCGAGGTCATGGATAAGTTGATTCGTGATGAGACGTCTAGTCACCTTGCTAGATATACTATTGATGACAATGGTTGGCTAAGGCGTGATGGAAGGCTATGCGTTCCACAAGTAGGAGGCTTGGTGCATAAAGTTCTTGAAGAAGCACATCACTCGAAGATGACTATACATCCGGGAGGAGATAAGATGTATAGAGATATGAAGCGCATTTTCTTTTGGGCCGGAATGAAGAAGGATGTAGTAGAGTATGTTTCAAAGTGCATGGTGTGCCAACAAGTGAAAGCCGAGTCAAGGAAACCAGGTGGGCTATTACATCCATTGGAGGTCCCGCAATAGAAGTGGGAGAGTATTTCTATGGATTTTGTGGATGGATTGCCTAGGTCAAGAAAAGGGAACACGAGCATATGGGTCATAGTTGACAGACTTACGAAGAGTGTAACGACCCAGAAAATCGGAACCAATTTAAATTTTTTAAATTGGCTAAAATAATGGACTTTGAATATTTAAAATAAATATTTTAAATAATGGCGATGAAAACTGAGTTTGAATCGACAATTGAAAACGAATATAATTAATTATAATTATAAACAAGGCCTGAAATGGCGTGGCAGTTTCAAAATTTGAATTCAAACTTTGTCGGACTGTACCGGGTGTAAAACAATCCAGATTTTAGTGAAACCAAAAATATTTAAATCTGTTAGTGAATACCTTTCTAACGAATCCGACGAATCGAAATTTGATAGCGGGAATCAAAAGATATGTCCAGTTGAAAAATTCTGAATAGTCGCTATGGAATTCAGGCCCTTAAAAATGGACATTTTACATACGACCTCGGATTTCGACGAAATCACTTTTGTTAAATCCGTGATGTCAAGTTATTGCTAGGTTTCAAATTTCATAATTTTTCGAATCAATATGTGAGCGTGGCAAAGGAAAACGCGTTTGACCGGTTTTAGTTGATTTTAATCGACTGGAAATTGGCCATTTTTCAAACGATCTCAGAATTCGACGAAACTAGTTTTGTTAGGACCGTATCGTCAATATGAAGCGAGAAAATATTTTTCTGGAATTTTTCTAGTTAGTATGCGACCCCGGTAATTTGAAATGTACGTTTAAAATTCAATATAGAGATTTAAATGTAAATTCAACGGGAACTGATTGTAACGATCAAATCAGCTTGCGATACATATCCCATTGTGTCCGGAATGGGGGTAAAACGCTATGGACGACAGTCGGTGGGTCCCATTTCGACTTCGAATAAAAAGTCAACTTTTTAATAGAAATTTAATAATAATAATAATTTATATAAACCCTTTTCTCTCTCTCTCCTCACTTTCTCTTTACCGTTCGAAATAAAATAAAAAATAAAAACCCTAAATCAGTCGACGAAGGCGCCACCGCCCTGACGACCCACGACCGCCGCCCCTCCATCTCCTCCTTCCCGATGCTCTCCACCTCGCGACGCACCCAAACCCCCCCTGAAGCATCGCGACGCACCCAAACCCCCCCCCCCCCGAAGCATCGCGACGCATCCGCCGCCCCCTCGAAGCCAGCTCCGCCCTGACGCCTCTTGCCGCCGACCCTGACATCGACCCCCCTTCTTCGCAGATCAATGTAAGTTGTTTTTATTTTATTTTATTTTTATTTTTAATTCTGAAAATACTGATTTAAAAAAAAAGCATTTAAAACTGATTTTTAAAAGCATATAAAACTGATTTTTAAAAGGATTTAAAAACTGATTTTTAAAGGGTTTAAAAACTGATTTTTATTTTAAGATTTAAACTTTAAAAAGAAAAGATTTAAACTTTAAATAGAAAAAGATTTGAACTTTAAAATAGAAAAAGATTTGAACTTTAAATAGAAAAAGATTAGAACTTTAAAAAGAAAAAGATCAGATTTTTAGAATAGAAAAGATCAGATTTTTTAGAATAGAAAAGATCATATTTTTAAAATAGGAAAGACGGAATTTTTATTAAGTAGAAGAAGTAAGATATGATTTTTATATTTTTAAAGTAATAAAAATATAATTTTTACATCGTAGGAATATTAAAAATATAATCTTTAATTTTGAAAAGGCGGAATCTATATTTTTGAAATTCGATTTTTGTATATTGAATAGCATAATAAAAATTCGATTTTTATATATTGAATAGCATAATAAAAATTAGATTTTTATATATTGAATAGCGAAGTCAAAATTCGATTTTTATATATAGAAAGTCGAAGTAAAAATCCGATTTTTATATATTGAAAGTCGAAGTAAAAATCAGATTTTTATATATTGAAAGTCGAAGTAAAAATCAGATTTTTATATATTGAAAGTCGAAGTAAATATCAGATTTTTATATATTGAAAGTCGAAGTAAAAATCATATTTTTATATATTGAATAGCGTAGTAAAAAATTCGATTTTTATATATTGAATATCATCGTAAAAATTCGATTTTTACATATGTAGAGAATACGGGCGAAAGCGACAAAGAGGCGAGATTGGCGAAGATTTATATAAAGGAAGAATCGTGAAGTTGGATAGCTATTGGTGAGAATTTCTCACTCTTCAATTTCTTTCTCTATATATATATGTTTTGAAATAAAAATGAATTGCTATATAATATATATATATATATATGTACGCCCCTCGTCCACAAACCATGGACGATATTTATTGGTTGAAATTGTTGTGAAAATTGATTGATAGCGAATGATTGTTTGGGATTGTTTGTGGTTGATATTGATTGATTGAGGTTGAAAAATACCCGTTTGTGATTGAGAAATATTTGGTTGAAACCACATAGGATTAGTTTGTGGAAATGAAATAAATATATATACATGCCGCCTGCGTGCGAACTAGATGCACGATCCCCATTGTCAAAAACCGCGAGGTTTTAAGGTAGAGCGAGGAGCCGTACTAGGGACGGTCCCGGTTTTAACTACCCTGCCGTTATGCTGCCGAAATTTTGAATAATATTCGTGTGTTTGAATTATTTTCATATGCTTAAACTATATTTATTCATTGAATAGAAAACATTCATGTGTTGAATTGATATTCATTCGTTGATTAGAAATTCATGTGTTGAATGGTATTCGCGTTTTAAAAAATAAAAATCACCTTTTATCTATACATAAAAACTATAGAAAACATTCATGTGTTGAATTGATATTCATTCGTTGATTAGAAATTCATGTGTTGAATGGTATTCATATTTTGAAATAAATTGTTTGATAATAATAATCACATTTTTATCTATATATAGAAACTATAGAAAACATTCATGTGTTGAATTGATATTCATTCGTTGATTAGAAATTCATGTGTTGAATGGTATTCATATTTTGAAATAAATTGTTTGATAATAATAATCACATTTTTATCTATATATAGAAACCATAGAAAACATTCATGTGTTGAATTGATATTCATTCGTTGTTTAGAAATTCATCTGTTGAATGGTATTCATATTTTGAAATAAATTGTTTGATAATAAAAATCCTCTTTTATCGACTATATGAACTGTGTAAAATAATCTCGTTTTAAAAGAAATTGTTTTATGATAAAAATCCTATTCTTATCACCAACATTAAATATATAAAATAATAGTGTTTTGAAATGAATTGTTTTACAATAAAAATCACATTTTTATTGTATGCATAAATCGTTGAAATGTGAAGTGTTAAAAATAGCCACTTGTTCAAAATAAACATATATGAGTTGAAATATTCATTAATTAGCTAATGAAATGATTTACACCTATGTATGTAACATTAGAATGAATGGTGTTTTTAAATCAAATAGAAATCAAATATGAAGTTGAATAGAAAATGATAAATGATAAGAACTGTATATATATGTACATGCATATCCATTGAACAGGTTATAGCAAAGGGGCTAGAGAAGAGGAATAAAATTTTGTGCCCGACAAATAGGTACACATTTACTGCTTTGTTTGGGTGATGATTTTATGAGCTTGTTGGCTCGCCGCTTGGCTTTTTCTTTTTCTTTTTGAGATTAGAAGGACCGGGAAAGCTATTTTCGATTTCCCGATGCTCCCGGTGCAGGGGAGGTTATGGCGAAATTTTCCAAAATTTTAAGGCGTTAGTAAAATATTTGAAGTGAAAACTGTATTTATATAATTATATAAATATAAATGAAATTAAAACGAAACGTGGCCGTGCAGTTTGTATTTTGAAACCGTGATTTCAAACAACTAGTGCGGGAAATCCGACCATTGGATTTTCCCGAAACCTCAACCGTCGGGTTCGCCTTGGAATAATCTTTCCAACGACACCAACCTTGTAAAAATCCAACGGTTGGATTGTCTGGAATGTTTAATTCAAATCTAATGAAAAACAGCGCCAGAAGCGATTATATTTATATATATATAAATATAATTATATATTTAATCGAATAACGAGGCTGCAGTTCGTATTTTGAAATCGAAATTTCAAACGATTGTACCGGGAGATCCGACCGTCGGATTTTCCCGAAACTGGAACCGTTGGATTCGTTTTGAAAAGACCTTTCTAATGATGTAAATTTTGTGAAGATCCAACGGTTAGATTTTCAGATATGTGTAAATCAAATCTGAAGAAAAACAGCGCCACGGCCGCGTTATGGCCCGAAGCGTCATTTTGAATAAGTGGGCTATTTTAAAATAAATAAAAATAGCGATAAATCATTATAAAGTACCATAAATAATATGGAGTGGAAATAAACTGAATTTGCTCGATTTATGTTGTATTTGATGGTTGAATGTGTTTGGTGTGAAAATTACATTAAAGAACAATATTGGTGTTGTCGAATAATTTAACCATTGAAATAAATTGATTTGAAATTCTAAATATACGTGAATTATTTGAAAAGGCCGAGTTAATGCTCATTTCGAATAATTGACCAACGATTGAAATTCGAAGATGAAGACGGTGGTCGAAGACCGGAGATCTTCACCTCGTTTGGATGGTAACCGAGGTCGTGATTGGGAGGCATCCCAAAATATGGATAATGAGTGGTGATCGTCCAGACGTACGTGGTGATCGAAGGGTTTGCGAGGTATTTAGTGCCTCCGGTTTCGTTCAGACCCAGAACGGACTTGTAAATGGACTGTGTGTCCGACATTGGAATTTGTTCTGTGTGATTGATAGCCATCAGTTGCACGGTGTGAATTGCCTGTGTGGCATGCTAAGATGCAGTGATCGGGACTTCTGTTGAAAAGCAAAGTCTTGTGGTGATGATCAAAGCACCGCCTGTGTGGCGTAGCTTTGTGTATAACGTAAATTCGCGAGCCTCACACCCCGGTATGAACCAGAAACGGGAGAGGACATCAGGGAGGGCCTGCGTTTCTTCCTAGCTAGGGTGGTGTCAGTGACCTACCAGCCCTGACATTTATATACTTTTCACCTATGTGGTTGTTGCTGTTGCGAGGCTCCTCGGTTTGATCGGACGATCCGGGTCCGATGGAGTCATTCGTTGGCTCATTTACGCCCCAAAGGGCGGGGAAACGCAGTGTTCAGGCATTTTAATCCACATCGGTGGACCGACCCTGACGATCCAAGGGTCGATGCGCTCTGACCCTGAGGCTCGGGCTAGGCAGTCTCGAATTCGGTAAGGACTATCTTTTGCCTTGGTTCATGACGGAAAACAAATTTCCAAATACGTGACTGTGCGGTTTTGATTGTATACCTATATATGGCGACATAGTGGTATGGGGCATTAATGCCGTCTATGATTGATAGTTATGATTTGAAATTGCTTTCAAAACATATAAACACTAGCAATAATATAAAATGCCTTTGATTTATTCGTATCAAGCATATTTTGACCGTTATAAGGTAAAAACTCTATCCTCCGGTTTGCGTTGCATTGTGTGATGGGAACTGAGTCTTATAACGGCTTCATTTTTATAAAAAGCATAGCGATGTTTTAAAAGAAAGATTTGTTTTAAAGCACTGGCAATCCAATGGAGTAAACCCGTTCCACGAAAGTGGCGTGGTCCTGTGATTTGCCATATTATATATGTGTTGAGTAGATTTCTCATACCAGTCCCATGACTGACTCGTAGTTGGTTTCACTCTCAAACTCGGGTGCCCCTTTTTCTACACGGGCAGCCTTGTATTCAGGTTTAGCTGGTTCTTTCTGGATAGATGGAGCTGAAGATGGATTCTATCATTTATTTCTTTTTATGCTGTTCAGCTCCTATTGTACATATTTTGTTTATTTCCGCTGTAGACATTTATGTATAGCTGAACTGTATTTGTACTAAGTAAGATCCTGTATACTGTGTAACTTTGATGATTACTTTTATCCAGTATATTTTGTTGTTCATTATCTGGTGTATTTATTTAATTTTGTTCTGCTATTATCTGTTTCTGTGTTATATTCCAAAGATAACCCTTGTTTCCGTCTGAACGGGATTTTGGGTCGTCTCAAAGAGTGCTCACTTCATCCCAGTAAAGAGCAAGAGGGCCGCATCATGGCTAGCATCTATTTATCTTCGAGAGATAGTGCGGTTTCATGGAGTTCCTTCTAGCATAGTTAGCGATCGTGACCCAATTTTCACTAGCCAGTTCTGGAACAGTTTGCAAGAAGCGATGGGTACGCGATTGAATTTGAGTACAGCCTATCACCCCTAGACGGATGGCCAAACCGAAAGGGTGAGTAGAGTGCTAGAAGATCTTTTGAGGCTTTGTGTTCTCGACTTCGGTGGTACTTGGGAAGACCACCTTCCTCTTGTAGAGTTTGCTTATAATAATAGCTATCAAGCCAGCATAGGGATGGCACCATTTGAAGCTTTGTATGGGAGGCCGTGTAGGTCACCATCTTGTTGGTGGGAGACAACAGATAGGCTTATACTTGGGCCAGATATGATACGGGGCACATCCGAGAAAGTTGAATTAGTGAGAAGAAGGATGAAAGCGGCCCAAGATAGACAGAAATCCTATGCTGATAAGCGAAGGGCAGATTTGGAATTCGAAGTGGGGGACATGGTTTTCGTGAAGGTTTCTCCTTTGCGTAATGTGGTACGTTTTGGAGCAGTTGGGAAGCTGGCACCAAGGTTCGTAGAACCATTCCCTATCATAGAGAGAATTGGAAAGATGGCCTATAAGGTGGAATTACCCGAAAAGCTAGTCGGAGTGCATAATGTCTTTCATATCTCGCATCTCCGAAATTGCCTACATGAGTCCGCTGAGGTGGTTGAACCAAGCATTCTTGAAGAACTTGAGGTAGAGAAAGAAGAAACCTTGAGAAAAGCTCCGATTGGTATCTTGGGAACGGAGATCAAGAAGCTAAGGAATCGGGAAGTCAAATTGGTGAAAGTTCAGTGGAGTGAAGCCGATGAAGACGCAACTTGGGAAACCGAGGAGAAGATGCGTGGGCTTTGTCCATTCCTTTTTGAGGGTACATTCTCGACCTCTTTCCTAATTAGCATATCTTTCTTTTGTCCATGTTTATCTAGTTTATCTTGTTTCGTAAATCATGTCATGAGAATCTTAGGTAGAAACCCTTTGGATGAAACATGTATTTGAAACATGTTATGCTTGATGGTTGCAAGTGGTTGCAAGTGTTTGCACGTGGATACTCGTGGATGCATGATACACATTAGGCACTAAGTTCGGCTCACACACTTTCATATTGCATATGCATGAGTGCTTATACTTATTCATGGATGAAGCTTGTTATGATATCATGTGGATGTTGCATATGGATGAATGTTATGTGCACTCATGTAGAGATTATAAATTATGTTAGGAATTTGCATACATATGGACTCATTTCACTAACATGTTTTGCATTAAGGGGGTTTACTGAATCAGTAACCTCCTGATTTTCGCATTAGATAAGTACATATACACACACCTTTGCATATGATCATACAGCATTTAGAATCCTTTAAGGACAATGATTGCTCGTGGATGATGATGTGAGTAGATGGATGATGGATGGTAGGATACGCTCTTCCTAACTTGGAGATTTCGGGGACGAAACTCTTTAAGGAGGGGAGAATGTAACAACCCGTATTTTTGAATAACATGTTATAACATGAATCAAGGCAGAATTAAACTGTAAAATCTGAATCAAGGGAAACGGGTTGTGCCATTGCGTTCGCCTCAAAAAATACACAAAACAGAGTCCGAGTTTTCGAAAATCGGAGTCTGTATGACCAAGATATGGCCTCGCGAAGTTTCACGAAAAATTCAAATTCAAAACAGATTCGAATTTCAGAAAAATCAGGGTAGGCGGGAAAAATCCCGCCCAGACCAGGTCGACCTGGGGGTCGACCTGGGAGTCGACCTGGGTGGGGCCAAGTCGACTGGGGAGTCGACCCCAGGGTCGACCTTGGGGTCGACCTGCCTGGTCGGACCCAGGCATCCTGGTGCACCATTTTGGCTGTTTGGACCTGTTTTGTTGGCTAGTGACGGGATTTGATGGCTCGGATTGGATCTAGGGTTAATCCTATGGCTAATACTATCCTAATCTTCTATAAAAAGACCCCTAAGTCTAGCCTAAATCATAATTATTCAACCCTACAACTAAACTATGTCAAATTTGTTCCTCTCATGGCCTCCACCCTCATGCTAAAATTCCTAAGTTTATTTATATGAGAGGTTTTGAGTTCATACAAGTGTTTTCAAACTTGTATGAGTGTTCTTAGTTTGCATTCAAGTCAAATTGCAACATTTCTATTTCAAAGTAAGGGTTTTTATTGATTTGGCTCAAGGGTTTTTCATTTGGAGCTTTCATATTTGGGTTCTTGGGTGATTGCATAAGGGCTTCATCTCAATCTTTATAATAAATATTCATTTGTGTCTTCATAGCATTGTAAGCCCTTTTCTACTTTCTTTTTATTGAACTCTAAAGTTAAATGAATGATGCAAGTTTGGGTTGATCATCATGATATGCAAGTTTGGTTCATCATTATGTTATGCAAGTTGGTTTAATCATGATGTATGACACATATTGCTATGTTATGCAAGTTTGGGTTGATCATTATACACATGTTATCATGTTATGCAAGTTAAACTTGAGTTTGTGAGCTTAAAGCTTCAAGCTTTATGTTAAAGGTTGCATTTTGGCAACATGGAAGTTATCATATCCCTTATGATAACTTGCATGTGAGGCTAAATGCGAACTTCTAGCAACTTCTACATGTCATTTATCACCATGTATCACTCATATGCTAAGTTTGGTTTTATGCATGCTTTTGATGCCTAATAATACAATATGCAAGTATGTGAACATATGTATATTTCATATGCCACCATGATAAACTTGTGGCTTCAACACCTTTTTGTCATGATTATGCCAAGTTCCCTATTTTATCCTTTATGCGTTGATGCGATTATGTAAACGATGGGATTACGTTGGGGTTGGGTAACATTATGACATAAACATGGTTTTTATAACATGACGTGATATGTTAACTTGTAATTATGTTTTGGAAACATAATGGACATGACACTTAGAAAATATGAGTGTGGCCAACTCGAAGTTGGGTTGAGTTTGTAGCATAAATCTACCCGGACCCGCCCGGCTTAACTAGTGACTACAAACAATAGTACCCAATGTGAGAAGTTGGTCAGGTTGTGCTCGAACCCGAGGTTAGACCAAGTTGTGGTGTAAAGCTACCTGGACCCGCCCGGCTTAACTAGTAACCACAACAAGGTCTAATGTGAGAGGTTAAAGCACATTAAGTTAATTAATGCATCCTGATTATGGTTAAGTCATGGTCCACTTAATACTTAATCAATTTGGGCTTGATGGGTTAATCGGGGTTAAGTCATGAACCATGGGTGCACTTAACCAATTTAATCCACGTTTGTATCGGGTTAACCACATTTAACCCGTTAAGGAAACCCTAGTTGCGTAGTCCTTTTCAGCAGTAACCCTCTTGATAGTATCATAAGACCCTAGGACTAGGCTAGGGTGGGGCACGATTACTGGGCTGACATGTAAGCGACCAAAACGACGGCTTAGTAGGTACGCCGGTGTAGGTCCATGCGGACTATGGTCGTGCACATAGTCCGGAGTTGGAAAATCAGGCATGGGTACCAGTAGATCTAGACTGTGCATACTTGATTGGTGCCTGAGGTTGACACCCTAGGACTTGATACACCCTAGGGTGGACCTAGCGCAGTTTAACTACATTGCATGTTTAGGCCGTATGACACCGACACTTGACGAGTTAGGCTTATAGGGAGCCGATCAACTAGACCGTGTAGTTGGACCTTGATTTAGGTCACCTCATGATGTTGGGCCAAGCTTGGGCCAAGGGATCAATTCTTGTTTTTACTTGACATGTTAGAATGCTAGTACACCCATGGTGCAAAACTTAACCTTGATTATGCGATGACACCTTTATCTATCTTGTTAGTAAATCATCATGCCAGTATATTTATATCCTTATGTTCATCTCAGCTTCTCATGCCAGTTAGCTTTACTAGTTCATGGACAGATAGTAGTTAGGGCTTACCAGTCTTTTTGACTGACCTGTTTTCTTTCGCCTCTTTTCTTCCGTTCCCCCCCCCCCTCTCAGGTTCTCAGGGTGGGAACATTGGAGCTTAGCTTGGAACTTTGTAGCTTGCTTACTGGATTTTCTCATGTACGGCTTTGGACATTGAGCTAGCTATAGTTTATCACTTCACTTTGGGGATAGTACTTTATGTATTTCAGTTTTTCAGTTTATGCTAGTCTTTGTTTGTTGGAAAATAATGATCAAGTATTTTGTTGTAACATGACTATGGTTTTGAAATGCTAGTTTAATCCGCTGCTTTATTTACTCTGTTTTACTTATATGTTCTGTCTTGTGATATCTGCATGCATGTTTACCTTGTTTAACGCCCTTCCAAAGCTTATGTGCTTGCAAGAGTTGCACTGGCGGAGGTGGGGTATGATGCATGTATCTAGTCATCAGTATTCTAAGCCGCATCTTCTTGAGCTTCACCCCATTGTGCTCTGACTTTCTTAACTTATCCATTACGTCAATTTTTTGAGTGTCTTTTCTTCATGAAGTCCCTATTTGATCCAAAAGCGTAGGTCTTACTCCTAGCAATGCCAACTACTAACATAACCGAAGGTTTTAAAATCAAAGGTTGATGTAATGACCCGCCTTTTCAGCGATATAATAATTAATTTATTTAATTATTTAAAAGGTGATTAAAAGGATTTAATGGTCGTTGAATTAAATAATAGTGAATATTTAATTAATATAATAATTAAGTAATATATTAAATTCTGAAATAATCAGAATTGGCTGAAATGGAGATATGGTACGAACTGGGTCATCTGTGATATTTAATTTAGTTTAGAATTGAATTAGAATAACGATTATATTATTTGAATGACAGTTTGAATGTATAATTATAATATAATTATAATATAATTATAATCGAGCTCGAAATGGCACGGCAATTCGCTATTTGGCGATTTGAACTTCAACTGAATATACAGAATTCGTTTTAAATCGGATTTCTGTGAAACAAGAAACGTACGGGGCTGGTGAAGTATATTTTTCTAGTGGAAAAGAAAAATCGGGATTTCGTCGTGTAGATTTTGAGACACGTCCAAATAAAATTTTAAAATAATCGCTATAGAATCATATATCTACCGTAACGGTTTATTCGATATAACTAGATACCAGTTTCGAATTTAGACAAGATTCTTTTGAGACGTATCGATAATTTAATTTTTAGAATTTTACTGTAATTTTTAATTAATTTAGTAATCACTTTTTATTTTGGAGTATTTTTCACCCTTAACCAATATTTTAGGGTTTCACAGAATAAGTTAACAGACCTATATTATTATATTTTTGGGATCGTGGCACATTGCTAATCTCAACAGTATTTTTAATTCAGTTTGTAGCACTCATATATGAATCTAATTATACGTAGCGGGGTATGCAACTTGTATAAACTTTACAAAGGAAAATTTATACACGGTTAAGGCTTCTACACCATATTAAAACATAACTGAAGACGTGGACACAAACCCTACCAAAGTAAAACCCAAAACGTGGAGAATCATGGTCCAAGAACCGAAAATCAAAATCTATAAATATACTCTTCATTTTGTTCCCCTTGTATTTTTTCAGCATCCCCGAAAGCTTTTTTAGTGGCTATAAAATATTTGTAAAAATAAATCAAAGGAAGGGGGATCGCTACTGGCTGTAGCAGTCGAGCTGCTGGGACGCGGTCCTTCTATGGTGAGGCCAGGTTGATGCACTCTGGAAGAGTGGACTTCGGCAAAGGTTATATTGATATAAGGCGGAGGTCAGTTACTGGGAATGTTGGACTGGATCCTGTGATGGTACAGGTTCGTTGAAAGTGGAAGTTGAGGGTGGACGTGGAAACTGGCGAGGCGCATGAGTTTGGGATGGGACTTAGTAAAATGGATGAGGAGTTAAGCGGTTCCAATCTCATCGATTTTTATGGGGGGCATAAAGGAGAACGGTCAGCAAAATAATCGGCAAAGGCATCTCAAGAAAACTGGGAGGAGCCGCGTTTTTACAGAAAGAAGATGGAATAAATGGGCCCATGTCGATAATTGAAAATGGGTGATGGGCCATAAAAAATGGTGAAGCCCAAATTCTATATATAGGAAACTAAGCTTATATTTAATTTAATTCAATGTATATTGACTTCGACAATGAATAACTTGGTCATACGATATCAGTTTTCAGCAAAACAAGATCCATTAGGATCGTATGGACGGACACTATGCCATGGAACCGACTAGGAGTCAATCGGAGCTTGTTACAATTTATAGCAAAATAAATTGTCTGTCTGAATCAAGTGATGGTTATCGTTATTAGCGATGATCGTCCAATGTGAGTAAAACTCACCAACTCTGAACAGTTATATTTTTGTAACGTATTTTTAGAACTGTTAATCATCTGTTGATTGTTGTGTGTTAACTGTTTGGTTGAATTGCTTGTGTATTGATTAAAATTATAGATAGCGATATGTATATAAATCGTTAATCGAATATTGATTCTGTTTATCAAAATATTTTATATTCATATTGATTAACATCTGTGATGCAGGGAAACAGGTTGGAGGAATCCGACTGAATTCCTCAACATTTATTTTACTTTTTTTCATATATTGTGATATATGATGTGTTATATAATATGTTATGGATTATGTGTGTTAGAATGATATTGATCCTTGTTATTTGCTATTTTAAATATCATAAAAAGACCCTGGGATGTAAAAAGAATTTATTTCAATATATATTGACATAAAGGGATTTTATAAAATCAACTGATTTTATAAAAGGAAATATTTCGAAAGTAAATAAAAGGAAAATGTTTATAAAACGAATAGAGTTTTATAAAAAGGAAATATGTATTTGTTAGAATTAATAAAATAAAGGAATATTTATTTAGTAAATAAATATAATTATAAAATAAATATTTAGATGGAAGCTAAATAGGATTAAAAAAATGAAATTGACGAGATAAAAAGGGTTAATCAAACATTGTTTATCAGAAGGAGTTAATCAAACGTAGTTTATCAAAAGGATTTAGTCAAACATAGTTCATCAAAAGGAGTTAATCAAACGTAGTTTATCAAAAGGAGTTAATTAAACGTAGTTTATCAAAAGGAGTTATTCAAACATAGTTATTCAGGATAAGTTACCATTTAGCACGACTGCTAGCGTAATTCACAGGGCTGTAGATAGCCTATGGCGATCGGATGTTTCCTGAGGGAATCAAGCTTAACCATTGTGATCGCTGCGATCTAGAGTTAAGCGAATGTAGTTAAATCGAATATAAGTTAATCGAATAAGAGTTAAAAATATAGAGTTATTCAATTATAGTTGATCGAAATAGAGTTAAACAAAATTAGAAACTGACTAGAGATTAGTAAATTGAATGGTTTTCTAAGTGTCTATCTGATGTTGGTTTCGGCCTTCAGGGTTTATACTTAGAGAATTGTTCTCCTACTAGTTTATAGTCAGGGACGGATAGTTGTGAAATGATAGTGATTTGTAAATAAACAATTGGAATGGTTTCCAGTGTTAATAACATATATTTTCGAAACATAGAAAATAAGGAAATGTGAATATATATATATATATATACATATATGTTAAATGATGATTGATTGGTTGAATTTCCATTAGGAAATAATAACGTTGTTTGCACATGTGTTTTTCTTTGATAGTTAAATCACAGACTATCAAAGTTTTGACCATTTTAACGTTGTTAATATGGAGAGGCCGGTTGGATTATTATCCAAAGAACCACTTCGTATTGGCATAAGCTTTGCGAATCATATATGCCAAAGATGATTGAAGATGGAGTTATGCAAGGGCCATCCTGTTTACAGAATAGTGCCTTCGGTTTGTCCAGTCCCAGGACGAACTGTATGGAAGAATGTCTGACAAAGTATATCCAATAGATCGCGTAAGTTGATCACTTCAAACGTATTCACGTTTGGTGGCGGAGGAATTCATTTCTCTTAGCTGTATACACGTGTTTTTTTGGATAAATCAATTTGTGATTTGGCGGGTATGACGATGTGGCATTCTAAGTGAATGAAGATATGATATGTAAAAAGATAAGAGTAGCTTCTAGCCTCACATCCAATAAATGACAGAAATCGGGCAGGCAGCATGGCTATGTAGGTCGCACCTATTAGGGTGTATAATCACTTGATCTAGAGTTTCATTTACTTCTAAAAATCTATTGTTGATGCTGTCCCATTCGGGAAACGGTTGCTGATCCCAACCGTTGGTGATATACATTCGATACACTCAAGCGAAATGTGTGGTCGGTCATGTGTGGCCGGGTTGCAAGATGTTCTTGTTGAACCCAGTGTATTCCTTTTTAGAGGTAAACTAGCGAAAGGTGGTTCCACACCTTGTCATAGTCGGAAATCCATTACCCAATACGTGCTTGAGGTTTTTATTATATACTATATATGTAGAACATGAGATTGAAGCGTTTCTACTAGATGATTATTATATTGTGGTTGATAAGCATTATTATAATATCAAAAGGTTTTCGATATAAAGATAAATTTGGATTCTCATAAGGGAAAAACATGTTCCGTTATACGGCGTGGTCTTATGAGATATCGTTTACTTGTTCAAACTTGTAATGACCCGCATTGGGAGAGGTATTATAATTAATTAATTTAATTATATAAATAGTGATATAGTGAATTAAATGGTCGTGGAATTAAATAATGATGAATATTTAATTAAAATAATAAACTAAATAATATATTTAATTCTAAAATAATCAAAATTGGCTGAAATGACGATATGGTGTGAACTGGATCATCTGTGATATTTAATTCAGCTTAGAATTGAAGTAGAATAACGAATATATTATATAAACGACAGTTTGAATGTATAATTATAATATAATTACAATCGAGCTTGAAATGGCGCTGCAGTTCGTAAGTAGGCGATTCGAACTTCAACTGAATGTACAGGATTCGTTTTAAGCCGGATTTCTATGAAACAAGAGATGTGTGGAGCTGGTTGAGTATATCTTTCTAGTGGAAGAGAAAAATCGGGATTCCATTGTGTAGATTTTGATTCACATCTAAATCAAATTTTAGAAAGTCGCTGTGGAATTACTTTATAATTTATAAAGGAATTATTTATATTTTTAGAAGGGATTTCAATATAAATCGAATATCGGGTTGACCAAGAGGTGAATATCGAGTTAGAAATTCATATAGGAATATTCTAGAGCTGTATGGTATTCCACTATGAATATATACAATAATATTTATTTATAAATGTTTAATTCAATTATTTTTAAATATATTTATATATTTAAATAGGCTATTTAAAGCGTTAAAAACAGCCAGTTTTGCAAACGAAGTCATAATTTGACGAAACTAATTTTGTTGGATCCGCAACATCAAATTATTGTTAGATTCCAAGTTCCGTGATTTTTATGGTCACTATGTGGCCGTACGGATTTTTAGAGTGAGAAACAGTTAGTATTTCGATGGTTAAAAATATGCTGTGTGAGCAAACGGAGTTGGAATTCGATGAAACCAGTTTTGTTGGGGCCGTAATGTCAAAATCTAGTAGTATGTCCAGTTTGGTATTTTTGAATATCGTATGTTGTCGCAGGAATTTTTAAGAACCTAGAACATATATAAAATCAATAAAATAAAATAGGAAATAAAATTTAAAATGTCTCCCTCCATTTTTGTGATCCAACACAGGCCACGCGGCCTTCGTTCTCAACCACAAGGCTTACCAACCACCAACACAACTATATAAACCGCAAGTGTTTTTACAGTAAAGGTATTTCCCAAAAGAAAATCCAAACAAGTCAAGAAAAAGTCTATAAATTGTAATATGTATATTTCTGAGCTCGTATTGTTGTTGGCCTCGATCTCATGTAGTTGCTGAAGGATCCGAAGCTTTTCTGCGTTTTGGGAATTTTGTACAGTGGGTTCTAGGATTGGACATTGCGAGAGGTGAGAGCGTCTAGGAGGGATTTCGATGTTGAATTCAGATTCTAGGGTGTGTGTACCATCTGTTGTGAATTCCTAGGGGAATTAGATCATGAAAGGGGTCGCGTTACCCTGTGCTTCACGAGATACAATCGACGGTGAAATGGGATAGAGGGACATCGAGTTCTTCATTGTAGGGACTGGGCGGAAGAGGTAGAGATGAGGAAAAACACGGTGGTGTCTGTTTTGATTTCCGTTGAGCAATGATGTCGTTTGGGGGGTTCAAAAATTTCGGTCATGTTTGTTTAGAGGAGCAGGTCACGGCATAGTGTTTTGGGGAAGAAAGGTTATAGGGGGTGGCGTTGGGCTTTAAGTGGAGCTATTGGGCCAAGAAGAAAGGGTAAAGCCCAATGGTGAAACTTGTGTTTTAATTCAATTTAAATTAGTGTTAAACTTGTAAACTTAATATCTGGGTCATACTGAATCGGAATTTCGAACGGTTAGATCCGTTAGGATCTTATGGATGGGAACTCCACAATGGAACTGACGGGGAGTGGATCGGTGCTCGTTTGGATTTATGGCGAAATAAATTGTTTGATTCAAATCAAACAAACATTTTATCGTTCTTTAACGATGAACAACTGAAGTGAGTAAATCTCACTAACTTTGAACAGTTTATAATTTCATGTTGTATTTTTAGAAATGTTAAATATTGGTTGATTGACTGTGTGTTGACTGTTTGATTGAACTGCTAGTCAGTTAGTTGAATTTCTATGTTGATTCTGTTTAACAGAATATATCATATGGAACTAAAAGTGATGTTGATTTTATTGTATAACATCTGTGGATGCAGGGAAAAGGTTGGAGGAATCTGACTGGATTCCTCAACAGTTATTTTATTGTTTTTCATATATTGTGATATATGATGTAGTTTATAATCTTTGGTTGATTATATGTGTTCGGATGATATTGGTCATCGTGATTTGATGTGTTAAGTACCATAAATATCGGAATGGGAAAAGGAGATTTTCAAAGTGATTTTGAAAACAGAATATGTATAAATTGGAATATTTATGTGACGACCGGGAATCTCGCTCGATCTGAATCAGTCACTAAACCGATCTAGACCGTTCGAAACGCCTGATTGTTTTGAGAACACGACAAAGTAGAACGCAGACGGAAGAACATTTCATTGTGTATTACAACAATGCATCAGATTACAAGAATAAACAGAGTATAAATGAATAAATATTACACAGAAATATCAGAGATTTAAATTACATTTCTATACATAGCAGCGGAAAATAATACAAAAGCACAACTGAAAGTAATACACAGATACAGAGCTTTCCGACCATCGTTCCAGCTGTAAATCAGGACCCTGTGAATATAAATCTGCAAAACCAAAACTACTAGCTTCCCGTGTGGAAAATAGGGGCACCCAGAGTTTAGGTTAAAACAATAAACTCCAGGTCAGTCATGTGACTGGTGTGAGAACTAAAACAGTTATTAATCTTTGTTTTTAAAGTTAGGTAAATCAAGGGACCACGCCGTATAACACGGAACGGGTTTCCACCCAAGAATACCAGTGCATAAAACAAACAACGCAATACTAAATAAAGAAAAATGAAGCTGTTATAAGACCCAGGTCCTATCACACAATGCAACGCAAGCCGGGGATAGGGTTTTCCTTTATAACAGCCAAAGAATGCTTTATACATTTTAAAACAAATCATTTGATACTATTATCAGTGTGTAGTGTATAAAACAATCTTCGAATCATAAGTATCAATTACAGGCGGCATGGGTACCATATATCATGTCGCCATACTAGTTCTACAATTAAAACCGCAAAATCATGTATTTGGAAATTGGATTTCCGTCTATGAACCGAGGCTAGGGATCGTCCTCTACCGATTCGAGACGCTCTAGGCCGCCCCTCAGGAACAGCCGCAACTGCCCCTTGGATCGTCAGGGCCGGTCCACCGATGTGGATTATATTGCCTGAACAATACGTTTCTCCACCCTATGGGGTGTAAATGAGCCAATAAATGACTCCATCGGACCCGGATCGTCCGATCAAACCGAGGCGCCTCGCAACAGCAACAACCACATAAGTCAGACTCGTCAGGGCGTGTAAAACTACTGACGCCACTTCTAAGTAGAAAGAAAACGCATGTCCCCCCTGAGGTCCTTCTCCCGTTTGTGGTTCATACTGGGTGTGAAACTCGCGAATCAAACGTTACACAAAGCTATGCCACAAAGGCCCTGCTTTGATCATCAACCACAAGACTTTGCTTTTCAACAGAAGCCTTGATCATTTGCCACTTATGCATGCCACACAGGCAATTCACTCTATGCGTTTGATATCCATCAGTATATAACCCCTGAGCTCGTATGTCTCAGAGAAGGGCGTTAAGCAAGAGAATAAATTCTCCGCCGCCAAACAGGTATATATTTAATAGAAATCAATCACACAGACTAAAATCCAATGTCAGACACATAGTCCATTTACAAGTCTGTTCTGGGTCTGAACGAAACCGGAGGCACCTAGTACCCCGCATATCCATCGATCTCCAAGTACTTCTGGACAATCACCAACTGTTTCCATCTTCTTGGGTGTACATCCCAATCAAGATCATCAGTAATCACCCAAACGACGTGCAGACCTCCGGTCTTCGACCACCGTCTTCATTTTCACCTTATCGTTGTATCAGTTATTCAGAATGGGATAAACCCGGTCTTTCCGAATAACTCGCGTATATTTTAAATAAGTGTTACACAAACACAACATACGCCTCCTTCCAATTCATCAGTCGCTAACCGTAAATTAATCAAGAGAATAATTCTCCAAATATTAACCCCGAAGGCCGAAACCAACATCAGATCCAGAAAACCATTCTGCTTAGCTAACCGACAGTTAGTTTCTAAATTTCACATTCATAGGGAAAGGTTCCCATTAATTTTATCAAAGATAAATTCCTCGAATTTATTCTCTAATCTTCGTTTGAATTTCGATTCAACTAGTCGGGATTAATGAACCTTACCGAAGTAATCATTTGTTTTAATTTCCCAATCCCAACCTATTCATCCCATGAAGTAAAACTGGTTCTACTTCATATCTAACACCACGGTGTTATCGGTAAATTCAATTACCATTTCACGTTCAAATCTAATTAAAGATTTAACTAACGCCTGGAGCAAAAATGGTGATACTCCATTCTCGATCATTTCAATCTAATTAAAGATTCATTAAAACTCCACTTAGTTTTAATCTTTAATGGGGTTAAAGAATCAGTGTCATTTAAAAACACTGTTCACGATAAACCCCAAAATCACATCACATTTCATTCAGTCCCTAACAGTAAATTAACAAGCAATTCCCTAAGTATTAACTCCGAAGGCCGAAACCAACATCAGATCAATACACAGGAAACCATTCAACTTGACCAACCTCCAGTTAGTTTCTGATTTTCTTAACTGTGCTGGGTCTAAGAACAGTATTATTGAAGATACCGTTCACGACAACCCAAAATCACATTCCATTAATTATCGACTTAAAGAACAAGTGTCATTTAAAACCACTGTTAACGATAAACCCAAAAATCAATGTCAATTCAATTCCAATTAAATATCATTTAATTGGCACACTTCATGAAATCTAAATAAAAAGATTTAATCTTTTCTCAACTGGGTTCAAGAACAGAGTTAATGAAGACGCCATTCACGACAAACCCAAATCACATTTGATATTAAATACAAGGCTCTAAATAGAAAATATATTGGCTTATATTCAATATCAAATTCTACGACCAACAAATATCGTATTGGAAATAACGATATATAAATATCTTTCAAATTTCCATAACAACATCTGTATAATCACGAAATCCAACATTGAAATATTCCGAAGACAATTTCGATTCAAATCCATTCCAATGCAATTATTGGAAATTCTGGTTATTTTCAAACCCATTTCAAATCCAATTTATTTATTTAAAAATAATAGAATTATAATTCTAGTTCAAAACTAGTTAATTTCGATAAAATCTATTTCTATCTTTTCAAATATGGAGTTTTTCATCCCATTTTTCCCCAAATCATTTCTTATGATTTTACACAAATTATTACTATTTTTAAAAATTTTATCAAGGCCCGTACAGTCGATTTCCATCAACGGCCATCGAACTGCACTTACAGCGACCTTTTTCAAATTTGATTTGGACGTAATTCCAAATCCAACCGTTATATTTCTATTTTCTAATATTCGTTAGAAAGCTCTTTTTGATACGAACCCAACGGTTCTGGTTTTAGGAGAATCTGACAGTCGGATCTCCCGCAATATCCGTTCGAAGTCAATGGTCGAAAATCGCGAACTGCCGCGGTGCGGCGCGTTCTATTCAGGCCATTATATTATATATATAATATATACTTCGTCGATTTCAATTAAAAACGTGCTTTATAAATCGTTTTAAATTCATTTTCAAAACGGTTTCAACTTCATATTCAATTTCAAATCAAAATTGAATATTCCAATATACAACTGTTTTAAATTCATTTCAAATCGATTTCAATTCAAATTGATTTCTAATCCAATTTCAGTTCCTTTCAATTCGAATTCATTTATATTCAATTTCAATTCGAATTCATTTATATTCGATTTCAATTTGAATTCATTTCTATTCAATTTAATTCGAATTTCAATTCTTTTCAATTTAATTCCAATTTCAATTCTTTTGAAAATTTCAAATTTTGAAATCACTTTCGATATTCGTTATAAAATGAATAAAATCGATATAAATATAGTTCACGTCAAAATGGCGTAAATCTAATCAACACGGCTTCATATATTCATAATTTCAAATATTCTATTTCGAATATTTCTATTTCGAATGTTTCTATTCAAATATTTCCTTTTTCAAATATTTCTATTTCAAATATTTCTTTTTCTAAATTGGAATGAGGCCCAATCAATTACCATATAATGTTAATTATATGGATTTTCTACAACACATGTATATATCAACGATGACAAATAATCAACCATCATCCAAAGTGCATTCTACACTGTATAAGCATCAAATATAAATATTCAACGCTTATAATAGTCTGTTAATCAATCGATCGACATACAACTAAACAATCGGGATTAGTGTACGTCAAATATCATCCCGATACCGGTGTGGGGTTTCAAACAATCAAACACAGATTTTATTTGTGCAGTTGGACGATGTGTAAAATTTGTCGTTCCAATCAATATCAGTCAAATGTGTGTATATAAACAAATCGTCCGATTTGTTTATTTTTATTTATTTCATTTCATATACACGTTAAAAATTCTATTTTTAACTATAAATTATTTTAACTGTATAAATATTTTATTTCATTTCACATCACATCACACAATCAGTTTTCACCACAACAAAAAATCAAACATACAATCCATCCATGGTCTGTGGATGACGGGTGTCGGGTGCTACTAAACACCGTCTGCATCCTATTATATACTTTTAACTAGAAAAAGAAAGTTAAAGGTGAGAAGTTCTCATAGATAGCTATCCGATCCCACGACTCTTCTTATGTAGGAATCTTCGTCGTTCTTGCCTCTTGTCACTTTCTTTGCCCGTATTCACTACATATATAAAAATCACATTTTTACTTCGCTATTCAATATATAAAATTCGAATTTTCACTTCGCTATTCAATGTATAAAAATCGAATTTTTACTTCGCTATTCAATATATAAAAATCGAATTTTTACTTCGCTATTCAATATATAAAAATCGAATTTTTACTTCGCTATTCAATATAAAAAAATTCGAATTTTTACTTCGCTATTCAATATATAAAAATCGAATTTTTACTTTGCTATTCAATATATAAAAATCGAATTTTTACTTCGCTATTCAATATATAAAAATCGAATTTTCACTTCGCTATTCAATATATAAATATCGAATTTTTACTTCGCTATTCAATATATAAAAATCGAATTTTTACTTCGCTATTCAATATATAAAAATCAATCTTTTCCAATGTAAAAATTGAATCTTTATAATGTTAAAAATCAAACCTTTCTAATGATAAAAACCATTACTTTCTAATGTCAAAAACCATTATAAAAATCATAACTTTTCATAATAAAAATCCGATCTTTTCTATATAAAAAAATCTAATATTTTTATTAATTAATACACTTAAGATAATTATCTAACTAAATTAAACTAAACTAATTACTTAAATTAATTTATTACCTTCTTCCTCGTTTGTATACCAAGTTGTCGAGCGTCGAAGGAGCTTCCAGGTTTTCCAGCGTGAGGGGGGGGGGTGCTCGAAGGTGCGCGGCTACAGCCTGGTGGCGGCGAAGGATGGATGGCTCGATTTGTCTTAAAATTGGGGGGAGGTCTCTGGCGCGCTCGAGAGGATAGAAGAGGAAAGAGAACGGGGAGCAAGAGGCGGAAGGGATCGATGGCCGGAGGGGCGCGTTCTAGGGTGGAGCGGCGGTCGTCGAAGGGGGGGAAGCGGGTTTGGGTGGTAATCGGGGGGTGTTGAGTATAAATATAATTTAAATGTTTTATTATTTTAATTTCAAAAAGTTGACTTTTTATTTCGACCCCGAAAAGAGGCCCACCGACTGTCATCCATAGCGTTTTACCCCCATTCCGAACACAATGGGATACGTTTCGTAGGCTGGTTCGATCATTTCGATCAGTTTCCATTGAATTTACATTTAAATCATTATACTGAATTTTAAACGTACATTTCAAATTACCGAGGTCACATACGGACTCGAAAAATTCCAAAAAAATATTTTCTAGCTTCGTATTGACGATACAGTCCTAACAAAATTAATTTCATCGAATTCTGAGACCGTTGGAAAAATGGCCATTTTCCAGTCGATTAAAATCAACTAAAACTGGTCAAACGCGTTTTCCTTTGCCACGCTCACATATTGATTCGAAAAATTATGAAATTTGAAACCTAGTAATAACTTGACATCACGGATCCAACAAAAGTGGTTTCGTCGAAACCCGAGGTCGTTTGCAAAATTTCCATTTTTAAGGGCCTGAATTTCTAGCGACTATTCAGAATTTTCAACTGGACATATCTTTTGATTCCCGTTATGAATTTCAATTTTTTGGATTCGTTGGAAAGATATTCTCAAATAGATCCTATTATTTTTGGTTTCACTAAAATCCGGTTTATTTTGCCCCCGGTACATTCATTTGAAGTTTGAAATCGAATTATCGAACTACCGCGCCATTTTCAATTCGTTTTATAAATATAAATAATTATTTATATTCTATCGTAGATTCAAATGAATATATACGTTCGAATTATATTCAAAATAAATTTCTCATCGATATTATTTAAAATAATTCATTTTAAATAATCAAAATTCGCTAAAATTGCCAAAATAAAATTTTTAAATTGGCGCAGATTTCCGGGTTATTACAATCTTCCCCACTTAAAACTTTTCGTCCCCGAAAAGGAACAAAGCTGAAAGTTTTTTAACAATCAACTCAACTTTCATAATTTTTATTATGGCTTAAGTTCTTCAACTTTTCAGTTTCTAAGAACTTTTCAAATTTTTCAAAAATTTGGCTAACACCCTAAATTTTCGAAAAATTTGGCCATAACCACCCCTGCATCGGGATTACGGGAAAATCCCAAAATTGCCATACAGGCCCTCTGATCTCAAAAAGAAAAAGAAAAAGCCAAGCGGCTAGCCAATCGGCTCATAAAATCATCATCACCCAAACAAAACAGTAAATTATGATAAACATGTACCTATTTGTCGGGCAAACAATTTTATTCTTCAGCTCTATCCTCCTTGCTATGACCTGTTCAATGTAAGTAGAAGTATATGCAAGCAAATGCAACCAAATTTTAATACAATTCACTATTTGATTCAATGGGCTGTATGGTGCAAAATTATCAAACAAATAAACAAACAACACAACCGTCAATCAATTAGTTGATTATCATTTCAAATGCATAACTTGGATATATAGTCAAAACCAGATTTTTGATGCCAAATCATAACAATAATCCCTATCTAGTTTCGGTTCTCACACCAGTCGATTGGAAATATTTAGAAATCTCACTTTCGTCACACGAACATAAATTCTAATGATGGAGCTCCATCATCAAAATCATCTCCGGGCGATTAGAGTGTAATTCTATATCTATCCAGTATATTAAAACTTCAAATACACGTTTGCAAGGCGTATATGCAAAATCTTTATATACTGGACTGTCCAAATCGATACAAATAAATAATCAAATTCAAATAATTGATTTTAAATTTTTAAAACAAAATTTGGTTTCATTTTAAAAATATACTCTTCACAATTGTTCTAGGATACTACTGATCCTATCTCTAACGAGTCATTCCTATTGGATATTACTAATCCAACATCTGATGAATTCTTTTGTATGGTTCTAATGTGCCTTGCTCTCTGAGCTTTGTAAACCAAAGCTCTGATACCACCTGTGACGACCGGTAATCTCGCTCGATCCGAATCAGTCGCTAAACCGATCTAGACCGTTCGAAACGCCTGATTGTTTTGAAAACACGACAATGTAGAACGCAGACGGAACAACATTTCATTGTATATTACAACAATGCATCAGATTACAAGAATATACAGAGTATAAATGAATAAATATTACACAGAAATATCAGTGATTTAAATTACATTTAAATACATAGCAGCGGAAAATAATACAAAAGCACAACTGAAAGTAATACACGGATACAGAGCTTTCCGAGCATCGTTCCAGCTGTAAATCAGGATCCTGTGAATATAAATCTGCAAAACCAAAACTACTACCCGCCCGTGTGGAAAATAGGGGCACCCAGAGTTTAGGTTAAAACAATAAACTCCAGGTCAGTCACGTGACTGGTGTGAGAACTAAAACAGTTATTAATCTTTGTTTTTAAAATTAGGTAAATCAAGGTACCACGCCGTATAACACGGAACGGGTTTCCTCCCAAGAATACCAGTGCATAAAACAAACAACGTAATGCTAAATAAAGAAAAATGAAGCTGTTATAAGACCCAAGTCCTATCACACAATGCAACGCAAGCCGGGGGATAGGGTTTTCCCTTATAACAGCCAAAAAATTCTTGATACGTTTTAAAACAAATCATTTGATACTATTATCAGTGTGTAGTGTATAAAACAATCTTCGAATCATAAGTATCAATCATAGGCGGCATGGGTACCACATATCATGTCGCCATACTAGTTATACAATTAAAACCGCAAAATCACTTATTTGAAAATTGTATTTCCGTCTATGTACCGAGGCTAGGGATCGTCCTCTACCGATTCGAGACGCTCTAGTCTGCCCCTCAGGAACAGCCGCAACTGCCCCTTGGATCGTCAGGGCCGGTCAACCGATGTGGATTATAATGCCTGAACAATACGTTTCTCCACCCTATGGGGTGTAAATGAGCCAATAAATGACTCCATCGGACCTGGATCGTCCGATCAAACCGAGGCGCCTCGCAATAGCAACAACCACACAAGTCAAACTCGTCAGGGCATGTAAAACCACTGACGCCACTTCTAACTAGAAAGAAAACGCATGTCCCCCCGAGGTCCTTCTCTCGTTTGTGGTTCATACCGGGTGTGAAACTCTCGAATCAAACGTTACACAAAGCTATGCCACAAAGGCCTTTCTTTGAACATCAACCACAAGACTTTTCTTTTCAACAGAAGCCTTGATCATTTGCCACTTAGGCATGCCACACAGGCAATTCACTCTATGCATTTGATATCCATCAGTATATAACCCCTGAGCTCGTACGTCTCAGAGAAGGGCGTTAAGCAAGAGAATAAATTCTCTGCCGCCAAACAGGTATATATTTAATAGAAATCAATCACACAGACTAAAATCCAATGTCAGACACACAGTCCATTTACAAGTCCATTCTGGGTCTGAACGAAACCGAAGGCACCTAGTACCCCGCATATCCATCGATCTCCAAGTACTTCTGGACAATCACCAACTGTTTCCATCTTCTTGGGTGTACATCCCAATCAAGATCATCAGTAATCACCCAAACGAATTCAAGACCTCCGGTCTTCGGCCACCGTCTTCATCTTCGACTTATCCTCGTATCAGTTATTTAGAATGGGATAAACCCGATCTTTCCGAATAACTCGCGTATATTTTAAATAAGTGTTACACAAACACAACATACGCCTCCTTCCAATTCATCAGTCGCTAACCGTAAATTAATCAAGAGAATAATTCCCCAAATATTAACCCCGAAGGCCGAAACCAACATCAGAGCAATATCCAGAAAACCATTCTGCTTAGCTAACCGACAGTTAGTTTCTAAATTTCACATTCATAGGGAAAGGTTCCCATTAATTTTATCAAAGATAAATTCCTTGAATTTATTCTCTAATCTTCTTTTGAATTTCGATTCAACTAGTCGGGATTAATGAACCTTGCCGAAGTAATCATTTGTTTTAATTTCCCAATCCCAACCTATTCATCCCATGAAGTAATACTGGTTATACTTCATATCTAACACCACGGTGTTATCGGTAAATTCAATTACCATTTCACGTTCAAATCTAATTAACGATTTAACTAACGCCTGGAGCAAAACTGGCGATACTCCATCCTCGATCATTTCAATCTAATTAAAGATTCATTAAAACTCCACTTAGTATTAATCTTTAACATGGTTAAAGAATCAGTGTCATTTAAAAACATTGTTCACGATAAACCCCAAAATCACATCACATTTCATTCAGTCCCTAACCGTAAATTAACAAGTGAGCAATTCCCTAAGTATTAACCCCGAAGGCCGAAACCAACATCAGATCAATACACAGGAAACCATTTAACTTGACCAACCTCCAGTTAGTTTCTGATTTTCTTCACTGTGCTGGGTCTAAGAACAGTATTATTGAAGATACCGTTCACGACAACCCAAAATCACATTCCATTAATTATCGGGTTAAAGAACAAGTGTTATTTAAAACCACTGTTCACGATAAACCCAAAAATCAATGCCAATTCAATTCCAATTAAATGTCATTTAATTGGTACACTTCATGAAATCTAAATAAAAAGATTTAACCTTTTCTCAACTGGGTTCAAGTACAGGGTTAATGAAGACGCCATTCACGACAAACCCAAATCACATTTGATATTAAATACAAGGCTCTAAATAGAAAATATATCGGCTTATATTCAATATCAAATTCTACGACCAACAAATATCGTATTGGAAATAAAGATATATAAATATCTTTCAAATTTCCATAACAACATCTATATAATCACGAAATCCAACATCGAAATATTCTGAAGACAATTTCGATTCAAATCCATTCCAATGAAATTATTGGAAATTCTGGTTATTTTCAAACCCATTTCAAATCCAATTTATTTATTTAAAAATAAATAGAATTATAATTCTAGTTCAAAACTAGTTCATTTCGATAAAAATCTATTTTTATCTTTTCAAATATGGAGTTTTTCATCCCAATTTTTCCCCAAATCATTTCTTATGATTTTACACAAATTATTACTATTTTTAAGAATTTTATCATGGCCCGTACTGTCGATTTCCATCAACGGCCATCGAACTGCACTTACAACGACCTTTTTCAAATTTGATTTGGCCATAATTCCAAATCCAACCGTTAGATTTCTAATTTCTAATATTCGTTAGAAAAAAGCTCTTTTTGATACGAACCCAACGGTTCCGGTTTTAGGAGAATCCGACGGTCGGATCTCCCGCAATATCCGTTCGAAGTCAATGGTCGAAATTCGCGAACTATCGCGGCGCGGCGCGTTCTATTCAGGCCATTATATTATATATATAATATATATAATATATACTTCGTCGATTTCAATTCAAAACGTGCTTTATAAATCGTTTTGAATTCATTTTCAAATCGGTTTCAACTTCATATTCATTTTCAAATCAAAATTGAATATTCCAATATACATTCGTTTTAAATTCATTTCAAATCGATTTCAATTCAAATTGATTTCTAATCCAATTTCAGTTCCTTTCCAATTCAATTCAATTTCAATTCGAATTCATTTATATTCAATTTCAATTCGAATTCATTTATATTCAATTTCAATTCTAATTCATTTCTATTCAATTTAATTCGAATTTCAATTCTTTTCAATTTAGTTCGAATTTCAATTCTTTTCAAAATTTCAAATTTTGAAATCACTTTCGATATTCGTTATAAAATGAATAAAATCGATATAAATATCGTTCATGTCAAAATGGCGTAAATCTAATCAAAACGGCTTCATATATTCATAATTTCAAATATTCTATTTCGAATATTTCTATTTCGAATGTTTCTATTCAAATATTTCCTTTTTCAAATATTTCTATTTCAAATATTTCTTTTTCTAAACTGGAATGAGGCCCAATCAATTACCATATAATGTTAATTATATGGATTTTCTACAACACATGTATATATCAACGATGACAAATAATCAACCATCATCCAAAGTGCATTCTACACTGTATAAGCATCAAATATAAATATTCAACGCTTATAACAGTCTGTCAATCAATCGATCGACATACAACTAAACAATCAGGATTAGTGTACATCAAATATCAATATGATACCCGTGTGGGGTTTCAAACAATCAAACACAGATTTTATTTGTGCAGTTGGACGATGTGTAAAATTTATCGTCCCAATCAATATCAGTCAAATGTGTGTATATAAACAAATCGTCCGATTTGTTTATTTTTATTTATTTCATTTCATATACAAGTTAAAAATTCTATTTTTAACTATAAAATATTTTAACTGCATAAATATTTTATTTCATTTCACATCCCATCACACAATCAGTTTTCACCACAACAAACTATCAAACATACAAGCCATCCATGGTCTGTGGATGACGGGTGTCGGGTGCTCTAAACACCGTCTGCATCCTATTATATACTTTTAACTAGAAAAAGAAAGTTAAAGGTGAGAAGTTCTCACAGATAGCTATCCGATCCCACGACTCTTCTTACGTAGGAATCTTCGCCGTTCTTGCCTCTTGTCACTTTCTTTGCCCGTATTCACTACATATATAAAAATCACATTTTTACTTCGATATTCAATATATAAAAATCGAATTTTCACTTCGCTATTCAATATATAAAAATCGAATTTTTACTTCGCTATTAAATATAAAAAAATTGAATTTTTACTTCGCTATTCAATATATAAAAATCGAATTTTTACTTCGCTATTCAATATATAAAAATCGAATTTTTACTTCCCTATTCAATATATAAAAATCGAATTTTTACTTCGCTATTCAATATATAAAAATCGAATTTTTACTTCGCTATTCAATGTATAAAAATCGAATTTCTACTTCGCTATTCAATATATAAAAATCAATCTTTTCCAATGTAAAAATCGGATCTTTATAATGTTAAAAATCAAACCTTTCTAATGATAAAAACCATTACTTTCTAATGTCAAAAACCATTATAAAAATCATAACTTTTCATAATAAAAATCCGATCTTTTCTATATAAAAAATCTAATCTTTTTATTAATTAATACACTTAAGATAATTATCTAACTAAATTAAACTAAACTAATTGCTTAAGTTAATTTATTACCTTCTTCCTTGTTTCTATACCAAGTTGTCGAGCGTCGAAGGAGCTTCCAGGTTTTCCAGCGTGAGGGGGGGGTGCTCGGAGGTGCGCGGCTACAGCCTGGAGGCGGCGGAGGATGGATGGCTCGATTTGGCTGAAAAGGGGGGTCTCTGGCGCGCTCGAGAGGATAGAAGAGGAAAGAGAACGGGGAGCAAGAGGCGGAGGGGATCGATGGCCGGAGGGGCGCATTCTAGGGTGGAGCGGAGGTCGTCGAAGGGGGGGAAGCGGGTTTGGGTGGTAATCGGGTTTTTTTCTTTATTTTCTTTTCTGAATGAAGAGGAAAGGGGGGTGTTAAGTATAAATATAATTTAATTATTTTATTATTTTAATTTCAAAAAGTTGACTTTTTATTTCGACCCCGAAACGAGGCCCACCGACTGTCGTCCATAGCGTTTTACCCCCATTCCGAACACAATGGGATATGTTTCGTAGGCTGATTCGATCTTTTCGATCAGTTTCCATTGAATTTACATTTAAATCATTATACTGAATTTTAAACGTACATTTCAAATTACCGAGGTCACATACGGACTCGAAAAATTCCAAAAAAATATTTTTTGGCTTCGTATTGACGATACGGTCCTAACAAAACTAATTTCATCGAATTCTGAGACCGTTGGAAAAATGGCCATTTTCCAGTCGATTAAAATCAACTGAAACTGGTCAAACGCGTTTTCCTTTGCCACGCTCACATATTGATTCAAAAAATTATGAAATTTGAAACCTAGCAATAACTTGACATCACGGATCCAACAAAAGTGGTTTCGTCGAAACCCGAGGTCGTTTGCAAAATTTCAAATTTTAAGGGCCTGAATTTCATAGCGACTATTTAGAATTTTCAACTGGACATATCTTTTGATTCCCGTTATGAAATTTCAATTTTTCGAATTCGTTGGAAAGATATTCTCAAATAGATGCTATTATTTTTGGTTTCACTAAAATCCGGTTTATTTTGCACCCGGTACATTCATTTGAAGTTTGAAATCGAATTATCGAACTACCACGCCATTTTCAATTCCTTTTATAAATATAAATAAATATTTATATTCTATCGTAGATTCAAACGAATATATACGTTCGAATTATATTCAAAATAAATTTCTCGTCGATATTATTTAAAATAATTCATTTTAAATGATCAAAATTCGCTAAAATTGCCAAAATAAAAATTTTAAATTGGCCCAGATTTCCGGGTTATTACAATTTATAAAGTGAATTATTTATTTAGGTTAAATAAATAAGATAAAAAATGAGATATTTATTTGTTAAATAAATAAGATCAGAAAATGAGATATTTATTTGTTAAATACGTAGAATAAGATTTTATAAAGGAGATATTTATTTGTTAAGTAAATAGGAGGTGTTAAATGAGATATTTATTTATAATCAGGACATGTGAAGTGAATTATTTATTTGGTAAATAAATAAGATATTATAAAGGGTTTATTTACTTAGGGAATAAATAGAAATGAAAAGGAAAACGTTATATAAAGAAAACTGTTATAAGAAGGGAAAACATTATAAAAAGTAAATCATTTTTAAAGTGAAGAACCGTTACTAAAAGTAAATCTTTAAAAATGAATAAACGTTGTTAAAAAGGAAATCTTTATAAAGCGAATAAATTTGGTAAATCGAATATGGTATTCGAAAGGAGTTAATTCGAATATGGTATTAGAAAGGAGTTAAATCGAATATGGTATTCGAAAGGAGTTAAATCGAATATGGTATTCGAAAGTTAGTAAATCGAATATGTTATTCGAAAGGGGTTAGTCGAGTCGAGTTGGTTGAATAGACTTAATCAGTTAGGGTTAACCAGTTAGAGAAAAACCATGAGAGTTAACCAGTTAGAGTTAATTAGTTGAGTTAAATGATGTAGAGTTAATCAGTTGAGTTAAATGATGTAGAGTTAATCAGTTGAGTTAAATGATGTAGAGTTAACCAGTTGAGTAAAATGATGTCGAGTTAATCAAGTTGAGTTAATCGAATATAGTTTATTCTAATAGAATTAAAGGAGTTAATCGAGTATATAGTTTATTCAAATAGAATTAAAGGATTTATAGAATATAGTTTATTCGAATAGAATTAAAGGAGTTAATCGTGTATATAGTTTATTCAAATAGAATTAAAGGAGTTATAGAATATAGTTTATTCGATAGGAGTTAAGTGAATAGAGTTAGAGTTAAATCAAAAGATTTAATTGAATATAGTAAACTGAATCGAGTTATCGAATATACTTTATTCAAAGGGAAGAATTATCGAATAAAGATGATTCGAAAGAGAGTTACGTAAGGAAGTTTGTTAAAGAATTAAAAGGTGAACTTTGTCTATTTCAAGGTTAGAAATGTTGTTCAGTTAAGGTCTGAGAGGTAGTATTACCCCAACTTCATTGACTTCATTTTTAACTAAGGAATGGTTAAGGTTCGATAGTGAAGGTGGGTTAAAGGAATTTAGTTAATAAGCGTAATGGTTTGAGTTAGCATCGCGATGGTTTGTTTAAACATCTGTCTAAGTCCAATGAAGGAGTTTTGGAAATGTTTTCCAACTAAGAAACAGAAATGTTTTCTGATATAGAAAACAAGAAATGGAAATGTTTTCCAATGGTAATAACATATATTTTCTAAATTTAGAAAATAAGAAATGTTGAATATAGGGAATCAGGAGATGAAAAATGAACTAAGGAGATAAATGTTAAATGATGTTTGATCGATATAAATTTCTATTTGGAAATAATATTGTTGTTTGCACACCTGTTTTTCTTTGATGGTTAATTCACAGACTATCGAAGTTTTGACCATTTTAACGTTGTTAATATGGAGAGACCGGTTGGATTATTATCTAAAGAACCACTCTGTATTGGCATAAGCGTTGCGATTCATATATGCCAAAGATAATTCAAGACGGAGTAAAGTGCAAGGGCTATTGTATGACTCTTAGATAACAATGCCTAAGATGGATGTACTGAATAGTGCCTTCGGTTCATCCTGTTCCTGGATGACTTGTATGGACGGATGTCTGACAAAGTATTTCCAGACGATCACGTATATTGATTTTTCCAACCGTACCAACAGTGGAAGCGGAGAAGGAAACTTCTTTTAGCTAACACATAATGTATGGTTGAGGACGTCAATTGGTGATTTGATGGATTTGACGATGTGGCATTCAAAGTGAATCTAGTGTGATGATAAAGCGTAACTTCTAGCCTCACATCCGGTAAATGACAGAAATCGGGCAGGCAGCATGGCTAAGTCGGTCGCACCGAAGTAGGTTGTATAATCACCTGATCTAGAGTTTCATTTACTTCTAAAAATCAATTGTTGATATTGTCCCATTCAGGAAACGGTTGCTGATCCCAACCGTTGGTGATATACATTCGATACACTCAAGCGAAATGAGTGGTCAGTCATGTGTGGTCGTGTTGCAAGATGTTCTTGTTGAACCAGTGTATTCCTTTCAAGGGATACACTTGCGAAAAGTGATTCCATACGTTGTCATAGTTGGAAATCCATTACCCAATACGTGCTTGCTGTTTTGATTGTATACTATATATGTAGAACGTGAGATGAAAGTGTTTCTGCTAGATGATTATTATATTGTGGTTGATAGACATTATTATAATATCAAAAGGTTTTTGAAATAAAGATAATTTGGATTCTCATAAGGGAAAAACCCCTTCCGTTATACAGGGTGGTCTTATGAGATATCGTTTACTTGTTCAAACTGTTTTAAACTGTTTTACTCACACCAGTCCCATGACTGACCCGGAGTTCATTTGTTTGTTTCCCTAAACATTTGGGTGCCCAATTTTGTACGGTCAGTCAAGTAGTCGGGATTTACAGATACTTGAAGAGCTGGAGCAGGAGGCTTCAGGATCATATAGCTATAGTTATTTCCGCTGTGTTATAAGTGTTGTACTTTGATAATGATGTATATTCAAGTACAGATATATATTTCAAGTTATGTTATATATAATATATGTTATTCGTTCCGCTGTGAGGTTCGTGTTACTCTGATGTTGTGTTCTTCTTCTTCTATTCTAAGTTTCCATCTTATCATTCCTCACCCTCCGTCTTCTTTCATTAATCATCCGGTATTTTCGACTCTTGATGTTCGATATGTGTTGTATATTGGATAATCAAGGTCGCTAAATTTCCGGGTCGTTACAGTTGATATGTATTCTGAACTTTTCCTTTTCCCATAAAGAGGACTTAAAGTCAAAAAAATTTCTTCTTAAGGCATCCACTACGACCTTACCCTTCCTTCTTACATCAAAATGGCGCCTAGTCCCGTGCCGCATGCATCCATGTATACCGTAAACCTTTTACTACCGTAAGTTAAATGTCAAAACTGGGGCTGTTGTAAGATCCCTCTTCGATCATTGGAAAGCAACATCACAATCAATATCCCGAGAAAATGTTAGATTCTTCTTCGTTAGTCCAGTAAGTGGGGCTAATACCTTCGCAAAGTTCTTAATGAAATTCCTGTATTAGCCCGCTAGTCGAAAAAAGCTTCTTACTTCTATTGCATTCCCTGGGACCTTCCAGTCTTGCATCGCAACAACTTTTGCGGGATCTACTGCTATCCCTTCTTTGGACACTACATGTCCTAGAAACCTTACTTCTTCTCTCCAAAAATGATATATTGGAGAACTTCGCCTTAAGTTGATGTGCTCGAAGTGTATCCATGACTTCTCTTGAAAGAAAAGCATGTTCTTCCTCGTCCTTTGAGAAAATCAAGATATCATCCACGAAGACTACTACAACTTATTACGGAACTCCCGAAACACCCTACTCATCAAGTCAACAAAATAAGCGGGCGTATTCGTCCAACCAAAAGATTCGTCTAACCAAAAGGCATGACGAGCCATTGAAAGAAACCATTAGAGGTCCTAAAAGCAGTATTGTCTATACTGTCCTCAGCTACTCTAAGCTGATGAAACCCTGTAGCCAAATCTAGTTAGGAGAAAGCAGATGCACCTACAAGTTGGTCAAACAAATCATCTATTCTTGGAAGTGGGTGCCTATTTTTCTTTAGTCAGCTTGTTTAATTCTCTATAATCCATGCATAGGCGAAGTGAACCACCCGCTTTGGTTGCGAACACCACGGGACCACCCCATTCAGAAATACTCCGCCTTATGAACCACTTTTCAAGCAACTCTTTAATTTGCTCCCTGAGCTCCTTAGTCTCCCTAGGAGCCATTTGTCATACAGGTAATGCAACTAGTTTGGCGTTATCCACCAAGTATATGCGAAAATCTATTTCGCATTTTGGGGGTAAACCCTTCACTTCATCAAAGACATCGGGATACTCATGAACTACTTGAACGGATTGCAAATTATCAACAGATGCATCAAGAGATTATAGGTAACTATGCATGACAGAACCCTTAGGATTACATGAGATTTCGAGGGTATTACCGAGGCGAGTAAAAAGTCTAACTACCCTCCTTTCACAATCGAGAATAGCAACATTACTGGATAACCAATCCATCCCTAGAATCAACCCATAGCCAATGAAACAAACAACGTAAATATTGCATCTAAACTTAACGCTTAGTATAGATATTCCCAAATCCAAACAGAGCATAGATAAATGAGTCGGAACCCCAATAGGATTTGAGACTACAATGAGATCCTCTATAATACAGTTACTAAGGTGCAGAGACTCAACTATGGAAGCAAATACAAACGACTGTGGAGCGCTAAAATCAAAAAGAGCACTAACAGGATGATCAAAAAGAAAAACTAAACTTTCAACAGAAACATTCCTACCTCTCTTAGGTACACTAGCAGTGAGAGCATGCAGTTTCCCTCTAGAAGATCATGCCCTTTGCACTTGTCCTTTTCCTTCGGGGGATCCTTAATAAGATGCCCTGCTCCACCATACTGAAAACAACAACATGCCTTCTTCTTCCTACAATTAAATGACCCATTATAACATAGAAAAGACACCCCCTCTTGTCGCGGGATCTATTATCTCTTCCACTCTTCTTATATTCCAATCCTTTGTTTGTTATTCTTCCACTTTGGCCTCTTTCTTTTCACCTTTTTCCTTCTGTATGGATTAATCCGTATCAACAAGCTTCTTATCCTTGGGCTTGTGCTCCTTTACGCAAACTCCCTTATTCTTATCCTTACTATCCTTGTGTAGCTTGTTGACAAGTTTCTCGAAACTACCTCCACCGCACGGCGACCTACAAAGCTTGAAAGAAGATTAGCCACAGATGAAACTATTGCGGCTACAGATGGAGGTTGTCCACTACTTCGCCCCCGACATGTGCCGTATGCCTATGAAACTATGGTGAAAAGAAAGGAAGAAGATATTCTAATAGAGAATCGGAAGATAGTGCATATGGCTTTGGGGAACATGCCTTTTTAAAAACAATACTTTTCTCTTGAAAAACGCTTCTTTAAAACATGATTTAGAAGACACCCGTTTTAAAATATGCTTTTGAAAAATGTTTTATCTGTTCTGGTAACCTTTAGCTCTGATACCATGAGAAACACCCCACCTCCGTTAGGGTCACTCACAAATGGAATGCATTAAATTTGGTGGAGTGTCATAAGTGTATAAAACGGATAAATTACAAAACAGGCCAAATTTAAATAACGGAAAATAAATAAAACTTTACTTCATTAATGAAACAGCAGCTTGTACAAAGATTGTTTCACAATACCCATTACAATAAAGCATATGTCTTGTGTAACAAAATAAAGAAGCATAAATTGACAATGATATTCCCGAATAAAGCATGAGCCAGCCATAGAAGTGGAAAAGAGAGTTCAAAGCAATACATCGATTATCTTCAAGCTTGGATAGAAAACTGAGCTAAGTGGTAATATTCCCCCGTTGTGAACATGGAGGGGGGGAACACAAGAAAAGAAAACGAGAAAAAACAGAGTCAGACATAAAGCCTGGTAA
Source organism: Allium sativum (assembly GCA_030737875.1). Classification (NCBI taxonomy): domain Eukaryota; kingdom Viridiplantae; phylum Streptophyta; class Magnoliopsida; order Asparagales; family Amaryllidaceae; genus Allium; species Allium sativum. The sequence goes on along the minus strand of CM060915.1, from coordinate 189,792,389 downwards.
GTCTAGTGACTTTCAGCATGTAAATAGGTAAAAGCAACATGACATGAATAATCTGGATACCAAGCCATGACCGTGATAATAAGCATAGCAAGACAACAAATGATGATCGTTAGGTATGGCAAGGTGAGATACACTGAATGCGCTTCGGTTCTTTCTCTGATTTCCTATTTCCCCTGCACCACCCAACTAGCATCCTAACTAGTGTCTTTTATAGAATGATTCGTATTCCCTACAAGTGTCCCAACTAGTATCCTGTGATAAAAGATCTGTATCCCCTACTAGTGTCCCAACTAGTATCCTATGTTAAATAATAAGGTGATCCCAACCCCGCAGTTGTGGTAGCCTTCAGGTGTACATCTAGTATGAGGATCTTACCTCAGTCAGCCTAATTGCCATGAAGATGCTAGATGTACCCTTACTACCCTATCGATCGGCTCCCTACTTGTATTAATTTTCCTTGTGTCTATGTCAATCGGCCCTCTCTTGCGTGTAGATATTGAAACACCCCACCCTCCATTAAGGTCACTCACAAAGGGAATGCCTTAACTTTGGTGGAGGTTTGTAAGTAAAAGTCATAGATAAAACACAAGACAGATATAAACACATATATATAAGCAGCGGAAAACTACAGACTCTTAATTTCATAAATACGTGTTCATACAAAACATTTCCATAACTGTCACATAATAACTTCCAAAACATTACATCATCATTTCTATTTTGGTTATTAAATAAAGAAGCATAAAAACATAATTAAAACTGCATAAATCCCTATAGAGCGTGTCCAACAGCCATAGGCAAAGAAAGTCGAAACCGTACATCTACTATCTTGAAGCCTGCAAAGAGTCTGACAAAGCTGTGTTGTTTCCTCCCCGTGGACCTAGATGGGGGGGAAACGGAAGAAAAGAAGACGAAAGAAAATAGGGTCAGACATAAAGCCTGATAAGTCTAGTGACTCTTCAGTATGAGAATAAGAAAAGGGACATGATAAGTATAAACTAGAAATAGGAAAGCATCATAAACTAAGGTAATGCGGTTTAAATCGAATATACTATCGCACCACACACTATATCTCTACACCGACTTGCATTGTCCCAACTGGCACACCATGATCAGGGTGAAGTGATCCCCTTTTTCAAAAGATCGGCTCCTACTCGCATAATCATCTGTGTCTTACGACCACCAAAGATTGTAGATACCTATGCCGGCCCCACCATGGGGTGTATCAAGTCCCATGGTGGTGACCTGACATAATTCTAGAATACATAGGTTATGCTACTAGTGCCCCTAGTGCCCTGTTTGTCTGCTCCAAAGTGTGTGCATGCCCGCACTCCGTTAGAACCCACACGGTTGTACCCACCGCCGTCGCTTTTGACCGCTTATAATCAGCCCAGTAATCGTGTCCCACCTTGCCTAGTTTCAGGGTACCATGATACCTAATTCGGTTACTGCTGAAATGGGTCCCCGTTACAAGGGTTTTCTTGTCAAACATGTTAAGTGGTTAAGTGTATGTATTTACCTAACCCCACCCATCAGTTTAATTTAACATGTTGAATTGGTTAAATGTTTTAGTTAACTTAACCCTACCATCCTGACTTGTCTGTCCTTAGCTTTTTAAAGCACCGACCACTCACATTAGACAGATATTGTTACGGTTACTGGATGTGCCGGTTGGTTCCAGGAAGATTTACACCGTAACCCAGTCTAACCTCGGGTCCTTATTGGGCTCCATGCTTAACCAGCCACATTGGATAGGTATTGTTGTGACTACTGGACAGCCGGGCGGGTCCGGGCAGGTTTACATCACAACTCAGTCTAACCTCGTGTTAAGCAAACTCGTATTTTCTAAATTTACATATTTGTCTTTATTACTTAATATATGTAAATTTGTCAACAATTAATTGTTGTGGCCCACTTTAAAAGTTTAACATTTTTAGTATTCAAGTGCCACCAATTTTGGCATGTGACAAACATGCCAATTTCATATATTTTCTTTTGTCAAGTTTTACCAATATTCCCAACGTTACCCCGTTTAAATATTAGGCTAACAATCTTAGCCTAACTCTCGTTCGAATGGTTTTTAACATATAATATTAGGCTAAAATACTTAGCCTAATTTAGTGCACACAAATTGGCATAAGGGAAATCTTAAACAAAAACATGACATAGGTGTAAACTTGGCATTTTTTGCATAGTGAATATGAACATCAAAGGTGTGAACTTGCAAAATAGTCAACATACATATATGTGAATTTGCAACATAGACTAAATCATGGGTTTCAAATTATCATGTGAACATTCATTGAAATAGGAATCTAACCAAATAGGTATCACATAAATTAGCGTATGACTTAGACGACATAAGCCTAAACATGTTTTGGATCTAGGAATAACATCGAACATCACTAGCATATGACAAGAGTATGACATTTTCATAAGTATGTATGAGTTTTATGACAAGGGTATGAACTAGATCCAATCATATGTCTAATTACAATATGAAACATGTATTAAAGTGGATCTTGGCATGGATCCAATTAACTTGCTACTTTCATACAAACATACTAGCATGTATATGAACATAATCATTTAGGCATAAAGGTTCTAGCATATATATACATGAAATCTTAATCACCCACAACCTTTATAATCACACAAACATATAGGTGTCGATTACAACATGAACTATACAACTTGCATGTGATTCTACAGGTACAATAGGATCAATATCAACTCAACTATACCACAAACATCACAATACCACAATCATTTCAATACATAGATGTGAATTAACATCGTTTTTACATGATAATACAATTCCATTTCCATTTTACATCAAATCAAATCCTAACTTTTATTCACATTAGAAAAATCACTATACTTACAACAAACGATGGTCTTGTTTTCTGATTTCTGAATTCTGAATTTGTATTGCTTTCCTTTGGGTAGACTAATGTTGATTTGATTCTTGTTTTACTTTACTTTTGGCTAGTCACTAAGCTTTTCTACAAGTGGAGGCTCCTCTTAGTTTTCTCCCGACAGCATTGCGGCTCCGTCTCTAATTTCTTATGTGAATTTAGGTTGGACTGTTGAGATATATTTATAGAATTTCAGATCGATTTGAGCCGTCAGATGATCATAGACGAATCTAGACTATTCACTTCGAGAGGAGCCAACCAAAATGCGACAAGACAGCCATAGTGACACAGCCAAGCCTTAGAAATCGATCAGAACCCAACCAGAGCAGCCAGGGCCAAACCAGGTCGACTAGGCAGGTCGACCCTATGGTCGACCTGATCACCCAAGTCGACCCCCAGGTCGACCCTATGGTCGACCTGGTGCATGGGCGGGAGTTTTCCCACCCAGCCCAGTTTGGGTCTGATTTCAAAATTTGAACTGAATTTTGAACCGTTTGAATTTTAAATTTGAATTCTGAAACTTTCGGAGGTCATAACTCCTTCATACGGAGTCCGATTCATGCAAACTCAGACTCTATCTCAAGCAGAATTCTAAGACGAACGCAATAGTGTAACCCGTTTCCCTTAATTCTTTCATTTAGAATTAATTATACTTTAATTTGTTAATTTACAGTTAACAGACAATTCGGGGTGTTACATTCTCCCCTTCTTAAAGTATTTCGTCCCCGAAATCATCAAGTCTAGGAGAACGTAAGTCCTAACATCCAATTGTCCATCTACTCAACCATCAAACACAGGCGTCCATTGTCCTTAAAAGACTTCCAATACTTTATGATCATATGCATAGTGTGTGCACATGTTCTTATCTAATGCAAAAATTAGGCGGTCTACCAATTAAGTTGACCTCCTTAATGCAAATAATGTAAGTGTCATGGATCCATATGTATGCAAATTTGTCCTTACTCATAATTCTACATGAGTGTGCAACCGTTTATACAAATGCAACATCCATATGACGACATATCAAGTTTCAACCACATACAAATATGAATACATATATGCATATGCAATATGAAGTGACCAAGCCGATCTAAAACCTAGGTTGTGTGTGTATATGCATCCACGAGCAACCACTAGCAATCACTTGCAACTACTTGCAGCCATCAACCATAAAATGTTTCAAATACATGTTTACATCCAAAGGGGTTTCTACCTAAGGATAAAGGATAATATCGAGGAGATATACCTAAAAAGATAGATACAAACACAGCTTGAGGAAAAAGAGAAATCAAAGATGTACCCTCAAAAAGAAAAGGGTAGGCCGCGCGTATTCTGTCCTCAGTTTCCCAAGTTGCGTCATTCTCGGCGTCGCTCAACTGAACTTTAACGAGCTTGATTTCGTCGTTGCGTAGCTTTCTGATTTCAGTTCCTACGATTCGAGTTGGAACTCTCCTCACAGTTGCTTCGCGTTCCACTTCGGCTTCTTCTAGAATGCTTGGCTCCACCACTTCTGTAGATTCATGTAGACATTTTTGGAGATGAGAAACGTGATAGACGTTGTGAAATCCCGCCAACCTTTCGGGAAGCTCTACACTATAAACCATTTTCCCAATCTTCTCGAAGATAGGGAATGGTCCTACAAATCTTGGTGCTGGCTTTCCTGCGGATATAAAGCGAACGACGTTCCTTAAAGGGTATACCTTAAAGAAAACCCTGTCCCAAACCTCAAACTCAAGGTCAGTCCTTCTTTTGTCGGCATAGGATTTCTGTCTATCTTGGGCAGTCTTCATTCTCCTTCGTATCAAGTCTACTTTTTCTAAAGTCTCTCTAATCATGTCTAGCCCAAGTATAATCTTGTTAGTAGACTCCCACCAACAAGTTGGTGATCGGCAAGGTCCTCATATAAAGCTTCGAAGGGCGCCATACCGATGGTGGCTTGATAACTATTGTTGTAGGCGAATTCCACAAAAGGAAGGTGATCCTCCCAAGTCCTTCTGAAGTCCAGAACACATAGTCTTAGAAGATCTTCTAGTACTCTATTCACCATTTCTGTCTGACCATCAGTTTGGGGGTGATAGGCTGTGCTTAAGCATAACTGTGTGCCGACAGCTTCTTGTAGACTCTGCCAAAATTCGCTCGTGAAGATGGGAACTCTGTCACTCACTATGCTGGAGGGTATTCCATGGAGTCGGACTATTTCCTTGAGATAAAGAGAAGCTAGAGATGAAGCAGTCCTACTCTTGATAGGTATAATGTGGGCGCTTTTAGTAAGCCTGTCACTGTTACCCAAACGGTAGTATTGCCTCTTCTTGACCTAGGCAACCCGTCAATGAAGTCCATCGAAATGATATCCCACTTCCATTGCGGGACTTCTAGAGGATGAAGCAGTCCTCCAGGCTTCTTTTGTTCCGCCTTGACCTGTTGACATGTCACGTGCTAAGAAAAAAATCTGCCACGTCCTTCTTCATGCCGCTCCAATAGAAAACTCTCTTTGCGTCCTTGTACATCTTGTCTCCACCTGGATGTATTTTCATGTTGGAATGATGTGCTTCGTCGAGAACCTTCTTTACTAAATCCCTTGATTGTGGGACGCATAGCCTTCCGTCCCATCTTAGCCAACCCTTATCATCGATGGATTATCTGTTGAGGTGACTGGAAGTTTCTCCCATAATTAGTTTATCAATCACATCCACAAGCTGAGGGTCTTTGCGTTGTGCGGCCCCTATCGAGTCTAAAAGAGTGGACCGTACTTCTAAGTATGCCAATAAACCAGGTATAAAATCAGGGGAGGGCCTAAAGTCAATACTGGCTATATACTCCAAGCTTTTCCTTTATATAAAGAGAGGGCTTAGGGTCAGTTTCTTTCTGCTCAACGCGTCTGCCACTACGTTGCCTTTGCCAGGAGTATAGGAAATCTCAAAGTCATACGAGGCAAGGAACTCCATCCACCTTTGCTGCCTCAAGTTAAGATCTTTCTGCGAGAAAAGATACTTCAACGATTTATGGTCATTATATAATTCGAACTTCTCACCTAGGAGATAATAGCGCCAAGACTTAAGCGCAAAGACGTTGGCGGCCAACTCAAGATCGTGGGTTGGGTAGTTCTTTTCTTGAACTCTCAATTGTCTTCCACCATAAGCTACTACCCTCCCTTCTTGCATCAGAACAGCGCCTAGCCCTGTACCACAGGCATCCATATATACTGTGAACATTTTGCTTCCATCCAGCAAAGTCAGAACTGGGGCTGTTGTAAGAGCCTTTTTAAACGTTGGAAAACAAACTCGCAATCCAAATCCCAAGTGAACGCCAGATTCTTCTTTGTTAGCCTTGTGAGTGGAGCTGAGATTTTTGGGAAATCCCTAATGAACTTTCGGTAGAAACCGGCTAATCCAAGAAAGCTTCGGACTTCGATTACATTTCTTGGTTTCTTCCAATCTTGCACTGCCACCACTTTCGCGGGGTCTATAGCTAACCCCTCTTTGGACACTATATGTCCAAGAAATCTTACTTCTTCTCTCCAAAAGTGGTACTTGGAGAATTTGGCTTTTAGCTGATGAACTCGAAGAGTTTCCATGATCTCCTTCAGATGCTGAGCATGTTCTTCCTCGTTCTTTGAGAAAATCAAAATATCGTCTATGAAGACCACCACGAACTTATTGAGGAATTCTCTGAACACCTTGCTCATTAGGTCCACGAAATAAGCGAGTGAGTTTGCCAAGCTGAAAGGCATGACAAGCCACTCATAGAAATCGTCTGGGGTTTTGAACGCTGTTTTATCATTGCTATCTTCCGCTACCCTTAGCTGATGGAACCCAGTAGCCAGATCAAGTTGGGAGAAGACCGACGCACCTAGAAGCTGATCAAACAAATCGTCTATTCTGGGAAGCGGGTGTCTATTCTTTTTAGTCGGCTTGTTTAGCTCTGTATAGTCCACACAAAGACGTAGTGAACCATCTGCTTTGGTGGCGAACACCACTGGAGCATCCCATTCCGAGATACTTCTCCTTACAAACCCCTTCTCAAGAAGCGCCTTAACTTGCGTACTGAGCTCCTTTCTCTCCTTTGGAGCCATGTGTCTAACAGGCCGAGCTGCGGGCTTTACATTATCAACAAGATATATGCGGAAGTCTATTTCCCGCTTCATAGGTAAGCCTTTCACCTCTTCAAAGGCATCCGGATATTCCCGGGCCACTCTAACCGACTGCAAATTCTCAACAGAAGCGTCAAGCGACTCTAGATAACTATGCATAACAACATTCAAGGGATTACAAGAAATTTCTAAAGTGTTACCGAGCCGAGTCAAGAGTCTAACCACTCTTTTCAGACAATCAAGAACGGGACCATTACTGGATAACCAGTCCATGCCTAAGATCTGTTCATATCCTAAGAAGCCCAAAACAAAGGCACTACATCTAAATTCAACACTTAGAATAGATATTTTCAAATCCAAGCAAACCACTGACAAATAAGCCGAGCCCCCTATTGGATTTGAAAAGAACAAGGGATCTTCTACCATACTAGTGTTTAGGTGCAGAGATTCTACTAAAGTAGATGAAATAAAGGAGTGTGATGCGCCAGAATCAAAGACAGTGCGGACTGGATGATCATAAAGATAAACTAAGCTTTCTACCGATATATTTCTACCTCGTTCCCGTAGAGGTGCCACCAGCGCGTGAACCTGTCCCCATAGGTGGATCCAGTCCTCTGTCCCTGCCCCCGCTTCTTTGGGCAGTCCTTAGCCAAGCGTCTAGTCTCTCCACAATGGAAACAACCACCATTCATCTTTGCCTTCTTCTTCCAGCAGTCTTTTGCTATATGCCCCCACAATGCCACAGAAATTGAACCTTCTCTTTTCGCGAGGTTTGATGTTCTTCCCGCCTTTCTTGAAGTCTGTCTTTTAAGCATGTAAACCTTCTTTCTTTTCTAGAGGCACTTCCAACTTTGCCTCCTTCTTGCCTTTATCTTCCTCGTGTAGCAGCGCCATGTCCACCAAGCTTTCATAAGTTGCTCCCATGGGTATATGGGTCATTGCAAGGCTGTGTAGTGGCTCATTCAGACATTTGACGAAGCGAAGGGCCTTCTTGTGTTGGGTGTTTACCAAATCCAGCCCAAATCTGGCCAGCTGATTAAACTGATTGATGTACTCCTTGATCGTCATATTCAATTGTAACAAAGTTAGGAACTTCTCCATTTTCAGGCTTCTTTCAACTTCGGAGAGGAATTTCATCTCAAACCTCATCCTGAAATCTTCCCAAGTCTCCACTGGCCTCTCAACATGGGTAACTTCCCGCCAGTAGGAAGCCTCATCTTTAAGCAACCACACTGCTAGTTGTATCTTTTGCCTGTCATCAACTTCGAAGATGACGAACAAGTCCTCGTTCTCCTTCAGCCAGTTCGTTGCTACCACAAAGAATTCAGTTCCATAAAAGTCCTTTCCACCCATAGCCTTGAAGTCTTACATGTCTTAGCAAAAGTATTTCCACGAGGAGGAGGAGGTACCGTGGGAGGATGAATGTCTGATGGGCCTACACCATTGGCCCTAGCCTTTAGGTAGCTTCGGAACCAGCCAGGGATCGGTACTGCTTCTGGAAGGTTAAGATCTCCAAACATGCTGGAACAAAAAGGAAAGTATTAAAGAAAAGGGTAGAGAGATAGTGCATATGGCTTTTGGGGAATTATGTCTTTTAGAAATAACTCTTTTTGTTGAAAACACTGCTTCTTTAAACTTCTTTTTGAAAATAGTTTCAAAAACTTTTATCTAGTTTGGTAAAACTGTGCTCCGATACCAAGTAAAAATTTTAAATTCTGAATCAAGTAAAACAGGCTATGCCATTGCGTTCGTCTCGGAAAAATACGCGAAATAGAGTCTGAGTTTTCGAGAATCGGAGTCCGTATGACCAAGATATGGCCTTGCGAAGTTTCACGAAAAATTCCCAAATTAAAGTATACTTAATTAAGTGAAATGGGTTGCGCAGAGAAATATATATATATTGATATATATATATATATATAATTGAAAATTAAATAAATAAATATGCAAAATTGTTCAAAACAGCGAATTGGGAGAGGGGAATAACCGAACCGGCCGATTTTTGAGGTCGACCCGAGCCCGCTGGGTCGACTAGGGGTTAATCCAGGGTGTTTGGCTGTCAACCCGTGGGCCGATTCGCTCAAATGCAGATTTTGCATTTGGATGGTTCTCATGGTTCATCTTTAATCTAAAGGCCCTAGATGGTTCCTACACTTGACTTCTTCCCCAAGACATGCTTTGATGGCTTGGATTGAATCTAGGTTTAATCCTATGGCCTAAAACACTTGCCTAATCTATAAATAAGACCCTAACCTATCCTAAATCCTCATTATTCATTCATGCAACTAAACTATGGCAAAATTTCTACTCTCATGGCCTCCACTCAACTATCCTAGCCTCCACTTCATTTCTATGAAAGGTTTCATGATCATGAGAGTGTTAGAGAGTCCCTATGTTAGTATGAGAGCCTCTCAAGTTGATTTCAAGGCAAAAGCTTTGATCTTTGTTCATAAAGATGGTGTTTTTGTTGATTTGGGGCATCCATCTTTGGGTTTTTTGGGTGATGGCATGCATAGGCTTCCTCACAAGCTTTAGTTTAATCGATTTAGGCCTTCAAAGCAATGTAAGCCCTTTCCCTACTCTTAGATATTAACTATGAAGTTAAATGTTCATGTTGCAAGTTTGGGTTTGATCATTGAGTATGATACATGCTATCATGTCATGCAAGTTTATGAAGTCATTATCTTGATCTTGTGAGCTAAAAGCTACAACCTTTATGTTGAAATGTTGCATTAGGCAACATGAGAACCCTCATAACCTTTATGTCAACTTGCATATGAAGTCATAACCCTTATATGATGATATATGCGAGTTACTAGTCATCATTCCATATCTTTTGTCACCATGATTCGCTTATGTGCCAAGTTTGGGTTTATGCATGTTTTGAGGCTTAAGAATGTAACATGCAAGTTAATGAACACATTTGTGCCTCATTTGCCACCATGATTAACTTGTGGCTTAATATCCATTTTTGTCATGCCTTTGCCAAGTCTCTTCTTTTAATCCATTACGTTGTTGCGAACGTATATGCGAGTTTAAAAAGCGTTGGGGTCACATTATGGGGAAACATAAAGATATGAACATGATTTGGGTAAATGGGTACAAACATGACAACTTGTAACGTTAAGTATGACATGTGTTTATACTTGAAAACATGACTTGAAATATAACATGGAAGTCGACATGTAAGTATGCATAAAAACATAAGCTTGGGAATTTACCTATTAAGTTTGGTCTACCCATTGGGAATTTACCTATTAAGTTAGGTCTACCCAATTGCTTGAAAACTTGAACATGAACATGACACTAGACTGAACATGAAAGTGGCCAACTCGAGGTTGGGTTGAGTTTGCAACGTAAAGCTACCCGGAACCGACCGGCCTAACTAGTAGTTGCAAACAATAGGACCCAATGTGAGAAGTTGGTCATGTTGTGCTTGAACCCGAGGTTAGACCAAGTTGTGGTGTAAAGCTACCCGGAACCGACCGGCTTAACTAGTAACCACAACAAAGTCTAATGTGAGAGGTTGGGGTGCATTAAGTAATTAATGCCACATAATAGGGTTAAGTTAATTTGATTAATGATTCTTAACCAAATATGACATGGACAAATGGGTTAAGTAATTTGATTAGGCTAATGATACTTAACAAAACATGACAAGGATTGGGTAGGTTAAGTGACTTGATTTGCCTAATGACACTTAACCATTTTTATACGACTAGTGGACGGGATTAAGTTAACCAACACTTAATCAATCCAATATGATAATTTGGTGAGGTTAAGTTGGTTTTCTTAATGACACTTAACCGAAAAATACGGTTAACGAATGAGGTTAAGATTAGACTCAACTAGTCTAAACATGGAAATCGGATGGGGTTAAGTTAGCCTAGACTTAATTAATCCCACTTGGTAGTTTAATGGGGTTAAGTTAAACACTTAACTAATCTAAACATGATGAATTGATGTGGTTAAGTGACCTATACTTAACCAATCTAACTCGTGAATTTATTGAGGTTAAGTTAACCTATACTTAACCAATCTAACGTGAAACATGATAAGGCTAAGTCACGAATCGCTTGAATACACTTGACTGATTTGACTAAGTAAACTGATGGGGTCAAGTTAATATATACTTAACCAACTTGAGCATGGTTTGTAGGGTTAAGTCTTGGGCTTGGATACTTAGCCAATTTTGACATGATTTGTAGACGGGTTAAGTCTTGAACTTGGATACTTAGTCAATTTTGACATGATTTGTAGACGGATTAAGTCATGAACTTAAGTGACACTTAATCCATTATGTAAACCCTAATTCTGAGGATTAGGTGGATAACCGTGGTTAACAAGGATAACGGGAATAAGGCTAAGTGGTAAACCTTAGTTGAAGAATAACTAAGTAATGATTCTTAGTCAAGGAAATTTAGACCAGTTCAGAGATAGATGAGTAACCTGATACGGTAGGTCATCGTGTAAGTATACGAGTAGGAGCAAGTATCTGATTTAGATAAAGGCTCCAGCGAACTGGGTAACGAAGCAGCGGCTTAGGGGAACATGAGGATACTCTTGGTATCCCTCTGTGAGCTGCCAGGTAATTATACTAGGCTCATGAGAGGTTAAGGTCTGCGTTAGAAGAACTAAGAGTATGCCTTGGTTGCTATACGAGCGACCTAAAGACGGGGATGGATAGGGGATAGTCGACGATACACGAGCGTACCCTAGATAGCATTTTCGTCAGGCTACCTTCCATCTTTGGTCAAGCGTGTACGTACGGAAAGGCAGAGGACACCCAATAGACCATAATTGCTATCTAATTATGGTTGCGGTAAGGCTAGGATTGTGGGTTGGCCAGTAGTGTGTTCTCATATAGGATTTATCATGTCTTGTCTTTCGCTAGTTGAGGGAGGGGTCGCGTGGGACCATAGCCACGTATAGAAAAACAGACCTTAGCATCTGCATCGGCAGATAAATCGGAAGCTCCCGACCGAGTCCTGTATTTCTTGACCTGCCCTGTGACAGGACTCGGATTGCACGATGTGATACATGTGCATATAGTCATGGAAAAACGATTCACGGTGAATGCGTGGGAAAAAGGGCGCGGTTGACGGTTAGCGTAATCCCTAGTGGCCCTAGGTGGTTGAACCAAAACCGAGATACGAAAACGTGCAATAGGTAAGCGTAATCCCTAGTAGTCCTAGGTAGCATAAGTCCTAGTTGCACAAACGATAATTCATGTTGGAAGACCCTAGCTAGGTTTAGGGTAACAGTCCAAACCGATCTTAAGGATCATGGAACTATGTTAAAGTAGTGTAGAATCTCATGGGAAAGCCCGTATGGACTACGGCAAGGGACTGAACATTTACATGGAATAAGACATACGAGTTGAGTAAGCTATATATGCGATATATTAGGTTGACATGGACCATTACACGACTTTGGAGTAAGGGTCATTCATGGTTAACACATGATACGGTGGGGATACTAGTACGGTAGGTGCAGAGCAGATATACAGGATAGATACCATGGGACGTTATACGTGATAGATATCTTGGGGATATTATGCTTGATAGAAACCTGACGATGTGATACCTTGTTTTATCTTGACATCGTAATTTATCATGACACCTTAGTTTACCTGAGTTCAGTAGTTCATCCTGTTATTTTGATTTAGCTTATCTATCTTGTTATCATGCTTATGTTCAACTCAGTTTCTCATTTCAGTTAAATTTACTAGTTTTTATACTAATAGTAGATAGGGCTTACTCAGTCTTTTTGACTGACCCGTTTTGTTTCGCCTCTTTTCTTCCGTTCCCCCCAGGTTACAGGGAGGAAATACTGTTGTTTAGTTCGGACTTCTTCTGCTTGAAGGTCATCATGGATGGCTTGGACTTTTCTTGGCTAATGGCTACTTTACTGTTTTTACTTGGGGAATAATTTATGAAAAGGTCTTTATGCTTCTTTACTATTGCAAGACAGGTTTTGATGTACTCTGATGTAAAAGGCTTTAGACCTTATTTATTCATGTTATGAAAGTTTGATTTTACTTCCGCTATTTTTATATGTTCTGTCTTGTGATATTTCTGTGCATGTTTACCAATAATGCCCTCTAAAGCTAGTGCATTCCTTTGCGAGTGACCCTAGCGGAGGCGGGGTGTTACACGTGGTATCAGAGCAGAAGGTTACCAGACTGGGCAAAAGTTTTTAAAGACCTTCTGAAAACTATTTAAAAATCGTTTACAAAGAAGCATTTTTTCAAGAAAATTTTCTTTTAAAAGAAAAAGGCTATTCCCCAAAGGCCATTAGCACTATCCTTGTTTCCTTAATTGAATCTCTTTTCCTTTCTTTCCTCCATCTGTAGTCACAGTGGTTTTAACTGCGACTAGTCTTTTCTATCTACGAAAGTGTTTTCCTTACGATGGAGGTGGTTCTCGAGAGACCAGTGGCCGCGTTATAAGAAAGGATAGTGAGGAAGAGGATAAAGGATACGAGCTTAAGGATGAGCAACTTGTTGGTATGGCTCAGCCCAGGACGAGAGAGAAGGATGAACAATGAAACCCATGACGAGAGAGTACCTTTGGCATGGTAAAACGGGACGGATAGTTAAGTATTATGGGAAAAGGACAAGATCATCGGGAGGGCAGCAGTATGCTCTCATTTGTAGGGTACCTCGGAAGGAGGGTGACGATCTTGTTAAAGGTTCAGCTTTTCTTCTCTATCATCCCGTTAGGACTTTGTTTTGATCATCGTATCATTTAAGTCTGCTTCGATAGTTGAGTCTCTGCACCTTAAGTACTAGCGTAATAGAGAATCCCATTTTTGTCTCAATGTCCTATTGGAGAATCAGTCCATTTATACATGACTTGTTTGGATTTGGGAATGTCTATGCCAAGTGTTGAGTTTGGAAATAATGCTTATGTTTATAAGCTATGGATGGATTCTAGGGATGAAGTGGTTATCCAGTAGGGGGTGCCACTCTCGGTTTTGATAGGAGGGTAGTTAGACCTTTTGACTAGCCTTGGTAATGCCCTCGAAGTATCGGGTAACCTTTTTGAGGGTCTGTCATGACTAGTTACTTAGAATCCCTTGATGCCTTTATTGGAAATTTGAAGCCCGATCGAGTGGTGTTCGCCAATAAGACGGATGGTTTACTTCATTTATGCATGGGTTATAGAGATCACCCTAGTAAGTGCGCATGATAACCTGATTGACATCTGTTTACTTTCAAGAGAAAGTTCTTCTACATGGAATGCCTTACAGTATATAAACGAGATCCAAGATTCACTAGTGAATTTTGGAAAGCTTGCATGAGATCATGAGTACGCAGTCATGTTTGCGTCAAGTATTTTAGGAAAAGGATAAGTGCAAGTGGAACGAGGGGCGACAAAGAAATGAGTTTCAGCTCATGTTATGGAAACAGGAAATAAGAAGCTATGAAATCGCGAAGTTAAAGGATGGTCAAGGCACAATGGAATTAAGCTCAAGGAAATACGACTTTGATGGTCAAAGACTAGATACGCACATGATATCTCTTTTTGGGAGTGTATCCTTGATCCCTGTTTTCTGTAGAGCTTACTTGTAGGCTATCTTTTGTGGACGTCCTCTCGGTCCTATTCTCCGTTACAAACACCGTAAAGAGTTTGTCTTGTTTATCTTCTCGGCCCTGTTTCAGGGAATTATAGGTAGAACCCTATGGATGTAAACAAGTATTTGAAACATGTTATGATTGATATGGTTGCAAGTGGTTGCAAGTGGTTGCTCGTGGATGCGCGAATACACATTAGATACTAGCTCGACTCGGTCACATTTCATAGTGCATATGCACGAGTATTTATACTTGTTTATGGATGAAATCGAATGTATTATCATGCAGTTGTTGCATATGAATGAATGATTATGCACGCATATAGTATCTATATGACTAGGACTATTTGCATACATGTTGGATTCATGGCACTATACATATTTTGCATTAGAAAGATTATTCAGGCCTGATCATTAGCATTAGCTAAGGAACATGTACACACACGTTTTGCATATATTCATACAGCATTAGAAATCATCTAAGGACAATGGTTGCTTGTGGATGATGTTTTGAGTAGATGGATGATGGATGGTAGGATATGTTCTTCCTAACTTGGAGATTTCGGGGACGAAATCCTAAAAGGTGGGGAGAATGTAACAACCCGTATTTTTCGATAACGTGTTAAGACGAGAATCCAGGCAGAATTTAATTTTAAATTCTGAATCAAGTAAAACGGGCTATGCCATTGCGTTCGTCTCGGAAAAATACGCGAAATAGAGTCTGAGTTTTCGAGAATCGGAGTCCGTATGACCAAGATATGGCCTTGCGAAGTTTCACGAAAAATTCCCAAATTAAAGTATACTTAATTAAGTGAAATGGGTTGCGCAGAGAAATATATATATATTGATATATATATATATATATATAATTGAAAATTAAATAAATAAATATGCAAAAATGTTCAAAACAGCGAATTGGGAGAGGGGAATAACCGAACCGGCCGATTTTTGAGGTCGACCCGAGCACGCTGGGTCGACTAGGGGTTAACCCAGGGTGTTTGGCTGTCAACCCGTGGGCCGATTCGCTCAAATGCAGATTTTCCGAGTCGAACGCAATGGCATAGCCCGTTTTACTAGATTCAGAATTTAAAATTAAATTCTGCCTTGATTCTCGTCTTAACACGTTATCGAAAAATACGGGTTGTTACAAAAAGGGTAGAGAGATAGTGCATATGGCTTTTGGGGAATTATGTCTTTTAGAAATAACTCTTTTTGTTGAAAACACTGCTTCTTTAAACTTCTTTTTGAAAATAGTTTCAAAAACTTTTATCTAGTTTGGTAAAACTGTGCTCCGATACCAAGTGAAACACGCCACCCTCTATTAAGGTCACTCACAAATGGAATGCCTTAACTTCGATGGAGGTTTGTAAGAAAAAATCATAAGTAAAACACAATACAGATATAAACACATATATATAAGCAGCGAAAAACAACAGACTTTTCATTTCATAAATACGTGTTCATACAAAACATTTACATAACTGTCACATAATAACTTCCAAAACATTGCACCATCATTTCTGTCTTGGTTATTAAATAAAGAAGCATAAAAACATAATTAAAACTGCATAAATCACTATAGAGTGTGTCCAACAGCCATAGCCAAAGAAAGTCCAAACCGTACATCTACTATCTTGAAGCTTGCAAAGAGTCTGACAAATCTGGGTTGTTTCCTCCCCATGGACCTGGAGGGGGGAACGAAAGAAAAGAAGAAGAATGAAAATAGGATCAGACATAAAGCCTGATAAGTCTAGTGACTCTTCAGTATGAGAATAAGAAAAGGGACATGATAAGTATAAACTGGAAATCGGAAAGTATCATAAACTAAGGTAATGTGGTTTAAATCGAATATACTATCGCACCCCACACTATATCCCTACACCTACTTGCATTGTCCCAACTGGCACACCAAGATCGGGGTGAAGTGATCCCCTTTTTCTAAAGATCGGCTCCTACTCGCATAATCGTTTGTGTCTTACGGCCCCAAAGATTGTAGATACCTATGCTGGCCCCACCATGGGTTGTATCACGTCCCATGGTGGCGACCCGACACAATTCTAGAATGCATAGGTAAAACTACTGGTGCCCCCAATGCCCTGTTTGTTTGCTCTGAAGTGTGTGCACGCCCGCACTCCATTAGAACCCACACTGTTGCACCCACCGCCGTCGCTTTTGACCGCTTACAATCAGCCCAGTAATCGTGCCCTCCCTGCCTAGTTTCAGGGAACCATGATACCTAATTGGGTTACTGCTGAAATGGTTCCCCGTACTAGGGTTTTCTAGTAAAACATGTTAAGTGGTTAAGTGTCTGAATTTACCTAACCCTACCAATCAGTTTAATTTAACATGTTGAATTGGTTAAGTGTTTAGTTAACTTAACCCTACCATCCTGACTTGTCCATCCTTAGCTTTTTAAAGCACCCACCACTCACATTAGATAGATATTGTTAAGGTTACTGGATGTGTCGGTCGGTTCCGGGCAGATTTACATCGTAACCCACTCTAACCTCGGGTCCTTATTGGGCTCCATGCTTAACCACCCACATTGGATAGGTATTGTTGCGACTACTGGACTGTCGGGCGGGTCCGGGCAGGTATACATCACAACTCAATCCAACCTCGTATTAAGCATACTCGTATTTTCTAAATTTACATATTTGTCTTTATTACTTAATATATGTAAATTTGTCAACAATTAAATGTTGTGGAACACTTTCCAAGTTTAACATTTTTGGTACTCAAGTGCCACCAATTTTGGCATGTGACAAACATGCCAATTTCTTATATTTTCTTATGTCAAGTTTTCCCAATATTCCCAACGTTACCCTGTTTAAATATTAGGCTAACAATCTTAGCCTAATTCTCGTTCGCATGGTATTTAACATATAATATTAGGCTAAAAAACTTAGCCTAATTTATCACACACAAATTGGCATAAGGGAATTCATAACCATAAACATGACATAGGTGTAAACTAGGCATTTTTGGCATAGTCAATATGAACATCATAGGTGTGAACTTGAAAAATAGTCTACATACATATATGTGAATTTGTGACATAGACTAAATCATGGATTTCAACTTATCATGTGAACTTGCATTGAAATAGGGATCTAACCAAATAGGTATCACATAAATTAGCATATGATTTGAAAAAACATAAGCCTAAACATGTTCTGGATCTAGGCATAACATCGAACATCACTAGCATATGACAAGAATATGACATTTTCATAAGTATGTATAAATTTTATGACAAGGGTGTGAACTAGATCCAATCATATATCTAATTTCAACATGAAACATGTATTAAATTGTATCTTGGCATGGATCCAATTAACTTGCAACTTTCTTACAAACATACTAGCATGTATGTGAACAGAATCGTTTGGGCATAAAAGTTCTAACATATATATACATGAAATCTTAATCACCGATAACCTATATAATCATATAAACATATAGGTGTCGATTAAAACATGAACTATACAACTTGCATGTGATTCTACATGCACAATAGGATCAATATCAACTCAACTATACCGCAAACATCACAATACCACAATCATTTCAATACATAGATATGAATTAACATCGTTGTTACATGATAACACAATTCCATTTCCATTTTACATCGAATCAAATCCTAACTTTTATTCACATCGGAAAAACCACTATACTTACAACAAACGACGGTCTTGTTTTCTGATTTCTGAATTCTGAATTTGAATTGCTTTCCTTTGGGTAGACTAATGTAGATTTGATTCTTGTTTTACTTTAATTTTGGCTCGTCACTTAGCTTTTCAACAAGTGGAGGCTCCTCTTAGTTTTCTTCCGACAGCATGGCGGCTCCGTCTCTAATTTCTTATGTGAATTTAGGTTGGACTATTGAGTTATATTTATTGAATTTCAGATAGATTTGAGACGTCAGATGATCACAAACGAATCTAGATCGTTCACTTTGAGAGGAGCCAACAAAAATGCGACATGTCAGCCCTAGTGACACAGCCAAGCCTCAGAAATCGACCAGAACCCGACCAGGCCAGCCAGGGCCAAACCAGGTCGACTGGGCAGGTCGACCCCATGGTCGACCCCCTGGTCGACCCCCAGGTCGACCCCGTGGTCGACCCCCAGGTCGACCAGGGCCTGGGCGGGAATTTTCGCGCCCTGCCCAGTTTGGGTCTGAATTCGAAATTTGAACCGTTTGAATTTTAAATTTGAATTCTAAAACCTCCAAAGGTCAAAACTCCTTCATAAAGAGTCCGATTCACGTAAACTCGGACTTTATCTCAAACAGAATTCCGAGATGAATGCAATGGCGTAAATCCGTTTCCCTTAATTCTTTCATTAAGAATTAATTATACTTTAATTTGTTAATTTACTGTTAATAGAAAATTCGGGGTGTTACGGATACCCTGTGCTGATCCCACCATAAGTTGTATCAATCCCTATGATAGCAACCCAACATGATTCAAGATGCACAGTGTATAACTACTGGTACCCAGTGCCTATTGTTTCCACTCTGGAGTACGTGCACGCCCTTGATCCGTCGGAACCTACGCTGACGTACCCCCTGCCGCTATTTTGACCGCTTATAATCAGCCCTGTAATCGTGCTCCGCCCTGCCTAGTTCAGGTACCATAATTCATCTATGTGGGTTACTGCTGAAATGGGTCCCCGTTATTAGGGTTTCCTAGGTTCTATTCATATACCCCCAATTTGGCTAAGTGTTTTCCATCCATTCAAGTTAACTTAACCCATCCACACGTCATGTCATGTTGGTTAAGTGTTTCTTATTAACTTAACCCTTCTCATTCAATCATGTTGTAATTGGTTAAGTGTTTTCAACTAACTTAACCTTGTTCATTCATCATATTATATTGGTTAAGTGTTTCCCCTTAGCTTAACCCTATTCGTTCATCATGTTATATTGGTTAAGTGTTTCCCATTAACTTAACCCCACTCGTTCATCATGTTATATTGGTTAATTATTGTCCTCTTATGTTAACTTAACCCTACCACTTGTCATGTTACGTTGGTTAAGTGTTGCCCTCTTGTGTTACTTAACCCTACCACTTGTCATGTTACATTGGTTAAGTTTTGCCCTCTTGTGTTACTTAACCCTACCACTTGTCATGTTACATTGGTCAAGCGTTGCTCTATCACACATCATGTTATATTGGTTAAGTGCTGCCCTCTTTTGTTAACTTAATCCTACCATTATAAGTATGTCCTTTCATTAGCATTAATTCATTAATTAATGCCTCAATCTCTCGCATTAAAACTGTTGTTTGCGGTTTTTGGATGTGCCGAGCGGTTCTAGGAAGACTTCTACCGCAAACTCATTCTTACCTCGGGTTTTGGGCTTAATGCGCTAACCTCTCACATTAGATCTATTTTGTTGCGGTCGCTGGATGTGCTGGGCAATTCTGGGCAGTCTTACACCACAACTCAATCTAACCTTGGGTAAGGCACATTCACCTTTAGCCAATTTACATATTTACTATACATGTCCAAGTCTAGATTTTATATGCTAATTATCCCTAATTCACAAAACCAGTCATGTTCCAATTACCAAATTATGCCCAACAAATTCAATTACAAGTTATTGCTCAAAATAGGTTACACCCAATCATCCGAAATTTGCAATAATAGTCATGCCCCAAAATTCACAATACACGTTATGCACGGCGTCCCAACCAACAGTTATGCACAATCTAGATTTAATATTCCAATTTACAATTTCCTCCTAATCTAGATTTAATATTTCAGTTTGCCCCAAGTTCGCAACAATAACATTCATACCCCAAATCACAAGTTAAAAATTATGCCCAACAATTTCATGGGACATGTTATGCCCAATTATTTCACCTAACACATTATGCCCAATATTTACCCAAAATATTCCCGTATTCCAATCACACGAATAATAAGATTCAGTCTAGATGCTAGGTTAATCTAGATTCATAAAATAAAGAGGGAAGAAAGAGGGAACATAAATGAGAGTAGGCATAAAAACAGGCATTATAATGATAGATCTATCAAATATAACATTATGGACCTAATAGGATTACAAATCCGTTAGAAATGAGGTATAACAAAGATAGATCTGAAATAAACTGATAGAAACCTATTAGACATATAAATCAGATATGAATAACATCATGAGGCTAAAAGGATTATACATCTGACATTCAACAAAGATAGGTATGATTGAATCGATATATTAACTTCTTAGGCATGTAAAATTATAGATTCAATAGAAAGATAGGAAAAATCTGAAATGATTGTCTCATCATCAAGCATGGACTTAGATTCGTTTTATTACATGCCAAGATTACAATTAGGTATTTAAATCTGAAAATAACATGAACTTACATTGCTGGGATTAGGAAAAGATAATTGAATCGTTCTTATTGCAGAAACTTTAATTTGATGTTGATTAATTTTCAAAGTTGATTGTTGATGAAGAACTTCTAATATGATTTAGGTTTTAAAGGCGGCGACTAAGAGAATTGGGAGTTCAGCAGCATAGAGGCTCATAAGGAATTGTTGTGCATTAGGGTTAGGTCTAGGCACTAATTTATAGGTGTAGAGAGTATTTTAGGGCCTTTGGATTAACTAGGAGATCAATAGAACCACACAGCTCGAAGACAGGTCATCCATCCACTCATAAGAAGACATGTCATCACAGAACACTCCAGAATTCTGTGCTGGATTGGTATGGGCGCACTTGGTAGGTGCTTTAATGCGTTTTTGTACTGGCGCACTTCATAAGTGCGCCAGTGCATTCTGGCTTGTTTCCGGATTTTCTGCCTAACTTCGTTCGTCCATATCTCCTTCATACATTATCCGTTTTACGCAAACTCAGACTCTATCTCAAGCAGAATTCTGAGACGAACGCATTGGCATAACCCGTTTCATCTAATTCTTCATTTAATAATTAATTATTCTTTAATTAATTCTTATGTCCCATTTTAAAATTACGGGGTGTTACAGAATTGAACTATCAATTTTATACAAAGCTCAACCGAATTCGATGTTCTCCTAGTCAATCTGACAGGAATAATTCTTTCTCTTTAGGTCAAGGGATCCATAATTTCCCAAAGTCCTTCATTTCCTACCCTAGTCCTAAGTAGTCCATCGATAAAATCCGTCGATATTTGCTCCCACTTTCATGTAGGAACTTCCAAAAGCTGAGGCAATCCACTTGGCTTCTTTTGTTCATCTTTTAACAACTGAAAGTTCATACACTTGGAAATAAACTTTCCTACATCCCTTTTCATACCTTCCCAGTACTACGATCGCTTCATGTCCGAATACATCTTATTACCACCAGGCGAGTCATCTACGTTGAGTGATGATATTCCCTCAGATCCTCGTCTCTTAGTCCGTCGATATTAGGAAGAACTAGTTGTCCTTTCTTTCGAAGCCAACCCTCTTGATCAACCTCAAACCCTTTATTCTCTGGTTCCAACTTTTGGATAATCTCGACAAGCTTTGCATCACACTTTTTGCTGTCACTCATCCTTTCGATGAGAGTAGGTATTATTGATAAGCTTCCCAACATTTGAGGTTCCAACTCACATCAATGCCTGAAATCAAATCCTTCCAAGTACTCGAGGTGCTTCCATTCCAAAAACAACGCTCCCAAACGTTCATGTCTTCGACTCAACACATCCACCATGATGTTAATTTTAGCTAGAGTATTGGCTATACCAAAATCATATGATGCCAGAAACTCCAACCACCGTTACTGCTGAAGATTCAATTCTTTTCGGGAGAACAAAAACTTCAATGACTTGTGATCCACAAACAACTCGAATCGACCTCCCAATAGGTAATATCTCCACATCTTCAGAGAAAACACGATCACTTCCAACTCCAAATCATGAGTTGGATAATTCCTTTAATGTGGCTTCAACTATCAACTCGCGTAGGCCAAATCTTATCCTTCTTCATCAGCAATGCTCCAAGTTCAGTGCCACATGCATTGGTGTATACCACCATCTCTTCATTTTCACTTGGAATGGTCAGAAAAGAAGCACTCGTCGGTCTCTCTTTCAGGATTCCGAAAGCTTGCTCACACTTGACATCCCATGTGAACTTTTGATTCATCTTCGTCAATCCTGTTAATGGTGAAGCTATCTTGGAGAAATCGTTTATAAATCTACGATAATATCCCACCAGTCAATGGAAACTCCAAACATCCATCTCATTCTTAGGTCTCCCCAAGTCCCGGATTGCTGCTACCTTAGCGAGGTCAACCGCTGTACCATTTCAAGAAACAACATATCCTAAGAAACTCACTTTACTCTTCCAGAAGTGACACTTCCAAAACTTAGCTCTCAGCTGATAATTTCGCAAGATTTTCAAAACAACTCTCAAGTTTGTCTTGTGCTCTTCCTCATTCCGGGAGAAAACCAGAATATCATCCACAAACACAAGTACGAAATTGTTCAACTGATCTTTAAAAACCCTGTTCATAGGATACACAAAATACGCTGCTGTGTTAGTCAACCCAAATGGCATCACAAACCATTCGAAGAAACCGGATAGTGTCCCAAAAACAGTCTTCGGAACATTATCCTTTACTACCCTCAACTGCTAGAATCCCATTGCGAATCAATCTGAGAAAACACCTTGGCCTTACGAAGCTGATTGAACAAGTAGTATATCCTTGGCAACAGACACTTTTCTTCTTGGTCACGTTTTTCAGCATATGATAGTCCACACACAATCTCAAAGATCCATCTGCCTGTGTATTGAACATAACTGGTGAACCCCATTCGGATACACTTCTTCGAATGAACCATTTTCCTAAAAGGTCACGTACTTGCACCTCAAACTCTCATTGTTCCTTCGTAACCAACCACCAGTAAGCATGACGATAGGTCTAGTACCATTGACCAAACCAATTCTGAACTCAATCTCACGATGCAACGACAATGCTTTGATCTCGTAAAAGACATCATCGAAATCACTTGCGATCAGCATCAATGACAAGTCTTCCCATGGATTCCCAAGCGAATATAAATAGCACACGAAGACACCATCTTCAAGATTACATCGATTCACAACCATTCGCCTTTCCACATTCTCGCATGCCACCTCCACCTTCCGGCAATCCATTTTTGTCGCATACCTCTTGAGCCAGTCCATACCCAAGATAACCCCAAACCCAACTAAAGTTCAAAACAAAGCAATTACACAAAAAGGAGCAACCATGACTCAACAACACTAGACCATGAAAAATCATACAAAAACTAGACGAACACCCATTTGAATTAGTCACGATCGTAGGTCTATAACAAATCTTGGGTTCCAAACCGTTGTGGCACACGAGCTCATTACAAATGAATAAATGTGATGCTCCAGTATCAAACAGCACATGAACTAAAAATACTCTAACCGAAAGAGTACCTTGAATGACCACAATCTCCCCTTTCTCCTCTGCCGTAGGAGCCACTAAAGATGATGGAACACCTTCCAAACCATTCGCCTTCACAACTTACTTACCCTTAGCTAGTTCTTGACAATTCTTCTTGTCTTGCCAAGGCTTTCCACAATTGAAGCACTTCTTCTCAGCTTTTGGATTCTTACTATCCTTCAAAAAATGGCGCTTCGACCAGTAGTTAAAGCAAGTCACTTAACCTTTCTGCTTTTTTTGACCATCTTTTCCTTTCTTCTTTTGCTGCTTCGTCTTTTTGTTGTTACCACCTTGTTGTGGCTTTAGTTCTTCCTTAGCTGCAACAACAGTCTCTTTCTTGGGAAACAAACTCTCGTTCCTTAGAGCTTTCTCTACGATCTTCTCATATGTGCCATCTAGATGATCAACCAACTGATTCTCTACGTATTTGTCCAAGCCCATGAAAAACTAGTTGTTCTTGTGATAAATAGTATCGACATACGAACGAGCATACTTCGACAGAGCTTCAAAGTGAAAAACATACTCGTGCACTGTTTGACCATTATTCTTAAGCTCGGCAAACCTTTTAAACATAATAGACTTCTTGATGGTTGAGAAAAACTTCATCTCAAATTTTACTTGGAATTGCTCCAATGAAATCTCATCTTCCAGAGTCTCTAGGGTGACAGAGTTCCACCAATCCATAGCTCTTCCCTGTAGTTGTCTCGATGCAAGCTTCCTCTTAGTCCCATCGTCAATTCCTAAGTCTCCAAAGAACCAAATACAAGTATCAAGCGACCCTTGAATCTCCAAAATTGGTTCCATCACTTTAAACTACTTCCATCCTAGAGTGGTGAAGTCTTTGCACAACTTTGCGAATTCTAAGACTCCAAGAACCCTCAAGTGAACTCCTACATCTATTGTGGTTGTCTCTTGAGTGGGTACCCTCCTCATAATCGCTGCCATCATGGACTCGAACATAGCTGGGCAGTCTGGTACACTGCCATTACCCCATACAGGAACATTCTCCTCCCTAGTAGCATGTCTCGATGGTCGACAACTCATTTTAAATTTGCAATGTAGAATGATTAGTCCATGCACAAGAAAAACTGCAAATGGATCTCAAACACTACTGTACTATACACTGTATATAGTATATGTCTATCATATATCTACAATACGTCTCTCATAAGTAATTACGTCATTGAACTTTTGCTAAAATCGATAACTAGAGCTCTGATAACAAATGTGACGATTGCCAATGACTCATGCACTAAATAAGAGAAATGATGTGCTGAAAGACGTGCCAGGATGTTGTGGATGTTCATCAGTTTAGGATAATGTAAGTGAAACCTTACATATCTCACAGTGCATGGACAAAATATAATAGAACATATGCAACAAGCAATAATAGTGAAGCAAAATTGAGCAGAATCTTAAACTTTTCCATACAACCATGAAAATATCCACTCAACCATAGATAACACTATAAGTGTATGTACAATAAGCCTCACTACAAGCACTCAGAGAATACACCCACTAACAGAAACAACTAATACTAGATAGCATAAATTAGTACGCCAGCCTCATACTCTCCATCGTTCTACAACATCGTCCTCACCAAGATCTATCACCTTTCACCTACTACTCAGTCTGCCCATGCACAAGAAGATGAACATCCCAAGCTAACAAGAGGGAGACATAAAACCTTGAGTCAGAAAATAGTCTTAATGAGCCATAAAACAACTATCTAACATCATCAATAAAGTATATGGGAGTAGGCATATTAATCAACTAATCTTCCAATGTCAGTAGAGAAGAACTCACACCCATCTTCCCCACATCCGACAGTGATATCCTTTACAAACATCCAAGTAGAAATAACAGTACATTCATGGAAACCAGTTATCAAGCAATGATCATTCTAATTGATATTGACAACTCCCTTGTACAAGCACTGAAGGCCTAAACCAACATTAGACCAACACCCTAGAGATATCTTCTTCGACGTCGAACAATCTACACAAGACGATATAAGCAAATAATCATCATCCATGACCCTGGCTATTACCGCCAATCCTGCTTTGAAACCATCGTTAGTCGTATGATTGGCCAAACTCCTTGTCGTCCATCAAGGGCTAATGGGAAACCCTGGTTCCAACAAAACTCCAAACGCCATACTACGAAATGTATCTTGACCTTTCATCGATACCTAGGGTACTCAAGTAATCATCTAGTCTTTTAGGCGCCCCCATTATATCCCCGCTTTGAGTTTGCTAGAACCTATGAAAACGATAATTCCTCGGCCTTCGATATTTCTAGCCATACACCTTAATGACTAATTATAAGCTCAAGCGACTTCTCGAGCAACCATTAACCATGAACTCACCATCTTGAACCATCATCACATTCGTTGCACTATGACGATCAAAAAACATAGCCTCACACCAGCCACTAATGGTCCACTCCAAATCATCCCATTATGGCTAGCCAAACCTCTACAAAAATTGTATGGCACTAAATAGTGATTTCTCCTAAACCGATGAACCAAATCTTTAATGTGACCAATATACGAAATTAGCAACACCATTTTCTTTACAAGGATGATCTCAGCACCTGATTCAATCCTTATCATAAGTTATGCCCCATACAAAATGAAAGGGGAAAAATGGTCACAAATAAAATTAGCAAAAATTGTGGACATATCTCACATCCCCATGAACAACAAATCAAAATATAAGAATGATCCAACACTTAGGGAATTAAATAAAAATATTTTATGATCCTCTAATACGTAATATTCAGGTTATTACATTGACCGAACCACTATAAATATTTGTGTCATTTACTGCTTTACACACTGTAATATTCCATATGTGAAATGCTATTCTATAGCAACAGAGAATCTTTGTGTTAACCCCATTGAGAAAGCACGCTCCAGAGAATAATGCATCAACTTCGAACAATGGTTTAACACATCTCAAAACACATGAAAACTAACCCAATCAAGAGCAAGACAGCCATGTACCACAAACTAAATGGCGCATTGCATCCCGGTCGCGCTTGAACCCTGCTCGCATGAACACAACGCGGGCTACGAGAAGTTTCAAAACATGGCCTTAGTATGAAGGACATCAATAGACTGGTTTTGAAAATTGCATGGATCAAATGCATGATCACATATGCATGAATCCAATATGAGATCTCTTATTTACTATGATTTACTACAAAATATGTGTATGATGCACCCACAAGCTAAACTGTGAATAAATGTACCCATAATGTAAAGCTCTTAGTATGACTTTACATGCCCAAACGATACGATACTGAAGCATATTATATTCCATAGGACCATACACGGATTGGTCCAAACAAATAAGAAGGACACGTGGATAACTCTATGCAAAAGCTTCCATATAAACAATATGGAAGATTACCCAATGTATGCAGCGCTACATGGATCAACGATGCTGGAGCATAAAGTGTTGGCATCAATTTTGTACAAGGTCGCTCGTCCATGGTAATCTCTAGCTCTCTCGTCCCAGTTTGATAATTTGGCCATGCACGCCTCTTGGATCGTTCAGTGCTTGCAAGTTCACTCGTTGGTCGCATAAGCATGGATACACCAGTGGCAACCATGTAAATATTTGGGACAAGCATAAGTTCACACAGGGGCGTTCACCTAATAATATATGAACAACTCGCTCATTAGAAATAGAGTGGTCAATCACCAGTAATAGAGCTCGGTCGAGCGTCGAGTAGTATTAACCAGTATGCCATGATCGAGTAGGATTCCTCCACAACGGTTCAAGCATACACCCGTTTATATATTGGAACGAGAGGCAGAATAGTATAAATGAAGGTGGCATTTCTGTAATTCTTTATCCCATATATTGTATTCCACAGAATGTAAGCCACATTGATTGGTCCACAAAAGTAAAAGGCGCATACGTGGCACTGAGTTAAATTTGGATCAGCCTTCAAGATAACGTATGGGATCTCATCAAAGCTTGTATAAAGATTGGTCATACGTTGATCGACACGTGGTATGGCGTTTAACGTTAAAGTGTAAAGTGCTACGGTCTAGGAGTTCCTAGACGCTCGCTTATCAGCAAGCAGGTGGCACATATTCTGTGAACATAGGTCACTCGTGCGAATGTCACCCTGTTCTCACATATTTGTTTCAAGACCAGTCGTGCACTGCATCTTTGTACATCTGCATACAGTTGGCTATAACTGTCTAGTGGCAATTCTGTAAATACACGGGTGTGCAACCCTTACCCAGTTCTGTTGAATTACAACTTTGGTACGTGGTCCAAACTTCTCCGATAAATACCCATTTCACTACACTTGAAGGGACCGATTTCCACCACCACGAAGTTTTGTCCAAAGGTTTCCTCCACCATTCTAGAGCTCTCCAACCGTTATTAATGGCTTCCAAAGCTCTCTCCATCTTCCTCCTACGAAGTGAAGATCAAATGACCTTCATTCTTCATTAGAAATATCTCAAAGTTTATTCTTAGACTCCAAAGCTTTCTTCTTCTTCCGCCATAGTCGATTCAACCAAGTCACCTTCGCGGATCTCCATTAGAGATCATTTAAGCTTCATGCTACTTCTCTCCTACTGCCATTAATTCTATAAAAAAAACCTAGATCTACTGCAAATTCACAACGGAACCGAGGAAGCTCACCTAATTCTCTTACTTATTGAAGATCTACACTTCAGCCATTACCAATTGGGAGATCTCCTCCATTCCTCCATGAATTGAAGCGCAATCTAGATCACATGAAGAGTGAAAAGAGAGAGATGAACATTATGCATGAATCCATGCATTTTGTACTCTTCAAAGTGATAAAGAGAATCACCTCCAAAGTGGACGTAGATCTATTTACGATCGAACCACTATAAAATTTCTTATGTCTTTGCTTACTTTTTCCCGCTTACTTTACATGGCCCATTTCTATTTCATACCGAATTAATGAGGTACGATCCATACCTTTGGTGTTGAACCATTTTTGGTTTAAACATTTAGTGCCCACCGTGGGGCTCGAACCCACGACCACAATGTTAAGAGCCTTGCATTGAATCTCTAAACCACCTCCTTTTCGAAAATAATGGATAAGTCAAAGAAGACCGCAAGTAAGTACATTGAAGAAACCACCAATGATGCTAACAATGAAGCCACTCAACTTTTTAATCAATTTGAGATCGATGAGAACTCGATGGGTGGGGCCGGTGTAACTAAAGCTGAACTAAACGCCGCTATTGCCGATATAAATCAACAAATGAACGCTTCTACTAAGGCTATGATGGAGAAACTTGATGCTATCCTCAATCCTCGACCAAATCTTGCCCCACCAAAAGTCCATGTTGATCTCAAAGAAAATGACAACTCGTCCGCTTCTAACCATGATCACAACGACAACATGGAAGACGATTATGATTGGTTGAGTGACAAAGATGGAGCTAACATCAAGGACTTGAAGCTAAAAGCAGAGATTCATTCCAATCATGATCATTCAGCCTAAGGGATCGATGAGTCGGGTGACGGAGAGAATGGAAGACCTAAACCAATCACTGAAAACCATTCCGCAAGAAGAACTATGTATTGACCCAGATTCTTATGGGTTAATTTTAATTATTTAATACGGATTTAAATATTGGGTGGATTACATAAATGTAATTTAATATTAAGTTATCAATTTAATAACCGATTTCTATTTAATATCGAATATATTAAATCAACGAATACGAAAAACAATAAATAAATTCGAAGTTAAGACTGAATCGAAATGATTTAGATAATCAGTGTCAGTTCTGTTTGAATATAAAAGCGATAATAATAATTTTATTCAAAGAATTTAAATGATTTGAAATTTAATTTATATCAATATAAATTAATATCCATTCTGGATGATCGAATTGGACTTCGTGACCTATCCCAGTGTGTCCGAAATAGGGGTATTACCCTAGGATTGTTAGTTGTTGGGTTCAGAAAGGAGTTCGGAATCCTAACGTATTTTAATTAAAGGACAATGGTTGAAAAAGAAATTTAATTAGAATAAAAACAAAAAAAAAACAATTTAGTTTGTGGATATAAACAAAAACAAGTTGAGTTCTTTATCTCCACAAACTGAAGAGCCTTGCTGTTCAAATTAAAGCCGAACCTTTTCCTTATAAGTTTCGACTTCATTCTCTTCATTTTTTCCTGGAATGTCCTCTTTCAAGTACTAAGTCAAAATCGATTTCAACCCTAAGAGCCACAATTCAGTTTTGTTGGGTGCGCACGAGTCCATCCCTCATCCCGAATGAAACACGAGAAGCCCTGAAGCTCGAGCAGGTGGAGTCGCGATGGTCGATACCACAAAGTGAAGGTCTGAATTGGTTTCTATGGTTCTGAATTAGTATCGGTTCAAGGAAATTCTCGGGGGCGAAGCCAGGAACGATTGTTTGAGGGTAATTTTTAGCTCGAAATTGGTTTCGCAACTTTGTTTTAGGGTTATTTGATTTGATAATCATCGAATCAGGTGTCTTGAGAGTACGTCGTTCGATGTTGATCAGGGCTGTAGTAATGAAGTCGATTTCCATTTTTGGGAAGTATCGCGAATCTGGGGAAGGTCAACGTAGCGTAGTATGAGGTACGAACTGGAAGTTGGAATAGGAAGTGTGAATCTGTGAGGTGAGGATGGTGCGAGGTCAGTGGGAGGTCTGAGATGACATTGAGGGGAGGTGTTAGTTTTGTGTGATGTCCATTAAAGGAGTCGAAGCAGTACACCAGTGAGCTAGTGGTGGTTAGATGTAGTTTATGGCAATGCTAGTAGTCTTACTGACTAGGCAATGGAGTGTTTAAAGTTCGGGTATGTGTTGATTTGGAAATGGATAAATTGGTAGTATGGTGCTCGATGCAATGCCGAAGTGAGTAGAGCATTATTTTAGGGGCTGTTACAGTTTGGAGATATTTGTGGATTCGCTTAATAGAAGTCGAGTAATCTGAGAGACAACATGGTATGCAATTTTAAGAAATAGAATAATTAATCTTATTCATTCGTTAAATTAATTTAATAAATATTAGCTTAATCGAGTAATAAAAATTAAATAATTGTAGGTGCAAATAAATCCATTTGAATAGATTCGTGGGTACTACAATATGGATTTAACGAGATAATCAGCAAAGGAAAAATCACGGTGAGTAAATCTCACTCACCTTAATTTGATTTATTTTTATATCGTTAAAAATAATTGTTTGTTGCTTGTTGAATGCTTTCTGATTGCTTGAAATATATTAGTTATTTAGAGTTGACTATTATATATATATTGGGTTGATGAATGGATTGATTCCCGTAGTCTCATTAGCGGATGCCCGCAGTTTCATAGCAGATGATTTCGCTATGCGCCCCACAAATATATATTAGTGGATGACCTTCATACCACGATATCCTGCCTCGAAGCAGGATGGGTATTATTTGTGTTGACTAATATATTTGGATGCAAGAAAACAGATTGGGGATATCCAACTGGAATCCTCAAAACTATATATATATTATGTTTGTTTATATGTTTGCATATATATTGTCAAATATGATGTGTTAGAAAACCAGAAATAAATAATTGGTTGTTTAGTGTTTAAATATCACTAGGCCTAAGAGTTAATTTATAAAAATACCCTGAAAGGGATATTTGAGATTTAAAGGGGAAATTCTATTTTTCTAAAATAGAATTTGAATTTTAAATAGATTTCGAAATAGGCTTGTTTAAATAAAACAAGGTAATTTATAAAATAGTGTTTATAGATATAATGAATAAATTATCAAGAGATAATTTTAATATTTGAATTTAAAGGAATTTAAATATGGGATTTGAACTCAAAGGAATTAAATTAGAATTTGAATTCAAAGGAATTCAAATGGATTTGAATAAAGAAATTTAAATAGAGAATTCAAATAGAATAAAAAAAGGAGTTTGAATATAGAGAATTCAAATAGAATTAAAAAAGGAGTTTAAATATTTGAAATTCAAGTAGAAATAAAAAAGGAGTTTGAATATAGATAATTCAAATAGAATTAAAAAAGGGGTTTGAATATTTGAAATTCAAATAGAATTTAAAAAGGAGTTTGAATATAGGATTTCAAATAGATTTGAATATGGAATTTGAAAAGAGAATTCAGATAGAATTGAATTGGAATTTGAATATAGAAGTCGATAAGGAAACGAGCTAAAAAATAGAATTAGATTTGGTTTATATGTAAGTTAAAATATATTTGATCATGTTATAATCAAATATGAAGGTGAAATAGGCAAACCAGTTAATTTGCAATATAATTAACAAGTTGAGTTAAAAACGATTGAATTGAGTTGAAATGAATTAGAAATGTATGGATATACATGAGACAGGTTTGGAATAAAGTGTTAGAAGAGATATAGATAGAATGCTCGACAGAAAGGTACGTAATTAATTCATATATGAGATTTTATGCGCTGTATCAGCAAGCTGGTTGGTTTGAAATATCCCGATTCTCCTGGTACAAAGGAGGTTATTTGAAATATCCCGATTCTCCCAGTACAAAGGAGGTTATGGCGAATTTTTCCGGGAATTTAAGGAGTTAGAATATTTTAAAGATAATTTGATAGTTAGAAATCAACGTATCGATATATATATATATATATATATAGAAGTCGATAAGGAAACGAACTTAGAAATAGAATAGTATAATCAAAAAGGAAGTATAAGAATAAAATCTAGTAAGAATAGAAAGAGGAAGCGTATACGTGTTTAAAAGTGAATAAGTAGTTGTATGGTATTGATTATTCGAATAAGTAGTCTTATATGTTTTGACGTTATAAATGTTATTCAGTCAAGGTCTGAGAGGTAGTTATAGCCCAACTTGATTGATGTCAATATTAACAAATAAATAGTAAGATTTCATGCTCGAAAATCAATGTTGGATAAGAGTTAGTTGAATATAGTATTTGAGTTGTCGTAATGATGTTTTACACAACATCCGTTTTAACCCAAATAAGTGTAAGCTTGGAAATGTAATAAAGAATATTTCCTAAGTATAGAAATAAACGAGATCAGAAAAGAGATAAGTAATCGGAATATTTTCCAATAATAAATAGCATATATTTTCTAAAGTTTAGAAAATAAAGGAAGGCGATATTCGAAAATGTTTTCCTATTAACGTAAAAGGCCAATATGGTTATTGAAAATATTTGGTTAACAAATATTGATAAAGAAATAGAGAAGTGATGTAATAAATGGAATATTAATAAAGGGCTCAGTGATTCTTTGATGTTGAATGAACACTTGTTTTCTTCAATAGTTAAATCATCGACTATCGAAACACTTGTTATTTTTCCGATAGTTGGATCACAGACTATCGAAGTTTTGACCATCGTTGTCAATATGAAGAGACCGGTTGGATTATTATCCGAAGAACCACTCCGTATTGGCAGTAGCGTTGCGAATCAGATTATATGAAGATAATCCAAGACGGAGTAGAGTGCAAGGACTTTTTCTAGTAATAGAAATAGTACCTTCGGTTCATCATGTTCCTGGATGACTTGTATGGATGGATGTCTAACAGAGTATTTCCAGAAAGATCACATACATTGATTTCTTCAACCGTACCAAGAGTGGAAGCGGAGAAGGAAACTTCTTTTAGCTAACACGTAATGTACTGTTGTAGACGTCAATTAGTGATTTTCGATGGATCTGACAATGTGGCATTCGAACTGAATCTGATGTGATGATAAAGCATAGCTTCTAGCCTCATCAACCGGTAAATGACAGAAATCGGGCAGGCAGCATGGCTATGTAGGTCGCACCTATTAGGGTGTATAATCATCTAATCTAGAGTTTCATTTATTTCTAAAAATATATTGTTGATGCTGTCCCATTCGGGAAACGGTTGCTCATCCCAACCGATGGTGATATACATTCGATACACTCAAGCGAAGTGAGTGGTCGGTCATGTGTAGCTGAGTTGCAAGATGTTCTTGTTGAACTCGGTGTATTCTCCTCTAGAGATACACCAACGGCAGGTGGTTCCATACCTTGTCATAGTTGGAAATCCATTACCCAATAAGTGCTTGCGGTTTTGATTATATATTAATTATGTGGAACGTTAGATGCAAACGTTCCACTAGATTGTTATTTACTTGATTTAGACATTATTATAATATCAAAAGAATTTTGATATAAAGATTATCGTTCCTTTCAAAGTGATTTTGAAAGTTAAATCAAGTGTTTGGATTCTCATAAGGGAAAAAACACATTCTGTTTTATACGGCGTGGTCTTATGAGATATCATTTCATTTCTGAAACTGTTTTAAATTGTTTACTCATACCAGTCCCATGACTGACCCGAAGTTTATTTTGTTTTGTTCTACCTAAACTCTTGGGTGCCTAAATTTGTATGGGCAGTCAAGTAGTTCAGGATTTTACAGATCTTTCTAAAGGAGCTTGGAGCAGGAGGCTTCAGCGTTAGTTATAAAGAGTTTTGTTCCGCTGTGTTGTAAGTGTTGTACTCTGATAAGTGTATGTTATACAGTTAAGATTTTGTATTTCAAAGATATGATATATTATATTTTGTTCCGCTGCGATGTGAGATTCTGTGTTGTTGTTTCTGTTTTTCTTCTATCTTTTTCTTCTTAAAAAAAATATTTCGTATTTTCGTGATATTTGGGTTGGACGTATGATGTATATAGTCAACTCTGATAATACGGATTTGCGGGTCATTACAGTTGGTATTAGAGCTTAGGTTGAGCAAATACCTTGGCTTGTTGGAATGTGCTCATTAGAGATAGGATCAGTAGTATCCTAGAATGAGTTGAGTGTATATATATACGAGAGAGCGTATTTGTTAATTGATTTAAAAACTTTTTTATATTATGTTGACTAGTCTGTTGAGTGGATTATGAATTCTGATCAAATCGTGAGACGCCACGATGTCGATAGGAGTTTATAAACACTTGAACAGAAGATTGGACATGATATTGTTTTAAATGGTTGAGTTGATTGTTAGGATTATAATCGAATAAGATTATAAGAAATGAAATGGTTATATATAACCAAGTGGAATTTGTATAGAAATAAGATACACAAATGAGATGAATTGAAATTGAATTTCAACCAGAATTCAAAATTTAAAATCCTGGGAAGTTGGAAAATATTTTCTGAATTTTATTAAAATAATATAGCTTTATTTTGGAAGGATTTTTGAATAAAAATCATTTGAATTGATTTTGAATATGATAAAGCACTGAACTCACTTAGTGGCTGGAAAATAATTCTGATGATGATTGCAACATCATCAGTGTTCATTTTCGAGTTTCTAAGTGATGAATTGCTGCCTTAGAAAAGTTTTGATGGAAAATTTGTTTGAAAGAAAACAAGTTATTTGAAAATTCAAATGTTTTAAATTTGAGATGGACATAAATATATGTATATATTTATATTACTTCAAAGGAGTTTTGAAATAAAACCCTAGGAGTTTGAATGATTGAAATTAAATTTAACTTAAGTAAGTTAAATGGATCGAAATGAATAAATTGAGTAAAATCAATGTGAATGAAATATGAATTGGGTGTGAATAAAGGAAAAACCAAAAGAGTTAAAAAGAAAATATATTTGTAAAACAAATATAAAGGAAATATATTTGTAAAACAAATACAAAGGAAGTTATGTGCAAACAAATAGAAGGAGAAATATTTGTAAAAACATTTACAAAATGAATTTAAAAGGAAATATTTGTAAAACATTTACAAATAGAATTTAAAAGGAAATATTTGTAAAACATTTACAAATAGATTCAATGGAAACATTTATTTATAGAAAATAAATAGAATGTTATAAATGAGATATTTATTTGTTAAATAAATAGAATTTAATCAAAGGAATATTTAGATGATGAATAGAAAATGGAAATCTGTTTTTAATAGATAAATAGAAAAGATTTATTTATAAATAATAGTTTATAAATTAAATTAAATATTTATCATTCGATAAATGGAATATATAAGTCTGAACTTATATAGAGAAGAGATATTGGTTATTAACGCCGATAGATTTAAATAGAAGGGGTACACAACACTTGTATAAGTGAAGTAGCATGATTAAAGAGAACATTTACAAAGTGAAGAACCGTTAGTAAAGGTAAATCTTTATAAATGAATAAATGTTATCCAAAAGGAGTTATTCAAATAGGAGAAGTCGATTAGAGTTAGAATAAATCGATTAAAGCAAGAATTAACCAGTTAGAGTTAATCAGTTAGGGTTAATCCGTAGAGTTAATTGAATATTAGTTATTCAATTAGAATTTATCCAATATTCGTTATTCAAATTAAGAGTTAACCAGATAGAGTTAGTTGGACATAGTTAATCGAATTAGGATTTAATTGAATATTAGTTACTCAATTAAAGTTGATCGGATATAGTTATTGAGATTGAGTTAGTCAAACATAGTTACTCAGGATAAGTTGCCATTTCGTACGACTGTTAGCGTAATTCGCAGGGCTGTAGATAGCCTAAGGTGGTCGGATGTTTCCTGAGGGAATCAGGCGTAACCATTGTGATCGCTGCGATCTAGAGTCAAGCGAATGGAGTTAAATCAAATATTAGTTATTCGAATAGAGTTAAAGGAGTTAATGAATATTAGTTATTCGAATAGAATTAAAGGAGTTATAGAATATTAGTTATTCGAATAGAATTAAAGGAGTTAACGAATATTAGTTATTCGAAGGGCGGAGTTATCGAATATAGTTTATTCGAATAGAGTTAAAGGAGTTATCGAATATAACTTATTCAGAAGGAGTTAAATGAAAAGAGCTAATCAAATATGGTTAATCGATAAAGTTAAATCAAATAGAGTTAATTGATAAGAGCAAATTGAATAGAGTAAATCGAATATAGTTTATTCGAAGAAACATTTTCGAATCTAGTTAATCGAAAGAGAGGTTATCAAATATAGTTATTGGAAGGGAGGAGTTATCGAATAGGGATTTATTCGAAAGAGAGTTACGTAAGGAAGTTTGAAATGTTGAGTATCAACATAAATAAGTTTTGAAAAAATAAATGGGTTAGTAGCACTTTTTCTACCTTAGCAATTTCGAGGACGAAATTATTTTAAGTGGGGAAGATTGTAATGACCCGAATTCTTATGGGTTAATTTTAATTATTTAATACGGATTTAAATATTGGGTGGATAATACAAATGAATTTTATATTAAGTTATCAATTTAATAATCGATTTCGATTTAATATATAATATATTAAATTGATGAATACAAAAAACAATAAATAAATTCGAAGTTAAAACTGAATCGAAATGATTCAGATACTTAGTGTCAGTTCTGTTTGAATATAAAAGCGATAATAATAATTTTATTATCGAAGAATTTAAATGATTTGAAATTTAATTTATATCAATATAAATTAATATCCGTTCCGGATGATCGAATTGGACTTCATGACCTATCCCAGTGTGTCCGAAATAGGGGTATTACCCTAGGATTGTCAGTTGTTGGGTTCAGAAATGAGTTCGGAATCCAGACGTATTTTAATTAAAGGACAATGGTTGAAAAAGAAATTTAATTAGAATAAAAACAAAAAAAAACATTTTAGTTTGTGGACAAAAACAAAAACAAGTTGATTTCTTTATCTCCATAAACTGAAGAGCCTTGCTGTTCAAATTAAAGCAGAACCTTTTTCTTATAAGTTGCGACTTCATTCTCTTCATTTTTACCTGGAATGTCCTCTTTCAAGTATTAAGTCAGAATCAATTTCAACTGTAATAACCCGGAAAATGTGTACCAGTTTAAAATTTTTAAATTTTGTTTTTACCAAAGAATTTGAATAGTTGAAATAGCCTATTTCAATAAAATATAGAATTTGGTATGGTATGGCAGTTTGAAATTTTGAATACAAACTTTGTCTGACTGTACCGGGTGGAAAATATAACGGATTTTAGCGAAACTGAAAATATTTAAATCTGTTTATCAATACCTTTCTAACGAATTTGAAAAATCGAAATTTCATAACGGAAATAAAAAGTTATGGCCAAATGAATTTTCAGAAAGGTCGCTATATAGTGTATATAGCCCTTGAAAATAGAGATTTTGCATATGACCTCGGAATTCGATGAAACCACTTTTGTTGGGTCCGGGATGTCAAATTATTGCTAAGTTTCAAATTTCATAATTTTTGAAGCTAGTATGTGAGCGGGGCAAAAGATAATGTGTTTGGTCAAATTCTTTTAAAATGGGTCGACCTAAAAATGGTCGTTTTTCAAACGAGCTCAGAATTCGACGAAACTGGTTTTGTTAGGACCGTATCATCAAATCAAAGCTAGATTTATTTTTCTGGAATTTTACGATTCAATTTGTGGCCCTGGCAAATTGAAATGTACGTTTAAATTAAATATCGAATGTTTTATATTTTAATTTGAAAAATAACTGACTGTAACAGTGAAATGGCCAACAAAACATATCCCATTGTGTCCGGAATGGGGGTATTTAGCTAGGGGCGACAGTCGTTGGGTTTAAAAAGGAGTCCGTTTGCAAAAACACTATTTAAAATTTCCTATAAAGCATGGACCAATAGGAATTTTTCTTTAAAAAAATAAAAAAAAAATTAAAAACCTGAAACCCTAGCCGCCAGGGACGATCTGGACGACTCAGAGTGCTCCAATCTTCCCGTCCATTTAGCCGCCGCCTCAGGCGATTTCACCGCCGCCGCCAGTTGAGACTTCCGACCGCCTTCGCCTGCTCTCCACATCCGACCAACCCACGACCCCAACCATCAATCATCGACGTCGGAAATCGACGAGGAAGCCACGACCTTCCGGGCGCCGCCGCGACGAGCACAGGCCACCGAACCCTTCGCCACCACCGCCGATCTGGAGGTGCTTCGTAGCTCTTTGACGCAGCAAGGTCTGATCGAAGCATCGAGGTACGGATCGACTGAAAATCTGTGACCTAGTTTCGAAGTTTTAAAAACTATACAGATGTAAATTCTGAAATGAAAATAACACTTTTAAGTGTTGCAAAACTTTGAAAAATAATATCTTTTTCGTTCTTTAACGAAATTTGGTGAAACAGGAGACACCGTGACCGCAAGGAGGCTCTCTACATTCTAGAAGAAGCCGCGGATTTTTCTGACCTTCCTACGATTTTTAGCACCGCAATAACCAATGTGAGGAATCTAAACTATTTGTGTGAATGAAATCGCATTGTATAAATTATATAAGCGAAGTGTAAATTATATACGCATTGTATACCTCATGTACATGTGTTGTATAAGTTATATTAGCGATGTATAAATTATACAAGCGTTGAATGAAACATATATGCTTTGAATTGTGATGAAATGCAAGTGAATTATTATATATATATATATATATATATATATATATATATATATATATACACTCCCCTCGTCCACAGACCATGGACGATATTTATTGCTTGTGATTGACGTGATATTATATAGTATGACGAATGGTTGGAAATAATTTTTTGTGGTTGATATTATGGTTGAAAAATACCCTCTTGTGGTTGAAACAAAATAGAATAGGATTGTGGAATTGAAAATAAAACATGCCGCCTGCGTGCGAACTAGATGCATGATCCCCATTCTCAAAAACCGCGAAGTTTTAAGGTAGAGCGAGGAGCCGTACTAGGGACGGTCCCGGTTTTAACTACCCTGTCGTTATGCTGCCGAAATTTTCTGAAATATTTATGTGTTAGAATAATTTTTATTCGTTGAAATAAATTACATATACTATACCGAATATTCATGTGTTGAGTTGCAATTCATTCGTTGAGTTAAAATTCATGTGTTGAATATTATTTGAATTTAAACAAATGGCTTTAGGGATAAAATTCACATTTTTATATATATACAAATTATATCGAATATTCATGTGTTGAGTTGCAATTCATTCGTTGAGTTGAAATTCATGTGTTGAATATTATTTGAATTTAAACAAATGGCTTTAGCCATAAAAATCACATTTTTATATATATACAAACTATATCGAATATTCATGTGTTGAGTTGCAATTCATTCGTTGAGTTGAAATTCATGTGTTGAATATTATTTGAATTTAAACAAATGGCTTTAGCGATAAAAATCACATTTTTATATATATACAAACTATATCGAATATTCATGTGTTGAGTTGCAATTCATTCGTTGAGTTGAAATTCATGTGTTGAATATTATTTGAATTTAAACAAATGGCTTTAGCGATAAAAATCACATTTTTATATATATACAAACTATATCGAATATTCATGTGTTGAGTTGCAATTCATTCGTTGAGTTGAAATTCATGTGTTAAATATTATTTGAATTTAAACAAATGGCTTTAGCGATAAAAATCACATTTTTATATATATACAAACTATATAGAATATTCATGTGTTGAATTGCAATTCATTCGTTGAGTTGAAATTCATGTGTTGAATGTTAACATCTTTTAAAAATAAAATGAATCGACAATGAAAACTATATTTTTATAGTGAATATGAAGAGTTAAAAATACACATTTGTCAAATAAATATTTTTGATGATAAAAATATTTCTTTTATCATGTATACGCTTAGTTAAAAATACACATGTGTTGAAATAAATAATAGTTTGCTAGAAATATTATTATTAGCTTTGTTCTGCATATATATACATGTGTTGAACATGAAAAATGGATTAGCTGTAGAGTAAAGAAATTATTTGCGTGCCCGACAAATAGGTAAACCTTGATGAGTTGGCTGCGCAATTTTATTTATATATCAACTCCTGTGAATGCCATTGGATGCGGAGTGCTGGTTATTCTGTGTGAAATAATAAATAACGCCATAGGATAGTAACAATTAATATTGAACTACACTACATGGCATACTTCTTGATGATAGGAATACTTCATCATATTCCACATAAGCAACTGGAGCTTGTGTGACGAGGTGGAAGATTTACCATACAAGAAAGAGGCTTGTATGGCGATGACTATGTACTACAGGTTGAACTGATGACTGATATGGATTATATAAATTATAACGATAAATTGCCAGATTAATAAAAACCCAACACGGGTCTGGAGTTGACAATAATCACGTCGCTCTAGTTATTAGATACGGCACTTGGACTATTAATTTCCACACGGAAACGGGGTGACGGGAATTTATTCTCTGGAGTGAATATCAGTACATGCTCCCCCGTAAACACCAAAATATATCACTATAAATATGTGAATGCTTTTTAGG
The DNA here is from genome assembly GCA_030737875.1 of Allium sativum. NCBI lineage: Eukaryota > Viridiplantae > Streptophyta > Magnoliopsida > Asparagales > Amaryllidaceae > Allium > Allium sativum. The sequence continues at coordinate 189,751,134 of CM060915.1, read as the reverse complement.
ATTTATTGTGTACCTAATACGGCCCAATAAATTTCCAAACCCCTCCCCTTACAAAGGAGGTTATGGCGAAATTTTTCGAAATCTTAAGGCGTTAGTGAAATATTTGAAGTGAAAACGAAGTTGAAAATATAGAATGAACTATAGTTGAAATTATAGATTGAACTATATTTATATATATAAATATAAATATAAATTAAAGGAATAGATGCCGTGCAGTTCGCGTTTCGGAATCGTAATTTGAAACGATTAGTACGAGAAATACGACCATCGGATTTTCCCGAAACCGCAACCGCTGGGTTCGCCTTGGAAATATCTTTCCAATGGCACCAACATTGTAAAAATCCAACGGTTGGATTGTCCGGAATGTTTAATTCAAATCTGAAGAAAAACAGCGCCAGAATCGTTTATATTTATATATAAATATAAATATAATTAAATTAAATCGAATACCGACGCTGCAGTTCGAATTTTAAAACCGTAACTTCAAACGACTAGTGTGGAAGATCCGACCGTCGGATTCTCACGAAACTGGAACCATTGCGTTCGCTTTGGGAATATCTTTCCCCTGATGTAGACTTCGTAGAAATCCAACGATTAGATTTTCCGATATGTGTAAAACAAATTAGGAGAAAAACAGTGCCACGGCACGACCTGAAATGTCGCTTAATTAAATATGGCCATTTTTAAATAAATAAAAATGGCGAAAAATCGTTCTAAAATATTATAAGAAATATTGATTGAGAATAAACCAAATGGGCTTGAATTGTTTGATATTTGATGGTTGTATGTGTATGACATGAAAATAACACTAAAGAACCCAAAGATGGATGTCGAATAATATAACCATAAAATGAATCGATTTAAATTCTAATGACGTGAATTATTTGAAAAGGCCGAGCTAACCCTCATTTCAAATAATTTATCGAGCGATTCGAATTGGAAAATGCAAAGACGATTCAAGACCGATGATCTTCGTATCGGTTGGATGGGCGCTACTGAGGTCCCTCACCGGAGTAGCTACCGGAAGGGGACGGAAGTAGTAGCCGTCTGAACGTATGTGTTGATTGGACGGATATACGAGGAATTTGACGCCTCCGGTTTCGTTCAGACCCAGGACGGACTTGTAAATGGACTGTGTGTCTGACATTGGATTTTGTTCTATACTGATTGATCTCTGTTAAATATATATCGGCTTGGCGGCGGAGAATTTATTCTTTTGCTTAACGCCCTTCTCTGAGACATACGAGCTTAGAGGTTATATATCGATGGAAATCAATCGTATGGAGTGGACTGCCTATGTGGCATGCCAAGATGCTGGGATCAAGGCTTCTATTGCAAAGCAAAGTCTTGTGGATGATGATCAAAGCAAGGTCTACGTGGCCTGGCTTTGTGTATTTCGTAGATTCGTGAGCCTCACACCCCGATATGAGTTAAAAACGGGATACGGACCGCTGGGAGAGCACGACGTTTCTTTCTAGCTATGGTGGTGTCAGTGACTTACCAGCCCTGACATATATATCTACTTTTCACCTTTGTGGTTGTTGGAATGCGAGGCGCCTCGATTATTGGTCTGTAAGGACCGGGAAACGTGTGTTCAGGCATAATTAATCCTCTAATGTAAGTGAGGACCGGCTCAGCCGCATCCAGGGGTTGCCCAGAGTGTGTAGTCCCGAGGCATTTGCTAGAGTGTCTCGAAGCGGAGAGGAGCTTGCCCCTTGCCTCGACTCATGACGGAAATCCAATTTCCAATACGAAATAACGGACTTGATTATAGAACTAGTATGGAGACATAGTAGATGGTAGCTATGCCGCCTATGATTGATATTTATGATGCTATTCGTTTTTGAAACATATATGCACTAGTAATAATATCAAATGATTTTCCTTTATACGTATCAAGCATATTTGGCCCTTATAAGGTAAAACTCTATCCTCCGGCTTGCGTTGCATTGTATGATGGGACCTGAGTCTTATACTGGCTTCATTCTTTCTAAAAGCATTGCGTTGTTTTTAAAAAGAATTTACTTTGTTTTAAATGCACTAGCAATCACTGGAGTACACCCGTTCCGTGAAAGTGGCATGGTCCTATGATTCGCTTATTACTGTTGTTTAATTGTTAAATAGATTTCTCATACCAGTCCCCATGACTGACTCATTGTTTGTTTCACTTTGCAAACGCGGGTGCCCTTATTTTCGCACGGGCAGCCTAGTGCACAGGTGACAGGTTGTTTTTGGCTCTGCACTGCTGCATAGGGTGCATTTTTGGCTCATGGCGAGGCTGACTTCACAGAGATGACTTTGACATTTTCCGCCATTATTATTCTTATATTATGATTCCGCCACTGGCGATGCAGACTGATTTACTTTCCGTATTTCTCACTATATGTATATGTATTCCGCCTTCGGCGATGTAGACTGATACCCTTATTATGTCTCACTGCATGTATGTATTCCGCCTCTGGCGATGATGATTGATCACTTTCCTTTTTATTTACTAAGTTATATCCCACGCTATGCTATTCTGATGTTATTACATGTTGTGATTCCGCTGTCATATCCGTGTAAAATTATTCTATTTATTGTTTCTGCTATTATCTATACTCTGCAATGAAGATTAATGTGTTAATTCCTAATGATTATCCTTAATACCGCCCCTCGGATTTTGGGATTGTCACAGTTGGTATCAGAGCTTTGGTTAACCTTAGTTCCGGGATCTAACACATTAAACACCTCGTCAGAATAGAATCAGTAGTATTCTAATGTGAATAGCTCGTTAGAGATAGGATTAGCAATGTCCTAGAATGAGCTAAGCAGATTAGCAAAACAATTTGATCAGTACATCATCATTATCTTTTCTTATATTCCCCAGCTTTAGCATTTATGAAAATTATCAAATCTGTGGGCTTGACTCTTTTCTTGCTTATACAGTATTCTCTTAGATGGCTACACGAGCAGCAACAGCTAGAGGAGGCCGTGGAGGCCGAGGAGTGGCAGTAGGAGGACGGGGGAATATCCCCGTAGTTATGGAAATCCCTATTGTTCAGCCACCAGCACCTGAAGACTTTGAGCTAGATAAAGTTGTGAAGAGGTATAGAAATCTTGGGGGAAAACCTTTTACTGGCACTGGCACAGTGACCGAGGCTATAGCTTGGTTAAAAACTTGTGAGAAAATCTTTGAAGGCATGGGTATGGGAACCAACAACAAAGCCCGACTTGGCATTTGGCTCCTTCAGGAGGAAGCAGAGCTGTGGTGGGATGCCATTACCTTAGAGGATGCAGCTGGTACTGTCAGGACCTGGGAACAATTCAGAACTATGTTCAATGAGAAATTTGTACCTGAACAAGCTCTAGAGAGGATGCGAGAGCAATTTGATAATCTCCAGCAAGGAGATCTCTCTATTCAGGATTATCTAAATAAGTTCACCCAATTGTCGCGCTATGCTCCAGAGCTGATTTTGACCAACAAAGTAAAGAACAATAGATTCATATTTGGGCTAAAGCGCAAGTAACACGACAGGGCTATGGGCAACATCAAACTCTCCTTTTCAGAATTAGTAGAGATGGGTTGCAATTACGAAGACATGGATGAGAGGCACGCTAGCCAAGACCGCGCCAAAAGCCAAGCTGGAAATAAGCGCAAGGCTTCAACAGATCAACCCGAATCTAGCATTACCGCGGCCGCTACTCAGAAACCTGCAAAGATGCTGAAAGGAAATTGTTACAACTGCGGGAAGCCAGGTCACTTTTCTAATGTATGCAAAGCCCCGAGGAAGCCAAAGGCAAATGGCTCAGCCGAATGCTACAACTGCCATACGAAGGGGCACTATAGCAGGAATTGTCCTCTGAAGCAGAATGCTCAAGTGGCTCATGTCTATGACAGGAAGACCCCGCCAGCTACCACCGATTGATCAGGTAAACCCGATGTCTTGGGAGGTACCCTTACCATTAAAAATATTCCTGTTTCTGTACTTTTTGATACTGGTGCATCACGTAGCTTCATTTCTGGTAACATTTTTCATAAGTTAAAATTGAAACAAAGAATTCTAAAAGAACCGATTAAAGTTCAAAACCCGATAGGAGGTTCTGTTAGTCTCAGTTTATACTGCAGATTCCCTATCTCTTATTCACGTTACAAGTTTCCCATCCACTTAATTGTTATGGATTTATCGGAATTCGATCTTATTCTCGGTTTGGAATGGTTAACAAAATATAAGGCCGAAGTTAGATGTGCCGAAAGAATGGTTAAAGTCGAAACGAAGCTTGGACCTATATATATACCATGTCATGGCTCAGAAATTAATAGAACAGAATTTTGGTCTTCTTTGGAAGTTACTCCCCTTTCATTAGAAAAGATACCGGTCGTTAAAAACTACGCGGATGTGTTTGAAAAAGTAGAAAACTTACCGCCGAAAAGAGAAATTGAATTTAGAATAGATCTAATTCCTAACGCCCGACCAGTAGTACATCCAATTAGAAGAATGGCCCCGAAAGAAAAAGAAGAGTTAAGTAGTCAAACCCGAGAATTGCTTTGGAAAGGTCTGATCAGACCAAGCTTTTCAGCATGGGGAGCAGCAGTAGTATTTGTCCCGAAATCAGACAGTACTCTAAGACTTTGTGTTGATTACAGAGATCTCAATAAGCAGACACTGAAGAACAAATATCCCTTGCCCCGAATAGTTGATCTGTTAGATCAATTAAATGGAGCAACAGTATTCTCCAGAATGGACGTAGCTACAGGTTTCCATCAATTACGTATAGCGGAAGACTGTGTTCCTTTAACAGTCTTCAGGGGCCCCGATTTATTCTACGAATGGTTAGTAATGCCGTTCGGCTTGTGCAACGCTCCGGCATACTTTGTTGATCTTATGAACAGAGTGTTCCGTAGTGTACTGAATAAATTTGTTCTAGTCTTCATCGACGACATTTTGATCTACTCTAAGTCGGAAGATGAACATGCAAAACATTTAGAACAAGTGTTGAAAATTCTAAGGAGAAATGTCTTGAAAGCTAAATTTTCTAAGTGTGTCTTCTGGCAGAATGAGGTAAAATTCCTAGGCCACGTTGTATCAAAGGAAGGGATTGCTGTAGATCCAAGCAAAATTACAGCGATTCAGAACTGGAAACAACCTACTACTCCCACAGAAGTTCGAAGTTTCCTTGGATTGGCTAGTTACTATCGGAAATTCGTTCAGGATTTTTCAAAGATATCAGGAGTATTGACGAATCTTACAAAGAAGCATGAGAAATTCAAATGGACTCCCGAATGTGAAGACGCTTTCCAGGAGCTGAAACTGAAGTTGACAACCGCTCCAGTTTGGACAATTATAGAAGGCAACCAAGACTTGACAGTATGGACAGACGCTTCTATTAGAGGGCTATGCGCAGAATTAATGCAAAAAGGCCAAGTGATCGCTTATGCCAGCCGTCAACTAAAGCCGCATGAAAGAAACTATGCAACTCATGATCTTGAGTTATTAGCTATTGTGTTCGCTTTAAGAATCTGGAGGCATTATTTACTGGGCGAGAAGTTTGAACTATACACCGATCATCAATCCTTGAAATACCTGTTCACCTAGAAAGATCTAAACTTGAGACAACAGCGTTGGTTAGAATTCCTTGCAGCATACGATTTTGAAATTCTATACACTCCAGGGAAAGCCAATGTTGTAGCAGATGCGCTTAGCCGAAAGAATGAAATCATCGCCAGTTTTGACATCACGTCTTCATTAATAGACAGGATCTCGACCCTTCAGAAAGACGATGAATTTATTCAAAGAATCAGTCAAAGAGTCAAAGGAGGTGAATCCATAAGTTTTCAACTCGATGACAAAGGAGTTCTAAGATTAAAGGGCAGAATTTGCATCCCAAACCTTCCAGAGCTTAGAAGAGAAATACTTGATGAGTGCCACAAGTCCAAACAAAGCATCCATCCCGGTGTGAGCAAAATGCATAACGATATCAAACGCACATTCTGGTGGAGGGCTTTGAAAAGAGATATCTCATTATATGTTAGCAGATGCCCCACTTGTCAGCTAGTTAAGAGTGATCAGCAGAAATGGGCTGGATTATTACAACCCTTAGAAATTCCAGGATGGAAGTGGAAACAAATTTCGATGGATTTCATCGATGGCTTGCCTCGAACTAAGAAAGGAAACGACAGTATATGGGTAATCGTAGATCGCTTCATGAAGACTGCCCATTTTATACCTGTGCGATCCAACAGAACGGCTCAAAGTCTAGCACAGATTTACTTCAAAGAAATAGTTAAACTACATGGAGTGCCGCTGAATATAGTCAACGATAGAGATCCCCTGTTCACTAGCAAATTCTGGGAAGCATTCCAGGAAGAATTGGGAACCAAATTGAATCTAAGCACCGCTTATCACCCACAGACAGATGGCCAAACTGAGCGGGTGAATAGAATTCTAGAAGATTTGCTGCGGGCTTGCTTTATCGATTTTGGAGGCTCATGGGAAGATCACTTACATTTAGCAGATTTCTCTTATAACAATAGCTATCAAGCAAGTTTGGGAATGTCTCCATTTGAAGCATTATATGGTAGACCGTGCAGATCTCCCGCATGTTGGGTTGAACCTGGCAACAGACTTGTGTTAGGGCCCGATATGATTCAAGAACCATCGGATAAAGTCGATTTCATTAAGAAGAGATTGAAAACAGCGCAGAGCCGACAGAAAAGTTATGCTGATGCGAGAAGAAGGGATATATCGTTTACCGTTGGCGATTATGTTTATTTAAGAGTTTCTCCAATGCGAGGAGTAATCGGATTTGGCAAGACTGGGAAGTTGGCACTGAGATTTATTGGTCCCTTTCCTATACTTGAACGGATTGGAACTCTTGCATATAGGGTTTCATTACCTAATTGGTTGCCTGGAGTACATGATGTGTTCCACGTGTCTCAACTCAGAAACATGTTCATGATCCCGATCTTGTTGTGGAAGAAGCAGCACAACATGATATTGACATAACTCTAGAACTAGAACTCAGAAGAGAGCCATTAAAGATAGTTGGCAAAGAAACTAGAGAGCTAAGGAAGAAAAAGATTCATCTAGTCAAAGTGCAGTGGAGTAGTGATCCTAGAGACTGTACTTGGGAAACTGAGGAAAGCATTAAACAAGCATATCCCAAATGCAGAGTGGACATCTCTGACTAACTCCGGTGCAAGGTACCCTTATAGTACTTTGCATTTACATTTTATTTCCTTTTTAACTGTTATTTCCTTTTCGAGGACGAAATGTTTTAAGTGGGGAAGATTGTAATAACCCGGAAAATGTGTACCAGTTTAAAATTTTTAAATTTGGTTTTTACCAAAGAATTTGAATAGTTGAAATAGCTTATTTCAATAAAATATAGAATTTGGTATGGTATGGCAGTTTGAAATTTTGAATACAAACTTTGTCTAACTGTACCGGGTGGAAAATATAAAGGATTTTAGCAAAACTGAAAATATTTAAATCTGTTTATCAATACCTTTCTAACAAATCTGAAAAATCAAAATTTCATAACGGAAATCAAAAGTTATGGCCAAATGAATTTTCAGAAAGGTCGCTATATAGTGTATTTAGCTTTTGAAAATAGAGATTTTGCATACGACCTCGGAATTCGATGAAACCACTTTTGTTGGGTCCGGGATATCAAATTATTGCTAAGTTTCAAATTTCATAATTTTTGAAGCTAGTATGTGAGCGGGGCAAAAGATAATGTGTTTGGTCAAATTCTGTTAAAATGGGTCGACCTAAAAATGGCCGTTTTTTAAACGAGCTCAGAATTCGACGAAACTGGTTTTGTTAGGACAGTATCATCAAAACAAAGCTAGATTTATTTTTCTGGAATTTTACGATTCAGTTTGTGGCCCTGGCAAATTGAAATGTACGTTTAAATTAAATATCGAATGTTTTATATTTTAATTTGAAAAATAACTGACTGTAACAGTCGAAATGGCCAATGAAACATATCCCATTGTGTCCGGAATGGGGGTATTTAGCTAGGGGCGATAGTCGTTGGGTTTAAAAAGGAGTCCGTTTGCAAAAACACTATTTAAAATTTCCTATAAAGCATGGACCAATAGGAATTTTTCTTTAAAAAAAAAAACCTAAAACCCTAGCCGCCAGGGACGATCTGGACGACTCAGAGTGCTCCAATCTTCTCGTCCATTTAGCCGCCGCCTCAGGCGATTTCACCGCCGCCGCCAGTTGAGACTTCCGACCGCCTTCGTCTCCTCTCCACATCCGACCAACCCACGACCCCAACCATCAATCATCGACGTCGGAAATCGACGAGGAAGCCACGACCTTCAGGGCTCCGCCACGACGAGCACAGGCCACCGAACCCTTCGCCACCACCGCCGATCTGGAGGTGCTTCGTAGCTCTTTGACGCAGCAAGGTCTGATCGAAGCATCGAGGTACGGATCGACTGAAATTTGTGACCTTGTTTCGAAGTTTTAAAAAATTTACTGATGTAAATTATGAAATGAAAATAACACTTTTAAGTGTTGCAAAACTTTGAAAAATAATATCTTTTTCATTCTTTAACGAAATTTGATGAAACAGGAGACACCGTGACCGCAAGGAGGCTCTCTACATTCTAGAAGAAGCCGCGGATTTTTCTGACCTTCCTACGATTTTTAGCACTGCAATAACCAATGTGAGGAATCTAAACTATTTGTGTGAATGAAATCGCGTTGTATAAATTATATAAGCGAAGTGTAAATTATATACGCATTGTATACCTCATGTACATTGTTGTATAAGTTATATTAGCGATGTATAAATTATACAAGCGTTGAATGAAACATATATGCTTTGAATTGTGATGAAATGCAAGTGAATTATTATATTATATATATATATATATATACACTTCCCTCGTCCACATACCATGGACGATATTTATTGCTTGTGATTGATGTGATATTATATAGTATGACGAATGGTTGGAAATAATTGTTTGTGGTTGATATTATGGTTGAAAAATACCCTCTTGTGGTTGAAACAAAATAGAATAGGATTGTGGAATTGAAAATAAAACATGCCGCTTGCGTGCGAACTAGATACATGATCCCCATTGTCAAAAACCGCGAGGTTTTAAGGTACAGCGAGGAGCCGTACTAGGGACGGTCCCGGTTTTAACTACCCTGCCGTTATTCTACCGAAATTTTCTGAAACATTTATGTGTTAGAATAATTTTTATTCATTGAAATAAATTACATATACTATACCAAATATTCATGTGTTGAGTTGCAATTCATTCGTTGAGTTAAAATTCATGTGTTGAATATTATTTGAATTTAAACAAATGGCTTTAGCAATAAAAATCACATTTTTATATATATACAAACTATATCGAATATTCATGTGTTGAGTTGCAATTCATTCGTTGAGTTGAAATTCATGTGTTGAATATTATTTGAATTTAAACAAATGGCTTTAGCGATAAAAATCACATTTTTATATATATACAAACTATATCGAATATTCATGTGTTGAGTTGCAATTCATTCGTTGAGTTGAAATTCATGTGTTGAATATTATTTGAATTTAAACAAATGGCTTTAGCGATAAAAGTCACATTTATATATATATACAAACTATATCGAATATTCATGTGTTGAGTTGCAATTCATTCGTTGAGTTGAAATTCATGTGTTGAATATTATTTGAATTTAAACAAATGGCTTTAGCGATAAAAATCACATTTTTATATATATACAAACTATATCGAATATTCATGTGTTGAGTTGCAATTCATTCGTTGAGTTGAAATTCATGTGTTGAATATTATTTGAATTTAAACAAATGGCCTTAGCGATAAAAATCACATTTTTATATATATACAAACTATATAGAATATTCATGTGTTGAATTGCAATTCATTCGTTGAGTTGAAATTCATGTGTTGAATGTTATCATCTTTTAAAAATAAAATGAATCGACAATGAAAACTATATTTTTATAGTGAATATGAAGAGTTAAAAATACACATGTGTCGAATAAATATTTTTGATGATAAAAATATTTCTTTTATCATGTATACGCTTAGTTAAAAATACACATGTGTTGAAATAAATAATAGTTTGCTAGAAATATTATTATTAGCTTTGTTCTGCATATATATACATGTGTTGAGTAGGAAAAATGGATTAGCTGTAGAGTAAAGAAATTATTTGCGTGCCCGACAAATAGGTAAACCTTGACGTGTTGGCTGCGCAATTTTATTTATATATCAACTCCTGTGAATGCCATTGGATGCGGAGTGCTGGTTATTCTGTGTGAAATAATAAATAACGCCATAGGATAGTAACAATTAATTTTGAACTACACTATATGGCATACTTCTTTATGATAGGAATACTTCATCATATTCCACATAAGCAACTGGAGCTTGTGTGACGAGGTGGAAGATTTACCATACAAGCCAGAGGCTTGTATGGCGATGACTATGTACTACAGGTTGAACTGATGACTGATATGGACTATATAAATTATAACGATAAATTGCCAGATTAATAAAAACCCCACACGGGTCTGGAGTTGACAATAATCACGTCGCTCTAGTTATTAGATACGGCACATGGACTATTTATTTCCACACGGAAACGGGGTGACGGGAATTTATTCTCTGGAGTGATTATCAGTACATGCTCACCCGTAAACACCAAAATATATCACTATAAATATGTGAATGCTTTTTAGGATTTATTGGGTACCTAATACGGCCCAATAAATTTCCAAACCCTTCCCCATACAAAGGACGTTATGGCGAAATTTTTCGAAATCTTAAGGCGTTAGTGAAATATTTGAAGTGAAAACGAAGTTGAAAATATAGAATGAACTATAGTTGAAATTATAGATTGAACTATATTTATATATATAAATATAAATATAATTAAAAGGAATAGAGGCCGTGCAGTTCGCATTTCGGAATCGTAATTTGAAACGATTAGTACGAGAAACCCGACCATCGGATTTTCACGAAACCGCAACCGCTGGGTTCGCCTTGGAAATATCTTTCCAATGGCACCAACCTTGTAAAAATCCAACGGTTGGATTGTTCGGAATGTTTAATTCAAATCTGAAGAAAAACAGCGCCAGAATCGTTTATATTTATATATAAATATAAATATAATTAAATTAAATCGAATACCGACGCTGCAGTTCGAATTTTAAAACCGTAACTTCAAACCACTAGTGTGGAAGATCCGACCGTCGGATTCTCACGAAACAGGAACCGTTGGGTTCGCTTTGGGAATATCTTTCCCCTGATTCGTAGAAATCCAATGGTTAGATTTTTCGATATGTGTAAAACAAATTAGGAGAAAAACAGCGCTAGTGCCACGGCACGACCTGAAACGTCGCTTAATTAAATATGGCCATTTTTAAATAAATAAAAATGGCGAAAAATCGTTCTAAAATATTATAAGCAATATTGATTGAGAGTAAACCAAATGGGCTTGAATTGTTTGATATTTGATGGTTGTATGTGTATGACATGAAAATAACACTAAAGAACCCAAAGATGGATGTCGAATAATATAACCATAAAATGAATCGATTTAAATTCTAATGACGTGAATTATTTGAAAAGGCCGAGCTAACCCTCATTTCAAATAATTTATCGAGCGATTCGAATTGGAAAATGCAAAGACGATTCAAGACCGATGATCTTCGTATCGGTTGGATGGGCGCTACTGAGGTTCCTGACCGGAGTAGCTAACGGAAGGGGACGGAAGTAGTAGCCGTCTGAACGTATGTGTTGATTGGACGGATATACGAGGAATTTGACGCCTCCGGTTTCGTTCAGACCCAGGACGGACTTGTAAATTGACTGTGTGTCTGACATTGGATTTTGTTCTATACTGATTGATCTCTGTTAAATATATATCGGCTTGGCGACGGAGAATTTATTCTTTTGCTTAAAGCCCTTCTCTGAGACGTACGAGCTTAGAGGTTATATATCGATGGAAATCAATCGTATGGAGTGGACTGCCTATGTGGCATGCCAAGATGCTGGGATCAAGGCTTCTGTTGCAAAGCAAAGTCTTGTGGATGATGATCAAAGCAAGGTCTACGTGGCCTGGCTTTGTGTATTTCGTAGATTCGCGAGCCTCACACCCCGATATGAGTTAAAAACGGGATACGGACCGCTGGGAGAGCACGACGTTTCTTTCTAGCTATGGTGGTGTCAGTGACTTACCAGCCCTGACATATATATCTACTTTTCACCTTTGTGGTTGTTGGAATGCGAGGCGCCTCGATTATAGGTCTGTAAGGACCGGGAAACGTGTGTTCAGGCATAATTAACCCTCTAACGTAAGTGAGGACCGGCCCAGCCGCATCCAGGGGTTGCCCAGAGTGTGTAGTCCCGAGGCATTTGCTAGAGTGTCTCGAAGCGGAGAGGAGCTTGCCCCTTGCCTCGACTCATGACGGAAATCCAATTTCCAATACGAAATAACGGACTTGATTGTAGAACTAGTATGGAGACATAGTAGATGGTAGTTATGCCGCCTATGATTGATATTTATGATGCTATTCGTTTTTGAAACATATATGCACTAGTAATAATATCAAATGATTTTGCTTTATACGTATCAAGCATATTTGGCCCTTATAAGGTAAAACTCTATCCTCCGGCTTGCGTTGCATTGTATGATGGGACCTGAGTCTTATACTGGCTTCATTCTTTCTAAAAGCATTGCGTTGTTTTTAAAAAGAATTTACTTTGTTTTAAATGCACTAGCAATCACTGGAGTAAACCCGTTCCGCGAAAGTGGCGTGGTCCTATGATTCGCTTATTACTGTTGTTTAATTGTTAAATAGATTTCTCATACCAGTCCCCATGACTGACTCGTTGTTTGTTTCACTTTGCAAACGTGGGTGCCCTTATTTTCACACGGGCAGCCTAGTACACAGGTGACAGGTTGTTTTTGGCTCTGCACTGCTGCATAGGGTGCATTTTTGGCTCATGGCAAGGCTGACTTCACAGAGATGACTTTGACATTTTCCGCCATTATTATTCTTATATTATGATTCCGCCACTGGCGATGCAGACTGATTTACTTTCCGTATTTCTCACTATATGTATATGTATTCCGCCTTCGGCGATGTAGACTGATACCCTTATTATGTCTCACTGCATGTATGTTTTCCGCCTCTGGCTATGATGACTGATCACTTTCCATTTTATTTACTAAGTTATATCCCACGCTATGCTATTCTGATGTTATCACATGTTGTGATTCCGCTGTTATATCCATGTAAAATTATTCTATTTATTTTTTCTGCTATTATCTGTAATCTGCAATGATGATTAATGTGTTATTTCCTAATGATTATCCTTAATACCGCCCCTCGGATTTTGGGATTGTCACATCAACCCTAAGAGCTTCAATTCAGTTTTGTTGGGTGTGCACGAGTCCATCCCTCATCCCGAATGAAACACGAGAAGCCCTGAAGCTCGAGCAGGTGGAGTCGCGCTGGTCGAAACCACAAAGTGAAGGTCTGAATTGGTTTCTATGGTTCAGAATTAGTATCGGTTCAAGGCAAATTCTTAGGGGCGAAGCCAGGAACGATAGTGCGAGGGTAATTTGGAGCTCGAAATTGGTATCGCGACTTTGTTTTATGGTTATTTGATTTGATATTCATCAAGTCATGGGTCTTGAGAGTAAGTCTTTCGATGCTGATCTGGGCAGTAGTAATGAAGTCGATTTCCATTTTTGGGTAGTATCACGAATCTGGGGAAGGTCAATGTAGCGTAGTATGAGGTTCGAACAGGAAGTGGGAACAGGAAGTGCGGATCTGTGAGGTGAGGATGGTGCGAGGACAGTGGGAGGTCTGGGATGACATTGAGGGGAGGTGTTCGTTTTGTGTGATGTCCATTAAAGGAGTGGAAGCAGTACACCAGTGAGCTAGTGGTGGTTAGATGTAGTTCATGGCAATGCTAGTAGTCATACTGACCAGGCAATGGAGTGTTTAAAGTTCAGGTATGTGTTGATTTGGAAATGGATAAATTGGTAGTATGGTGCTCGATGTAATGCCGAAGCGAGTAGAGCATTATTTTAGGGGCTGTTATAGTTTGGAGATATTTGTGGATTCACTTCATAGAAGTCGAGTAATCTGAGAGACAACAAGGTATGCGATTTTAAGAAATAGAATAATTAATCTTATTCATTCGTTAAATTAATTTAATAAATATTAGCTTAATCGAGTAATAAAAATTAAGTAATTGTAGGTGTAAATAAATCCATTCGAATAGATTCGTGGGTACTGCAATTTGGATTTTACGAGATAATCAGCAAAGAAAAAATCACGGTGAGTAAATCTCACTCACCTTAATTAGAATTATTTTTAAATCGTTAAAAATAATTGTTTGTTGCTTGTTGAATGCTTTCTGATTTTTGGAAATAAATTAGTTATTTAGGGTTGACTATTATATATATATATATATATATTGGGTTGATGATTGGACTTCTATGAAGCTACCCTGTAGATCGCCAACTTGATGGTTGGAATCTACAGAAAGATTATTACTTTGTCCAGATATGGTAAGGGAAACATCCGAAAAGATTGACCTTATTCGACGGCGGATGAAGACGACTCCAAATAGGAAGAAGTCCTATGTAGACAAGAGAAGAACTAACATCGAATTCGAAATGGGAGTGTAACACCCTGCATTTTTAATGAAATTGAAAATGTGGAAATAAGTATATAGATTATATACATAGATATATTTAAGAGAAAAATTAAATATTGCAAAAAAACATGAAAAAAGAGAAATGAGAAAAGAATAATGTTTAGCATTGTTCTAAGGTTTGTAAACATATGACTTAGTGGCTCATTTGGTTAGAGCACATGACTTGTATACAAGAGGTTCTGAGTTCAATCTCCGCCAACGCCATATTTATTTTTAGGGGAATAACTAAAAAGTGGCATAGTGTGAACGTAGTTCAATAAAAAAAAGCGGTTTAATGTGAAAAGGGTTAATTGGAAAGATAGTTAAAAAGAAAATTAAATATGTATATATATACACATATGACATGTGGGTGTCAACACCCCTGCTGCTGCACATTATGTTGCACACATAGCACATTTTTATTTGCTGATGACGATTCTTGGAGTTTTAGGGCTTATGTGGCTTTATCTGATTGGTCTAGTGACATGTCTTTTCATTCTGGATGGCTTAGATGAATCCTAGTCAGATCTAAGGGTTCTAATTAATCCTACACATCTATATAATCATGCATAACCTAACCCCTAATCTAAACTAAATTCATGCATACGCCGCCATGTTGCTGCATCCTAAACTAACCTAGCCTCCACCATAACTAATCAAATTCAAGATTAAAGTTAAAGATCAAAGCCTAAGAATTGTAAAAAGGAGAAAGATTCTACAAACGCCCAATTCTCTTCTTTAATCCGTTCTCTGTGAGTGCAGTTACTTTCACGAGACAATTATTTAAACGTAATTATGATAAGTTGTGATTTGGACTGTATGAGTGTGCATGTTGAATCATATGCTATTAGCCAGTTCTGTTATCATCTATTTTGTTAATATATGCTAGTTTGTTATCATATGTAATTAGATTCATTCTATGATGTTAATTCCTATGTCTAATTACATATGCTTCATTAGATTCATTCTATGCAAGTTATGATTTATGCAAGTTTATATGTGTTGACGAGCATAATTGTCGCACGCCAACACCCAATATGTGTGTGTGAAGAATTATCAGAATAAGCAGTAAATAATGTAAATGCAGAGAGACACAACTTTTGTAGTGGTTCGTCACTAACGCCTACGTCCACTTTATAATTCTCATTCATCATTTCTTTTATTGATTACAAGAGACGTTACAATATTTGTGTACAAAGCTATATGTATGATGAACTTGGAATGAGTCATCCTTCTTCTTCGTTGAAGTGAGTTTACTTGGTCAACTATAGGCAAGGTAGGCTTTAGTGTCCAAGAGGTCTAGAGGCAGTGTAACAAGGCTTGCTAGTATTCAAGTGTTGAAGGAAAACATGCATGTCATGTTTTAGGTCTTTATCCCATCTCCCATGGCCATGGTGGATGTGTTGGAAGCGATTAATGAGTTTTTTTGCTCTTAAGGTCCAAAAATTCCAAGGGAGAAGGACCCAAATGAAGGCCAAGGCTTGGGGTATTTATAGGAGGGAGGTTAGGAGGGAGTAGGTTAGCAGCGGGACCCACAAGAGCCATTTTCGCACCCAAACAAGGCTATATGCAGGAAATTCGAGCTCCCAGGCGTGGGCTCGAAATTTCGAACCGCTTTAGGGGATTCGAAATTTTGAACCTAATGGAAGGCTCAAAATTTTGACCCTCTTTAGGGGTTTCAAAATTTTGAACCCCCTGGGGGGCTCGAAATTTCGACCCCTCAACAGGGGATTCGAAATTTGAGGAGGGGAAAGAGGCGATTTTCTTGGTGCTGGAATCTCGTCCTTCTAGTGCATCAAAGCTCCTGGATATGAACTGAAGGAATCCACAATTCTGTTGGTCCGGAGTGAAGGAATCTGAGCTTCCGGCATGGAGAAAATCGGATGGATCGCCGCCGGGACTGTGGGGCCCCAAACCCCCACTGGCGCTGCGCCAGGACCCGCTGGACGGCTCGCCTTCGGCTCGTAGCGCGGCTCGCCTTCGGCTCAGGTGACGGCTTGACTAAGAGTTCAATGGGCTCAACAGAGGCCATCTGATAGAGGCTTTGGGTTTTAGTGTGTTTGCGATGCGACTTCGACCCAATTGTTTTGTGCTTTTTGACGCTTGAGCACGTCGCTCACCAAATACCCGACGTGTGACTGCTTTGACAAAAAGGCATGTCAACAATATGCAAGTTATGTTCTATGCAAGTTTATATGCAAGTTATGATCTATGTAAATTAATATGCAAGTTATGATTTATGCAAGTTTATATGCAAGTTATGTTCTGTGCAAGTTTATGTGCAAGTTATGATCTACGCAATTTTATATGCAATTTATGTTCTTTGCAAGTTTATATGCAATTTATGTTCTATGCAAGTTTATATGCAAGTTTTGATCTATGCAAGTTTATATGCAAGTTATGATTTATGCAAGTTTATAAGCAAGTTATGTTCTATGCAAGTTTATGTGCAAGTTATGATCTCGCAAGTTTATATGCAAGTTTTGATTTACACAAGTTTATTTGCAAGTTATGTTCTATGCAAGTTTGTATGCAAGTTATGATCTATGCAAGTTTATGTGCAAGTTATGATTTATGCAAGTTTATACGCAAGTTATGTTCTATGCAAGTGTATATGCAAGTAATGATATACGTAAGTTTATATGCAAGTTATGTTCATCTATGCAAGTTATGCAAGTTTATATGCAAGTTATGTTCATCTATGCAAGTTATGCAAGTTTATATTCATATGTTTAGATCCGTACCAGTTCATATGTTCAGATCTATATGTTTATTTGTTTAGATCCATGCTAGTTCATATGTTTAGATCTGTGCAAGTTTTTGTTTATATGTTTAGATCTATGCTAGTTCGCATTCCATATGTTGATTGGATCTATCATATATGCTAGTTCACGTTTATATGCTTAACCAGATTTATGCTGTTTGTGACACCCCGTAATTCTGCAACACTAAGATTCACGAATCAAGGCAGAATTAAAAGGTAAAACTCAAAATCAAGGGAAAGGTGATGCGCCGTTGCGTTCGTCTCGGAATTCTGCATGAAAATGAGTCCGAGTTTGCGTAAATCGGAGTCCGTATGAGGAAGATATGGCCTCCGGAAGATTCAGCGAAGTTCAAATTTCAAAACAGTTCAGAAAAACGAGTTCGAAATTCAAAACAGACCCAGATTGGGCTGGGCGGGAATTTTCCCGCCCAAGGCACCCAGGTCGACTGGGTAGTCGACCTGGGGCACCCAGGTCAACTGGGTAGTCGACCTGGGGGTCGACCCCCCTGCTTTTTCCAGCTTTCTGCACCTGGTTCGTTCTGATGTATCTGGTCATGTTTTCTGACCAGGTTCGTCCACCTAACACTATATAAGCGGCCCTAGTCTCCTTCTCTATTCACAATTCTTTTCTACCCTTATGCTGCAAAGATTCTTGGCGAACATGGCTTCTTCTCCTCCTCTTAATTAAATAATAAATAGAATAATATATAAAATAAATAAAGACGATGAAATAATGCTCAAGTTTGTCAAGAAGAGGTTCGAATCAAGATTAAAGCTTCAAGATAAGAATCAAAGGCTAGCTCAAACGGTTTCTAGCAACGTCGCACGAATCATAGCAACGCCATCTTTCTATTCTAATCTAATCTCTGTAAGTCAGTTATTTTTAGATTTGAACGTTTTTCTCTGTTCGTGACATGAAATTAAAGGAATAAAAGATTATGCCAAATCTCTCTCTCTATTCGAATCAGTGCCTATACTCTTGGACCTAATCAAGAGCTGTTATGATTCAAGGACAAATGAGACTGTGACTATGAAACTATGGACCTTAAAACCATATGCCTCTTTGACTATGAACATTGCCTATGACTATGACTGTGACTATGAGAATTATTTCCCTGACTAAGCCTATGCCTTTGATTAGAAAAAGCATAAACTATTGCATATGACATAACAAGGACAACTGTGACTAAACCCCTATGATTCCTGACTAGGAAAGTGTTCCTTAAGTTTTGTGACTATGAAATTGGGTCTAAACCTGATTTTTTTTCTATTCTGTCTATTTTTAATTTTCCATTGTTTTATACCTTGGGAATTTACCTATTAAGTTAGGTCTACCCATGTTCTTGAACCTACTCTGTCTATTCTTGGTTTTAGACCTTGGGAATTTACCTATTAAGTTAGGTCTACCCATGTTCTTGAACCTAAGTCGTTTTTCAAAACCATTTTATGCCAGTTGTTATGTCTATCCTTTTCATAGCAATCTTTGGTTCATTCCCTATTTGCTACGAATCTAGATTTATCTATAATATAGATTGAAACACGATTATACGAACGGTGGGAATGCGATTTGGGGCAAAATATGAAATTTACTAAAACATAGTTATAAACTTGGAAATTGGCATAAATTGGGAACATGTATTATGGCATGTTCATAGAAATGCAAATGGGAAAAATTTGACATGAATTATAGGATATGTAATTTGAATCTAGTACTGACATGTAAATCTAGCATTTACATGAATTGTGAACTAGAGTAATAAGTCTAGTTTGACATGAATTAGAATGTTAAATCAGAATTGGATTAGCTAATTTGGCTCGATAAGTATATTGGCATAAACTTGAAATTGGCCATAACTGGGAGTAATTGTCAGGATTAGCAAAATCATGGTTAGTGACACTTCATTTGGTATGGTTTACATACCAAAAAGCATAAACATGATATAGAGGGGAAAATGGGCCGTAATAATAAATGTTGACAATTTACATTAAAAGAGTAATTGGGAAATAAGTAAATTAGGATTAATTTACTTATAGAATTTGTCCTAAATGAGGAAATGTTAATTTATACAAATTAAAGGTTTGTTAATGACATCTCTTTTAATAATAAACCAGAAAGTTCTAGGGTGACAGAGAGGATAGTGTCTAGGCTTGGGTTTGTAAAATACAAGTTTCCTGCTCTCCCTGGCTATCCCTAACTGATCCGACGGACGGGATGGTTACTTTTAAAACCTGATTTGAAAACTAATCAAAACCCTTTGAACTTCGAAAACACGAATATGCCTAACCCGAGGTTAGATTGAGTTGCGATGTAAACCTGCCCGGAACCAACCGGCACATCCATTATTCGCAACAATATATGTCTAATGTGAGTGATCGTGGCTTTAATTTATTTAGTTAAAGCTAGAACAAGAATGGTAGGGTTAAGATAACTAAGACACTTAACCGGTTCAACATGATAACTAAACTGATGGGTGGGGTTAAGTTCAGACTGAAACTTAACACAGATAAGCTAGAATGGGAGGGTTAAGTCCATAGGAACACTTAACCAACATAACACAGTTATGCTAGAATGGGAGGGCTAAGTCCATAGAGACACTTAACCAAACTCAAGGTAGCAAGACAAGATTTGTAGGAGTTAAGTAAAGTTAATACACTTAGCCAAATTAACATGTTAACTAGACTAGAGGTTGGGGTTAAGTAAAATCTAATACGCTTAGCCAATTTGATATGTTAGCTGGGCTAGACCGTAGGGTTAAGTAAACTTAAACACTTAACCATCAGGTTATGATAAGGGAATAGGACTAAGACTAAAACATGAAGGGACAATACTTAACCATTAATAACATGTTAGTGAAAACATACGGGCAAGGTTAAGTTAAAAAGGAACACTTAACCAATACAGGGTGAATGGGTAGGGTTAAGTAATAAATACTTAACCAATATAACTTGGTTTGTGGTAGGGTTAAGTCATCATGAATTACTGATAACACTTAACCAATTTAACAGGATGAATGAAGAGGGTTAAGTTGGCTTGAATTGACTAATGACACATAACCAATCCAAATTGACGGGAAAGGGAACTAAGTAGTAAACCTTAGTTAAGAAAACAGCGATTCTGGAAACTAAGTGGTAAATCTTAGTTAGTAAAACTAAGTAGTAATTCATAGTATAACACGGGAAGGAGCGAATGTCCGTCTGAGTAAAAAGGAGGCTCCAACGAATTGGGTTACGAAGCCCGAGGCTTCGAGGGGACGTGAGGGTACTCTTGGTACCCCTCTGTGAGGCTGCAGATGATCCTCCTTAGCTCACAGAGGTTAAGGTCTGCGTAGAAGAACCAGGGGTATGCCTTGGTTGCGAAATATGGCAACCTAAAGACTAGGATGGACCGGCGTGATTCGGCGAGTAAACGGTAGCCCTGTGATAGCAACTCGTCGTCTACCATCCATCTTCAGTCAATCGAGATACGTGAAGCGGAAAGGCGGAGAACTCCAAAAGAGCATATACTTGCTATCTAGTCATGGGTGAGGATGGCCATAGGATAGTGGGGCACCGGGGGCCGGCGTATAGTTCTCATTTTTCAAGGTGTGCCTTTCATTAGTTGAGGGAGGGGTTAAGTGGGACCATAGCCACTGGAATAAAAACAAACCTTATCATCTGCATCGGCAGATATCTGAAAGTTCCCGACCGAGTTCTGTATTCCTTGATTTTCCCTGACATAGGACTCGGGTCGCACATTACAGGACATATGCATCTAGACAAGCGATAACGTTTCGCGATACATGCGTGGGGAAGTATAGGAACATATACCACTCTAGGTAGTGTGTCCTAGACTTGGGGGCATCGCTCGACAGGTAGCATAATACCTAGTTGGACTAGGTGGCATAAACCCTGAATCCAAGAAGCTTTCAGCAGATAGCGTAAACTCCAGTCGAATCTTGAAAGCACTTGGTAGAAAACCCTAGATTTGATCTAGGTAGTAAGTAATAAATGTATGCCTGAAGGCAATGGAAACTACCGGGATTGGGATCACGTTATCGTTACTAGTTGGGACACTAGTTAGGCGGTGCAGAGATATAGAAACCAGTAAAACAAGGAAATACCCAAGCGGCGAAAGAATTAAAGCGTATCCAGTTTATCTTATCTTAGCATATCTTGTGATTACCTTGTCTAATCTTGTTGACCCTATCGTCATGGTGTAATCTTGTATTCAGTTAATTCATGTCGTTTTGTTTTTCCATGCTCACATGCTAGAAGTTACTGAACTTACTCAGGCTTTATGTCTGACTCTGTTTTTCTTTCGTCTTCTTTTCTTCCGTCCCCCCCCCCCTAGGTAGTAAAGGAGGGAATAGTTTAGCTCAGGTTAAGTTGGACTGCCACTCTTTCCCAGCTTGAAGATTTGTCAAAGTTTGCTTGGATTCTCTTTTCATATGCGATGGCTGGTTCTTGCTAAAATCGGGGAATATAAATGTTGTTTTTATGCTTCTTTATTTTGTAAGACAGTTGATACTCTGATATTGTAAAGAAACCATTGTACAAACTATTTTATCAATAAAGCAAAATTTTATTTTCCTCTGTTTAATTTCTGTCTGTCTTGTAATTTATCTGCATCTTTTACCCTAAATGCTCCACAGAACTTAGTGCATTCCCTTTGTGAGTGACACTAACGGATGTGGGGTGTTACACGTGGTATCAGAGCTGAAGGTTACCAGATCAGATAAAGGATTTGAAAAATTATTTTCAAAACGGTTTTAATAGAAGCATTTTCAAAGAAAAGGTTGGTTTTAAAGGCATATTCCCCAAAGCCATACGCATTATCTTCTCTTCCTCTGTTTGAATTCTTGTCTCCTTCTTTCTTGAGTCTCTGGGGCTCCTGGCTTTCTGGGAGGTAACCTCATCGATGGGCAAAGTAGTGCCTGGCTTCCATACATAACCGTAGTTGTTTCACCTACGGGTAGTTTTCTTCCAAGCTTAATAGGGTTTTCTGTACGACGGAAGCAGCTTTCGAGGTATTTGTCAACATGACTACACACGGAAGGGGATGAGGAGTTTGGCTAAGGAGCATAACCCTAGGATGAGGAATTCATGGATGTAGACTGAGCACACGAAGGAGGAAGAAATTATAAAACCTAAGACAAGAGGAAGTATCTTTACTAGGGTATGATAGGGCATATACTTAAGGATAAGGGCAAGGACGAGAACGAGATTTTCAGAAGGACAAGTACATGCTTTCGCCACCAAGCGTACCTAGGAGAAAGGTAGTCTGTTTGGAAGAGTCTAGTTTTCTGTTCGTGCTATTTCCTTAGGTTCTAGCGCTTTGCATTTGTTCATATCCACTTCCATAGTTGAGTCTTTGCACCATAGTACTTGTATAGTGGAAAGATCCCACCAGAATCACAAATCCAGTTGGTGGTCCGACCAGTTTATTTTTGGTTAGTAGGGATTTGAGAATAGCTATCGAGTTTTCTTATATCATCTCACGTAGATCGTCTAAACTCGGAGGAGATATTCCTTGGGTGCTTGTCTGATATTGGTTTAGGCCTTTGGGGCTTGTATTTGAGGAATGTCGAGTTCGACTAGGATGGTTTGCATGAGAGATGAATAGTTGTGGCAGGCACTCTAAAAAGTGCATAGTGACCTTTTGACCCTTATAGTTATGGCGTGATGGATAAGCTAAGAGGAAAGACCTCAAACCATCTTGGTATGTACACTTGGTACCGTGATTGACATCTGTTTATTTTGGAAATGGAGGTCAGAAACTTCACAATCGTGAAGCTAAATTAGTTAAGATATAGTGGACTAAAGCTCAAGAAGGCTAGATACTAGCATCATACCCTTTTTCCTTAAGGGTGCATCCTTGATTTCTTTGTTTAGGAGCTTTACGTATAATTGTTTCTCTCTTTCCAATGTATATCCTCTAGGTCGTATCTTCGATCCTTTAGGTAGAAGTCAATGGATGTAAACATGTGTTTGAAACATGTTATGGTTGATGATTGCAAGTGGTTGCTAATGGTTGCTCGTGGATGCATATGCATACGTATTAGGCACAAGATCAAGTTCGGACGCTTTCATCTTGCCTTTACAAATATGTATTTGGTTGTAAGTTGAACTTGATATGTGATCATATGGATGTTGCATATGGATGAATGGCTATGCACACATGTAGTATTTACATAACTAGGGATACTTGCATACATGATTGGACGCATGGCACTGACATGATTTGCATTAAGGAGGTCAACTGAATCAGTAAACCGCCTGATCTTGCATTAGATAAAGACATGTACACACACTATGCATATGAACATGAAAGCATTATAAATCTTTTAAGGACAATGGATGCTTGTGTTTGGATGGTTGAGTAGATGGGAGATTGGATGGTAGGATACATTCTTCCTAACTTGAAGATTTCGGGGACGAAATCCTTTTAAGTGGGGGAGAATGTAACACCCCGTAATTCTACAACACTAAGATTCACGAATCAAGGCAGAATTAAAAGTTAATTTCAAAATCAAGGGAAATGGGCTACGATGTTGCGTTCGTCTCGGAATTCTGCATGAAAACGAGTCCGAGTTTGCGTAAATCGGAGTCCGTATGAGGAAGATATGGCCTCCGGAAGATTCAGCGAAGTTCGAATTTCAAAATAGTTCAGAAAAATGAGTTCGAAATTCAAAACAGACCCAGATTGGGCTGGGCGGGAATTTTCCCGCCCAAGGCACCCAGATCGACTGGGTAGTCGACATGGGGCACCCAGGTCGACTAGGTAGTCGACCTGGGGGTCGACCCCCCTGCTTTTTCCAGCATTCTGCACCTGGTTCATTCTGATGTATCTGGTCACGTTTTCTGACCAGGTTCGTCCACCTAACACTATACAAGCAGCCCTAGTCTCCTTCTCTATTCACAATTCTTTTCTACCCTTATGCTGCAAAGATTCTTGGCGAACATGGCTTCTTCTCCTCCTCTTAGTTAAATAATAAATAGAATAATATATAAAATAAATCAAGACGACGAAGTGCTGCCCAAGTTTGTCAAGAAGAGGTTCGAATCAAGATTAAAGCTTCAAGATAAGAATCGAAGGCTAGCTCAAACGGTTTCTAGCAACGCCGCACGAATCATAGCAACGCCATCTTTCTATTCTAATCTAATCTCTGTAAGTCAGTTATTTTTAGATTTGAACGTTTTTCTCTGTTAGTGACATGAAATTAAAGGAATAAAAGAATATGCCAAATCCCTCTCTCTATTCGAATCAGTGCCTATACTTTTGGACCTAATCAAGAACTGTTATGATTCAAGGACAAATGAGACTGTGACTATGAAACTATGGACCTTAAAACCATATGCCTCTTTGACTATGAACATTGCCTATGACTATGGACATTGCCTATGACTATGACTGTGACTATGAGAACTATTTCCCTCACTAAGCCTATGCCTTTGATTAGGAAAAGCATAAACTATTGCCTATGACATAACAAGGACAACTGTGACTAAACACCTATGATTCCTGACTAGGAAAGTGTTGCTTGAGTTTTGTGACTATGAAATTGGGTCTAAACCTGATTTTTTTCTATTCTGTCTATTCTTGATTTTCTATGGTATTATACCTTGGGAATTTGCCTATTAAGTTAGGTCTACCCATGTTCTTGAACCTACTCTGTCTATTCTTGGTTTTAGTCCTTGGGAATTTACCTATTAAGTTAGGTCTACCCATGTTCTTGAACCTACGTCGTTATTCAAAACCATTTTATGCCAGTTGTTATGTCTATCCTTTTCATAGCAATCTTTGGTTCATTCCCTATTTGCTACGAATCTAGATTTATCTATAATCTAGATTGAAACACGTTTATACGAAAGGTGGGAATGCGATTTGGGGCAAAATATGAAATTTACTAAAACATAGTTATAAACTTGGAAATTGGCATAAATTGAGAACATGTATTATGGCATGTTCATAGAAACGCAAATGGGAAAAATTTGACATGAATTATAGGATATGTAATTTGAATCTAGTATTGGCATGTAAATCTAGCATTTACATGAATTGTGAACTAGAGTAATAAGTCTAGTTTGACATGAATTAGAATGTTAAATCAGAATTGGATTAGCTAATTTGGCTCGATAAGTTTATTGTAATAAACTTGAAATTGGCCATAATTGGGAGTAATTGTCAGGATTAGCAAAATCATGGTTAGTGACACTTCATTTGCTATGGTTTACATACCAAAAAGCATAAACATGATATAGAGGGGAAAATGGGCCGTAAGAATAAATGTTGACAATTTACATTAAAAGAGTAATTGGGAAATAAGTAAATTAGGATTAATTTACTTATAGAATTTGTCCTAAATGAGGAAATGTTAATTTAGACAAATTAAAGGTTTGTTAACGACATCTCTATTAATAATAAACCAGAAAGTTCTAGGGTGACAGAGAGGATAGTGTCTAGGCTTGGGTTTGGAAAATACAAGTTTCCTGCTCTCCCTGGCTATCCCTAACTGATCCGACGTACGGGATGGTTACTTTCAAAACCTGATTTGAAAACTAATCAAAACCCTTTGAACTTAGAAAACACGAATATGCCTAACACGAGGTTAGACTGAGTTGCGATGTAAACCTGCCCGGAACCAACCGGCACATCTAGTATTCGCAACAATATCTGTCTAATGTGAGTGGTCGTGGCTTTAATTTATTTAGTTAAAGCTAGAACAAGAATGGTAGGGTTAAGATAACTAAGACACTTAACCGGTTCAACATGATAACTAAACTGATGGGTGGGGTTAGGTTCAGACTGACACTTAACACAGTTAAGCTAGAATGGGAGGGTTAAGTCCAAAGGAACACTTAACCAACTTAACACAGTTAACCTAGAATGGGAGGGCTAAGTCCATAGAGACACTTAACCAAACTCAAGGTAGCAAGACAAGATTTGTAGGGGTTAAGTAAAGTTAATACACTTAGCCAAATTAACATGTTAACTAGACTAGAGGTTGGGGTTAAGTAAAATCTAATATGCTTAGCCAATTTGATATGTTAGCTGGGCTAGACCGTAGGGTCAAGTAAACTTGAACACTTAACCATCAGGTTGTGATAAGGGAATAGGGCTAAGACTAAAACATGAAGGGACAATACTTAACCATTAATAACATGTTAGTGAAAACAGACGGGCAAGGTTAAGTTAAAAAGGAACACTTAACCAATACAGGGTGAATGGGTAGGGTTAAGTAATAAATACTTAACCAATATAACTTGGTTTGTGATAGGGTTAAGTCATCATGAATTACTGATAACACTTAACCAGTTTAACAGGATGAATGAAGAGGGTTAAGTTTGCTTGAATTGACTAATGACAATTAACCAATCCAAATTGACGGGAAAGGGAACTAAGTAGTAAACCTTAGTTAAGAAAACAGCGATTCTGGAAACTAAGTGGTAAATCTTAGTTAGTAAAACTAAGTAGTAATTCATAGTATAACACGGGAAGGAGCGAATGTCCGTCTGAGTAAAAAGGTGGCTCCAACGAATTGGGTTACGAAGCCCGAGGCTTCGAGGGGACGTGAGGGTACTCTTGGTATCCCTCTGTGAGGCTGCAGATGATCCTACTGAGCTCACAGAGGTTAAGGTCTGCGTAGAAGAACCAGGGGTATGCCTTGGTTGCAAAATATGGCAACCTAAAGACTAGGATGGACCGGCGTGATTCGGCGAGTAAACGGTAGCCCTATGATAGCAACTCGTCGTCTACCATCCATCTTCAGTCAATCGAGATACGTGAAGCGGAAAGGCAGAGAACTCCTAAAGACCACATACTTGCTATCTAGTTATGGGTGAGGATGGCCATAGGATAGTGGGGCACCAGGGGCCGGCGTATAGTTCTCATTTTTCAAGGTGTGCCTTTCATTAGTTGAGGGAGGGGTCAAGTGGGACCATAGCCACTGGAATAAAAACAGACCTTAGCATCTGCATCGGCAGATATCTGAAAGCTCCCGATCGAGTTCTATATTCCTTGATTTTCCCTGACACAGGACTCGGGTCGCACATTACAGGACATGTGCATCTAGACAAGCGATAATGTTTCGCGATACATGCGTGGGGAAGTATAGGAACATATACCACTCTAGGTAGTGTGTCCTAGACTTGGGGGCACCGTTCGACAGGTTGCATAATACCTAGTTGGACTAGGTGGCATAAACCCTGAATCCAAGAAGCGTTCAGCAGATAGCGTAAACTCTAGTCGAGTCTAGAAAGCACTTGGTAGAAAACCCTAGATTTGATCTGGGTAATAAGTAATAAATGTATGCCTGAAGGCAATGGAAACTACAGGGATTGGGATCACGTTATCGTTACTAGTTGGGACACTAGTTAGGCGGTGCAGTGATATAGAAACCAGTATAACAAGGAAATAGTGAAGCGGCGAAAGTATTAGAGCGTATCTAGTTTATCTTGTCTTAGCATATCTTGTGATTACCTTGTCTAATCTTGTTGACCCTATCGTCATGGTGTAATCTAGTATTCAGTTAATTCATGTCGTTTTGTTTTTCCATGCTCACATGCTAGAAGTTACTGAACTTACTCAGGCTTTATGTCTGACTCTGTTTTTCTTTCGTCCTCTTTTCTTCCGTTCCCCCCCCCCTTCCCAGGTAGTAAAGGAGGGAATAGTTTACCTCAGGTTTAGTTGGACTGCCACTCTTTCCCAGCTTGAAGATTTGTCGAAGTTTACTTGGATTCTCTTTTCAGATGCTATGGCTGGATCTTGCTAAAATCGGGGAATATAAATGTTGTTTTTATGCTTCTTTATTTTGTAAGACAGATGATACTCTGATATTGTAAAGAAACCATTGTACAAACTATTTTATCAATAAAGCAAAGTTTTATTTTCCGCTGTTTAATTTCTGTCTGTCTTGTAATTTATCTACATCTTTTACCCTAAATGCTCCACAGAACTTACTGCATTCCCTTTGTGAGTGACACTAACAGATGTGGGGTGTTACACTGTTCTATGCCAAGTTTATGTTACCCATACTTAATTAGATCTATAATGTGTAATGCCAGTTATGATGTCATGTGTTTCTTCCCTTTTTCCTTTTTATGAGTTAGGCTTGTTGCGAGTCTAACGTATTACATGAATTATACGTACGAACGTCATGGGAACGTTGGGGGAAAGTTTGGGAAAAGTTGAATATAATGTAACTGGTATAAATTGGGTTATAATCATATAATTAAATTAAATTAACTACACTTGTAGATAATTGACCTATAAACTTGGACATGAATGGTAAATATGTAAATTGGTTAAAAGATGAACATGCCTAACCGGAGGTTAGATTGAGTGGTGGTGTGAGACTGCCTAGAACCACCCGACACATCTAGCAACCGCAACAACAGGTCTAATGTGATAGGTTAGGGCATCAAACCGAAAACCCGAGGTTAGAATGTGTTTGCGGTAGAAGTCTGCCCGGAACCGCCCGGCACATCCAGCAACCGCAAACAACAGTTCTAATGTTAGAAGTTAGTGCATTAATAAATCAATTAATGCTGATGAACAGGCATGCTAAGAATGGTAAGATTAAGTAACATATGAATAGGCGACACTTAACCAATACAAAATGTTGATTAAACAAATGGGTGGGGTTTGGTTAAATTGAGAACACTTAACCGTTATAACATGTTGGTTAGGAAAACCTAGTAACGGGGACCCATTTCAGCAGTAACCCACATTGATGTATCACGGTACCCTGAACTAGGCAGGGTGGGGCACGATTACTGAGCTGATTATAAGCGATCAAAATAGCGGCGGGTGGTGCGTCAGTGTAGGTTCCGACGGAGTACGGGTGTGCATGTGCTCTACAGTGGAAAAATTAGGCACTGGGCATCAGTAATTATACACTGTGCATCTTGAATTGTGCCGGGTTGCCATCATAGGGATTGATACACCCCATGATGGGACCAGCATAGGTATCTACAAACTAGCGGGGCTGAATAACACAAGTACTAAATACACACGAATTATGGAGTCGATCGAATGGGGAGGGTAGTGGGTACAACTAGTGGAAATAGGGGCAGGTGACACCTATGATAGCAGCTAGGGGTACAAGAAACTATGATTATTATAATCATTATAGTCAGTAAGAAGGATCAACTTTCAGAGTAAACAGGGTTGGTCCAGTGTAGTAATTATCCTATAGTGATTAGAAGCGCAATCAACGTTTACCTTATTCATCTTGCTTACCTTGTCATATATGCTTATGTTACAGTCGTTTCTTACTTTCCAGTTTAGGTTCTTATCCTGTTATTTATTAAAGTCACTGGACTCGCCAGACTTTATGTCTGACCTCGTTTGTTTCGACTAGTTTGTTTCCTCCCCCCTCCCCAGGTTCTCAGGTTGGGACATATGGAGCTTGACATGGATCTTTTTCTGTCTCTCTCTCTTTGGAAGTGCTGAAAGTAACGTTCAGC
Source organism: Allium sativum (assembly GCA_030737875.1). Lineage (NCBI taxonomy): Eukaryota > Viridiplantae > Streptophyta > Magnoliopsida > Asparagales > Amaryllidaceae > Allium > Allium sativum. The sequence goes on along the minus strand of CM060915.1, from coordinate 189,721,237 downwards.
TTATCTCTTTTATGGCTATTTTTATTGGGGTAATGCTTTTGTTTTATATACTAAGAAAATAATTTGTCCAAGATGGATATTAATATGCTTTGCTTTTCCGCTGCAATGAAGTTGTTTTAAATTTTGAAGTACCATTTTATATATATTTTTCTTGTGATTTCTGTTCTATACACTTATAATGCTTCATGAAAGTTAATGCATTCCCTTTGTGAGTGACATTAATGGACGTGAGGTGTTACAGGGAGACTTAGTTTTTATCAAAGTATCGCCTTTAAGGAATGTGGTTCATTTCAGATCAGCAGGGAAGTTGGCACCAAGGTTTGTGGGACCATTTTCCCTAACCAAGAGGATTGGCCAAATGACCTACAAATAAAAGCTCCCAGAATATCTATCAGGTATTCAGGACGTTTTCCATGTCTCTCATCTACGGAAGTGCCTGCATGACACCGCGGAAGTTGTTTAGTTGAGCATGTTGGAAGAAGTCAAAGTGGAACGAGAGGCGACAGTCAAACGAGTCTATACCCGTATTCTTGGGTCAGAGGTTAAGAAGCTGCGCAATAAGGAAATCAAATTGCTAAAGGTTCAATGGGGAGATAGCCCAGAATATGCGACTTGGGAGACCGAAGACAAGATATTTGCTTCGTACCCTTTTCTATTTGAGGGCATGGTCTTAACTCCTTTCCTAAGTTTTATCAGTGCTTGTTTCTATTAATAGAATATATCTTATCCATCGTATTTTTGACCTGTAGATAGGAATCCTATGGATGTAAAGATATATTTGAAACATGTTATGACTGATGGATACAAGAGGATGCAAGTGTTTGCTAGTGGTTGCCTGTGGACGCATATACGTGCACATTAGGCACTAAGATCGGCTCAATCACTTTGATATTGCATATGAATATGTGTGCATTTTCTTTTCTTTTTTGAATGGAAATGGATCAGTTAGCATATGTATGTTGCATTTGGACGAATGAATGTGCACACATATAGAACTTATATGATATGATAGGTTTATTTTCATGCATATTGGATTCATGGCACTAACATACAGTGCATTAAGGAGGTCAACTAAATTAGTAGACCGCCTGATCTTCGCATTAGTATTGGGACATAAACACACACCTTCGCATAAATTCATATAAGCATTAGAAATATTTAAGGACAATGGATGCTAGTGATTGGTGGATAAGTAGATGGATAATAGATGGTAGGATAGGCGTTCTTCTCAACATAGAGATTTCGGAGATGAAATTGTTTGAGTAGAGGTGAATGTAACATCCCGAATTTTTAACGACATTAAAGAGAATAAATTAAATAATAATTAATTTAATATTCAAAATTAGAGGAAACGGACTGCACCATTGCGTCCGTCTCGAAATTTTGGTCTAGATAGACATTTGTTTTGCGTAAAACGGACACTGTATGAAGAAGTTATGAAGGTTTTAAGTTTGTATACGCAAAGAAATAATTTATATATAAGCATGAGTCAGAGGTGAGTCAGAGATGAGTCATAATTCTATCCAGAGGATCCTATTTCGAAAAATTCCTGTGAGCGGCAAAATTCCCACTCTAAGGGCTCGACGCCCTTAAAGGGGTGTCGACCTAGGGGTTGAAAAACCCACAGGGTGTCGACACTCTAGGGATGAGGTAGCACTCGGTTTCAGGGGGTCTGGCAGCTATATATACATGTCCTATTTCTCATATTTTCTTCATTGGGAGTCATGGAGGCCATATGCTGCTGGATTGCGAACAGAACCATTTTCTAAAACAAACTAAAGAAAATCAAATTTTGAGATTCAAGCATAGATTCAACACTCACTTCTTTTCTATCATCTTAGCAATCCAATCATAGTGATTTTTAGTTGATTTTAGTTTTAAATAAATAAATGTAAATTATGAAAGACTGTGATTTGGATGAATCTATTCTATTATCATATCTTATGCTATGTCATGATAGATCTATTTCCTTAGATCCAATTCACTTGTGATTATTCAGCTATGTCATTATAGATCTATTTCTTTAGATCCAATTCAATTGTGATTATTCTGCTATGTCATGATAGATCTACTTCTTTAGATCCAATTCAGTTGTGATTTTTCGTCTATGTCATGATAGATCTATTTCTTTAGATCCAATTCAATGGTGATTATTCTACCATGTTATTATTGTGGATTTGGGTTTGTAACTGTATTGTGGTTAATATAAATATGTTAATTTGGAAAGCTATGTCATTGGGTAAACCTAATCATTTATGTAAATAATGAACATATGCCACATTGAATTGGTTAGGATTTGATCTAAATCTTTATCTGAATTGTAACTTCTATGGCTTGTTATGAAGTGGATTTGTGTAGATCTGTTTCTAAATTAGTAGATCTAATTTATGTGGACACTAAAACTGTTAATCAGATCTAGATTATCACTTTGTGTTATCATGTTAGATCTATTTTAACCTCTAGATCTGAATCCTGTGATCTAATCTATCACCATGTGTTATCATGTTAGATGTAAACAAATTGAAACATTATGTTATTTTCACTAGTTTTATGTTCATCTTGTTATGATAAAAATTAAATGTCCATTTACCTTGTTATCATGATAAGTTTATGTTTATGCCAAGATGATCACTTTAGTTATATTCCCTTTATTTTCCCTATTATCCTTTATGACTAGGCTATTGTCTAGCCCAGGCGTGTTGCCAATTTTGTGAGGGCGCTAGTTAAGGAACAGGGGAAAAAGGGTTAAAAATAGCATAATTTGAATATGAACATTTTTGGACATGTAATTCAAATTATTGGGTAAAATAGGCATTGACACTTATAAATGGAAAGGACTAATTAATCGGTAAATCAATTAAAAATGGAATGTTTAGTGATTACAATTAGGAATTGTAATTGTACTTATGACACTGGGTTAGGTTGCACTAGTGGTGGAAGTTTGGCCGGACCCGACCGGCATATCCAGCAGCCACTAATGTTTAACCTAATGTGGGAGGTGTAACGCCCCGTAATTTTAAAACGGGACATAAGATATAATTAAAGAATAATTAATCTTCAAAAGAAGAATTGGGTGAAACGGGTTACGCCCTTGCGTTCATCTCGGAATTTTGCTTGACAAAGAGTCTGAGTTTGCATAAAACGGATGTCGTATGAAGGAGATATGGACGAACGAAGTTGGGCACAAAAACCAGAAACAGGCCAGAATACACTGGCGCACATGTGAAGTGTGCAAGTACAAAATTGTAGTGGCGCACCTGCACGGTGCGCCCATACCGAGGGCCACCCAGCACAACATTCTGGAGTGTTCTATGATGACGTGTCCTGTTCTGATTTGCTAGATGACCTGTCTTCGGGCTGTGTGGTTCTCATGATCTCCTAGTTAATCTAAGAGCTCTAATTGATCATAGACATCTATATATACATAGCTAAAACTAAAACCAAACCTCACAACCCTAAACTATGATGCAGTCGTGCTGCTCATCTACAAACTAACCTAGCCACCACCATAACAAATCAAATTCTAGATTAAAGATAAAAAGATAAGCGATAAAGATTCAAAGCGTAGGAATTACGAAAAGGAATTCTAGAACAACAACAAACGAATCAACGCCTACATCAACGGATTAGCTTAGCAACTTCAGAAAACAGATTCGAGAATTCAAGATCCATTTTCTGTGAGTGCAGTTACTTTCACAAGATAATTGTTTTATTGTAATTCTGATGAGTTATGAATTGGACTGTATGAAAATGTTTGTAAATCATATAATGTTTATGTCTTTACAAAATATGTTTTGATTTGTGCTTGATTTGATTCATTATATGCAAGTTATGTTCTATGTTGGTTCATATGCCTAATTACGTATGCAAGTTTGCTCGATCTATGCAAGTTATAAAAGATTATACGAAAGCCATGTTCGTACATGTAAGATCATATTTTATATGTTCATATGTTTAGATCCACATGTTTATATGATTAGATCCATATCAGTCCACATGTTTAGAACTATATGTTCATATGTTTAGATCTACATGCTTATATGATTAGATCCATATCAGTCCATATGCTTAGAACTATATGTTCATATGTTTAGATCAACAAGTTTATGTGATTAGATCCATATTAGTCCACATGTTTTGAACTTTATGTTCATATGTATAGATCTACATGTTTATATGATTAGATCCATATAAGTCCATATGTTTAGAACTATATGTTCATATGTTTAGATCTATATGTTCATATGTTTAGATCCATACCAGTTAATATGTTTAAATCCGTGCAAGGTTATGTTTAGATCTATGCTAGTTCGCATTCCATATGTTGATTGGATCTGTTTTTATATGTTTACTAGATTTATGCTGTCTTAGATCTATATTGTTTATGCCAGTTATGATTTCATGTGTTTCTTCCTTTTTTCCTTTTTTTATGCGTTGGGCAAATTGCGAGCCTAACGCATCACATGAACTATATGTACGAACGATGTGGGAACGTTGGGGAAAAGTTTTGGTAATAGTTGAATGTTATGTAATTTGCGTAAAAATGGTGTGTAATCATATAATTAATTTAGGACATAACTTGAAAATGTGGCATAACTTAAATTGACCATAGGTACGGATAATTTACATATAAAAACTTGGACATGAATGGTAAATATGTAAATTGGTTCAAAGATGAACGTGCCTAACCCGAGGTTAGATTGAGTTGCGGTGTAAGACTGCCCGGAACCGCCCGGCACATCCAGCGACCGCAAAAACATAGATCTAATGTGAGAGTTAAGCACACTAAGCCCAAAAACCAGAGGTTAGAATGAGTTTGCGGTAGAAGTCTGCCCGGAACTGCCCGACACATCCAAAACTTGCGAACAACAGTTCTAATGTGAGAGGTTGGTGCTTTAATGAATAAATTAAAGCTAAGGAACAGACATGCTAAGAATGGAAATGTTAAGTGACATATGAATAGGCGACACTTAACCAATACAACATGTTAGGTGGGTGGGTTATGTTAAGTGGACAAGAAGACAACTTAACCAATATTACGCGAACAAAGTGGATAAGGTAAAGGCAAGCTTAACCAATATTACATATGGACTTAATAAGGGGCAAGGTTAAGTAAATCTTGGGTAAGTGGGTAATATTAGAATATATAGGCCCACAAACTTAGCCATTAATTAAACATGCGTGAATCAGCGAGAAGGTTAAGCAACATATGAATAGGCAACACTTAACCAATACAACATGTTAATTAAGCAAATGGGTGGGGTTAAGTTAAATTGAAAACACTTAACCATTAAAACATCTTAATTAGGAAACCCTAGTAACGGGGACCCATTTCAACAGTAACCCACATAGATGTTTCATGGTACCCTGAGCTAGGCAGGGTGGGGCACGATTACTGGGCTGATTATAAGAGGTCAAAATAGCGGTCGGTGGTGCAGCAGTGTAGGTTCCGACGGAATATGGGCATGCACGTGCTCCTGCATGGAAAAAGAAGGCACTGGGCATCAGTAGTATACATTGTGCATCTTGAATCATGGTGGGTAGCCATTATGGGAATTGATACACCCCATGATGGGACCAGCACAGGTATCTACATACAAGTGGGGCCGAATGACATAAGTAATAAATACATGCGAGTTAGTGAGCCGGTCGAACGAGGAAGGTAGTGGGTACAACTCGTAGGGGTAGGAGCAAAAAGGGGCACCTACGATAGCAGCTAGGAGTACACGAAACTACCATTAGCGTGATTAGTAAGTGGGATCCACTTTTAGTATGGGACTAGTAAGGGTGCGGTGTATCTAGTAATGGTGAAGTGTAACTAGCATTGGTGTAGTGTAGTAATTATCCTGTAGTGATTAGAAGCACAATCAACGTTATATCTTGTTCATCTTGTCTGCTTCGTCATGCCTGTTTATTCTACAGTCATTTCTTGCTTTCTAGTTTATGTTCTTATCCTATTACTTTATTGATTATATTGTTAATGTCACTAAACTCACCAGACTTATGTCTGACCTAATTTGTTTCGCCTCTTTTCTTCCGTCCCCACCCCCCCCCGGTTCTTAGGGAGGGAATAATCAAGCTTAGTTCAGATATCTCTTTCTTCTAGGTTGAAGTTGAAAGGTGTATTGCTTGGCTTTGATTCTTCATATGGCATCCTTCTGTCGGGGATTATGGCTTTAAAATTATGTACTCTGAAGGTTTTGTACAAGATTGATATTATGTACTTGACTATGGTATCTGGAAATGTAATCAAACTTATTTCTGTTTCCACTACAATAAAGTTATAAAATTTTCAAGTACTATTGTTTTTGTCTTGTAATATTCTATTTTGTTTACTTATAATGATCCACGAAACTTAATGCATTCCCTTTTTGAGTGACATTAACGGGCGTGGGGTGTTACACGTGGTATTAGAGTTGAAGGTTACTAGAATAGATAAAAGATTTTGAAAACTATTTTCAAAAGTAATATTTTCAAAAATACGTTTCAAAGAAGGAGATTTCAAGAGAAAGAATTACTATGAAAAACATAATCCCAAAAAGCCATGTATCTATCTTTCGATTCTTTGTTTTGAATCTCTTCCTTTTTCCTTCTTGAGTCTCTTTCTCCACATTTAGATGCCTTTTCTAGGATATTGAAGGACTTCGGTGCGATGGGCGGAAAACCTTTTCATGGAACTGAGACGTTTGTCGAGGCTATAAATTGGCTCAAGGAAGTGAAGAACTCGTTTGGTATCTTGGAGATAGACAATGGAAGGAAAGTTCAGCTAGCTTCTTGGTCGATGAGGAAGTTTAGGCTGAGGAACACAACCCCAGGATGAGTAATTTGTTGATATGGCTTTAATCCACAAAGGAGGTAAAGGAGAAAGTTGAAAGAATAATTAACCCCCGTAACAAAAGAAGGTGTCTTTATGGTGCTATAACGGGCCATATAATTAAGGACTGTAGGAAGAAGAAGAAGCTTGGTTGTTACCATCGAGGCAAGGCAGGACATATGATTTAATATTACCCAAGAAGGTAAGGATAAGGGCATGGACAGAGGACATGACCAACTTCCGGAGGACAGGTTCATGCTCTCATGGCACCAGGACGAGAGAGAGAAAGAAGCATTTCTGTCGAAAGTTTGATTTCCTTTTTCGGTCATCCTGTTCGAACTTTGTTTGACTCTTGCGCTTTGCAATTGTTTGTATCTACTTCGTTAGTTGAAACACTCCACCTAAATACTAGTCTAGTTATGGATCCCATTGTAGTCTCAAATCCTATTGGTGGTTCGGCTCACTTATCTATGGTTTGTCAGGATTTGAGAGTGTCTATCTTGGGCGTTGGGTTTGAATGCAACGCCTTCGTTGCTGGTTTCATGGGCTATAGCTTGATTCTAGGAAATGGATTGGCTAGCTAGGCATGGTGCCATCCTAGACTATGAAAAGAGGGTAGTTAGATTGTTGACTCATTGTGGAAATACCCTTGATATTTCTTGTGACCCTAGGGGTTCAGTGATGCTTAGTGGCCTAGAATCTCTTTACGCATTCATCGATGATTTGAAATCTGTTCGTGTAGTCTGTGAGAACGGTGACATCTTTGATGAGGTTCGGGGTCTAACCCCGAGGCACGAGATAGACCTCCGAATATACTTTGTAGATAATGAAAACCCAGTTGCATTGCCAGTGCTCCACATGTCTTCGAGAGAGAGAGGAGGGAACTCAGTAAACAAATATGGGAGCTACTTGAGAAAGGGTTCATAAGAAGAAACACTTCAGAATGGGGTGCTCCAGTTTTTTTGCTACAAAGACTGATGGTTCGCTTAGATTGTGCGTGGACTATGGGGAGCCGAACAAGCTCACGAAGAAGAATAGACACCCATTGCCAAGGATAGATGATTTTTTTCTATCAGTTAGCTGGTGCTTCGGTTTTCTCGAAGTCGGACTTAGCTACAAGATTTCACCAGTTGAGGGTAGCTGAGTATAGCATAGATAGGATTGTTTTTAGTACTCCTAACAGTTTCTTTGAAGGGCTCGTCATATTTTTTGGGTTTGACGAATGCACCCACATACTTCGTAGACTTGATGAGTACGGCGTTTAGGGAGTTCCTAAACAAGTTTGTGGTAGTCTTTGTGGAAAGTATTTTGATTTTCTCTAGAAGCAAGGGAGAGTATCACCTACATCTTAGGGAAGTCGTAGAGACCCTAGAGCGCATCAACTCAAAGTTAAATTCTCCAAATGTCATTTTTGGAGGAAAGAAGTGAGGTTCTTAGGACACGTGGTCTCTAAGGAAGGGATAGCAATGGATCCTACAAAGGTGGTGGCAATCCAATATTGGAAGGTTCCTAGAAAAGCAATGGAAGTAAGCAGTTTTCTAGGGTTGGCGGGCTACTATAGGAAGTTCGTTAAGGGCTTTGCAGAGGTATCGGCCCTAGTTTGGACTTTTCTAGATGGGAGCAAACTGTTCATAGTATATACTGGTACTTGCGAGACAGGGCTTGGAGCAGTTTTCGATGCAAGAGAAAAAGGCGATATGCAAAAGGCAGTAGGTACGCAGTTATGTTTGAGCATCACGTAACATCCACAGACATATGGATGGACAGAAAGGGTGAAGAGAATACTTGAAGATCTTTTGAGGTTATGTATCCTAGATTTTGGGGGACATGAGAAGAGCACTTTCCATTTGTAGTGTTCGCTTATAACAATAGTTATTAAGCAAGTACTAGGGATTTTATGGAAGACCGCGTCGATCACCAACTTGTTGGTGGGAATCTAAGGATAAGATTTTTCTCGGACCTGAGTTGATTAGAGAGAAACTTCTGAGAAGATGGACTTGATTCGAAGAATCATGAAAACGACACATGACCGACAAAGATAATACATTGATAACAAATGAACTGATCTTGAGTTCGTTGTTGGAGACATGGTTTTTATTACGGTGTCATCGTTGAGGAACGTAGTCCGTTTTGGATCAGTAGGGAAGGTGGCACCGAGGTTCGTAGGACCCTTTCCTATTACAAAAAAAATTAGACAGATGGCCTATAGATTGAAGTTGCCGAAGAAGCTTAGTAGTGTGCATGACTGTTTTTGCATTTCGCATTTGCCGAAGTGTTTACATGATACTACAGAAGTGGTGGAGCCGAGCACACTTACAGAAGTGGTAGTCAAGCAAGATGCCAGGATTAGACGAGCTCCTACACGTACCCTTGGATCAGAGATCAAGAAGTTACGCAACAGTGAGGTCAGGTTAGTCAAAATCCAATGGGGAGATGATTAAGGAGACGTGACTTGGGAGACAAAAGACAAGATGCGTGCGTCGTACCCTTTCCTTTTTGAGGATATTATTAATTTCTCCTTTTTCTATCATCTTGTTCATAATTGGTCTATCATTTAGTGCATCCTCTCGATTATATTCTTGATCTTTTGGTAGGAAGATCATATGGTTGTAAACATGTGTTTGAGATATGTTATGTTTGGTGGATGCATGTGGATGCAAGTGCTTGCTGGTGGTTGCTCGTGGATGCATTTACACACACATTAGGCACTAGATCGGCTCAATCACTTTCATATTGCATATGCATATATGTATTTGTATATGGATTGAAACTTTATGTGTTATTATATAGATGTTGCATTTGTTTGAATGATTGTGCATTCATGTAGAAGTTTAAAGTACAAGTAGGAATAATTGCATACATGATGGAATCATGGCAGTGACATAATTCGCATTAAGGAGGTCAACTGAATCAGTAGACTGCCTGATTTTGCATTACATAAGGACATATACACACCCTATGTATATGATCATTAAAGCATTAGAAATTTCTTTAAGGACAATGGATGCCTGTGACTGAATGGTTGAGTAGATGGTTGTTGGATGGTAGGATACGCATTCTTATTGACTTGAAGATTTCAGGGACAAAATACTTTAAGTAGGGGGGAATGTAACACCCCGTAATTTTAAAATGGGACATAAGAGATAATTAAAGAATAATTAACCTTTAAAAGATGAATTAGGTTAAACTAGTTACGCCATTTCGTTAATCTCGGAATTCTTCTTGAGATAGAGTCCGAGTTTGCATAAAACGGATGTCGTATGAAGGAGATATGAACGAACGAAGTTTGGCGGAAAAACCGGAAACAGGCCAGAATACACTAGCGCACTTGTGAAGTGCGCCAGTACAAAATTGCACTGGCGTACCTGCCAAGAGTTACGGCTTCAATGAATTAAGTAGCACTTAACTAAGATAAACATGTAAATGGGACATGGGAATTAAGTGGGTGCCTTGGGTGGCTAGTGAAATGCGATTAGAAACACTTAACCAAGATAAACATGTAAATGGGACATGGGGGTTAAGTGGGTGCCTTGGGTGGCTTGTGAAATACAATTAGAAACACTTAACAAAATGGAAACATGTAAGAAGACTGAATAAGAATGGGGTTAAGTCGGAAACCTTAGTGGGGACCAAGCATATGTGGAAAGCTTGTGTTAGGCAAGGGGGCCCTTTTCAAACCAGTAACCCATTTTGTATCTTTGTGAGCTCGACCCAAGTCGAGGATGGGACAAGCTTACTGGATTTGATTGTAAGAGGTCAAAAGGGGTTAGCGGTGGCAACGCAAGTCCCACGGGGTCATGTGCGTGCGTGGGCGCGGGCTGGTAGGTAAGACGTTGTTGCATCGTGTAGGTATAAGCCGTGCATCCCAAGTGGTATCGGGTTGCCTCTTTGGGGAGTGATACACCCCATTATGGGACCAAAACGGGTATCTACGAGTTAGGGAGCCGATCGAATGGGAAAGGTTGTGGGTACGACTAGCGGAGATAGGAGCAGGCGGCACCTATGATGCAGCTTGGAGTGCAACTACCATATTATAAACATTGTGACTAGAAAAGGGGAGGGTAGCGGGTACAACTAGTGGAGGTAGGAGCAGGCGGCACATATGAAGACAGCTAGGGTGATCCTACTAAATGTAATAATCATAATGGTAGTTTTGTGTACCCCTAGCTGTCTTCATATGTGCCGCCTGCTCCTATCTCCACTAGTTGTACCCGCTACCCTCCCCTTTTCTAGTCACAATGTTTATAATATGGTAGTTGCACTCCTAGCTGCCATCATAGGTGCCGCCTGCTCCTATCTCCGCTAGTCGTACCCACTACCTTTCCCATTCGATCGGCTCCCTAACTCGTAGATACCCGTTTTGGTCCCACAATAGGGTGTATCACTCCCCAAAGAGGCAACCCGATACCACTTGGGATGCACGGCTTATACCTACACGATACAACAACGTCTTACCTACCAGCCCGCGCCCACGCAAGCACATGACCCAGTGGGACTTGCGTTGCCACCGCTAACCCGTTTTGACCTCTTACAATCAAATCCAGTAAGCATGTCCCATCCTCGACTTGGGTCGAGCTCACAAAGATACAAGATGGGTTACTGGTTTGAAAAGGGCCCCCTTGCCTGACACAAGCATTCCACATACGCTTGGTCCCCACTAAGGTTTCCGACTTAACCCCATTCCTTTTCAGTCTTCTTACATGTTTCCATTTTGTTAAGTGTTTCTAATCGTATTTCACAAGCCACCCAAGGCACCCACTTAACCCCCATGTCCCATTTACATGTTTATCTTGGTTAAGTGTTTCTAATCGCATTTCACTAGCCACCCAAGGCACCCACTTAATTCCCATGTCCCATTTACATGTTTATCTTGGTTAAGTGTTACTTAATTCATTAAAGCCGTAACTCTTGGAAGGTACGCCAGTGCAATTTTGTACTGGCGCACTTCACAAGTGCGCTAGTGTATTCTGGCCTGTTTCCGGTTTTTCCGCCCAACTTCGTTCGTTCATATCTCCTTCATACGACATCCGTTTTATGCAAACTCGGACTCTATCTCAAGAAGAATTCCGAGATTAACGAAATGGCTTAACTAGTTTAACCTAATTCATCTTTTAAAGGTTAATTATTCTTTAATTATCTCTTATGTCCCATTTTAAAATTACCGGGTGTTACATTCCCCCCTACTTAAAGTATTTTGTCCCTGAAATCTTCAAGTCAAGAAGAATGCGTATCCTACCATCCAACAACCATCTACCCAACCATTCAGTCACAGGCATCCATTGTCCTTAAAGAAATTTCTAATGCTTTAATGATCATGTGCATAGGCTCTTTATGGTGCCATCATGGACCATTTGTGACAACCCTTGTCCATCCTAGACTTGTCTTCAACCTTTAGGTAGAAACTAATGGGTGTAAACATTGTGATTAGAAAAAAGGAGGGTAGCGGGTACAACTAGTGGAGATAGGAGTAGGCGGCACCTATAAAGACAGATAGGGTTACACGAAACTACCATTATGATTATTATGTTCAGTAGGCGGGATCAACTTTTAGGGTGACTAGTATTGGTGCAGTGTGGTAATTATCCTATAGTGTTGGAGGCACAATTAAAGTTATCTTCTCTTGTTTTCCTTGCCATGCCCATTTTGTTCGCAGTCATTCCTTGTTTTGCCAACTTATGCCTTATCCTGGTTACTTAAAAAATGGCATTGTTAAAGTTATTGTACACGCCAGTCTTTATGTCTGGCCCGCTTTGTTTTCACCTCTTTTCTTCCTTTCCCCCCCAGGTTCTTAGGGTGGGACTAGTGCTAGTGGAGCTTGATTTTGATCGCTTTATTTCTCTCTCTTGGAAAAGCTTGGATTGTTGAACGTAAAGTTTCAGCTCATCTTCTTTATGGCTATCTACTTTTGGGTTTATGCTTTTTATTTTATGTACTCTGATTTTGTCAAGATGTATATTATGTACTTGACTCTAGTCTTTAGATTTTGATGATGTAACCAAACATACTTGTTTACCGCTGCAATGAATAAAGTTTTAAATTTTTAAGTACTATTTTATATCTGTCTTGTTGTTAAGTTTCTGTTCTATACACAATTAAAACGCTCCATAGAATTTAATGCATTCCCTTTGTGAGTGACATTAATGGACGTAGGGTGTTACAGCGGGGCCGATGGCCGTAGTAATTATCATTGGGTCTTCAATTGGTTATTGAATTCCGGTATCATCTCTACTACGAATATAACGTCGTCTGACATTGTCTTTTGTTGTTTTACTGGAGTAATATCTTCGAGGTTACTGCATTCCCCAACCTCAAAGTGTTTGGCAGCATTAACGTACTGTTCCATTGTTTTGAAACTACCGCTAGCTAGATGGGGTCCGCCTATAATGGTATTAATAACAATCCCTTTACATTTCTGTTGTGCTGTAGGTTTGGAAGTAGGCTGACTTCGGTTCGGGGCTTGCCCTCCTTGCCCCATGTCCCGTGGGGCAACCCTGTACTCTTCTAACTTCCCTTCCCGCAGCAACTTTTCAACCACATCTCTCAAATGATGGCATTCATTGGTGGAATGACCGTGGGTTCCATGGAACATACAAAACTTTCCTGTTGCGATCTCTTTTTCAATGGAGTCTCTAGGCGGTGGATTTTTGTACTGCTATATGTTGTGTGTATCCAAATAAATATTCTTTAACATATCAGTTAACGGCATATACTTTTCAAAAGTCTGGAATCGTGGTCTTTTACTAGAGTTATTCCCTCGATTCCTATTCGTCCTATTGTCGTTCCCATTCCTGTTGTTATCACCCCCGTTCTGGTTGCCGATATTTAGCTCAACCTTCCTCGAACTATCACCCGATTGCTTCATAGCAACATTACTTTGAACACCTTCCCTTGAGGCCCCTTCGGACTTTCTCTTCCTATTTGCATGGGCTACTTATTTCCTTAAGTGAATATTGGCCTTTTCGTAGAACAATTCCCTAGTGGGAGGTGGTTTCCCGAATAGATAATCCCCAAATTCTGTGTTTGGGTCAATTCTTTCTACTAGGGCCATCAGAGTAGTGGGTTCATGAGGGTCACTAACTTCGGTGACAGCTAGGTTGAAGCGGTCTAAATATGATTTCAAAGATTCTCCTGGAGGCTGCTTAATCCTTGACAACTCTATGATGCTCTTGGACTTCCGGGCGTGAAGCCGGAATTGGTTCATAAAGCCCTCACTCAATTTTGTGAAATTTGATATCGCTCGTGGAGGGAGTCGGGTGAACCACATTAACACCACGTCTTCTACATGTAACACCCCACGTCCATTAATGTCAGTCACAAAGGGAATGCATTAACTTCTATGGAGCGTTTTGAGTGAGTATAGAACAAAAACATAACAACAAGACTGATATAAATAGTACTTAAAAATTTAATACTTTATTCATTGTAGCGGTAAACACATAAATTTGATTACATCATCAAATAACAGAGTCAAATTACATAATATCCATCTTGACTAAATCGAAGTACATAAATTGAAAGAAATAACCCCAACAAAAAACAGCCATAAATAAGATGGGCTGAACTTTTACTTCAGCGATCCAAGCAACTTCTAAAAGCAAGAGATACAGTTGTCCAAAATCAAGCTCCACTGGTGCTAGTTCCACCATAAGCACCTTGGGGGGGAAGGAAGAAAAGAGGAGGAAACAAAGGGGGTCAGACAAAAAGTCTGGCGGGACCAATAACTTTAATAATATAATTAACCAAAATAACTAGGCTTAGGCATAAGTTGGAAAATAAGGAAATGACTGTGAACAATTGAGCATGGCAGAGTAAACAAGGAAATGAGATGAACAAAGATAGCGTTAAAGGCGCACCTAAACCACTATAAGATAATTACTATACTGCACCACCACTAGTTACCCTAAGGTTGATCCCGCCTACAAGACTTTAATAATGATAATGGTAGTTTCGTGCACCCCTTGTTGCCTTCATAGGTGCCGCCTACCCCTATCTCCGCTAGGTGTGACCACTACCCCCATGCGATCGGCTCCCTAACTCGTAGATACCCGTGATGGCCCCATAGTGGGGTGTATCACTCCCCAAAGTGGCAACCCGATACCACCAATAATGCACGGATTATACCTACACGATGCAACAACGTCTTACCTACCAGCCTGGGCCCACACAAGCATATGAACCCGTTGGACTTGCGTTTCCACCGCTAACCCATTTTGGCCTCTTACAGTCAAGCCCAGTATGCATGTCACGTCCTCGACTTGGGTCGAGCCCACAAAGATACGTATGGGTTACGCGTTGAAACGGGCCCCTATTATTTGACAAAGCTATACACCTAAGCTTGGTCCCCTCTAGTACATCCCACTTAGCCCACTTCTTATTCATGTTCTCTTACATGTTTCAATTTTGGTTAAGTGTTTCTAATCGTATTTAAAATGCCACCCAAGTCACCCTCTAAATTCCACATTCCACCCAAGGCACCCACTTAACCCCTATGTCCCACCACATATTTTTCTGGTTAAGTGTTTCTTAATTCATTAAGACCGTAACCTTTACTAAGACCTCCCACATTAGGCTGGCATTTGTGGCAGCTGGATTTTCCTGGCGGGTCCGGGCAGTCTTACACCACAAACGAGCCTAACCTCGTGTCTTTACAACTATTACACATTTAATTTAGGCCTAAGACCTCCCACATTAGACTGGCATTTGCGGCAGCTAGATTTGCCGGGCGGGTCCGGCCAATCTTACAGCACAAAAGAGCCTAACCTTGTGTCTTAGACGATTAAATACATAAAATTAATTGTTCCCCAATTTGAATTAATTTCCCTTTTCAAATTATCAATCAATTCCAAATTTAACTATGGCGATAATTGACTCAGTTATGTACATCTATTTATGGTATGCAAAATCGTACCAATTTTCATCACAAATTAATTCTATGCCATTTAAGGCATTTATGCCAATTCTCAATATTAAATCTTTTAATATTATCCATTTACCCCCACGTTGTATGTTCGTTCGTTTAACGTAAAATATACGTTAGACTCAAATAGTCTAACTTATGGAATAAAGAGAAAACATCACAACATACATATAGATAAAACTAGATCTAAACATAAGGCGTGAACTTGCATGTGTGAATGAGGTTCTTCATAAAAACTTGCATAGGCCAAAGTTACAAACTTGCATAAACCATGTATGTCATGGATATAACCATAAGGGGTAAACTTGCATAGACATGATTCCTATTCTAAACATATATATATATATATATATATATTTGCGTATGTGATTTATGCAACATAATGATGGTGTAAACTTACATCTAAACATGTAAACTAGCCTGTAGAATTTAGCATATAACTCACACATGTCATAGGCTAACTTTAGGTCTAAAATAGATGTCATGAAACATGTAAGGTTATATATAAAATCTCACTAACTTGTATATGATCCATGCCTTAATTAACATCCTAACTTGCATACATACATATTATTTATCATATGAATCAACATAACCAAACTAGCATATGAAACATGATTATTCATAAGCCAATCATAGAATTACAACGTAGATGATAACATCACAACTTTACTAAATAGATGATAACATCATAGAATTTACAACATAGATGATAACATCAGAGATTTTACAACATAAATGGTAACATCACAATTTTACAACACAGAATGATAACATGCGGTCAATAATTCACAACATAACCATATAATCCGCATCATAACTCAATCCAATTAAATTGTTAATTATTTTATTAACGAAATCGAACTCACAAAATGAAAGTCTTGCGTTCTGAAATCTGAGTTCTGAAATTGAATTAGCTTTCCTTTGTAGTAGATTCGTTGTTAAAGTTGAATAGAATTGGATTTGATTAGCTTTCTTCCTCTCTAATTGGTGGCGGCTATTCTAGGTTGCTAGGTGACGGCATGGAGGCCATGAATCTAATTTTAATTTGATTTTAGGGTTTGAGTCTACATGTCATGGATCTAACCATAAGGGGTAAACTTGCATAGGCATGATTCCTATTCCAAACATATATATATTTGCATATGTGATTTATGCAACATAATGATGGTGTAAACTTACATCTAAACATGTAAACTAGCATGTAGAATTTAGCATATAACTCACACATGTCATAGCCTAACTTAAGGTATAAAATAGATGTCACGAAACATGTAAGGTTATATATAAAATCTCACTAACTTGTATATGATCCATGCCTCAATTAACATCCTAACTTGCATACATACATATGATTTATCATATGAATCAACGTAACCAAACTAGCATATGAAACATGATTATACATAAGCCAATCATAGAATTACAACACAGTGATAACATCACAACTTTACAGCATAGATGATAGCATCATAGAATTTACAACATAGATGATAACATCGTAGATTTTACAACATAAATGATAACATCACAATTTTACAACATAGAATGATAACATGCGGTCAATAATTCACAACATTACCATATAATCCACATCACAACTCAATCCAATTAAATTGTTAATTATTTTATTAAAGAAATCGAACTCAAAAAAAGAAGGTCTTGCGTTCTGAAATCTGAGTTCTAAAACTGAATTAGCTTTCCTTTGTAGTAGATTCGTTGTTAGAGTTGAATAGAATTGAATTTGATTAGCTTTCTTACACTCTAATTGGTGGCGGCTATTCTAGGTTGCAAGGTGGTGGCATGGAGGCCATGAATCTAATTTTAATTTGATTTTAGGGTTTGAGTGTACATGTCTTTTTATAGAGATTAAGATTAATTTAAGCCATCCAATCAACCCAGAATTAATCCCAGCCAACCAGAGCAGATCAGAAACCCTAATGACTCAGCATCCAGTCATAAACAGGTCATCAATCAAATCTACGTGGGGGGCAGGTCGACCTCCAGGTCGACCTAGTTAGGGTAGGTCGACCCCCAGGTCGACCCTATGGTCGACTTGGCCTTAGCGGGAAATTTCCCGCCTAGCCCATCGGACTCTGAAATTTGAATTTTCGAAATCTATTTTGAATTTTCTGAAACTTCCGATGGTCATAACTCCTTTATACGAAGTCCAATTCATGCAAACTCGGACTCTATCTCAACCAGAATTCTGAGACGAACACAATGGTGCAACTTGTTTCCCTTAATTCTCACATCTGAGATTAGTTATTCTTTAGTTTTTTATTATAGTGTTAATAGATTTACGGGGAGTTACATTCTCCCCTCCTTAAAGGATTTCGCCCCTGAAATCTCTAAGTTAAGTAGAATGCATATCCTAACATCCAAACAACCATCTACTCAACCGTCAAACACCGGCATCCATTGTCCTTATAAAATTCCTAATGATGTATGAACATATGCAAGAAGTGTGTGTATGTGCTCTCTATC
The DNA here is from genome assembly GCA_030737875.1 of Allium sativum. Classification (NCBI taxonomy): domain Eukaryota; kingdom Viridiplantae; phylum Streptophyta; class Magnoliopsida; order Asparagales; family Amaryllidaceae; genus Allium; species Allium sativum. The sequence goes on along the minus strand of CM060915.1, from coordinate 189,703,019 downwards.
TAATGCAAAATCAGGCAGTCTACTGATTCAGTTGACCTCCTTAATGCAAATCAAGATAGTGCCATTCGTCCATTATGTATGCGAAAGAATCCTATCGATACATATTATTTCTATATGTGTGCACAACCATTCACCAAAATGCAGCATCCATTTGATAGTACAACCATTATACATCCATTAACTTAAATATGCACACACATTTATATGCAATATGCAATATGAAGTGAATGAGCCGATCTAGTGCTTAAGGTGTGTGTATATGCATCCACAAGCAACCACTAGCAACCAATTGCATCCACATGCATCCATCATACATAACATGTCTCAAACACATGTTTCAACCATAGGACTTCCCTATCTAAAGGTCAAAGATACTAGCGAGAGGACATGCTAATGATAAATCAAGTACAAGCTAAGCAATAAAGGAGAAATTAAAGAACATACACTTGAAAAGAAAAGGGTACAATGAACGCATCTTCTCTTCCGTCTCCCAAGTAGCGTTGCTCTCATCATCTCCCCATTGCACTTGGACTAGCTTGTCCTCTCGATTCCTCAACTTCTTAATCTCCGACCCAAGAATGCACGTAGGAGCTCGTCGAATCGTCGCATCACGCTCGATCTCCACCTCTCTAAGCAAGCTCGGCTCTACCACTTCCGCGGTCTCATGCAAGCACTTCCTCAAATGTGATATATGAAATACATCGTGTACACCACTAAGTCTCTCGGGCAACTCCACTATATACGCCATCTGTCCAATCCTCTCCTTAATACGAAACGGCCCTATGAACCCTGGTGCTAAATTCCTAATGGACCCAAAGCGAACCACATTCCGTAATGGAGACACCTCGACAAAGAACATTTCCCCAATATCAAACTTAAGATCTGTCCTTCTCTTGTCAGCATAAGATTTCTGCATATCTTGTGCTGTCTTCATCCTCCTTCGAATCAAATCGATCTTTTCCGAAGTCTCTTTAATCATATCGGGCCCAAGAAAGATCTTATCTGTAGATTCCCACCAACATGTAGGAAAACGACACGGTTGTCCATAAAGAGCCTCGAACGGTGCCATGCCAATGTTAGACTGAAAGGTATTATTATATGCGAACTCCACCAAACAGAAGATGTTCCTCCCATGTACCTCCGAAGTATAAAACACACAACCTCAATAGGTCCTCTAGAATACGTTTCACCCTCTCGGTCTGGCCGTCCGTATGAGGATGATATGCGGTGCTCAAACATAACTGAGTCCCTACCGCCTCTTGCAAGCTCTTCCAAAACTCGCTAGTGAAGATAGGATCGCACTCGCTTAATATGCTAGAAGGAACACCATGCAAACGAACTATCTCTCGAATGTATACGGAGGCTAACCATGGAGCAGTCCTCTTACTCTTCACGGGAATGAAATGGACGCTTTTAGTAAGTCTATCTACCATGACCCAAATCCCCGTATTATCCTTCCTCGATCTCGGTAACCCATCAATAAAGTCCATCGAGACACTTTCCCACTTCCATTGTGGGACCTCCAATGGGTGAAGCAACCCACCAGGCTTCTTTTTCTCTGCTTTTACTTGTTGGCACACCAAGCATCTAGTGATAAACTTAGCCACATACCTCTTCATGCCGGCCCAAAAGTAAACTAGTCTCATGTCCGTATACATCTTGTCCCCGCCGTGATGGATGGTCATCTTCGAACGATGTGCATCATCAAGAATGGTCTTCCTCAAATTCTCGTCCCGTGGTACACAAAGTCTACCGTACCTACAAAACCAACCATTATCATCTAGGGTATACCAACCTAGATGGCTCGATGACTCCCCCTTTTGAGCTTCTCTACTAACTCAACCAACTATGGGTCATCTAGTTGTACCTCACCAATCCGTCCCAAAAGGGTAGGTCTGGCCTCTAAGGATGCTAACAAACCAGGTACAAAGTCAGCGGATGGTCTAAAGTCAAACGTAGAGATGAACTCCAAGCTTCGTCGCTCAACAAACAACGGACTCAAGGATAACATTTTCCTACTTAAGGCATCTGCCACCAGGTTACCCTTGCCAGGGGTATATGCTATCTCGAAATCGTAGGACGCTAAGAATTCCATCCACCTTTGATGCCTTAAGTTCAAATCCTTCTGAGAGAACAAGTATTTTAGCGATTTGTGGTCAGTGAACAATTCTAATTTCTCGCCAAGAAGATAATGGCGCCAAGACTTAAGCGCGAAAACAATAGCGTCCTACTCTAGGTCGTGTGTAGGGTAATTTTTCTCATGGACTCTCAACTGCCTTCCTCCATAGGCTATTACCCTTCCCTCTTGCATTAAACATGCACGTAGTCCTATCCCACAAGCATCGGTATAAACGGTAAATGGCTTACTCCCATCTGGCAACACTAAGACTGGGGCTGTGGTCAAAGCTCTCTTTAAACGTTGGAACGCATCACCACAATCTACGTCCCATGTGAAGACTAGGTTCTTCTTCGTCAAGCGTGTTAATGGGGCTGATATTTTTGCGAAGTCTTTGATAAACTTCCTATAGTAACCAGCCACCCCTAAGAAACTCCTCACCTCGGTAGCATTTTTAGGGACCTTCCAATCTTGGATGGCCACTACATTCGCGGGATCCACAACTATCCCTTCTTTGGAAACCACATGCCATAAGAATCGCACATCCTTCCTCCAAAAGTGGCATTTACAAAATTTAGCTTTAAGGCTATGTGCTCAAAGGGTCTCCAACACTTCGCTAAGATGTAGGGCATGCTCTTCCTCGCTTTTAGAAAAGATCAAGATGTCATCCACAAAGACTACCATGAATTTATTAAGGTACTCCCTAAACACCCTACTCATCAAGCCAAGAAAGTATGCAGGGGCATTTGTCAAACCAAAGGGCATTACAAGCCACTCGAAGAAACCGTCCGGAGTCCTAAAGGCAATCTTGTCTATGCTATCTTCGGCCACTCTCAACTGAAGGAAACCAGTGGCTAAGTCCAACTGCGAAAACGCTAAGGCGCCAACTTACTGATCGAAGAGATCGTCGATCCTCGGCAGTGGGTGTCTATTCTTCTTAGTAATATTATTAAGTTCTCTATATTCCACACAAAGTCTAAGGCACCCATCTGCCTTCGTGGCAAATACTACTGGAGCACCCCACTCCGATATACTACATCTTATGAATCCCTTCTCAAGCAATTCTTTCACTTACTTACTGAGTTCTCTTCTCTCTCTTGGAGCCATGTGGCACACTGGCAATTCAACTGGCTTTGCATTATCTACTAGGTATATTGGAAAGTCTATCCCACATTTTGGGGGTAAACCCCTCACCTCATCGAAGACATCAACATATTCACGGACTATACGAACAGAATGTAAATCAACATCGGATGCGTCAAGGGATTCTAGGTAGCTAAGCATTACTGGACCTCTAGGGTCACAAGAAATATCAAGGGTCCTTCCACAACGAGTCAACAATCTAACTACCCTTCCTTCACAAACTAGGATGGCCCCGTGTCTAGTTAGCCAATCCATTCCTAGAATTAAACCGTAGCCTATGAATCCAAGAACAAAAGCGTTGCACTCAAACTCAACGCCCAAGATAAACACTCTCAAATCCCGACAAATCATACAAAGATGAGCCGAACCACCAATAGGATTTGAGACTACTAAGGGATCTGTAACAGAACTAGTATCTAGGTGCAGTGTTTCAACTAATGATGTAGAGATAAACGAATGTGATGCGCCAGAATCGAATAAACTACGGACATGATGATCAAACAGAAAAACTAAACTTTCAACGAAAATTGCTCTACCTCGTTCATGCAGCGGTGGGACCACGAGAGCCCGAACTTGCCTCATTGCCTGCCTGGTTCCATAAGAGCCTGCACCTGTCCATCCGAGGTAGACCCTGCCCTCTTCCCTTTCCTTGGGCAGGCCTTAATCAGATGTCCCGCTTCGCCACAGTGGAAAAAGCCAGTCTTCTTTTTATTCCTACAATCTTTGCTTGGATGGCCTGGTGTCCCACTGTTAAAACCTCTCTTCTTTCCCTTACCATTGTTGCCTTTACCACCTTTCTTGTTCTGTTTTTGTTGTTGCGGCTTTTTTTGATCCCCTTTCTTTTCGGGTGCCTCATTAGCATTGGCGCCCTTCTCCTCTTCATGCATAAGTGCCATGTCAACTAGTCTCTCAAAAGTAGCCCCCATTAGGATGTGGGTCATAGCTAACCATGAAGCGGCTCGTTCCAACCCTTAACAAATCTCAGGGCCTTCTTTTCTTGTGTATTCACCAAGTCCAACCAAATCTCGCCAACTGATTGAATTTGTTGACGTATTCTTTCAATGATAGATTCCCCTACTTCAATGCTAGAAACCTTTCCATGTACAGATTCTCTTCAGCCCGTGAGAGAAACTTCACCTCAAACCCCCGCCTAAAATCTGGCCATGTATCGACTGGACGTTCTCCATTAGTGACCTCGCGCCAAAATGAAGCCTCATCCTTCATTAGCCAGGCAGCTAACTGGACCTTTCTTTCATCTTCCACTTCAAAGATCCCAAACAATTCTGCCACCTCCTTAAGCCAATTTCGTGTTTCAACAAATGTCTCCGTCCCGTGAAAAGGTTTTCCACCCATTGCTCAAAAGACCTTAGATATCTTAGCAAAAGTATCGACATAAGAGGAGGAGGAGGAGGAGCATTTGCTGGACTTGCAGTGGTGGCCCTAGTCTCCAAATACCTCCTAAACCATCCTGGTATCGGTATCCCCTCAGGTATCTCGGGAATTCCAGACATGCTGAAACGAAAAAGGAAAGATTCAATACAAAAGAACCGAAGGAAAGATACATGGCTCTTGGGGTTATGCTTTCTAAAGTAAGTTCTTCTCTTGAAAACACTTTCCTTAAAACATACTTTTGAAGGAATTTCTTTATATAAGTGTTTTTGAAAAACAGTTTTTCAAAATTCATATCCGTTCTAGTAACCTTCTGCTCTGATACCGCGTGTAACACCCCTCGTCCATTAATGTCACTCACAAAGGGAATGCGTTAACTTCTATGGAGCGTTTTGTGTGAGTATAGAACAGGAACTTAACAACAAATCAAATATAAACATTACTTAAAAATTTAAAACTTTATTCATTGCAGCCGTAAACACATAAGTTTGATTACATCATCAAATACCAGAGTCAAAGTACATAATACCCATCTTGACTAAATCAAAGTACACAAATTGAAAGACATAACCCCAATACAAAATAGCCATAAATAAGAAAGGCTGGACTTTTACATCAGCGATCCAAGCAACTTCTAAAAGCAAGAGATACAGCTGTCCAAAATCAAGCTCCACTGGAGCTAGTTCCACCCTGAGCACCTTAGGGGGGGGGGGGTGGAGGGGAGGAAGAAAAGAGGAGGAAACAAAGGGGGTCAGACATAAAGTTTGGCGAGTGCGATAACTTTAACAATATAATTACCAAAATAACTAGGCTAAGGCATAAGTTGGAAAATAAGGAAATGGCTGTGAACAATTGAGTATGGCAGAGTAAACAAGGAAATAAGATGAACAAAGATAGCGCTAAAGGTGGACCTAAACCACTATAAGATAATTACTATTCTGCACCACCACTAGTTACCCTAAGGTTGATCCCGCCTACAAGACTTTAATAATGATAACGGTAGTTTCGTGCACCCCTAGTTGCCTTCATTGGTGTCGCCTGCCTCTATCTCCACTAGGTGTACCCACTACCCCCGTGCGATCGGCTCCCTAACTCGTAGATACCCGTGCTGGCCCCACAGTTGGGTGTATCACTCCCCAAAGTGGCACCCAATACCACCAACAATGCACGACTTATACCTACACGATGCAACAACATTTTACCTACCAGCCCGGGCCCACACACGCATATGAACCTGTTGGACTTGCGTTGCCACCGCTAACCCGTTTTGGCCTCTTGCAGTCAAGCCCAGTAAGCGTGTCCCGTTCTCGACTTGGGTCGAGCACACAAAGATACGTATGGGTTACTGGTTGAAACGGGCCCCCATTGCTTGACACAAGCTATCCACCTAAGCTTGGTCCCCTCTTTTACATCCCACTTAACCCTCTTCTTATTCATGTTTACTTACATGTTTCAATTTTGGTTAAGTGATTCTAATCGTATTTCAAATGCCACCCAAGGCACCCTCTAAATTCCACATGCCACCAAAGGAACCCACTTAACCCCTATGTCCCACCACATATTTATCTTGTAAAGTGTTTCTTAATTCATTAAGACCGTAACGTTATAAAGACCTCCCACATTAGGCTGGCATTTTTGGCAGCTGGATTTGCCGGGCGGGTCCGGGCAGTCTTACACCACAAACGAGCCTAACCTCGTGTCTTTGCAACTGTTACGCATTTAATTTATGCCTAAGACCTCCCACATTAGACTGGCATTTGTGGCAGCTGGATTTGCCGTGCGGGTCCGGGCAGTCTTACACCACAAAAGAGCCTAACCTCGTGTCTTAGACGATTAATTACACAAAATTAAGTATTCCCCGTTTTGAATTAATTTCCCTATTCAAATTATCAATCAATTCCAAATTTAACTATGGCCATAATTGAGTCATTTATGTCCATCTATTTACGGTATGCAAAATCATACCAGTTTTCATCACAAATTAATTCTATCCCATTTAAGGCATTTATGCCAATTCTCAATATTAAATCTTTTAATATTATCCCATTACCCCACGTTGTACGTTCGTTTGTTTAACGTAAAATATACATTAGACTCGAATAGTCTAACTTATGGAATAAAGAGAAAACATCATAACATACATATAGATAAAACTAGATCTAAATATAAGGCGTGAACTTGCATGTGTGAATGAGGTTCTTCATAAAAACTTGCATAGGCCAAAGTTACAAACTTGCATAAACCATGTATGTCATGGATATAACCATAAGGGGTAAACTTGCATAGGCATGATTCCTATTCCAAACACACACACATATATATATATATATATATATATATATATATATATATATATATTTGCGTATGTGATTTATGCAACATAAGGATGGTGTAAACTAACATATAAACATGTAAACTAGCCTGTAGAATTTAGCATATAACTCACACATGTCATAGGCTAACTTTAGGTCTAAAATAGATGTCATGAAACATGTAAGGTTATATATAAAATCTCACTAACTTGTATATGATCCATGCCTTAATTAACATCCTAATTTGCATACCTACATATTATTTATCATATGGATCAACATAACCGAACTAGCATATGAAACATGATTATACATAAGCCAATCATAGAATTACAACGCAGATGATAACATCACAACTTTACTAAATAGATGATAGCATCATAGAATTTACAACATAGATGATAACATCAGAGATTTTACAACATAAATGGTAACATCACAATTTTACAACATAGAATGATAACATGCGGTCAATAATTCACAACATAACCATATAATCCGCATCATAACTCAATCCAATTAAATTGTTAATTATTTTATTGAAGAAATCGAACTCACAAAAAGAAGGTCTTGCGTTCTGAAATCTGAGTTCTGAAATTGAATTAGCTTTCCTTTGTAGTAGATTCGTTGTTAGAGTTGAATAGAATTGAATTTTATTAGCTTTCTTCCTCTCTAATTGGTGGTGGCTATTCTAGGTTGCAAGGTGACGGCATGGAGGCCATGAATCTAATTTTAATTTGATTTTAGGGTTTGAGTCTACATGTATTTTTATAGAGGTTAAGATTAATTTAAGACACTTGATCAACCCAGAATTCATCCCAGCCAACCAGAGAAGATCAGAAACCCTAATGACTCAGCATACAGTCATAAACAGGTCATCAATCAAATTTGCCCGGGGGGCAGGTCGACCCCCAGGTCGACCTGGTCAGGGTAGGTCGACCCTATGGTCGACCTGGCCCTGGCTTGAAATTTCCCTTCTAGCCCATCTGACTCTGAAATTTGAATTTTCGAAATTTGTTTTGAATTTTCTGAAACTTCCTATGGCCATTACTCCTTTATACGAAGTCGAATTCACGCAAACTCGGAATCTATCTCAACCAGAATTCTGAGACGAACACAATGGCGCAACCCGTTTCCCTTAATTCTCACATCTGAGAATAGTTATTATTTAATTTGTTATTATAGTGTTAAAAGAAATACGGGGTGCTACAGTAGAGAAATAGGGAAGGCCTTGCATTTTACAGCATCTGGAGCTGCTGCGGCATTCATGAACCATGAATACTTCATTAGATGCTGCCCTGGGTCCGTTCTTCCTAAATACCCATCCATCTAAGGCAAGTTAAACCGCCGAGGGAACTGGAAATCCAATATATCATCTATGAAGTGGGTATTACTTTGCTCAATGCCCCAGTCCTCATTAGTATATCGTCAGCTTTCGGACATAATCTGACGCACAATTGCCCATAAATCGGCATTTGTTAATGACTGCATAGGTTCTCTAGGTCTGATATTCGGATTATCCTTGGGTTCCTGATTAGGGGATAACCTCCTATTTCTAGCGGTGGCTACTCTACATTGCTCCCTATGCTACCATTCGATCTTAAGAGGAAGGGGCTGGAGAAGTTGTTGTTGCGTAGGATTAGTAATGTTAGGATCCCTGGGGAGAACGTAGGATCCACGCATGGGAAACAACATAGGCTCTCTAAAGCTCGGTTCATCACTCCCCAACACACGAGCGACATCTTCGCGGGATGCTAAAGATCCAAAAGTTAATTGATCAAGGTTCATAGGTTGCTCAAGTGGCCTTCTTTCACGAGGACATCCCTCACCTAAAGAAGATGAATAATCTGCAACAAGGCGGCGTGTTGGGGAAGGTATCTTTTGCCTCCAGAGCTCCTTAAGTTCTCTACTCATGCTGATCATGTCCTCTTGTATGCGAAGACTGTCATGCTTATGGGCTTCCAATGACTCCTTAGTACTCTGGAGCATGTCAAGAAAACATGAAAAATCATCTTGTGTGACGGGTGAAGAAGGGTCAGGCTGATTATTGGTCATAGCGGGTGGAATCGGAGCATTGGTAGGAGCTCGATTAGAAGTTCCAGCCTCACTTTGGTTCGGTTCAGATCGGAGCACAGTGGTACGGCCGGACCGGTTCAGATGGGGAGAGTGGGCAACCTCAACATCATTAGATCGGCTCGGATCTGGGTCTTCTGTTTGGTTCGGACCTCCTGACTAGAGCGGCCTACTCTAGTGTCTTGACCACGCGACCTCATTATGACCATTGTTTGCTGATCTTCGTTAACTTCATCCTCTCGATTACTTTGGATTTCTTTGTCTTTTCCTTTGGCCATAATCTCCAATTCTTCAGTGATTAACCAACAGGTACTTAAAGATGTCGAAAACAGAGGATTAACTTCTTTGAACTTAAAGGTCCAAATAGTAGAATGATAATCCCAAAAAGCAGAGAATTCAAAAATTCTCAGTGAAAGCACCAAAATGTTAGATCCAAAATTGGCTCTAACACCCGAATTAGTAATGATTCTACTGAAATGAAATCATAAAATGAAGAAAACACACAATTTATAGTGGTTCAGCGTTAAATAGCCTACGTCCACTTTCTACTCTTTGAATTGATGATTTGAATGCAAGTAGAACAATAATTCTCACTCGATTTTCACTCATACAACGTATTGATTCACTCAATTTCCTCCATAATATGCTTCAAAAGATGATTGTAATCTGAATAAGTTGATGATATTCGGACAACAAAGAAGTTTGGGTTTTGAAAATGCAAAAAGATCCCTCCAAATGTCCTTTGATGGTGTATTTATAGGTGGAAAATGCTCCTGGAATGGCTTCGGTTCGGATCCACGTGGCACCCATCCCGTTACTATCGAGTTCAGATGAGATATGATAGTGACAGCACACCAGGTCAGTGGCAAACATGGGTAGAGCGTGGGTATAACCGCTCTGAATATTAAGGAAACATGGGCTGTAACAGCTGCTACTTGAATTGTCTGGGTTCGGATCGGAAGTACTAAATTTTAAGGGTACGGATCTGGTTAACCCGAAGTGATCCGGTTTGGCCTGTGCTCCTTCCTTCTCTGCTCTACAATGTTCTGCCTTGACAAAGGAACCCCGAACTGATCCGGTATTTTAGGGAGTGTTCTTCATTCATTGATCTTTTAACTTTGTGTAGCCTAATTCACAAAGTAGGCTGACAGGAATACTCAAGCTTAGTTCAGATATCTCTTTCTTCCAGCCTGAAGTTGAAAGGTGTATTGCTTGGCTTTGATTCTGCGTATGGCATCCTTCTGTTGGGGATTATGGCTTTAAAATTATGTACTCTGAAGGTTTTGTACAAGACTGATATTATGTGTAACACCCTGCCTCCGCTAGGGTCACTCGCAAAGGAATGCACTAGCTTTAGAGGGGCATTATTGGTAAACATGCACTAAAATATCACAAGACAGAACATATATAAATAGCGGAAGTAAAATCAAACTTTCATAACATGAATAAATAAGGTCTAAAGCCTTTTACATCAGAGTACATCAAAACCTGTCTTGCAAAAGTAAAGAAGCATAAAGACTTTTTAATAAATTATTCCACAAGTAAAACAGTAAAGTAGCCATAGCCAAGAGAAGTCCAAGCCATCCATGATGACCTTCAACCAGAAGAAGTCCGAACTAAACAGCATTGTTTCCTCCCTGAAACCTGCGGGGGGGGGGGGGGGGAACGGAAGAAAAGAGGCGAAACAAAACGGGTCAGTCAAAAAGACTGAGTAAGTCCTATCTACTTCCAGTATAAAAACAGGTAAAGGTTACATGACATGCATAAACTGAAAGTAAACATAAGGATAACTACAAGATAGATAAACCAGGGTAGCCGGTTGAACTACTGCGGCAAGGTAAACTAAGGTATCATGATAAACTACGGTGTTATTATAAGTCAAGGTATCACATCGTCAGATTTCTATCGAGTACATTATCCCAAGGTATCTACCCCGTCTAACATCCCACGGTATCTATTATGTATATTCTTCCTAGTTCTAATGTAACACCCCACACCCGTTATAGTCACTCACTAAGGGAATGCCATAGCATCGGTGGAGTATTTTTAGTGAGTATAGAACAGTAAAATTACAACAAGACAGATATAATGTAATACTTGAAAATTTAAAACATCATCTCATAGCAGCGGAAAGTAAAACATGTTTGGTTATATCATAAAACCATAACAAGAGTCAAGTACAAAATATCCATCCTGAATAAAATAAGTACATAATCCCACTACTCATAACAAATAGCCATAACAGAAAAGATAAGATAAGCTGAGCTCTACATCTACGATCCAAGCTCCAAGAGATAGATAAAGCAAACTGATCAAAGCCCACTAGCACTAGGCCCAACCTGAGGACCTGAAGGAAAAAGATAAAAACAACGGGGGTCAGACATAAGCCTGAGTGAACCCTATCTCCTTAATAATACAATTATTAAAGTAATTAGGGTATGATATGAACTCAGTATGGTATCTTTGGGGATAATGACTACACTAAGTTGCCCACGAACACAGGACGAACTAAGATAACCGTAAAGACGCATCTACCCACCCAAGGATAATTACTAACTGCACCACACCAGTCACTCCTACTCAAAGGTTGATCCCACCCAAGGATATCAAAGATAGATATAACCAGTAGTTTCCTGTACCCTAGTTGACTACATAGGTGCCGTCTGCCCCTATCTCTACTAGGTGTACCCCACTACCCCAAGCGATCGGCTCCCTAACGTAGGTATCCGTGCTGGGCCCACAGTGGGGTGTATCATTCCCCAAAGTGGCAACCCAAAAGCAACACCGGTGCACGGGTTATACCTACACGATGCAACAACGTCTTACCTCCCAGTCCCGGGCCCACACACGCATATGAAACCCGATGGGCCTGCGTTGCCACCGCTAACCCCGTTTTGGCCACTTATAGACAAGCCCAGTATGCGTGTCCCGTCCTCGGCTTGGGCCGAGCTACAAAGATACATATGGGATACTGGTTGTAATGGGCCCTCCACAAGCTACCCACCAGAGCTTGTTAGTGTTCCCCACTTAACCCTTTAATCATGTTTAATTACATGTTTCACTTGGTTAAGTATTCTAATCGTATTTTCTATTGCCACCCAAGGCAACCCACTAGATTCCTCATGCCACCCAAGGCACCCACTTAACCCCTCATGTCCCACTACATGCTAATATGGTTAAGTGTTTCTTAATTAATTAAGACCGTGATTCCCCATAAAGACCTCCCACATTAGACTGGCTGTTATGACCGCCTGGTTAAGCCGGTAGGGTCCGGGCAGTCTTACGTCATAACAGAGTCTATCCTCGTGTCTTTACTTTAATCACGTATTTAATTTGTGCCTAAGACCTCTCACATTAGACTGGCTGTTATGACCGCCTGGTTAAGCCGGTAGGGTCCGGGCAGTCTTACGTCATAACAGAGCCTAACCTCGTGTCTTAGTCGATTAATTACACCTAATTAATCACCCCCATATTAATTATCCCTAATTAATATCAATTTATTCATAACATGGGTAGACCTAACTCAATAGGTAAATTCCCATGGGGTAGACCTAACTCAATAGGTAAATTCCCACTTATGTTAATTAATTTTTTATGGTATGCTTAATCATACCCATTTCAACATACTTTTAATTAACATATTAATTAACCCCATCGTTCCCCACGTAAATCGTCATTATGACATAACATAATAAAGGGAAGATTTACCACACATAACATGGGTTTAGCATATAACTTTATCATGGGTTAAGAGGATGTCAACTTGCATATATGAGCATGTATTAACCCAACTATATTCAACCCAAACTTGCATATTATCAAACATGTGTCTTACATAACATGTTGCATATGAACTTACATATCATCAAACATGTGATTTGCATAACATGTTGCATATGAACTTACATATCATCATACATGTGATTTGCATAACATGTAGAACTTGCATTTTAGCATATACTTAACTTGCATAAGCACTCACATACTTGCATAAGCATTCATATACTTGCATAAGCTTGCATATCATGTTAAACTTGCATTTCAACATATACATAACTTGCATAAACATTCACATACTTGCATAGGCTTGCATATTATGTTAAACTTGCATTTCAACATATACATAACTTGCATAAACATTCACATACTTGCATAGGCTTGCATATTATGTTAAACTTGAATTTCAACATATACATAACTTGCATAAACATTCACATACTTGCATAGGCTTGCATATTATGTTAAACTTGCATTTCAACATATACATAACTTGCATAAACATTCACATACTTGCATAGGCTTGCATATTATGTTAAACTTGCATTTCAACATATACATAACTTGCATAAACATTCATATACTTGCATAAGATGTTAAACATGCATATAAGCATATACATGACTTGCATAAGTACTCACATACTTGCATAACATGTTTGCATAATGGATCCATATTCACTTAGTGTTTTGCATCATAAACATCATGAAACAACTTGCATAAAAATATCATGATTACATATTATGAAACTTGCATGACATAAGGCATATAACTTGCAAAACACATAATATTCACTACATCAAGCTTGCATAAATATATGGATCCACAAACATAGCCATACTTTATCACATCTTATCATAATCAATTCAATAATTGATTATTAAGGGGATAGAAGCTCACCAAAACAAGATTAGCAAGTTAAATGAAGCAAATCCCAATGATTAAGTAGAAGAAGATGTAGATTAGCTTGCAAACCCTCTTAGGATTTTTAGTGGAGGCTCTCCAATTTTCTAAGTGGTGGCATAATGGCCTTAGATCTATTTTTGGTAAGGATAAGGGGGGGTATTAGGGTGTATATATAGATTAGTTAGATGTTTTAGGACCATAGGATATACCCTAGAACCAATCCTAGCCTTTAAAGCATGTCTTGGGGAAGAAGTCAAGTGTAGGAACCATTTAGGGCCCAAAAAAAAACAGCCCAAAACTCATCCCGGGCCTCAAAACATGAGCAGTTTTCGTTTTTGATTTTTCGTGAAACTTTGACGGGCCATAACTTGGTCATACGGACTCCGATTTACGAAAACTCGGACTCTATTTCGCGTATTTTTCCGAGACGAACGCAATGGCACAGCCCGTTTCCCCTGATTCAGAATATTAAATTTAATTCTGCTCTGATTTATGTTATAACAAGTTATTTAACATACGGGGTGTTACATTCTCCCCTACTTAAAGGATTTCGTCCCTGAAATCTCTAAGTCAAGAAGAACGTATCCTACCAACCAAACAACCATCTACTCAACCATCAAACACTGGCATCCATTGTCCTTAAAGTTTCTAATGTTGTATGAACATATGCAAAAAGTGTGTGTATATGTTCCCTATCTAATGCAAAATCAGGCGGTTTACTGATTCAGTTGACCTCCTTAATGCAAACCATGATAGTGCCATGCATCCAATATGTATGCGAAAGAACCCTATCGACACATACTATTTCTACATGCGTGCACAATCATTCACCGAATAAATGCATCGTCCATATGATAGCACAACCATCATACATCCATTAATATAGCTACCTACACACATTTATATGCAATATGCAATATGAAGTGATTGAGCCGATCTAGTGCCTAAAGTGTGTGTATATGCATCCACGAGCAACCACTAGCAAACACTTGCATCCACTTGCATCCATCAATCATAACATGTCTCAAACACATGTTTCAACCATAGGTTTACCCTATCTAAAAGGTCAAAGGTGCTAACGAGAGGACATACTAAGGACAAGATAAGTACAAGATAGGCAATAAAGGAGAAGTTAAAGAACATACTCTCGAAAAGAAAAGGGTACAAAGAACGCATCTTCGCTTCCGTCTCCCAAGTAGCATTGCTCTCGTCATCTCCCCATTGCACTTTGACTAGCTGAACCTCTCTGTTTCTCAACTTCTTAATCTCTGACCCAAGGACGCGAGTAGGAGCTCGTCGAATCGTCGCATCACGCTCTACTTCCACTTCTCTAAGCAAGCTCGGCTCTACCACCTCTGCGGTCTCATGTAGGCACTTCCTCAAATGTGACACATGGAAAACATCATGTATACCACTAAGTCTGTCTGGCAACTCCACCCTATATGCCATCCGTCCAATTCTTTCCTTGACAGGAAACGGTCCTACAAACCTCGGTGCTAACTTCCCAGCGGATCCAAAGCGAACAACATTCCGTAATGGAGATACTTTGACAAAAACCATGTCCCCAACTTCAAACTCAAGATCAGTCCTCCTCTTATCTGCATAAGATTTCTGTCTGTCTTGCGCTGCTTTCATCCTTCTTCGAATCAAATCAACCTTCTCTGAAGTCTCTCTAACCATATCGGGCCCTAGCAAGATCTTATCCGTAGATTCCCACCAACATGTAGGTGATCGACAAGGCCTTCCATA
The DNA here is from genome assembly GCA_030737875.1 of Allium sativum. NCBI lineage: Eukaryota > Viridiplantae > Streptophyta > Magnoliopsida > Asparagales > Amaryllidaceae > Allium > Allium sativum. The sequence continues at coordinate 189,687,554 of CM060915.1, read as the reverse complement.
AAGAGCTTCAAAAGGTGCCATGCCAATACTAGACTGGAAGCTGTTGTTATATGCAAACTCCACCAAAGGAAGATGCTCTTCCCATGTACCTCCAAAATCCAAGATACAAAGCCTCAAAAGGTCTTCCAAAACACGGTTCACCCTCTCGGTCTGGCCGTCTGTCTGAGGATGATATGCGGTGCTCAAACACAACTGAGTCCCCACCGCCTCCTGTAAACTCTTCCAAAACTCACTAGTGAAGATAGGATCTCGATCACTCACTATGCTGGAAGGTACCCCATGCAATCGAACTATCTCTCGAACATAGACTGAAGCAAGCCATGGAGCAGTCCTCTTACTCTTTACGGGTATGAAATGGGCGCTCTTAGTAAGTCTATCAACCACGACCCAAATTCCTGTATTGCCCTTCCTCGATCTCGGTAAACCATCAACGAAGTCCATCGAGACACTATCCCGCTTCCATATCGGAACTTCCAAAGGATGAAGCAACCCACCTGGCTTCTTTTGCTCTGCTTTTACTTGTTGGCACACCAAGCATCTAGCAACATACTCGGCCACATCTTTCTTCATACCGGCCCAAAAGAAAACTCGCCTCATGTCTTGGTACATCTTATCCCCACCGGGATGTATGGTCATCCTCGAACGATGTGCATCATCAAGTATAGCCTTCCTCAAGTCTTCATCTTGCGGTACACAAAGTCTACCGTCTCTACGCAACCACCCCCTATCATCTAGGGTGTACCTATTCAAATGGCTGGACGACTCCCCCCTTATGAGCTTCTCTACCAACTCAACCAACTGTGGGTCGTCTCGCTGTGCCTCGCCAACTCGTCCCAAAAGAGTAGGTCTAACCTCTAAGGATGCTAGCAAACCGGGTACCAAGTCAACAGAAGGTCTGAAGTCAAACATCGAGATAAACTCCAAGCTTCTCCGTTCCACAAACAACGGACTCAAGGACAACCTTTTTCTGCTTAAGGCATCTGCCACCACGTTACCCTTGCCAGGGGTATATGCTATCTCGAAATCATAGGATGCTAAGAACTCCATCCACCTTTGCTGTCTCAAGTTCAAATCCTTCTGAGAAAACAAGTACTTCAAAGATTTGTGATCGGTGAACAACTCAAATCTCTCACCAAGAAGATAATGGCGCCAGATCTTGAGCGCAAAAACGATAGCGGCCAACTCTAGGTCATGGACAGGGTAATTTTTCTCATGCGCCCTCAACTGCCTCCCACCATAGGCTATTACCCTTCCCTCTTGCATCAAGACTGCGCCTAGTCCTGTCCCACAAGCATCAGTATAAACAACGAACGGCTTACTCCCATCTGGCAGCACTAAAACTGGAGCAGTGGTTAAAGCTCTCTTTAACCGTCGGAATGCATCCTCACAATCCACATCCCATGTGAAAACCTGATTCTTCTTTATCAAGCGAGTTAATGGGGCTGATATCTTCGCGAAGTCCTTGATAAACTTCCTATAGTAGCCAGCCAACCCCAAGAAACTCCTCACCTCGGTAGCATTCTTCGGAGCCTTCCAATCTTGGATAGATACTACCTTTGCAGGATCCACAGCTATCCCTTCCTTAGAGACCATGTGCCCTAAGAATCGCACTTCCTTCCTCCAAAAGTGACATTTAGAAAACTTAGCCTTCAGGCTATGCGCTCGAAGAGTCTCCAACACTTCCCTAAGATGTAGGGCATGCTCTTCCTCACTCTTGGAGAAGACCAAGATGTCATCCACAAAGACCACCACGAACTTGTTAAGATACTCCCTGAACACCCTACTCATCAGATCAACGAAATATGCAGGGGCGTTCGTCAAACCAAATGGCATCACAAGCCACTCATAAAAACCATCCGGAGTCCTGAAGGCAGTCTTCTCTACACTATCCTCAGCCACTCTCAACTGATGAAACCCCGTGGCTAAGTCCAACTGCGAAAACACTGAAGCGCCAACTAACTGATCGAAGAGATCATCAATCCTCGGCAATGGGTGTTTATTCTTCTTTGTGAGCTTGTTGAGTTCTCTATAGTCAACACAAAGTCTGAGGGACCCATCTGCCTTTGTAGCAAAAAACACCGGAGCACCCCACTCCGATATACTTCGTCTTATGAACCCCTTCTCAAGCAACTCCCCTACTTGCTTATTGAGTTCCCTCCTTTCACGAGGAGCCATGTGGCGCACTGGCAAAGATACTGATTTAGCATTGTCCACAAGATAGATTCGGAAGTCAATCTCCCGCTTCGGAGGTAAGCCCTTCACCTCCTCAAACACATCCGGATATTCCCGGACCACTCTGACAGATTGCAGACTCTCGACCGAAGCATCGAGCGATTCAAGATAACTTAGCATAACAGACTCCATGGGATTACAAGAGATCTCGAGAGTGTTACCCAAGCGGGTCATCAGCCTAACAACTCTCCTTTCACAATCAAGAACGGCACCATTACTGGATAACCAGTCCATGCCCAAAATCAACCCATAGCCCGTGAAGCCCAAAACAAAAGCATCACATCTAAACTCAACGCTAAGTACAGAAATCTTCAAACCCAAACACATCATGGACAAATAAGTGGAGCCTCCAATTGGGTTTGAAACAACCAAGGGATCATCTACTAGACTGGTGTCTAAGTGCAGTGACTCAACTAAAGATGATGAGATAAACGAATGAGATGCGCCAGAGTCAAACAAAGTACGGACAGGATGATCTAACAGATAAACTAGACTTTCAACAGAAATAGTTCTACCTCTTTCCTGAAGTGGTCGAACCGCGAGAGCCTGAACTTGCCCCCTTTTCTGACCCGGTGCCATAAGAGCTTGCACCTGTCCTCCTGAGGTAGATCCCGTCCTCTGCCCCTTCTTAGGACAGTCCTTCACCAGATGCCCTGCTTCGCCACAGTGGAAGCAGCCAGTCTTCTTCTTCTTGCGACAATCCTTGCTTAGGTGGCCTGGTGTCCCACAATTGAAGCACTTCTTCTTCTTCCCCTTGCCACCATTGCCTTTCCCATTCTTGTTTTGCTGTTGCTGTTGAGGTCTCTTCTGATCTCCTTTCTTCTCGGGTGCTTTACTAGTATTGGGACCCTTCTCTTCCTCATACATAAGTGCCATGTCAACTAGCTTCTCAAAGGTAGCCCCCATAGGAATGTGAGTCATAGCCAATCCATGCATCGGTTCGTTCAAGCCCCTAACGAACCTCAAAGCTTTCTTCTCCGGGGTATTCACCATATCTATGCCAAACCTTGCCAACTGATTGAACTTGTTGACATACTCCTTCACTGATAAGTTCCCTTGCTTCAAGTTCAAGAACCTTTCCATATACAGATTTTCTTCTGCCCTTGAGAGAAACTTTGCCACAAACCTCTATCTGAAATCCGCCCAAGAATCAACAAGGCGCTCTCCATTAGTGACCTCCCACCAGAACGAGGCCTCTCCCTTCATTAACCAAGCAGCTAACTTAACTTTCTTTGCTTCTTCCATCTCAAAGATGTCTATCAACTCTTCCACCTCCTTAAGCCAATCCCTAGCTTCCACAAAAGTCTCTGATCCTAGAAAAGGTTTCCCTCCCATAGTCTTGAATTCCTTACAAGTCTAAGCAAAAGTAACCACACGAGGAGGATGAGGAGGAAGATCGGGTATAACTGGTGGTGGAGGAACATTAGCTGGCCCTGCAGCGGCGGCCCTAGCCTCCATCAATCTCCTATACCATGCTGGTATTGCTACACCCTCCGGAAAGTTAAGATCTTCAGCCATGCTGAAACGAAAAAAGGAAAGATTCAAACGGAGAATTCGAAAGATAGAGATATGGCTATCTGGGATTATGCTTTTCTTTCAAAATCTTTACTCTTAAAAGACATGTTTTTGAAAATACTTTCTTCTAAAATATTCTTAGAAAATAGTTTTTCTTAAAAAATTTATCTGTTCTGGTAACCTTAAGCTCTGATACCACGTGTAACACCCCACACCCGCTATAGTCACTCACTAAGGGAATGCCATAGCATCGGTGGAGTATTTTTAGTGAGTATAGAACAGTAAAATTACAACAAGACAGATATAATGTAATACTTGAAAATTTAAAACATCATCTCATAGCAGCGGAAAGTAAAACATGTTTGGTTATATCATAAAACCATAACAAGAGTCAAGTACAAAATATCCATCCTGAATAAAATAAGTACATAATCCCACTACTCATAACAAATAGCCATAACAGAAAAGATAAGATAAGCTGAGCTCTACATCTACGGTCCAAGCTCCAAGAGATAGATAAAGCAAACTGATCAAAGCCCACTAGCACTAGGCCCAACCTGAGGACCTGAAGGAAAAAGATAAAAACAACGGGGGTCAGACATAAGCCTGAGTGAACCCTATCTCCTTAATAATACAATTATTAAAGTAATTAGGGTATGATATGAACTCGGTATGGTATCTTTGGGGATAATGACTACACTAAGTTGCCCACGAACACAGGACGAACTAAGATAACCGTAAAGACGCATCTACCCACCCAAGGATAATTACTAACTGCACCACACCAGTCACTCCTACTCAAATGTTGATCCCACCCAAGGATATCAAAGATAGATATAACCAGTAGTTTCCCGTACCCTAGTTGACTACATAGGTGCCGTCTGCCCCTATCTCTACTAGGTGTACCCCACTACCCCAAGCGATCGGCTCCCTAACGTAGGTATCCGTGCTGGGCCCACAGTGGGGTGTATCATTCCCCAAAGTGGCAACCCAAAAGCAACACCGGTGCACGGGTTATACCTACACGATGCAACAACGTCTTACCTCCCAGTCCCGGGCCCACACACGCATATGAAACCCGATGGGCCTGCGTTGCCACCGCTAACCCCGTTTTGGCCACTTATAGACAAGCCCAGTATGCGTGTCCCGTCCTCGGCTTGGGCCGAGCTACAAAGATACATATGGGATACTGGTTGTAATGGGCCCTCCACAAGCTACCCACCAGAGCTTGTTAGTGTTCCCCACTTAACCCTTTAATCATGTTTAATTACATGTTTCACTTGGTTAAGTATTCTAATCGTATTTTCTATTGCCACCCAAGGCAACCCACTAGATTCCTCATGCCACCCAAGGCACCCACTTAACCCCTCATGTCCCACTACATGCTAATATGGTTAAGTGTTTCTTAATTAATTAAGACCGTGATTCCCCATAAAGACCTCCCACATTAGACTGGCTGTTATGACCGCCTGGTTAAGCCGGTAGGGTCCGGGCAGTCTTACGTCATAACAGAGTCTATCCTCGTGTCTTTACTTTAATCACGTATTTAATTTGTGCCTAAGACCTCTCACATTAGACTGGCTGTTATGACCCTGGTTAAGCCGGTAGGGTCCGGGCAGTCTTACGTCATAACAGAGCCTAACCTCGTGTCTTAGTCGATTAATTACACCTAATTAATCACCCCCATATTAATTATCCCTAATTAATATCAATTTATTCATAACATGGGTAGACCAAACTCAATAGCTAAATTCCCATGGGGTAGACCTAACTCAATAGGTAAATTCCCACTTATGTTAATTAATTTTTTATGGTATGCTTAATCATACCCATTTCAACATACTTTTAATTAACATATTAATTAACCCCATTGTTCCCCACGTAAATCGTCATTATGACATAACATAATAAAGGGAAGATTTACCACACATAACATGGGTTTAGCATATAACTTTATCATGGGTTAAGAGGATGTCAACTTGCATATATGAGCATGTATTAACCCAACTATATTCAACCCAAACTTGCATATTATCAAACATGTGTCTTACATAACATGTTGCATATGAACTTACATATCATCAAACATGTGATTTGCATAACATGTTGCATATGAACTTACATATCATCATACATGTGATTTGCATAACATGTAGAACTTGCATTTTAGCATATACTTAACTTGCATAAGCACTCACATACTTGCATAAGCATTCATATACTTGCATAAGCTTGCATATCATGTTAAACTTGCATTTCAACATATACATAACTTGCATAAACATTCACATACTTGCATAGGCTTGCATATTATGTTAAACTTGCATTTCAACATATACATAACTTGCATAAACATTCACATACTTGCATAGGCTTGCATATTATGTTAAACTTGCATTTCAACATATACATAACTTGCATAAACATTCACATACTTGCATAGGCTTGCATATTATGTTAAACTTGCATTTCAACATATACATAACTTGCATAAACATTCACATACTTGCATAGGCTTGCATATTATGTTAAACTTGCATTTCAACATATACATAACTTGCATAAACATTCATATACTTGCATAAGATGTTAAACATGCATATAAGCATATACATGACTTGCATAAGTACTCACATACTTGCATAACATGTTTGCATAATGGATCCATATTCACTTAGTGTTTTGCATCATAAACATCATGAAACAACTTGCATAAAAATATCATGATTACATATTATGAAACTTGCATGACATAAGGCATATAACTTGCAAAACACATAATATTCACTACATCAAGCTTGCATAAATATATGGATCCACAAACATAGCCATACTTTATCACATCTTATCATAATCAATTCAATAATTGATTATTAAGGGGATAGAAGCTCACCAAAACAAGATTAGCAAGTTAAATGAAGCAAATCCCAATGATTAAGTAGAAGAAGATGTAGATTAGCTTGCAAACCCTCTTAGGATTTTTAGTGGAGGCTCTCCAATTTTCTAAGTGGTGGCATAATGGCCTTAGATCTATTTTTGGTAAGGATAAGGGGGGTATTAGGGTGTATATATAGATTAGTTAGATGTTTTAGGACCATAGGATATACCCTAGAACCAATCCTAGCCTTTAAAGCATGTCTTGGGGAAGAAGTCAAGTGTAGGAACCATTTAGGGCCCAAAAAAAAACAGCCCAAAACTCATCCCGGGCCTCAAAACATGAGCAGTTTTCGTTTTTGATTTTTCGTGAAACTTTGACGGGCCATAACTTGGTCATACGGACTCCGATTTACGAAAACTCGGACTCTATTTCGCGTATTTTTCCGAGACGAACGCAATGGCACAGCCCGTTTCCCCTGATTCAGAATATTAAATTTAATTCTGCTCTGATTTATGTTATAACAAGTTATTTAACATACGGGGTGTTACATCTAACATGTATATTTGCTCTGCACCTCTCGTACTAGTATCCCTACCCGCGTCATGTGTTAACCATGAATGTCCCGTGCTCAAAGTCGTGTAATGGTCCATGTCAACCTAATATCGCATATATAGGTTACTCAAATCATATGTTTCTTTCCATGTATATAAGTTCAGTCCTTTGCCGTACCTCGTACGGGCTTCCTCATGTCGTATTATACTTGAAATCGTTTGGACTGTCACCCTTGTTCTAGCTAGGCTCTTCCATATGAATCATCGTTTGAACTACTAGGACTTACGCCACCTAGCTCCACTAGGGATTACGCTTACCTATTGCACGCTATCGTATTTCGGTTTGGGTCAAACCACCTAGGCCACTAGGGATTACGCTAACCCTCAACCGCGCCCTTTTTCCCACACATTCATCGTGAATCGTTTTTCTATAACTGTATGCACATGTATCACATCGTGCCATCCGAGTCCTGTCACAGGGCAAAACAAGAAATACAGGACTCGGTCGGGAGCTTTAGATTTATCTGCCGATGCAGATACTAAGGTCTGCTTTTCTACACGTGGCTATGGTCCCACGAGACCCCTCCCTCAACTAGTGAAAGGCAACACAAGAGAAAATCTTGCATGAGAACTACACTCCGGCCAGCCCACATCCTACGGCCTACCTCACCCATAATTAGATAGCAATTATGGTCTGTTGGGTGTTCCCTGCCTTTCCGTACGTACACGCTTGACTCAAGATGGTAGATGATCGACGAACTTGCTATCTAGGGCACTATCATGTATTCGTTGACTCACTGCTATCCATCCCAGTCTTTAGGTCGCTCGTATAGCAACCAAGGCATACTCTTGGTTCTTCTAACGCAGACCTTAACCTCTTGTGAGCCCAGGATGATCATCTGCGACCTCACAGAGGGATACCAAGAATATCCTCACGTTCCCCGAAGCCGCTGCTTCGTTACCCAGTTCGCTGGAGCCCTTATCTAAATCAGATAGCCTGCTCCTACACGTATACTTAAACGATGACCTACCGTATCGGGTTACTCATCTATCTAAGAGGTGGTCCAAATTTCCTTGGCTAAGAATTATTACTTAGCTTCCCTTAACTAAGGTTTACCACTTAGCCTTATTTCCATAATCCTTGTTAACTATGGTTATTTACCTAATCCTCCGAATTAGGGTTTATCTAATGGGTTAAGTGTCACTTAAGTTCATAACTTAGCCCGTCTACAAACCATGTCAAAGTTGGCTAAGTATCCAAGTCCAAGACTTAACCCTACAAACCATGTGTCAAGTTGGCTAAGTATATTAAGCAATCCATAACTTAACCTCGTCTAATTATCATTTTAAATTGGTTAATTATATAAATTAACTTGACCTTGTCAAATTACCGAGTCAAATCGGTCAAACGTATTCAAGTGATTCGTGACTTAGCCTTATCATGTTTTCACGTTATATTGGTTAAGTATGGGTTAACTTAACCTCCATAAATTCACGAGTTAGATTGGCTAAGTATAGGTCACTTAACCACATCCAATTAACGAGTTAGATTGGTTAAGTTTAGGTCACTTAACCACATCAAATCATCATGTATAATTGGTTAAGTATAAGTTGCTTAACCCCATTAAATTACCGTGTTTAGATTAGTTAAGTGTGGATTACTTAACCCTATCTAATTACCGTGATTAGGTTAGTTAAGTATCAATTACCTAACCCCGTCTAATTACCGTGTTTAGGTTAGTTAAGTCTTAATTACTTAACCTCATCTAATTACCAAGTCGGATTGGTTAAGTGTAAATTACTTAACCTCATCCCCTAATCATCTAGCATGGTTAAGTGTCATTAAGAAATCAAGTCCCGTCCCACTTAACCTACCCATTCGTGTCATATCGGTTAAGTGTCATTAGTCAAATTTACTTAACCTTATCATGTGGCATTAATTTAATTAATGCACTCTTAACCTCTCACATTAGACCTTGTTGTGGTTACTAGTTAAGCCGGGCGGGTCCGGGTAGATTTACACCACAACTTAGTCTAACCTCGGGTCTTAAGCGCGACATGACCAACTTCTCACATTGGATTCTATTGTTTGTAGCTACTAGTTAAGCCGGGCGGGTCCGGGTAGATTTATGCTACAAACTCAACCCAACCTCGAGTTGGCCACTTTCATGTTTAGCCTAGTGTCATGTTTATGGTCATGTTTTCAAGCAATTGGGTAGACCTAACTTAATAGGTAAATTCCCAAGCCCATGTTTTTATGCATATTTACATGTTAACTTACATGCTATATTCAATGTTGCATGTTGTCATGTTATACCCATTTAACCCAAATCATGTTTCACATCATATTTCATGGAACTTCAAGTTAAGTTTCTCATGTATATTCACGCTCGTCTAACCTAACCCCAAAACGTGTTTCCAACGTAAGTATAGACGAGTCAACATAGTAGGAATACTATGACTACAAATTGGCCTCGAACATGCATAGTGTCATAAAAAGGGTTTTGGCCACAAACACACAAAATGTCACAAGGGAATTCGGCCACAAACATGCATATTATCAAAAAGGGTTTGGCCATAAACATGCACAACTTAAAAGAGGGGATTGGCCACGAGCATGCATAATCTCATAAAGGATTTGGCCACAAACTTGCATGTTAGCATAAGGGGTTTGGGTTCATAAACATGCATAAGCCCCAAAATCTTGTCTTAGCCAATGTTTCACAAGTAAAGTGGTTCCTAAAGGTTCATGCTAGCATTTCATGCATAAAGATCCAAACTTGCAAGTTAAACTAGGTTATGCATAGCATGAGAGGCATGATTAAGTCACTCACATGGCCTAAAATCATAAACATGAACACAAGAGGCAAGGTAAGGTTCATATAGGTTCGCATAATCATGTTTAGCCTCATTTTATCCCATGTCATTATCAAAACTACCGTTTCCATCTAAAAGTAGCTAGAACTTACATAGTTAGGCCTAGGGAAAGGAGCATGAATCATCTTGGCTAAGAAAGGTGCCTCCTTTGTAGAAGAATCGTCATGGAACTCGCATAGAAATGTTGATTTGGCCTTGATTTGGTGTAGCAAGCTTGCACCTTTTGATTTGAACTTGATTTGAGTGCATAGGCTCCAGGGATTTGAGATGGAGACCATGATCAAAATTGATTTTGGCAGCACTTAGTTGCTAGGTTTGATTTTTAGGGATTTAGGTTAGGTTTAGGGTCTTTTTATAGAGATTAGGATAGTTTTAGGCCCTTAGATTAACCCTAGGACCAACCTGAACCGTCAGATTTCAAACCAGGCCCAAAAACCTAGCCAAGATAGAAAATAGGTGCACCAGATCAGAATCAGCTGACAGGGCAAGTCGACAGCCCTGTCGACATGCCTGTCGACATGCCTGTCGACATGCCTGTCGACTTGTCTTGGCGGGAATTTTCCTGCCTGGCCCCATTTCTGCATGTTTCGAAATTCAAATTTCCCGAAAACTTCTTTGGGCCTTAACCGGGTCATACGGACTCCGATTTTCGAAAACTCGGACTCTATTTCGCGTATTTTTCCGAGACGAACGCAACCCGTTTTACTTGATTCAGAATTAAAATTAAATTCTGCCTTGATTCTCGTTTTAACATGTTATTGAAATACGGGTTATTACATTCTCCCCACCTTTTAGGATTTCGTCCCCGAAATCTCTAAGTTAGGAAGAACATATCCTACCATCCATCATCCATCTACTCAAAACATCATCCACAAGCAACCATTGTCCTTAGATGATTTCTAATGCTGTATGAATATATGCAAAACGTGTGTGTACATGTTCCTTAGCTAATGCTAATGATCAGGCCTGGATAATCTTTCTAATGCAAAAATATGTATAGTGCCATGAATCCAACATGTATGCAAATAGTCCTAGTCATATACACTATATGCGTGCACAAACATTCAACCATATGCAACATCCGCATGATAACACATTCAATTTCATCCATAAACAAGTATAAATACTCGTGCATATGCAATATGAAATGTGACCGAGTCGAGCTAATATCTAAGGTAAATTCGCGCATCCACGAGCAACCACTTGCAACCATATCAATCATAACATGTTTCAAATACATGTTTACATCCATAGGGTTCTACCTAGGATTCCCTGAAACAGGGTTGAGAAGATAAACAAAACAAACTCCGTACGGGGTTTGTAACAGAGACAGGACCGAGAGGATATCCATAAAAGATAGCCTACAAGCAAGCTCAACAGAAAAACAGGGATCGAGGATATATTCCCAAAAGAGATATCATGCACGTATTTAGTCTTCAGTCTCCTGAGTCGCATTACCTTGAGCTTAGTTCCTTCGTGCCTTGACCGCCCCTTTTTACTTCACGATTTCGCAGCTTCTTTTTCATAACATGAGTTGGAACTCATTTCCTCGTCGCCTCCCGTTCCACTTGCACTTATTCTCCTTCTAGAATACTTGGCGCAAACAGGACTGCGTACACATTATTCCATGCAAGCCCTCAAAATTTACTAGTGAATCCTGGACCTTGTACCATAAGGTATTCCACGTAGAAAAACTTTCCCTTGCAAGTAAACAGGTTACCATGCGCACTTACTAGGGTAATTCCCATAACCCATACATAAGCGAAGTAAACCATCCGTTTTATTAGCGAACACCATTCGATCGGGTTTCTAATTTCCAACAAAGGCATCTAGGGATTCTAAGTAACTAATCATGACAGAACCCAAAAGGTTACGCGATACTTCAAGGGTATTACCAAAGCAAGCCAAGAGTCTAACTACCCTCCTTCTAAAACCGAGAGTGGCACCCCTTACTGGATAACCACTTCATCCCTAGAATCCATCCACAACTTATAAACATAAGCATTATTTCCAAGCTCAACACTTGATATAGACATTCTCAAATCCAAACAAGCCATGAGTAAATGGACCGATCTTCCAATAGGACTTGAGACAAAAACGGGATCCTCTACTACGCTAGTACTAAGGTGCAGAGACTCAACTATCGAAGCGGACTTAAAAGATGCGGTGATCAAAACAAAGTCCCGATAGGATGATAGAGAAGAAAAGCTAAACCTTTAACAAGATCGTTACCCTCCTTCTGAGGTACCCTAGAAATGAGAGCATACTATTGCCCTCCCAATGATCTTGTCCTTGTCCCATGATACTTAACTATCTATCCCGTTTCACTATGCCAAAGGTACCCTCTCGTCATGGGTTTCATTGTTCATCTTTCTCCCTCCTTTTAGGACTCAGCCATACCAACATGTTGCTTATCCCTGAGCTCGTATCCTTTATCCTTGTTCTTACTATCCTTTCATGCATAACTCTGCAACGGTCTCTCGAGAACCACCTCCATCGTACGGGAAACACTTACGCAGCTAGAAAGACTGGTCGCAGTCAAAACCACTGTGACTACAGATGGGGGAAAGAAAGGAAAAGAGATTCAATCAAGGAAACAAGGATAATGCTAATGGCCTTTGGGGAATAGCCTTTTTCTTAAAAGAAAATTTTCTTGGAAAATGCTTCTTTGTAAACGGTTTTTCAAATACTTTTCAGAAGGTCTTTAAAAAAAATTTTGCCCAGTCTAGTAACCTTCTGCTCTGATACAAAATGTAACACCCTGCCTCCGCTAGGGCCACTCGCAAAGGAATGCACTAGCTTTAGAGGGGCATTATTGGTAAACATGCACAGAAATATCACAAGACAGAACATATATAAATAGCGGAAGTAAAATCAAACTTTCATAACATGAATAAATAAGGTCCAAAGCCTTTTACATCAGAGTACATCAAAACCTGTCTTGCAATAGTAAAGAAGCATAAAGACTTTTTAATAAATTATTCCCCAAGTAAAACAGTAAAGTAGCCATAGCCAAGAGAAGTCCAAGCCATCCATGATGACCTTCAAGCAGAAGAAGTCCGAACTAAACAGCATTGTTTCCTCCCTGAAACCTGGGGGGGAAACGGAAGAAAAGAGGCGAAACAAAACGGGTCAGTCAAAAAGACTGAGTAAGTCCTATCTACTTCCAGTATAAAAACAGGTAAAGGTAACATGACATGCATAAACTGAAAGTAAACATAAGGATAACTACAAGATAGATAAACCAGGGTAGCCGGTTGAACTACTGCGGCAAGGTAAACTAAGGTATCATGATAAACTACGGTGTTATGATAAGTCAAGGTATCACATCGTCAGATTTCTATCGAGTACATTATCCCAAGGTATCTACCCCGTCTAACATCCCACGGTATCTATTATGTATATTCTTCCTAGTTCTAACATGTATATTTGCTCTGCACCTCTCGTACTAGTATCCCTACCCGCGTCATGTGTTAACCATGAATGTCCCGTGCTCAAAGTCGTGTAATGGTCCATGTCAACCTAATATCGCATATATAGGTTACTCAAATCATATGTTTCTTTCCATGTATATAAGTTCAGTCCTTTGCCGTACCTCGTACGGGCTTCCTCATGTCGTATTATCCTTGAAATCGTTTGGACTGTCACCCTTGTTCTAGCTAGGCTCTTCCATATGAATCATCGTTTGAACTACTAGGACTTACGCCACCTAGCTCCACTAGGGATTACGCTTACCTATTGCACGCTTTCGTATTTCGGTTTGGGTCAAACCACCTAGGCCACTAGGGATTACGCTAACCCTCAACCGCGCCCTTTTTCCCACGCATTCATCGTGAATCGTTTTTCTATAACTGTATGCACATGTATCACATCGTGCCATCCGAGTCCTGTCACAGGGCAAAACAAGAAATACAGGACTCGGTCGGGAGCTTTAGATTTATCTGCCGATGCAGATACTAAGGTCTGCTTTTCTACACGTGGCTATGGTCCCACGAGACCCCTCCCTCAACTAGTGAAAGGCAACACAAGAGAAAATCTTGCATGAGAACTACACTCCGGCCAGCCCACATCCTACGGCCTACCTCACCCATAATTAGATAGCAATTATGGTCTGTTGGGTGTTCCCTGCCTTTCCGTACGTACACGCTTGACTCAAGATGGTAGATGATCGACGAACTTGCTATCTAGGGCACTATCATGTATTCGTTGACTCACTGCTATCCATCCCAGTCTTTAGGTCGCTCGTATAGCAACCAAGGCATACTCTTGGTTCTTCTAACGCAGACCTTAACCTCTTGTGAGCCCAGGATGATCATCTGCGACCTCACAGAGGGATACCAAGAATATCCTCACGTTCCCCGAAGTCGCTGCTTCGTTACCCAGCTCGCTGGAGCCCTTATCTAAATCAGATAGCCTGCTCCTACACGTATACTTAAACGATGACCTACCGTATCGGGTTACTCATCTATCTAAGAGGTGGTCCAAATTTCCTTGGCTAAGAATTATTACTTAGCTTCCCTTAACTAAGGTTTACCACTTAGCCTTATTTCCATAATCCTTGTTAACTATGGTTATTTACCTAATCCTCCGAATTAGGGTTTATCTAATGGGTTAAGTGTCACTTAAGTTCATAACTTAGCCCGTCTACAAACCATGTCAAAATTGGCTAAGTATCCAAGTCCAAGACTTAACCCTACAAACCATGTGTCAAGTTGGCTAAGTATATTAAGCAATCCATAACTTAACCTCGTCTAATTATCATTTTAGATTGGTTAATTATATAAATTAACTTGACCTTGTCAAATTACCGAGTCAAATCGGTCAAACGTATTCAAGTGATTCGTGACTTAGCCTTATCATGTTTTCACGTTATATTGGTTAAGTATGGGTTAACTTAACCTCCATAAATTCACGAGTTAGATTGGCTAAGTATAGGTCACTTAACCACATCCAATTAACGAGTTAGATTGGTTAAGTTTAGGTCACTTAACCACATCAAATCATCATGTATAATTGGTTAAGTATAAGTTGCTTAACCCCATTAAATTACCGTGTTTAGATTAGTTAAGTGTGGATTACTTAACCCCATCTAATTACCGTGGTTAGGTTAGTTAAGTATCAATTACCTAACCCCGTCTAATTACCGTGTTTAGGTTAGTTAAGTCTTAATTACTTAACCTCATCTAATTACCAAGTCGGATTGGTTAAGTGTAAATTACTTAACCTCATCCCCTAATCATCTAGCATGGTTAAGTGTCATTAAGAAATCAAGTCCGGTCCCACTTAACCTACCCATTCGTGTCATATCGGTTAAGTGTCATTAGTCAAATTTACTTAACCTTATCATGTGGCATTAATTTAATTAATGCACTCTTAACCTCTCACATTAGACCTTGTTGTGGTTACTAGTTAAGCCGGGCGGGTCCAGGTAGATTTACGCCACAACTTAGTCTAACCTCGGGTCTTAAGCGCGACATGACCAACTTCTCACATTGGATTCTATTGTTTGTAGCTACTAGTTAAGCCGGGAGGGTCCGGGTAGATTTATGCTACAAACTCAACCCAACCTCGAGTTGGCCACTTTCATGTTTAGCCTAGTGTCATGTTTATGGTCAAGTTTTCAAGCAATTGGGTAGACCTAACTTAATAGGTAAATTCCCAAGCCCATGTTTTTATGCATATTTACATGTTAACTTACATGCTATATTCAATGTTGCATGTTGTCATGTTATACCCATTTAACCCAAATCATGTTTCACATCATATTTCATGGAACTTCAAGTTAAGTTTCTCATGTATATTCACGCTCGTCTAACCTAACCCCAAAACGTGTTTCCAACGTAAGTATAGACGAGTCAACATAGTAGGAATACTATGACTACAAATTGGCCTCGAACATGCATAGTGTCATAAAAAGGGTTTTGGCCACAAACACACAAAATGTCACAAGGGAATTCGGCCACAAACATGCATATTATCAAAACGGGTTTGGCCATAAACATGCACAACTTAAAAAAGGGGATTGGCCACGAGCATGCATAATCTCATAAAGGATTTGGCCTCAAACTTGCATGTTAGCATAAGGGGTTTGGGTTCATAAACATGCATAAGCCGCAAAATCTTGTCTTAGCCAATGTTTCACAAGTAAAGTGGTTCCTAAAGGTTCATGCTAGCATTTCATGCATAAAGATCCAAACTTGCAAGTTAAACTAGGTTATGCATAGCATGAGAGGCATGATTAAGTCACTCACATGGCCTAAAATCATAAACATGAACACAAGAGGCAAGGTAAGGTTCATATAGGTTCGCATAATCATGTTTAGCCTCATTTTATCCCATGTCATTATCAAAACTTCCGTTTCCATCTAAAAGTAGCTAGAACTTACATAGTTAGGCCTAGGGAAAGGAGCATGAATCATCTTGGCTAAGAAAGGTGCCTCCTTTGTAGAAGAATCGTCATGGAACTCGCATAGAAATGTTGATTTGGCCTTGATTTGGTGTAGCAAGCTTGCACCTTTTGATTTGAACTTGATTTGAGTGCATAGGCTCTAGGGATTTGAGATGGAGGCAATGATCAAAATTGATTTTGGCAGCACTTAGTTGCTAGGTTTGATTTTTAGGGATTTAGGTTAGGTTTAGGGTCTTTTTATAGAGATTAGGATAGTTTTAGGCCCTTAGATTAACCCTAGGACCAACCTGAACCGTCAGATTTCAAACCAGGCCTAAAAACCTAGCCAAGATAGAAAATAGGTGCACCGGATCAGAATCAGCCGACAGGGCAAGTCGACAGCCCTGTCGACATGCCTGTCGACATGCCTGTCGACTTGTCTGGGCGGGAGTTTTCCCGCCTGGCCCCATTTCTGCATGTTTCGAAATTCAAATTTCCCGAAAACTTCTTTGGGCCTTAACCGGGTCATACGGACTCCGATTTTCGAAAACTCGGACTCTATTTCGCGTATTTTTCCGAGACGAACGCAATGGCATAGCCCGTTTTACTTGTTTCTGAATTTAAAATTAAATTCTGCCTTGATTCTCGTTTTAACATGTTATTGAAATACGGGTTGTTACATTATGCACTTGACTTTTTTTATTTGGAAATGTAATCAAACTTATTTCTGTTTCCGCTATAATAAAGTTATAAAATTTTCAAGTGCTATTGTTTCTGTCTTGTAATATTCCATTTTGTTTACTTTTAATGCTCCACGAAACTTAATGCATTCCCTTTGTGAGTGACATTAATGGACGCGGAGTGTTATAAGAGGTCTAAGCACGCAAATACAAATCGAGCTAAGACACGTGGTTAGGCCCAACTATGGAATAAGATTGCCCGGACCCGACCGGCATATCCATCATCCACACGTTGTAGGACTAATGTGGGAGGTCTAGCCTATTATTAACCATAAACGGACATGGTAACGAATTGGACAACTTAACCAAATATAATCCATAGGGATTGTATGACATAAAATTGAAGTTATGGTTAAGTAAAATTGATTGGATCAGTGGGCGGTTAAGCAAATCTTGGGTAGGTGGGTAATATTAGTAAATATAGGCCCACAACTTAACCATTAAATAGACATTCTTGGATTAGTGGGACGTTAAGTAAATCTTGGGTAGGTGGGTAATATTAGAATACATAGTCCCACAAACTTAACCACTAAATAAACATGCTTGAATCAGAGGGAGGGTTAAGTAAATCTTGGGTATGTGGGTAATATTAGTGTATATAGGCCCACAAACTTAAGCCGATAAGGTTATGTTATTAAATACACCTAGTGGTATACATAATCGGTGGAAATAGTAAAGTTATGTAATTAAAGACACCTTTTAGGGTAAACATAACTTGTATAAATGATAGGGCTATGTATTAAAGACACCTATAGGTAAGCATAACTGGTTTGAAGATTGGGGGTTATGTATTAAAGACACCTGTAGGTAAGCATAGCCGGTAGAAAGATTGGATTTATGTAATTAAAGACACCCTTTAGGGTAAGCATAACTGGTAGAAATAAATAAGGTTATGTAATTAAAGACACCTAGTGGAATACATAACCAGGGGAAAAATATAATAAAGTTACGTAATTAAAGACATCCTTCTAGGGTAAGCACAACTGACATAGGGCTATGTAATTAAAGACAACTAAGGGTATACATACTCGGTAAAAACCCTAGTGGGGATACAAGACAAGGAGGAGAGCTTGTATCATATTGCGTGGGACCCATTTTAATCAGTAACCGAGAGTTGGTATCAAGTAAAGAACTTCGAACTAGGCAGAGAAGGGGCACGCTTACTGATTGATTTTAAGAGATCCAAACGAGGCGGATGGTGTGGGCGCGCAAATTGACCGGGGACATGTGCGTGCATGGGTCGGAAAGAAGTTGCTTAGATGACCGTAACACCAATAGATATGGTTGTGCGCACCATGGGTTGCCACTTTAGGAAGTGATACCTCCTACTGTGGGGCCAGTACATGATATCTACAGGGTAGGGAGCCGATCGATTAGGGTAGTGGTTAGGGTATACTTGGATGTATGACCTAAGTCTACCAACTTATAATGGAAGGGATCATCTCATTTCAGTTATACTAGTAATAGTGCAGAGTAATCAGTAGAAGAAAATACACATTATTCTGTCTACCTTGTCAAACCTGCCATTTTTGTAGTGATCTCTCTGATCCATTTTATATGCCTATCATGTTACTTTTATTTATTTACTGGCTAAAAGTAACTAGACTCGCCAGACTTTATGTCTAACCCTTTTTGTTTCTCCTACTTTCTTCCGTTTCCCCCCAAGTTCTCAAGGGAGGGAATTCTTAGGCTTAGTCAGGATTTTGCTATCGTCTTGCTTGGAGCTTCTAGATGTATTGCTCAAGCTTCTATCATTGCTACTATGGCTTATGATTTGGGGATTATGCTTTCTTTGTTAGTGCACTCTGATATTTAAAGAACAAAACATAAATTTTAATAATGTACTGAGTTTATGTATTTTCAGGCATATGGTGTAACTGTGATTTATTATTAGTAAAAGTTTTTAATTCCGCTGTTAATTTATATCTGTCTTGTAATGTTTCAATTCTATTTACCTATAACACTTCACGAAACTTAATGCATTCCCTTAGTGAGTGATATTAATGGACAAGGGCTGTCACAAATGCTAGGGCAAATCCATCGCCTTCCTTACGCGAAGACGAACTAAAACATCTTCGTTACGCGAAGGTGCTCTGCTGAATCTCCAACCCCTTTACCCAGCCGGATGAGATTAATGTTTAGGCCAATCCATTTCCTTCATTACGCGAAGATGAACTAAAACATCTTCCTTACACGAAGGTGCTCAGTTGAATCTTCGAAGCCATTACTTTGCCGGATGCAATGAAAGCTAGGGCAAATCAATCGCCTTCTTTATGCGAAGACGTACTAAAACATCTTCCTTATGCGGAAGTGCTAAGTAAAATCTCTGACGCCATTAGTCGGTTGGATGAGATGAATGCTAAGGCCAATCTATCATCTTCCTTACGCGAAGGTGATGCCAAATGTCTTCCTTAAGCAAAGGTGCTGTAACACCCCGTAATTTTAAATATTAAAGTTAACAAATTAAAGAACACTTAATTTCAAATATGAGAATCAAGGGAAATGGGTTACGTTATTGTGATCATCTTGGAATTCTGGTTGAGATAGAGTCCGAGTTTGCGTAAATTGGACTTTGTATGAAGAAGTTATGGCTGTCGGAAGTTTCCAGAAATTCAAATTTAAATTCAAAAATGAATTCAGACTCAGAACTAGGTAGAGCGGGAAATTTTCCGCCCAAGTCCAGGTCGACCTAGGTGTCAACCTTAGTGTCGACCACCCCCTATGCAGGTCGACCTTAGTGTCGACCTGGGGATCGACATTGAGGTCGACCTGCCCCCCCCCCTCCCGGGCCAGATCTGAAAGGTGACGACTTATGACTTGTTGTTAAGTCACTAGGGTTTCTGGGTAGTTCTGATCTGGTTTGAATGGTTGTGGTTAACTCTAGGTTCATCCGACGGCTCCAATTGAATTGAAATTCTATATAAACACATGTGGATTGAAACCCTAAAACCTAATTAAAATTAGAACCATGGCCATCATGCTATCACCCTGCAACCTAGAGTAGCCGCCACCAACTAGAGGAAAAGTGAAGCTAATCAACTCAATTCAACTCAAGCTACAACAATAACAACTACAAGTTTGTCTACTTCAAAGGCGAGTTAAATCAATTTCAGAACTCAGATCCCAAAACTCAAGACCTTCTTTGAGTTGTGAGTTCAATTTCTTTAATAAGATAATTAACAAGTTAATTGGTTTGTGTTATAAATTGGGTTATATTGCTACATTTGTGAAACATTGGAAAATGTGGTAATTTGTGAATATAAGCTAGTTGTTCATAATGACAGTTTTTTGTTGTAGATTCCTTTTTATATGCCCAATCAGCTATGTTCAACTTGATTCATGTTTGACATCATTTTATATGCAAGTTTGGGTGTAGATTATATGCTAGTTTCTATGTGAATTGTACACAATTTTACATGAGAACTTAGTAAAATGACTATATGCAAGTTTAGGTAGAAATTGGATTCACATATATGCAAGTTTACACCTTTAGATTTAGATCTATGACGTACATAGTTTTATGCAAGTTTGTGACTATGGCCTATGCATGTTTTGGATGAAAACTATATTCATATATGAAAGTTTTGGGCAAAAAACTATATTCATATATGCAAGTTCACACCTTTAGGCCTATGTTTAGATTCATGACAATGACAAGTTTATGCCAGATATGTTGTAATCCTTATTTGTAAGTTATATCCAATTTGTATGCTATGCAAATTTGTGGCTTTTCTTCTCTTTTATGTATTAGACTAATTGCTAGTCTAATATATATATATATATATATATATATATATATATGTCATGATAAACGAACGAACAACGTGGGGACGATGGGGGTAGTATTGAATATACATAAATTGTGAATTGGCATAAATGGCCTTAAAAAGGAATATAATTAATTTAAGACATTAATTGGAAAAAAAAATTGGCATTTATGGACATAATTTTAAGAGACAATTATGGACATAAGTGCATTTGGAATTTATTAACAAATTTGAATGGGGATATTAATCTAATTTGGGGATAAATGAAGATGTGTAATAATAAACCGCCTAAGACACGAGGTTAGACTCTTTTGTGGTGTAAGACTGCCCGAAACCGCCCGGCAAATCCAGCAGCCACAAATGCCAGTCTAATGTGAGAGTTCAAAGGCCTGAATTAAATGCGTAACAGTTGTAAAGACATGAGCTTAGGCTCGTTTGTGGTGTAAGACTGCCCGGACCCGCCTGGCAAATCCAGCAGCCATAAATGCCAGTCTAATGTGGGAGGTCTTTAGAAGGTTACGGTTTTAATGAATTGAGAAACACTTAACCAGATAAACATGTGGTGGGACATGGGGGGGTTAAGTGGGTGCCTTGGGTGGCATGTGAAATTAAGTGGGTGCCTTGGGTGGCATGTGAAAGACGATTAAATGCACTTAACCAAGATTGAATAATGTAAGAAGACATGTATAAGAATGGGGTTAAGTGGGGAAAACCTTAGAGGGGACTAAGCATAGGTGGAAAGGTTGTGTCATGCGTGCGGGCTCTTTTTAACCCAGTAACCCATTAAGTATCTTTATAGGCTCGACCCAAGTCGAGGAAGGGACACGCATAGTGGGTTTTATTGTAAGAGGTCAAAACGGGTTAGCGGTGACAACGCAAGTCCAACTGGGTCATGTGCGTGTGTGGGCCCGGGCTGGTAGGTAAGACATTGTTGCATCGTGTAGATATAAGCCGTGCATTTTTGGTGGTATCGGGTTGCCACTTTGGGGAGTGATTCACCCCACTGGGGGGTCGGCACGGGTATCTACGAGTTAGGGAGCCGAACGAATGGGGTAGTGTTACACCTAGTGGAGATAGTGGCAGACACCACCTATGAAGGCAGCTAGGGGTACACGAAACTACCAATATCATTGTTAAGTTCCGTAGGCGGGATCAACATATAGGGTGCTTTTGGTATGGTGCAATGTAGTAATTATCTTATAGTGATTAGTTTTGCCTTTAACATTGTCTCCGTTCATCTTATTTCCTTTGTTTACCCTGTCATGCCCATTGTTCACAGTCATTTCCTTATTTTCCAGCTTATGCCTTATCCTAGTTACCTTAATGATTATATTGTTAAAGTTATTGCACTTGATAAACTTTATGTCTGACCATCTTTGTTTCCACCTCTTTTCTTCCTTCCCCTCACCCCTCCCCCACCCCCCGGTGCTTAGGGTGGGACTAATACTAGTGAAGCTTGATTGGACAGCTTTATCCCTTTCTTCTGGAAGTAGCTTGGATTGCTGAAGTAAAGTTCAGCCTATCTCATTTATGACTATTTTGTGTTGGGGTTATGTCTTTTATTTTATGTACTCAGAACTTATTTGTCAAGATGGATAACAAGTACATTTGGTTTTGTAATTGGTTTTTGATGTGATGTAACCAAACTATTTCTCCGCTACAATAAAAGCGGTTTTTATTTTCCAAATACCAATATATTTATCTGTCTTGTTTACTTTTCAATTCTATAAACAATAAATGCTCCACCAAAATTAAGGCATTCAGTTTGTGAGTGTCCATAATGGAGATGGGGTGTCACGCATGGTATCAGAGATGAAAATATGAATTTTGAAAAAATATTTTTCAAAAAGCATTTTTACAAAGAAATACTTTCAAAAATATGTTTTAAGGAAAGTATTTTTAAGAGAAAGGTTTATTTTAGAAACATAACCCCTTAGAGCCATATATCTTTCTTTCAGATTCTCCATTTGAATCTCTTTATTTTCTTTTCAGCATGTCTGGAATTCCCGACATACCGGAGGGGATACCAATACCAAGATGGTTTAGAAGGTATCTGGAAGATAGGACCCATGTCACAGAACCATTAAATACTCCACCTCCTCCTCCCTGTGTTGATACTTTCACAAAGATATGAAAGGACTTTCAGGAAATCGGAGGGGAAACCTTTTCACGGGTAGGAGACGTTTTTTAAAGCTCGAAATTGGCTAAAGGAGGTGGAAGAATTGTTTGGAATCTTTGAGGTAGTAGATGGAAGAAAGGTCCAGTTAGCTGCCTGGTTAATGAAGGATAAGGCTCGTTTTGGTGGGAGGTCACTAATGGAGAGCGTCCATTTGATACATGGCCGGATTTCAGGCGTAGGTTTAATTCAAAGTTTCTCTCACGGGCCAAAGAGAATCTACATGGAAAGGTTTTTGGCACTGAGGCAGGGAAATCTATTAGTGAAAGAGTACATCAACAAGTTCAATCAATTGGCAAGATTTGGCTTGGACTTGGTGAATACACCCGAAAGAAGTCCTTGAGATTTGTTAAGGGTTTGAACGAGCCGCTACATGGGTTAGCTATGACCCACATCCTATGGGGGCCACCTTTGAGAGACTAGTTGACATGGCGCTTATGCATGAAGAGGAGAAAGGCGCCAATGCTAACAAGGAACCTGAGAATAAAGGGGATCAAAAGAAACCACAAAAGCAACAACAGAACAAGAAGGGTGGTAAAGACAACAATGGCAAGGGAAAGAAAAGATGCTTTAACTATGGGACACCAGGCCATCTATACAAAGACTGTAGGAAGAAGAAGAAGACTGGTTGTTTCCACTGTGGCGAGGCAGGGCATCTGATTAAGGACTGCCCAAAGAAAGGGAAGAGGGCAGGGCCTACCTCTGGAGGGCAGATTCAGGCTCTCATGGCACCAGGGCAAGCAAGGGGGCAGGTCCAGGCTCTTGTGGTCCCACCGCTGCAAGAACGAGGTAGAGCGATTTCCGTTGGAAGTTTAATTTATCTTTTTGATCATCCTGTTCGCACACTCTTTGATTCCGGTGCATCGCACTCTTTTATATCCACTGCTTTTGTTGAGACACTACACCTAAACACCAGTATAGTAGAGGATCCCTTAGTTGTTTCAAATCCAATTGGGGGCTCAGCCTGTTTGTCGATGATTTGTTTGGATTTGGAAATTTCTATACTTAGCGTTGGGTTTAGATGTTATGCTTATATTTTGGGCTTTATGGGCTATGGGTGAATTCTGGGCATGGATTGGTTATCCAGTAATGGTGCCGTCCGAGATTGTGAAAAGAGAGAGGTTAGGCTTATGACTTGCTTGGGAAACACTCTCGAAATCTCTTGTAATCCAATGAATTCTATTATGCTAAGTTATCTAGAATCACTAGACGCGCCTGTTGAGAATTTGCAGTCTGTTAGAGTGGTCCGTGAATACTCGGATATCTTCGATGAAGTTCGAGGTTTACCCCCGAGACGTGAGATAGACTTTCAAATATACTTAGTAGATAATGCAAAGCCAGTTGCATTACCAGTGCGCCACATGGCTCCGAGAGAGAGAAGAGAACTCAATAATCAAGTGAAAGAATTGCTTGAGAAGGGGTTCATAAGAAGAAGTATTTCGGAGTGGAGTGCTCAACTCATTTTTTCTACAAAAGCTGATGGTTCACTTAGGTTGTGCATTGACTATAGAGAGCTGAATAAGCTAACAAAGAAGAACAGACACCTCTTACCGGGGATAAATGATTTATTCGATCGGTTGTTGGGTGCTTCGGTTTTCTTGCAAATGGATTTGGCTACAGGGTTTCATCAGCTGAGGGTGGCTGAAGATAGCATCGATAAGACGACATTTAGAACTCCTGACGGTTTCTTCGAGTGGCTCATCATGACTTTTGGTTTGACGAATTGTTGGCTAGCTTTTTGACCAAGCCACCAAGGTTCACTCACAAGAAGAAAGTATGAAACTACGTTCCTTAAGTCCATGAAGGATCGGACCGCACCAGAGGGTCGACCCTCTCTGATCGCCCCCCATCGGATCGCCCCCATAGCATCAGCGATCCGACTACCTCTACACGACTCGATCCGTACTTACACTACTACCCTGCACAGATCGATCCGATTCCCCAACTCACAGCGAAGCCTCCGACCTGTTCAAGCACGAGCTAGTCTTCGGCGATCCGAGATGCACGGATCCAGCGACACGTGTCCCAACTGTCACTTTGACCAAATCCCCCTCGTTGCTCGATCCGATATTTAAGGGGATCGCGACACCTGTCCACAACGGCTAATTTGACTAATTCTTCATCAATCTGTGATATGATCCGATATTCTCGGGATCTGTGCCGCATGTGACCGCGATCCGCCTGACAAAATCAGCTATAAATAGCCCAGAGCTTGGCATTTTTCAGGATCCTTTTGGCAGTATTGAGCACTGATTCCACCATTACTGTCATACCACTATTTCTTGTCAGTTTTATTACAAGATTACTGAGAGAAATCATAATTGCAAAAGTGAGTTTGAGAGAAATCATTGATTGTACTAGCATTCAAAGTATAATCGATAACATATAAAGTGGACGTAGGCTCGTTAACGCCGAACCACTATAAATCCTGTGTGTTTTCTGCTTTTTCTTCATTCTCCAGTTATAATTCTTTACGAATCAGAACAATTTGGGTGTTAGGTCCAAATTTTGATCTAACATTTTGGTGCTTTCACTGAGAATTCAATTCTCAGCCTACCGGATTGCTATTCTACTATTTGGATTTGAAAGTCCGAAGAAAACAGTCCCAAAACTTCACTATTCAGTTTTTTGAAGATTTCAGTGACATCTGATATCATGGCTGGAAAGAAGTCCAAGGAAGTACGAGCTTCACAGGCGAATGAAGTCGCGAATGAAGTAGTTGAAGAAAGTGTGCACGAGCTGGGCAATGTGGGACCTTTGGTTCGTGGAGCGCAGGGAGCGAACCGATCCGATCGTGGCACGAACCGATCCGATGAAGGTGCCATGCTCCGAGTCGACGAGGACGAGGCGATCCGGACTGCTGAAGGGGTTGTTACTCGATCCCGTGATAACTCCCCGAATCCTCCTCATACCGTGACCACGAACCTACCCCAGGGGGGCGTACCGAATCGCCGATCTCGATCCACAGTGATCCGAATTGATGACCAGACTACAACTCGACCTGGAAAGGTACCTCTGACTCGCTCCTACCGTCCTGGCCCCTCCGCTCGACCTGGCTCAAGCTTTTTGCGCATAAGAGAAAATGATGATGATCAATATGACCTTTCTACTCCCGTTACTGAGGGGTATCTCTCTCGCTTTTCCGAAATGTGGGAAAGGCTGTTTGATGAATTGGCTGCTCAAAGGAAGGAGAGCTCCGTTCTGCGACAGAACTTGACCGCTATGGATAGAAGGCTTAATGATCTCGCAAGGCAAAGGAGGCCCCCAGTTCGTCCGCTCAACCCAGAATACTCTTCTTCGTCAAAGGAATCGCCGAGACCTCCGCGGCGACCATATGAGAGGCCTGAAAACATAGAGCAGCTTCGATTTGGAACCCTGCCATCATGAGAAGAAGAGGCACTGGGTGCAGGGCCCTCAAACCGCAATGTGAACGATCACGCCGCAACTCCCAGGGCTCGAGGTGTGGACAGCCCTGTACAGAACAGACTACCCCAGCCCCGTTGCCGTACAAATTCTCATGGTAACAAGGGGCAGCGAAGCCCAATCCAAGCCCCGGATTTTGTGGCCGCCCCTGGAAGAGAGATCAGAGAACCCCACTGAGGAAGAAGCGCTGACCCCGAACCTCCGCTGACCAGTGCAAATGTTGCAGCTATGATCCATCAAATTCTGGCAGATAGCCGTGGACAACGGAATGAAGATTGGGGAATTGACTGTAGTCACACCCCTTTCACTGATGACATTTTAGATGTGACGTTCCCGAGGCGCTTCAACATGCCGTAGATGAACCGTTACGCGGGTAGATCTGATCCCGTCCAACATCTGATGAGATATTCTTGGTCAATGACCGCTGCCGCAGCTTCTGACGCTGTCAAGTGCAAAGCATTTCCCATATTCCTGGAGGATGTAGCATTATTATGGTTTACTCGCTTACTAGCAAGATCAATTTCCAGCTTCAGGGAGTTGAGTGAAAGGTTTGTGGAACAGTTCCGCATCTATGCACAAAAGACAAAGAGTGTGATTGACTTGTTCCTTGTCAAGTAACGACCAGGCGAGAGTTTGAGGGTGTATCTAGACCATTTCAACCTGGCCGCTACTGAGTTAAAGATCCTCATGAGCCAACTGTTGTGGCAGCCCTAATTGATGGGGTAGATAAAGACACCGAATTTGGGAGATACCTGGCTGGCAAGCCACCTCATACTAGAGAATTGTTCTACGAAAAAGCTAACGTGCACTTACGCCGGGAGGAAGTATATGCTAACCGAAAGGCAAAAACGGCCGATAAAGAGGAAATCCAGAGCAATGTCGCCATTAAGAAGACAGGAGACAGCTCAGGGGAGGTCGAGGTTAATGTAGGAAATCGGAATCAGGGTGGTCATCAGTCAGGAAACAATGATAATAACAGTAATGGCAACAACCGGAAGAGGAATCGAGGGAACAACTCCCAGAGAAGGACTCGTCCCAGGTATTTTGAGAGTTATACGCCAATAAACTATACTTTGGAAAATATCTTCATGGATTCGTACAACGTCCTCCAAAATAAAAGGCCTCCTCCCAAGAGTCGACGGAGAAAGAACGTGAAACGAGGAAGTTTTGTCTCTTTCATCAGATTCATGGCCATTCGACAAATGAATGCCGTCACCTAAGATATGTAGTCGAGAGGCTTCTCCGAGATGAAAAATTGGATGAATACAGAGTGACACCCAGAGACAGGGGGCAAGCCATACAGGCTCCAAATCAGAACCAGAATCAACCTGCTGTTAGGCCAACTGCCCAGCCGAAGGGAAAGGACCTTGTTATCAATACCATAATCGGAGGGCTTTATCTCGCCTGACACGGTTCCAAGGCATTGGATCAGTATGTCAATGCAGCCAAGCAACACCTCGAGGTAGGGGAGTGTAGCAACCCTGAGGACAACGTCCCGGTAAAGCAACAAAAGATGATGTCCGACGATGTCATTTTCCGCGAACGAGAAAGCATTGGAGTCCATGCTGAAGATCCATTTGTAATCACAGTACCTATTGGCCCGGCCATTGTTTATAAAGTCTTGGTGGATAACGGGAGTTCCGTCAACTTTCTTTTCAAAAAGACATTCGACCAGATGAATCTCGAAATAAAAGACTTGAAGCCCTGTCAGGGATGGATCCGTGGATTTAACGGAGCATCCACCGCTCCAATGGGTTATGTAGAGCTACCAGTTACGCTTGGGGAAGGAGAACGCCAGAGAGTGAGAATCCTTCCCTTCGTGGTTTTGGATATTGAATCACCCTATAATGCTTTTTTGGGCCGACCGGCCCTCGCAAAGTTTAGGGCCTGTGTAGCCCCCTGGTGCTTGTTATTGAAGTTTCCTACGGAAGCTGGTGTTGGTATTGTTAGAGGAGATCAGGTTGTCGCACGAGCATGTTATATTGCAGAGCTAAAGCTACTCCGCAACGGAGGGGACATAGAAACCATGGGTGCTTCTCCCCCCACAAGGGAGGAGACCTTATAGCAACTAAATAGGATAACCGTAGGAGAGTCGCTCAGAGAGTTGCCCGAGGATATAGATCCCAGAGAGGACAAAGAACCTGGGGGCAGAATGGCGACTCCCTACGAGACAACTGTGGATGTACCGATCGATGATAGTGACCCAGAGAAGGTCCTTAAGATTAGATCCCAGTTAAATCTGAATTTAGCAAAAGAACTGACAAATTTCTTAAAAAATAATTTGGATGTATTTGCTTGGACCCACGCAGAAATGTGCGGGATATCTCCATCAATCATGAGCCATTCATTAAGCATTAACCCTAAACATCCTCCGGTAAAACAAAAAAGGCGAATGCTGGGCCCCGAGAGGTCCGCTGCCTTGAAAGAAGAAGTTGGAAAGCTAAAGAGTAATGGATTTATCAGAGACTCAATCTACCCAGATTGGATTTCAAATCCAGTTCTGGTAAAGAAGGCCAACGGGAAATGGCGAACATGTATCGATTTCTAGGATTTGAATAAAGCCTGCCTAAAAGACAGTTTTCCATTACCCAGGATCGATCAGTTGGTGGACTCAACGGCGGGTCATGAACTTCTCTCCTTTATGGATGCTTATTCAGGATATAACTAGATTCCAATGAATGTTCCAGATCAAGAACACACTAGTTTCATTACGGATCTGGGGTTATACTGCTATGTGGTAATGCACTTTGGCTTGAAGAACACGGGCGCTACATATCAACGGTTAGTGAACAGAATGTTCTATAACCAGATTGGGAAAACAATGGAAGTATACGTCGACGACATGTTGGTTAAGTCCACGCAATCCTCTAATCACACTACGGACTTGGTAGAGATGTTTGGCATTCTTCGAAAGTACGGGATGAAACTCAACCCAACAAAATGTTCATTCGGGGTCACCTCCGGAAAATTCTTAGGATTTATCGTCAGTTCTCATGGGTTTGAGATTAATCCAGACCAGATCGCAGCAATTAGAGACATTCAGGAACCTAGGCAGATTAAATATGTTCAAAGCCTTGCAGGGAAAGTAGCCGCACTAAGAAGATTTATCTCCAGGGCTACGGACAAATGCATCCCATTCTTCGAATTGATAAAGCGAGGAAAACGCCACTTCAAATGGACGCCCGACTGCATAGAAGCGTTTAAGAACTTGCTGAGAGACCTAGAGAAACCTCCGATATTATCTAAGCCGTTGGATCACGAGGACTTATTCGTGTACTTGGCAGTGTCGTTCCACGCGATCAGCTCAGCATTCGTAAGAGAAGAAGATAAAGTTCAAAGACCAGTGTATTACGTGAGCAAAAAATTGATGGCAGCAGAGCGTAATTATCCAAGGATAGAAAAATTGGCGTACAGTTTGTTGATTGCCTCTAGAAAGCTTTGACATTATTTTCAGGCTTATCCCATTACCGTATACACTGATCATCCACTCATGCAAGTTCTACAAAGACCAGAAGCGTCTGGAAGACTACTCAAATGGAACATTGAGTTAAGTCAATTTGATCTGAACTTTCAGCCCCGGTCGTCAATAAGGGGGCAAGTGATAGCCGACTTCATAGCAGAGTTTACTGTCCCGGAGGAAGATATAGCAAACGAAGAAGTTGACCCCTCAAAATTACTTCTCGACCCCAGTGCCTGGAGATTGTATACTGATGGCGCTGGGAATGACAAGAGATCCGGCGCTGGAGTGGTGCTTGAAACTCCCGAGAAATGGCTGATATCCTATGCTATCCGGATGGAGTTTCACGCCACTAACAACGACTCTGAATATGAAGCCCTGATAGCCGGGCTAAGGATCGCAAAGGAGTTGGAAATCACAAAGCTAGACATATTTTGTGACTCCAAGTTAGTTGTGAACCAGGTCACTGGAAAATTCCAATCCAAAAGCCCAAGATTGATTTTATACTTGGAGAAAGTGAAGGAGTTGCTGAACGACTTCGATCACTACAGCATATCTCATATTCCGCGGTCAGAGAATCAGCAGGCGGATAAATTGGCGAAGATGGCTAGTTCTGACAATCCTGAAGAGACCGGGATAGCCCCAGTTGAAGTACTTCGGTCTCCTAGTATAGATCAGATGGAAATTGATCCAGTACTAGAGACGGTACCAGAAAGGGAGTCATGGATGACCCCTCTAAAGAATTTCTTGATGAATGCAGCGCTTCCGACCAAGAAAAGCGAAAGGAGTAAAGTAATTCATAAAGCTGCCCGATACGTTCTGCGAGGCGGAGTTCTTTACAGACAAGAATTTTCGATGCCCCTTCTCTGTTGTGTAGCTCATGACGATATCAAGCGTGTGTTGCAAGAGGTACATGAAGGTGAATGCGGCGATCACACTGGAAGGCAAACATTGGCGAAAAAGGTGTTGCGGCATGGTTATTTCTGGCCTACCATAAACAAAGATGCGGCAAAGTACGCACGACGGTGTGATGCATGCCAGAGATTTTCAAAAATACCTAGAGCACCTCCTAGTCAGTTAAAAACGATGACGAGTCCATGGCCTTTCGCTATGTGGGGAGTTGATATCGTCGGAAGTCTTCCCATAGCTAAGGGCGGGGCAAAGTTCGCTATTGTAGCCGTAGATTACTTCACTAAGTGGGTCGAGGCTGAGCCACTGACTACAATCACAACCAAACGAGTGATCAATTTCGTCGTTAGAAACATCATCTGTCGATTTGGGATTCCAAAGATTGTCATAACTGACAACGGAATTCAGTTCGATAGCACTGAATTCAGAGACTTCTGCCAGAAATACCACATTGAGAAACGGTACACCTCTGTGGCGCATCCGCAATCAAACGGACAGGTCGAAGCGGCAAACAAAGTGATTAAGTCCATTCTGAAAAGAAGACTGGAACGGGCCAGAGCGATGTGGGTTGATGAGTTACCCTTAGCACTATGGGCCTACAGGACAACGTATAAGTCGGCAACAGGACATACCTCCTTTTCCCTTGCTTTTGGAGCAGAAGCAGTCATCCCGGTTGAAATAAAAGTACCTTCTCACCGAGTGACTTATTACGATCCGATGACTAACAACGAATTGCTCCTTGAATCCCTGGATATGATCGAAGAAAAGAGGGACGAAGCCAACCTGCGTGCCTTGAGATGCAAGCAACAGGTCGGCCGATACTACAACAAAAAGGTTCGAGCCCGAACCTTCGAATCCGGAGACTTGGTTCTGAAGCGTGTCTTTCCATCCCCAACTCATATGGGCGCGAAGTGGGAAGGACTATACTCTATTCTGTGCAAGCTTGATAATGGAACTTTCAAGCTAGCGACCGTAGATGGAAAGGAAATCCCCAGAGTGTGGAATGCCCAACATTTACGACCGTATCTAACGTAAAGATGTCAGATCTGTTCTTTTGCTTTATTAAGGACCATGTACAAGGCACGACTTGCCTAGAATAGTCCGATTTCTTAAGCAAAAATTATAAAGTGGACGTAGGTCATGATTCGACCGAACCACTATAAAAATATTGTGTGTTGTTTACCTTTATTGCACTATTTCTTATCTGCCTTTCTATTTTTATGGAAATTGCCGTGAACCATGCAGCGACCACAGAAGCATATAAATATAGGTGCCTTCCATCAGAATGGAATGCAGTCACGAGTCAAAACTCTCAGGGTGCGATAAAGTAAATCATATCATTGATAGCGCTCTAATTCTCCAGAGCCGAGAGAGAGCATAACGGACATGAGGGCGATCTCCGTAAGTCATGGCGATGTACCATGATCGGAACCACATTGACGTAACTCTAACCTCGGCGACTGCAAGGAGAGTATAAAAGCGTCTCCGACTGACCGCTGAGAAAGAGCTCTTGCCCCGCTGAAGGATCGGGGAGCGATTGAAATGCTGAGCTCGAACTCTAACTCTCCAGACCAGAGAAAGAGTATAAAAGCGTCTCCGACAGAGCGCTGAGATAGAGCTCTTGCCCCGCTAAAGGATCGGGGAGCGATAGAACTGCTGAGCTCGAACTCTAACTCTCCAGAGCAGAGAAAGAGTATAAAAGCGTCTCTGACTGAGCGCTGAGAAAGAGCTCTTGCCCCGCTGAATGATCGGGGAGCGATAGAACTGCTGAGCTCGAACTCTAACTATCCAGAGCAGAGAAAGAGTATAAAAGCGTCTCCGATTAAGCGCTGAGAAAGAGCTCTTGCCCCGCTGAAGGATCGGGGAGCGATTGAACTACTGAGCTTGAACTCTAACTCTCCAGAGCAGAGAGAGAGTATAAAAGCGTCTCCGATTGAGCGCTGAGAAAGAGTTCCTACCCCGTTGGAGGGGCGGGGAGCGACCGAACTGCTGAAATCAAATTCTAACCTCGGCGACCGCCAGGAGAGTATAAGAGAGTCTATGATTAAATGATGAGAAAGGTGCCGGAAACTCAACACCATAAGGATAGTTATCTAACTAAATTTTCTAAGTCCCCCATATTCAGAAATAGGGGGCAATGTGCAAACAACGCTAATCAATCCTTAATAAGCCCTAGTCAGGCTCTACGTTAACAATGGATTGGAGGCATATACATATACACATGAACCTTGATGCAGCACGGAAATTTTTAAATTTTTCATTCTATTGCATGACTGATTTGTAGTTATAATCAGATGATCTATGACAAAAAATGAAAAGTTTATTAAATGCAGGTACATGATGATGCAAAAAGAGACAAACTTTCATTTATAAACTGCAAGCCTACAAAGTGAAAAATAAACAACCTAAACCAAAAGTGAGGGCCAGTCTCACAATTACATTTCATGGCCAGTAGGAAGCCTAAAGACAAAATATAGACAAGCGACAATATCCTATTTACGCTTGGACTTCTTCCCCTGCTTCTGTTTCTCCAGCTTCGCCTTGTCAGTGTCGGGTTGATCCCCCTTCTTTCTCTTCCTTTTGTCTATAAGAGGAACGTCCGACTCATCAGAAGACTCCTCCTCCTCCTGCTTTCTCTTTCTTTTATCAGTAAGGGAAGCTGGGAAATCATTAGGGTTCGCAAAATGAAGTTGTTTGCTGATGGATTTGGGCTGGAGTTTCAAAACCATCCCAGTTTTGGGATTAAACTCCGAGATAGGAGCTATGTTCAAAGGCTCTTGTCCCACCTTCTTTAAAGCCAGCTGCTTTTCCTGCCTAGCTTTTCTGTTAGCCAAAGTTTCGTCATCATCATCTTCGGCTTCTTTGGTACTAATGATATCCTCCTCTTCCTCTACATGGCGCCCGTCCATATCTTTCAAGGCCTCGATGGTTTCATCATCCTTGGGAGCATAAGCACTGGGTGACAGGACGCCCTTCTCTGTTGTTGTACCCTCAGCCTGCTTCGGTATATCAACACCGGCGCTGGGCGAGACGACAATCTTCTCCGCCTCTGTCCTCTTCTTGACATCCTTGTCGACGGGCTCGCCACCTGTATTATGGGGAACACATGTTATTAATTCGATTGGTTGCTCTACCAGATGACAACTCACAATTGCTTTGACAAATTGTGGGGAAAAAAGGGAGATACCTTCCGCTGATCCTCCATCTAGGCTAGCTGCAGAAGATCCGACAACCACAGGAGTTAGGCCCAACGGAATTAATGGATCATCAGGATGGTATTCCTCAACTCCGGAGGTCTTGGGCTCTACAGCTGAGCTCAAACCTTCGTCAATCTTGTTTTTTCCCTTAGCCAAAGTCCTCTCCTTCTCCATTTCTTCTTGAATTAGACGACGACCTTTTGCCAAATCCTCGGGCTTGTTATCCCTCAGAATGGTCTTCATCAGCTCATCTTCGTCAATCTCTTCAACTCCTAATCTCTGCTTCTCACCCTCGACGATGGCATCCCATAAGTTGGCTAAAGTAACGTGGTAGTCCGGGATCCACGAGATGTTACGGGTTTTGAGGACGTGGCCGAGGAAGTCAAAAATCATCTCTTCGAACCCTTCGATATCCTTTTCTCTCTCGAGGAGCTTGTTGTTAGAAGCAGTAGCCATCTCAATGGCACTTTCAACATTCCTCTCAGTGAGAGCCGCGCGCCTCTCCGCATCCGCGACTTGATCATTTAAAATCACCTTCTCCGCTTCAACCAAAGCTAGACTTTCTCTCAAACTTGCTTTTTCTTCCTCCCAAGCAGCTCTCTCGACTTCGAAATGGCCCTGTGCCGTCTTCAACTCAATGTTGGCCATTTTAAGATCTTCAACCTCCTTCTTTAAGGCCATTTTCTCTTGACTATTTGAGTCGAGTTCAGAATGAAAGCGTTTCTTAGCATTCTCCAATTCAGTCTTATAATTTTCAACATCTCTCCGTGCTAAGGCAAGTTGGGATTGAGCGTCTTCCAAGTCCTTCTCCATCTTTCTTCTAGCCCTTTCATTGTTATCAATCTTCACTTTGGATCTATGTGCTTCCATCTCAAGCGTTCGGATGACCTCTGAAAGATTAACAGCATGTTTCTTCATCACTTCATACTGCCTGGCTTCATGGCGAATGTGCCCGATGACCTCAGTTTCCCATTTCTTAGGGACTGGTTCCAAGGCTGGAACAAACATCATCCTTTCGGAAAAGATGTTAGGGAATTGTTCTTGCAACTTTTCCAGCTTATCCTGAGTCTCGGGACCATGGATGTAATCTCGTGACCCGAGGCCAACCAAATCTTGCTGGCTGGAAGGGACAATGTCACATTTCTCCTTCTCAGAATCCTTGATTGGATCCTTGCTGTTATCCTTGGGCTCGTAGTGTCTTTTTGATGACCTGCTGTGAGAGGGTACACTCTTCGGAGGGGTTAACTCTTTAGGAAGTTGTTTTCCTCCGTGGGTGGCACCGAATAACTGGAAAGCTTTCCAGAGGTTGATTTTGGTGGAGACCGGGATTGCGAAGAAGTAGGCTTGTGAAAAAGGCCGCGAGAACGCTCAGGATTCGGATGAAGACTGGGTGTGCCTTCACGAAGAGAGCGATAAGAATAAGACCGCTTGCGAGACATCTTTCCTGCAAAAGAAAAATAGCATATTAAAACCTTGAATACTATTGATATAAAAGTGTGGGGTCAGGCAGTGCGTGTGATTTGTGCATCCCATATAATTCCCCCTAACAGACCCCGGCCTGAAGTCAGGCTCATCTGAGTAGTTTCTTGTCCTCCAACTGGAACAGTGGTTTCCTCAGAAGTAGGGAAAAATGGCTCCCCTTCAAAGTCCCCCTCTGTGTATACATCATCAGCCAAAGGAATTTTGCTCAGCTCTTTAAATAGCTGTTCTTCTGTTAAATCGTCGGGAGCAGCAGGTTCGGTCGAAAGAGAAGCCCTTGAAGGGAAACCCCCTAGAGAAATTGGGATTTCCTTAGACTTGTCACCACGAGCCTCATCTCCTCTATATATGTTTGAGTCCTCGTCATCCTGGATGATTATCGGCGAAGGACTCTTACGGAATTTAATTGTTTCCGCTGCCCGTGATGTTCCTTCTCCCTCCATTGGGGGCACGTATTTGTACGGTTTGCCGCCCGCACCAAGTCCAAACCTTATATGCAGAAGGCGATGCTTGTGAAGATTCTCGTCAGTAATGCACTTCTTGATCCTTAGAAAATCGGATCTGCTTTGTAGAAGAAGAGACAATCGATTATTGTATACCAAGCCTTCCGTCTTGTGAAAGACGTGATCTGCTTAAAAAAGGGGGTGCATGTTAATGCTTCGATTTCTTAAGCGAGTTATTCAGTCAAAAGATTAAAGTTTACTTGATTTAAGCCATCTTCTTGAGCACCCAGCTTGTCTCTTTATGTAGAACCAATCAGCCTTGGGATCCCCTATATTGCTGTATCCGTCATACAGAACCTTCCTATTCGCTACCGATTCGAAGAAAGAGAAATTGGGGGTTGCCGAGGAGCGATGCTTGAAAAGATAAAAGAATTTGAAATCTTTAAATGTAAGCTCGGTATGCAGGATTTCCGCGTATGCGATATATAGAGTGTATAGAGCCGCGTAGGCGTTAGGATGAAGCTGCATTGGAGCGATACCCAATCGTTTTAAGGTCTCGATGACGATTGGAGGAAACGGAGGAATAGCTCCTACCCAGCACATGAGTAGGCTGACTGTCATATACCCTTCCGGAGCTAAGTGAGGTCTATCTTCGTTACCGGGTGTCCTCACATCATCCCAGGGGATCCCATGTCTCAGGAAAATTTTTTAAGCTTTATGTCATCGAGTTTGGAAGCTAAAGAATCTGTAAATTTATCTATCCCAAGTGCGTCAGGAATCTCGTCGGGAGCTCGCCCGTCTACTTCAGATTCCTCAACAAGTGAGGTACTTTCAGATGGACCCGATTTCGTTGCCTCATATTCGGATCCAGAATCCTCGCCCCCTGGGTTAATTGGAGGGACCTCGGGGTTGTGACGCTCAGGCACCTCGGGATCCGTCTCTGTGTCAGATCTTGAAGAGGAGTGTTTATCCGACATTACTGTTTAGGCGAGTAAACATGAGAAATAAGAATATAATTGTCCTTCCCCCCCCCCCCTGTGTGTGAAAGTGCAAGTGTGTGCTTGTGCATGCATTAAAGGAAAAACATAGAAGTAAAAAGGTCATCGGGACATTGGTGGTTGTCCGTTGTTAAGTTGTGTTGCTGATCAGTCCAGAAATGTTCGTCTAGAGGGCTCTAGCCTAAATGTCCATCGATATATCAGAGTTAGGTCGCATTATTTATGTAAAAAATCCATCAAACTGGATGGCGCAGCAGGGACCGGATCGTGGTATATCTACGGATCGTGAAGCAGGTATGGACCCGCGGCAAAAGCACTAACTCATGAAAAAGTATCGGATCGTGAAACCGAAACGGATCGCAAAGACCCCCCGCGATCCACTTCTTCCTATTCCCTCTTGAACTAGTAATTTTTCACGACTCGACCCGACCCACTCCTGCTACCTCGTTCCGATCCAAGACTGCTCTCCCACTCCTCTCTTTACTTTCACCATTGCTGCTACCCGATCCGACCCGCTCCTGCTACCTCGTTCCGATCCAAGACTGCTCTCCCACTCCTCTCTTTACTTTCTACCCCCCGCGATCCACTTCTTCCTATTCCCTCGTGAACTAGTAATTTTTCACGACTCGATCCGACCCGCTCCTGCTACCTCGTTCCGATCCAAGACTGCTCTCCCACTCCTCTCTTTACTTTCACCATTGCCGCTACCCGAGTCGAAGCCCCTACCCACGAACCGACTTGGTCATCCCTTCCTTCTTCTTCCTCAACTCTCCTCTTCACCCTTGAACCCATGGAACCGAACCAAGCACGTTCGCGTTTAGTATCACCAAATCCTACAAAACTCTGCTGTCTCCACTTTCTAAACTAGTGCGAACACGATAGAAACTAAAGAAAAGTTGTTTAATTACCTTTTTATAGTTTGAAGTCGGTTGGGAAGTTGGAAATCGAAGTTAGGGTTTTTCTTAAGAATACTGGCGGTGGCTGCGAAAGAAGAAAGAAGAGGAGAAGAATGAGGATGGGGATCAACTTATATAGGATAAGGGGCGACCGTTAGTCTCCCCCTTTTTGTCTTATTCGATCCATGAAAATAGGCAGGCCACGAACCAAAAGCCCACCACGTCTCGAAGAGAAGCCCGTCTCGTTCCGTGAAGATGCCCAAATGCTCACCAAAGGACGAGGCGAACGACTTGCCACATGGACCGTGACTTGCACATGCGATCCGAACCGATAAATGACCGACAGGAATGAAAATTCAGAAATTATCACAGAAAATTCAAAAACGTACCTGGTAGATTCGATGATGAAGACTCTAAAAGATCCCAGAAAATAATTGTCCAATAAACAGGGAAACTATTAAAGATTTATCCGATATTTATAGCGAGCAAAGGGACAACTTTCCGTAAATGATATGGCCTTTCGAATAGACGCTACCATTGATTTGCATCACTTTATGAAAAGGTGTTTCTATAGTTTCGAAGTATGTTCCATCATCGATAAAACATACTTCGAGGGGGCAAAATGTTGGCTAGCTTTTTGCCAAGCCACCAAGGTTCACTCACAAGAAGAAAGTATGAAACTACATTCCTTAAGTCCATGAAGCATCGGATCGCACCAGAGGGTCACCCCTCTCGGATCGCCCCCCATCGGATCGCCCCCATAGCATCAGCGATCCGACTACCTCTACACGACTCGATCCGTACTTACACTACTACCCTGCACAGACTGATCCGATTCCCTGACGCACAGCGAAGCCTCCGACCTGTTCAAGCACGAGCTAGTCTTCGGAGATTCGAGATGCACGGATCCAGCGACACGTGTCCCCAATTGTCACTTTGACCAATTCCCCCTCCTTGCTCGATCCGAAATCTAAGGGGATCGCGACACCTGTCCACAACGGCTAATTTGACTAATTCTTCATCAATCTGCGATACGATCCGATGTTCTCGGGATTGTGACACGTGTGACCGCGATCCGCTAGACAAAATCAGCTATAAATAGCCCAGAGCTTGGCATTTTTCAGGATCCTTTTGGTAGTATTGAGCACTGATTCCACCATTACTGTCATACCACTATTTCTTGTCAGTTTTATTACAAGATTACTAAGAGAAATCACAATTGTAAAAGTGAGTTTGAGAGAAATCATTGATTGTACTAGCATTCAAAGTATAATCGATAACATATAAAGTGGACGTAGGCTCGTTAACGCCGAACCACTATAAATCCTGTGTGTTTTCTGCTTTTTCTTCATTCTCCAGTTATAATTCTTTACGAATCAGAACAATTTGGGTGTTAGGTCCAAATTTTGATCTAACACGAATGCACCCGCATACTTTGTTGACTTAATGAGTAGAGTGTTTAGGGAGTTTCTGAACAAGTTTGTGGTAATCTTTGTAGATGATATCTTGGTTTTCTCTAAAAATGAAGAAGGGCATGCCCTACATCTTAGGGAAGTCTTAGAGACCCTATGAGCGCATCAACTTAAAGCTAAGTTCTCCAAGTGCCATTTTTGGAGAAAAGAAGTGAGGTTCTTAGGACACGTAGTCTCTAAAGAAAGGATAGCTGTGGATCCCGCTAAGGTAGTGGCAATCCAAGATTGCGAAACGCCTAAGAACGCAACAGAAGTAATAAGCTTTTTAGGGCTGGTTGGTTATTATAGGAAGTTCATTAAGGACTTCGCGAAGATATCAACCCCTCTCCCTAGATTAAAAAAAAATGAACATGACTTTTACTTGGGACGTTGACTGTGACGATGCTTTCCAACGTCTGAACAGGGCTTTGACGACTGCTCCTATTTTAGTTTTGTCAAACGGGAGTAAGCCATTCACTGTATACACCGATGCTTGCGGGACAGGGCTTGGCACAGTTTTAATGCAAGAGGGAAGGGTGATATGTTATGGTGGAAGACAGTTGAAAGCCCACGAGAAAAATTACCCTACCCACGACTTGGAGTTGGCGGCCATGGTTTTTGCGCTTAAGTCATGGCGTCATTATTTGCTTGGTGAGAGGTTTGAGTTGTATACAGACCATAAGTCGCTAAAGTACTTATTCTCTCAGAACGACCTGAACTTGAGGCAACATAGATGGATGGAGTTTTTGGCATCTTACGATTTTGAGATTGCATATACCCCGGGAAAGGGTAACGTTGTAGCCGACGCCTTATGTAGAAAGAAGTTAACTTTAAGTCCTTTGTTCGTAGACCGGCAGAGTTTGGACTATATATCTTCCTTTGACTTCAGACCCTCTGTCAATTATGTACCCGGATTATTGGCATCGTTGGAGGTGCAACCTATGCTTTTGGGTCGAGTTGGAGAGGCACAGCGGAACGACCCACAGTTGGTTAAGATAGTAGGGAAGATTATAGGAGGGGAGTCCTCAAGACATCTTGATAGATATGATGTAAATGAGAGAGGTTGGTTACGTACAGATGGTAGACTTTGCGTACCACAAGACAAAAGTTTGAAGAAGTCAATTCTTGAAGACTCACATCGCTCTAAGATAACCATACACCCCAGTGGGGGTAAGATGTATAGAGATATGAAGCGAGTTTTCTTTTGGGCCGGAATGAAGAAGGACGTGGCCGAGTTCGATGCTAGATGCTTAGTGCGCCAACAAGTTAAGGTGGAGCAAAAGAAGCCCGGAGGTTTGCTCCATCCTTTAAAGATTCCGCTTTGGAAATGGGAAAGCGTTTCCATGGATTTTGTAGATGGGTTACCAAGATCAAGGAAGGGTAATACGGGGATTTGGGTAGTTGTAGACCGACTTACTAAAAGTGCCCATTTTATTCCCGTTAAAAGTAGAAGGACCGCCGCATGGTTAGCATCTGTTTACCTTAGATAAATAGTTTGTTTGCACGGCATACCCTCCAGCATTGTGAGCGATAGAGACCCTATTTTCGCAAGCGAATTTTGGAAAAGCTTACAAGAGGCGGTTGGGACGTAGTTATGCTTAAGTTCCGCTTATCACCCTTAGACGGATGGCCAGACCAAGAGAGCAAATCAGATTCTAGAATACCTTCTGAGGCTATGCATTCAAGACTTTGGAGGAACATGGGAAGAGCACTTCCACTAGTAGAGTTCGCCTATAACAATAGTTTTCAGGCTAGCATTGGCATGGCACCTTTTAAAGCTCTTTATGGATGACCGTGCTGATCACCTACATGTTGGCGGGAATCCACATATAAGGTTTTGCTTGGACCTCACATGACTAGGGAGACATCGGAGAAGATAAACCTGATTTGACAGCGAATTAAGGTAGCGCAGGACCGACAGAAGTCATATGCTGATAGGAGACGAACCGATCTTGAGTTCGAAGTTGGGGACATGGTTTTTATTGAGGTGTCACCGTTGATAAACGTAGTCCATTTTGTATTAGCGGGGAATATGGCACCAAGGTTCGTAGGACCATTTCCAATTACAGAGAGGATTGGGAAGATGGCGTATAGAGTAAAATTACCGGAAAAGCTCAGTGGAGTTCATGACGTGTTTCACGTTTCACATTTGCGTAAGTGTTTACACGATACGGCGGAAGTGGTAGAGCCGAGCACGCTCGAAGAAGTGGAAGTAGAGCGCAATGTCTCGATCAGATGAGCTCCTACATGCATTCTCGGATCGGAGGTCAAAAATCTTTGCAACAAAGAGGTCAAGTTGGTCAAAGTGCAATGGGGAGATGATAAAAGAGACGCGACTTGGGAGACGGAAGATAAGATGCGTACGTTGTACCCTTTCCTTTTTGAGGGTATGTTTTATTTCCTCCTTTTTCTACTGCTTTGTTGATGTTTGTGCTATCTTTTAGTATTATCTTTGCGATGACTTCTTCAATCTTTAGTTAGGAAGAACCCTATTGTTGAAACATGTGTCTGAGACATGTTATGATTGATGGATGCAAATGGATGCAAGTTGTTGCTAGTGGTTGCTCGTGGATGCATGTACACACACCTTAGGCACTAGATCAGCTCAATCACCTTCATGTTGCATATAAATGTGTGTGCATATTTAAATTAATGGATGTATAAAGGTTTTGTTACCATATGGATGTTGCATTTTGATGAATGGTTGCATGTAGAAATAATATGTGTCGATAGGATTCTTTAGCATACATAATGGACGCATGGCACTATCATGATTCGAATTAAGAAGGTCAACTGAATCATTAGTCTGCCTGATTTTGCATTATATAAGGAACATATACACACACTTCTGGCATATGTTCATATAGCATTAGAAATTTTATAAGGACAATGGATGCTTGTGTTTGATGGTTGAGTAGATGGATGACTGGATGTTTGGATATGCATTCTCCTTAACATGGAGATTTCGGGGGCGAAATCTTTTAAGGAGGGGAGAATGTAACACCCCATAATTTTAAATATTAAAGTTAAAAAATTAAATAATACTTAATTTCAAATATGAGAATCAAGGGAAACTAGTTACGCCATTGTGATCGTCTCGGAATTCTGGTTGAGACAGAGTCTGAGTTGCGCAAATTTGACTTTGTATGAAGAAGTTATGGCAGTCGGAAGTTTCCAGAAATTCAAATTTAAATTCAAAAACGAATTCTGACACAGAACTGGGCAGGGCGGGAAATTTCCCACCTAAGTCCAGGTCGACCTGGGGGTCGACCTTAGTGTCCACCTCCCCATATACAGGTCGACCTTAGTGTCGACTTGGTGGTCGACCTGGGGGTCGACCTGCCCACCTCCCGGGCCAGATCTGAAAGATGACGACTTATGACTTGTTGCTGAGTCACTAGGGTTTCTGGATAGTTCTGATCTGGTCTGAATGGTTGTGGTTAACTATAGGTTCATCTGACGGCTCCAATTGAATTGAAATTTTATATAAACACATGTAGACTCAAACCCTAAAACCTAATTAAAATTAGAACCATGGTCGTCATGCTATCACCCTGCATCCTAGAGTAGCCGCCACAAACTAGAGGAAAAGTAAAGCTAATCAACTCAATTCAACTCAAGTCTATAACAACAACAACAACGAATTTGTCTACTTCAAAGGCGAGCTAAATCAATTTCAGAACTCAGATCCCAGAACTCAAGACCTTCTTTGAGTGGTGAGTTCCATTTCTTTAACAAGTTAATTGGGTTGAGTTATAAATTGGGTTATATGGCTATGTTTGTGAAACATTGGAAAATGTGGTAATTTGTGAATATATGCTAGTTGTTCATAATGACAGTATTTTTTGTTGTAGATTCCTTTGTATATGCCCAATCCCCTATGTTCAACTTGATTCATGTTTGACATCATTTTATATGCAAGTTTGGATGTAGATTATATGCTAGTTTCATTGTGAATTGTACACAAGTTTACATGAGAACCCAATAAAATGACTATATGCAAGTTCAGGTAGAAATCGGATTCACATATATGCAAGTTTACAACTTTAGATTTAGATCTATGATGTACATAGTTTTATGCAAGTTTGTGACTATGGCCTATGCAAGTTTTGGATGAAAACTATATTCATATATGCAAGTTTTGGGCGAAAAACTATATTCATATATCCAAGTTCACACCTTTAGGCCTACGTTTAGATTCATGACAATAACAAGTTTATGCTAGATATGTTGTAATCCTTATTTGTAAGTTAGATCCAATTTGTATGATATGCAAATTTGTGGCGTTTCTTCTCTTTTATGTGTTAGACTAATTGCTAGTCAATATATATATATATATATGTCATGATAAACGAACGAACAACGTGGGGACGATGGGGGTAATATTGAATATACATAAATTGTGAATTGGCATAAATGGCCTTTAAAAGGCATATAATTAATTTAAGACATTAATTGGAAAAAAAATTGCAATTTCTAGACATAATTTTAAGAGACAATTATGGACATAAGTACATTTGGAATTTATTGACAAATTGGAATTGGGATATTAATCCAACTTGGTGTTAAATGAAGATGTGTAAAAATAAACCACCTAAGACACGAGGTTAGACTCTTTTATGGTGTAAGACTGTCTAGACCCACCCGGCAAATCCAGCAGCACAAATGCCAGTCTAATGTGATAGGTCAAAGGCATGAATTAAATGCGTAACAATTGTAAAGACACGAGGTTATGCTCGTTTGTGGTGTAAGACTGCCCGGACCTGCCCGACAAATCCAGCAGCCACAAATGCCAGTTTAATGTAGGAGGCCTTTTCAAGGTTACGATTTTAATGAATTAAGAAACACTTAACCAGATAAAAATATGGTGGGACATGGGGGGTGTTAAGTGGGTGCCTTGGGTGGCATGTGAAATTAAGAGGGTGCCTTGGGTCGCATGTGAAATACGATTAGATGCACTTAACCAAGATTGAAACATGTAAGAACACATGAATAAGAATGGGGTTAAGTGGGGAAAACCTTAGAGGGGACCAAGCATAGGTGGAAAGC
Organism: Allium sativum; assembly: GCA_030737875.1. NCBI lineage: Eukaryota > Viridiplantae > Streptophyta > Magnoliopsida > Asparagales > Amaryllidaceae > Allium > Allium sativum. The sequence continues at coordinate 189,643,128 of CM060915.1, read as the reverse complement.
TTTTGTCATGCATGAGGGCCCTTTTCAAACCTGTATCCCATTAAGTATCTTTGTGGGCTCGACCCAAGTCGAGCTCGGGACACGCGTACTGGGTTTGATTGTAAGAGGTCAAAACGGGTTAGCGGTGGCAACGCAAGTCCAACCGGTCATGTGCGTGTGTGGGCCCGGGCTGGTAGGTAAGACGTTGTTGCATCGTGTAGATATAAGTCGTGCATTTTTGGTGGTATCGGGTTGCCACTTTGGGGAGTGATACACCCCACTGTGGGGCTAGCACGGGTATCTACGAGTTAGGGAGCCAATTGAATGGGGGTAGTGGTACACCTAGTGGAGATAGGTGTAGATGACACCTATGAAGGAAGCTAGGGGTACACGAAACTACCATTATCATTGTTAAGTTCTATAGGCGGGATCAACTTTTAGGGTGTTTGGTGTGGTGCATTGTAGTAATTATCTTATAGTGATTAGGTGCGCCTTTAACATTATCTCTGTTCATCTTATTTCCTTTGTTTACTCTGTCATGCCCATTGTTCACAGTCATTTCCTTATTTTCCAGCTTATGCCTTATCCTAGTTACTTTAATGATCATATTGTTAAAGTTATTGCACTCACCAGACTTTATGTCTAACCCCCTTTGTTTCCCCCTCTTTTCTTCCTTCCGCCCCTCCCCAGGTGCTCAGGGTGGGACTAGTACTAGTGGAGCTTGATTGGACAGCTTTATCCCTTTCTTTTGGAAGTTGCTTGGATTGCTGAAGTAAAGTTTAGCCTATCTCATTTATGGCTATTTTATGTTAGGGTTATGTCTTTTATTTTATGTACTCAGAACTTATTTGTCAAGATGGATAAAAAGTGTATTTGGTTTTGTAGTTGGCTTTTGATGTGATGTTACCAAACTATTTCTCTGCAGCAATAAAAGTGGTTTTTATTTTCCAAATACCAATATATTTATCTGTCTTGTTTACTTTTCTGTTCTATACACAATAAATGCTCCACCAAAATTAAGGCATTCCCTTTGTGAGTGACCTTAATGGAGATGGGGTGTCATAGGCGCCCAGTCAAGTTTTTGACTCCATTACACAGATGGATGAGATGAACGCTGGGGCAAACAAACGTCTGCCTTACACAAAGATAAAAGCCAAACATCTTACCTACATGAAGATAGATAAAAAATCATCATTACTCAAAGATGAGATCCGAAACTTTCTGTGACGGCAAGGAATCTCGCTCGGTCCGAACCAGTCGCTAAACCGACCCAGACCGTTCGAAACGCCCTATCGTTTGAGAACAGGACAAAACAGAACGCATACAGAAGAACATTTCACTGTATATTACAACAATGCATCAGATTACAAGAATATACAGAGTATAAATGAATATTACACAGAAATATCAGAGATTTAAATTACATTTAAATACATAGCAGCGGAAAATAATACAACACACAACTAGAAAGAGATATACGGATACAAAGCTTTCCGGATATCGTTCCAGCTGTAAACCAGGATCCTGTGAATATAAATCTGCAAAAACCAAAACTACTAGCTGCCCGTGTCAAAATAAGGGCACCCAGAGTTTAGGTTAAAACAATAAACTCCAGGTCAGTCATGTGACTGGTGTGAGAACTAAAACAGTTATTAATCTTTATTTTTAAAGCTAGGTAAATCAAGGGACCACGCCGTATAACACGGAACGGGTTTCCTCCCAAGAATACCAGTGCATAAAACCAGCAGCGCAATGCTAAATAAAGAAAAATGAAGCTGTTATAAGACCCAGGTCCCATCACACAATGCAACGCAGCCGAGGATAGGGTTTTCCCTTATAACAGCCAAACATGCTTGATACGTTTAAAACAAATCATTTGATACTATAATAAGTGTATAGTGTCAAAACAACTTCAATCATAAATATAAATCATAGACGGCATGAGTGCCCCATCCCACTATGTCGCCATACTAGGCTCTACAAATAAAGCCGAAATACACGTATCGGAAATTGGATTTCCATCATGGTGGCTCCTGATTCGAAAGATCGCTCGCGTAGTACAAATCACCGCGGCTTACGTCTCAGCGAGAGAAAACACCGCTATGCACATCCGCACTTTTGGGGACTCAAGTATCACCGCGGCTTACGTCCCAGCAAGAGAAAACACCGCTTACTCTATCCCTCCGAGCACGAAGCTCAATATCGGTCGACCGAATCCACTACACTAAAAAAAATGTATACTGATCAAACCATCAGTTTACCACCATCCCGGGCTGTGAGGCTCGCGGATCAACGCTATACACAAAGCCATGCTATATCAGCTGCGCTTTGATCATCAACCACCAAACTTTGCTTTTCAACAAAAGTTTGGATCACTGCATCTCAGTATGCCCACACTATCAATCCATATCGTACCACTGATTTCTGCCAATATATAATCTCTGAGCTCATATGTCTCAGAGAAGGGCGTTAAGCAAGAGAATAAATTCTCCGCCGCCAAACAGATATATATTTAGCAGAGATCAACAAATACAATATAAAGGAATACAATGTCAGACACACCATCCATTTACAAGTCCGTTCCAGGTCTGAACGAAACCGGAGGCACCTAGTACCCCGCATATCCATCGATCTCCAAGTACGTCTGGACGATCACTAACTGTTTCCATCTTCTTGGGTGTACAACCCAATCAAGATCATCAGTAATTACCCAAACGACGTGAAGACCTCCGGTCTTCGACCATCGTCTTCATCTTCGACTTATCGTCGTATCAGTTATTCAGAATGGGATAAACCCGGACTTTCCGAATAACTCGCGTATGTTTTAAATAAGTGTTACCCAAACACAACATACGCCTCATTCCAATTCATCAGTCACTAACCGTAAATTAATCAAGAGAATAATTCCCCAAACATTAACCCCGAAGGCCGAAACCAACATCAGATCAATATTCAGAAAACCATTCTGCTTAGCTAACCGACAGTTAGTTTCTAATTTTCACATTCATAGGGAAAGGTTCCCATTAATTTTATCCAAGGTAATTTCCTGAATTTATTCTTTTATCATCCTTTGAATTTCGATTCAACTAGTCGGGATTAACGAAACTTATCGAAGTAATCATTTGTTTTAATTCCCCAATCCCAACCTATTCATCCCATGAAGTAAAACTGGTAATACTTCATATCTAACACCACAGTGTTATCGGTAAATTCAATTACCATTTCACGTTCAAATCTAATTAAAGATTTAACTATCGCCTGGAGCAAAACTGGTGATACTCCATTTTCGATCTATTCAATCTAATTAAAGATTCATTAAAACTCCACTTAGTTTTAATCTTTAACCGGGTTAAAGAATCCGTGTCATTTAAAACACGGTTCACGATAAACCCAGAGTCACATTCATTAATTATCGGGTTAAAGAACGAGCGTTATTTAAAACACTGTCCACGATAAACCCAAAAATCAATATCAATTCAATTCCAATTAAATATTGTTTAATTGGTACACTTCATTAAATCTAAATAAAAAGATTTAATTTTTTTTTCAACTGGATTCAAGAACAGTGTTAGTGAAGACACCATTCACGACAAACCCAAATCACATTCGATATTCAATACAAGGCTCTGAATAGAAAATATATCGGCTTATATTCAATATCAAATTCTACGACTAACAAATGTCGTATTGGAAATAACGATATAAAGATATATCTTTCAAATTTCCATAACAACATCTGTATAATCACGAATTCCAACATCGAAATATTCCGAAGACAATTTCGATTCAAATCCACTCCAATGCAATCATTGGAAATTTTGGTTATCTTTAAAACCCTTTTCAAATTCAATTTATTTATTTAAAAATAAATAGAATTATAATTCTAGTTCAAAACTAGTACATTTCGATAAAAATCTATTTTTATCTTTTCAAATATGGAGTTTTTCATCCCAATTCTTCACAAATCATTTCTTATGATTTTACACAAATTATTACTATTTTTAATAATTTTATCAAGGCCCGTACAGTCGATTTCCATCAATGGCTATCGAACTGCACTTACAGCGACCTTTTTCGAATTTGATTTGGACGTATCTCCAAATCCAACCGTTAGATTTTAAATTTCTAATATTCATTAGAAAGCTCTTTTCGATACGAACCCAACGGTTCCGGTTTTAGGAGAATCCGACGGTCGGATCTCCCGTAATGTCCGTTCGAAGTAAATGGTCGAAATTCGCGAACTGCCGCGGCGCGGCGCGGCGCGTTCTATTCAGGCCATTATATTATATATATAATATATATAATATATACTTCGTCGATTTCTATTTAAAACGAATTATATAAATAGTTTTAAAATTCGTTTCAAAAATCTATTTCAACTTCCATCTCAATTCAAAGCAAAATTGAATTCTTCTCTATAAATTCGTTTTAAAATTCATTTCTATTCAATTCAAATTTCAATTCAATTTGAATTCATTTCAATTCACTTTCAATTCAATTCGAAATCGTTTTATATTCAATTCATTTCGAAATCGTTTTCAATTCAATTCATTTCGAAATCGTTTTCAATTCAATTCATTTCGAAATCGTTAAAATCGATATAAATATCGTTCACGTCAAAATGGCGTCAATCTAATCAACACGGCTTCATAAATTTCTATTTTCAAATATTCTATTTCAAATACTTCTTTTTCAACATAGTTGTTATTATCAAAATATTTCGTTCAACACATGACCAATCTCAATGGATGAGTACTGTCAACACATGAACTTTTATTTTATAATATTCTTTATTTTTCAAATTGGAATGAGGCCCAATCAATTACCATATAAAGTTAATTATATGGATTTTCATACAACACATGTATATAATTACCTTGAAAAAAAAATAATCAACCATCAACCAAAGTGCACTACACTGTATAAGCATCAAATATAGATATTCAACGCTTATAACAGCCTGTCAATCAATCGATCGACACATTTAACCTATCAGGATGAGTGAACTTCAAATTTCATCCCAACACCCGTGTGGGGTTTCAAACAATCAAACGCATATTTTATTTGTGCAGTTGGGCGATGTGTAAAATTTATCGTCCCAATCAATGTCATTCAAATAGGTGTACATAAACAAACCGTCCGGTTTATAAATGAATATTTTATTTTATTCACTTCACGTTAAAAATTATATTTTTAACGATAAAACATTTTATTTCAACCTATGAATTTCTATTCAATTCATTTACACAATAAAATGATATTTTTATTTCTCTAACATATTTTAGAAAATTTCGGCGGCATAACGGCTCGATACTAGAAACGGGACAAGGCCTAGCCTTATCCCCGGTCTAGTGAAGGCCCACGCCATTCACACATCAATCAAATCAATTTCATCTCACCAAACAATTCAATTCATTTCAAACAAATAATTCAACTAATCTATGCAACCAAACAAACAAGTCCATGGTCTGTGGACGATTGTGTCGGGTGCTACTAAGCACCGTCTGCATCCTAGTATATATATATAATTAGAAAAGAAATTGAAAGGTGAGAAATTCTCACGGATTAGCTATCCTAGCTCCACGGCACTTCCTTTGCAGAAGTCTTCGTCGTTTCGCATTCTTGTCACCTTCGTTGCTGTAGCCACTACATATATAAAAATCGAATTTTTACTTCGCTATTCAATATATAAAAATCGAATTTTTAGTTCGCTATTCAATATATAAAAGTCGAATTTTTAGTTCGCTATTCAATATATAAAAATCGAATTTTTCTTTCGAAGTTCAAAACATAAAAACTATATTTTTCTTTCGAAGTTCAATATATAAAAATCCTATTTTTCTATCGAAGTTCAATATATAAAAATCCTATTTTTCTATCGAAGTTCAATATATAAAAATCCTATTTTTCTATCGAAGTTCAATATATAAAAATCCTATTTTTCTATCGAAGTTCAATATATAAAAATCCTATTTTTCTATCGAAGTTCGATATATAAAAATCCTATTTTTCTATCGAAGTTCAATATATAAAAATCCTATTTTTCTATCGAAGTTCAATATATAAAAATCCTATTTTTCTATCGAAGTTCAATATATAAAAATCCTATTTTTACTACATTATTATATATTTTCAAAACAACGATATTATATTTTAAAAACAATTCTAATTATATTTTCACAAAATTATGCTAATTTTATTTCATAAGCTTTGCTAATTTTATTTCAAAAACTTTGCTAATTTTATTTCAAAAACTTTGCTAATTTTATTTCATAAAACAAAAACTGATTTTTTTTTTTTTTTTTTTTCCAATGTATTTATAAATCAAAACTGAATTTAAACTAATTATAACAATAAAAATATTTAAAACCTTACTGCTGTTTTGAACCCGTAGCCGACCCTTAGCCGAACCTAGGGTTCAGATTTTCGCACGCCAGCAGCCACCTGGATCAGATCGGACCCCGCCACTTCATCCTCCTACGCAGCCGCTACCTCCAGCTTCAACGACGGTGAACTCGGCCACCTCCTCTGACCAGACATCGCTTCGAATCGGCGCCAGTTCGAGCTGGAAAAGCTGTAACAACCCGTAAAATCTGGGCCAGTTTAAAATTTTTATTTTGGCCATTTTAGCGAATTTTGAATATTTAAAATGGATTATTTTAAATAATATCGACGAGAAATTTATTTTGAATATAATTCGAACGTATATATTTATACGCGTCGTCGTTAGAATATAAATATTTATATATAATTATAAATAGAATTGAAAATGGCGCGGTAGTTCGAAAATTCGATTTCTAATTTCAAATGAATATACAGAATTCAATATAAGTCAGAATTGAACGAAACAAGAAATATTTGAATCTGTATAACTATATCTTTGTAACGAAGTTAACAAACTGAGATTTCATCTTAGAAATGATAAGATATGTCCAGTTTAAAATTAGAAATAGTCGCTGTGGAATTTATATATATTTTTATATATATAAGGCCCTTAAAAATGGACATTTTGCAAACGACCTCGGATTTCGACGAAACCAGTTTTGTTGGGTCCGTGATGTCGAGTTATTGCTAGATTCCAAATTTCATAATTTTTCGAATCAATATGTAAGCGTGGCAAAGGAAAACGCGTTTGACCAGTTTCAGTTGATTTTAATCGACTGGAAATTGGCCATTTTTCAAACGGTCTTAGAATTCGACGAAACTAGTTTTGTTAGGACCGTATCGTCAATACGAAGCTAGAAAATATTTTTCTGGAATTTTTCTAGTTAGTATGTGACCCCGGTAATTTGAAATGTACGTTTAAAATTCAATATAGTGTTTTAAATGTAAATTCAACGGAAACTGATTGTAACGATCAAATCAGCTTGCGGTACATATCTCATTGTGTTCGGAATGGGGGTGAAACGCTATGGGCGACAGGCAGTGGACCTCGTTCAGAGGTCGTATGTGGAAGTCAACTTTTTAATAATTAAATGATAATAAAAAAAAAAAAAAAAAAGAAATCCCCTTCCTTTATCTCTGGCCCCCCCCCCTTCTTCGAAATCATTCAGAACAAAAAAATAAAAAAAAAATAAAAAAAAAGAGGAAGGAGGGAGACGAGCATCGCGCCCCCCCCTAAGGCGGCGCCGCCCACCGCCGTGCCCCAGGTGGCGGCGCGCCACCTCGAAAACCCCCCCTCGTCTGCCCCGAAACCCTCTTCCCTCCGCACCTTCTACTCCACCTCAAAACGCGACATAGCCTTCCCCGAAGCCCACAGTGAAACCCTAGCATCGCACCCCCCCTCTGACAGGCGCCGCGGATCCCCCAGCACCCCCCTCCTTCCTCCTACCTCCTTCTCTTATCCCCTTCGTTCGATTTGAATCCTGTAAGTGTTTTTTTTTTTTTTTTTTTTTTTTATTTATATATGTTTTATAAATACAGATTTTAGTTAGCTATAAAAACAGATTTTAGTTAGCTATAAAAAACGGATTTTTATTAAGCAGAAAGTTTTAATTTTTATTTCATATAAAAATGCGATTTTTAAAATAGTAAAAATGCGATTTTTAAAATATAAAAATGCGATTTTTAAAATAGTAAAAATGCGATTTTTACAATAGAAAAGATGCGTTTTTTAAAATAGAAAAGATGCGTTTTTTAAAATAGAAAAGATGCGTTTTTTTAAAATAAAAAAGATGCGTTTTTTAAAATAGAAAAGATGCGATTTTTACAATAGAAAAGATGCGATTTTTAAAATAGAAAAGATGCGATTTTTACAATAGAAAAGATGCGATTTTTAAAATAGAAAAGATGCGATTTTTTTAAATGGAATAGATTCTATTTTTATAAAAGGAAAGGAATGATTTTTACCATTAAGTAACGTATATAAAAATTCGATTTTTATATAGAAGTTAACAAGGTAAAAATTCGATTTTTATATATTGAACTTAGAAAATAAAAATTCGATTTTTATATATTGAACTTTGAACTAAAAATTCGATTTTTATATATTGAACTTTGAACTAAAAATTCGATTTTTATATATTGAACTTTGAACTAAAAATTCGATTTTTATATATTGAACTTTGAACTAAAAATTCGATTTTTATATATTGAACTTTGAACTAAAAATTCGATTTTTATATATTGAACTTTGAACTAAAAATTCGATTTTTATATATTGAACTTTGAAATAAAAATTCGATTTTTATATATTGAACTTTGAAATAAAAATTCGATTTTTATATATTGAACTTTGAAATAAAAATTCGATTTTTATATATTGATTAGCGAACTAAAAATTCAATTTTTATATATTGAATAGCGAACTAAAAATTCGATTTTTATATATTGAATAGCGAACTAAAAATTCGATTTTTATATATTGAATAGCGAACTAAAAATGTGATTTTTACGTATGTAGTGAAAGCGGACAACGAAGGTGACAAAAAGGCGAAACGACGAAGACTTCTGCAAATGAAGAGCCGTGGAGCTAGGATAGCTATAATGTGAGAATTTCTCACCTTTCAAATTTATTTTCTAGTTATATATATACTAGGATGCAGACGGTGCTTATTAGAAGCACCCGACACCCGTCCACATACCATGGACTTGTTTGTTTGGTTGTGTAGTTGGTTAGATTATTTGATTTGGATTTGATTGATTGGTTGAATTGGAAATTGATTAAAATTGATATGTGAATGGCGTGGGCCTTCACTAGACCGGGGATAAGGCTAGGCCTTGTCCCGTTTCTGGTATCGTGCCGTTATGCCGCCGAAATTTTCTAAAACATGTTAGAAAAATAAAAATATCATTTTATTGAATAAATGAATTGAATAGAAATTCATAGGTTGAAATAAAATGTTTTATCGTTAAAAATATAATTTTTAACGTGAATATGAAAAGAGTGAAATAAATAAATATTCATTTACAAACCAGATGGTTTGTTTATGTACACTTATTTGAATGACATTGATTGGGACGATAAATTTTACACATCGCCCAACTGCACAACTAAAATCTGTGTTTGATTGTTTGAAACCCCACACGGGTGTTGGGATGAAATATGAATTTCACTCATCCTGATTGATTAAATATGTCGATCGATTGATTGACAGGCTGTTATAAGCGTTGAATATCTATATTTGATGCTTATACAGTGTAGTGCACTTTGGTTGATGGTTGATTATTTTCAATGTTATTATATACATGTGTTGTATGAAAATCCATATAATTAATTTTATATGGTAATTGATTGGGCCTCATTCCAATCGTGAAAATAAAGAATATTTTGATAATAACAAATATTTTGATAATAGGAAATATTTGAAATAGAATATTTGAAAATAGAAATTTATGAAGCCGTGTTGATTAGATTGACGCCATTTTGACGTAAACGATATTTATATCGATTTTATTCATTTTAAAATGAATATTGAAAAGTAATCTCGAAATCGAATTTTTCGAAATGAAATGAATTGAAAACGATTTCGAAATGAATTGAATTGAAAACGATTTCGAAATGAATTGAATTGAAAACGATTTCGAAATGAAATGAATTGAAAACGATTTCGAAATGAAATGAATTGAAAACGATTTCGAAATGAATTGAATTGAAAACGATTTCGAAATGAATTGAATTGAAAACGATTTCGAAATAAATTGAATTGAAAACGATTTCGAAATGAATTGAATTGAATATGAATTCAAATTGAATTGAAATTTGAATTGAATAGAAATGAATTTTAAAACGAATTTATAAAGAAGAATTCAATTTTGCCTTGAATTGAAATGGAAGTTGAAATAGATTTTGAAACGAATTTTAAAAAAAACTATTTATATAATTCGTTTTAAATAGAAATCGACGAAGTATATATTATATATATTATATATATAATATAATGGCCTGAATAGAACGCGCCGCGCCGCGGCAGTTCGCGAATTTCGACCATTTATTTCAAACGGACATTACGGGAGATCCGACCGTCGGATTCTCCTAAAACCGGAACCGTTGGGTTCGTATCGAAAAGAGCTTTCTAACGAATGTTAGAAATTTGAAATCTAACGGTTGGATTTGGAGATACGTCCAAATCAAATTGGAAAAAGGTCGCTGTAAGTGCAGTTCGATGGCCATTGTTGGAAATCGACTGTACGGACCTTGATAAAATTATTAAAAATAGTAATAATTTGTGTAAAATCATAAGAAATGATTTGGGAAGAATTGGGATGAAAAACTCCATATTTGAAAAGATAAAAATAGATTTTTATCGAATTGAACTAGTTTTGAACTAGAATTATAATTCTATTTATTTTTAAATAAATAAATTGAATTCGAAAAGGGTTTTAAAAATAACCAAAATTTCCAATGATTGCATTGGAATGGATTTGAATCGAAATTGTCTTCGGAATATTTCGATGTTGGGATTCGTGATTATACAGATGTTGATATGGAAATTTGAAAGATATATATTTATATCGTTATTTCCAATACGACATTTGTTAGTCGTAGAATTCGATATTGAATATAAGCCGATATATTTTCTATTCAGAGCCTTGTATTGAATATCGAATGTGATTTGGGTTTGTCGTGAATGGTGTCTTCATTAACACTGTTCTTGAACCCAGTTGAGAAAAGATTAAATCTTTTTATTTAGATTTAATGAAGTGTACCAATTAAATAATATTTAATTGGAATTGAATTGATATTGATTTTTGGGTTTATCGTGAACAGTGTTTTAAATAACACTTGTTCTTTAACCCGATAATTAATGAATGTGATTTGGGTTTGTCGTGAATGGTGTCTTCACTAACACTGTTCTTGAACCTAGTTGAGAAAAGATTAAATCTCTTTATTTAGATTTAATGAAGTGTACCAATTAAATAATATTTAATTGGAATTGAATTGATATTGATTTTTGGGTTTATCGTGAACAGTGTTTTAAATAACACTTGTTCTTTAACCCGATAATTAATGAATGTGATTTGGGTTTGTCGTGAATGGTGTCTTCACTAACACTGTTCTTGAACCCAGTTGAGAAAAGATTAAATCTCTTTATTTAGATTTAATGAAGTGTACCAATTAAATAATATTTAATTGGAATTGAATTGATATTGATTTTTGGGTTTATCGTGAACAGTGTTTTAAATAACACTTGTTCTTTAACCCGATAATTAATGAATGTGATTTGGGTTTGTCGTGAATGGTGTCTTCACTAACACTGTTCTTGGACCCAGTTGAGAAAAGATTAAATCTTTTTATTTAGATTTAATGAAGTGTACCAATTAAATAATATTTAATTGGAATTGAATTGATATTGATTTTTGGGTTTATCGTGAACAGTGTTTTAAATAACACTCGTTCTTTAACCCGATAATTAATGAATGTGATTTTGGGTTTATCGTGAACCGTGTTTTAAATGACACTGATTCTTTAACCCAGATAATGATTAAAACTAAGTGGAGTTTTAATGAATCTTTAATTAGATTGAAAAGATCGAGAATGGAGTATCACCAGTTTTGCTCCAGGCGATAGTTAAATCTTTAATTAGATTTGAATGTGAAATTTAGAAACTAACTGGCGGTTAGCCAAGCAGAATGGTTTTCTGGATATTGATCTGATGTTGGTTTCGGCCTTCGGGGTTAATATTTGGGGAATTATTCTCTTGATTAATTTACGGTTAGTGACTGATGAATTGGAATGAGGCGTATGTTGTGTTTGTGTAACACTTATTTAAAATATACGCGAGTTATTCGGAAAGACCGGGTTTATCCCATTCTGAGTAACTGATACGACGATAAGTCGAAGATGAAGACGATGGTCGAAGACCGGAGGTCTTCACGTCGTTTGGGTGATAACTGATGATCTTGATTGGGCTGTACACCCAAGAAGATGGAAACAGTTAGTGATCGTCCAGACGTACTTGGAGATCGATGGATATGCGGGGTACTAGGTGCCTCCGGTTTCGTTCAGACCCAGAACGGACTTGTAAATGGACTGTGTGTCTGACATCGGATTTCATTCTGTGTGACTGATATCGGTTGCATAGGATGGTTTGCCTGTGTGGCATGCTAAGATGCAAATGATCAAGGCTTCTGTTGAAAAGCAAAGTCTTGTGGTGATGATCAAAGCACGGCCTTTGTGGCGTAGCTTTGTGTAACGTTTACCTCGCGTGTTTCACACCAGGTATGAACCAAAAACGGGAGACGGACGTCAGGGAGGGCATGCGTTTCTTTCTAGCTAGAAGTGGCGTCAGTGGTTTTACACGCCCTGACGAGTTTGACTTATGTGGTTGTTGCTGTTGCGAGGCGCCTCGGTTATATCGGTTTCGGCCGAATGCATTCTGGTCGGCTGACGGACCAGACTTACACCCCATAGGGTGGGGAGACGCATGTTCAGGCATTTTAATCCACATCGGTGGACCAGCCTTGATGATCCAAGGGCCCACCTGAGTCTGGGTCCTGAGGGGCGGGCTAGAGCGTCTCGAATCGGTAGAGGATCTTGCCCCTAGCCTCGGTTCATAGATGGAAATCCAATTTCCAAATACGTGACTTTGCGATTTTATTTGTAATCCTATATATGGCGACATAGTGGGATGGGGCGCTTATGCCGCCTATGATTGATACTTATGATTTGAAGTTGTTTTATACACTATGCACTTATTATAGTATCAAATGATTTGTTTTAAACGTATCAAGCATTCTTTGGCTGTTATAAGGGAAAACCCTATCCTCGACTGCGTTGCATTGTGTGATGGGACCTGGGTCTTATAACAGCTTCATCTTTCTTTATTTAGCATTGCGCTGTTGGTTTTATGCACTGGTATTCTTGGGAGGAAACCCGTTCCGTGTTATACGGCGTGGTCCCTTGATTTACCTAGCTTTGAAAATAAAGATTAATAACTGTTTTAGTTCTCACACCAGTCACATGACTGACCTGGAGTTTATTGTTTTAACCTAAACTCTGGGTGCCCCTATTTTGACACGGGCAGCTAGTAGTTTTGGTTTTGCAGATTTATATTCACAGGATCCTGGTTTACAGCTGGAACGATATCCGGAAAGCTTTGTATCCGTATATCTACTTCTAGTTGTGTATTGTATTATTTTCCGCTGCTATGTATTTAAATGTAATTTAAATCTCTGATATTTCTGTGTAATATTCATTTATACTCTGTATATTCTTATAATCTGATGCATTGTTGTAATATACAATGAAATGTTCTTCTGTATACGTTCTGTTGTGGTTTGTTCTCGAACTATCCGACGCTTTCCTTTACGGGGAAGTTGCGGGTCTTCACAGTTGGTATCAGAGCTTTGGTTTACAAAGCTTAGAGAACAAGACACATTAGAACCATATGAAAGAATTCATCAGATATTGGATTAGTAATATCCAACGAGAATGACTCGTTAGAGATAGGATCAGTAGTATCCTAGAACGAGTGTGAGGAGTATATTTTTGAAAATGAAAACAAATTTTTGTTTTGAAAATTTAAATCAATTATTCGTATTTGATTATCTATTTATATTGAGTTGGACAGTCCAGTATATAAAGATTTTGCGTATACGTCTGATCCGCGTGTATTCGAAGTTTTAATATATTGGATAGATATAGAATCATACTCTAGTGGCCCGAAGATGATTCTGATGGTTGAGTACTCATCGTCAGAATTTATATTCGTGTGACGAAGGTGTGATATCTATATATTTCCATTAGACTGGTGTGAGAACCAAAATTAGATAGGGCTTATTGTTGTGATTTGGCATCAAAAACATGATTTTTGTATATGTATCAAAATTATGAATTTGAAACGTTAAATTCACTAATTGATTGATGTTTGTGTTGTTTGTTCATTTGTTTGCTAATTTTAAACCATTTAGCCTAATTGAATCAAATATTGACTATATTGAAAATTGGTCGCATTTGCTTGCATATATGTACTTACCTTGAACAGGTCATAGCAAGGAGGCTAGAGCCAGAGAATAAAATTTGTTTGCCCGACAAATAGGTACATGTTTACTACATAATTTCCTGTTTTGTTTGGGTGATGATGATTTTGTGAGCCTATTGGCTAGCCGCTTGGCTTTTTCTTTTTCTTTTTGAGATCTGAAGGACCGGGGAAGCTATTTGAAATTCCCCGATGCTCCCGGTGCAGGGGAGGTTATGGCGAAATTTTTCAAAAATTTAGGGTGTTAGCCAAATTTTTGAGATTTTGAAAATTCTCAGAAACTAAAGAGTTGGAGAATGGAAGTCAGATCGAACGTAGAGTTGAATTATCAAACCACTTTCGACTTTGTTCCTTTTCGGGGACGAAAAGTTTTAAGTGGGGGAGATTGTAACAACCCGTAAAATCTGGGCCAGTTTAAAATTTTTATTTTGGCCATTTTAGCGAATTTTGAATATTTAAAATGGATTATTTTAAATAATATCGACGAGAAATTTATTTTGAATATAATTCGAACGTATATATTTATACGCGTCGTCGTTAGAATATAAATATTTATATATAATTATAAATAGAATTGAAAATGGCGCGGTAGTTCGAAAATTCGATTTCTAATTTCAAATGAATATACAGAATTCAATATAAGTCAGAATTGAACGAAACAAGAAATATTTGAATCTGTATAACTATATCTTTGTAACGAAGTTAACAAACTGAGATTTCATCTTAGAAATGATAAGATATGTCCAGTTTAAAATTAGAAATAGTCGCTGTGGAATTTATATATATTTTTATATATATAAGGCCCTTAAAAATGGACATTTTGCAAACGACCTCGGATTTCGACGAAACCAGTTTTGTTGGGTCCGTGATGTCGAGTTATTGCTAGATTCCAAATTTCATAATTTTTCGAATCAATATGTAAGCGTGGCAAAGGAAAACGCGTTTGACCAGTTTCAGTTGATTTTAATCGACTGGAAATTGGCCATTTTTCAAACGGTCTTAGAATTCGACGAAACTAGTTTTGTTAGGACCGTATCGTCAATACGAAGCTAGAAAATATTTTTCTGGAATTTTTCTAGTTAGTATGTGACCCCGGTAATTTGAAATGTACGTTTAAAATTCAATATAGTGTTTTAAATGTAAATTCAACGGAAACTGATTGTAACGATCAAATCAGCTTGCGGTACATATCCCATTGTGTTCGGAATGGGGGTGAAACGCTATGGGCGACAGGCAGTGGACCTCGTTCAGAGGTCGTATGTGGAAGTCAACTTTTTAATAATTAAATGATAATAAAAAAAAAAAAAAAAAAATAAATCCCCTTCCTTTATCTCTGGCCCCCCCCTTCTTCGAAATCATTCAGAACAAAAAAATAAAAAAAAAATAAAAAAAAAAGAGGAAGGAGGGAGACGAGCATCGCGCCCCCCCCTAAGGCGGCGCCGCCCACCGCCGTGCCCCAGGTGGCGGCGCGCCACCTCGAAAACCCCCCCTCGTCTGCCCCGAAACCCTCTTCCCTCCGCACCTTCTACTCCACCTCAAAACGCGACATAGCCTTCCCCGAAGCCCACAGTGAAACCCTAGCATCGCACCCCCCCTCTGACAGGCGCCGCGGATCCCCCAGCACCCCCCTCCTTCCTCCTACCTCCTTCTCTTATCCCCTTCGTTCGATTTGAATCCTGTAAGTGTTTTTTTTTTTTTTTTTTTTTTTTTTTATTTATATATGTTTTATAAATACAGATTTTAGTTAGCTATAAAAACAGATTTTAGTTAGCTATAAAAAACGGATTTTTATTAAGCAGAAAGTTTTAATTTTTATTTCATATAAAAATGCGATTTTTAAAATAGTAAAAATGCGATTTTTAAAATATAAAAATGCGATTTTTAAAATAGTAAAAATGCGATTTTTACAATAGAAAAGATGCGTTTTTTAAAATAGAAAAGATGCGTTTTTTAAAATAGAAAAGATGCGTTTTTTTAAAATAAAAAAGATGCGTTTTTTAAAATAGAAAAGATGCGATTTTTACAATAGAAAAGATGCGATTTTTAAAATAGAAAAGATGCGATTTTTACAATAGAAAAGATGCGATTTTTAAAATAGAAAAGATGCGATTTTTTTAAATGGAATAGATTCTATTTTTATAAAAGGAAAGGAATGATTTTTACCATTAAGTAACGTATATAAAAATTCGATTTTTATATAGAAGTTAACAAGGTAAAAATTCGATTTTTATATATTGAACTTAGAAAATAAAAATTCGATTTTTATATATTGAACTTTGAACTAAAAATTCGATTTTTATATATTGAACTTTGAACTAAAAATTCGATTTTTATATATTGAACTTTGAACTAAAAATTCGATTTTTATATATTGAACTTTGAACTAAAAATTCGATTTTTATATATTGAACTTTGAACTAAAAATTCGATTTTTATATATTGAACTTTGAACTAAAAATTCGATTTTTATATATTGAACTTTGAACTTAAAATTCGATTTTTATATATTGAACTTTGAAATAAAAATTCGATTTTTATATATTGAACTTTGAAATAAAAATTCGATTTTTATATATTGAACTTTGAAATAAAAATTCGATTTTTATATATTGATTAGCGAACTAAAAATTCGATTTTTATATATTGAATAGCGAACTAAAAATTCGATTTTTATATATTGAATAGCGAACTAAAAATTCGATTTTTATATATTGAATAGCGAACTAAAAATGTGATTTTTACGTATGTAGTGAAAGCGGACAACGAAGGTGACAAAAAGGCGAAACGACGAAGACTTCTGCAAATGAAGAGCCGTGGAGCTAGGATAGCTATAATGTGAGAATTTCTCACCTTTCAAATTTATTTTCTAGTTATATATATACTAGGATGCAGACGGTGCTTATTAGAAGCACCCGACACCCGTCCACATACCATGGACTTGTTTGTTTGGTTGTGTAGTTGGTTAGATTATTTGATTTGGATTTGATTGATTGGTTGAATTGGAAATTGATTAAAATTGATATGTGAATGGCGTGGGCCTTCACTAGACCGGGGATAAGGCTAGGCCTTGTCCCGTTTCTGGTATCGTGCCGTTATGCCGCCGAAATTTTCTAAAACATGTTAGAAAAATAAAAATATCATTTTATTGAATAAATGAATTGAATAGAAATTCATAGGTTGAAATAAAATGTTTTATCGTTAAAAATATAATTTTTAACGTGAATATGAAAAGAGTGAAATAAATAAATATTCATTTACAAACCAGATGGTTTGTTTATGTACACTTATTTGAATGACATTGATTGGGACGATAAATTTTACACATCGCCCAACTGCACAACTAAAATCTGTGTTTGATTGTTTGAAACCCCACACGGGTGTTGGGATGAAATATGAATTTCACTCATCCTGATTGATTAAATATGTCGATCGATTGATTGACAGGCTGTTATAAGCGTTGAATATCTATATTTGATGCTTATACAGTGTAGTGCACTTTGGTTGATGGTTGATTATTTTCAATGTTATTATATACATGTGTTGTATGAAAATCCATATAATTAATTTTATATGGTAATTGATTGGGCCTCATTCCAATCGTGAAAATAAAGAATATTTTGATAATAACAAATATTTTGATAATAGGAAATATTTGAAATAGAATATTTGAAAATAGAAATTTATGAAGCCGTGTTGATTAGATTGACGCCATTTTGACGTAAACGATATTTATATCGATTTTATTCATTTTAAAATGAATATTGAAAAGTAATCTCGAAATCGAATTTTTCGAAATGAAATGAATTGAAAACGATTTCGAAATGAATTGAATTGAAAACGATTTCGAAATGAATTGAATTGAAAACGATTTCGAAATGAAATGAATTGAAAACGATTTCGAAATGAAATGAATTGAAAACGATTTCGAAATGAATTGAATTGAAAACGATTTCGAAATGAATTGAATTGAAAACGATTTCGAAATAAATTGAATTGAAAACGATTTCGAAATGAATTGAATTGAATATGAATTCAAATTGAATTGAAATTTGAATTGAATAGAAATGAATTTTAAAACGAATTTATAAAGAAGAATTCAATTTTGCCTTGAATTGAAATGGAAGTTGAAATAGATTTTGAAACGAATTTTAAAAAAAACTATTTATATAATTCGTTTTAAATAGAAATCGACGAAGTATATATTATATATATTATATATATAATATAATGGCCTGAATAGAACGCGCCGCGCCGCGGCAGTTCGCGAATTTCGACCATTTATTTCAAACGGACATTACGGGAGATCCGACCGTCGGATTCTCCTAAAACCGGAACCGTTGGGTTCGTATCGAAAAGAGCTTTCTAACGAATGTTAGAAATTTGAAATCTAACGGTTGGATTTGGAGATACGTCCAAATCAAATTGGAAAAAGGTCGCTGTAAGTGCAGTTCGATGGCCATTGTTGGAAATCGACTGTACGGACCTTGATAAAATTATTAAAAATAGTAATAATTTGTGTAAAATCATAAGAAATGATTTGGGAAGAATTGGGATGAAAAACTCCATATTTGAAAAGATAAAAATAGATTTTTATCGAATTGAACTAGTTTTGAACTAGAATTATAATTCTATTTATTTTTAAATAAATAAATTGAATTCGAAAAGGGTTTTAAAAATAACCAAAATTTCCAATGATTGCATTGGAATGGATTTGAATCGAAATTGTCTTCGGAATATTTCGATGTTGGGATTCGTGATTATACAGATGTTGATATGGAAATTTGAAAGATATATATTTATATCGTTATTTCCAATACGACATTTGTTAGTCGTAGAATTCGATATTGAATATAAGCCGATATATTTTCTATTCAGAGCCTTGTATTGAATATCGAATGTGATTTGGGTTTGTCGTGAATGGTGTCTTCATTAACACTGTTCTTGAACCCAGTTGAGAAAAGATTAAATCTTTTTATTTAGATTTAATGAAGTGTACCAATTAAATAATATTTAATTGGAATTGAATTGATATTGATTTTTGGGTTTATCGTGAACAGTGTTTTAAATAACACTTGTTCTTTAACCCGATAATTAATGAATGTGATTTGGGTTTGTCGTGAATGGTGTCTTCACTAACACTGTTCTTGAACCCAGTTGAGAAAAGATTAAATCTCTTTATTTAGATTTAATGAAGTGTACCAATTAAATAATATTTAATTGGAATTGAATTGATATTGATTTTTGGGTTTATCGTGAACAGTGTTTTAAATAACACTTGTTCTTTAACCCGATAATTAATGAATGTGATTTGGGTTTGTCGTGAATGGTGTCTTCACTAACACTGTTCTTGAACCCAGTTGAGAAAAGATTAAATCTCTTTATTTAGATTTAATGAAGTGTACCAATTAAATAATATTTAATTGGAATTGAATTGATATTGATTTTTGGGTTTATCGTGAACAGTGTTTTAAATAACACTTGTTCTTTAACCCGATAATTAATGAATGTGATTTGGGTTTGTCGTGAATGGTGTCTTCACTAACACTGTTCTTGGACCCAGTTGAGAAAAGATTAAATCTTTTTATTTAGATTTAATGAAGTGTACCAATTAAATAATATTTAATTGGAATTGAATTGATATTGATTTTTGGGTTTATCGTGAACAGTGTTTTAAATAACACTCGTTCTTTAACCCGATAATTAATGAATGTGATTTTGGGTTTATCGTGAACCGTGTTTTAAATGACACTGATTCTTTAACCCAGATAATGATTAAAACTAAGTGGAGTTTTAATGAATCTTTAATTAGATTGAAAAGATCGAGAATGGAGTATCACCAGTTTTGCTCCAGGCGATAGTTAAATCTTTAATTAGATTTGAATGTGAAATTTAGAAACTAACTGGCGGTTAGCCAAGCAGAATGGTTTTCTGGATATTGATCTGATGTTGGTTTCGGCCTTCGGGGTTAATATTTGGGGAATTATTCTCTTGATTAATTTACGGTTAGTGACTGATGAATTGGAATGAGGCGTATGTTGTGTTTGTGTAACACTTATTTAAAATATACGCGAGTTATTCGGAAAGACCGGGTTTATCCCATTCTGAGTAACTGATACGACGATAAGTCGAAGATGAAGACGATGGTCGAAGACCGGAGGTCTTCACGTCGTTTGGGTGATAACTGATGATCTTGATTGGGCTGTACACCCAAGAAGATGGAAACAGTTAGTGATCGTCCAGACGTACTTGGAGATCGATGGATATGCGGGGTACTAGGTGCCTCCGGTTTCGTTCAGACCCAGAACGGACTTGTAAATGGACTGTGTGTCTGACATCGGATTTCATTCTGTGTGACTGATATCGGTTGCATAGGATGGTTTGCCTGTGTGGCATGCTAAGATGCAAATGATCAAGGCTTCTGTTGAAAAGCAAAGTCTTGTGGTGATGATCAAAGCACGGCCTTTGTGGCGTAGCTTTGTGTAACGTTTACCTCGCGTGTTTCACACCAGGTATGAACCAAAAACGGGAGACGGACGTCAGGGAGGGCATGCGTTTCTTTCTAGCTAGAAGTGGCGTCAGTGGTTTTACACGCCCTGACGAGTTTGACTTATGTGGTTGTTGCTGTTGCGAGGCGCCTCGGTTATATCGGTTTCGGCCGAATGCATTCTGGTCGGCTGACGGACCAGACTTACACCCCATAGGGTGGGGAGACGCATGTTCAGGCATTTTAATCCACATCGGTGGACCGGCCTTGATGATCCAAGGGCCCACCTGAGTCTGGGTCCTGAGGGGCGGGCTAGAGCGTCTCGAATCGGTAGAGGATCTTGCCCCTAGCCTCGGTTCATAGATGGAAATCCAATTTCCAAATACGTGACTTTGCGATTTTATTTGTAATCCTATATATGGCGACATAGTGGGATGGGGCGCTTATGCCGCCTATGATTGATACTTATGATTTGAAGTTGTTTTATACACTATGCACTTATTATAGTATCAAATGATTTGTTTTAAACGTATCAAGCATTCTTTGGCTGTTATAAGGGAAAACCCTATCCTCGACTGCGTTGCATTGTGTGATGGGACCTGGGTCTTATAACAGCTTCATCTTTCTTTATTTAGCATTGCGCTGTTGGTTTTATGCACTGGTATTCTTGGGAGGAAACCCGTTCTGTGTTATACGGCGTGGTCCCTTGATTTACCTAGCTTTGAAAATAAAGATTAATAACTGTTTTAGTTCTCACACCAGTCACATGACTGACCTGGAGTTTATTGTTTTAACCTAAACTCTGGGTGCCCCTATTTTGACACGGGCAGCTAGTAGTTTTGGTTTTGCAGATTTATATTCACCGGATCCTGGTTTACAGCTGGAACGATATCCGGAAAGCTTTGTATCCGTATATCTACTTCTAGTTGTGTATTGTATTATTTTCCGCTGCTATGTATTTAAATGTAATTTAAATCTCTGATATTTCTGTGTAATATTCATTTATACTCTGTATATTCTTATAATCTGATGCATTGTTGTAATATACAATGAAATGTTCTTCTGTATACGTTCTGTTGTGGTTTGTTCTCGAACTATCCGACGCTTTCCTTTACGGGGAAGTTGCGGGTCTTCACAAAAGCTCCCAAATCACGTAGCTAAAATTCTTCTAACAAGTAGGGATGGGAAGCTCGTGGAGAGGGCTTGGATCTTAGTTTAGTGTTGGATTTAATTTCGAAAGGGATTGGAAGAAGATCGAACGAGAAGATTGGAGGGTTCGGGCCCTTGATTTCGGCGGCTATATGAATGAATAAAGAAACTAGGGTTTAGAAATCCTTTTATATATTTTTTTAAATTAATATTTAATTCCATCCTTAATTGTTAATCGCTCTGAACCCCTAATCAAACCCAACGACCGTCGCCCCTAGCTAATTACCCCCATTCCGAACACAATGGGATATGCCACGTAGGCCAATTCGACTATTTGAATCAGTTTCCGTTGAATTTAAAATATAATTCTTTATATATTCAATTTAAACGCACATTTCAAATTACCGGGGCCACATACTAACTAGAAAAATTCCAGAAAAATATTTTCTAGCTTCGTATTGACGATACGGTCCTAACAAAACTAGTTTCGTCGAATTCTGAGACCGTTAGAAAAATGGCCAATTTCCAGTCGATTAAAATCAACTGAAACTGGTCAAACGCGTTTTCTTTTGCCACCCTCACATATTGATTCGAAAAATTATGAAATTTGGAATCTAGCAATAACTTAACATCACGGACCCAACAAAACTGGTTTCGTCGAAATCCGAGGTCGTTTGCAAAATTGCTATTTTTAAGGGCCTTATATATATAAAATATATATAAATTCCACAGCGACTATTTCTAATTTTAAACTGGACATATCTTATCATTTCTAAAATGAAATCTCAGTTTGTTAACTTCGTTACAAAGATATAGTTATACAGATTCAAATATTTCTTGTTTCGTTCAATTCTGACTTATATTGAATTCTGTATATTCATTTGAAATTAGAAATCGAATTTTCGAACTACCGCGCCATTTTCTATTCCTTTTATAATTATATATAAATATTTATATTCTAACGACGACGCGTATAATATATACGTTCGAATTATATTCAAAATAAATTTCTCGTTGATTTTATTTAAAATAATCTATTTTAAATATTCAAAATTCGCTAAAATTGCCAAAATAAAAATTTTAAACTGGCCCAGATTTTCCGGGTTGTTACAATCTCCCCCACTTAAAACTTTTCGTCCTCGAAAAGGAACAAAGTCGAAAGTGGTTTGATTATTCAACACTACGCTCGATCTGGCTTCCATTCTCCAACTCTTTAGTTTCTGAGAATTTTCAAAATTTCAAAAATTTGGCTAACACCCTAAATTTCCGAAAAATTTCGCCATAACCTCCCCTGCACCGGGAGCATCGGGGAATTTCAAATAGCTTCCCCGGTCCTTCAGATCT
This sequence comes from Allium sativum, assembly GCA_030737875.1. NCBI lineage: Eukaryota > Viridiplantae > Streptophyta > Magnoliopsida > Asparagales > Amaryllidaceae > Allium > Allium sativum. Next base: position 189,619,752 of record CM060915.1, on the reverse strand, counting down.
CAAAAAGAAAAAGAAAAAGCCAAGCGGCTAGCCAATAGGCTCACAAAATCATCATCACCCAAACAAAACAGTAAATTATGTAATAAACATGTACCTATTTGTCGGGCAAACAAATTTTATTCTCTGGCTCTAGCCTCCTTGCTATGACCTGTTCAATGATATACATGTATGCAAGCAGATGCAACCAATTCTCAATATAGTTCAATATTTGATACAATTAGGCATAATGGTTCAAAATTGGCAAACAAATGAACAAACAACACAAACATCAATCAATTAGTGAATTTAAAGTTTCAAATTCATAATTTTGATACATAGACAAAAATCAGATTTTTGATGCTAAATCACAACAATAGGCCCTATCTAGTTTCGGTTCTCACACCAGTCTATATGGAAATATATAGATAACCCACTCTCGCCAGTCGAACACAACACAGATGACGATGCCTCATCATCAGAATCATCCCCGGGCAACTAGAATGTGATTCTATATCTACCCAATATATTAAAACTTCGAATACAAGCCGCTAAGCGTGTATGCAAAATCTTTATATACTCGATTGCCCAAATTCAATTTAAATAGACTATTCAAATACGAATACTTAAGATTTGAATTTCCAAAACAAAGTGGGTTTTCACTTTTATTTTCAAAAACAACACTCTTTCGACTCGTTCTAGGACACTACTGATCCCATCTCTAACGAGTCATCCTCATTGGATATTACTAATCCAATATCTGATGAATTCTTTCGTATGGTTCTAATGTGTCTTGTTCCCTGAGCTTTGTAAACCAAAGCTCTGATACCAAATGTGACGGCAAGGAATCTCGCTCGGTCCGAACCAGTCGCTAAACCGACCCAGACCGTTCGAAACGCCCTATCGTTTGAGAATAGGACAAAACAGAACGCATACAGAAGAACATTTCACTGTATATTACAACAATGCTCAGATTACAAGAATATACAGAGTATAAATGAATATTACACAGAAATATCAGAGATTTAAATTACATTTAAATACATAGCAGCGGAAAATAATACAACACACAACTAGAAAGAGATATACGGATACAAAGCTTTCCGGATATCGTTCCAGCTGTAAACCAGGATCCTGTGAATATAAATCTGCAAAAACCAAAACTACTAGCTGCCCGTGTCAAAATAAGGGCACCCAGAGTTTAGGTTAAAACAATAAACTCCAGGTCAGTCATGTGACTGGTGTGAGAACTAAAACAGTTATTAATCTTTATTTTTAAAGCTAGGTAAATCAAGGGACCACGCCGTATAACACGGAACGGGTTTCCTCCCAAGAATACCAGTGCATAAAACCAGCAGCGCAATGCTAAATAAAGAAAAATGAAGCTGTTATAAGACCCAGGTCCCATCACACAATGCAACGCAGCCGAGGATAGGGTTTTCCCTTATAACAGCCAAACATGCTTGATACGTTTAAAACAAATCATTTGATACTATAATAAGTGTATAGTGTCAAAACAACTTCAATCATAAATATAAATCATAGACGGCATGAGTGCCCCATCCCACTATGTCGCCATACTAGGCTCTACAAATAAAGCCGAAATACACGTATCGGAAATTGGATTTCCATCATGGTGGCTCCTGATTCGAAAGATCGCTCGCGTAGTACAAATCACCGCGGCTTACGTCTCAGCGAGAGAAAACACCGCTATGCACATCCGCACTTTTGGGGACTCAAGTATCACCGCGGCTTACGTCCCAGCAAGAGAAAACACCGCTTACTCTATCCCTCCGAGCACGAAGCTCAATATCGGTCGACCGAATCCACTACACTAAAAAAAATGTATACTGATCAAACCATCAGTTTACCACCATCCCGGGCTGTGAGGCTCGCGGATCAACGCTATACACAAAGCCATGCTATATCAGCTGCGCTTTGATCATCAACCACCAAACTTTGCTTTTCAACAAAAGTTTGGATCACTGCATCTCAGTATGCCCACACTATCAATCCATATCGTACCACTGATTTCTGCCAATATATAACCTCTGAGCTCATATGTCTCAGAGAAGGGCGTTAAGCAAGAGAATAAATTCTCCGCCGCCAAACAGATATATATTTAGCAGAGATCAACAAATACAATATAAAGGAATACAATGTCAGACACACCATCCATTTACAAGTCCGTTCCAGGTCTGAACGAAACCGGAGGCACCTAGTACCCCGCATATCCATCGATCTCCAAGTACGTCTGGACGATCACTAACTGTTTCCATCTTCTTGGGTGTACAACCCAATCAAGATCATCAGTAATTACCCAAACGACGTGAAGACCTCCGGTCTTCGACCATCGTCTTCATCTTCGACTTATCGTCGTATCAGTTATTCAGAATGGGATAAACCCGGACTTTCCGAATAACTCGCGTATGTTTTAAATAAGTGTTACCCAAACACAACATACGCCTCATTCCAATTCATCAGTCACTAACCGTAAATTAATCAAGAGAATAATTCCCCAAACATTAACCCCGAAGGCCGAAACCAACATCAGATCAATATTCAGAAAACCATTCTGCTTAGCTAACCGACAGTTAGTTTCTAATTTTCACATTCATAGGGAAAGGTTCCCATTAATTTTATCCAAGGTAATTTCCTGAATTTATTCTTTTATCATCCTTTGAATTTCGATTCAACTAGTCGGGATTAACGAAACTTATCGAAGTAATCATTTGTTTTAATTCCCCAATCCCAACCTATTCATCCCATGAAGTAAAACTGGTAATACTTCATATCTAACACCACAGTGTTATCGGTAAATTCAATTACCATTTCACGTTCAAATCTAATTAAAGATTTAACTATCGCCTGGAGCAAAACTGGTGATACTCCATTTTCGATCTATTCAATCTAATTAAAGATTCATTAAAACTCCACTTAGTTTTAATCTTTAACCGGGTTAAAGAATCCGTGTCATTTAAAACACGGTTCACGATAAACCCAGAGTCACATTCATTAATTATCGGGTTAAAGAACGAGCGTTATTTAAAACACTATCCACGATAAACCCAAAAATCAATATCAATTCAATTCCAATTAAATATTGTTTAATTGGTACACTTCATTAAATCTAAATAAAAAGATTTAATTTTTTTTTCAACTGGATTCAAGAACAGTGTTAGTGAAGACACCATTCACGACAAACCCAAATCACATTCGATATTCAATACAAGGCTCTGAATAGAAAATATATCGGCTTATATTCAATATCAAATTCTACGACTAACAAATGTCGTATTGGAAATAACGATATAAAGATATATCTTTCAAATTTCCATAACAACATCTATATAATCACGAATTCCAACATCGAAATATTCCGAAGACAATTTCGATTCAAATCCACTCCAATGCAATCATTGGAAATTTTGGTTATCTTTAAAACCCTTTTCAAATTCAATTTATTTATTTAAAAATAAATAGAATTATAATTCTAGTTCAAAACTAGTACATTTCGATAAAAATCTATTTTTATCTTTTCAAATATGGAGTTTTTCATCCCAATTCTTCACAAATCATTTCTTATGATTTTACACAAATTATTACTATTTTTAATAATTTTATCAAGGCCCGTACAGTCGATTTCCATCAATGGCTATCGAACTGCACTTACAGCGACCTTTTTCGAATTTGATTTGGACGTATCTCCAAATCCAACCGTTAGATTTTAAATTTCTAATATTCATTAGAAAGCTCTTTTCGATACGAACCCAACGGTTCCGGTTTTAGGAGAATCCGACGGTCGGATCTCCCGTAATGTCCGTTCGAAGTAAATGGTCGAAATTCGCGAACTGCCGCGGCGCGGCGCGTTCTATTCAGGCCATTATATTATATATATAATATATATAATATATACTTCGTCGATTTCTATTTAAAACGAATTATATAAATAGTTTTAAAATTCGTTTCAAAAATCTATTTCAACTTCCATCTCAATTCAAAGCAAAATTGAATTCTTCTCTATAAATTCGTTTTAAAATTCATTTCTATTCAATTCAAATTTCAATTCAATTTGAATTCATTTCAATTCACTTTCAATTCAATTCGAAATCGTTTTATATTCAATTCATTTCGAAATCGTTTTCAATTCAATTCATTTCGAAATCGTTTTCAATTCAATTCATTTCGAAATCGTTAAAATCGATATAAATATCGTTCACGTCAAAATGGCGTCAATCTAATCAACACGGCTTCATAAATTTCTATTTTCAAATATTCTATTTCAAATACTTCTTTTTCAACATAGTTGTTATTATCAAAATATTTCGTTCAACACATGACCAATCTCAATGGATGAGTACTGTCAACACATGAACTTTTATTTTATAATATTCTTTATTTTTCAAATTGGAATGAGGCCCAATCAATTACCATATAAAGTTAATTATATGGATTTTCATACAACACATGTATATAATTACCTTGAAAAAAAAATAATCAACCATCAACCAAAGTGCACTACACTGTATAAGCATCAAATATAGATATTCAACGCTTATAACAGCCTGTCAATCAATCGATCGACACATTTAACCTATCAGGATGAGTGAACTTCAAATTTCATCCCAACACCCGTGTGGGGTTTCAAACAATCAAACGCATATTTTATTTGTGCAGTTGGGCGATGTGTAAAATTTATCGTCCCAATCAATGTCATTCAAATAGGTGTACATAAACAAACCGTCCGGTTTATAAATGAATATTTTATTTTATTCACTTCACGTTAAAAATTATATTTTTAACGATAAAACATTTTATTTCAACCTATGAATTTCTATTCAATTCATTTACACAATAAAATGATATTTTTATTTCTCTAACATATTTTAGAAAATTTCGGCGGCATAACGGCTCGATACTAGAAACGGGACAAGGCCTAGCCTTATCCCCGGTCTAGTGAAGGCCCACGCCATTCACACATCAATCAAATCAATTTCATCTCACCAAACAATTCAATTCATTTCAAACAAATAATTCAACTAATCTATGCAACCAAACAAACAAGTCCATGGTCTGTGGACGATTGTGTCGGGTGCTACTAAGCACCGTCTGCATCCTAGTATATATATATAATTAGAAAAGAAATTGAAAGGTGAGAAATTCTCACGGATTAGCTATCCTAGCTCCATGGCACTTCCTTTGCAGAAGTCTTCGTCGTTTCGCATTCTTGTCACCTTCGTTGCTGTAGCCACTACATATATAAAAATCGAATTTTTACTTCGCTATTCAATATATAAAAATCGAATTTTTAGTTCGCTATTCAATATATAAAAGTCGAATTTTTAGTTCGCTATTCAATATATAAAAATCGAATTTTTCTTTCGAAGTTCAAAACATAAAAACTATATTTTTCTTTCGAAGTTCAATATATAAAAATCCTATTTTTCTATCGAAGTTCAATATATAAAAATCCTATTTTTCTATCGAAGTTCAATATATAAAAATCCTATTTTTCTATCGAAGTTCAATATATAAAAATCCTATTTTTCTATCGAAGTTCAATATATAAAAATCCTATTTTTCTATCGAAGTTCGATATATAAAAATCCTATTTTTCTATCGAAGTTCAATATATAAAAATCCTATTTTTCTATCGAAGTTCAATATATAAAAATCCTATTTTTCTATCGAAGTTCAATATATAAAAATCCTATTTTTACTACATTATTATATATTTTCAAAACAACGATATTATATTTTAAAAACAATTCTAATTATATTTTCACAAAATTATGCTAATTTTATTTCATAAGCTTTGCTAATTTTATTTCAAAAACTTTGCTAATTTTATTTCAAAAACTTTGCTAATTTTATTTCAAAAACTTTGCTAATTTTATTTCATAAAACAAAAACTGATTTTTTTTTTTTTTTTTTCCAATGTATTTATAAATCAAAACTGAATTTAAACTAATTATAACAATAAAAATATTTAAAACCTTACTGCTGTTTTGAACCCGTAGCCGACCCTTAGCCGAACCTAGGGTTCAGATTTTCGCACGCCAGCAGCCACCTGGATCAGATCGGACCCCGCCACTTCATCCTCCTACGCAGCCGCTACCTCCAGCTTCAACGACGGTGAACTCGGCCACCTCCTCTGACCAGACATCGCTTCGAATCGGCGCCAGTTCGAGCTGGAAAAGCTCCCAAATCACGTAGCTAAAATTCTTCTAACAAGTAGGGATGGGAAGCTCGTGGAGAGGGCTTGGATCTTAGTTTAGTGTTGGATTTAATTTCGAAAGGGATTGGAAGAAGATCGAACGAGAAGATTGGAGGGTTCGGGCCCTTGATTTCGGCGGCTATATGAATGAATAAAGAAACTAGGGTTTAGAAATCCTTTTATATATTTTTTTAAATTAATATTTAATTCCATCCTTAATTGTTAATCGCTCTGAACCCCTAATCAAACCCAACGACCGTCGCCCCTAGCTAATTACCCCCATTCCGAACACAATGGGATATGCCACGTAGGCCAATTCGACTATTTGAATCAGTTTCCGTTGAATTTAAAATATAATTCTTTATATATTCAATTTAAACGCACATTTCAAATTACCGGGGCCACATACTAACTAGAAAAATTCCAGAAAAATATTTTCTAGCTTCGTATTGACGATACGGTCCTAACAAAACTAGTTTCGTCGAATTCTGAGACCGTTAGAAAAATGGCCAATTTCCAGTCGATTAAAATCAACTGAAACTGGTCAAACGCGTTTTCTTTTGCCACCCTCACATATTGATTCGAAAAATTATGAAATTTGGAATCTAGCAATAACTTAACATCACGGACCCAACAAAACTGGTTTCGTCGAAATCCGAGGTCGTTTGCAAAATTGCTATTTTTAAGGGCCTTATATATATAAAATATATATAAATTCCACAGCGACTATTTCTAATTTTAAACTGGACATATCTTATCATTTCTAAAATGAAATCTCAGTTTGTTAACTTCGTTACAAAGATATAGTTATACAGATTCAAATATTTCTTGTTTCGTTCAATTCTGACTTATATTGAATTCTGTATATTCATTTGAAATTAGAAATCGAATTTTCGAACTACCGCGCCATTTTCTATTCCTTTTATAATTATATATAAATATTTATATTCTAACGACGACGCGTATAATATATACGTTCGAATTATATTCAAAATAAATTTCTCGTTGATTTTATTTAAAATAATCTATTTTAAATATTCAAAATTCGCTAAAATTGCCAAAATAAAAATTTTAAACTGGCCCAGATTTTCCGAGTTGTTACACTTTCCTTACGTGAAAGTGAATAACATGTCTTCCTTACAAAATGGCAAAACCAAAGTTTTCCTTCTACGAAGGCATCAGCCGGGCTAAACTAAAAATTCCTTCAGATATATGGTTTGGATATCTGGGTAAACACATGAGCTAATAGAAACTCTCCAGTAAAGCTAGGTCGTCATTGCACCATTGTTCGTCGGAGTAATAAAAAAGGGGCCAAAGCCTATTGCAACAAAGTCACAATGCAGACAATTAGAAAATTCCTCTTTCCCCGACAATTTTACGCCATATTCTGAAATGCCAAGACGGGCGCACGCTTGGTTAGAAACACATCGAGCTAACACGGAATGGCATCTGTAACGACCCGTATTCTACGCATCATAGGATCGCAGAATATTTATTTTTTCACATACGAAGTCGTATGGTCATGTAACTTTGGGAGACGACTATTGGGCTCATTTCCCATGTTCACGATTTTTCCTGATTTTTAAATGACCATTTTACCCCTAGTTGGCACTGTTTTGGCCATAACTTTTGAGTGGAAAGGAATTTTGACTTGAAACCACTTCCGTTGGCTCCGGATGATGGTTTACAATTCCGTAGACTGGTCACATTAGCCAAACGGACTCAATGTTTTGGAGATATGGCTGAAACAAGTTTCAGATGGTGAAAATCAACTTAATTGGGCGTAACCGGGTGATTAACTGCTAGGCCCAGAGGGGAATTTCGGGTTTAGAGGCATAGGAGGGCTGATTAGGGTTAGGAAATCACTTTCATTCCAGTTTTGAGCCGCCACAAGCCTTCTTGAGACCCTAGTAATGGCTTCCATCCTCTAAAACCACTCCAAAACACATTATTAGTGAAGATTAAGCCTAAACTACATCAAAACAAGGCCAAATAGCAACAGAGCAAGGTTGGAGCTGCTGCTATACATAGGAAACTGACCCAAAGAGCGAGTATTTCAGATTTGGCGTTTTATTTTGTGGCTAAGGTGAGTGATTTGCATAGTTTTTCCACTAATTACGGTAATTTAGGGTAATTAGTGAAGATTAGCGAATTTACACACTAATAAATTCTGGAAAAATGTCTATAAATTCTTAAATAATATTTTATCCCTCTGTTAGAAAATTTGGACGATTTGATTAAGTTTTACTAAGTATGTGCTTAAACATGATTAAGTGGGATTATGGGAAAATGTGAGGTTTTAGCCACATTTTGATCCATTTTGATTCATTTGAATTGTTGTTTTGCTGTTTTTGGTTGCTATTACATGTTGCTATGACTCTATGGTGTGTTTTATGATTGATTAGAAGTGTTAGATTTGTCAAAAACGCCGTCGAATGGCGTAAAATACTTGCTGGAAGAGTTGCAGAAAAGTGCAGGTTCTGGACCGGATCGGATCGGATATGGAGGCTCGAATCGGATGAGTTGAACTGGGCAAGGGATCTGATCGGATCGGAACTAGACACTTGAAACAATTGGAAAAAAAAAGGAAGGCCACGCTAATTGAACTGGGATCGGATCGGATAAAGGAGGAGAGATCAGATCGACTTAAGGACGAAGGACTCGGATCGGATCGATTGAAGGAGGAAGGGCGATGACCGAAGTAAGACGAAGGAATTGGATCGGAGCAAATGAAGAAACGAGGGAGCGGATCGGAGCGGAAGCAAGAACTCGAAGGGAGATGGCACCCGACCCGACCCGAAGTGGGACACCCGACCCGAACCGATGCGACGCTGTGGACCCGAACCGAACCGCTACAAGAGAAGACTACGAACCGACCCGAAGAAGAGGACACGACCCGAACCGATGGCTAGAAGGAGAACCCGACCCGACCCAGTATTGATCAATAACTCGAGATGCAAAGGTAGTCCAATGTGGGAAGTTAGAGCTCATGATCCAGTTGGGAACCGATGAGTTCACTTCATGATTGGGCTTTGCTGCGGGACGTGTGCCAAGGGGCAGTCGATGTCTATGACTTTGGATCACTATGTATGGGAAGTACGTGAACGGATTCAGGGCTGGAACGTTTAGGTACGACTAAAGGGCAATAAACAAATGAAGTGGGGTCATTTGTAAAGATTTGGTCTTGACTCCATATGCTAAGCTTGGTAGTAGCAGTAGTTGTACAAGTTGAACTCCGCCACTACTTCGATGGGTCTAGTGATTGACAGTGGTGGACATCGTATGCTTTACGCACTGAGTGAGAGATTTGAGGATGGTTGCTATGGTTGATTTGTTTACTATCATTATGACATGCACACCCCACCCCCGTATTCTTTACACTATTTATTATGGCATCTTAGAGTACGGTACGGTATGTGGTACTAACTCTTTGGTTACAGGTCCAGGTTTAGGTATGGTTTAGTATACCTGTTATTGTTCTGTTTAGATGCTTATCACTCATACCAGGCTTTATGTCTGACCTATAGTTTTATGTCTTCTCTTATTACTCTGGGTGCTCACACGAGCAGACTAGAGACATGTTAGTTGGAGATGCACGGGTAGATGATCCGGAGACGAGCAGGAGGCTTCCACATGTAATATATATAGTATTCTCCCTGTGTTGTTGAAGATCACTGCTTGGGCATTGGTGGTGCATCTTCTACTTTAGCTTTATTTTGTTTAGAGGCAGTAAATTTGAAAAGTTGTAATAAGCTGTATTTGGATTTCCGCTGCTCTGATGTTGATGTTGGTTTTAGTTATCAGCTTATACACTGTCTCACATGTTTTATGTCAAGTATTTTATTATTATATTTTACCCCATGTGCTGTGAGAGATTTACAGGTTCCTCGTTTAGTTAATTCCCTTCTTTCCTTTCTTCTGACGACCGTCCCGTGCTAGTCGGGCATGTGTACAGCGCACTTTCGGAGGAAATGCAGGATGGTGCGGGGCGGGCCGTTACACTTGGTATCAGAGCTCTAGGTTGCGTAGTTAACCTAGGGAATTATCAGGGAGAGATAATATACGTATACGAGAGAGCGTATTTGTGATTACTTTGGTTTTTAAAAGCTATATATGTATATACTATTAGTAGTATAGGAATGAAGTCATGCTGCACTAGCACCACTATGGGATCGTTAATCGTTTCGTTTTTCAGATTGACGATGAGCCGATATGTTGAGGTACTGGTAGAGGGGCCAATAATGGGAATGCTGCTGACATGAGGGCGATGTTTACTGACCTCATGAGATAGATGCTTAGGGATGTGCAAAGGGCAGCTCCCAATGGTTGAAATGGTGGTGGTCCAATAGTGCAGGCGCCGAGAGTCGACTTCGCCAAGCTGAATAAGGATTATACTAGCCTTGGTGGAAGCCGTTCCACGGAATGGAGTCGGCCACGGATGTTCAAGATTGGTTGGATAGTCACGAACGTATCTTCGAGGATTTGGGTATCGAGGATGCGATGAAGAGAAAGCTAGCGTCCCGTCAGCTGCAAGGGCGGGCAATGAATTGGTGGAATGCTATAAAGGCAGCTACTCCCGAAGATCAGAATACTTGGAAGCAGTTTAAGGATCGCTTTAGCGAGAAGTTCATTACAGCTGCTCAGAAGTCAGTGCTGTTTAAGAAATTTTTGGAGCTCAAGCAGAATGGCAGAGCTGTCTCAGAGTATATTGGTGAATTCGAAACTTTGTCGAAGTATGGGTTATCTCTTATTGATACTGCCGAGAAGAAGAATGAGAAATTCATAACTGGTTTGGATCAGTACTTGGGGGAAAGGCTTATTAACCACATCGATGGGACATTTGAATCGATTGTTGGGAAAGCATTGAGATCAGAAAGTCTCTACCCTAAGCCGAAGACTGAGGTTGCATCCGCAGATGAGCAAAAGCCACAAGCAAGTGGTGGGGGCAAGGGTGGTTCCCAGAATAAGAGAAAGCAAAATCAGACTAAGGATGGCCAGAAGAAAAAGAATAAGCAAGATGTTGAGTGCTTCAGCTGTGGTAAGAAGGGCCATTATGCTAGTAATTGTCGGGCCAAGCCAGCGGATAGGAAGTGCTTCAACTGTGGCCAAATGGGACATCACAAGGACAAGTGTCCGCAACCCCCCAAAGAAAAGCAAATGGTGAAAGCCTACGCCCTTAATGCTATTCCTTCTTCGTTGAATGCCCCAACTGCGGTAGAGAAGGAAAAGAATGTCATCATTCAAGGTACGCTTACTGTTTATGATCTTCCTGTTAGAGTTTTGTTTGATACCGGAGCTTCCAGTTCTTTCATATCTAGTGACCTGGTAGATAGGTTGGGATTGGAGCCCGAGATTGTCGATAGACCTTTAGTAGTAACGAACCTGATTGGTGGTTCGACTAGCCTTAGCATGATTTGTCGTAATGTGGTCCTATCGAGTCATGGATGCATGTTTGTTTGTGATTGCTTTGTTTTGGGCTTCACTGGGTTTGGCATTATTTTGGGAGTAGATTGGATCCGAAGATATGGGGTGGTGGTAGACTGTGAGGGCTTTTTGGTGACAGTTAGAGCGGATGATGGACGGAGGATAGTGTTTGGTGGTCTACCCAGTAAGGGTTATTGGCTAGTTTTCTAAACTCCCTCGACATTCCGCATAGTGAGTTGTCAGGTTTGCCCGTGGTTGGCCAGTATCCGGATGTTTTCGAAGAAGTGACCGGGCTTCCACCACACCGAGAGATTGAGTTCCGTATTGATTTGATAAAAGATGCCAGACCTATAGTGATGCCACATCGTCGTATGGCACCAAGGGAGCAGCGAGAAATCGAGGTGCAAGTCAGCGATCTTTTGAAGAAGGGATTTATCAGAAGGAGTGTTTCTGAATGGGGAGCACCATTTGTGTTTGCTACCAAGGCGGATGGTTCCCTTCGTTTGTGTGTAGACTAACGCGAGTTGAATAAAGTAACGAGGAAGAACAACTATCCTCTACCGCGGATAGATGATTTGTTCGATCAGTTGAGTGGCATGAGAGTATTTTCTCAGTTGGATCTCGCGACAGGTTTTCATTAGCTTAGAGTGGAGGCTGAAAGTATAGCTAAAACGGCATTTCGGACGCCGTCTGGATTTTATGAGTGGTTGGTCATGCCTTTCGGGCTGACCAATGCCCCAGAATATTTTGTGGATCTTATGAATAAGGTATTCAGAGATCAGTTGAATAAGTTTGTCCTTGTGTTCGTTGATGATATTTTGCTCTATTCAAGGACAGAGGAAGAACACAAGGAACATTTAAAAATAGTGATGGAGGTGTTGAGAAAACACCAATTGAAAGCAAAGTTTTCTAAGTGTCACTTCTGGAAGAGGGAAGTGAGGTTCTTGGGCCATGTTGTATCAGAGAATGGTATTGCCGTAGACCCGGCGAAGGTGGCTACGGTACAGGACTGGCCTACGCCCAAGAATGCAACAGATGTAAGAAGTTTCTTGGGGTTAGCTGGATATTATCGTAAGTTTATCCATGGTTTCTCCAAGATAGCAGCACCATTGACCCAGTTGACTAAGAAGAATCAAGCTTTTGTCTGGAATGAAAGGTGCGAGAATGCATTCAAGAGTCTAAAGGACAAGTTGACAAGCGCACCAGTGTTAGTCATTCCTAAGGGGATTGAAGAGATGACGATATACACGGATGCCTGTGGTACCGGACTGGGTGTTGTATTGATACAGGGCGGTAGGGTTGTAGCTTATGCAAGTCGGCAATTGAAACCGCACGAGAGAAGATACCCTACCCATGATTTGGAGTTGGCAGCGATCGTGTTCGCGTTGAAGATGTGGAGACACTGTCTCTTGGGAGAAAGATTTGAGATGTTTACAGATCATAAGTCGTTGAAGTATCTCTTCTCCTAGAAGGATCTAAATCTCCGGCAACAAAGGTGGTTAGAATTCTTGGCTTCCTATGATTTCAACATCTCATATACACCGGGAAAGGGCAATGCGGTGGTTGATGCATTGAGTAGGAGACATGCTGGCTTAGGGGCTATGTTTCTAGAATGGAAGCAACTGGAGTACATCGCTGGGTATGATTTCAGACCAAAGTGCGAATTGAATCCTGAAATGTTAGCAAGTTTGACGATCAGACCCACCTTGATTGAGCGGATCGGCTCAAGTCAGAGGGACGATCCTAACCTATTGGAAATCATCTCCAAGTTAGAGATGGATATCGATGAGGAGATGAACAAGTATGGGCTTGATCGAGATGGATGGCTTAGAAAGAATGGAAAGCTTGTTGTACCCAACGTCAATGGATTGAGAGATGAAGTGCTTAGAGAATGTCATCACTCAAAACTGACTATACACCCCGGTGGTAATAAGATGTATCGAGATATGAAGCAGACTTACTACTGGGAAGGGATGAAAAGAGACGTTGGGAAGTTTATATCCAAGTGCATGAATTGCCAGCTAGTTAAATCCGAGCAAAAGAAGCCTAGTGGGTTATTGCAACCATTAGAAATTCCCGAATGGAAATAGGAGCAGGCCTCGATGGATTTCATCGATGGTTTACCAAAGACTTGATCGGGACATGATAACATTTGGGTAATCGTGGATCGATTGACTAAGAGTGCAAGATTCATACCAGTCAAATCGACCAGAACGGCAGCTAAGTTAGCACAATTGTATATGAAGTGGGTAGTGAGATTTCATGGAGTACCTAAAAGCATTGTGAGTGACCGGGACCCGTTGTTCACTAGTGGGTTTTGGAAGAGCTTACAAGAGGCTCTAGGGTCAGAGTTACATCTCAGTACCGCATATCATCCTCAGACCGAAGGTCAGACGGAGAGGGTGAATCGTATTTTGGAAGATCTCTTTAGAGCGTGTATATTGGATTTTGGTGGATCATGGGATGACCATTTGCATCTAGTAGAGTTTGCATATAATAATAGCTACCAATCCAGTATCGGTATGGCTCCGTTTGAAGCTTTGTACGGAAGACCGTGCAACTCGCCATCATGTTGGATAGAGACTGGCGAGAAGTTTATGCTTGGACCAGATGTGGTGAGGGAAACTTCAGATAATATTAAGATTATTCAACAACGGATGAAGGCTGCCCAAGATAGGCAGAAGAGTTATGCTGATAAGAGGAGAAGAGACTTAAAGTTCTCCGTTGGTGACTTGGTGTTTGTCAAGATTTCTCCGTTGAAGAGCATAATACGATTTGGCGGGAGAGGTAAGTTAGCACCAAGATTTGTTGGCCCATTCCCTGTTCTTGAACTAGTCGGGAATTTGGCAAATAGAATTGACTTACCAGAGAAGATGGCGGGAGTTCACAATGTATTTCATGTTTCCCAACTAAGGAAGTTCGTTCACGACTCAGATATGACTATTTCACTTGATCAGTTGAAGGACTTTGAAGTAGAACCCGAGGCGGTTGGGAACCGCAAGCCGGCCCGTATTGTCGAGCACGACATGAAGCAACTTCGAAGGAAGGCGGTGAAGCTAGTCAAGGTTCAGTGGGGCGAGGACGAGAATGATTGTACTTGGGAGACAGAGCAGAACATTAGGAAGACACACCCAGAACTCTTTGCCTGGTAAGATTTTAATTTCAATTTAGTTTTCCGCATGCTAGGATAGGCTTGTTTGCTTGTTTTGCATGTTTGATTGTAGTATGTGGTTGTTAGGCATGCAGGATCCTTTGTATGTTTTGGGTTAAGGAATTTCGGGGATGAAAATTTCTTAAGGGGGGGAGAGTGTAACGACCCGTATTCTACGCATCATAGGATCATAGAATATTTATTTCATTCACATATGAAGTCGTATGGTCATGTAACTTTGGGAGACGACTATTGGGGTCATTCCCATGTTCATGATTTTTCCCGATTTTTAAATGACCATTTTACCCCTAGTTGGCACTGTTTTGGCCATAACTTTTGACTGAAAAGGAATTTTGACCTGAAAACACTTTCGTTGGGTCCGGATGATGGTTTACAATTCCGTAGAGTGGTCACATTAGCCAAACGGACTCACCGTTTTGGAGATATGGCTGAAACAAGTTTCAGATGGTGAAAAACAGCTTAATTGGGCTTAACCGGGTGATTAGCAGCTAGGCCCAGAGGGGAATTTCGGGTTTAGAGGCATAGGAGGGCTGATTAGGGTTAGGAAATCACTTTCATTTCAGTTTTGAGCCGCCACAAACCTTCTTGAGACCCAAGTAATTGCTTCCATCCTCTAAAACCACTCCAAAACACATTTTTAGTGAAGATTAAGCCTAAACTACATCAAAACAAGGCCAAATAGCAACAGAGCAAGGTTGGAGTTGCTTCTATACATAGGAATTCGACCCAAAAAGAGAGTATTTCAGATTTGGCATTTTATTTTGTGGCTAAGGTGAGTGATTTGCATAGTTTTTGCACTAATTACGGTAATTTAGGGTAATTAGTGAAGATTAACGAATTTACACAATAATAAATTCTGGAAAAATGTCTATAAATTCTTAAATATTATTATATGCCTCTGTTAGAAAATTTGGACGATTTGATTAAGTTTTACTAAGTATGTGCTTAAACATGATTAAGTGGGATTATGGGAAAATGTGAGGTTTTAGCCACTTTTTGATCCATTTTGATTCATTTGAATTGTTGTTTTGCTATTTGTGGTTGCTATTACATGTTGCTATGACTCTATGGTGTGTTTTATGATTGATTAGAAGTGTTCGATTTGTCAAAAACGCCGTCGAATGGCGTAAAATACTTGCTGGAAGAGTTGCAGAAAAGTGCAGCATCTGGACCGGATCGGATCGGATATGGAGGCTCGGATCGGATGAGCTGAACTGGGCAGGGGATCTGATCGGATCAGAACTGGACACTTGAAACAATTGGCAAAAAAAAGGAAGGCCACACTAATTGAACTGGGATCGGATCGGATAAAGGAGGAGAGATCGGATCGACCTAAGGACGAAGGACTCGGATCGGATCGACTGAAGGAGGAAGGGCTCGGACTGAAGTAAGACGAAGGAATTGGATTGGAGCAAATGAAGAAACGAGGGAGCAGATCAGAGCGGAAGCACGAACTGGAAGGGAGATGGCACCCGACCCGACCCGAAGTGGGACACCCGACCCGAACCGATGCGACGCTGTGGACCCGAACCGAACCGCTACAGGAGAAGACTACGAACCGACCCGAAGAATAGGACCCGACCCGAACAGATGGCTAGAAGGAGAACCCGACCCGACCCAGTATTGACCTATAACCCGAGATGCAAAGGTAGTCCAATGTGGGAAGTTAGAGCTCAGGATCCAGTTGGGAACCGATGAATTCACTTCATGATTGGGCTTTGCTGCGGGACGTGTGCCAAGGGGCAGTCGATGTCTATGACTTTGGATCACTATGTATGGGAAGTACATGAACGGATTCAGGGCTGCAACGGCCTAGGTACGACTAAAGGGCTATAAACCAATGAAGTGGGGTCATTTGTAAAGATTTGGTGATGACTCCATGTGGTAAGCTTGGTAGTAGCGGTAGTTGTACAAGTTGAACTCCGCCACTACTTCGATGGGTCTAGTGATTGACAGTGGTGGACATCGTATGCTTTACGCACTGAGTGAGAGATGTGAGGATGGTTGCTATGGTTGATTTGTACTATCATTATGACATGCACACCCCACCCCCGTATTCTTTACACTATTTATTATGGCCCCTTAGAGTACTGAACGGTATGTGGTACTAACTCTTTGGTTGCAGGTCCAGGTTCAGGTATGGTTTAGTATACCTGTTATTGTTCTGTTTAGATGCTTATCGCTCATACCAGGCTTTATGTCTGACCCAGAGTTTTATGTCTCCTCTTATTACTCTAGGTGCTCACACGAGCAGACTAGAGACAGGTTAGCTGGAGATGCACGGGTAGATGATCCGGAGACGAGCAGGAGGCTTCCATGTAATATATATAGTATTCTCCCTGTGTTGTTGAAGATCACTGCTTGGGCATTGGTGGTGCATCTTCTACTTTAGCTTTCTTTTGTTTAGAGACAGTAAATTTGAAAAGTTGTAATAAGCTGTATTTGGATTTCCGCTGCTCTGATGTTGATGTTGGTTTTAGTTATCAGCTTATACACTGTCTCACCTGTTTTATGTCAAGTATTTTATTATTATATTTTACTCCATGCGCTGTGAGACATTCTAAAGGTTCCTCGTTTAGTTAATTTCCTTCTTTCCTTTCTTCTGACGACTGTCCCGTGCTAGTCGGGCATGTGTACAGCGCACTTTCGGAGGAAATGCAGGATGGTGCGGGGCGGGCCGTTACAGCATCTCTCTGAATGGCTGTTAAAGAACTCAAATAAGAAGCTTCTATGCTAGCAGAACAACAAACAGAAATATATGTACTGCTTGAAAAGTTCCAAATCCCAAAAATCGAAGTATTTGTACATCAACAAAGGATTAATAACAGCAAGTATGAATTCAGGTGATAATTAACATAGACGAATTCGTGCAACACGGCAACATCGTCACTCATCAATGCGTTCGTCATCAACATGCCAAAATCAAGTCTTGACCATTGCTAACGTGGTGGATCCGTACTTCAAACAGTGGTGCCCAGGCAGTTTTAAAACAGATTGGTAAAACAAATTCTAACAGTCCAATGTATTCGAAACGATTCCTGCGTATTTCAGTTCTGAGGGGTTTGCAAATTTCAATGACAAACCGTACAGTACCAAAGCACAAGATTGGAATCGAATTAAAAGCCTATAAAGGTTACCTTAAATTTTAGAAGGCTGAAGCGCATAATCAATGTCATAGAGCAAGCTCAGGCTTCAACCAACAAAATACAATAGACGAATGGTTCACTGCACAATACCATGCCGAAACATGAAGGTTTTAAATTACCCATCATATAGGGGCATCTATATGCAACCTCCGATGTTAGAACTGATCGACAAAGCAGACAAACGCTGAGCAGTGAAAGCCTTTCCCACAGTAAAGGATAATAATAGACTACCACGCGGGGGTGCAAGCATTCAAGGCTCTTCCAAGAAGGAATAGAATATAATTCACAGAAACGTATTCTCCAAATATGAAGTGTCATGAAAATGATGACATTTATAATCTATAGTTGGCTTTAGTCGATTAATTGATTATAAGCGTTAACATGAATGCAAATTGGAATATCGCGCTTGCGCGAAAAAATATTCAACGGGTTATGGACCAATGGATAAAATATTCTTGTGAAAACGCTCTATTCAATTCAAAATAAAATTAATTGTAATTCATTTTCTAACTAACCCACTATCGATATGGACTGCCGATGGTAAAGTATAATCCCAAAATTGTGCTATCAATAGTTTTATTTACAAAATAGGTAGCATAAAACATACGGGCATTAGCTTGATCTAGCGCAAGACGGTCGAATAGCACAACGGTTCGGTCATATATTGTCTGCTCGATCATAAGTGACCACGCACTATAGGGGCAAGCTATGTATATTCAGTCGCGCAAGCTCACAAACCTATCCATACACTTTACGCTTAGGCATTACATTATGGCTTGGTCCCATGCAATCCACGTGTACAAATAGTTGGTGTTGGCGTGATTTATCTCATCAATTTGTGAATCGATGATAAAAGGATCACCTCGTCAATGTTGTGTATAGCGACACGTGAATATAATTCACAATCTTATTTGAAACTGTATCCGTGTATCGGAACAGTAAGGCAAATGTGTTCACATGAAAACACCATCCAACGTATATCTAGAAATGAGAAAATTTGGACTAATGCCAAGTGTGGTAGCATGATGTCAGATATAATAAGTGGATACATGATAAATGAAAAAGAGAATAGAAGGCTTTAGTTGTACTCTAACTCATGAATTTTCTAACAAGTTCACACGATGACAATGTGGAAATTTCAGCACGGGTCGGTATGCATGTGGGTCGAGCACGTACAATGAGGTGCTCGTTCATGCACAGAATGGATCGCTTTCCCCTTCAATATTGAGTTGGTTGAACAGTAGGCTCTGGTCGCTCGCTCACAAAAAGTTGTTGCCTATATATTACTGGATCGTTTGCTATAAAGGGTCGTTCACTACTGCATGGGTTGGTGATTGTTAACGCGTTGGCAGCATGCGAATCTCTGTCGCATAACAGTAATGAGTTGGAAACTGATGAACTAGCCAAATTATAGACAGAAAAAGTAAAGACACTCTTGCACAGTACAAGTCTTGCAAAATGTATCAGCAGCAATGTTCATTTCGAAGCCTGCATTTCTCGCAAGCAAAAAGTACAAGCAAACAGGGGGAAATGTTAAACCCGTTGAGAAAACTCGGTTCATAGAATAATGCATCAACGGTAAACAATGGTTTCAACGCATCTCAAAACACATGTAAACTAGCCCAATCAAGCGTAAGACGGTCGAGTACAACAAACTGAGTCTCGCACAACGTCCCGATCGTGCATGAACCCTTGCTATGGGGAGTTTCCAACACATGGCCTTAGTACGCAGGACATCAACTGTAACAACCCGAAAATCTGGGCTAGTTTAAAATTTTTATTTTGGCAA
This sequence comes from Allium sativum, assembly GCA_030737875.1. NCBI lineage: Eukaryota > Viridiplantae > Streptophyta > Magnoliopsida > Asparagales > Amaryllidaceae > Allium > Allium sativum. Next base: position 189,600,028 of record CM060915.1, on the reverse strand, counting down.
TTTTAGCGAATTTTCTACATTTAAAATAGATTATTTTAAATAAAATCGTTGAAAATTTATTTTGAAATGAATTCGAATGAATATATTATATACGTCGTCGTTAGAATATAAATAATTATATATAATTATAAATAGAATTGAAAATGGCGCGGTAGTTCGATAATTTGATTTCAAACTTCAATTGAATGTACCGGGTGCAAAACAAACCGGATTTTAGTGAAACCAAAAACATTAGGATCTAATTGGGAATATCATTCCAACGAATCCGAAAAATTGAGATTTCATAGCGGGAATCAAAAGATATGTCCAAATGAAAATTCTGAATAGTCGTTATGGAATTCAGGCCCTTAAAAATGGGAATTTTGCAAACGACCTCGGATTTCGACGAAACCACTTTTGTTGGATCCGCAGTGTTTGGTTATTGCTAGGTTTCAAATTTCATAATTTTTCGAATCCATATGTGAGCGTGGCAAAGGAAAATGCGTTTGACCAGTTTCAGTTGATTTTAATCGACTGGAAAATGGCCATTTTTCTAACGGTCTCAGAATTCGACGAAACTAGTTTTGTTAGGACAGTATCGTCAATATGAAGCTAGAAAATATTTTTCTGGAATTTTTAAAGTTCATATGTGACCCCGGTAAATTGAAATACGCGTTCAGATTCAATATATAGAGTTATATGTTGATTTTGACGGAAACTGATCGAAACGATCAAATCAGCTTACGATACATATCCCATTGTGTTCGGAATGGGGGTAATACGCTAGGGACGACAGTCGTTGGACCTCGATTGGAGTTCGAATGGGAAGGTAACTTTTTGGGAGGATAAATTAATTAAATATTTAAATAATAAAAAAAGTCAACTCTCTTTTGCTTTAACTCTCTCTTCCCTCCCCCGTTACCTTTCACAACAGATCTCGATTGAAATAAAAAGAGAAAGAAAGGGGAGGGGTTGTCGCCCCTCCACCGAGGGCCACCGCGCCCCGATGCCCGCGCCGCGCCGCCTCAGGCGCCCTTCACCTCGACCACCTCTCGCTTCCTTCCCCTCCACCGCTTGCTCCCTCCATTCTCCAACATGCAGCACCCCAAACTCTTCAGCCCTAGTTCGAACTCGCCCCCTTCCGTGATTTGAAAACCGAACCACCGCACCCCCTACCCCTCACGCCTCCACCCTCAACCCGCAACACCACTGCAGCACACTCCACCGCCGCCCTATGGCCCACCTCGCGCCGCCAACATCGCCTGCGCGCCACTAGGTTGCTGTCAGTGCCGCGGTTCCTCCCCTCCTCAAGGAAAAAACTGATTTTACAGTAAGTGTTTACTTATTTATTTTACTATTATGTAATCAGCTTATTTAATCAGTAAAAATTTCAGTTTCGATTTATATTATACATAGTTTAAATTCAGTTTAGAAAATGAATAGTATGATAAAGTTTGTATCTTTATTTTTATTTATAAAAAGTTTGTATTTTTAATATGAAGAACAAGTATGAAAAAGTTTGTATTTTTAATATGAAGAACAAGTATGAAAAAGTTTGTATTTTTAATATGAAGAACAAGTATGGAAAAGTTTGTATTTTTAATATGAAGAACAAGTATGAAAAAGTTTGTATTTTTAATATGAAGAACAAGTAGAAAAATAAGATTTTTGTCATATGAATAGTAGGATAAAAATATGATTTTTATATTGTAGAGAAAAAAAATATGCTTTCTATATAGTATAGATTATAAAAATATAATTTTTACTAAGGTAGAGTAATAAAAATATAATTTTTATATACTAGAAAATATAAAAATGTGATTTTTATATAAGTAGTGAGGTAAAAATATAATTTTTATATAGTTGAGATAATCAAAATATAATTTTGATATAGCAGAGAATATAAAAATACGATTTTTATATACGTGAAGTTAAAATAAAAATTAAATCTTTATATTTGAAAGGGCGAAATCTTTATATAGTGAAGAGCGAAGAGAAAGTATGATTTTGATTATATACTAGAGGCTATAAAAATACGACCTTTATATGTGTTGTAGCGAATTAACAATATCGAAAGAGAAGTGATTTTGTTCAAAATATTAGTCGGGATTTTTATATAGATAAAAATTCGATTTTTATATATTGAATAGCATAGTAAAAATTCGATTTTTATATATTGAATAGCGAAGTAAAAATTTGATTTTTATATATTGAATAGCGAAGTAAAAATTCGATTTTTATATATTGAATAGCGAAGTAAAAAATCGATTTTTATATATTGAATAGCATAGTAAAAATTCGATTTTTATATATTGAATAGCATAGTAAAAATTCGATTTTTGTATATTGAATAGCGAAGTAAAATTTCGATTTTTATTTATGTAGTGGCTACGGGCAACGAAAGTGACAAAAGGCGAGAACGACGAAGATTTCTATAAATGAAGTGTCATGGAGTTGGAATAGCTATTTGTGAGAACTTCTCACTCAAAATATCTTTTTCTAGTTATATATATATACTAGGATGCATACGGTGTTTAGTAGCACCCGACACCAGTGTCCACATACCATGGACTTGTTTGTTTGGTTGCATAGATTAGTTAGATCATTTGGTTGAATTGAATTGTTTGGTGAAATGGAATGATTTGATTGATATGTGTATGGTGTGGGTCATCACTAGACCGGGGATAAGGCTAGGCCTGTCCCGTTTCTAGTATCGTGCCGTTATGCCGCCGAAATTTTCTAAAATAAATTAGAAAAGATAAAGATAACATTTTATTTAATAAATGAACCGAATAGAATAGTCATAGGTTGAATAAAATAATTTGATCGTTGAAAATATAATTTTTAACGTGAAAGAGAATAAATAAATACTCATTTACAAACCGGACGGTTTGTTTATGTACACCTATTTGAAGGACATTGATTGGGACGATAAATTTTACACATCGCCCAACTGCACAAATAAAATCTGTGTTTGTTGATTTGAAACCCCACACGGGTATTGGGATAATATACGACATACACTAATCCCAGAAATTAGTTATATGTCGATCGATTGATTGACAGGCTGTTATAAGCGTTAGATATCTATATTTGATGCTTATACCGAGTAGTGCACTTTGGATGATAGTTGATTATTTATCGTTGCTATTATATACATGTGGTATGGAATCCATATAGTTAACACTATATGGTGATTGATTGGGCCTCATTCCAATTTAGAAGATAAAGAATATTATAAAATAATGGTTCATGTGTTGACAGTACTCATTCGTTGAGATTAGTCATGTGTTGAACGAAATATTTTAACAATAAAATTTACATCTTTATCATTATAAAATAAAGGTTCATGTGTTGACAGTACTCATTCGTTGAGATTAGTCATGTGTTGAACGAAATATTTTAACAATAAAATTTACATCTTTATCATTATAAAATAAAGGTTCATGTGTTGACAGTACTCCTTCGTTGAGATTAGTCATGTGTTGAACGAAATATTTTAACAATAAATCTTACATCTTTATCATATAGAAAATTAGAAACTAACTGGAAAATAGATAAGATGAGTGGTCTCCTAGATATTGATCTAATGTTGGTTTCGGCCTTCGGGGTTAATATTTAGGGAATCGTTCTCTTACTAGTTTACGGTTTGAGTCTGAATTGAAATCAAACGATAGATACCATAATTTTTATAAAACATATTAAATAACAAAAATAGTCACACGTGGACAGAAAACCAATTTGAATTGAATCGAATAGAAAACCAATTTGAATTGAATCGAATAGAAAACCGATTTGAATTGAATCGAATAGAAAACCAATTTGAATTGAATCGAATAGAAAACCAATTTGAATCGAATTGAATAGAAAACCAATTTGAATTGTATCGAATAGAAAACCAAATTGAATTGAATCGAATAGAAAACCAATTTGAATTGAATCGAATATAAAACGAATTCGAATTGAATTGAAAACGAATTCGAATTGAATTGAAAACGAATTCGAATTGAATTGAAAATGAATTCGAATTAAATTGAAAACGAATTCGAATTGAATTGAAAACTAATTGAAATGAATTCAAATTGAATTGAAATTTGAATTGAATAGAAATGAATTTTAAAACGAATTTATAAGGAAAAATTCAATTTTGATTTGAATTGAAATGGAAGTCGAAATTGTTTTTGAAACGAATTTAAAACTATTAATAAAATTCGTTTCAAATAGGAATTGACGAAATATATATTATATATATTATATATATAATATAATGGCCTGAATAGAACGCGCCGCACTACGGCAGTTCGTAAATTTCGACCATTGATTCGAACGGACATTACGGGAGATCCGGCCGTCGGATTCTCCAAAAACCGGAACCATTGGGTTCGTATCGAAAAGAGCTTTCTAACAAATATTAGAAATTTGAAATCTAACGGTTGGATTTGGAGATACGTCCAAATCAAATTTGGAAAAGGTCGCTGTAAGTGCAGTTCGATGGCCGTTGATGGAAATCGACTGTGCGGGCCTTGATAAAATTATTAAAAATATCAATAATTTGTGTAAAATCATAAGAAATGATTTGGGAAAAATTAGGATGAAAAACTCCATATTTGAAAAGATAAAAATAGATTTTTATCGAAATGAACTAGTTTTGAACTAAAATTAAACCCGTTTATTTTTAAATAAATAAATTGGATTTGAAACGGGTTTTAAATAGAATTGATTTGTGGGTTTATCGTGAACTGTGTTTTAAATGACACTAGTTCTTTAACCCTATAAAAGGAGTTTTAATGAATCTGCAATTAGATTGAAATGTGCATTGATAATCTAAATTATCAAATTTGGAAAATAAGCGAGAATGGAGTATCACCAGTTTTGCTCCAAAGCGATAGTTAAATGTTTAATTAGATTTGAATGTGAAATGGTAATTAATTTTATCGATAACACCGTGGTGTTAGATATGGAGTATTACCAGTTTTGCTTCATGGGATGAATAGGTTGGGATTGGGAAATAAAATAAATAATTACTCCGATGTGATTCGCTAATCTCGACTAGTTTGGAAAACCATAATTTGGTTTGAAATGACATCCAAAGGAAGATTAAAGGTTAAATTTTAAAGAATTTATCTTGGATAAAATTAATGGGAACCTTTCCCTAAGAATTGAAATTTAGAAACTAGCTGAAGTTTAGTTAAGAAGAATGGTTTCCTGGGTATTGATCTGATGTTGGTTTCTGCCTTCGGGGTTAATATTTGGAGGATTGCTCTCTTACTGATTTACGGTTAGTGACTAATGAATTGGAATGAGGCGTATGTTGTGTTTGTGTAACAATTTTTTTAATATACGCGGGTTGTTCGGAAAGGCCGGGTTTACACCCATTCTGAATAACCAATTCGACGATAAGTCGAAGATGAAGACGGTGGTTGAAGGCCGGAAGTCTTCACATCGTTTGGGTGATTACTGATGATCTTGATTGGGCTGTACACCCAAGATGAGGGAATCAGTTAGTGGTCATCCAGACGTACTTGGAGATCGATGGATATGCGAGGAAATTGCCTCCTGTTTCGTTCAGACCCAGAACGAACTTGTAAATGGATTGTGCGTCTGACATTGGATTTTATTCTATGTTGATTGATTTTTGTTAAATATATATCTGTTTGGCGGCGGAGAATTTATTCTCTTGCTTAACGCCCTTCTCTGAGACGTACGAGCTTAGAGGTTATATATCGATAGATATCAATCGCATGGCATGAATTGCCTGTGTGGCACGCTGAGTTGCATGGATCAAGGCTTCTGTTGAAAAGCAAAGTCTTGTGGTTGATGATCAAAGCATGGCCTACGTGGCAGCTTTGTGTATAGCGTGGATTCGCGAGCCTCACACCTCGGTATGAGTTAAAAAGGGGATACGGACCAATGGGAGAACACGACGTTTCTTTCTAGCTTTGGTGGTGTCAGTGACTTACCAGCCCTGACATTTATATACTTTTCACCTTTGTGGTTGTTGGAATGAGGCGCCTCGATTATAGGTCTGTAAGGACCGGGAAACGTGTGTTCAGGAATAATTAATTCTCAAACGTAAGAGAGGACCGGCCCAACCGATCCAAGTGGCTGCCCAGAGTGTGTAGTCCTGAGCATTTGCTAGAGTGTCTCGAAGCGGAGAGGAGCTTGCCCCTTGCCTCGACTCATGACGGAAATCCAATTTCCAATACGTGTATTGCGGTTTTAATTGTTGAACTAGTATGGCTACATGATATATGGTACCCATGCCGTCTATGATTGATATTTATGATTGAAATATTTTGACACTATACACTTATTATAGTATCAAATGATTCGTTTTAAACGTATCAAGCATGTTTGGCTATTATAAGGGAAAACCATATCCTCCGGCTTGCGTTGCATTGTGTGATGGGACCTGGGTTTTATAATAGCTTCATTTTTCGAAAAAGCATTGCATTGTTTATTGTTATGCACTGGTATTCTTGGGAGGAAACCCGTTCTGTGTTATACGGCGTGGTCCCTTGAATTTCTCTCTTTTAAAGTGAAGTTTTAAATAACTGTTTTAGTTCTCACACCAGTCACGTGACTGACCTGGAGTTTATTGTTTTAACCTAAACTCTGGGTGCCCCTATTTTCGACACGGGAAGCAAGTAGTTTTGGTTTTGCAGATTTATATTCACAGGATCCTGGTTTACAGCTGGAATGATATACGGAAAGCTCTGTATCCATATATCACCTTCAGTTGTGTTTTGTATTATTTTTCCGCTGCAATACTGTATTTAAATCTCTGATATTCTTTGTTGTATAATATTTATTCATACTCTATATATTCTTGTATTCTGATGGTATTGTTGTAATAATAATAAATTTTCTTCCGTCTGCGTTCTGATTTTTCTTGTCCTCACAGTAATTCGTTCTTTCTCATCTCTTCGGAGACCGGGGAAGTTCGGGTCTCTTCATTTGGTATCAGAGCTTTGGTTTACAGAGCTCGAGAACAAGACACATTAGAACCATACGAAAGAATTCATCAGGTATTGGATTAGTAACATCCAATTAGAATGACTCGTTAGAGATAGGATCAGTAGTATCCTAGAACGAGTGTGAAGAGTATTTTTTTTCAACTGAAAAGAATTTTGTTTTGAAATATAAATCGTTTATACGTATTTGAATATTTTATTTATTTTGAATTTGTACAATCCAATATATAAAGGTATTGCATATACGCGTCGTGAACGTATATTCGAAGTTTTAATATACCAGATAGATATAGAACCGCACTCTAGTAGCCCGGAGATGTTCTAATGGTGGTTCGAAACATCATCAGCATTTATTTTCGAGTGTCGAAGGTGTGATATCTATATATTTCCATAGCATGGTGTGAGAACCAAAACTTACATAGATAGATATATTGTTGTGAATTGGCATCAAAAACATGATTTTCTGTATATATATCAAAATTATGAATTTGAAACGTTAATCCACTAATTGATTGATGCTTGTGTTGTTTGTTTATCTGTTAGATAAATTTTTTGAACCATTATGCCTAATTGAATCAAATATTGAATTGTATTGAAAATTGGTCGCATTTGCTTGCATATACATATACTTACATTGAACAGGTCATAGCAAGGAGGCTAGAGCAGAGAATAAAATTTGTTTGCCCGACAAATAGGTACATGTTTACTATAATTTACTGTTTTGTTTGGGTGATGATGATTTTATGAGCCTATTGGCTAGCCGCTTGGCTTTTTCTTTTTCTTTTTGAGATCAGAAGGCCTATATGGAAATTTCTGGATTTTCCCGTGGCTCCCGGTGCAGGGGAGGTTATGGCGAAATTTTTCGAAAATTTAGGGTGTTAGCCAAATTTTTGAAGAATTTGAAAATTCTCAGAAACTGAAATGTTGGAGAATGGAAGCCAGATCGAACGTAGAGTTGATTGATCAAACCACTTTCGACTTTGTTCCTTTTCGGGGACGAAAAGTTTTAAGTGGGGGAGAATGTAACAACCCGAATATCTGGGCCAATTTAAAATTTTTATTTTGGCAATTTAAGCGAATTTTCTACATTTAGAATAGATTATTTTAAATAAAATCGACGAAAATTTATTTTGAAATGAATTCAAACGCATATATTATATATGTCATCGTTAGAATATAAATAATTATATATAATTATAAATAGAATTGAAAATGGCGCGGTAGTTCGATAATTCGATTTCAAACATCAATTGAATGTACCGGGTGCAAAACAAACCGGATTTTAGTGAAACCAAAAACATTAGGATCTAATTGGGAATATCTTTCCAACGAATCCGAAAAATTGAGATTTCATAGCGGGAATCAAAAGATATGTCCAAATGAAAATTCTGAATAGTCGCTATGGAATTCAGGCCCTTAAAAATGGGAATTTTGCAAACGACCTCGGATTTCGACGAAACCACTTTTGTTGGATCCACAATGTCAGGTTATTGCTAGGTTTCAAATTTCATAATTTTTTGAATCAATATCTGAGCGTGGCAAAGGAAAACGCGTTTGACCAGTTTCAGTTGATTTTAATCGACTGGAAAATGGCCATTTTTCTAACGGTCTCAGAATTCGACGAAACTAGTTTTGTTAGGACCGTATCGTCAATATGAAGCTAGAAAATATTTTTATGGAATTTTTAAAGTTCGTATGTGACCCCGGTAAATTGAAATACGCGTTCAAATTCAATATATAAGCTATATGTTGATTTTGACGGAAACTGATCGAAACGATCGAATCAGCTTACGATACATATCCCATTGTGTTCGGAATGGGGGTAATACTCTAGGGACGACAGTCGTTGGACCTCGATTGGAGTTCGAATCAGAAGGTAACTTTTCGGGAGGATAAATTAATTAAATATTTAAATAATAAAAAAAGTGAACTCTATTTTGCTTTAACTCTCTCTTCCCTCCCCCGTTACCTTTCACAACAGATCTCAATTGAAAAAAAACAAAAAAAAAGAGAAAGAAAGGGGAGGGGCTGTCGCCCCTCCACCGCGGGCCACCGCGCCGCGCCGCGCCGCCTAAGGCGCCCTTCACCTCGACCACCTCTCGTTTCCTTCCCCTCCACCGCTTGCTCCCTCCATTCTCCAGCTCGCAGCACCCCAAACTCCTCAGCCCTAGTTCGAACTCGCTCCCTTACGTGATTTGAAAACCGAACCACCGCACCCGCTACCCCTCACGCTTCCACCCACAACCCGCAACACCACTGCAGCACACTCCACCGCCGCCCTATGGCCCACCTCGCGCCGCCAACATCGCCTGCGCGCCACTAGGTCGCTGTCAGTGCCGCAGTTCCTCCCCTCCTTAAGGAAAAACTGATTTTACAGTAAGTGTTTACTTATTTATTTTACTATTATGTAATCAGCTTATTTAATCAGTAAAAATTTCAGTTTTGATTTATATTATACATAGTTTAAATTCAGTTTAGAAAATGAATAGCATGATAAAGTTTGTATCTTTATTTTTATTTATAAAAAGTTTGTATTTTTAATATGAAGAACAAGTATGAAAAAGTTTGTATTTTTATTATGAAGAACAAGTATGAAAAAGTTTGTATTTTTAATATGAAGAACAAGTAGAAAAATTGTAACGACCCGTCTTTTTGGCCAGTTCTTGCCGATAATTAAACCAACTTAAACCGTTCAGGAAGACGAATTGTTATGGGTACATACATACATTGAACAAAATAACAGAACTTTTCATTGAATAAACCAATATTACATCAGAGTTACATGAATATCAGAGTTACAACATAAACGTATACAGCGGAAGAAAGAAAATATACTCTCAGCGGAAGATCAAAATGATACAGCGAAAGCTTCAACTCCATCGTGGACTCCAACTTAGAAAGCGCTCCGAACTTTGTTCCAATGAATCATAGCTGCAAAACTAAACTACTAGCTGCCCATGAAAATTAATGGGCACCCAGAGTTTAGGAAGGAACAATAAACTCCAGGTCAGTCATGGGACTGGTGTGAGAAAATAAAACAGTTGTTTTTAAGATTAATTTTAAAGTTGGGAAATTCACCAGACCACGCCGCTAACGCGGAACAGTTTTACTCCATGTGAACACCCGTGCATATAAATACGCAATGACCTTTTGAAAATAAAGCTATCATAAGCTCGTCCCACATCACACAATGCAAGCGCACACCAGATGGGCGAGTTTTATCTTATGATTACCAAAAATGCCTTCATACGTAAAATTCTTTTTCAATGCTATTATACATATATGTATATAGTGTGGAAAAATTTCGCAAATAAATTTATTAATCCTAGACGGCATAATACCCCATAATATTATGTCGCCATATATATATACAATCAAAATCGTATGGCCCGTATTGGAGATTTGGGTTTCCAACTTGATGATTCCTGGCACGAAAGACCAGTCGGAACAAAAACGAAATGTAATCACGGGTTTTTCATCCAGACGCGGACACCAATACAAATCGCGAGGCAGATCAACGGTTTTCGACCAGACACGGCCCCCCGAACATACCCTATTCCATAAGTCACAAGTGGTTTCCCACTGTTGCAGCGGTCATCATCATCACATATATATATACACAACCTAACCAGCAGTTTCTCATCATCCGGGGTGTGAGGTTTGTCGATGTCACGTCATACACAAACATTCTTAGAAAAGCAATGCCTTGATCATCACTAGCTTGTTCATAACTCGGGTATGCCACATGGACAATTCACGATATATCCCTTATTTCAATCAATGCATATCCTCTAAGTTCGTATGAATTAGAGATGAGGATAAATATTTGCCACAAATCCGATATATATTAACGGAGATCAGTGCTATGCGGTCAATTTCAATGTCAAACACACCATCCATACAAGTCCGTCCTGGGTCTGAACTGAACGAAATCCGAAAGTTCTCCCCATATGTTCGGACTTCCTGCCACTCCGGAAATAGGGGCATCTCTCTACTTTAGCTATCAGTAAAGAAACCAATCGGCAATCAGTCTGTTTGATGTGAAGAACCACGGTCTTCATTCGTAGATTCCAAGTCTTGCTTCTGCTTCATGCGTCGTATTATTACTTGGAATGGTTTTCGGACTTAAATCCGATCCCGGGCCTCCCAAGTAATAAACGTATTCTTAAATCGATAGTCATGGATCATACGGAATTTTCAATTCAATTTCCTTCCAATCATTTCAATTCATTATAATGTCAAGGTTGGAATTTGCCAAAAATTCAGTTTTCATCTCAACTCTTTATTTCAAATCAAGATTTGCATTACCAACCTTATATTCCAAAACATGCCTTTCAATTGTCATATTTCTTTATTTATTTCCTCGAGTCATTCAATTCACTAAATCTTTATTTGGATTAAAATTTCATATACGAAAATCCAAACCATTCATGTTCTATCATAAGTTTGATAGAGTTAAATCAACTTATATTCGATATAAATTCACAACTCAATCGAACACTATCAGAACATTGAGGTAAACATTTTCTAATGCTTCTGATAGTATTAGTTCAACTTTGAAATTTCATACCGAATATCCGTCACAAACTCCATCCAACTCATTTCCTTTTTAATTCTAATGTTTAGAATTTTTATAAATAATTCCAAGTTTGATTATTTAAAACCCTTCCGGACCATATTTCGATCTTTAACCATTTATATAATGGTTTATAATATAAATTTAAAACCCGTTATCTTTGGAATTTAGATAATAACGTTTGAACGTTATTAAACGCCACAATAGCCTTTTAATTTAAATAGATTCCAAATAAATGAAATGCACATAATTCAGTTCAAGTCACTTTAAATTAATAAAGTAAGATTTAAATAAAATTCCAAGCAACTAAAATTTCAAACCGATCAAAACTCGTTTCTAAATCTTCATTTAAATTTAACTAAGTTGTAAGCTATAGGAATTCATGAACTCCATTTATTTAAATTTAAATTTAAATTTAAAAAACTAAATTTCAAAACCAAGTATTCACAATTCCGGATCTTAAATTTAAATTTAAATAAGTGGTAAACTTTTGGAAAGCAAGACCTTTATATTTAAATAGGTTGTCAACAACAGGGATTCAAAAACCCTTTTAATTTAAACTTAAATTTTTCCAAATTTAAACTTCAAATATTTTAAAACAACTTTGAATTCAAATTCAAATTATATTTAAATTAACCGTTCCGTCCATCGGACCAGTTAGGGATAGCCAGGGAGAGCAGGAAACAGGATTTCCAAACCCAAGCCTAGACACCATCCTCTCTGTCATCCCAGACGGTCTGGTATCAATATTATAAAATATTTTATTTAAATTTCCAAAGCATTTTCAAATCTAACTTGACTTAAAAGAATAATATTTTAATATTTGAAAATAAATTTTCATTTATATGGAAGGAGAAATTGAATCGATTATCTGTATGATTCCACAATCATGGTGTTGCGTGTGCATCATGCAACAAAATAACTCAACCATATAATTCAGATGATCATACATAATAATCATCGTCAATAAACAAACAATCATCTGTGCACAAGCGTTATGATCAACAACGCTTTTCAGTGTTCAGTGTCATCTACGTACATGCACATCCATTCACACTATAACATCCATATCAACAACTAATTATAACCAATCTCATATAATAATTATTTACTAATTACCAATTTAATCAAATAATTAAATTAAATGTTCTCACCGAAACAGCTCCACATTCTTTACTGTCAGGACGAACAAGCCCACGAACACTGACACCGCTACTCGTATTGCTTCCAATCCCATTTCCAATAACAGTCGGTGATTTTCTGCTAATTATATATTAAGTTTGCATTAATATCGACATTTTTCACTTATATATAAGGACGTTTCATTTAATTTTCACATAATTTATACTTAACTAAAATTAACAAATTCATTTATAAATGGATTCTATTCTCCGTTACGATTCTAACGAGCTCAACGGTGCATCAATCCGATATGAAACGGATGAGATATTACCATTTAAAGCTTAACTAAATTAACTTAAATTTTAAATAAAATAAAAAAAATTACCTTACATATTAGGCCCAGCCCAATAGCAAAAACTAAGACCGAGCCCAACATGTTTGCACTCGATCCACCCGCATCCGCTCCCTTCTTCTTCTCCTCCCTCTTCTTCTCGGATTCCTGTATCTGTCTCTTTTCCTTCCCTTTACTTTCTTGCGTTCATTCTACTTCTTGCGTTCTCTTTTTTTTTCCTAAGCTTTCGGTTTTCCAGCACGTGCACTCAAAGGCTAAGGCGGAATCTAAAATGAGGTTGATATCAGTACAAGATTTAGTGAAAGCTGAAGTTTGCAAAACCACAGTGGAGAGTCTCCTATCTTGCATGCGATGGAAGGACAAAGAGTGGAGAGAACTGCGGTGCTAACAGGAGAGAAGATAGAAGAGGCGGGAGTGCATGCAGGCTTTATGTTCACATTGTTTTTTTTTTAAAAAAAGAAGGAAAATGGCGGAAGCTTCAGTGGAACTGCATGCAAAGCAATGATGTGCGGGCTGATGGTTCGAGAGCATTCGACTGGTAGGTGCTTGGAGGTTTGCTGTCAGGTGGTGATGTTTGTAGTGAACAAAATGGACGGTGGGCTTGTTCAAAGAGGAAGACGGGCTGTCCTTTAACCGACAGTTTCAATGGAAAAGAGAGTGAGTTACATGAGTTTTAGCGGAATATGGGATGTTTGGTGCTGATGCGAAATGGCGGTGAACAAGAATGAAGTGGAGCCGAAGCATATATACAAGAGGGGAGAGGCGACAGCATGCATGCATGCATAGGCGCAAGAGTTCAATTGTTCCCTTTTTTTCTTTATTCTTTTTATTTTATTGGAAATGGACGAAAGATGGTCTAGTACGATGAGAGAAGGAAGATGCTACGGTGGAGCTGAGGGGAGAGGAGGGTACGGTAGAAAGGCTAGTGCATGGACAGGAGGAGAATACAAGAAAAGGGGCGGATGGAAAAGCAAGAAAAGGGGAGGATGGTACATTAAACCGCTGGGTGGATATAGCATGCAGGTTCTTCATGTTTCTTGCTTACTCTCTTTCTTTCTTTTCTAGTTGAGATGTGCGGATGCTGGAAGACAAAAGGGGAAAAGGAGAAGCAAGGCCACCGGCTATATTAAAGGAGAAAGTTTAGTGCACGTGTGATGCTATTTACCAGGACAAAGGACAAGTGTCCATTTAGCTGCTATTTGTGTTACACGTTATTGCATTAAAGAAGAAAAAAATTCTCTCTTTACTATAGGTTCACGCGCTACAACATACTTGCCCTTTATCCATGTGTTACGGGTGCAAATATACCGTATATTTATCAAGAGTTTAATTGATATTATTCTTAATTTTAAATGGCGAATAATCACAACAAAAAAATAATCGTGTACAACAATCTATCACGATACCAAAACAGGAATAAAACAGACCGGTTGACTGATTCTGTAAAGTGCCAAAAGGGACCATAGTTACCCTAAAATACGTTTAAAAAGTATGTGCTAATTTTTCAAATTAAAAGTTACAGTAAAATTTTATAAAATATTTTAAGACTACGCGAACTGACACTGAAAAAAAAAATTGTGACGAATATTTAATTATAATTTAATTTCAAATGCTGGTCGTTTCTAACAACTTGATTACCACTCGTTCCAATATTTCAACTTACGTCGAGCCGTTCTCCAAAACAAACATTGTTATAACTAATTTCACAATAAAATTAAATTTTTAATCATTCAAAATACTATTATCGCCAAAAAATTTGATTCAACAATTATTTAGAACCTTCCAAAATAATATAAAAAATCATGTCAAATTCAAATATGATTTAAAAAAATCTTAGATCGTTACATTCTCCCCCACTTAAGACTTTTCGTCCTCGAAAAGTAGAGCTCTTGAAATTATATGTAAGCAAAATAAATCTTACATATAAATTCGTTAAACTTACAAATTCTTATATTGAGTCTAAATTTATCAACGTAACTTATAAGAAAATTTTCATATGATTAAATTTGTCAAAACCTTTATATGAAAGCTTATTAAACAAAATTCAAATCATTATATTAGAAAGGTATAATTTTAGAAAGGTTAATTGAAGAAGTTCGAGTTTATATTCTGATTACAAGTCGTCGTTTGCCACATATTTTGAAAATCTCAAAATGACTTTTCTGACTTAGAATCCCATTTTCAACACAACCATTGAAATATTATATATTTCTTCCATATACATAAGTTACTTCGGGATTTTCAAAACCAAATTTGCTTTCAAAGTTTCAACATACCCTAATCAAATCTATGTGTTATTTGTTCGAGAAATTCATCCTTATGACAGGGCCACTGAGTACCACCCATCATACGAAATCAAATACCTCGTCACAACCCAGTTTTAATCACGGTTACTCGAACAAACCAAATTATTTCATATCCCGAAGTTGTAAATCATTTTGCACACAAATACTTGTCGTTTTCAAAACATTTCAAAATATCGGGCTTCCATTCATTGAAATCTCTTTTATAAACTATTCATCATATCTAAACGAGTTGGAAACCAAATTCGTCCAATTGAAAATAAAATTTCAACTTTCAAGAATGCAATTTCCTACAGTTAGAAAACCATTGAAACATTCCTTATTCAAATATACCATCACGCTTTCACTGCACACTCTGATTTAGTATGTGCATGTTTCAAACAATCATTATTCAAAACGCTAGAAATAAGTTTCAAAAATTTTAGAACCAATTCTTAAAATTCATCTTTTAAAAATCCATTTTCCTTGCATAAATTGAATTCTATATTTCAAAAACTTCCGATTTCTATGCAATGATTATTTGTTTAAGTTCCATTAACCTAATGTCTTAGAGAAATCAAAGTTGTCTTGGTTGATCTCAATCTTTGTTTTATTCGACAAATGACACAAAGGTATACATGCATGGATCAAGTCAAATTCCATACGTTCAAAACAAAAGATCAATATCAAAATGAGCACTAAAAGGTATAATGATCGAAATTTAAACACAACTAAATCCAAAAGATAAACTACTCAAGATCAATAAGTTTGGTTCAAATTCTCAAACAGGGTCAAGACAAGAAAGTCAAGCGCACCCAATGTTACAAGTATAGGCAGTTCAAAAGTACGATGATTCGAGTCGAGATATTCGGCTAAGCTTAAGAAAAAGGGGATGAACGACACTACTCAACGGTTCGAATTTAAATGTTGGAACTAACTTAGGCCGAGATAGGAAAGTCGAGGGCACCTATGTGTACACTATAAGTTGTTTATTCTTAGGATACTCATTTCCCTTTTTTTCCACTACCTCTTGAGTAAATCTTACTTCAAATCTTGTTTTTCTTTTGTATCGCCAGCGGTCACTTTTTAAGTACTTTTCTATTGGATTGCTCATACAGTTTTAATTGGAAAATAGTTTCTCCCCCACTTATACGTTTTTACTCTTTAATTAAATATCATTATCAGGATCTAAAATATAGGGTAATATATCTCAAATATGATTTCTTAATAAATATTTTTAGTTTCATTGTAGTGACCCGAAAATGCGGTCCAATTTGAGCTGACTAAATAACACAAGTCCAACCCCAAATTGCACTAGAAATTCAAGAAACTAATAGAAAGAAGATAGAGGGTGAGGATAGATAAGATAGAACTAGTAGAATAGAAGAAGAAGAACATCATCATCAGAGTAACACGAATCTCACAGCGGAACGAATAAAATATAACATAACTTTTGAAATACAAAGTTATAACTGTTTATACATACCATTTTCAGAGTACAACATATAACATCACAGCGGAATAAATAATAGCTATCGACTGCTGAAGCCTCCTGCTCCAAGCTCTCCAAGTGCATCTGTAAATCCCGACTACTTGACTGCCCGTACAAATTTAGGCACCCAAGAGTTTAGGGAAGACAAAACAAATAAACTCCGGGTCAGTCATGTGACTGGTGTGAGTAAACTCAAATCATTTAAACAGGTATATGATATCTCATAAGACCACGCCGTGAATACGGAACGGGTTTTTCCCTTATGAGAATCCAAACATCTTTGAAAAGCAATATCATTCTGATATTATGATAATGTCTAAATACAAATAGATATCAGTCTAGTAGAAACGCTTGCATCTCACGTTCTACATATATAGTATACAGTCAAAACCGCAGGTGCGTATTGGATGATTGGGTTTCCCACTATGACAAGGTATGGAACCACCTTCCGATCAGTGTACTCTAGGAACGATACACTGGAGTTCAACAAGAACATCTTGCAACTCAGCCACACATGACCGACCACTCATTTCGCTTGAGTGTATCGAATGTACATCACCAACGGTTGGGATCAGCAACCGTTTCCCGTATATATATGGGACAACATTGATAGATTAAAGAAGCAAATGAATATTCTCTAGATAGGTGATTATACACCCTACTTCGGTGCGACCGACTTAGCCATGCTGCCTGCCCGATTTTTGTCATTTACCGGATGTGAGGCTAGAAGCTACGCTTACTTTCCCTTCATTTATAACACGATCACTTTGAATGCCACATTATCAGATCCGTTAATCATTTAGTTGGATCTGCAAAAATAGATTCTGGATATTATGCGAAGGGAATAAATCCGTTGGCCACCATATATATTTGTACAGTCCAACTCTTTCGATCATTGGAACTATTCTGTCAGACATTCGTCCATATACGTTCGTTCTGGGACTGAACGAAACCGAAGGCACTATTTTGTAAACAGGACAGCCCTTGCACTTTACTCCGTCTTCAATTTCTTCATCGTATTTGATCACAACGCTTATGTCGATACGGAGTGGTTCTTCGGATAATAATCCAACCGGTCTCTCCATATTAACAACGTAAAATGGTCAAAACTTCGATAGTCTGTGAATTAACTATCAAATGAAAATATGTCGGTGTACAAACAACGATTTTAATTCCAAATGGAATTATCGATCCAATCATCAATCATATATATATATATATATATATATTCATATTTCCTTATTTTCTAAAACTAGAAAATATACATTTTCAACATTGGAAAACATTTCCAATTCTCATTCACGCATCACTACCATTCCACAACTAGTAGTCCCTAACTGTAAACTAGTAAGAGAACAATTCTCTAAGTATAAACCCCGAAGGCCGAAACCAACATCAGATCAACACTCAGAAAACTATTCAACTTACTAATCTCTAGTCAGTTTCTAATTTTTGTTTAACTTCACTTCTTAATTTCTATATTCGATTAACCCCTTTTTATAAACTACGTTTGATTAACTCCTTTTGATAAAATACGTTTGATTAACTCCTTTTGATAAACTACGTTTTCCCGTTACAACTATTTCCCTTTTTTTAACGTTTACTTACCGTTACAAATATTTCCTATTTACAACTTCTATTTACCGTTACAAATATTTCCTATTTACAACTTCTATTTACCTTTACAAATATTTCCTATTTACAACTTCTATTTACCATTACAAATATTTCCTATTTACAACGGTTTATTTGTCTTCTAAATAAATATTCCTTATTCCTATTTATTTTCTAAATAAATATTCTCCTTTTCAATTCTATTTATTTTCTAAATAAATATCCCTTTTATAAAACTCTATTTGTGTTATAAATACTTCCTTTTATAAAACCGTGTTCGTTTTATAAATACTCTATTTTCAAATTGTTTCCTTTTATAAAATCGGTTGATTTTATAAAATTCCTTTATTTCAAAATACATTGAAATATTCCTTTTCACAACTCAGGGTTTCTTATGATATTTAAAATATCAGACAACGACGATCAATATCGTTCTAACATCCATAATCAATAACAGATTATAAATCACACATATATCACAATATATGCAAACAGTAAAATAATTGTTGAGGAACCCAGTCGGATTCGTCCAACCTGTCTCCCTGCATCCACAGATGTTACACAGTATAATATATATCATATTTCATTTTGAAATGAAATATCCTGCTGTACAGAACCATATTTGATTAACAGTACATAGACTAACTATAACTACATTTTCAATCAAATCTATTTAACAGTCCAGTTTAACAATCAATCTACAGCAGTCAATAAATAAAGTACAAATTATATTAAAATACAAATTTAGGAGAGTTAGTGTGTTTTACTCACAGTTGCGCGTTAATCGTTAAATAACGGTTTGCGAATGTCGATTCTGATCCTACAATTTATTTTGCAAATAAATTCCAACTCAGTTCTAGTGTAGTGTCCGTTCATTCAATCCTGTCGGATCCCATTTTCTCGACCTATGATATAACAAACTTGCGCCCACCATGCTCTTTCTGTAATTCATGACATCTCAGCACGCTCCAATGAAGAACACCCTCCATTTGCCTCCACGTTCTCAACTTGTTTTCATTTTCTTTTCTTTTCATAGGCCCTGACTTCTGTTGACCGGCCCACTTCCCACTCTTGAATTCTTCTTCTTTTTATTTATTTTATATATGGGCCTAATATATAACCTATCAGCCCATCGTCATTAAATACCCACGTCCGCATTTGTTTTGTTACCCCATCTTCCTCCTTGTTTTACATTATTCAAAACAAAACTGCACCCTTGCTTTCACCTCACCTTTCTTCACGTTACTCCAGTTTGTACCCATCCCTTCAAACAAAAAATGAAACAAACACGGGTCCAACTTAAATGGTGAACTATTGTTCTCCCTTTTGCTCCTACGTACAGAGCACATTTTAAACTGTACATCATTTTAAAGATTTTACCTGACCCTTTGTATTGAAAATTATTTGACCTGATACCCACTAGTTACTAACCGAGCCCGACCTCATGACATGCTCGACATCATCCCACGTTCAAAAAAACACCACTCCAATATACGCCAGAAAACATGGCCATAACCACCATCGGATACCATCCATTTTCCTCCTCCCTTACTGCATCTTCGCACCAACCCAACTTCTCACACAACCAATACCTTGCTCTGATGACCAAGACCTGCTGCTACCTCGCCGAGCCTCCAGCGTGTGCCTCCCAGTCCACATTTCACGCCCTGGACCAATCTCGCACCACACAAACACCGTACTGACCTCGCAACCACCTTCGAACTCACCCTCCCTGCTGCGTCGTTCAGCTCTTCCCTATGCTGTGAAGTACTTCGTGCGACATATACTTGATCCGAGCCCATAGAAATTCTTACGAGAAGGAAGCTTTAGTCTATGCGAGATTGATGAAGTGTTTTCTTTTGAGATTTAAGTGGATCGAGATATCGGATTTTTGGTTTTCAAGTGAATGGAACTGGCGGCCGGTTTCTGTTGTGAGAAATGAATTTGGTCTTAAGGGAATGATAGTGGTTAGGTATTTATAGTGAATAGGTTTGAGATATTAATTTAGCTGTATGGATTTGGTTCACCTACGTTTTGGTTTGAAACCCACAAAGAAAATGGTGGCTGAGGAAATTAAATCGTGGCCTTCTATTGATCAAGGAATGGGATAAAACGTGGACTTCGCCGCACCAAGGATTTCTTATTTTAAATTCTTTTAAGTTATTAAAAGTTCCTGTACCCTGCTACGTATAATTATACCCATGTACGAGTGTTACAGACTGAGATAAATATACCGTTGTAATCAGCTCGGTGCCACGACCCCAAAAATATAATAATACCGGTAGATTAACTCATATTTTGAAACCTCAAAATGTTGATTACAGGGTGGAAAATACTTCAAAATGAAAAGTGCTTATTTAATTAATTAAAAATTTCAGTAAAATTCTAAAAATTATTTTATCACTCTTTCCCAAAAGAACCTTGTCTATATTCAAACCCGATCTCTAGTTATATTGAATAAACCGTTACGGTCGATAAACGATTCTATAGCGACTATTTTAAAATTTTATTTGGACATATCTCAAAATCTATGCGACGAAATCCTGATTTTTCTCTTCGACTAGAAAGATATACTCCACCAGCTCCACACGTTTCTTGTTTCACAGGAATCCGATTTAAAATGAATCCTGTACATTCAGTTGAAGTTCGGATCGCCAATTCACGAACTGCAGCGTCATTTCAAGCTCGATTTTAATCATAATATAATTTTACGTTCAAAATGCCGTTCAAATAATATATTCGTTATTTAAATAATTAAATAAGTTAATTATTACATCGTCAAATATCCGGGTCATTACATTCTTCCCCACTTAAAATAATTTCGTCCTCGAAATTGCTAAGGTAGAGGACGACCCTATCTACTGGGTAAAAATATATCCGTTTACCTCTTATCTTCGGTTTCAATTGAAACAATTAATATCGACTAAAATATTAATTCATTCCGACTAGCTAAATTTTCAAAAATTCTGAAAATTTTCTAACACCTTAACTTTTCGAAAAATTTCGCCATAACCTCCTTTGTACAGCCCTATCGGTAAAACTCCAACTCGCCTCTCTAGGCCTTCTCCAACCCAAAAGAAAATCAAACAGCCAAGCGGCTTGCCAATTCGGCTCATCAAAATCTCAAACTCATATGAAATATAAACTTGTACCTTTTTGTCAGGCCTACCATTATATCATTTCCATCGATTAACACCCTGCATATACCAATGTCATACTAATCTAACTTCGATTAGTTTATATCCTCAACTCAAACCATTCGCTTATACTTAAGTCGAATTTCATTTAAACTCCACTATCCAATTTCAACTCTTGGTTTATCAACTTAATTTCATTCAGATTAGTTCAATCCAGCTTTAATTTCTATAATCCAATCCAGTTTTAATTTCTATAATCCAATCCAGTTTTAATTTCTATAATCCAATCCAGTTTTAATTTCTATAATCCAATCCAGTTTTAATTTCTATAATCCAATCCGGTTTTAATTTAACTTAGTTCAAGTTAAATTCAATTTATTATTCACCTTCACTATTTTAACCCATTTAACTTCATAAGTTAAATTTAGATTTCAAATTTCAAATCCCTGTATTTATTCAAATCACTTGAAATCATAATAACAATTCAAAATCCTTCGAATTCCTGAATAACTTGTTTTTGCAAAACAATGTCAAAACAAAATCTTTGGTAGTAATCCGTCACTTAGAAACTCGAAAATGACACTGATGATGCGGCCACACTCATCAGAATTATTTTCCAGCGATCGAAGTGAGTTCAATACTATATCACTTTCGAAAATCATTTCTAAACACTTTCATTTTGAAAACATTTCAAAATCTCCCAAGAACTTAAAATTTTCTTATTTTAATTCCAATTCTGATTTAACTTCAGATTTAATTCAACTTATTTCATATACTTTACTTATATGAATTCTGATAAGTTATTTATAACTATTCACTTTTATAATCTTACCCTGATTATAATAACAACCATCACAACTAATTTTACTATGTTAATTTCAAAGCATATCATGTTGGTTCATCGTATTCGAATGTTTAGAAACCCTTATCGATATTGTGGTGCCCCACTATCGACCAAAATTCATAAACCACTCAACCAATAATGCTCCACAATATAAAACAAATTTTTATATCAATTAACAAATACGTTCACTCGTATATATACACTCAACTCAATCTAGGATATTACTAATCCCATCTCTACTGAGTTACGCCACAGAGACAAGGTAATTCGCTTAACTTAAGCTCTGAGACCAACTGTAGTGACCCGAAAATCCGGTCCAATTTGAGCTGACTAAATAACACAAGTCCAACCCCAAATTGCACTAGAAATTCAAGAAACTAATAGAAAGAAGATAGAGGGTGAGGATAGATAAGATAGAACTAGTAGAATAGAAGAAGAAGAAGAACATCATCATCAGAGTAACACGAATCTCACAGCGGAACGAATAAAATATAACATAACTTTTGAAATACAAAGTTATAACTGTTTGTACATACCATTTTCAGAGTACAACATATAACATCACAGCGGAATAAATAATAGCTATCAACTGCTGAAGCCTCCTGCTCCAAGCTCTCCAAGTGCATCTGTAAATCCCGACTACTTGACTGCCCGTACAAATTTAGGCACCCAAGAGTTTAGGGAAGACAAAACAAATAAACTCCGGGTCAGTCATGTGACTGGTGTGAGTAAACTCAAATCATTTAAACAGGTATATGATATCTCATAAGACCACGCCGTGAATACGGAACGGGTTTTTCCCTTATGAGAATCCAAACATCTTTGAAAAGCAATATCATTCTGATATTATGATAATGTCTAAATACAAATAGATATCAGTCTAGTAGAAACGCTTGCATCTCACGTTCTACATATATAGTGTACAGTCAAAACCGCAGGTGCGTATTGGATGATTGGGTTTCCCACTATGACAAGGTATGGAACCACCTTCCGATCAGTGTACTCTAGGAACGATACACTGGAGTTCAACAAGAACATCTTGCAACTCAGCCACACATGACCGACCACTCATTTCGCTTGAGTGTATCGAATGTACATCACCAACGGTTGGGATCAGCAACCGTTTCCCGTATATATATGGGACAACATTGATAGATTAAAGAAGCAAATGAATATTCTCTAGATAGGTGATTATACACCCTACTTCGTTGCGACCGACTTAGCCATGCTGCCTGCCCGATTTTTGTCATTTACCGGATGTGAGGATAGAAGCTACGCTTACTTTCCCTTCATTTATAACACGATCACTTTGAATGCCACATTATCAGATCCGTTAATCATTTAGTTGGATCTGCAAAAATAGAATCTGGATATTATGCGAAGGGAATAAATCCGTTGGCCACCATATATATTTGTACAGTCCAACTCTTTCGATCATTGGAACTATTCCGTCAGACATTCGTCCATATACGTTCGTTCTGGGACTGAACGAAACCGAAGGCACTATTCTGTAAACAGGACAGCCCTTGCACTTTACTCCGTCTTCAATTTCTTCATCGTATTTGATCACAACGCTTATGTCGATACGGAGTGGTTCTTCGGATAATAATCCAACCGGTCTCTCCATATTAACAACGTAAAATGGTCAAAACTTCGATAGTCTGTGATTTAACTATCAAATGAAAATATGTCGGTGTACAAACAACGATTTTAATTCCAAATGTAATTATCGATCCAATCATCAATCATATATATATATATATATATTCATATTTCCTTATTTTCTAAAACTAGAAAATATACATTTTCAACATTGGAAAACATTTCCAATTCTCATTTACGCATCACTACCATTCCACAACTATTAGTCCCTAACTGTAAACTAGTAAGAGAACAATTCTCTAAGTATAAACCCCGAAGGCCGAAACCAACATCAGATCAACACTCAGAAAACTATTCAACTTACTAATCTCTAGTCAGTTTCTAATTTTTGTTTAACTTCACTTCTTAATTTCTATATTCGATTAACCCCTTTTTATAAACTACGTTTGATTAACTCCTTTTGATAAACTACGTTTGATTAACTCCTTTTGATAAACTACGTTTTCCCGTTACAACTATTTCCCTTTTTTTAACGTTTACTTACCGTTACATATATTTCCTATTTACAACTTCTATTTACCGTTACAAATATTTCCTATTTACAACTTCTATTTACCGTTACAAATATTTCCTATTTACAACTTCTATTTACCGTTACAAATATTTCCTATTTACAACGGTTTATTTGTCTTCTAAATAAATATTCCTTATTCCTATTTATTTTCTAAATAAATATTCTCCTTTTCAATTCTATTTATTTTCTAAATAAATATCCCTTTTATAAAACTCTATTTGTTTTATAAATACTTCCTTTTATAAAACCGTGTTCGTTTTATAAATACTCTATTTTCAAATTGTTTCCTTTTATAAAATCGGTTGATTTTATAAAATTCCTTTATTTCAAAATACATTGAAATATTCCTTTTCATAACTCAGGGTTTCTTATGATATTTAAAATATCAAACAACGATGATCAATATCGTTCTAACATCCATAATCAATAACAGATTATAAATCACACATATATCACAATATATGAAAACAGTAAAATAATTGTTGAGGAACCCAGTCGGATTCGTCCAACCTGTCTCCCTGCATCCACAGATGTTACACAGTATAATATATATCATATTTCATTTTGAAATGAAATATCCTGCTGAACAGAACCATATTTGATTAACAGTACATAGATTAACTATAACTACGTTTTCAATCAAATCTATTTAACAGTCCAGTTTAACAATCAATCTACAGCAGTCAATAAATAAAGTACAATTTATATTAAAATACAAATTTAGGAGAGTTAGTGAGTTTTACTCACAGTTGCGCGTTAATCGTTAAATAACGGTTTGCGAATGTCGATTCTGATCCTACAATTTATTTTGCAAATAAATTCCAACTCGGTTCTAGTGTAGTGTCCGTTCATTCAATCCTGTCGGATCCCATTTTCTCGACCTATGATATAACAAACTTGCGCCCACCATGCTCTTTCTGTAATTCATGACATCTCAGCATGCTCCAATGAAGAGCACCCTCCATTTGCCTCCACGTTCTCAACTTGTTTTCATTTTCTTTTCTTTTCATAGGCCCTGACTTCTGTTGACCGGCCCACTTCCCACTCTTGAATTCTTCTTCTTTTTATTTATTTTATATATGGGCCTAATATATAACCTATCAGCCCATCATCATTAAATACCCACGTCCGCATTTGTTTTGTTACCCCATCTTCCTCCTTGTTTTACATTATTCAAAACAAAACTGCACCCTTGCTTTCACCTCACCTTTCTTCACGTTACTCCAGTTTGTACCCATCCCTTCAAACAAAAAATGAAACAAACACGGGTCCAACTTAAATGGTGAACTATTGTTCTCCCTTTTGCTCCTACTTACAGAGCACATTTTAAACTGTACATCATTTTAAAGATTACCTGACCCTTTGTATTGAAAATTATTTGACCTGATACCCACTAGTTACTAACCGAGCCCGACCTCATGACATGCTCGACATCATCCCACGTTCAAAAAAACACCACTCCAATATACGCCAGAAAACATGGCCATAACCACCATCGGATACCATCCATTTTCCTCCTCCCTTACTGCATCTTCGCACCAACCCAACTTCTCACACAACCAATACCTTGCTCTGATGACCAAGACCTGCTGCTACCTCGCCGAGCCTCCAGCGTGTGCCTCCCAGTCCACATTTCACGCCCTGGACCAATCTCGCACCACACAAACACCGTACTGACCTCGCAACCGCCTTCGAACTCACCCTCCCTACTGCGTCGTTCAGCTCTTCCCTATGCTGTGAAGTACTTCGTGCGACATATACTTGATCCGAGCCCATAGAAATTCATACGAGAAGGAAGCTTTAGTCTATGCGAGATTGATGAAGTGTTTTCTTTTGAGATTTAAGTGGATCGAGATATCGGATTTTTGGTTTTCAAGTGAATGGAACTGGCGGCCGGTTTCTGTTGTGAGAAATGAATTAGGTCTTAAGGGAATGATAGTGGTTAGGTATTTATAGTGAACAGGTTTTAGATATTAATTTAGTTGTATGGATTTGGTTCACCTACGTTTTGGTTTGAAACCCACAAAAAAATGGTGGCTGAGGAAATAAAATCGTGGCCTTCTATTGATCAAGGAATGGGATAAAACGTGGACTTCGCCGCACCAAGGATTTCTTATTTTAAATTCTTTTAAGTTATTAAAAGTTCCTGTACCCTTCTACGTATAATTATACCCATGTACGAGTGTTACAGACTGAGATAAATATACCGTTGTAATCAGCTCGGTGCCACGACCCCAAAAATATAATAATACCGGTACATTAACTCATATTTTGAAACCTCAAAATGTTGATTAAAGGGTGGAAAATACTTCAAAATGAAAAGTGCTTATTTAATTAATTAAAAATTTCAATAAAATTCTAAAAATTATTTTATCACTCTTTCCTAAAAGAACCTTGTCTATATTCAAACCCGATCTCTAGTTATATTGAATAAACCGTTACGGTCGATAAACAATTCTATAGCGACTATTTTAAAATTTGATTTGGACATATCTCAAAATCTATGCGATGAAATCCTGATTTTTCTCTTCCACTAGAAAGATATACTCCACCAGCTCCACACGTTTCTTGTTTCACAGGAATCCGATTTAAAATGAATCATGTACATTCAGTTGAAGTTCGAATCGCCAATTCACGAACTGCAGCGTCATTTCAAGCTCGATTTTAATCATAATATAATTATACGTTCAAAATGCCGTTCAAATAATATATTCGTTATTTAAATAATTAAATAAGTTAATTATTACATCGTCAAATATCCGGGTCATTACATTCATACATTTTTAATTTTTCCCTTTCTAATTCATTAAGTGGGTTTACTTCTGAAATTAACATATTATCCAGGTTAAGGATGTTTTGCTCTCACTATCTTATATTAACTTATGTATCATACATCAAAATAGTATTCCTCGACGTCCTAACCAGAATCATATAGTCATCCCACTTCGAAACTCGAAAATAACTACTGATGGTGTCGTGGTCATCAGTAGAATCATCCTCGAGCGACTAGAGTGTGACTCTATATCTATTGTGTACATATAAGGCTTCGTACGTACGTCGGCCCAACGTATATTTGAAATCTTTATATATACCAATAGTCCTATCACGACGTCGATTAAAATACTCAAAAGTCTTATTAAAAGTTATTTCAACATGATTTACTTAGTTCATAATAATTCACTTTCAAAAGACGCTCTCTTACCGAACTATTCCAAATCTCAATCTAGGGTATTTCTAACCCTATCTCTAATGAGATATTATAACTCTGATGAGTTCTATCTTCTATTCAAAATATGTCGTACCCCGTAGCTTTGTATGAACCAAAGCTCTGATACCAACTGTAACGACCTGTCTTTTTGGCCGGTTCTTGCCGGTAATTAAACCAACTTAAACCGTTCAGGAAGACGAATTGCTATGGGTACATACATACATTGAACAAAATAACATAACTTTTCATTGAATAAACCAATATTACATCAGAGTTACATGAATATCAGAGTTACAACATAAACGTATACAGCGGAAGAAAGAAAATATACTTCCAGCGGAAGATCAAAATGATACAACGGAAGCTTCAACTCCATCGTGGACTCCAACTTAGAAAGCGCTCCGAACTTTGTTCCAATGAATCATAGCTACAATACTAAACTACTAGCTGCCTGTGAAAATTAATGGGCACCCAGAGTTTAGGAAGGAACAATAAACTCCAGGTCAGTCATGGGACTGGTGTGAGAACCTAAAACAGTTGTTTTTAAGATTTATTTTAAAGTTGGGAAATTCACAAGACCACGCCGCTAACGCGGAACGGGTTTACTCCATGTGACCACCCGTGCATATAAATAACAATGACCTTTTGAAAATGAAGCTATCATAAGCTCGTCCCACATCACACAATGCAAGCGAACACCAGATGAGCGAGTTTTATCTTATGATTACCAAAAATGCCTTCATACGTAAAATTCTTTTTCAATGCTATAATACATATATATAGTGTGGAAAATTTTCATAAATAAATTTATTAATCCTAGACGGTATAATACCCCATAATATTATGTCGCTATATATATATACAATCAAAATCGTATGGCTTGTATTGGAGATTTTGGTTTCCAACTTGATGATTCCTGGCACGAAAGATCAGTCGGAACACAAACGAAATGTAATCACGGGTTTTTCATCCAGATGCGGACACCAATACAAATCGCGAGGCAGATCAGTGGTTTTCGACCAGACACGGCCCCCCGAACATACCCTATTCCATAAGTCACAAGTGGTTTCCCACTGCTGCAGCGGTCATCATCATCACATATATATATATACACAACCTAACCGCCAGTTTCACATCATCCGGGGTGTGAGGTTTGTCGATGTCACGTCATACACAAACATGCTTAGAAAAGCAATGCCTTGATCATCACTAGCTTGTTCATAACTCGGGTATGCCACATGGACAATTCACGACATATCCCTGATTTCAATCAATGCATATCCTCTAAGTTCGTATGACTTAGAAATGATGATAAATATTTGCCACAAATCCGATATATATTAACGGAGATCAGTGCTATGCGGTCAATTTCAATGTCAAACACACCATCCATAAAAGTCCGTCCTGGGTCTGAACGGAACGAAATCCGAAAGTTCTCCCCATACGTTCGGACTTCCTGCCACTCCGGAAATAGGGGCATCTCTCTACTGTAGCTATCAGTAAAGAAACCAATCGGCAATCAGTCCGTTCGATGTGAAGAACCACGGTCTTCATTCGTAGATTCCAAGTCTTGCTTCAGCTTCATGCGTCGTATTATTACTTGGAATGGTTTTCGGACTTAAATCCGATCCCGGGCTTCCCAAGTAATAAGCGTATTCTTAAATAGATAGTCATGGATCATACGGAATTTTCAATTCAATTTCCTTCCAATCATTTCAATTCATTATAATGTCAAGGTTGGAATTTGCCAAAAATTCAGTTTTCATCTCAACTCTTTATTTCAAATCATGATTTGCTTTACCAACCTTATATTCCAAAACATGCCTTTCAATTCTCATATTTCTTTATTTATTTCCTCGAGTCATTCAATTCACTAAATCTCTATTTGGATTAAAATTTCATATTCGAAAATCCAAACCATTCATGTTCTAACGTAAGTCTGATAGAGTTAAATCAACTTATATTCGATATAAATTCACAACTCAATCGAACACTATCAGAACATTGAGGTAAACATTTTCTAATGCTTCTGATAGTAAATTTTCAACTTTGAAATTTCATACTGAATATCCATCACAAACTCCATCCAACTCATTTCCTTTTTAATTCTAATGTTTAGAATTTTTGTAAATAATTCCAAGTTTGATTATTTAAAACCCTTCCAAACCATATTTCAATCTTTAACCATTTATATAATGGTTTATAATATTAATTTAAAACCCGTTATCTTTGGAATTTAGATAATAACGTTTGAACGTTATTAAACACCACAATAGCCTTTTAATTTAAATAGATTCCAAATAAATGAAATGCACATAATTCAGTTCAAGTCACTTTAAATTAATAAAGTAAGATTTAAATAAAATTTCAAGCAACTAAAATTTCAAACCGATCAAAAATCGTTTCTAAATCTTCATTTAAATTTAACTAAGTTGTAAGCTATAGGAATTCATGAACCCCATTTATTTAAATTTAAATTTAAATTTAAACTTTAAACAACTAAATTTCAAAACCAAGTATTCACAATTCCGGATCTTAAATTTAAATTTAAATAAGTGGTAAACTTTTGGAAAGCAAGACCTTTATATTTAAATAGGTTGTCAACCATAGGGATTCAAAAACCCTTTTAATTTAAACTTAAATTTTTCCAAATTGAAATTTCAAAGATTTTAAAACAACTTCGAATTCAAATTCAAATTATATTTAAATTAACCGTTCCGTCCGTCGGACCAGTTAGGGATAGCCAGGGAGAGCAGGAAACTGGATTTCCAAACCCAAGCCTAGACACCATCCTCTCTGTCATCCCAGACGGTCTGGTATCAATATTATAAAATATTATATTTAAATTTCCACAGCATTTTCAAATCTAACTTGACTTAAAAGAATAATATTTTAATATTTGAAAATAAATTTTCATTTATATGGAAGGAGAAATTGAATCGATTATCTGTATGATTCCACAATCATGGTGTTGCGTGTGCATCATGCAACAAATTAACTCAACCATATAAGTCAGATGATCATACATAATAATCATCGTCAATAAACAAACAATCATCTGTGCACAAGCGTTATGATCAACAACGCTTTTCAGTGTTCAGTGTCATCTACGTACATGCACATCCATTCACACAATAACATCCATATCAACAACTAATTATAAACAATCTCATATAATAATTATTTACTAATTACCAATTTAATTAAATAATTAAATTAAATGTTCTCACCGAAACAGCTCCACATTCTTTACTGTCAGGACGAACAAGCCCACGAACACTGACACCGCTACTCGTATTCCTTCCAATCCCATTTCCAATAACAGTCGGTGATTTTCTGCTAATTATATATTAAGTTTGCATTAATATCGACATTTGTCACTTATATATAAGGACGTTTCATTTAATTTTCACATAATTTATACTTAACTAAAATTACCAAATTCATTTGTAAATGGATTCTATTCTCCGTTACGATTCTAATGAGCTCAACGGTGCATCAATCCGATATGAAACGGATGAGATATTACCATTTAAAGCTTAACTAAATTAACTTAAATTTTAAAAAAAATAAAAAAAATTACCTTACATATTAGGCCCAGCCCAATAGCAAAAACTAAGACCGAGCCCAACATGTTTGCACTCGATCCACCCGCATCCGCTCCCTTCTTCTTCTCCTCCCTCTTCTTCTCGGATTCCTGTATCTGTCTCTTTTCCTTCCCTTTGCTTTCTTGCGTTCATTCTACTTCTTGCGTTCTCTTTTTTTTTTCCTTTCCTAAGCTTTCGGTTTTCCAGCACGTGCACTCAAAGGCCAAGGCGGAATCTAAAATGAGGTGGATATCAGTACAAGATTTAGTGAAAGGTGAAGTTTGCAAAACCACATTGGAGAGTCTCTTGTCTTGCATGCGATGGAAGGACAAAGAGTGGAGAGAACTGCGGTGTTAACAGGAGAGAAGATAGAAGAGGCGGGAGTGCATGCAGGCTTTATGTTCACAATTTTTTTTTTAAAAAAGGAAAATGGCGGAAGCTTCAGTGGAACTGCATGCTAAGCAATGATGTGCGGGCTGATGGTTCGTGAGCATTCGACTGGTAGGTGCTTGGAGGTTTGCTGTCAGGTGGTGATGTTTGTAGTGAACAAAATGGACGGTCGGCTTGTTCAAAGAGGAAGACGGGTTGTCCTTTAACCGACAGTTTCAATGGAAAAGAGAGTGAGTTACATGAGTTTTAGCGGAGTATGGGATGTTTGGTGCTGATGCGAAATGGTGGTGAACAAGAATGAAGTGGAGCCGAAGCATATATACAAGAGGAGAGAGGCCGACAGCATGCATGCATGCATAGGCGCAAGAGTTCAATTGTTCCCTTTTTTTCTTTATTCTTTTTTTTATTGGAAATGGACGAAAGATGGTCTAATAAGGTGAGAGAAGGAAGATGCTACGGTGGAGCTCAGGGGAGAGGAGGGTACGGTAGAAAGGCTAGTGCATGGATAGGAGGATAATACAAGAAAAGGGGCGGATGGAAAAGCAAGAAAAAGGGAGGATGGTACATTAAACCGCTGGGTGGATATAGCATGCAGGTTCTTCATGTTTCTTTCTTACTCTTTTTCTTTCTTTTCTAGTTGAGATGTGCGGATGCTGGAAGACAAAAGGGGAAGAGGAGAAGCAAGGCCACTGGCTATTTTAAAGGAGAAAGTTTAGTGCACGTGTGATGCTATTAACCAGGACAAAGGACAAGTGTCCATTTAGCTGCTATTTGTGTTACACGTTATTGCATTAAAGAAGAAAAAAAGTCTCTCTTTCCAATAGGTTCACGCGCTACAACATACTTGCCCTTTATCCATGTGTTACGGGTGCAAATATACCGTATATTTATCAAGAGTTTAATTGATATTATTCTTAATTTTAAATGGCGAATAATCACAACAAAAATATAATCGTGTACAACAATCTATCACGATACCAAAACAGTAATAAAACAGACCGGTTGACTGATTCTGTAAAGTGCCAAAAGGGACCAAAGTTACCCTAAAATACGTTAAAAAAATATGTGCTAATTTTTCAAATTAAAAGTTACAGTAAAAGTTTATAAAATATTTTAAAACTACACGAACTGACACTGAAAAAAAAAATTGTGATGAATATTTAATTATAATTTAATTTCAAATGCTGGTCGTTTCTAACAACTTGATTAGCACTCGTTCCAATATTTCAACTTACGTCGAGCAGTTCTCCAAAACAAACATTGTTATAACTAATTTCACAATAAAATTAAATTTTTAACCATTTAAAATACTATTATCGCCAAAAAATTTGATTCAACAATTATTTAGAACCTTCCAAAATAATTTAAAAATTCATATCAAATTCAAATTTTATTTAAAAAAATCTTAGATCGTTACAAAAATATGATTTTTGTCATATGAATAGTAGGATAAGAATATGATTTTTATATTGTAGAGAAAAAAAATATGCTTTCTTTATAGTATAGATTATAAAAATATAATTTTTACTAAGGTAGAGTAATAAAAATATAATTTTTATATACTAGAAAATATAAAAATGTGATTTTTATATAAGTAGTGAGTTAATAATATAATTTTTATATAGTTGAGATAATCAAAATATATTTTTTATATAGCAGAGAATATAAAATTACGATTTTTATATACGTGAATTAAAAAAAAATTAAATCTATATATTTGAAAGGGCGAAATCTTTATATAGTGAAGAGCGAAGAGAAAGTATGATTTTGATTATATACTAGAGCCTATAAAAATACGACCTTTATATGTGTTGTAGCGAATTAACAATATCGAAAGAGAAGTGATTCTGTTTAAAATATAAGTCGGGATTTTTATATAGATAAAAATTCGATTTTTATATATTGAATAACATAGTAAAAATTCGAATTTTATATATTGAATAGCGAAGTAAAAATTCGATTTTTATACATTGAATAGCGAAGTAAAAATTCGATTTTTATATATTGAATAGCGAAGTAAAAATTCGATTTTTATATATTGAATAGCATAGTAAAAATTCGATTTTTATATATTGAATAGCATAGTAAAAATTTGATTTTTATATATTGAATAGCGAAGTAAAAATTCGATTTTCATTTATGTAGTGGCTACGGGCAACGAAAGTGACAAAAGGCGAGAACGACGAAGATTTCTATAAATGAAGTGTCGTGGAGTTGGAATAGCTATTTATGAGAACTTCTCACTCAAAATATCTTTTTCTAGTTATATATATATACTAGGATGCAGATGGTGTTTAGTAGCACCCGACACCACTGTCCACAGACCATGGACTTGTTTGTTTGGTTGCATAGATTAGTTAGATCATTTGGTTGAATTGAATTGTTTGGTGAAATGGAATGATTTGATTGATATGTGTATGGCGTGGGCCATCACTAGACCGGGGATAAGGCTAGGCCTTGTCCCGTTTCTAGTATCGTGCCGTTATGCCGTCGAAATTTACTAAACTAAATTAGAAAAAATAAAGATATCATTTTATTTAATAAATGAACCGAATAGAATATTCATAGGTTGAATAAAATAATTTGATCGTTGAAAATATAATTTTTAACGTGAACGAGAATAAATAAATATTAATTTACAAACCAGACGGTTTGTTTATGTACACCTATTTGAAGGACATTGATTGGGACGATAAATTTTACACATCGCCCAACTGCACAAATAAAATCTGTGTTTGTTGATTTGAAACCCCACACGGGTATTGGGATAATGTACGACATACACTAATCCCGGTAATTAGTTATATGTCGATTGATTGATTGACAGGCTGTTATAAGCGTTAGATATCTATATTTGATGCTTATACAGAGTAGTGCACTTTGGATGATGGTTGATTATTTATCGTTGCTATTATATACATGTGGTATGGAATCCATATAGTTAACACTATATGGTGATTGATTGGGCCTCATTCCAATTTAGAAGATAAAGAATATTATAAAATAAAGGTTCATGTGTTGACAGTACTCATTCGTTGAGATTAGTCATGTGTTGAACGAAATATTTTAACAATAAAATTTACATCTTTATCATTATAAAATAAAGGTTCATGTGTTGACAGTACTCATTCATTGAAATTAGTCATGTGTTGAACGAAATATTTTAACAATAAAATTTACATCTTTATCATTATAAAATAAAGGTTCATGTGTTGACAGTACTCCTTCGTTGAGATTAGTCATGTGTTGAACGAAATATTTTAAAAATATATCTTACATCTTTATCATATAGAAAATTAGAAACTAACTGGAAAATAGATAAGATGAGTGGTCTCCTAGATATTGATCTGATGTTGGTTTCAGCCTCCGGGGTTAATATTTAGGGAATCGTTCTCTCACTAGTTTACGGTTGGAGTCTTATTTGAAATCAAACGATAGATACCATAATTTTTATAAAATATGTTAAATAACAAAAATAGTCACACGTGGACAATACTCATTCGTTGAGATTAGTCGTGTGTTGACAAAAATATAGAGTCATGTATTGAAAGAAATATAATATTTATTTGTTGAATAGAATAACGGAATTATTGAAATATATAAAGCCGTGTTGATTAGAGATGCACTATTTTGACGCGAACGATATTTATATCGATTATATTCGTTTTTGAATTGAATCGAATAGAAAACCAGTTTGAATTGAATCGAATAGAAAACCAATTTGAATTGAATCGAATAGAAAACCAATTTGAATTGAATCGAATAGAAATCCAATTTGAATTGAATCGAATAGAAAACCAATTTGAATTGAATCGAATAGAAAACCAATTTGAATTGAATCGAATAGAAAACCAATTTGAATTGAATCGAATATAAAACGAATTCGAATTGAATTGAAAACGAATTCGAATTGAATTGAAAACGAATTCGAATTGAATTGAAAACGAATTCGAATTGAAAACGAATTCGAATTGAATTGAAAACGAATTGAAATGAATTCAAATTGAATTGAAATTTGAATTGAATAGAAATGAATTTTAAAACGAATTTATAAGGAAAAATTCAATTTTGATTTGAATTGAAATGGAAGTCGAAATTGTTTTTGAAACGAATTTAAAACTATTTATAAAATTCGTTTGAAATAGGAATCGACGAAATATAAATTATATATATTAAATATATTATATATATAATATAATGGCATGAATAGAACGCGCCGCACTACGGCAGTTCGTAAATTTCGACCATTGACTTCGAATGGACATTACGGGAGATCCGACCGTCGGATTCTCCTAAAACCGGAACCGTTGGGTTCGTATCGAAAAGAGCTTTCTAAATAATATTAAAAATTTGAAATCTAACAGTTGGATTTGGAGATACGTCCAAATCAAATTTGGAAAAGGTCGTTGTAAGTGCAGTTCGATGGCCGTTGATGGAAATCGACTGTACGGGCCTTGATAAAATTATTAAAAATATCAATAATTTGTGTAAAATCATAAGAAATGATTTGGGAAAAATTTAGATGAAAAACTCCATATTTGAAAAGATAAAAATAGATTTTTATCGAAATTAACTAGTTTTGAACTAAAATTAAACCCGTTTATTTTTAAATAAATAAATTGGATTTGAAACGAGTTTTAAATAGAATTGATTTGTGGGTTTATCATGAACTGTGTTTTAAATGACACTAGTTCTTTAACCCTATAAAAGGAGTTTTAATGAATCTGCAATTAGATTGAAATGTGCATTGATAATCTAAATTATCAAATTTGGAAAATAAGCGAGAATGGAGTATCACCAGTTTTGCTCCAAAGCGATAGTTAAATCTTTAATTAGATTTGAACGTGAAATGGTAATTAATTTTATCGATAACACCGTGGTGTTAGATAGGAGTATTACCAGTTTTGCTTCATGGGATGAATAGGTTGGGATTGGGAAATAAAATAAATAATTACTCCGATGTGATTCGCTAATCTCGACTAGTTTGGAAAACCATAATTTGGTTTGAAATGACATCCAAAGGAAGATTAAAGGATAAATTTTAAAGAGTTTATCTTGGATAAAATTAATGGGAACCTTTCCCTAAGAATAGAAATTTAGAAACTAGCTGAAGGTTAGTTAAGAAGAATGGTTTCCTGGGTATTGATCTGATGTTGGTTTCGGCCTTCGGGGTTAATATTTGGGGGATTGCTCTCTTACTGATTTACGGTTAGTGACTAATGAATTGGAATGAGGCGTATGTTGTGTTTGTGTAACATTTGTTTTTAATATACGCGGGTTGTTCGGAAAGGCCGGGTTTACACCCATTCTGAATAACCGATTCGACGATAAGTCGAAGATGAAGACGGTGGTTGAAGGCCGGAAGTCTTCACATCGTTTGGGTGATTACTGATGATCTTGATTGGGCTGTACACCCAAGATGAGGTAATTAGTTAGTCGTCGTCCAGACATACTTGGAGATCGATGGATATGCGAGGAAATTGCCTCCGGTTTCGTTTAGACCCAGAACAAAATTGTAAATGGATTGTGTGTCTGACATTGGATTTTATTCTGTGTTGATTGATTTCTGTTAAATATATATCTGTTTGGTGGCAGAGAATTTATTCTCTTGCTTAACGCCCTTCACTGAGACGTACGAGCTTAGAGGTTATATATTGATAGATATCAATCGCATGGCATGAATTGCATGTGTGGCATGCTGAGTTGCATGGATCAAGGCTTCTGTTGAAAAGCAAAGTCTTGTGGTTGATGATCAAAGCTCGGCCTACGAGTCAGCTTTGTGTATAGCGTGGATTCGCGAGCCTCACACCTCGGTATGAGTTAAAAACGGGATACGGACCGTTGGGAGAACACGACGTTTCTTTCTAGCTTT
The DNA here is from genome assembly GCA_030737875.1 of Allium sativum. Lineage (NCBI taxonomy): Eukaryota > Viridiplantae > Streptophyta > Magnoliopsida > Asparagales > Amaryllidaceae > Allium > Allium sativum. The sequence goes on along the minus strand of CM060915.1, from coordinate 189,562,423 downwards.
GGTGGTGTCAGTGACTTACCAGCCCTGACATTTATATACTTTTCATCTTTGTGGTTGTTGGAATGAGGCGCCTCGATTATAGGTCTGTAAGGACCGGGAAACGTGTGTTCAGGAATAATTAATCCCCAAACGTAAGAGAGGACCGGCCCAACCGATCCAAGTGGCTGCCCAGAGTGTGTAGTCCTGAGCATTTGCTAGAGTGTCTCGAAGCGGAGAGGAGCTTGCCCCTTGCCTCGACTCATGACGGAAATCCAATTTCCAATACCTGTATTGCGGTTTTAATTGTAGAACTAGTATGGCGACATGATATATGGTACCCATGCCGTCTATGATTAATATTTATGATTGAAATATTTTGACACTATACACTTATTATAGTATCAAATGATTCGTTTTAAACGTATCAAGCATGTTTGGCTATTATAAGGGAAAACCCTATCCTCCGGCTTGCGTTGCATTGTGTGATGGGACCTGGGTCTTATAATAGCTTCATTTTTCGAAAAAGCATTGCGTTGTTTATTGTTATGCACTGGTATTCTTGGGAGGAAACCCATTCCGTGTTATACGGCGTGGTCCCTTGAATTTCTCTCTTTTAAAGAAAAGTTTTAAATAACTGTTTTAGTTCTCACACCAGTCACATGACTGACCTGGAGTTTATTGTTTTAACCAAAACTCTGGGTGCCCCTATTTTCGACACGGGCAGCTAGTAGTTTTGGTTTTGCAGATTTATATTCACAGGATCCTGGTTTACAGCTGGAATGATATCCGAAAAGCTCTGTATCCGTATATCACCTTCAGTTGTGTTTTGTATTATTTTTCCGCTGCAATACTGTATTTAAATCTCTGATATTCTTTGTTGTATAATATTTATTCATACTCTGTATATTCTTGTATTCTGATGGTATTGTTGTAATAATAATGAAATGTTCTTCCGTCTGCGTTCTGATTTGTCTTGTCCTCACAGTAATTCGTTCTTTCTCATCTCTTCGGAGACCGGGGAAGTTCGGGTCGCTTCATCAACTGACCGGTTTTGAATATTGCATGAATCAAATGCATGATCACATATGCATGGATCCAATTTTAGATCACTTCTTTACTGCAATTTACTACAAAAGATGTGTATGATGCACCCACAAGCTAAACTATGAATAAATGCACCCTTAATGTAAAGCTCTTAGTATGACTGCACATGCTCAAACGATACTATACTGAAGTATATTATATTCCATAAGACCATATATGGATTGGTCCAAACAAAAAAGAAGGACATGTGGATAATTCAGTGCCAAAGCTTCCATATAAATAATATCGAAGATTACCCTGTGCATGCGGCGCTACATGGATCAACGGTGTCGCAGCATAAAGTGTTGGCATCAATTTTGTACAAGGTCGCTCGTCCATGGTAATCTGTGTCTCGCTTGTCCCAGTTTAATAAATAGGCCTTGCACGCCTCTTGGATCGTTCAGCGCTTGCAAGTGCACTGATTTGTCGCACAAGTATGAATACCCCGATGGCGACCATGTAAATATTTCGGATGAGCAAAAGTTCATGCAGGGGTCGTTCACCTTATAATATATGAAAAACTCGCTCATTAGAAATAGAGTGGTCAGTCTCCAGCAATAGAGCTAGATCAAGCGTCGAGCATCATTAACTAGTATGCCATGATTCAGAAGTATCCATCCACAACGGTTCGAGCATACACTCGTTTATATATTCGAACAAGAAGCAGAATAATATAAACGAAGGTGGCATTTCTGTAATTCTTTATCCCATATATTTTTATTCCACAGAACGTAAGCCACATTGATTGGTCCACGAAAGTAAAAGGCACGCACATGGAACTGTGTTAAATTTTGGATCAGCCCTCCAGATATCACACCGGATCTCATCAACACTTGTATAAAGATTGGTCATAAGTTGGTTGACACGTGGTATGGCGTTTAACGTTAAAGTGTAAAGTTCTTTGGTCGAGCAATTCGTGGATGCTCGCTTATCAGCAAGCATGACGCACATATTCCATGCATTTGGGTCCCTCATGCGAATGTCACCCTGTTCGCCCATATTTTTTTCAAGACCATTCGTGCGCTGCATCTTTTTACAGCTGCATACAGTTGGCTAGAACTGTCCAGTGGCAATTCTGTAAATACAACTGTGTGCGACCCGTACCCAGTTCTATATAATTAGAACTTTGGCACCTGGTCCAAGCTTCTCCTATAAATACCCCATTTCACTACACTTGAAGGGACCGATTTCTACCACCATGAAGTGCTATCCAAAGATTTCCTTCACCATTCTAGAGCTCTCCTACCATTATTAATGGCTTCCAAAGCTCTCTCCATCTTCCTCTAAAGAAGTGAAGATCAAATGACCTTCATTCTCCATTAAAAATATCTCAAATATCTATTCCTGGACTCCAAATATTTCTAGTTCTTCCATCATGGTCGATTTAACCAAGTCACCTTCTCCGATCTCTATTAGAGATCATTTAAGCTTCATGCTACTTCTCTCCTACCACCGTTAATTCTCTAAAAAAACCTAGATCTACCACAAATTCACAACGGAACCAAGAAAGCTTGCCTAACTCTCTAAGTGATTGAAGATCTACAATTCAACCATCACCAATTAAGAGACCTCCTTCGTTCCTCCACGAATTGAAGTGCAATCCAGATCATAAAAATAGTGAAAAGAGAGAAATTAACATTATGAATGAATCCATGTATTTTGCACTCTTCAAATTGATAATGAGAATCACCTCCAAAGTTGACGTAGATATATTTATGATCAAACCACTATAAAAACTCTATTGTCTTTACTTACTTTTTCCCGCTTACTTTGCATTTTTCACCCCCATTTTCTATTGCATACAGAATTGGTGAAGTACGATCAACGTATCTGTGGTGTTGAACCATTTTTGACTTAAACACTTTGCGTGTGACGACAATTTTTGTTGTCAACACACTTTATTTGATGTAGTTGTTGTGTGACTTGTGTTTTGAACATGGCAGTGTCGATGTTCAATGTTATAGCCAAAATGTATTAATTTGGTGAAGAATTTTGTGCTTAACTCATTGAATAAGCATATTGAAGTAAAAGGGTCATTTCTGTTAGTCAAGGATGAAGATAAGGAACTATATCTTTGGAAAGTTCACACACAGCCTAATTCGGTGGATATGCTCACTAAGGCATTACCGGTTGGGAAGTTCGAGCATTAGTCAAACTCGATTCGCTTGGAGAGGCGCTAGGTGCCACAAGGTGGCACGGGCGAGAGAGGAGCTTGGGTTTAGATGAGGGAGTGTATCAGTATGAGATTGTGGTTCTACTTTATCTTTAGTGAGACGGCTTTGGATTTTTTTTTTCAGCACATAATTGGTGGGTGGGGCCTTTGCTTGCACTTGTGGTGGAGTGCAACAGATGGTGTCTTTTCCGAAACACGTTCGGAAAGAATTCATGCTTGGTTGAAGTGGTGATAGTTGGAGCTATCAATTGATCCAAGATGGTATGGTACCATTGATGTTGGAGTTGGAAATGGATATAGTGTCAAGGTGGAGTGTTGTAATTACACGACACTTTATAAGTTGGATTAAAGTGGGTGAATGTAGCTTCAGAGCAGAGAAAACGGTTCGCAAATCGAAGCTCAATGGTGAATTAGTTAAGACTTCTCAGGTTCTAGAAGGTGTCAGAGTAGTAGCTCAGATTTCAGACAAGGGTGGTCAAATGTCTGAGCAGGGGTGCTACAAGAGGCAATGAGCAGAACCAGACAACTGCCTCCAAGTCTGGCGTTAGACCCTCAAAGTCAGAATTCTTGCAATTAGAAACACAAATTTCCAACTGCAAAAGACAGACATCTAACCACAAAGGTCTGATGTATGAGCCAGCTTCGAGACTGGAACTAATTTGTGATTATTAAGTGTCATTTTGGTTAATTTGCATGGATTTTTATTCTCCTATTTAAATTGTCTTTTTGATTTGAAAGGGATCTAGATTACACTCCAAACCATGGTTTTGTCCTTCATTTATTAAGGTTTAGGAAATCTTAATCTTCGTTAATTCTTATCTGCTAAAAAATAATTTTTTCTTTGAAAATTATTTTGATCATTGTATTCAATCTCTTGTACTCTTCTCATTGTCCGTAATAAAAGCTCACTATCAAGTGGATGTACACTAGAACGACGTTATTGGAACTACTATAACTTTATATGTGACTTATATATCGTTCTTTCTCTTAATATTGCTTGTTGGTTGTTTGTGTTAGTTATTAAATTAATTGTATTTGGGTTTGAGATGTTAATTGGCTATTTTACACTTCTATCATGATCTTTCTCATTTTCATTGCGTTATTATTTGTGTTTGAGTGGTCTCGAATTGGAAAACTCCACAACGATATCGTGTTAAAAATAATTGATTAACAATGAGTACTTTACTTAAATTAAATTCCACTCTTATTCATAAAATAAATTGACTACTCAAGTCAAATTTTGTTAATTATATACGTGAAATATTGATCTCCAAGTTTAAATGAAAAATTAATTCTTCAACAGATGATTAGGAAAAAGAATAGGATTACTCCGAAGGTGAAAGTGGCAACTTTTGTATAAGAAAATATTATGAAGAGAAGAATAAGCTAATTGACTATGCAAAGTTAAAGACCTAATGTCATCTTTAATTCTCTAAAAATGTAATCTAGGATCTCAAACATACATGTCTGTAATCTATATCTCATGAATTTTGTGCAATCAAAATTATATATGAACCAAGTTATATGAGACGACCCAAACTTCCCCGTGAAGGAAAGCACGGATTGCGTTGAGAACACGACAAAATAGAATGCAAACAGAAGAACATTTCATTGTATATTACAACAAATCCGTCAGGTTACAAGAATGTACAGAGTATGAATAAATATTATACATTCGATAAATATCATAGATTACAATAAATTACATTGCAGCGGAAAAACAATGCAAAACACAACTAGAAGAAATACACGGATACAGAGCTTTCTGAGCATCGATCCAGCTGTAAATCAGGATCCTGTGAATATAAATCTGCAAAACCAAAACTACTAGCTGCTCGTGTGAAAAATAGGGACACCCAGAGTTTAGGTTAAAACAATAAACTCCAGGTCACTCATGTGACTGGTGTGAGAACTAAAACAGTTATTAATCTTTATTTTAAATCTATGTAAATCAAGGGACCACGCCGTATAAACCGGAACGGGTTTCCTCCTAAGAATACCAATGCATAAAAATAAACCATGCAATGCTTTTTCGAAAAATGAAGCTATTATAAGACCCAGGTCCCATCACACAATGAAACGCACGCCGGAGGATAGGGTTTTTACCTTATAATAGCCAAAGCATGCTTGATACGTTTAAAACACATTATTTTGATATTACTATAAGTGTATAGTGTTAAACAATTTCAATCATAAATATCAATCAAAGGCGGCATGAATGACCCATGCCATTATGTTGTCATACAAGGTTCTACAAATAAAACCGCAATATCACGTACCGTCATGAGTCGAGGCAATGGGCAAGCTCCTCTCCGATTCGAGACACTCTAGCAAATTTCTCAGGACCCCACTATGATCCTTTGGAACCTCCAAGGCCGGTCCTCTCTTACTTTTGAGCATTAGTTATTCTTGAACACACGTTTCCTAGTCCTATAGGACCTATATATAATGGTTTGTACGTCGGCTCACATAGTTCCAGTTATCGACCTTATATTCGAGGCGCCTCGCATTCCAACAACCACACAGGTGAAAAGTATATAAATGTCAGCCGGTTTAAGCACTGATACCACCACTAGCTAGAAAGAAACGTCGTGCACTCCTTGGGTCCTTATCCCATTTTTGAATCATACCGAGGTGTGAGGCTCGCGAATTAACGCCATACACAAATTTGTGCCACCCAGGCCGTGCTTTGATCATCAACCACAAGACTTTGCTTTTCAACAGAAGCCTTGATCATCTGCCACTTAGGCGTGCCGCACAGGCAATTCTCTCCATGCGACTGATGTCCATCATTATACAACCTCTGAGCTCGTACGTCTCAGAGAAGGGCGTTAAGCAAGAGAATATATTCTCCACCACCAAACAGATGTATATTTAATAGAGATCAATCAACACAGAATAAAATCCAATGTCAGAAACACAGTTTACAAGTTCGTTCTAGGTCTGAACGAAACCAGAGGCACTTTTCTTGCATATCCATCGATCTCCAAGTACGTCTGGACGATCTCTAACATATTCCCTCATCTTGGGTGTACAACCCAATCAAGATTTCTAGGAATCATTGAAACGATGTGAAGACTTCCGGTCCTCAACCACCGTCTTCATCTTCGACTTGTTGTCGAATCGGTTATTCAGAATGGGTATAAACCCGGCATTTCCGAATAACCCACGTATATAATAAACAAATGTTACATAAACACAACATACGTCTCATTCCAATTCAGAATATTCTTTTATTCATATATTCACATTCTTAGGGAAAGGTTCCCATTAATTTTATCAAAGATAAATTCTTCTAAATTTATTCTTTAATCTTCCTTTGGATATCTTTTCAAACCATATTATGGTTTTCCAAACTAGTCGGGATTAGTGAACCACACCGAAGTAATTATTTATTTTAGTTCCCAATCCCAACCTATCCATCCCATGGAGCAAAACTGGTAATACTCCAAATCTAACACCACGGTGTTATCGGTAAAATTAATTACCATTTCACATTCAAATCTTATTAAAGATTTAACTATCGCTCTGGAGCAAAACTGGTGATACTCCATTCTCGATAATTTTAATCTAATTAAAGATTCATTAAAACTCCACTTAGTTTTAATCTTCCCAAAAATCAATATCTTGTCTTTAACTGGGTTAAAGAACCAATGTCATCTAAAACACGATTCACGATAAACCCAAAATCACTTTCTATTGTTAATCGGGTTAAAGAGCAGGTGTTATTCAAAACACCGCCCACGATAAACCCAAAAACCTATTCAAATTCAATTCCAATTAATATTATTTAATTGGTACACTTCACTAAATCTTAATTAAAAGATTTATTCTTTTCTAAATTGGGTTTAAGAACAGTGTTATTTAAGACACCACTCACGACGAACCCAAAATCCCATTTGATATTTAATACAAGGCTCTAAATAGAAAATATATCGGCTTATATTCAACATCAAATTCTGCAACCAACAAATATCGAATTGGAAATAACGATATAAATATATCTTTCAAATTTCCACAACCATATATGTATAATCACGAAATCCAACATCGAAATATTCCGAAGATAATTTCGATTCAAATCCATTCCAATTCATATATTGGAAATTATGATTATTTTTAAAACCACTTTCAAATCCAATTTATTTATTTTAAAAATAAATTGATTTTAATTCTAGTTCAAAACTAGTTCATTTCGATAAAAATATATTTTTATCTTTTCGAATATGGATTTTTTCATCCCAATTCATCCCAAATCATTTCTTATGCTTTTACGCAAGTTATTGATATTTTTAATAATTTTATCAAGGCCCATACAGTCGATTTCCATCAACGGCCATCGAACTGCACTTACAACGACCTTTTCCAAATTTGATTTTGACATAATTCCAAATCCAACCGTTAGATTTCAAACTTCTAATATTCATTGGAAAGCTCTTTTTGATACAAACCCAATGGTTCCAGTTTCAGGAGAATCTGACGGTCGGATCTCCCGTAATGTCCATTCGAAGTCAATGGTTGAAATTCGAGAACTACCGCAGCGCGGCGTGTTCTATTCAGGCCATTATATATATAATATATATATTATATATATTTCGTCGATTTCCTTTTTAACACGTATTTTATAAATCGTTTAAATTCGTTTTCGAAATGATTTCAACTTCATATTCAATTTCGAATCAAAATTGAGTATTCCACATCATCGATATACAAATGATAATATTTTCAAAATGTTATGTTTTGAAATCACTTCATTTTCTATATTCATTATAAAAACGAATATAATCGATATAAATATCGTTTGCATCAATTGGTGCATCTCTAATCAACATGGCTTTATATATTTCAATAAATTCATTATTCTATTCAACAAATGAATATTTATTCTATTCAACAAATGAATCTATATTTCTTTCAACACATGAATATTCTTAACACATGAGCACTGTCAACACATGACTATTATATTATTTAATATATTTTATAAAATTATGATAAAGATGTAAATTTTATTGTTTAAAACATTTTACTCAACACATGAATTTCTTCAATACATGTATGAACATTTATTCTATCCTTTATTTTCCCAATTGGAATGAGGTCCAATCAATTACCATATAATGTTAATTATATGGATTCCATACAACACATGTATATAATGGCATTGACAAATAATTGTTGGATCTAGATTAACCCTAGAGGGGGGGTGAATAGGGTTTATCACAGTTTTTAACTGAATTAAAATCAAACAAGGTAAATAATAATAAACAGACCACAGAATATAGCAGAAACAGAAATGCAGAAAATAAATCACACACAGATATACCCATCTTCGGCAAAACCCTCCCTACTGCTGCATTTCTAAGGTTTCTACTAGGTGATAGAACAGATCCCGCATACAAGACCATGTACACTTGCAAAACCTGCTCCTATTCTAACCCTACGCTCAAAACCATAGACTAATCGATATCCCCTCGATCAGATTTCCCCGAATTACAACCCTGTAATCCGTAACCCAGATTTTACAGACTCTTTCAACTGTCTGTCAACTCCTTGACTGAAACTCCTAGTATTTTACAGACACTAGAAACTGGTTGATCGTTTACAGAAGAAATTGAAAAAAAAAACAATACAAAAAAAAAAATATCAAAACTTAAAACCCTTAGGAGTTAAAACAAGGGGTCATCCCTTTAGAAAAATATGGTTTAGTCCATAAAAACATGGCCGGCCCATTCTAGTTCATTTGCCCGATCTCCTTTTATTTTCTAAAAAAAAATGGCGGCCTAGGGTTTTAATGTTTGCCCCAAAACAAATCTCGATGGCTTCAGATTGATGAATTCTTGTTCTCTGATGTGTTCCTCTTCGTCGATTGATTTGGTTGTCCCTCTCACTCTCTGGCGATTGAATCTCTGAAAACCTGTGAGTGCTCTGAATACGATTTTCTCTGTAATTTTTGTTGTTGTATGATTTTGATTTAAACTGCCTGTGATGAAATGGTGTTAGAAATAGGATTATAACATCCTAAAATCGCTCTGATTTCACTGAATGACTCGGCTGATTGGCATATTGATGCTTTCCCCTTTCGTTATACGACTTGAATGAATTTTTCCACTTTCTGATTTTGAAATTCTCTACCTTGAATGAAGAATCTAGATTAAAAGAAGTTACCAAACTCGTGTGCCTTGATTTAACATGCCTTGAACGAATTTCTGAAAGTATATTTATCAAAACAGGAAAGAATTGATTTTCTTACCAAGTATGATTTCCTACAATTTAAACTCTTGCCAAATCATTTCTTGTGTGATTTAAACGATTGATAAGATGCAAAAAAAAAGAGTTTACATAATGAGATTGTAACGTCCCGTATTTTTGGCCGTCAAATATTTAATTTAATTTATTATTTTAAATATTATATGGGGAATATTTATGGATTTTAATATTTAAATCATTATTTAAAACTGGATCGAACGATATATTTATATAATATAAATCGAGTTTGACAATGGCGTGCAGTTCGTGAATTGGAGTTTTGAACTTCAATACTATTCGGAATTGAAGCTGTTGTTTTAATATATACGACTATTTTAATTTATATTTAGCTGTTTAAAATTTAATTTATATGGTATCGAGATTTATATGAGGTTAAAATAATAAACCAACCTTAAGCTTGTAAACAACATATATACACAGTTTAAGTTTCATATCCTATGGCGAGGGTCAGCTCTATTGGATGGTTAAATATTGCCAAATAGAATACTCTATTATCTGTTCAGCTTAACCATACTCATGTTCACCAACATCTAAAAATGATGACAGTTTTATTTGTTCAGTCTCTCACTTGTCAACCCATTCTAGTGTGGCGGAACATTGCCAAATCTTTTCACTAGGTGTCCACATTTTTTTTCCATGCATCGTATATTGGCAAACCAGTCTTTACACTTCTTGTTTTCCAGTTCCTTGTTTTAGAAGTTGGTTTGTGTTCGGTCTTGTCATTTGATAGCTGTAAATCCATTGTGTAGATTAATATAAATTTATATAATAATAGAGATGAACAGTTATAAAGGGAGACAGAAATCAAATAAATAAAACAACTAGAACAGATGAAGAAGATAGATGTATGTATACATCAAACCTTTTTAGAATACGAACAACAAAGGAAAAGGGTACATGAACAGCTCAATACACAAATAAAATATACAATCTCGAATCTGAATAGACAATTCAATATAGCACAAAATATAGCCCAACACCCTAGGCTTAATCGTCTCCGTGCAGCTTCATCTCTGCTGAAAGGAAAGAGAAAAAAAAAGGGATCAATACAAAGGAAACAAAAGAATAAACATATATACATATATAAATCTGTTTGTACAACTGCAAATACATAGAAGAAAGAAAATATGTGTCCTTGGCTGTACAATGCAAGATGGAATCAACATGACAACTCGTATTAAATATGCGTCCTTGACAGTAATACATCATTTTTCCAAGGTCACAAATGGAACAGCAAAAAGGAAATAAAATCTAAAAGAAGTACATATGAACAGCTAAGTATATATGTTTACACCATCACTTTACAAAGTCGAAAACAGGATGTATCTTTATATACATATACGGTAAATCCGGTAAATCTTATGTACAAATCCATTTCTGCCATGACATATACCTGTCACAGCTTCAAATCTGCTAAAGAAATAAACAAATCAAGAGCTTCATGAAAACAGACAACTCGAACAGACAATAGACAATGTGAACAGACAATGTATAACCTTACCTAAAATACATAGGGTCAGTACATGAGAATCCATCACAATCTTGACACTGTTTTGCTAAGCATGCACAACGGCCTCCATCAAGGTACCAACAGTTCGGTCCCAACGGCTAAAGAAAAAAAAAAAGAAAAAAAAAATATTAGCAGACAGCTAAATAATCAAATCAGAAACAACTGTATATATTCATACATCAAGATCTTAGCTCATGAACAGCTAAGGGGTAGCTAAACAATTCGATATACATATATCAAATCAACAAATATATATTTATATATACAGTAGGATCATATTCAAGTACCATACCCAAAACAGAGCCTATAAATCTAAATGCAGGTTTCAATTATCTGCAATTGAATAGCCAACTCACATTACCAGTTCGATCACTATCCAGACTTGAAATGTCGGACCAAAACCAACAAATGTTCTGCTAACCGGTCACACAGTCATTAAGATCCATCAATGTTTCCATCACCAATACACACAGTCTGAAAGGAGGAAGAAAACCCAATGGCCTAACCTAGTAGCCGAACCTATCTAGAATTTCTGATGGACATTAATATTATTCAATTCTATCAAACCACTATAAATAGGTACCGCACTTATGTGTTTCATCACCACAGAAAACAATTCGAAATTAATTCAGTAAACCAGAAACTCATTCAATACTGAGAGAAAATTATAAACAAAAAAAAAATACAGTAATTAAAATCGGGTTCAGCACTTATCTGAAGTCAAAGGCCTTGGATTTAATCCATACCCACGCTGGAAGCTTCGGGATGGGTTGCGGGTGGTCGTAGGGAGTAGGGGACGAAGCCGCTCCATTTCCGATAGCTTGGAGTTGGTCAACGGGACAATGAGGGACGTCGAAGGAGTGTCTAGGGTTTGGAAAATCAATTTAAGACGGAGGGCAAAGGTATGAAGGAACGTGTTTGCGCAGGGGGTGCGATGCATTTACTCTCGATTTCCGACGAGGAGAGAAGCATGGAAGGAGGATTGATTTCACCATGGAAATTTCTTTTTCTGATTTTGGAGGCGGCGGATGGTTTGGGAAAATGAGGTTTGGAAAACCGATTTAGGGTTTTAATTAAGTGGAAGTGGGTGGGCTTTTGGGCCGTGAATTCAAAGGTAAGAGGCCGGTTTTTAAATATAAGATTCATGTTTAAAAATCTAATTACCTTATTAAATTTGTTTATAAGGTATCTTGCACATATTTTATCAGAATTAAACACGGTCTGTCTCATTTGAACCGTAAAGACGAGATCTTTGAGATGGAGCAGAGTTTGGTCAGAATCGGGAACAACTGAGAATTTTATTCGAATTAAACGACAGTTTAATTTGACTAAAAATCAGATAATTATCGACAGATTCAAAACCAGGTGAGTTAATCTCACTCAGTGTTCCCATTTATATTTTATATAAATTGGGTTTCTATTTTTGGTGTGCTCTGTTTGCTGTTAGTTGACTGTTTGTTAATTGTTAATCCATGTGTTGATTTAACTGACGAAATTAAACTATCGTTTAATTTCAGCAGATTAACAAATCGTTATTCCAACGATTCGACCAAATAGGGGTAACTTACCCTGTGGATCACGTTTTCTATAAACGTGTTTAATTGTTGTTTTGATTGTTTATTTGGTTGATATTGAACAGTAGTTATTTCTTATTATAGAAATTATCAATTAAATGGATTTATTTGATTAGTGATCATGGGTTGGGAAATTAACTTGTGTTTGGTTTAACCAAAGAGCAATATTGGTTGGGAAATCAGCAGTACATGGCCTAAGATTAAATCATTTTGTTATATCGGTTTACCACCCGGTGAATCGACAGAACTAAAGTTGTAAAAATTTATTTTATAACTAGAAGTAGATTTCGAAATAAATTATTTGGAATTATAAGGGAAAATAAATAAGTGTTTTATTTAAGATTTGATTAATCTTATAAGGTCAACTCTGATGTTAAATCAGATTCTTAAGTACGAGGATGAGAAATAAATCGAATGGCGTTGTTTTAATTTAAATATGATTTAAAAAAAAAGGAAATTTAATAAAGGAATTAACTATGAAACTAGTGACCACCAAAGAAAATTATTATTTTAATAAATTCGAGAAATACTTTTTAATTGAGATTCATTTAAAAAGTACTCGAAATTAAAGTGAATCCAAGGGAATGGTGAAAGAGAATTACGAACAGGTTTTATAGTTAAAACCCAAATTTTTGTATAACAAGTTATAAAAAGGAATTTTAAGCGAAGATAATAGCTTAAAAGTGATGTTATTTAGTGAATTGAGGACTAATGGAATATTCGAGAAAAAGATTTTCAAAGGGAAAGGAGGTTTATGAAGCCATACTTTTGAATAAAATATTAAATGGAATTTGGTTTGAGATTGGAACGAAATATTGGTTTTATATTACAACTCATATTTTTCTTTGGATATGAACGTTGTTGATCAAGGTCTGAGAGGTAATTAAAATACCCCAACTTGAACGACCTCGGGACTATCTGAGGAGGATATTAGTTGTAATGGTGGAAAGGGATTAGTGTTAATTTATTTCCATTAGTAAAATAATAATGTAAAGGCTGGGATTTTACTCAACAGGAATAAGCACTGGATACTAATGAGTAACGAATTAAAGATATTTCGAAATATTAATTACGAGTTGCTTTGAAGGGAAAATATCGAGAACTGGATATGATTTTTCAAGTGATAAAATAAAAGGAGATTTCAAATGTTGCTTAACTTGAAATAAGTTGAGTCGTGTTCCAATATGGTTAATAAAATAAGGATAGGGGTTTGAAATGGTTGAGTATGATTATGGGATATTTTCATAAACATGAAAATAAGATATTTAAGAGAAGAACCTTACCTCAAATAAGTTATATTTGAAACGTTAAGGGTTAAAGATTAACTATCGTTAATCGTTTTTTAAAGAGGCCATGTAGTGTTGGTACTGAACTGGTAACTCATGTCATTCACACAATTATTTATTTGATAGTTAAATCACCGACTATCAAACCTTACCCATACGATCGTTGGTACGGAAAGACCGGGATCGAATATACATTCGAAAACCATTCCGACCAGCGAATACGTGAAAGAAGATTGGTGAAGATGGAGAGATTGAAGACCGTTGATCTTCATGAGCGGAAGGACCACTGATTGGATTTCTCAGGTTTAGCGGCCGGAGATATTTCAACAGTGATTCTGTCGTGATTGGAATCTACGGATTGCAAGGACTTCTCGCTACTGATCTGTCGGGTGATTCCTAGGATGCAGTAGGAGGGTGCCTTCGGTTCATCCTGTTCCTGGGTGACTTGTATGGACGAGTGTCTGACAGAGTATTTCCTAAGAATCACGTACATTGATTTTTACAAACATACTTCTGTCAGCTGCAGAATATTTTTGTGGACGTCAATTAGTGATTTGACGGATCTGACGATGTGGCATTCAAAGTGAATGATGGTCAGATGTTCGAAGAGATGAATTCTAGCCTCAAGCCTCATCAACCGGGAGATGACAAAAATCAGGCAGGCAGCATGGCTATGTGGGTCGCTCCCATTAGGGTGTATAATCACCTATCTAGAGAAAAATCCTTTTGTTTCTTGTTCTATCGATTCTGCCCATTCGGGAACGGTGGTTTGAGTCCAACCGTTGGTGATATACATTCGATACACTCAAGAGAAATGAGTGGTCGGTCATGTGTGGGCCGGGTTGCAAGACGTTCTTGTTGAACCCAGTGTATTCGCCTCTAGAGATACACTATCGGCAGGTGGTCCCATACCTTGTCATGGTCGGAATCCAATCTCCAATAAGCGCCTGCGGTTTTGATTGTATATATATGTGGAGCGTGAGATGCAAGCGTTCCACTAGATTGTTATATACTTGTATTTAGACATTATTATAATATCAGACAAGTATATGGTTTCAAAACTGTTTTGGGTTATCGTAAGGTAAAAACCGTCCATGTTTATGTGTGGATTTGGTCTTACGATTATCCTTTTCTTTTGAAATGATTTTGAACTTTAAAATCATGACTGGATGATTTACCTTAAATACTGTGCGAGTTTTATCTCACTCTGGTTCACCAGACTGACCCGGTGTTTTGTAAATGCTCGGGTTAGCCCGAAGTGTACAGGTTCAGGTTCGAAGCTGAAAAAGGCGTGCTGGAGAAGTCCAGACATATTTAATGTTTTCCGCTGTGTTGTATAAGGGCAGATTATCATAACTGTCCAGATGTGTTCTTGTACTCTGATGATTGTAAGTTTTATTTAAAGCTCTCAATAAAGATTTATTTCTATATTATATTTTGTTCCGCTGCGATGTGAGACTCTGTGTAGTGTTGATTCCTCTTCTTACTCTTCTATTCTAATATTCTTTCTTTCTTATCTCACCCTCTATTTTCTTTCTTATAGCCTTCTGGGGTTTTCAATACTTGAGTTATTGGACACATGATGTATTAGTGTCATGATTCAAGTGTCGAAAAACTCGGGCCGCTACAGTTGGTATCAGAGCTATTGGTTTAGTAATAACCTTGGCTCTGTGGTGTAACTCGATAGAGATTGGGTTAGTAATACCCTAGATCGAGATTGAGTGTATATATATGAGAGCGTACTTGTAAATTTTATTTACAAATGTTTTGTATTGTGTTTGTTGATCGGTTCAAGTGTTGAAAGGCATAGAACTGGCAATGGACGCAGTATTGTTTTGTATAAAAGGGTAAATGAAATAATTTTACCCAAACTATATTTTTGTATAGAAAAGAAATAATTTTATCAAATTATTGAGATACTTGTGTGTTTGATCGATTTGAATGGAATTCAAATCGAATTGGAAATTTGAATTGAGACTTAACTTTGTTAAGTGAAGTTAAATTAAGAAGGATATCGAAATTAAATAAAACAGATTTGGAAATTGGAAATTAAATAAGTAATAATCAAATCTGTGAAACCAAAATAAAGTATTAATACTGAATCTGAATTCAGTTGATTTGGTTGTGGATTGATTGCTGATTTGGAATTGTTTGTTATTGAATGATAGTTGTTTGAATGAAATAATTAGAAATTAATGGGTTTACAACGTCCTCTCCTACCTTAGCAATTTCAAGGACGAAATTATTTTAAGGGGGGAAGAATGTAACGTCCCGTATTTTTGGCCGTCAAATATTTAATTTAATTTATTATTTTAAATATTATATGGGGAATATTTATGGATTTTAATATTTAAATCATTATTTAAAACTGGATCGAACGATATATTTATATAATATAAATCGAGTTTGACAATGGCGTGCAGTTCGTGAATTGGAGTTTTGAACTTCAATACTATTCGGAATTGAAGCTGTTGTTTTAATATATACGACTATTTTAATTTATATTTAGCTGTTTAAAATTTAATTTATATGGTATCGAGATTTATATGAGGTTAAAATAATAAACCAACCTTAAGCTTGTAAACAACATATATACACAGTTTAAGTTTCATATCCTATGGCGAGGGTCAGCTCTATTGGATGGTTAAATATTGCCAAATAGAATACTCTATTATCTGTTCAGCTTAACCATACTCATGTTCACCAACATCTAAAAATGATGACAGTTTTATTTGTTCAGTCTCTCACTTGTCAACCCATTCTAGTGTGGCGGAACATTGCCAAATCTTTTCACTAGGTGTCCACATTTTTTTTCCATGCATCGTATATTGGCAAACCAGTCTTTACACTTCTTGTTTTCCAGTTCCTTGTTTTAGAAGTTGGTTTGTGTTCGGTCTTGTCATTTGATAGCTGTAAATCCATTGTGTAGATTAATATAAATTTATATAATAATAGAGATGAACAGTTATAAAGGGAGACAGAAATCAAATAAATAAAACAACTAGAACAGATGAAGAAGATAGATGTATGTATACATCAAACCTTTTTAGAATACGAACAACAAAGGAAAAGGGTACATGAACAGCTCAATACACAAATAAAATATACAATCTCGAATCTGAATAGACAATTCAATATAGCACAAAATATAGCCCAACACCCTAGGCTTAATCGTCTCCGTGCAGCTTCATCTCTGCTGAAAGGAAAGAGAAAAAAAAAGGGATCAATACAAAGGAAACAAAAGAATAAACATATATACATATATAAATCTGTTTGTACAACTGCAAATACATAGAAGAAAGAAAATATGTGTCCTTGGTTGTACAATGCAAGATGGAATCAACATGACAACTCGTATTAAATATGCGTCCTTGACAGTAATACATCATTTTTCCAAGGTCACAAATGGAACAGCAAAAAGGAAATAAAATCTAAAAGAAGTACATATGAACAGCTAAGTATATATGTTTACACCATCACTTTACAAAGTCGAAAACAGGATGTATCTTTATATACATATACGGTAAATCCGGTAAATCTTATGTACAAATCCATTTCTGCCATGACATATACCTGTCACAGCTTCAAATCTGCTAAAGAAATAAACAAATCAAGAGCTTCATGAAAACAGACAACTCGAACAGACAATAGACAATGTGAACAGACAATGTATAACCTTACCTAAAATACATAGGGTCAGTACATGAGAATCCATCACAATCTTGACACTGTTTTGCTAAGCATGCACAACGGCCTCCATCAAGGTACCAACAGTTCGGTCCCAACGGCTAAAGAAAAAAAAAAAATATTAGCAGACAGCTAAATAATCAAATCAGAAACAACTGTATATATTCATACATCAAGATCTTAGCTCATGAACAGCTAAGGGGTAGCTAAACAATTCGATATACATATATCAAATCAACAAATATATATTTATATATACAGTAGGATCATATTCAAGTACCATACCCAAAACAGAGCCTATAAATCTAAATGCAGGTTTCAATTATCTGCAATTGAATAGCCAACTCACATTACCAGTTCGATCACTATCCAGACTTGAAATGTCGGACCAAAACCAACAAATGTTCTGCTAACCGGTCACACAGTCATTAAGATCCATCAATGTTTCCATCACCAATACACACAGTCTGAAAGGAGGAAGAAAACCCAATGGCCTAACCTAGTAGCCGAACCTATCTAGAATTTCTGATGGACGTTAATATTATTCAATTCTATCAAACCACTATAAATAGGTACCGCACTTATGTGTTTCATCACCACAGAAAACAATTCGAAATTAATTCAGTAAACCAGAAACTCATTCGATACTGAGAGAAAATTATAAACAAAAAAAAAATACAGTAATTAAAATCGGGTTCAGCACTTATCTGAAGTCAAAGGCCTTGGATTTAATCCATACCCACGCTGGAAGCTTCGGGATGGGTTGCGGGTGGTCGTAGGGAGTAGGGGACGAAGCCGCTCCATTTCCGATAGCTTGGAGTTGGTCAACGGGACAATGAGGGACGTCGAAGGAGTGTCTAGGGTTTGGAAAATCAATTTAAGACGGAGGGCAAAGGTATGAAGGAACGTGTTTGCGCAGGGGGTGCGATGCATTTACTCTCGATTTCCGACGAGGAGAGAAGCATGGAAGGAGGATTGATTTCACCATGGAAATTTCTTTTTCTGATTTTGGAGGCGGCGGATGGTTTGGGAAAATGAGGTTTGGAAAACCGATTTAGGGTTTTAATTAAGTGGAAGTGGGTGGGCTTTTGGGCCGTGAATTCAAAGGTAAGAGGCCGGTTTTTAAATATAAGATTCATGTTTAAAAATCTAATTACCTTATTAAATTTGTTTATAAGGTATCTTGCACATATTTTATCAGAATTAAACACGGTCTGTCTCATTTGAACCGTAAAGACGAGATCTTCGAGATGGAGCAGAGTTTGGTCAGAATCGGGAACAACTGAGAATTTTATTCGAATTAAACGACAGTTTAATTTGACTAAAAATCAGATAATTATCGACAGATTCAAAACCAGGTGAGTTAATCTCACTCAGTGTTCCCATTTATATTTTATATAAATTGGGTTTCTATTTTTGGTGTGCTCTGTTTGCTGTTAGTTGACTGTTTGTTAATTGTTAATCCATGTGTTGATTTAACTGACGAAATTAAACTATCGTTTAATTTCAGCAGATTAACAAATCGTTATTCCAACGATTCGACCAAATAGGGGTAACTTACCCTGTGGATCACGTTTTCTATAAACGTGTTTAATTGTTGTTTTGATTGTTTATTTGGTTGATATTGAACAGTAGTTATTTCTTATTATAGAAATTATCAATTAAATGGATTTATTTGATTAGTGATCATGGGTTGGGAAATTAACTTGTGTTTGGTTTAACCAAAGAGCAATATTGGTTGGGAAATCAGCAGTACATGGCCTAAGATTAAATCATTTTGTTATATCGGTTTACCACCCGGTGAATCGACAGAACTAAAGTTATAAAAATTTATTTTATAACTAGAAGTAGATTTCGAAATAAATTATTTGGAATTATAAGGGAAAATAAATAAGTGTTTTATTTAAGATTTGATTAATCTTATAAGGTCAACTCTGATGTTAAATCAGATTCTTAAGTACGAGGATGAGAAATAAATCGAATGGCGTTGTTTTAATTTAAATATGATTTAAAAAAAAAGGAAATTTAATAAAGGAATTAACTATGAAACTAGTGACCACCAAAGAAAATTATTATTTTAATAAATTCGAGAAATACTTTTTAATTGAGATTCATTTAAAAAGTACTCGAAATTAAAGTGAATCCAAGGGAATGGTGAAAGAGAATTACGAACAGGTTTTATAGTTAAAACCCAAATTTTTGTATAACAAGTTATAAAAAGGAATTTTAAGCGAAGATAATAGCTTAAAAGTGATGTTATTTAGTGAATTGAGGACTAATGGAATATTCGAGAAAAAGATTTTCAAAGGGAAAGGAGGTTTATGAAGCCATACTTTTGAATAAAATATTAAATGGAATTTGGTTTGAGATTGGAACGAAATATTGGTTTTATATTACAACTCATATTTTTCTTTGGATATGAACGTTGTTGATCAAGGTCTGAGAGGTAATTAAAATACCCCAACTTGAACGACCTCGGGACTATCTGAGGAGGATATTAGTTGTAATGGTGGAAAGGGATTAGTGTTAATTTATTTCCATTAGTAAAATAATAATGTAAAGGCTGGGATTTTACTCAACAGGAATAAGCACTGGATACTAATGAGTAACGAATTAAAGATATTTCGAAATATTAATTACGAGTTGCTTTGAAGGGAAAATATCGAGAACTGGATATGATTTTTCAAGTGATAAAATAAAAGGAGATTTCAAATGTTGCTTAACTTGAAATAAGTTGAGTCGTGTTCCAATATGGTTAATAAAATAAGGATAGGGGTTTGAAATGGTTGAGTATGATTATGGGATATTTTCATAAACATGAAAATAAGATATTTAAGAGAAGAACCTTACCTCAAATAAGTTATATTTGAAACGTTAAGGGTTAAAGATTAACTATCGTTAATCGTTTTTTAAAGAGGCCATGTAGTGTTGGTACTGAACTGGTAACTCATGTCATTCACACAATTATTTATTTGATAGTTAAATCACCGACTATCAAACCTTACCCATACGATCGTTGGTACGGAAAGACCGGGATCGAATATACATTCGAAAACCATTCCGACCAGCGAATACGTGAAAGAAGATTGGTGAAGATGGAGAGATTGAAGACCGTTGATCTTCATGAGCGGAAGGACCACTGATTGGATTTCTCAGGTTTAGCGGCCGGAGATATTTCAACAGTGATTCTGTCGTGATTGGAATCTACGGATTGCAAGGACTTCTCGCTATTGATATGTCGGGTGATTCCTAGGATGCAGTAGGAGGGTGCCTTCGGTTCATCCTGTTCCTGGGTGACTTGTATGGACGAGTGTCTGACAGAGTATTTCCTAAGAATCACGTACATTGATTTTTACAAACATACTTCTGTCAGCTGCAGAATATTTTTGTGGACGTCAATTAGTGATTTGACGGATCTGACGATGTGGCATTCAAAGTGAATGATGGTCAGATGTTCGAAGAGATGAATTCTAGCCTCAAGCCTCATCAACCGGGAGATGACAAAAATCAGGCAGGCAGCATGGCTATGTGGGTCGCTCCCATTAGGGTGTATAATCACCTATCTAGAGAAAAATCCTTTTGTTTCTTGTTCTATCGATTCTGCCCATTCGGGAACGGTGGTTTGAGTCCAACCGTTGGTGATATACATTCGATACACTCAAGAGAAATGAGTGGTCGGTCATGTGTGGGCCGGGTTGCAAGACGTTCTTGTTGAACCCAGTGTATTCGCCTCTAGAGATACACTATCGGCAGGTGGTCCCATACCTTGTCATGGTCGGAATCCAATCTCCAATAAGCGCCTGCGGTTTTGATTGTATATATATGTGGAGCGTGAGATGCAAGCGTTCCACTAGATTGTTATATACTTGTATTTAGACATTATTATAATATCAGACAAGTATATGGTTTCAAAACTGTTTTGGGTTATCGTAAGGTAAAAACCGTCCATGTTTATGTGTGGATTTGGTCTTACGATTATCCTTTTCTTTTGAAATGATTTTGAACTTTAAAATCATGACTGGATGATTTACCTTAAATACTGTGCGAGTTTTATCTCACTCTGGTTCACCAGACTGACCCGGTGTTTTGTAAATGCTCGGGTTAGCCCGAAGTGTACAGGTTCAGGTTCGAAGCTGAAAAAGGCGTGCTGGAGAAGTCCAGACATATTTAATGTTTTCCGCTGTGTTGTATAAGGGCAGATTATCATAACTGTCCAGATGTGTTCTTGTACTCTGATGATTGTAAGTTTTATTTAAAGCTCTCAATAAAGATTTATTTCTATATTATATTTTGTTCCGCTGCGATGTGAGACTCTGTGTAGTGTTGATTCCTCTTCTTACTCTTCTATTCTAATATTCTTTCTTTCTTATCTCACCCTCTATTTTCTTTCTTATAGCCTTCTGGGGTTTTCAATACTTGAGTTATTGGACACATGATGTATTAGTGTCATGATTCAAGTGTCGAAAAACTCGGGCCGCTACAGAGATTTCCTTGATTGATTATATTTCAGGAAAGTGAATTACACCCCTGGTTTTTCTCGAGATAAACACTGCTTAATTCTTGTGATGTAATCTGAGAAAAAAAAGGTTACTATTGCCAAATGTATTTTGTTCATATCAGGAAACAAAACTCAATTTGTTTCTTATCAAAGATGCTGCGATTTTTAACTTGTTGCCGAGTTTGATTCTCCCTTGTCATCCTGCCATTTATTGAA
Organism: Allium sativum; assembly: GCA_030737875.1. Taxonomy (NCBI): domain Eukaryota; kingdom Viridiplantae; phylum Streptophyta; class Magnoliopsida; order Asparagales; family Amaryllidaceae; genus Allium; species Allium sativum. Next base: position 189,540,147 of record CM060915.1, on the reverse strand, counting down.
GAGTGATTTCTGGAAATTATTTATGGACACGAATGTTGATTCTGATTTCCTTTGTTTCACTGATTGATTCACAACTGGAAATAGTGGAATTTACTTCTTGCTTGATTTCTTGATGCTTGGCCCCTTTGCGATTCATGAATGTCCATGAATGTTGCACCATTTTTTTTGGTATACTTTTACAAAAAAAATCTTGCCCAAAAATTTTGTGTCTTTGATTTCCCTGTAGCTTGCCAAACTTGTTTCCTATGCACACTATCTTCACTCATTTGTGGACCATGTATATATTACCACATCTCTTTGCTGCGTCTTGTATTTGCTCCATTCACCCTGTTGTATTTGGTTTGACTAAACCATGTTGAGCTCTGTACACCTTTTCCTGCTATGTCCATTATAACATGAAGTGAACTGTGTATTGCAATGATGCTTGCATGCATTGAGTGTTGGGTTAGATGATAAGTTTTCACCACTTTTCTCATGTACGACTCTGAGCTATTCCATGTTCCACTGTTTTGAGGATTCTTGTATTTGCTGCCTTGTTCATATATTGATCATGACATGAATTTGAAAACTAGTACATAACATTGTTGATACAAACTTAGTATGGACAGATGTACTTATTACTTTAATCTATACTGGTCCATTCATGTTGGCTTGCTCATGTAGCTAGTACACCATCATGTCATCCATGCTATGATCACCTGTACTTCACTGTTGCTGATCATGTTATTTTATGTTTGTCACTTCCTTGGCCATGTCACTTGTATACACCATTATACTTGAACACTTTCTCCTGAAACTTGTCAATGTTGAACCATACTTTATGCTCCATGTTGCCATTTTGTAGTTGCACCCATTCCTTTGACCATTTTGACTTGTGTGTGTGTATTTGATTCTTGAATCCATGCTGAACTGTTTACTTGAAACATGCTGTATAGTTTGCTTAACTATTTTTGCACACTTGCACCATATTGTTCTGTGCATACATTAGCTGCTGCACTTATACTTGGTCGAGCTGTCTTGACTTTGTTGCTCGATATCTTTGTTGACCTGCTTTAACCACTTTAACTTGTTCACAACTGTTTTGAAAATCATGCTTAATTTTATACACATGCACTGAGTTGAGATGGTCCACGTGGCTACTCCTCAGTTGCATATTGATTGGCGTGGCAGTGCACACGTGTATTTATACACATGTGTATTTGCAGCCATCAGAAAATTTCCTGTCCCTGTACATATACAAACTGTCTGTCTAGACACAGATGAATCAGATCAAGTCATGAAAAATGATGAGAAACGAACAAGAAAACCGAGGCAAATAATAATTTTTAAAAAAAAACAAAATAAAATTTATATTTGCATGTATACAGTTTTATTTCTATTGCAGTGTACTGTGTGTTTCTGTTTCATGTGACAGGTGATGATGACTGGACTGAAGTAACTGGACTGACAGTACTGACTGACTAGGAGGCTGGAGAGACAGAAGAGCGAGACAGAAGACAGTGGATAAACATTGTGTCAAAGTGATATAAGTGAAATGTACAAATGAGATTGAGTGTAACTGAATGTATGTATGAATGATTATACAACTGAGTGAATTTACAAGACTATATTCTATGAATGTATATGAGATGTGATGAGTTCAAATAGTGGAGTTGTAAAAAAAATTGTATTGTTTGAATATTTTAAATAAAATATTATATTTAAACAAAATACTGCGTAGATATCTGAGTTTCTGTATAGATGCATTCTGTTTAAATATAAATATTATATTCCTGTCTGTAATGTGATATAACAATACAACAACAAACACATTCGAAATAATATATACTTGTTTGTTGTCATCAAACAAAAAATCATATAATTGTGTATACAACACCGTTATATACAACAATCTCCCCCTTTTGATGATGACAAACAAATAAAAGATTTTGAATATAATAAATGTGTTTGTTCGTGAATATTTGAACTCCCCCTATTTAAATGCTCCCCCTTCAACAGAAACTCCCCCTATAACTGTGCATGAGTGAAATGTATGAATAATAATAAATTTTCAAAATTAAAAATATTTATAAAATATTCACTCATAAATCAAAATCTAATCCATTCTCCCTCTTTTGTTATCATCAAAAGGATACAGAGTTTAAAATACCGATGAAAATTGACTAATAATATAATTTCAGCTTAAGAGTAAGAACGGTCATCATAAATTTCAACCAGTCAAACAAAAAATCATAATATTCTAAGAACAGGTGGCATATTTCACATTGTAGAGAATGACGGATATACGATGAATTTTATATAAAATGGAGAGAGTTAAAAAAAATATGAATATTTTCCAACTATTTTTCAAAAAGATTTTGAGAAATTGAGGCAAAAAACAGTGATGGATTTGGACTATAATTATAAATTCAATTTAAGTGACAAAATCAGACAGTCTCAAATCCCAGTAGATATCAATTAACAAATCATAATACTTCATAAGATATTAACACATTTCACATATTAGAAGGATGGATTGATAGGCTGGTTTTTATAAACACCAAGGAGAATTTCAAAATAATTTCTATTTTTATCACTTTATTTCCTTTTTATTTATTTTTTATTTAAGAGCACACTAACCACACATAACCAGAGCTTGGATTTTTAAATGGGATCAGTCGCTGCTTAAATTATAAGATGTCTCATGACCATGCATAACCAGAGCTTGGATTTTTAAGTGAGATTAGAGGCACTCTTATATACTAATTATAATTTTTATCATTTTCAGCTTTATAAAGGAAAAACTCCCCGGTATATGAAACCAATATGGATGATGGAAATGTAGTAGGTACAGAAATGGACTGTGAAATAAATTTCTAAATTAATTATATTATGAAATAAGCTCGACTGTACCGGGATTATTGAAAATTTTCAATTATCACTAATTCTGAATATTAATATAGTCCCATTTCTATCACAAATAATTTTCACTGTTTTTAAAACAAGATAATTTTTCTTTAAAAAAAAATAAACTCTCCACAGTAATATAAAATCATGATGGATGGCAGACGGGTGATAGATAAAGGAGATGGTCGTGAAATAATTGCCAGTTCAAAGATATTATAATAAATATTCAACCATCATGAAAATCCAAATAAAATCTCCTCTTGTTGTGAAATATACTGTAGTCACAATTCATCACAATTTCAAAATCTGATAATAATTTTGATGAATTATAAATACTGTTCAATCTGGATATTGATTTCAATTTCTGAACGAATAATCAATAAATAATTTTTAAAATTGAAAAACAATTACAAGAGGAATTTATACAGATTTATACAAGGAAAAAAATGTGTATGGTGTCTATACAAGCTGAAAATTCAAAACAGATGGTTGAAAAAGCTGATACCAATTGTAGTCTCCTTTATCGAGGAATTTATTCACACCCTAGATATCTCATATTAAAGAAATTTCAAACACAATGCCCAAACAGACAAGATTACAAATTTGGCACAATTATAGGGCAGCAGTCAGATTAAAGCAGGGAGTTATTTAAAAACAGTATCAGAGCAACACATCAGAAACAACTTCAAATCAGACTTGTTAAGATGTTGGACACAAAAGATGATTCATGATCGAATGATTAAAAATAACGTTTATTTAAAATCATTTGAGGAATATGAAAAAACTCTAGATTCAATGAATCAATCACACCAAATTATTAGTTTCAGATTCAAGATATGTGTGTGATTCAATAAATCAATAATTTCAAATGATTTTAAAACAAACAAATATTTAAATCAAATAATCATGAAATAACAGTGATTTTTAGAACCAAATTTTCAAAGAATTTTTCCAAAATATTTCAGACAAGTACAAATAATTTTTCAGAATATTTACATCAAGTTTGAAAGAAAATTCATGATCCAAAAATAGTGGTTTATTCAAAATCACTTGAAATAAACGTAATTCTTGAGATACAATGAATCAATCACACCTGATTAATAATTACAGATCTGAGAGATGTGTGAGATTCAACATATCAAAAATTTCAAATGATTTCAAACAAACAAAAATCTAGACCAGATGATCATGAATAACAGAGAATTTCAAGATGTAAACAATGAGTTTCAAGTCCATTCAAAAAATTCAATCCAATCTGAAAAATTAAAGAAATCATCACAACTGATAAATAACAGAGTTTACTGTAATGAGTATAATATTGTAAGCGTTTTCAAAAATTAATTGGAAGAAACTCAAAACAGCATAAGAGTGTGATATTTAATTAATTATTCAGATCTTCAAAAATTTAGAATTCAAATTAACAGTGTTCAAGATATGGCACGAATACATCAGCACCGTTGGGAATTCAGAAAACAGAAAATGAACTTCAAAACAATTGCAGATACAAAAAAAAAATCAGTATCTGGAAATGATAAAAAGTATCAGAGTTCTATACATGCAAAGCAAATTTCCAGAATATCATGAATACTGCAATTCAAAAAGCACAAAAAAAATATGGCAGTGATAAATCAAATCAGTATAGACAGAAGAAAGAGATAGAAGGGAGAAGAGGAAGAAATAAACAAAAAATCAAAATAGAAAATATTTACAGAGGTGAGTTTAGAGATCATAACAGAATCCGGTGTAAATCAGAATCTCTAACTCAATAGATTTGGCTAAGGAGTTGTGAATGATTCCGTGTTATGAAGCAGTTTGAATTCAGTTTCTCTTTCTGCACAGCAGCTCCTCAGCCTCCACTGGTACCTAACAAATGAAGGGATCGAGTGGTCTAACAAATGTAGTAAAACCACTCACAGTTATATTCGCACGTTTTGGTACCCAAACCTGTTTGTATAACAAACCATCAGAATTAACCTTTGTACCCTTAGGAAACCAAATCTGTTTGAACTTGACGAGGCCCGTTTTATTTTTAGGAATCCAAAAATGTTTAAAAAGTTTCTTATGAAACAATTTCTCATCACAACTTTGATTCCAAAAACCTTTGAAATTTTTAGAGTTCAAATTTTCAAAGTAGTTCTTTCCAAAATAGTTTGAGGGATTTTTCAAATCATTTGAATTTTGTTTTCCAAAAACATCATTTTTCCCGAAGCCAAGACCAGATTTATTTCCAATAGAAACTTGGTTTTGTAACAGCATATTCAACGATTTTTTCCCCATTAGAAAATTTATCCAAAGTTGATTCTAATCGTCGAATTTTGAATTTTAGATCACTATTTTCTTTTAATAAATTTGAGCAATTGTTTATAGCGATCTTCTGTTCAACATTGGACTGTTTCAAAACCAAATTCTCATTTTCAAGCAATTTAATTTTGGCTTGGGATTCGGAAATTTCAAGTTCAAATCGTTTTTGTTTTTCAGATTCAAAATTCTTGGATTTTTCAATCTCATTTTCAAGTTCTTTCAAAACCAAACCACTTTTCACCAAATTTTCATTTTCAGCACTTTCAAATTTGGAATATATATCTGTTTTAAAATTTTCAAATTCCTTTTGCAGAAGGTTATTTAAATTTGACAACTCAGTCTTGTTCTCATTTAATATCAAAATTTCATCTTCAAACTTTTGAATATTTTTCTTGAGATGAACAAGATTGGTTTTCAATTTCAAACAATTTTTGCAAACTGAAATTGAAGAATTTTTAACATATTCAAGTTGTGATTCCAACTCATCAATTTTGCTGGTCAACTGAAAATTCTTAGATTTCAGAGACTTATTTTTCAGTTGGAGTTTATCAATAGATTTTGTTAAATCAAGACACATGTAAACCAGATCTTCATATGAGAAATTCTCTGTTTCAGCATTTGTTGATTCTCCATCAACTGATCCATCGGAATTTTCATCTGTAAGGCTAGTTAAGCATACATCTGAAGCTAAGTTGACTTTCTTGGGTTTTGAGCTGCAGTTGTCAATTTGTCCATACTTCGTATTGAGACCTATCCATATTTCCTGCGCAGTTAAACAATGTGAGATTAGACTGTATTGATCATCATCAAGATAAGAATATAGAATATGTGTAGCACGAGAATTAAAAACTTTATCTACCATATCGTACCCATTGATAATAACATCCCAACATTTAATATTAACAGATTATAAATAAAATTCCATTCTGGATTTCCAGTTTAAAAAATCTATTCCAGTGAAAATAGTTGGAGATGAACTGGACTGATTCTCACCAAACTGACAACTAGGATTACCCATGTCTCTAGAGTTAAAGAAAAAACCTGCTCTGACACCACTTGTTGGATCTAGATTAACCCTAGAGGGGGGGTGAATAGGGTTTATCACAGTTTTTAACTGAATTATAATCAAACAAGATAAATAATAATAAACAAACCACAGAATATAGCAGAAACAGAAATGAAGAAAATAAATCACACACAGATATACCCAGCTATGGCAAAACTCTGCCTACTGTTGCATTTCTAAGGTTTCTACTAGGTGATAGAACAGATCCCGCATACAAGACCATGTACACTTGCAAACCCTGCTCCTATTCTAACCCTGCGCTCAAAACCGTAGACTGATCGATATCCCCTCGATCAGATTTCCCCGAATTACAACCCTGTAATCCGTAACCTAGAATTTACAGACACTATCAACTGTCAGTCAACTCCTTGATTGAAACTCCTAGTATTTTACAGACAATAGAAACTGGTTGATTGTTTACAGAAGAAATAGAAAAAAAGCAAAAAAATATATCAAAACTTAAAACCCTTAGGAGTTAAAACAAGGGGTCATCCCTTTAGAAAAATATGGTTTAGTCCATAAAAACTTGGCCGGCCCATTCTAGTTCATTTGTCCGATCTCCTTTTATTTTCTGAAAAAAATGGCGGCCTAGGGTTTTAATGTTTGCCCCAAAACAAATCTCAATGGCTTCAGATTGATGAATTCTTGTTCTCTGATGTGTTCCTCTTCGTCGATTCATTTGGTTGTCCCTCTCACTCGCTAGCGATCGAATCTCTGAAAACCTGTGAGTGCTCTGAATACGATTTTCTCTGTAATTTTTGTTGTTGTATGATTTCGATTTAAACTGCCTGTTAGAAATAGGATTATAACATCCTAAAATCGCTCTGATTTCACTGAATGACTCGGCTGATTTGCTGATTGATTCTTTCCCCTTTTGTTATACGACTTGAATGAATTTTTCCACTTTCTGATTTTGAAATTCTCTGCCTTGAATGAAGAATCTGGATTAAAAGAAGTTACCAAACTCGTCTGCCTTGATTAAACATGCTTTGAACGAATTTCTGAAAGTATATTTATCAAAACAGGAAAGAAATGATTTTCTTGCCAAGTATGATTTCCTGTAATTTAAACTCTTGCCAAATCATTTCTTGTGTGATTTAATCGATTTATAAGATGCCAAAAAAAAGAGTTTACATAATGAGATTTCCTTGATTGATTATATTTCAGGAAAGTGAATTACACCCCTGGTTTTTCTCGAGATAAACACTGCTTAATTCTTGTGATGTAATCTGAGAAAAAAAAGGTTACTATTGCCAAATGTATTTTGTTCAAATCAGGAAACAAAACTTAAGTTGTTTCTTATCAAAGATGCTATGATTTTTAAGTTGTTGCCGGGTTTGATTCTCCCTTGTCATCCTGCCATATACTGAAGAGTGATTTCTGGAAATTATTTATGGACACGAATGTTGATTCTGATTTCCTTTGTTTCACCGATTGATTCACAACTGGAAATAATGGAATTTACTTCTTGCTCGATTTCGGCCTTTATAAAATGATTTCTTGATTCTTGCCCCCTTTGCGATTCATGAATGTCCATGAATGTTGCACCAATTTTTTTTTTTTTTTGGGTATACTTTTACAAAAAAAATCTTGCCCAAAAATTTTGTGTCTTTGATTTCCCTGTAGCTTGCCAAACTTGTTTGCTATGCACACTGTCTTCACTCATTTATGGACCATGTATATATTACCACATCTCTTTGCTGCGTCTTGTATTTGCTCCATTCACCCTGTTGTATTTGGTTTGACTAAACCATGTTGAGCTCTGTACACCTTTTCCTGCTATGTCCATTATAACATGAAGTGAACTGTGTATTGCAATGATGCTTGCATGCATTGAGTGTTGGGTTAGATGATAAGTTTTCACCACTTTTCTCATGTACGACTCTGAGCTTTTCCATGTTCCACTGTTTTGAGGATTCTTGTATTTGCTGCCTTGTTCACATATTGAACATGACATGAATTTGAAAACTGGTACATAACATTGTTGATACAAACTTAGTATGGAAAGATGTACTTATTACTTTAATCTATACTGGTCCATTCATGTTGGCATGCTCATGTAGCTAGTACACCATCATGTCATCCATGCTATGATCACCTGTACTTCACTGTTGCTGATCATGTTATTTTATGTTTGTCACTTCCTTGGCCATGTCACTTGTATACACCATTATACTTGACCACTTTCTCCTGAAACTTGTCAATGCTGAACCATACTTTATGCTCCATGTTGCAATTTTGTAGTTGCACCCATTCCTTTGACCATTTTGACTTGTGTGTGTGTACTTGCTTCTTGAATCCATGGCGAACTGTTTACTTGAAACATGCTGTATAGTTTGCTTAACTATTTTTGCACACTTGCACCATACTGTTCTGTGCATACATTAGCTGCTGCACCTATACTTGATCGAGTTGTCTTGACTTTATTGCTCGACATCTTTGTTGAACTGCTTTAACCACTTTGACTTGTTCACAACTGTTTTGAAAATCATGCTGAATTGTATACAGATGCACTGATTTTAGATGGTCCACGTGGCTACTCCTCAGTTGTATATTGATTGGCGTGGCAGTGCACACGTGTATTTATACACATGTGTATTTGCAGCCATCAGAAAATTTCCTGTCGCTGTACATATACAAACTGTCTGTCTAGACACAGATGAATCAGATCAAGTCATGAAAAATGATGAGAAACACACCAGAAAACTGAGGCAAATAATAATTTTTTGTTAAAACAAAATAAAACTTATATTTGCATGTATACAGTTTTATTTCTATTGCAGTGTGCTGTGTGTTTCTGTTTCATGTGACAGGTGATGATGACTGGACTGAAGTAACAGGACTGACAGTACTGACTGACTAGGAGGCTGGAGAGACAGAAGAGCGAGACAGAAGACAGTGGATAAACATTGTGTCAAAGTGATATAAGTGAAATGTACAAATGAGATTGAGTGTAACTGAATGTATGTATGAATGATTATATAACTGAGTGAATTTACAAGACTATATTCTGTGAATGTATATGAGATGTGATGAGTTCAAATAGTGGAGTTATAAAAAAATTGTACTGTTTGAATATTTGAAATAAAATATTATATTTAAACAAAATACTGTGTAGATATCTGAGTTTCTGTATAGATGCATTCTGTTTAAATATAAATATTATATTCCTATCTGTAATGTGATATAACAGTACAACATCAAACACATTCAAAATAATATATACTTGTTTGTTATCATCAAAAAAAAAATCATATAATTGTGTAAACAACACCGTTATATACAACAATAATCAACCATCATCCAAAGTGCACTACTCTGTATAAGCATCAAATATAGATATCTAACGCTTATAACAGCCTGTCAATCAATCGATCGGCATACAACTAAATTATTGGGATTAGTGTATGCCAAATATCATCCCAACACCCATGTGGGGTTTCAAATCAACAAACACATATTTTTATTGGTGCAGGTTGGCGATGCGCAAAATTTATCATCCCAATCAATATCCTTCAAATAGGTGTACATAAACAAACCGTCCGGTTTGTAGATAAATATTTATTTATTCACATTCACGTTAAAAATTATATTTTTAATCATAATTAATTTATTTCAACACATGAATATTTTATTATCCATTTCACATCAACATCACAAACAAATTTCACAACACGTCAAACAAGCATACAAGTCGTCCATGGTCTGTGGACGACGGGTGTCGGGTGCTGCTAAGCACCGTCTGCATCCTGGTATATATTTTAACTAGAAAACAAGATTTAAAGTGAGAAGTTCTTACCGACTAGCTTAACCAACGCCACGACTCTTTTTATGTAGAAATCTTCGTTGTGCTCGCCTTTTGTCAATTTCATCGTCCGTAACCACTACATATATAAAAATTGTATTTTTATAATCACTATATATGGATAAAAATTCTATTTTTACACCGCTACTATATAGATAAAAATTTTGTTTTTACAACGGTATTCATATAATAAAGATTATATTTTTATCACGCTATTCTCTATATAAAAATTATATTTTTATATATATAAAGATCGTATTTTTATATCACGGCTTCATATGTAAAAATCACTCCTTTACAATGCTACTTCCATGATAAAAATTATATTTTTATCTTGCTAGCAATATAATAAAAATTATATTTTTATTACTCTACATGAATAAAAATCATATTTTTGTATCTCCTACATAATAAAGATTGAATTTTTATTCTTTCTAAAATATAAAAATAATATTTTTATAAATAAAAGTATAATCTTTTCACTTATATAAATTCGATTTTACAACTTATAAAAATTCCATCTTTCATATTATAAAAATCTCATCTTTTACATGTTCAAAAAATTTAATCTTTTCATGAACAAAAATCTATCCTTTCTTCACTACGCACATAAAAATCATATTTTTAATTGTAAAAATCGTATTTTTAATTGTAAAGATAACATTTTTATATGTAAAAACCATAGCTTTGTACGTATAAAAATTATACATGTGTTTCAAACCCTTTACATATACTCAAATTAAACTTTTCTATAATAACCATGATTTGAATGACCTAAAATGAAGAAAATAAAACCCTTACATTGATTTCCAAAGGAGGGGGGTGTTCGAATCGGCAAGGGAAGAAGAGGGGGGGTCGCGCGAGGTGCATGAGGGGATGGGTTGGTCAGCAAGTGGCAAACGCGAGGCCGGAGGGGGCGCGCTTGCCTGGGCGGCGGCTACGAACGGGGACGGGCGTCGTGGTCTCGATCCTTGCGCGAAGTGGAGGGTCGAGGGCGGAGGATGAGGATCTGCAGAGGAGGGGGCACACGCGAGGGATGGGGGGGTCATGGCGGGTGGTGGCGCCGCCTGAGGGGGAGGGCGATGACGATTTAGGCGTGCGGTTTTTTTTTTTTTTCTATTTTGAAAAGTGACAGGGGGGCTGAGAGTAAAGGAAGAGAAAGTTTTATTTTATTTATTTTTTTATTTAATTTCAAAAAGGTACTTTTTATTTCAACCTCGAAACGAAACCCCCCGCCTGTCGTCCATAGCGAATTACCCCCATTTCGTGCACAATGGGATATGTATCGTAGGCTGATTCGATCGTTCCGATCTGTTTTCGTCAAAATCAAAATAGAACTCTATATATTGAATTTGAATGCGCATTTCAATTTACCGGGGTCGCATACAGAATCTAAAAATTGCAGAAAAATATTTTCTAGCTTCGTATTGATGATACGGTCCTAAACTAATTTCGTTGAATTCTAAGATCGTTTGAAAAATGTCCATTTTCCAGTCGATTAAAATCAAATGAAACAGGTCAAACGCGTTTTTCTTTGCCACGCTCACATATTGATTCGAAAAATTACGAATTTTGAAATCTAACAATAATTTGACATCCCGGATCCAACAAAAGTAGTTTCGTCGAAAACCGAGGTTGTTTGCAAATTGCTATTTTTAAAGGCCAGAATTACATAGCGACTATTCTTAATTTTCAACTGGACATAACTTTCTATCCCCGCTATGAAATTTCAATTTTTCGGATTCGTTGGAAAGATATTCTCAATTAGATTCTAATATTTTTGGTTTCGCTAAAATCCGGTTTATTCTGCACCCGGTACATTCACTTGAATTTTGAAGTCGAATTATCGAACTACCGCGCCATTTTCAATTCCTTTATAATTATAATTAATTATTTGTATTCTAACGACGATTTATATAAATATATACGTTCTAATTCTATTCAAAATAAATTTCTTGTCGTTATTATTTAAAATAATCCATTTTAAATATTCAAAATTCATTAAATTTGCCAAAATAAAAAAAATTAATTGGCTCAGAATTTCTGGGTTATTACAATCTCCCCCACTTAAAACTTTTCGTCCCCGAAAAGGAACGAAGCCGAAAGTTATTTAACAAATCAACTCAACTTCCAGTATTTTCCTTACAGCGTAAGTTCTTCAACTTTTTAGCTTCTAAGAACTCTTCAAATTTTTCAAAAATTTGGCTAACACCCTAAATTTTCGCCATAACCTCCCCTGCACCGGGGACTTCGGGATATTTCATATATCCTCCCATGGCCTTCTTCAATCCAAAAGAAAAAAGAAAAAGCCAAGCGGCTAGCCAATCGACTCATAAAATCATCATCACCCAAACAAAACAGTAAATTATGGTAAACATGTACCTATTTGTCGGGCAAACAATTTCATTCTTCTGCTATAGCCTCTTTGCAATGACCTGTTCAATGTAAGTACATGTATATGCATGCATTTTCAAACAATTTCCAATACAGTTCACTATTTGGTTCAATTAGGCTAAATGGTTAAAAATATCAAACAAATAAACGAACAAAACAACCATCAATCAATTATTGAATTAATGTTCAAATTCATAATTTTGATACATACACAGAAAAGCATGTTTTTGATGCCAATTCACAACAATAAATCTATCTAGTTTTGGGTTCTCACACCAGTCTAATGGAAATATATAGATATCTCACTTTCGATACTCGAAAATTAATACTGATAACACTGCAGCATTATCAGAACCATCCCCGGGCAACTAGAGTGTGATTCTATATCTATCTAGTATATTAAGACTTCGAATATACGTACATGACGCGTATACGCGAAATCTTTATATACTCGATTGTCCAAATCAATACAAATAAAATATTCAAATACGTTTTAAAATGATTTAAATTTCAAAACAAAATTGTTTTCATTTGAAAAATGTACTCTTCACACTTGTTCTAGGATACTACTGATCCCATCTCTAACGAGTCATTCTAATTGGATATTACTAATCCAATAACTGATGAATTCTTTCGTATGGTTCTAATGTGTCTTGTTCTCGAGCTCTGTAAACCAAAGCTATGATACCAACTGAGATGACCCGAACTTCCCTATGAAGGAAAGCACGGATTGAGTTGAGAACACGACAAAATAGGATGCAAACAGAAGAACATTTCATTGTATATAACAACAATTCCATCAGATTAAAAGAATGTACAGAGTATGAATAAATATTATACATTCGATAAATATCAGAGATTACAATAAATTACATAGCAGCAGAAAAACAATACAAAACACAACTAGAAGAGATACATGGATACGGAGCTTTCCGAGCATAGTTCCAGCTGTAAATCAGGATCCTATGAATATAAATCTGCAAAACCAAAACTACTAGCTGCCCTGTGGAAAATAGGGCACCCAGAGTTTAGGTTAAAACTATAAACTCCAGGTCGGTCACGTGACTCGTGTGAGAACTAAAATAGTTATTAATCTTTATTTTAAAGTTCGGTAAATCAAGGAACCACGCCGTATAACACGGAACGGTTTCCTCCCAAGAATACCAGTGCATAAAACAAATAGCGCAATGGTCAATAAAGAAAAACGAAGCTATTACAAGAACCAGGTCCCATCACACAATGCAACGCAAGCCGGAGGATAGGGTTTTTACCTTATAATAGCCAAAGCATGCTTTGATACGTTTAAAACACATTATTTTCATATTACTATAAGTTAGTGTCAAAACAAATTCAATCATAAAGATCAATCATAGGTGGCATGAATCACCCATACCACTATGTCGCCATACAAGGTTCTACAAATAAAACCGCAATATCACGTATTGGAAATTGGATTTCCGTCATGCGTCGAGGCAAGGGGCAAGCTCCTCTCCGATTCGAGACACTCTAGAAAATGTCTTAGGACCCCACTATGATCCTTTGGAACCTCCAAGGCCGGTCCTCTCTTACTTTTGAGGATTAGTTATTCCTAAACACACGTTTCCCGGTCCTATAGGACCCATATATAATGGTCTGCACGTCGGCTCACATAGTGCCAGTTATCGACCATATATTCAAGGTGTCTCGCATTCCAACAACCACACAGGTGAAAAGGATATAAACTTTAGCCGATTTAAGCACGGACACTACCACTAGCTAGAAAGAAACGTTGTGCACTCCTTGGGTCCTTATCCCGTTTTTGACTCATACCGAGGTGTGAGGCTCGCGAATTAACGCCATACACAAAGCTGCGACATACAGGCCGTACTTTGATCATCAACCATAAGAATTTGCTTTTCAACAGAAGCCTTGATCATCTGCCACTTAGGCATGCCACACAGGCAATTCACTCCATGCGACTGATGTCCATCGATATACAACCTCTGAGCTCGTACGTCTCAGAGAAGGGCGTTAAGCAAGAGAATAAATTCCCTGCGCCAAACAGATGTATAATTAATAGAGATCAATCAACACAGAATAAAATCCAATGTTAGACACATAGTCCATTTACAAGTTCGTTCTGGGTCTGAACGAAAACGGAGGCACTTTCCTCGCATATCCATCTATCTCCAAGTACGACTGGACGATCTCCAACATATTTCCTCATCTTGGGTGTACAGCCCAATCAAGATTGCCAGGAATCATCCAAACGATGTGAAGACTTCCGGTCTTCAACCACCATCTTCATCTTCGACTTGTTGTCGAATCGGTTATTCAGAATGGGTACAAACCCGGCCTTTCCGAATAACCCGCGTATATAATAAACAAATGTTACACAAACACAACATACGCCTCATTCCAAATTGAAATATTCTTTTATTCAGATATTCACATTCTTATGGAAAGGTTCCCATTAATTTTATCAAAGATAAATTCTTATAAATTTATTCTTTAGTCTTCCTTTGGATATCTTTTCAAACCATATTATGGTTTTCCAAACTAGTCGGGATTAGCGAACCACACCGAAGTAATAATTTATTTTAATTCCCAATCCCAACCTATCCATCCCATGGAGCAAAACAGGTAATACTCCATATCTAACACCATGGTGTTATCGGTAAAATTAATTACCATTTCACGCTCAAATCTAATTAAAAATTTAACTATCGCTCTGGAGCAAAACTAGTGATACTCCATTCTCGATCATTTTAATCTAATTAAAAATTCATTAAAACTCCACTTAGTTTTAATCTTCCCAAAACCAATATGATGTCTTTAAATGGGTTAAAGAACCAATGTCATATAAAACACGATTCACGATAAACCCAAAATCACTTTCTATTGTTAATCGGGTTAAAGAACAGGTTTTATTCAAAACACCGCTCACGATAAATCCAAAAACCAATTCAAATTCAATTCCAATTAATATTATTTAATAGGTACACTTCACTAAATCTTAATTAAAAGATTTATTCTTTTCTAAACTAGGTTTAAGTACATTGTTATTTAAGACACCATTCACGACGAACCCAAAATCCCATTTGATATTAAATACAAGGCTCTGAATAGAAAATATATCGGCTTATATTCAACAACAAATTCTGCAACCAACAATTATCGTATTCGAAATTACGATATAAATATATCTTTCAAATTTCCACAACCATATATGTATAATCATGAAATCCAACATCGAAATATTCCGAAGATAATTTCGATTCAATTCTATTCCAATTCATATATTGGAAATTCTGATTATTTTTAAAACCACTTTCAAATCAAATTTATTTATTTCAAAAATAAATTGATTTTAGTTCTAGTTCAAAACCAGTTCATTTCGATAAAAATCTATTTTTATCTTTTCAAATATGGATATTTTTATCTTATAATTTTACACAAATTATAGATATTTTTAATAATTTTATCAAGGCCCGTATAGTTGGTTTCCATCAACGACCATCGAACTGCACTTACAGCGACCTTTTCCAAATTTGATTTGGGCATAATTCCAAATCCAACCATTAGATTTCAAATTTCTAATATTCATTGGAAAGCCCGTTTCGATACGAATCCAACGGTTCCGGTTTCAGGAGAATCCGACGGTCGGATCTCCCGTAATGTCCATTCGAAGTCAATGGTTGAAATTCGTGAACTAACGCAGCGCGGCGCGTTCTATTCTGGCCATTATATATATAATATGTATATTATATATATTTCGTCGATTTCCTTTTTAAAACGTATTTTATAAATCGTTTTAAATTCGTTTCCGAAACGATTTCAATTTCATATTCAATTTCGAATCAAAATTGAATATTCCACATCATCGATATACAAACGATAATATTTTCAAAACGTTATATTTTGAAATCACTTCTTTTTCTATATTCGTTATAAAAATGAATATAATCGATATAAATATCGTTCGCATCAAATGGCGCATCTCTAATCAACACGGCATTATATATTTCAATAAATTCGTTATTCTATTCAACAAATGAATATTTATTCTATTCAACACATGAATCTTTATTTCTTTCAACACATGAATATTCTCAACACATGAGCACTGTCAACACATGACTATTATACTATTTAATATATTTTATGAAATTTTGATAAAGATGTAAATTTTATTGTTTAAAATATTTTACTCAACACATGAATATACATTTATTCTATCCTTTATTTTCCCAATTGGAATGAGGCCCAATAAATTACCATATAATGTTAATTATATGGATTCCATACAACACATGTATATAATGGCACTGACAAATAATCAACCATCATCTAAAGTGCACTACTCTGTATAAGTATCAAATATAGATATCTAACGCTTATAACAGCATGTCAATCAATCGATCAACATAAAACTAAATAATTGGGATTAGTGTACGCCAAATAGCATCCCAACACCGTGTGGGGTTTCAAATCAACAAACACAGATTTTTATTGGTGCAGTTGGGCGATGTGCAAAATTTATCGTCCCAATCAATATCCTTCAAATAGGTGTACATAAACAAACAGTCCGGTTTGTAGATGAATATTTATTTATTCACATTCACGTTAAAAATTATATTTTTAACGATAATTAATTTATTTCAACACATGAATATTTTATTATCCATTTCACATCAACATCACAAACAAATTTCACAACACATCAAACAAGCATACAAGTCGTCCATGGTCTGTGGACGACGGGTGTCGGGTGCTGCTAAGCACCATCTGCATCCTAGTATCATTTTTACTAGAAAACAAGATTTAAAGTGAGAAGTTCTGTAACACCCCACGTCCATTAATGTCACTCACAAAGGGAATGCATTAACTTCCATGGAGGTTTTAAGTGAATATAGAACATAAAAATTACAACAAGACAGATAATAAGTAGTACTTGGAAATCTAAGACTTCATTTTATTGCAGCGGAAATTAAACATGTTTGTTACATCATAAAACCATAAATCAGAGTCAAGTACAATACCCATCTCGATAAAACAAAATACATAACCCCATTCCATAAATAGCCATTAAAGAAGATAACAAGCTGGACTTTACTTCAACGGTCCAAGCTTTCCAAAAGAGAGATAAAGCAATCCAGTCAAACTCCGCTAGAGCTGGGTCCACCCTGAGGACCTGGAGGGAGAAAAAGGATTGAAATAGAGGGGGTCAGACGTAAAGCCTGGCGAGTATGATAATTCTAACAATACTATTATCAAAGTAACTAGATTAAGGCATAAGCTGGAAAACAAGGAAATGTCTATGAACTATGGGGTATGGGAAAGCAGATAAAGATAACGTTAAAGGCATACCTAATTACTAACAAATAATTACTACACTGCACCACACCAGTCACCCTCAAAGTTGATCCCACTTGCTTCACTAGAAATTATATAAATAGCCTTGCGTACCCCTAGCTGACTACATAGGTGCCGCCTGCCCCTATCTCCGCTAGGTGTACCCCACTACCCACTTGCGATCGGCTCCCTACACGTAGAGACCCGTGCTGGCCCCATAGTGGGGTGTATCACTCCCCTAAAGTGGCAACCCGATACAACTTGAGAATGCACGACTTATACTTACACGATGCAACAACGTCTTACCTACCAGCCCGGGTCCACACACGCATATGAAACCCGTTGGATTTGCGTTGCCACCGCTACCCCGTTTGGCCTCTTATAGTCAAGCCCATTATGCGTGTCCCGTCCTCGACTTGGGTCGAGCCCACAAAGATACGTTTGGGATACTGGTTGAAATGGGCCCCCACAAGCTATCCACCTAAGCTTGTCCCCACTAGTATATCCCACTTAACCCTCTTCTTAGTCATGTTCATTTAAATGTGTGTTTGGTTAAGTCTTACTTATCGTATTTCAAATGCCACTAAAGGCAACCACTAGATTCCTCATGCCACCCAAGACACCTACTTAACCCCCATTTCCACCTTACATGTTTATCTGGTTAAGTATTTCTTAATTCATTCAGGTCATAACCTCATAACGACCTCTCACATTAGACTGGCATTTATGGCAGCTGGATTTGCCGGGCGGGTCTGGGCAGTCTTACACCATAAAAGAGTCTAAACTCATGTCTTTACAACTGTTATGCTTTAATTTGGGCCAAGGACCTCTCACATTGGGCTGACATTTGTGACTACTAGATTTGTCGGTCGGGTCTGGGCATGTTTACGTCACAAACGAGTCCAACCTCGTGTCCTAAGCGTTGATTATCA
This sequence comes from Allium sativum, assembly GCA_030737875.1. Lineage (NCBI taxonomy): Eukaryota > Viridiplantae > Streptophyta > Magnoliopsida > Asparagales > Amaryllidaceae > Allium > Allium sativum. The sequence goes on along the minus strand of CM060915.1, from coordinate 189,521,429 downwards.
CTTATAATCTTTTAACCCAGTTTTAAATATATCCCTATTCAAATCATTAATTACTTCCAATTTTAATGATGTCCATAATTTACTCAATTATGGCCATCCACTTATGGTATGCAAAATCATATCAATTGCACCCCAATTTCTTAATATTAAATCCTTAATATTACCCCTACCCCACGTTATACGTTCGCTTATTCAACGCAAAATTTACGTTAGACTAGAATAGTCTAACTCATAGCACAAAGATAACTTATCACAACATATAGACAAATAAAATAGATCTAATCATAATAGGGGTGAAACTTGCATGTGTGATAGATGTCCAACACCTAAACTTGCATAGGCAAAAACTATAACTTGCATAAAGCTACACATGTCATTGATCTAAAGGTGTCAACTTGTTTGGTAAAATGTCACAACTTAAATGATATGATCATAACCCAAATTCATGTATAAACTTGCATATGGGGTTTTATGCAACATAATGATGGTGTAAACTAGCATCTAACCCATAGAACTCACCCATGTCATAGCATAATTCTAGATCTAAATAGATGTCATGGCATATGTTCATAATCCTTACTAATCAATCTAAACTTGCATACATGGTTTGTCATATAAATCAGCATAGCCCAAATAATATCAACATTATGATTTGATTAACATGAACTAATTAGCATAGATAATAACATCATGACTTTATAACATGTATGATTTATCACAACTTAGCATAGAAAATTACAACCTATACAATATCATCATAGAATGATTTACAACATATAGGATATCATCATCACATAACATAGGATTTACAACATACATGATAGCATAAGGTTTACTACAACATATATGACAATCCACATCATTTACTTATAGTCCATTCATAACTTAATCTAATTAGTTTAATAATAATCTTGTTAAGATCATCATACTCACAATTAGAAGAGAAAGAGAGTCTTGATTTTCTTTAGAGTTGAGCAGAATTAGAGTTTTCATTAGCTTTCTTCCTTCTTAGTTGGCGGCGGCTAGACTGAGTTCCACGGCGGCTGTATGACGGTGGCTATTCTATTTTTCATGTGAGTTTAGAGTGAGAGACTACCTAGGTATTTATAGAGTTTAGGATTTATTTAGACCGTCAGATCAACTCAGAACTAAACTGAACCGTTAAATTTGCCAACTCAGCCCTAAAGACACATCAGCAGCTCAAGATTGGGCTCAGCCAAATCCTAGCCGACTGGACCAGGTCGACTGCCCAGTCGACTCCCCTGTCGACCTGGGGGAGTGTCGACTGCCCAGTCGACTCCCCAGTCGACCTGGGGTGCTGGGCGGGAAATTTCCCGTCTAGCCTGTTTGACTTCGAATTTTGAATTTTAAATTTTCTGAAATCTGTTTTGAATTTTCTGAAACTTCCGCTGGCCATAAAATCTTCATACGAAGTTCAATTCACGCAAACTTGGACTCTATTTCAACCAGAATTCCGAGACGAACACAATGGCGCAACCCGTTTCCCACAATTCTCACATCTGATATTAGTTATTCTTTAATTTGTGAATATTAATATTAACAGAATTATGGGGTGTTACATTCTCCCCTCCTTAAAGGATTTCGACCCCGAAATCTTCAAGTCAAGAAGAATGTATATCCTAACATCCAATCGTCCATCTACTCAACCATCAAACACAGGCATCCATTGTCCTTATAGACTTCTAATGCTTTCGTGTTTAAATGCACACTGTGTGTATATGTCCATATCTAATGCAAAATCAGGCGGTCCACTGATTCAGTTGACCTCCTTAATGCAAATCATGATAGTGCCATGCGTCCATTATGTATGCAAAAGTTCCTTAATGCTACATATTATCTCTATATGTGTGCACAATCATCATCTGAATGCAGCATCCATATGATAAAAAAATCCTCATACATCCATTTTACTAAATACATCCATTTATATGCAATATGCAATATGAAGTGACTGAGCCGATCTATTGCCTAATAGTGTGTCTATATGCGTCTACGAGCAACCACTAGCAAACACTTGCATCCACTTTGCATCCATCATACATAACATGTCTCAAACACATGTTTCGACCATAGGATTATCCTAACTAAAGGTCAAGAATACTAGCGAGAGGATACTCTAAAGGTAAGATAAGTACAAGATAAGCGATAAAGGAGAAATTAAAGGACATACCCTCAAAAAGAAAAGGGTACAACGAACGCATCTTCTCTTCCGTCTCCCAAGTAGCGTTGCTCTCATCATCTCCCCATTGTACTTTGACTAGTTTGACCTCTCGAATTCTCAGTTTTTTGATCTCCGACCCAAGAATGCATGTAGGAGCTCGTCGAATCGTCGCATCACACTCTATCTCCACCTCTCTAAGCAAGTTCGGCTCTACCACCTCCGCGGTCTCGTGTGGGCACTTCCTCAAATGTGATACATGGAATACGTCGTGTACACCAATAAGTCTCTCAGGCAACTCCACTCTATATGCTATCTGTCTAATCTTCTCCTTAATAGGAAACGGCCCTACAAACCTTGGTGCTAATTTCCCAATGGACCCAAAGCGAACGACGTTCCATAATGGAGACACTTTGATAAAGACCATGTCCCCAACTTCAAACTCAAGATCTGTCCTCCTCTTATCCGCATAAGATTTCTGCCTATCTTGCGCTACTTTCATCCTCCTTCGAATCAAGTCGATCTTCTCCGAAGTCTCCCTAATCATATCGGGCCCAAGTAAGATCTTATCCGTAGGTTCCAACCAACATGTAGGTGAACGACGAGGTCGTCAATAAAGAGCTTCGAAAGGTGCCATGCCATTGCTGGACTGAAAGCTATTATTATATGCGAACTCTACCAATGGAAGATGCTCTTCCCATGTACCCCCAAAGTCTAGGATACATAGCCTCAAAAGATCCTCTAGAATGCGATTCACCCTCTCGGTCTGGCCGTCCGTTTGAGGATGATATGCGGTGCTCAAACATAACTGAGTCCCTACCGCTTCTTGTAAGCTCTTCCAAAATTCGTTAGTGAAGATAGGATCGCGATCCCTTACTATGCTAGAAGGAACACCATGCAAACGAACTATCTCTCGGACGTACACAGAACCTAACCATGGAGCAATCCTCTTACTCTTCACAGGAATAAAATGGGCGCTCTTAGTTAGTCTGTCTACTATAACCCAAATCCCCGTATTACCCTTCCTTGATCTTTGTAATCCATCCACAAAGTCCATCGAGACACTCTCCCACTTCCATAGTGGAATCTCCAATGGGTGAAGCAACCCACCGGGTTTCTTTTGCTCCGCTTTTACTTGTTGGCACACCAAGCATCCAGCGACATACTCGGCCACATCCCTCTTTATACCGGCCCAAAAGAAAACTCGCTTCATGTCTTTGTACATCTTGTCCCCACCGGGATGAATGGTCAACTTCGAACGATGTGCTTCGTCAAGAATAGCCTTCCTCAAACCTTCGTCTCGAGGTACACAACGTCTACTATCCCTACGTAACCAATCCTTATCATTTTGGGTATACCTACAGAGATGGCTTGATGACTCCCCTCTTTTGAGCTTTCCAACTAACTCAACCAATTGTGGGTCGTCTCCCTGTGCCTCACCAATCCGTCCCAAAAGCGTAGGGAAGACCTCCAAGTATGCTAGCAAACCGGGTACAAAGTCAACGGAAGGTCTAAAATCAAACGTAGAGATGAATTCTAAGTTTCGTCGTTCAACAAACAACGGACTCAAGGACAATCTTTTCCTACTTAAGGCGTCAGCCACCACGTTACCCTTACCAGGGGTACATGTTATTTCGAAATCGTAGGAAGCTAAGAACTCCATCCACCTTTGCTGCCTTAAGTTCAAGTCCTTCTGAGAGAACAAGTATTTTAGCGATTTGTGGTCAGTGAATAATTCGAATTTCTCGCCAAGAAGATAATGACGCCAAGACTTAAGCGCGAAAACAATAGCGGCCAACTCTAGGTCATGTGTAGGGTAATTTTTCTCATGCGCTCTCATCTGCCTTCCACCATAGGCTATTACCCTGCCCTCTTGCATTAAGACTGCGCTTAGACCTATCCCACAAGCATCGGTATAAACAGTAAATGGCTTACTCCCGTCTGGCAGCACTAAGACTAGAGCTGAGGTCAAAGCTCTCTTTAAACGTTGGAACACATCATCACAATCTACGTCCCACGCGAAGACTAGGTTCTTCTTCGTCAGGTGTGTCAATGGAGCTGATATTTTTGCGAAGTCTTTGATAAACTTCCTATAGTAGCCAGCCAACCCCAAGAAACTTCTTACTTCGGTAGCATTTTTAGGGACCTTCCAATCTTGGATGGCCACCACCTTCGCGGGATCCACAGCTATCCATTCCTTGGAAACCACGTGCCCTAAGAATCGTTCTTCCTTCCTCCAGAAGTGACACTTAGAAAATTTAGCTTTATGCGCTCATAGGGTCTCCAACACTTCCCTAAGATGTAGGGCATGCTCTTCTTCATCCTTTTTAAAGATCAAGATGTCGTCTACAATGACTACCACGAATTTGTTAAGGTACTCCCTAAACACCCTACTCATCAAATCAACAAAGTATGCGGGGGCGTTTGTCAAACCGAAGGGCATCACTAGCCATTCATAGAAACCGTCCGGAGTCCTAAAGGCAGTCTTGTCTATGCTATCCTCAGACACTCTCTACTGATGGAAACCAGTGGCTAAGTCCAACTGCGAAAACATTGAGGCGCCAACTAACTGATCGAAGAGATCGTCAATCCTCGGCAGTGGGTGTCTGTTTTTTTAGGAAGCTTATTAAGTTCTCTATCGTACACACAAAGTCTAAGGGACCCATCCGCCTTCGTGGCAAATACTACTGGAGCGCCTCACTCCGATATACTTCGTCTTATGAACCCCTTCTCAAGCAACTCCATCACTTGCTTATTGAGTTCCCTCCTTTCACGAGGAGCCATGTGGCGTACTACCAAAGATACTGGTTTTGCATTATCCACAAGATATATTCGAAAATTTATGTCCCGCTTCGGAGGCAAGCCCTTCACCTCCTCAAACACATCTGAGTATTCTCGGACCACTCTAACAGATCGTAGATTCTCTACAGACGCGTCAAGCGATTCTAGATAACTTAGCATAACGGAATTTATGGGATTACAAAAGATTTCGAGAGCGTTACCAAGGCGAGTCATGAGCCTAACTACTCTCCTTTCATAATCAAGAACGGCCCCATTTCTGGATAACCAATCCATTCCTAAAATTAGCCCATAGCCCGTGAAGCCCAAAACATAAGCATCACATCTAAACTCAACGCTAAGTATAGAAATTTTCAAATCCAAACACATCATGGACAAATATGCTGAGCCCCCAATTGGATTCGAAACAACTAAGAGATCCTCTCCTAAACTGGTGTTTAAGTGCAGTGATTCAACTAATGATGTAGAGATAAACGAATGCAATGCGCCCGAATCGAATAAAGTACGGATGGGATGATCAAACAGAAAAACTAAGCTTTCAACAGAAATGGTTCTACCTCGTTCTTGTAGCGGTGGGACAGCGAGAGCCTGAATCTGTCCCCTTGCCTGCCCTGGTGCCATAAGAGCCTGCACCTATCCTCCCAAGGTAGACCCTGCCCTCTGCCCCTTCTTTGGGCAGTCCTTCACTAGATGTCCCACTTTGCCACAGTGAAAACAACCAGTCTACTTTTTCTTTCGGCAATCCTTGCTGAGATGGCCTGGTGTCCCACAATTAAAGCAATTCTTCTTTCCCTTGCCATTATTGTCTTTACCACCCTTCTTTTTTTGCTGTTGTGGTTTCTTATGATCCCCTTTCTTCTCGGGTGCCTTATAAGCATTGGCGCCTTTCTCCTCGTGCATGAGTGCCATGTCTACTAGCTTCTCAAAGGTGGCCCCCATAGGGATGTGGGTCATAGCCAACCCTTGCAACGGTTCATTCAATCCATTAACGAACCTCAGAGCCTTCTTCTCTGGCGTGTTCACTACGTCCAAGCCAAACATTGCTAACTGATTAAATTTGTTGACATATTCTTTCACTGATGAGCTTCCTTGCTTTAATGTCAAGAACCTTTCCATATATAAATTCTCTTCTACCCTTGAGATAAACTTCGCCTCAAACCTACGTCTGAAATCCACCCAAGAATCAACACGACGCTCCACATTAGTGACCTCCCACCAAAACGAGGCCTCTCCCTTCATTAACTAAGCTGCTAATTTGACTTTCCTCCCTTCTTCTACTTCAAAGATTTCTAGCAATTCTTCCACCTCCTTAAGCCAATCTCTAGCTTCCACAAACGTTTCTGACCCTTGAAAAGGTTTTCCACCCATAGCCTTAAATTCCTTGCACGTCTTTGCAAAAGTATCAACACGAGGAGGAGGAGAAGGTGCGGGTGCAACTAGTGGTGGAGGAACATTGGCTGGACCTGCAGCGGCCCTAGCCACTAATAACCTCCTATACCATCCTGGTATCGTTACACCATCCGGAAGGTTAAGATCTTCAGCCATGCTGAAACAAAAAAGGAAAGATTCAAAATGGAGAATTCGAAAGATAAAGATATATGGCTATTGGGGATTATATTTTTCATAAAAATATCCCTCTTTAAATTAATCATCAAGACATGTTTTTGAAAACACTTCTTCCAAAAATACTTTAGAAAAATAGTTTTTCTAAAAAAAAAATCAGTTCTGCTAACCTTAAGCTCTGATACCATGTGTAACACCCCACGTCCATTAATGTCACTCACAAAGGGAATGCATTAACTTCCGTGGAGGTTTTAAGTGAATATAGAACAGAAAAATTACAACAAGACAGATAATAAGTAGTACTTGTAAATCTAAAACTTCATTTTATTGCAGCGAAAATTAAACTTGTTTGATAAAACCATAAATCAGAGTCAAGTACAATATCCAGCTTGTTATCTTCTTTAATGGCTATTTATGCAATGGGGTTATGTATTTTTTTTTATCAAGATGGATATTGTACTTGACTATGATTTACGGTTTTATGATGTAAAAAACATGTTTAATTTCCGCTGCAATAAAATGAAGTTTTAAATTTCCAAGTACTACTTATTATCTGTCTTGTTGTAATTTTTCTGTTCTAAATTCACTTAAAACCTCCACGGAAGTTAATGCATTCCCTTTGTGAGTGACATTAATGGATGTGGGGTGTTACAAGTTCTCACCGACTAGCTAAACCAACGCCACGACTCTTCTTGTGTAGAAATCTTCATCGTGCTCGCCTTTTGTCAATTTCATCGTTCGTAGCCACTACATATATAAAAATCATATGTTTATAATCACTATATATGGATAAAAATTCTATTTTTACACCGCTACTATATAGAAAAAATTCTGTTTTTACAACGGTGGTCATATAATAAAGGTTATATTTTTATCACGCTATTCTCTATATAAAAATTACATTTTTATATATATAATGATTGTACTTTTATATCATGGCTTCATATGTGAAAAAAAACCTTTAAAACGCTACTTCCATGATAAAAATTATATTTTTATCTTGCTAGCAATATAATAAAAATTATACTGTTATTACTCTACATGAATAAAAATCATATTTTTTTATCTCCTACATAATAAAGATTGAATTTTTATTCTTTCTAAAATATAAAAATCATATTTTTATAAATAAAAATATAATCTTTTCACTTATATAAATTTGATTTTACAACTTATAAAAATTCCATCTTTCATATTACAAAAATTCCATCTTTCACATGTTCAAAAAATTTAACCTTTTCATGAACAAAAATCTATTCTTTCTTCTCTACACACATAAAAATCACATTTTTAATTGTAAAAATCATATTATTAATTGTAAGGATCGCATTTTTATATGTAAAAACCATAACTTTGTACGTATAAAAATTATGCATGCATTTCAAACCCTTTACATATACTCAAATTAAAGTTTTCTATAATAACCCTAATTTTAATGACCTAAAATAAAGAAAATAAAACCCTTACATTGATTTCCAAAGGAGGGGGGTGTTCGAATCGGCCAGGGAAGAAGAGGGGGGTTGCGCGAGGCGCAGGAGGGGATGAGTTGGTCGGCAGGTGGCTGACGCGAGGCCGGAGGGGGCACGCTTGCCTGGGCGACGGCTGCGAACGGGGAGGGGCATCGTGGTCTCGATCCTTGCGCGAAGTGGAGGGTCGAGGGCGGAGGAGGAGGATCTGCAGAGGAGGGGGCGCACGCGAGGGATGGGGGATCGTAGCGGGTGGTGGCGCCACCTAAGGGGGAGGGCGATGGCAATTTAGGTGTGCAGTTTTTTTCTATTTTGAAAAGTGACGGGGGGGCTGAGAGTAAAGGAAGAGCGAGTTTTATTTTATTTATTTTTTTGTTTAATTTCAAAAAGGTACATTTTATTTCGACCTCGAAACGAAACCCACCTCCTGTTGTCCATAGCTAATTACCCCCATTCCGAACCCAATGAGATATGTATCATAGGCTGATTCGATCGTTTCAAACAATTTTCGTCAAAATCAAAATATAACTCTATATATTGAATTTGAACGCGCATTTCAATTTACCGAGACGATACGGTCCTAACAAAACTAATTTCTTCGAATTCTGAGACCGTTTGAAAAATGGCCATTTTCCAGTCGATTAAAATCAACTAAACTGGTCAAACGCATTTTCCTTTGCCACGCTCACATACTGATTCGAAAAATTACGAATTTTGAAATCTAGCAATAATTTGACATCCCGGATCCAACAAAAGTGGTTTCGTCGAAAACCGAGGTTGTTTGCAAAATGGCTATTTTTAAGGGCCAGAATTCCATAGCCACTATTCTGAATTTTCAACAGGACATAACTTTTTATCCCCACTATGAAATTTCAATTTTTCGGATTCGTTGGAAAGATATTCTCAATTAGATTCTAATATTTTTGGTTTCGCTAAAATCTGGTTTATTTTGCACTCGGTACATTCATTTGAATTTTGAAATCGAATTATCGAACGACCGCGCCATTTTCAATTCCTTTATAACTATAAATAGTTATTTATATTCTAACGACAATTTTTGTAAATATATACGTTCTATTTCTATTCAAATTAAATTTCTCGTCGTTATTATTTAAAATAATCCATTTTAAATATTCAAAATTCATTAAATTTGCCAAAATAAAAAATTTAAATTGGCTCAGAATTTCCGGGTTATTACAATATAACTGCATTGAGTGAAAGTTGACTTCGTTGTTTACATTAAATTTTTTATAAAAGTAAGTTGGAGGTTAAATAAATCATCACTTATTGAGAAAACAAATGATTTGGTCTATGAATACATTTACATGAGAATATATGTATTCTTGAAAAAAGTGGAACTTGAGGTCGTAAGTTTCTCCTCATTGGTTATGAAATATCCTAATGGTGTTTTGATTAGTCTTCACCAATAATTAAGTCATATTGCAATTTAAATCTGGTCACTTTAGAAACCTACAACATTAAAGGAGTAAATATTCATTTACAATAATAGTGTTATTGAGTAAAGAAACGTATGTCATAATTTTCAGTTTGATGTAGCGAAAAATGTGTTTATATGTAATTATTTTTTAATACATACCGAATCATCAAATTGTTGAATGTGCACGGAAATTACAACAACATCACGTAACAAATAGTCGAAAAGGTTAAGTGCAAAAGTAAGGGCAGACAGAAATTTCAAAAGAAAGAAGCTTTATTGATTAAAACATTATTTAAAGATTATGACAACAAATTGAAAACCATTAAACACAGGAAAACTACATAGCAACTGGTGGTTCAGCAGGAGGAGACGGAGTGCCTTCACAATCAGCAAAACATTTTGTCTTTTTCTTAACACATTTAAGTAAACAACCAAATGATGGATGCTTGATGCAGCCAAGCTCACATGATATGAATGATTTTACGCATAAGCCAAAGCATTCACCATGAGGTAAAGGACTAACATGATCTATAGATGAAGCCATTAGTAATACTGCAATAAAACAAGCCAGCAAGCGCATAGAAAAATTCGACATGTTTTTCTCCTATTTTCCTTTAAATGTTACACAAGCCTTTCTGTGATTTTTGGCGTTACTAACGTTCTTATATATAAGTGATGGATGGTAGATTATTGATTTAGTCTACAAAAATATGATGATGTATATTCTCATAGTTAATATGATAATCAAAAAGAAAATATTTCACATAGGATTTCATATTTTCTTATTAATTATCAAATCATAGAATGTATTTTTTGTAGTCACGAACTAACTATAAATAGATTAAGTTCGTTGAATGTATTTTACCTTAAGTTTATCACTATGCAATATAATTATATTACTACATAATAAAATTTAATGTATATATTGCATACATAAAATACCATTAAGATATCTGGAAAGTAATGTGTGCATTTTTTATTGTACATCCATTGAGTATGATATATGGTATTAGTTAATTTCCTTTTTATACTAACTAATTAAAGTCTTACTGATAATAATTTTAAATTTATATGTTCATTCTAGTTATAATATTACTTATATATGTAGATTGATATAAGGTACAAGCAAACAATTAGTAGAGGATTAACATAGTAAATAATAATCAAAATACTAGTTTGTGAGCGTTTGTTTGATTCGTTGATAAGAGATTGTGTTCATAACCTTGAAAATTTAAGAAATATCTGTATCCCTTTAGAATATTAAAATTAATTCATTTTCCTTTTAAAATGTAAAGCAGCCACATATTTCTGTTTTCTAACATAGGTAATTAGAGAGAAGCACATGCTATCGGAAAAGATTAGACTAATTGACACGAATTTTGTTTTTCGGTTGGAGGTCAAACTTTGAAGATTAATTTAATTAAAGGAAGTTGATAAATATAATTAGCATTATGTTTAGTTTTTACACTGCAAAAATGCCAATAATAACAAGCATTATATTATGTTTTACGCTGTACAAAATGCTTGTTTTACTTAGCACTGTGGTTCAATCAGATTATTTTTCAAAACTTGTCCTTCAACCAAAAAATGAAACGTAGTGCCCTTCAGGCTAATTTTTTTAAGGTTAGTCCTTATGCATATTTCCCACTTCTAAACAAGCCTTAGTATTTACACTCTTTATAATATAACATAATAATATTACCTTAGGCTATTTTTCCATTGAAATTACTAGCATTGTATCATCAAGTAAATATTGCAGGATAACAAATGATATACATTAATAATTTTCAAAATCATTGGGTGTCTATCATTTTCTTGGCTTTCTGCTACAATGCAGCTACCAACATATTTCAATTTATTTGTTTTTATGGGAAAATCCTTGAACTCTATAGTAAAATTTCATGTTAGATAAAGAATTTTATAATATTACAAACCATTCGCAGTAATGTATATTTACAAACATTACTTGGTCATTTTAGAGCACAACCATCTAATTTGTGCTTAGGTTAGAACATAATTATGTTGCAAGTAAAGGAAGGACTTAAAATGATATGAATAATATTTTAAAAATGATCACTTTCATGAATTTGTTAAGGTACTCCCTAAACACCCTACTCATCAAATCAGCAAAGTATGCGGAGGCGTTTGTCAAACCGAAGGGCATCACTAGCCATTCATAGAAACCATCCAGAGTCCTAAAGGCAGTCTTGTCTATGCTATCCTCAGCCACTCTCAACTAATGGAAACCAGTGGCTAAGTCCAACTGTGAAAACACTGAGGCGCCAACTAACTGATCGAAGAGATCGTCAATCCTCGGCAGTGGGTGTCTGTTTTTCTTAGTAAGCTTATTAAGTTCTCTATAGTCCACACAAAGTCTAAGGGACCCATCCTCCTTCGTGGAAAATACTATTGGAGCACCTCACTCCGATATACTTCGTCTTATGAACCCCTTCTCAAGCAACTCCTTCACTTGCTTATTGATTCCCTCCTTTCACGAGGAGCCATGTGGCGTACTGGCAAAGATATTGGTTTTGCATTATCCACAAGATATATTCGAAAATCTATCTCCCGCTTCGAAGGCAATCCCTTCACCTCCTCAAACACATCCGAGTATTCTCGGACCACTCTAACAGATCGTAGATTCTCCACAGACGCGTCAAGCGATTCTAGATAACTTAGCATAACGGAATTTATGGGATTACAAAAGATTTCGAGAGCGTTACCAAGGCGAGTCATGAGCCTAACTACTCTCCTTTCACAATCAAGAATGGCCCCATTTCTGGATAACCAATCCATTCCTAAAATTAGCCCATAGCCCGTGAAGCCCAAAACATAAGCATCACTTCTAAACTCAATGCTAAGTATAGAAATTTTCAAATCCAAACACATCATGGACAAATAGGCTGAGCCCCCAATTGGATTCGAAACAACTAAGGGATCCTCTACTAAACTGGTGTTTAAGTGCAGTGATTCAACTAATGATGTAGAGATAAACGAATGCGATGCGCCCGAATCGAATAAAGTACGGACAGGATGATCAAACAGAAAAACTAAGCTTTCAATAGAAATGGTTCTACCTCGTTCTTGCAGCGGTGGGACCGCGAGAGCCTGAACCTGTCCCCTTGCCTGCCCTGGTGCCATAAGAGCTTGCACCTATCCTCCCGATGTAGACCCTGCCCTCTGCCCCTTCTTTGGGCAGTCCTTCACTAGATGTCCCGCTTCGCCGCAGTGAAAACAGCCAATCGTCCTTTTCTTTCGGCAATCCTTGCTGAGATGGCCTGGTGTCCCACAGTTAAAGCATTTCTTCTTTCCCTTGCCATTATTGTCTTTACCACCCTTCTTGTTTTGCTGTTGTGGTTTCTTCTGATCCCCTTTCTACTCGGGTGCCTTATTAGCATTGGGGCCTTTCTCCTCGTGCATGAGTGCCATGTCTACTAGCTTCTCAAAGGTGGCCCCCATAGGGATGTGGTTCATAGCCAACCCTTGCAACGGTTCATTCAATCCATTAACGAACCTCAGAGCCTTCTTCTCCGGTGTGTACACTAAGTCCAAGCCAAACCTTGCTAACTGATTAATTTTGTTGACATATTCTTTCACTGATGAGCTTCCTTGCTTTAATGTCAAGAACCTTTCCATATATAAATTCTCTTCTGCCCTTGAGAGAAACTTCGCCTCAAACCTACGTCTGAAATCCACCCAAGAATCAACAGGACGCTCCCTATTAGTGACCTCCCACCAAAACGAGGCCTCTCCCTTCATTAACCAAGCTGCTAATTTGACTTTCCTCCCTTCTTCTACTTCAAAGATTTCTAGCAATTCATCCACCTCCTTAAGCCAATCTCTAGCTTCCACAAACGTTTCTGATGCTTGAAAAGGTTTTCCACCCATAGCCTTAAATTCCTTGCACGTCTTTGCAAAAGTATCAACACGAGGAGGAGGAGGAGGAGGTGCGGGTGCAACTGGTGGTGGAGGAACATTGGCTGGACCTGCATCGGCCCTAGCCACTAATAACCTCCTATACCATCCTGGTATCGTTACACCATCCGGAAGGTTAAGATCTTCAGCCATGCTGAAACGAAAAAGGAAAGATTCAAAATGGAGAATTCGAAAGATAAAGATATATGGCTATTCGGGATTATGTTTTTCATAAAAACTTCCCTCTTTAATTTACTCATCAAGACATGTTTTTGAAAACACTTCTTCCAAAAATACTTTAGAAAAATAGTTTTTCTAAAAAATTTATCTGTTCTGCTAACCTTAAGCTCCGATACCATGTGTAACACCCCACGTCCATTAATGTCACTCACAAAGGGAATGCATTAACTTCCGTGGAGGTTTTAAGTGAATATAGAACAGAAAAATTACAACAAGACAGATAATAAGTAGTACTTGTAAATCTAAAACTTCATTTTATTGCAGCGAAAATTAAACATGTTTGTTACATCATAAAACCATAAATCAGAGTCAAGTACAATATCCAGCTTGTTATCTTCTTTATTGGCTATTTATGGAATGGGGTTATGTATTTTGTTTTATCAAGATGGATATTGTACTTGACTCTGATTTACGGTTTTATGATGTAAAAAACATGTTTAATTTCCGCTGCAATAAAATGAAGTTTTAAATTTTCAAGTACTACTTATTATCTGTCTTGTTGTAATTTTTCTGTTCTAAATTCACTTAAAACCTCCACGGAAGTTAATGCATTCCCTTTGTGAGTGACATTAATGGACGTGGGTTGTTACAAGTTCTCACCGACTAGCTAAACCAACGCCACGACTCTTCTTGTGTAGAAATCTTCATCGTGCTCGCCTTTTGTCAATTTCATCGTCCGTAGCCACTACATGTATAAAAATCATATTTTTATAATCACTATATATGGATAAAAATTCTATTTTTACACCGCTACTATGTGGATAAAAATTCTGTTTTTACAACAGTGGTCATATAATAAAGATTATATTTTTATCACGCTATTCTCTATATAAAAATTATATTTATGTATATATAAAGATCGTATTTTTATATCATGGCTTCAAATGTGAAAAAAAACCTTTAAAACGCTACTTCCATGATAAAAATTATATTTTTATCTTGCTAGCAATATAATAAAAATTATATTTTTATTACTCTACATGAATAAAAATCATATTTTTATATCTCCTACATAATAAAGATTGAATTTTTATTCTTTCTAAAATATAAAAATCATATTTTTATAAATAAAAATATAATTTTTTCACTTATATAAATTTGATTTTACAACTTATAAAAATTCCATCTTTCATATTATAAAATTAAATCTTTCACATGTTCAAAAAATTTAACCTTTTCATGAACAAAAATCTATTCTTTCTTCTCTACACACATAAAAATCACATTTTTCATTGTAAAAGTCATATTATTAATTGTAAAGATCGCATTTTTATATGTAAAAACCATAACTTTGTACGTATAAAAATTATGCATGCATTTCAAACCCTTTACATATACTCAAATTAAAGTTTTCTATAATAACCCTAATTTTAATGACCTAAAATAAAGAAAATAAAATCCTTACATTGATTTCCAAAGGAGGGGGGTGTTCAAATTTGCAAGGGAAGAAGAGGGGGGTCGCACGAGGTGCAGGAGGGGATGAGTTGGTCGGTAGGTGGCTGACGCGAGGCCGGAGGGGGCGCGCTTGCCTGGGCGGCGGCTGCGAATGGGGAGGGGCATCGTGGTCTCGATCCTTGCGCGAAGTGGAGGGTCGAGTGCGGAGGAGGAGGATCTGCAGAGGAGGGGGCGCACGCGAGGGATGGGGGGTCGCAGCGGGTGGTGGCGCCACCTGAGGGGGAGGGCGATGGCAATTTAGGCGTGCAGTTTTTTTCTATTTTGAAAAGTGACGGGGGGCTGAGAGTAAAAGAAGAGCGAGTTTTATTTTATTTATTTTTTTATTTAATTTCAAAAAGGTACTTTTTATTTCGACCACGAAACGAAACCCAACTCCTGTTGTCCATAGCTAATTCCCCCCATTCCGAACCCAATGAGATATGTATCGTAGGCTGATTCGATCGTTTTGATCAATTTTCGTCAAAATCAAAATATAACTCTATATATTGAATTTGAACGCGCATTTCAATTTACCGGGACGATACGGTCCTAACAAAACTAATTTCTTCGAATTCTGAGACCGTTTGAAAAATGGCCATTTTCTAGTCGATTAAAATCAACTTAAACTGGTCAAACGCATTTTCCTTTGCCACGCTCACATATTGATTCGAAAAATTACGAATTTTGAAATCTAGCAATAATTTGACATCCCGAATCTAACAAAAGTGGTTTCATCGAAAACCGAGGTCGTTTGCAAAATGGCTATTTTTAAGGGCCAGAATTCCATAGCCACTATTCTGAATTTTCAACAGGACATAACATTTTATCCCTGCTATGAAATTTCAATTTTTCGGATTCGTTGGAAAGATATTCTCAATTAGATTCTAATATTTTTGGTTTCGCTAAAATCCGGTTTATTTTGCACTCGGTACATTCATTTGAATTTTGAAATCGAATTATCAAACTACCGCGCCATTTTCAATTCCTTTATAACTATAAATAGTTATTTATATTCTAACGACGATTTATATAAATATATACGTTCTAATTCTATTCAAATTAAATTTCTCGTCGTTATTATTTAAAATAATCCATTTTAAATATTCAAAATACATTAAATTTGCCAAAATAAAAAATTTAAATTGGCTCAGAATTTCCGGTTTATTACAATATAACTGGTTGTTTACATTAAATTTTTTATAAAAGTAAGTTGGAGGTTAAAAAAATCATCACTTAATGAGAAAACAAATGATTTGGTCTATGAATACATTTACATGAGAATATATGTATTCTTGAAAAAAGTGGAACTTGAGGTTGTAAGTTTCTCCTCAATGGTAATGAAATATCCTAATGGTGTTTCGATTAGTCTTCCCCAATAATTAAGTCATATTGCAATTTAAATCTGTTCACTTAAGAAACCTACAACATTAAGGGAGTAAATATTCATTTACAATAAGAGTGTTATTGAATAAAGAAACGTATGTCATAATTTTCAGTTTGATGTCGCGAAAAATGTGTTTACATGTAATTATTTTTTAATACATACTGAATCATCAAATTGTTGAATGTGCAGGGAAATTACAACAACGTCACGTAACAAATAGTAGAAAAGGTTAAGTGCAAAAGTAAGGGCAGACAGATATTTCAAAAGAATGAAGCTTTATTGATTAAAACATTATTTAAAGATTATGACAAAAAATTGAAAACCATTAAACACAGGAAAACTACATAGCAACTGGTGGTTCAGCAGGAGGAGACGGAGTGCCTTCACAATCAGCAAAACATTTTGTCTTTTTCTTAACACATTTAAGTAAACAACCAAATGATGGATGCTTGATGCAGCCAAGCTCACAGGATATGAATGATTTCACGCATAAGCCAAAGCATTCACCATGAGGTAAAGGACTAACATGATCTATAGATGAAGCCATTAGTAATACTGCAATAAAACAAGCCAGCAAGCGCATAGAAAAATTTGACATGTTTTTCTCCTATTTTCCTTTAAATGTTACACAAGCCTTTCTGTGATTTTTGGCATTACTAACGTTCTTATATATAAGTGATGGATGGTAGATTATTGATTTAGTCTACAAAAATATGATGATGTATATTCTCATAGTTAATATGATAATCAAAAAGAAAATATTTCTCATAGGATTTCATATTTTCTTATTAATTATCAAATCATAGAATGTATTTTTTGTAGTCATGAACTAACTATAAATAGATTAAGTTCGTTGAATGTATTTTACCTTAAGTTTATCACTATGTAATATAATTATATTACTACATAATAAAATTTAATGTATATATTGCATTCATAAAATACCATTAAGATATCTGGAAAGTAATGTGTGCATTTTTTATTGTACATCCATTGAGTATGATATATGGTATTAGTTATTTTCCATTTTATGCTAACTAATTAAAGTCTTACTGATAATAATTTTAAATTTATATGTTCATTCTAGTTATAATATTACTTATATATGTGGATTGATATAAGGTACAAGCAAACAATTAGTAGAGGAATAACATAGTAAATAATAATCAAAATACTAGTTTGTCAGCGTTTGTTTGATTCGTTGATAAGAGATTGTGTTCATAACCTTGAAAATTTAAGAAATATCTGTATCCCTTTAGAATATTAAAATTAATTCATTTTCCTTTTAAAATGTAAAGCAGCCACATATTTTTGTTTTCTAACATAGGTAATTAGAGAGAAGCACATGCTATCGGAAAAGATTAGACTAACTGACACGAATTTTGTTTTTCGGTTGGAGGACAAACTTTGAAGATTAATTTAATTAAAGGAAGTTGATAAATATAATTAGCATTATGTTTAGTTTTTACACTGCAAAAATGCCAATAATAACAAGCATTATATTATGTTTTACGCTGTACAAAATTCTTGTTCTACTTAGCACTGTCCTTCAATCAGATTATTTTTTAAAACTTGTCCTTCAACCAAAAAATGAAACGTAGTGCCCTTCAGGCAAATTTTATATAGGTTAGTCCTTATGCGTATTTCCCACTTCTAAACAAGCCTTAGTATTTACACTCTTTATAATATAACATAATAATATTTCCTTAGGCTATTTTTCCATTGAAATTACTAGCATTGTATCATCAAGTAAATATTGCAGGATAACAAATGATATAAATTAATAATTTTTCTAAATCATTGGGTGTTTATCATTTTCTTGGCTTTCTGCTACAATGCAGCTACTAACATATTTCAATTTATTTGTTTTTATGGGAAAATCCTTGAACTCTATAGTAAAATTTCATGTTAGATAAAGAATTTTATAATATTACAAACCATTCATAGTAATGTATATTTACAAACATTAATTGGTCATTTTAGAGCACAACCATCTAATTTGTGCTCAGGTTAGAACATAATTATGTTGCAAGTAAAGGAAGGACTTAAAATGATATGAATAATATTTTAAAAATGATCGCTTTCATGAATTTGTTAAGGTACTCCCTAAACACCCTACTCATCAAATCAACAAAGTATGCGGGGGTGTTTCTCAAACCGAAGGGCATCACTAGCCATTCATAGAAACCGTCCAGAGTCCTAAAGGCAGTCTTGTCTATGCTATCCTCAGCAACTCTCAACAGATGGTAACCAGTGGCTAAGTCCAACTGCGAAAACACTGAGGTGCCAACTAACTGATTGAAGAGATCGTCAATCCTCGGCAGTGGGTGTCTGTTTTTCTTAGTAAGCTTATTAAGTTCTCTATAGTCCACACAAAGTCTAAGGGACCCATCCGCCTTCGTGGCAAATACTACTGGAGCACCTCACTCCGATATACTTCATCTTATGAACCCCTTCTCAAGCAACTCCTTCACTTGCTTATTGAGTTCCCTCCTTTCACGAGGAGCAATGGGCGTACTGGCAAAGATACTGGTTTTGCATTATCCATAAGATATACTCAAAAATCTATTTCCCGCTTCGGAGGCAAGCCCTTCACCTCATCAAACACATCCGAGTATTCTCGAACCACTCTAACAGATCGTAGATTCTCCACAGACGCGTCAAGCGATTCTAGATAACTTAGCATAACGGAATTTATGGGAGTACAAAAGATTTCGAGAGCGTTACCAAGGCGAGTCATGAGCCTAACTACTCTCCTTTCACAATCAAGAACGACCCCATTTATGGATAACCAATCCATCCCTAAAATTAGCCCATAGCCCGTGAAGCCCAAAACATAAGCATCACATCTAAACTCAACGCTAAGTATAGAAATTTTCAAATCCAAACACATCATGAACAAATAAGCTGAGCCCCCATTGGATTCGAAAAAACTAAGGGATCCTCTACTAAACAGGTGTTTAAGTGCAGTGATTCAACTAATGATGTAGAGATAAACGAATGCGATGCGCCCGAATCGAATAAAGTACGGACCGGATGATCAAACAGAAAAACTAAGCTTTCAACAGAAATGGTTCTACCTCGTTCTTGCAGCGGTGGGACCGCGAGAGCCTGAACCTGTCCCCTTGCCTGCCCTGGTGCCATAAGAGGTTGCACCTGTCCTCCCAAGGTAGACCCTGCCCTCTGCCCCTTCTTTGGGCAGTCCTTCACTAGATGTCCCGCTTCGCCGTAGTGAAAACAGCCAGTCTTCTTTTTCTTTCGGCAATCCTTGCTGAGATGGCCTGGTGTCCCACAGTTAAAGCATTTCTTCTTTCCCTTGCCATTATTGTCTTTACCACCCTTCTTGTTTTGCTGTTGCGGTTTCTTCTGATCCCCTTTCTTCTCGGGTGCCTTATTAGCATTGGCGCCTTTCTCCTCGTGCATGAGTGTCATGTCTACTAGCTTCTCAAAGGTGGCCCCCATAGGGATGTGTGTCATAGCCAACCCTTGCAATGGTTCATTCAATCCATTAACGAACCTCAGAGCCTTCTTCTCCGGCGTGTTCACTAAGTCCATGCCAAACCTTGCTAAATGATTAAATTTGTTGACATATTCTTTCACTGATGAGCTTCCTTGCTTTAATGTCAAGAACCTTTCCATATATAAATTCTCTTCTGCCCTTGAGAGAAACTTCACCTCAAACCTACGTCTGAAATCCACCCAAGAATCAACAGGACGCTCCCCATTAGTGACCTCCCACCAAAACGAGGCCTCTCCCTTCATTAACAAAGCTGCTAATTTGACTTTCCTCCCTTCTTCTACTTCGAAGATTTCTTGCAACTCTTCCACCTACTTAAGCCAATCTCTAGCTTCCACAAACGTTTCTGACCCTTGAAAAGGTTTTCCACCGATAGCCATAAATTCCTTGCACGTCTTTGCAAAAGTATCAACGCGAGGAGGAGGAGGAGGAGCGGGTGCAACTGGTGGTGGAGGAACATTGGCTGGACCTGCAGCGGCCCTAGCCACTAATAACCTCCTATACCATACTGGTATCGTTACACCATCCGGAAGGTTAAGATCTTCAGCCACGCTGAAACGAAAAAGGAAATATTCAAAATGGAGAATTCGAAAGATAAAGATATATGGCTATTGGGGATTATGTTTTTCATAAAAACTTCCCTCTTTAAATTACTCATCAAGACATGTTTTTGAAAACACTTCTTCCAAAAATACTTTAGAAAAATAGTTTTTCTAAAAAAATTATCTGTTCTGGTAACGTTAAGCTCTGATACCATGTGTAACACCCCACGTCCATTAATGTCACTCACAAAGGGAATGCATTAACTTCCGCGGAGGTTTTAAGTGAATATAGAACAGAAAAATTACAACAAGACAGATAATAAGTAGTACTTGTAAATCTAAAACTTCATTTTATTGCAGCGAAAATTAAACATGTTTGTTACATCATAAAACCATAAATCAGAGTCAAGTACAATATCCAGCTTGTTATCTACTTTAATGGCTATTTATGGAATGGGTTTATGTATTTTGTTTTATCAAGATGGATATTGTACTTGACTCTGATTTGCGGTTTTATGATGTAAAAAACATGTTTAATTTCCGTTGCAATAAAATGAAGTTTTAAATTTCCAAGTACTACTTATTATCAATCTTATTGTAATTTTTCTGATCTAAATTCACTTTAAACCTCCATGGAAGTTAATGCATTCCCTTTGTGAGTGACATTAATGGACGTAGGGTGTTACAAGTTCTCACCGACTAGCTAAACCAACGCCATGACTCTTCTTGTGTAGAAATCTTCATCGTGCTCGCCTTTTGTCAATTTCATCGTCCGTAGCCACTACATATATAAACATTATATTTTTATAATCACTATATATGGATAAAAATTCTATTTTTACACCGCTACTATGTAGATAAAAATTCTGTTTTTACAACGGTGGTCATATAATACAGACGATATTTTTATCACGCTATTCTCTTTATAAAAATTATATTTTTATATATATAAAGATCGTATTTTTATATCATGGCTTCATATGTGAAAAAAAACCTTTAAAACGCTAATTCCATGATAAAAATTATATTTGTATCTTGCTAGCAACATAATAAAAATTATATTTTTATTACTCTACATGAATAAAAATCATATTTTTATATCTCCTACATAATAAAGATTAAATTTTTATTCTTTCTAAAATATACAAATCATATTTTTATAAATAAAAATATAATCTTTTTCACTTATATAAATTTGATTTTACAACTTATAAAAATTCCATCTTTCATATTATAAAAATTCCATCTTTCACATGTTCAAAAAATTTAACCTTTTCATGAACAAAAATCTATTCTTTCTTCTCTACACACATAAAAATCACATTTTTAATTGTAAAAATCATATTATTAATTGTAAAGATCGCATTTTTATATGTAAAAACTATCACACCCCACGTCCATTAATGTCACTCACAAAGGGAATGCATTAACTTCTATGGAGGTTTTAGGTGAATATAGAACAGTAAAATTTCAACAAGACAGATATAAAATAGTGCTTGGAAATTTAAAAACTTTATTTCAATTGCAGCAGAAGTCAAAACATGTTTGATTACATCATAACACCATAATCAAAGTCAAGTACAATATCTATCTTGATAAAACAAGTACATAATCCCATTACATAAATAGCCATTAAAAAGAAAGATAACAAGCTGGACTTTACTTCAGCAGTCCAAGCTTTCCAAGAGATAAGCAATCCAATCAGACTCCACTGGAACTTGGCCCAACCTGAGGACCTGAAGGGAGGAAAAGATGAAAAAGAGGGGGGGTCAGACATAAAGTCTGGCGAGTATGATAAGTCTACAATACTATTATCAAAATAACTGGACTAAGGCATAAGCTGGAAAACAAGGAAATGTCTATGAAAGAGCAGATTAAGGACATAGACAATTGCTAAAGGAAACGTTATAGGCGCTCCTAAATACTAAAGGATAAACACTATACTGCACCACACCAGTCACCCTAAAGATTGATTCCACTTAGCTTCACTTAGAAACTTTCTTAATGGCTTTACGTACTCCTAGGTGACTACATAAGTGCCGCCTGCCCCTATCTCCACTAGGTGTAACCCACTTTCCATTTTTCGATCGGCTCCCTACTCGTAGATACCCGTGCTGGCCCCACAGTGTGGTGTATCATTCCCCTAAAGTGGCAACCCGATATAACGGAGATGCACGGCTTATACCTACACGATGCAACAACGTCTTACCTAACAGCCCGGGTCCACACACGCATATGAAACCCGTTGGACTTGCGTTGCCACCGCTCCCTGTTTTGGCCTCTTATAGTCAAACCCAGTATGCGTGTCCCGTCCTCGACTTGGGTTGAGCCCACAAAGATACGTTTTGGGATACTGGTTGAAATGGGCCCCTATTATTTCCCATAAGCATTCCACCTAAGCTTGTCCCATTAGTCCATCCACTTAACCCACTTAGTCATGTTCATTTACATGTGTATTTGGTTAAGTCTAATCGTAATTCAAATGCCTCTAAAGGCAACCACTAGATTCCTCATGCCACCCAAGGCACCTACTTAACCCCCATGTCCCACCTTACATGATTATCTGGCTAAGTATTTCTTAATTCATTAAGGCCATAACGTCATAAAGACCTCTCACATTAGACTGGCATTTATGGCAGTTGGATTTGCCGGGCGGGTCCGGGCAGTCTTACACCACAAAAGAGTCTAACCTCGTGTCGTTACAACTGTTATGCTTTAGTTTGGGCCTAGGACCTCTCACATTGGGCCGACATTTGTGACTACTGGATTTGCCGGGCGGGTCCGGGCAGGTTTACGTCACAAACGGGTCCAACCTCGTGTCCTAAGCATTGATTATTATTAATAATCCACTTTCCCCAATTTTAATAATTCCCTACTTGAATTATTAATTAATTCCAAATTTAACAGTGTCCATAATTGACTCAATGATGGACATCCATTTAAGGCATGCAAAATCATATCAATTGCACCCCAATTTATTAATTTCCTAATATTACCCCTACCCCACGTTTGAACGTTTATTCGCAAAATGTATGCTAGACCCGATTAGTCTAACTCATAGCATAAAAGAAAATATTCACAACAACAACATATATATGTGACTAAACAAATCAACACAAGGGGTAAAACTTGCATACATTACAACTTGCATAAGGTTATACATGTCATGGATCTAAGGGTGTCAACTTATTCATAATTCACATAATATGATTTTGATCAAATTTCATAAACTTGTATAGGACATGTGTGAATCAACATCATTAACAATATGGTTTTATATGGGTACACCTAACTCAATAGGCAAATTCCCAAAAATCAAAATTCATATAATCATAGATTCATGTATATGGGTACACCTAACTTAATAGGCAAATTCCCATATTCAAGATCCAATTAATTTGTAGATTCATGTATATGGGTACACCTAACCCAATAGGCAAATTCCCATAATCAAGATCTATTATAAAAAAAAACATAAACTGTAAACATGATCCAATTCGCATAAATACTAACATCATGATTTTACAACTTGTATGATTCAACACAACTTAACATGACATCATTATCATCTAACATAAGTATTTCAACATATGTGATAATATGAGATCTACAACATATATAAGATTTACAACATAGCATATCATAATTTGCAACATAGCATGATATGATTTACAACATAGCATAGCATGATTAATCACATATGACATAGCATAGGATTATTTACAACATAATCACTACAACATAACAACATATATATGATAACATAATAGCATAATAAGAGATCCACAACATAATTTACAAATACATAACAATTCATATCACTTTATTGTGATCCATTCATAACTTAATCAAATTATTTTATAACAATATTGTGAGATTCATCATACTCACAATTTTAAAGAAGAGAAATAGAAAGAGAGAGAGCTTTTGATTTGATTTGAGTAGATTTAGTTTGTAGATTAGGCCTTCTTCTTCTTTAGTTTGTGACGGCTATGCTGAACTCCATGGCAACGGCATGTCGGCAGCTCTCCAATTTTTCAAGTGATTTAGGGTTAGAGTCTACCCACTTATTTATAGATGTTAGGATTCATTTAGGCCATTAAATTTAACCTAGAAATAACCGCAGCCATTCAGACCAGATGGGGTTTATCTTATTGACTCAGCAATGAGTCAGAAGTGACTCAGCAAACACTCAGCAAATTAATAAACTTTTATTCATGTTTACATTAACTGCCCATATATATAAATATATATATATATATACACACACGCACCTATTCATGAATTCAAATTAATCCATAATTAACTTATGACCATTTCTACACATTAATTTTCCAATTAATGTCTTAATTCCATTTTTCGCCTTTTAAGGCAATTCACATATCTCAAATTTGTTATATGCCTTTTTAAGGCTATTTCGTGCAAATTCTCAATATTAATTCTTTTAATTTGTGAATATTAGTATTAACAGAAATATGGGGTGTTACATTCTCCCCTCCTTAAGGGATTTCGACCCCGAAATCTTCAAGTTTATATCCTATCATCAACCATCTACTCAATTAACAAACGCTGGCATCCATTGTCCTTATAGACTTCTAATGCTTTCATGTTTAAATGCACAGTGTGTGTCTATGTCCGTATCTAATGCAAAATCAGGCGGTCCACTGATTCAGTTGACCTCCTTGATGCAATTCATGATAGTGCCATGCATCCATTATGTATGCAAAAGATCCTAATTGCTTACAAATTACTTCTATATGCGCGCACATCCATTCAACCGAATGCAGCATCTATATGATGGTACAACCATTATACATCCATTATACTAAATACATTCATTTATGCAATATGCAATATGTAGTGACTGAGTCGATCTAGTGCCTAAAGTGTGTGTATATATGCATTCACGAGCAACCACTAGCAACCACTTGCATCCATTTTGCATCCATCATACATAACATGTCTCAAACACATGTTTCAACCATAGGATTATCCTAACTAAATGTCAAAGATACTAATGAGAGGACATACTAAAGATAAGATAAGATAAGCTAAGCGATAAAGGAGAAATTAAAAGACATACCCTCAAAAAGAAAAGGGTATAGCGAACGCATCTTCCCTTCTGTCTCCCAAGTAGCGTTGCTCTCATCATCTCCCCATTGCACTTTAACTAGTCTGACCTCTCGATTTCTCAACTTTTTGATCTCCGACCCAATAATGCATGTAGGAGCTCGTCTAATTGTTGCATCACGCTCTATTTCCACCACTTTAAGCAAGCTCCGCTCTACCACCTCCGCGGTCTTGTGCAAACACTTCCTCAAATGTGATACATGGAATACGTCGTGTACTCCACTAAGTTTCTCAGGCAACTCCACCCTATACGCCATCTTCCCAATCCTGTCTTTTATAGGAAACAGCCCTACAAACCTTGGCGCTAATTTCCCAACGGACCCAAAGCGAACAACACTCCGTAACGGAGACACTTTGATAAAAACCATGTCCCCAATGTCAAACTCAAGATCTGTCCTCCTCTTATCAGCATACGATTTCTGCCTATCTTGTGCTGCTGTCATCCTCCTTCGAATCAAATCAATCTTCTCCGAGGTTTCCCTAACCATATCGGGCCCAAGTAGGATTTTATCGGTAGATTCCCACCAACATGTAGGCGAACGGTGAGGCCTTCCATAAAGAGCTTCGAAAGGTGCCATGCCAATACTAGACTGAAAGCTATTATTATATGCGAATTCTACCAACGGAAGGTGCTCTTCCCATGTACCCCCAAAGTCTAGGATACAAAGCCTTAAAATATCCTCTAGAATACGATTCACCCTCTCGGTCTGGCCGTCCGCCTGGGGATGATATGCGGTGCTCAAACATAGCTGAGTCCCTACCGCCTCTTGTAAACTCTTCCAAAATTCGCTAGTGAAGATGGGATCACGGTCGCTTACTATACTAGAAGGAATACCGTGCAAATGAACTATCTCTTTAATGTATACAGAAGCCAACCACGGAGCAGTCCTCTTACTTTTCACGGGAATAAAATGGGCGCTCTTAGTAAGTCTATCTACTATAACCCAAATCCCCGTATTACCCTTCCTTGATCTTGGTAATCCATCCACAAAATCCATTGAGACGCTTTCCCATTTCCATAGTGGAACTTCCAATGGGTGAAGCAACCCACCGGGTTTCTTTTGTTCCGCTTTTACTCGTTGGCACACCAAGCATCTAGCGACGTACTCGGCCACATCCTTTTTCATACCGGCCCAAAAGAAAACCCGCTTCATATCTTGGTACATCTTTTCTCCGCCGGGATGAATGGTCATCTTTGAGCGATGAGCATCATCAAGAATGACCTTCCTTAAGTCTTCGTCTTGTGGTACACAAAGTCTATTATCCCTTCGTAACCAACCCTTATTGTCTAGGGTATACCTACGAAGATGGCTAGACGACTCCCCTCCTTTGAGCTTTTATACTATCTCAACCAACTGGGGGTCGTCTTGCTATGCCTCACCAACTCGTCCTAGAAGTGTAGGTCTAACCTCCAAGGATGCTAACAAACCAGGTACTAGGTCAACGGAGGGTCTAAAGTCAAACATGGAGATGGATTCTAAGCTTCGTCGTTCAACAAACAACGGACTCAAGGACAACCTTTTCCTACTTAAGGCGTCTGCTACCATGTTACCCTTGCCCGGGGTATATGCTATTTCAAAATCGTAGGAGGCTAGGAATTCCATCCACCGTTGCTGCCTTAAATTCAAATCCTTATGAGAGAATAAGTATTTTAATGATTTGTGGTCAGTGAACAGTTCGAATTTCTCACCAAGAAGATAGTGACGCCAAGACTTAAGTGCGAAAACAATTGCGGCTAACTCAAGGTCATGCGTAGGGTAATTCTTTTCATGAACCCTCAACTGCCTTCCACCATAGGATATTACTCTTCCCTCTTGCATGAGGACCGCGCCAAGTCGCGTCCCACAAGCATCTGTATAGACGGTAAACGGTTTATTCCCATCTGGCAGCACTAAGACTGGGGCTGATGTTAAGGCTCTCTTTAAACGTTGGAATGCATCATCACAATCTTCGTCCCATGTAAAAACCAGGTTCTTCTTCGTTAACCGTGTTAATGGAGCTGATATTTTTGCGAAGTGTTTGATAAACTTCCTTTAATAGCCAGCCAACCCCAAGAAACTTCTTACTTCGGTTACATTTTTAGGGACCTTCCAATCTTGGATGGCCACCACCTTTGTGGGATCCACTGCTATCCCTTCCTTGGAAACCACGTGCCCTAAGAACCGTACTTCTTTCCTCCAGAAGTGACACTAAGAAAATTTTGCCTTAAGGTTATGCTCTCGAAGGGTTTCCAACACTTCCCTAAGATGTAGGGCATGCTCTTCTTCATTCTTAGAAAAGACTAAGATGTCATCCACAAAGACTACCACGAATTTGTTAAGGTACTCCCTAAACACCCTACTCATTAAATCAACAAAATATGCGGGGGCGTTTGTCAAACCAAGGGGCATCACTAGCCATTCATAGAATCTGTCAGGAGTCATAAAAGCAGTCTTATCTATACTATCCTCAGCCACTCTCAGTTGATGAAAGCCAGTGGCTAAGTCCAACTGCGAAAACACTGAGGCGCCAACTAACTAATCAAAGAGATCGTCAATCCTCGGCAGTGGGTGTCGGTTCTTTTTAGTAAGCTTGTTTAGTTCTCTATAGTCCACACAAAGTCTAAGGGACCCATCCGCCTTTGTAGCAAATCCTACTGGAGCACCCTACTCTGATATACTACGTCTTATGAACCCCTTCTCAAGCAACTCCTTCACTTGCTTATTGAGTTCCCTCCTTTCACGAGGAGCCATGTGGCGCACTGGCAAAGATACGGGTTTAGCATTATCCACAAGATAAATTCGAAAGTCTATCTCCCACTTTGGAGGTAAGCACTTCACCTCCTCAAACACATCCGGATATTCCCGGACCACCTCTACCGTTCGCAGATTCTCTACAGACGAGTCAAGCGATTCAAGATAACTTAGCATAACGGAATTTATGGGACTACAAAAGATGTCGAGAGCATTACCAAGGCGAGTCACAAGCCTAACTACTCTCCTTTCACAATCAAGAATGGACCCATTTCTAGATAACCAATCCATTCCTAAAATTAGCCCATAGCCCGTGAAGCCCAATACATAAGCATCACATCTAAATTCAACGCTAAGTATAGAGATTTTCAAATCCAAACATATCATGGTCAAATGAGCCGAACCCCCAATTGGATTTGAAACAACCAAGGGATCCTCTACTAAACTGGTGTTCAAGTGCTGTAATTCAACTAATGATGCAGAGATAAACGAATGAGATACGCCAGAATCGAATAAGTTATGGACAGGATGATCAAACAGAAAAACTAAGCTTTCAACAGAAATTGTCTACCTCTTTCTTGCAGCGGTGGGGCCGCAATAGCCTGAACTTGCCCCCTTGCCTGCCCTAGTGCCATAAGAGCCTGCACCTGTCCTCCCGAGGTAGACCCTGCCCTCTGCCCCTTCTTTGGGCAGTCCTTCACCAAATGTCCCGCATCTCCACAATGAAAACAACCAGTCTTCTTTTTCTTTCTACAATCTTTGCTGAGATGGCCAGGCGTCCCACAATTGAAGCATCTCTTCTTCCCTTTGCCATTATTGTTTTTACCACCCTTCTTATTTTGCTGTTGGGGTTTCTTCTGATCCCCTTTCTTTTCAACTGCCTTATCCTCATGCATAAGTGCCATTTCTTCTAGCCTTTCAAAGGTGGCTCCCATAGGGATGTGGGTCATAGCCAACCCTTGCAACGGTTCATTCAAGCCTCTAACGAACCTCAAAGCTTTCTTCTCTGGCGTGTTCACCAACTCCAAGCCAAACCTTGCTAACTGATTTAATTTATTGACATACTCCTTCACTGATAAGCTCCCTTTCTTTAATGTCATGAATTTTTTCATATTTAAATTCTCCTCTGCCCTTGAAAGAAACTTTGCCTCAAACCTTCATCTGAAATCCGCCCATGAATCAACTGGACGTTCCCCGTTAGTGACCTCCCACCATAACGAGGCCTCTCCCTTCATTAACTAAGTAGCTAAACGGACTTTCCTCCCATCTTCCACTTCAAAGATATCCAACAATTCCTCAGTCTCCTTAAGCCAGTCTCTGGCCTCCACAAACGTCTCAGTCCCTTGAAAAGTTTTTCCTCCCATAGCCTTAAATTCCTTGCACGTCTTTGCAAAAGTGTCAACACGAGGAGGAGGAGGAGGAATGGGTGCAACTGGGGGTGGAGGAACATCTGCGGGGCCTGCAGTGGTGGCCCTAGCCTCCAAATATCTCCTAAACCACCCTGAAACCGTCACACCTTCTGGGAGATTAAGATCTTCAGCCATGTTGAAACGAAAAAGGAAAGATTCAAAATGGAGAATTCGAAAGATAAAGATAAGGATATGGCTATTTGGGATTATGTTTTTCATTAAAACTATCTCTAAATAACATGTTTTTGAAAGCACTTCTTCCAAAAATACTTTAGAAAAATATTTTTCTAAAAATTTTATCTGTTCTGGTAACCTTATGCTCCGATACCACGTGTAACACCCCACGTCCATTAATGTCACTCACAAAGGGAATGCATTAACTTCTATGGAGGTTTTAGGTGAATATAGAACACTAAAATTTCAACAAGACAGATATAAAATAGTACTTGGAAATTTAAAAACTTTATTTCAATTGCAGCAGAAGTCAAAACATGTTTGATTACATCATAACACCATAATCAAAGTCAAGTACAATATCTATCTTGATAAAACAAGTACATAATCCCATTACATGAATAGCCATTAAAAAAAAGATAACAAGCTGGACTTTACTTCAGCAGTCCAAGCTTTCCAAGAGATAAGCAATCTAATCAGACTCCACTGGAACTTGGGCCAACCTGAGGACCTGAAGGGAGAAAAAGATGAAAAAGAGGGGGGTCAGATATAAGGTCTGGCGAGTATGATAATTCTACAATACTATTATCAAAATAACTGGACTAAGGCATAAGCTGGAAAACAAGGAAATGTCTATGAAAGAGCAGATTAAGGACATAGACAATCGCTAAAGGAAACGTTATAGGCGCTCCTAAATACTAAAGGATAAACACTATACTGCACCACACCAGTCACCCTAAAGATTGATTCCACTTAGCTTCACTTAGAAACTTTCTTAATGGCTTTACGTACTCCTAGCTGACTACATAGGTGCCGCCTGCCCCTATCTCCACTAGGTGTACCCCACATTCCATTTTTCGATCGGCTCCCTACTCGTAGATACCCGTGCTGGCCCCACAGTGGGGTGTATCATTCCCCTAAATTGGCAACCCGATATAACGGAGATGCACAGCTTATACCTACACGATGCAACAACGTCTTACCTAGCAGCCCGGGTCCACACACGCATATGAAACCCGTTGGACTTGCGTTGCCACCGCTCCCTGTTTTGGCCTCTTATAGTCAAACCCAGTATGCGTGTCCCGTCCTCGACTTGGGTCGAGCCCACAAAGATACGTTTTGGGATACTGGTTGAAATGGGCCCCCATTATTTCCCACAAGCATTCCACCTAAGCTTGTCCCATTAGTCCATCCACTTAACCCACTTAGTCATGTTCATTTACATGTGTATTTGGTTAAGTCTAATCGTATTTCAAATGCCTCTAAAGGCAACCACTAGATTCCTCATGCCACCCAAGGCACCTACTTAACCCCCATGTCCCACCTTACATGATTATCTGGCTAAGTATTTCTTAATTCACTAAGGCCATAACCTCATAAAGATCTCTCACATTAGACTGGCATTTATGGCAGCTGGATTTGCCGGGCGGGTCCGGGCAGTCTTACACCACAAAAGAGTCTAACCTCGTGTCTTTACAACTGTTATGCTTTAGTTTGGGCCTAGGACCTCTCACATTGGGCCGACATTTGCGACTACTGGATTTGCCGGGCGGGTCCGGGCAGGTTTACGTCACAAACGGGTCCAACCTCGTGTCCTAAGCATTGATTATTATTAATAATCCACTTTCCCCAATTTTAATAATTCCCTACTTGAATTATTAATTAATTCCAAATTTAACAATGTCCATAATTGACTCAATTATGGACATCCATTTAAGGCATGCAAAATCATATCAATTGCACCCCAATTTATTAATTTCCTAATATTACCCCTACCCCACGTTTGAACGTTTATTCGCAAAATGTATGCTAGACCCGATTAGTCTAACTCATAGCATAAAAGAAAATATTCACAACAACAACATATATATGTGACTAAATAAATCATAACAAGGGGTAAAACTTGCATACATTACAACTTGCATAAGGTTATACATGAAACACCCCACCTCCGTTAGGGTCACTCTCAAAGGGAATGCCCTAATTTCGGTGGAGGTTTATAAGTACAAGTCACAGATATACAAGACAGATATAAGAACACATATTTGTAAACAGCGGAAGAACAACAAACTTTATTTCATAAAGTCAAATACGTGTTACAACAACATCCTTTCCAAAAACATAACATAACACTTTCATAATCTGTCTTGAGTACATTATTTTTAAAGAAGCATAAATAAAACATAGATAAACTGCAAAAGCCCCATAGTGGATTGTCCAAAGCCATAGTTCAAAACAGGAAAGCCCAAGCAATACATTTCTCTTCTTCAAGCTGGATGTTGAGGTTGGTCAAGCTGCTGTGTTCCCTCCCTGAGGACCTAGGGGGTGGGAAACGGAAGAAAGAAGACGAAAGAAAAGTAGAGTCAGACATAAAGCCTGAGTAAGTCTAGTACTATTTTGTCTATGAATAAAGAACTGGGTATGATAAGTATAAACAGGAAGTGGGCAAGCACAATAAACTTGGTTAAGTTGTCTAGGGTCGAATATACTATCGTACCCCATGTTAATCTCTGAACCCATATAAACTAGTTCCCACTGGCACCCCATAATCAGGGTGATGTGATCCATTCAATGATGATCGGCTCCTACTCGCATAGTTACATGTGTCTTACGGCCCCCGATGTTGTAGTTACCTATGCTGGTCCCACCATGGGGTGTATCAAGTCCCATAGTGGCAACCCGACACAACCTTAGAGTGCACAGGTATGCTACTGGTGTCCAGTGCCTTATTTTTCTGCGCCGGAGTGTGTGCACGCCCGCACTCCGTTAGAACCTACACTGCTACACCACCGCCGTCGCTTTGACCTCTTACAATCAGCCCAGTAATCGTGCCCCACCCTGCCTAGTTTCAGGGTATCCTGATACACCTTCTAGGGTTACTGCTGAAAAAGGGTCCCCCGTTACTAGGTTTTCTATCTCTAGCCAACATGCTAAGTTGGTTAAGTGTTTCCTAACCTAACCCCCACCAGTCCGTTTTGTTTAGCATGTTCCATTTTGATTAAGTCTTTAGTTCACTTAATCCTATCAATCCTGACCCAGCCTTAATTGTCTTATTAAGGCCCTGACCTCTCACATTAGACAGGTATTGTTGTGGCTGCCTGTTGCCGGTTGGTTCCGGGCAGTCTTACGCCACAACTCAGTCTAACCTCGGGTCCTTGCTGGGCTCCATGTTTAACCACCCACATTGGATAGGTATTGTTGTGACTACTGGACAGCCGGGCGGTTCCGGGCAGGTTTACATCACAACTCAATCCAACCTCGGGTTAAACACATCGTATGTTCTACATTTACATATTTTGTCATTCCTCTTTATTTCTTATATGTAAATATTTGCGGCCCATTATTAAGTTAATGGTGTAAAGGTTACACCAATCATGGGCCCAACCCATACTTGAACTTTGGCCCTTCTATTTTATATTTTCATTCATTAGTAATTTTAACCCAACGTTATTTTCCCCCGTTTAACACGTCCGTTTATATATATTTTGGGCTTAGCCTTTTAAAGCCCAAATTAGCCATGCTAAAAGGGGAGGCTTAAAGCGTAATTACATACACAAAGAGGGGAATGTGAGCGCATGAACTTGCAATACGACGTTGGAAAAACAAAATAGAAACTGGTGTACTTGCATAGTGGTAACATAGGTGACATGAATCAAAGCATGTGAACTTGTAATTGAGATATCATTATTGTCACATGAACCTATATTTTTATTTAGGCATAATGTCAACCATAAGCATGGCATAAATATTTCTAGCATAAGCATGGCATAATGTCAAACATAAGCATGGCATAATATCAAACATAAGCATGGCATAAGTATAGTTAAATTTGTTCACATAACCATGGCATAAATATTTCTAACATGTAATCATGATTCTTACTTTAGCCATGTAAACTTACAAAAAGGGACCTTTTGAACCTAACCTAGCCATGTACCACATATGTCATCATATAATTCTTGTAAACAAGATAGACCTAATCATGGTTGCCAAATATCAATCATAGCCTAGCCATATTCATAAGTTTGCAAATAGGTTTTCTAGTACAAAAGCATGGCTTAATACATAATGCCAAATTCTCAACATAATTTCATATGGATAATAACCAAACTTGTTCCAATTACTTACAAAATGATTTATGCACAAAAGTATACATCATGGTGGCATAGAAGCAAACCCCAAACTTGCATGAATTTAAATTAACTACATACATGTAGCTTCAACATGGATTACATAATTTGCAAAATATTCCAAACGTATACTTGCATAGAACTACCGCATGTAGTCCTTTATAATGAATAATATAATTCATAAATATCCAAACGTATATAATATTTCAAATTGATAAGAACGCACAAATATGAATTACTTTATTGCCACAATTCAAGCATACAAACCAACACAATTGTTTATTCATACCAAAGTAATACTCTACTTACAATGGTGTGATGAATTCTCTAATTTAGGGATTGAAGACGCAAATTCCTTTGTTGAATTGATTTGTTTAGGTTGCTTTAAGCTTTAGAATCTTCCTCCTAATCCTCTCTCCAATTTGGTGGCTACTCCTAGTCGTTCCTCAGCAACATGGCGGCTATGTTCTTATTTTTGAATGAATAGATTAGGGTTTAGTCTAGGGTTGTTTATATAGAGGTTAGGAACTGATTAGGACCATTGATGTTGCTTGGATTGATCGTAGCCATTCATTCTAAGGAGAGACCAATTAGAGCCTGCCACCTAGCCCTAATGACAAAGCAGACCACAGAAAATCGGCCACACAGACCTGGCCAGCCAGGTTGGCTGGGCTCGACCAGGTCGATACCCCTGTCGACAGCCCTGTCGACAGGCCTGTCGACCTGGTTAGACCAGGTCGACAGCCCAGTCGACCTGGGTGCGTCAGGCGGGACTTTTTCCGCCCTGGCCCATTGGGCCCCATTTTCGAATTTAAACTTTATTTTATTCTGTTTGAATTTTAAACTTATTTTAAAAACTTCCGAAGGCTATATCTTCTTCATACGGACTCCGTTTTTCGAAAACTCGGACTCTATTTCGCGTATTTTTCCGAGACGAACGCAATGGCATATCCCGTTTCCCTTAGTTCTTTGATTTCAGATTAATTATACTTTAATTTGCTAATTTCGCAGTTATAGAATTTGCGGGGTGTTACATTCTCCCCCACTTAAAAGGATTTCGTCCCCGAAATCTTCAAGTTAGGAGGAATGTATATCCTAACATCCAATCATCCATCTACTCATCCATCAAACACGAGCATCCATTGTCCTTAAAAGACTTCTAATGCTTCATGATCATATGCGAAGTGTGTGTGTACATGTACTTATCTAATGCAAAATCAGGCGGTCTACTGATTCAGTTGGCCTCCTTAATGCGAATTATGTAAGTGCCATGAATCCATTATGTATGCAAATTTTCTTATTTTTGATTTTACATGAGTGCACAATCATTCATTACAAATGCAACATCCATATGACAACACATTAAAGTTCAACCATATACGAATGCAAACATATATGCATATGCAGTATGAAGTGACTGAGCCGATCTAAAACCTAGATTGTGTGTGTATATGCAACCACGAGCAACCACTAGCAATCACTTGCAACCACTTGCAACCATCATCCATAACATGTTTCAATTACATGTTTCCATCCAAAAAGGTTTCTACCTAAAAGATAATGTCGAGGAAATATACCTAAAAAGATAGATAAAAGCGCAACTTAAGGAAAAAGAAAGATCAAGTATGTACCCTCGAACAGAAAAGGGTAGGCTGTAAGTATTCTAGCTTCAGTTTCCCAAGTCGCGTCTCCCTCGGCGTCGCTCCACTGAACTTTGACGAGCTTGACTTCACGGTTGCGTAGCTTCTTCACTTCCGTTCCTAAGATGCGGGTTGGAACTTTTCTTATGGTTGCTTCGCGTTCCACTTCGGCCTCTTCGAGGATATTTGGCTCTACCACTTCAGCAGACTCATGTAGACATTTTCGGAGATGTGAAACGTGAAAAACGTTGTGGACTCCAGCCAATTTTTCGGGTAGCTCTAATCTATAGGTCATTTTCCAAATTTTCTCAAAGATAGGAAATGGTCCTACCTGAAGGTATAGTCGAATGATAGAAACAAGTAAAAACTTTGTGCCCATTAGGCAATGTCAAAACTGGAAATCTATGCCACATATATATTGATTAGGAGAAGAACTCTCTAAGCATCAGCCCCGAAGACCGAAATCAACATCAGACTGACACCCAAAGAATTACTCAAACCAACCACCATATATGATTCTAGGAAATTAAGCATGATGGACTCCTTTTAGGTCACAAGGGAGTCCCTTCCTAAGACCAACCCGTATCCTATAAAACCCAAAAAGTTTGGTCAATCCAACGAACACCCTCAAGCCCCAACATGTGTTACTAACAGATGAGTCATACTCCCTATGGGGTTTGCGACAGAAATTGGATTGAGAATGGGACCGAGAGGATAAACACAAAAGATAGCATGCATGTAAGCTCTACAGGAAGAGAGGGACCAAGGATATACTCTTAAGAAGAGATATTATGCACGAATCTAGTCTTCAATCTTCTAAGTCGCATTTCTTGAGCTTAACTCCATTATGCTTTATCCGTCTTTAACTTCACAATTTCGTAGCTTCTTAATTCTTTTTTCCAAAATATGAGTTGGAACCTTTTCCATTGTTGCCTCTCGTTCCACTTTCACTTACTCTACTTCTAATATACTTGGCTCAAGCCTAACTGCGTACTCATGGTCCCATGCAAGCTCTCCAAAATTCACTAGTGAATCTTGGATCTTGTTAACTTACTAGAAGGTATTCCACAACCCATTCATAAGCGAAATGAACTTTCCACCTTAGTGGCGAACACTACTGGAGCGCCCCATTCTGAAATGCTCCTCATAATGAACCCCTTTTCTAGAAGCTCTTTAATCTGTTTACTGAGCTCTTTTCTTTCTCGTGGAGCCATGTGTCTAACGGGCAACGCAACGGGCTTTGCATTATCTACAAGATATATGCGGAAGTCTATTTCCCGCTTCGGAGGCCAGTCCTTCACCTCTTCGAAGACATCCGGATATTCCCGGACCACTCTAACTGATTGCAAATTTTCAACAGAGGCATCTAGCGATTCAAGATAACTAAGCATAACCGCATACGAGGGATTACAAGAAATTTCCAAAGTATTACCGAGCTGGGTTAGGAGCCTAACAACCCTTTTCTCATAGTCAAGGATGGCCCCATTACTGGATAGCCAATCCATACCCAAAATCAAACCATACCCCGAAAAGCCCAAAACAAAGGCACTACATTGAAATTCAACACTTAGGATAGAAATTTTCAATCCCAAACAGATCATAGACAAATGAGCTGGGCCCCCAATTGGGTTTGAAACAATTAAGAGTCCTCTACCATACTAGTTTTTTTAGGTGCAGAGATTCTACTAAAGCAGACGAGATAAAGGAGTGTAATGCGCCAGAATCAAATAAAGTGCGAACGGGGTGATCATAAAGATAAACTACGCTTTCTACAGAAGTATTTATACCTCGCTATTGCAGAGGTGGCGCTTCCAGCACATGAACCTGTGCCCCTGGGGTGGATCCAGCCCTCTGCCCCTGTCCTTGTTTCTTTGGGCAGTCCTTAGCCCTGTGGCCCGTCTCACCGCAAGAAAAGCACCCACCATTCTCCTTGGCCTTCTTTTTCCGACAGTCCTTTACTAAGTGCCCCACTTTGCCACAGAAATTGCACTTCCTTTTCTCTTTGTTGCCTTCCCCGCCTTTCTTAAAATCTGTCTTCTTAGGCTGCAAACCCTCTTTCTTCCCTTGAGAGCCTTCTGCCTTTGTCTCCTTCTTGCCCTTATCCTCTTCATTCAGCAATGCCATTTGCACCAATCTTTCATACGTGGCTCCCATGGGTATATGGGTCATGGCCAAACTGTGTAATGGCTCATTTAACCCTTTGACGAAACGGAGAGCCTTCTTGTGCGGGGTGTTGACTAGGTCAAGCCCAAACCTAGCCAGCTCATCGAACTGATTCACATACTCTCTGACCGTCTTGTCTCCTTGCTTAAGAAATAAGAATTTTTCCAACTACAAACTTCTTTCCGCATCCGAGAGAAATTTAGTCTCAAACCTTGCCCTAAAGTCCTCCCATGTCTCCACTGGTCTTTCAGCATTAGTGACTTCCCACCAGTAGGAAGCCTCGCCCTTCAATAGTCACACCGCCAATTGTACTTTTTGTCTATCTTCTACCTCAAAGATGATGAATAGGTCCTCCGTTTCTTTCAGCCAATTCCTAGCTGCTACGAAGGACTCAGTTCCATGGAAATCCCTTCCTCCCATAGCTTTAAAATCTTTACATATTTTAGCAAAAGTGTTTCCCCGAGGAGGAGGTGGAGGAAAAGGTGCCGCTGCAGCTGGATGATTTCCTTCAGCTGGGGGAGGAGAAACGGTAGGACCTGGCTGAGTGGCCCTTGCTTCTAAGAACCGTCTAAACCAACCAGGTATTGGCACCCCTTCCGGCAAGTTAAGTTCTTGGGACATGCTGAAACAAAAAGGATAGATTCAAAACGAAGGATAAGAGATAGTACCTATGGCTTTGGGGAGTGGACTTTGCCTTTTTCTTTTTTTTTTAAAAATGCTTCTTTAAATTTCCTTTTTGAAAATAATTTTTCAAAACTTTTTATCTTATCTAGTAAACCTATGCTCTGATACCAAGTGAAACACCCCACCTCCGTTAGGGTCACTCTCAAAGGGAATGCCCTAATTTTGGTGGAGGTTTATAAGTACAAGTCACAGATATACAAGACAGATATAAGAACACATATTTGTAAACAGCGGAAGAACAACAAACTTTATTTCATAAAGTCAAATACGTGTTACAACAACATCCTTTCCAAAAACATAACATAACACTTTCATAATCTGTCTTGAGTACATTATTTTTAAAGAAGCATAAATAAAACATAGATAAACTGCAAAAGCCCCATAGTGGATTGTCCAAAGCCATAGTTCAAAACAGGAAAGTCCAAGCAATACATTTCTCTTCTTCAAGCTGGATGTTGAGGTTGGTCAAGCTGCTGTGTTCCCTCCCTGAGGACCTGTGGGGGGGGGGGGAAACGGAAGAAAGAAGACAAAAGAAAAGTAGAGTCAGACATAAAGCCTGAGTAAGTCTAGTACTATTTTGTCTATGAATAAAGAACTGGGTATGATAAGTATAAACAGGAAGTGGGCAAGCACAATAAACTTGGTTAAGTTGTCTAGGGTCGAATATACTATCGTACCCCATGTTAATCTCTGAACCCATATAAACTAGTTCCGACTAGCACCCCATAATCAAGGTGATGTGATCCATTCAATGATGATCGGCTCCTACTCGCATAGTTACATGTGTCTTACGGCCCCCGATGTTGTAGTTACCTATGCTGGTCCCACCATGATGTGTATCAAGTCCCATAGTGGCAACCCGACACAACCTTAGAGTGCATAGGTATGCTACTGGTGTCCAGTGCCTTATTTTTCTGCGCCGGAGTGTGTGCACGCCCGCACTCCGTTAGAACCTACACTGCTACACCACCGCCGTCGCTTTGACCTCTTACAATCAGCCCAGTAATCGTGCCCCACCCTGCCTAGTTTCAGGGTATCCTGATACACCTTCTAGGGTTACTGCTGAAAAAGGGTCCCCCGTTACTAGGTTTTCTATCTCTAGCCAACATGCTAAGTTGGTTAAGTGTTTCCTAACCTAACCCCCACCAGTCCGTTTTGTTTAGCATGTTCCATTTTGATTAAGTCTTTAGTTCACTTAATCCTATCAATCCTGACTCAGCCTTAATTGTCTTATTAAGGCCCTGACCTCTCACATTAGACAGGTATTGTTGTGGCTGCCTGTTGCCGGTTGGTTCCGGGCAGTCTTACGCCACAACTCAGTCTAACCTCGGGTCCTTGCTGGGCTCCATGTTTAACCACCCACATTGGATAGGTATTGTTGTGACTACTGGACAGCCGGGCGGTTCCGGGCAGGTTTACATCACAACTCAATCCAACCTCGGGTTAAACACATCGTATGTTCTACATTTACATATTTTGTCATTCCTCTTTATTTCTTATATGTAAATATTTGCGGCCCATTATTAAGTTAATGGTGTAAAGGTTACACCAATCATGGGCCCAACCCATACTTGAACTTGGGCCCTTCTATTTTATATTTTCATTCATTAGTAATTTTAACCCAACGTTATTTTCCCCCGTTTAACACGTCCGTTTATATATATTTTGGGCTTAGCCTTTTAAAGCCCAAATTATCCATGCTAAAAGGGGAGGCTTAAAGCGTAATTACATACACAAAGAGGGGAATGTGAGCGCATGAACTTGCAATACGACGTTGGAAAAACAAAATAGAAACTGGTGTACTTGCATAGTGGTAACATAGGTGACATGAATCAAAGCATGTGAACTTGTAATTGAGATATCATTATTGTCACATGAACCTATATTTTTATTTAGGCATAATGTCAACCATAAGCATGGCATAAATATTTCTAGCATAAGCATGGCATAATGTCAAACATAAGCATGGCATAATATCAAACATAAGCATGGCATAAGTATAGTTAAATTTGTTCACATAACCATGGCATAAATATTTCTAACATGTAATCATGATTCTTACTTTAGCCATGTAAACTTACAAAAAGGGACCTTTTGAACCTAACCTAGCCATGTACCACATATGTCATCATATAATTCTTGTAAACAAGATAGACCTAATCATGGTTGCCAAATATCAATCATAGCCTAGCCATATTCATAAGTTTGCAAATAGGTTTTCTAGTACAAAAGCATGGCTTAATACATAATGCCAAATTCTCAACATAATTTCATATGGATAATAACCAAACTTGTTCCAATTACTTACAAAATGATTTATGCAAAAAATATACATCATGGTGGCATAGAAGCAAACCCCAAACTTGCATGAATTTAAATCAACTACATACATGTAGCTTCAACATGGATTACATAATTTGCGAAATATTCCAAACGTATACTTGCATAGAACTACCGCATGTAGTCCTTTATAATGAATAATATAATTCATAAATATCCAAACGTATATAATATTTCAAATTGATAAGAACGCACAAATATGAATTACTTTATTGCCACAATTCAAGCATACAAACCAACACAATTGTTTATTCATACCAAAGTAATACTCTACTTACAATGGTGTGATGAATTCTCTAATTTAGGGATTGAAGACGCAAATTCCTTTGTTGAATTGATTTGTTTAGGTTGCTTTAAGCTTTAGAATCTTCCTCCTAATCCTCTCTCCAATTTGGTGGCTACTCCTAGTCGTTCCTCAGCAACATGGCGGCTATGTTCTTATTTTTGAATGAATAGATTAGGGTTTAGTCTAGGGTTGTTTATATAGAGGTTAGGAACTGATTAGGACCATTGATGTTGCTTGGATTGATCGTAGCCATTCATTCTAAGGAGAGACCAATTAGAGCCTGCCACCTAGCCCTAATGACAAAGCAGACCACAGAAAACCGGCCACACAGACCTGGCCAGCCAGGTTGGCTGGGCTCGACCAGGTCGATACCCCTGTCGACAGCCCTGTCGACAGGCCTGTCGACCTGGTTAGACCAGGTCGACAGCCCAGTCGACCTGGGTGCGTCAGGCGGGACTTTTTCCGCCCTGGCCCATTGGGCCCCATTTTCGAATTTAAACTTTATTTTATTCTGTTTGAATTTTAAACTTATTTTAAAAACTTCCGAAGGCTATATCTTCTTCATACGGACTCCGTTTTTCGAAAACTCGGACTCTATTTCGCGTATTTTTCCGAGACGAACGCAATGGCGTATCCCGTTTCCCTTTGTTCTTTGATTTCAGATTAATTATACTTTAATTTGCTAATTTCACAGTTATAGAATTTGCGGGGTGTTACAATACATGTCATGGATCTAAGGGTGTCAACTTATTCATAATTCACATAATATGATTTTGATCAAATTTCATAAACTTGTATAGGACATGTGTGAATCAACATCATTAACAATATGGTTTTATATGGGTACACTTAACTCAATAGGCAAATTCCCAAAAATCGAAATTCATTTAATCATAGATTCATGTATATGGGTACACCTAACTTAATAGGCAAATTCCCATATTCAAGATCCAATTAATTTGTAGATTCATGTATATGGGTACACCTAACCCAATAGGCAAATTCCCATAATCAAGATCTATTATATAAAAAAACGTAAACTTTAAACATGATCCAATTCGCAT
This sequence comes from Allium sativum, assembly GCA_030737875.1. NCBI lineage: Eukaryota > Viridiplantae > Streptophyta > Magnoliopsida > Asparagales > Amaryllidaceae > Allium > Allium sativum. The sequence continues at coordinate 189,479,200 of CM060915.1, read as the reverse complement.
AAATACTAACATCATGATTTTACAACTTGTATGATTGAACACAACTTAACATGACATCATTATCATATAACATAAGTATTTCAACATATGTGATAATATGAGATCTACAACATATATAAGGTTTACAACATAGCATATCATAATTTGAAACATAGCATGATATGATATACAACATAGCATACCATGATTAATCACATATGACATAGCATAGGATTATTTACAACATAATCACTACAACATAACAACATATATATGATAACATAATAGCATAACAAGAGATTCACAACATAATTTACAAATACATAACAATTCATACCACTTTCTTGTGATCCATTCATGACTTAATCAAATTATTTTATAATAATATAGTGAGATTCATCATACTCACAATTTTAAAGAAGAGAAATAGAAAGAGAGAGAGCTTTTGATTTGATTTGAGTAGATTTAGTTTGTAGATTAGGCCTTCTTCTTCTTTAGTTTGTGACGGCTATGCTGAACTCCATGGCAACGGCATGTCGGTAGCTCTCCAATTTTTCAAGTGATTTAGGGTTAGAGTCTACCCACTTATTTATAGATGTTAGGATTCATTTAGGCCATTAGATTTAACCTAGAAATAACCGCAGCAATTCAGACCAGATGGGGTTTATCTTATTGACTCAGCAATGAGTCAGAAGTGACTCAGCAAACACTCAGCAAATTAATAAACTTCTATTCATGTTTACATTAACCGCCCATATATATATAAATATATATATATATATATATACACACATACCTATTCATGAATTCAAATTAATCCATAATTAACTTATGACCATTTCTACACATTAATTTTTCAATTAATGTCTTAATTCCATTTTTCGCCTTTTAAGGCAATTCACATATCTCAAATTTGTTATATGCCTTTTTAAGGCTATTTCGTGCAAATTCTCAATATTAATTCTTTTAATTTGTGAATATTAGTATTAACAGAAATACGGGGTGTTACGAAAACCATAACTTTGTACGTATAAAAATTATGCATGCATTTCAAACCCTTTACATATACTCAAATTAAAGTTTTCTATAATAACCCTAATTTTAGTGACCTAAAATAAAGAAAATAAAACCCTTACATTGATTTCCAAAGGAGGGGGTGTTCGAATCGGCAAGGGAAGAAGAGGGGGGTCGCGCGAGGTGCCGGAGGGGATAAGTTGGTCGGCAGGTGGCTGACGCGAGGCAGGAGGGGGCGCGCTTGCCTGGGCGGCGGCTGCGAACGGGGAGGGGCATCGTGGTCTTGATCCTTGCGCGAAGTGGAGGGTCGAGGGCTGAGGAGGAGGATCTGCAGAGGAGGGGGCACACGCGAGGGATGGGGGGTCGCAGCGGGTGGTGGCGCCACCTGAGGGGGAGGGCGATGGCAATTTAGGCATGCAGTTTTTTTCTATTTTGAAAAGTGGCGGGGGGGCTGAGAGTAAAGGAAGAGCGAGTTTTATTTTATTTATTTTTTTATTTAATTTCAAAAAGGTACTTTTTATTTCGACCTCGAAACGAAACCCACCTCCTGTAGTCCATAGCTAATTATCCCCATTCCGAACCCAATGAGATATGTATCGTAGGCTGATTCGATCGTTTCAATCAATTTTCGTCAAAATCAAAATATAACTCTATATATTGAATTTGAACACGCATTTCAATTTACCGAGACGATACGGTCCTAACAAAACTAATTTCTTCGAATTCTGAGACCGTTTGAAAAATAGCCATTTTCCAGTCGATTAAAATCAACTGAAACTGGTCAAAAGCATTTTCCTTTGCCACGCTCACATATTGATTCGAAAAATTACGAATTTTGAAATCTTGCAATAATTTGACATCCCGAATCCAACAAAAGTGGTTTCATCGAAAACCGAGGTCGTTTGCAAAATGGCTATTTTTAAGGGCCAGAATTCCATAGCCACTATTCTGAATTTTCAACAGGACATAACTTTTTATCCCCGCTATGAAATTTCAATTTCTCGGATTCCTTGGAAAGATATTCTCAATTAGATTCTAATATTTTTGGTTTCGCTAAAATCCGGTTTATTTTGCACTCGGTACATTCAGTTGAATTTTGAAATCGAATTATCGAACTACCGCGCCATTTTCAATTCCTTTGTAACTATAAATAGTTATTTATATTCTAACGACGATTTATATAAATATATACGTTCTAATTCTATTCAAATTAAATTTCTCGTCGTTATTATTTAAAATAATCCATTTTAAATATTCAAAATTCGTTAAATTTGCCAAAATAAAAAATTTAAATTGGCTCAGAATTTCCGGGTTATTACAATATAAATGCATTGAGTGAAAGTTGACTTCGTTGTTTACATTAAATTTTTATAAAAGTAAGTTGGAGGTTAAAAAAATCATCACTTAAGGAGAAAACAAATGATTTGGTTTATGAATACATTTACATGAGAATATATGTATTCTTGAAAAAAGTGGAACTTGAGGTTGTAAGTTTCTCCTCAATGGTAATGAAATATCCTAATGGTGTTTTGATTAGTCTTCCCCAATAATTAAGTCATATTGCAATTTAAATCTGTTCACTTAAGAAACCTACAACATTAAAGGAGTAAATATTCATTTACAATAAGAGTGTTATTGAATAAAGAAACGTATGTCATAATTTTCAGTTTGATGTCGCGAAAAATGTGTTTACATGTAATTATTTTTTAATACATACTAAATCATCAAATTGTTGAATGTGCAGGGAAATTACAACAACGTCACGTAACAAATAGTAGAAAAGGTTAAGTGCAAAAGTAAGGGCAGACAGAAATTTCAAAAGAAAGAAGCTTTATTGATTAAAACATTATTTAAAGATTATGACAACAAATTGAAAACCATTAAACACAGGAAAACTACATAGCAACTGGTGGTTCAGCAGGAGGAGACGGAGTGCCTTCACAATCAGCAAAACATTTTGTCTTTTTCTTAACACATTTAAGTAAACAACCAAATGATGGATGCTTGATGCAGCCAAGCTCACAGGATATGAATGATTTCACGCATAAGCCAAAGCATTCACCATGAGGTAAAGGACTAACATGATCTATAGATGAAGCCATTAGTAATACTGCAATAAAACAAGCCAGCAAGCGCATAGAAAAATTCGACATGTTTTTCTCCTTTTTTCCTTTAAATGTTACACAAGCCTTTCTGTGATTTTTGGCGTTACTAACGTTCTTATATATAAGTGATGGATGGCAGATTATTGATTTAGTCTACAAAAATATGATGATGTATATTCTCATAGTTAATATGATAATCAAAAAGAAAATATTTCTCATAGGATTTCATATTTTCTTATTAATTATCAAATCATAGAATGTATTTTTTGTAGTCACAAACTAACTATAAATAGAATAAGTTCGTTGAATGTATTTTACCTTAAGTTTATCACTATGTAATATAATTATATTACTACATAATAAAATTAAATGTATATATTGCATACATAAGATACCATTAAGATATCTGGAAAGTAATGTGTGCATTTTTTATTGTACATCCATTGAGTATGATATATGGTATTAGTTAATTTCCTTTTTATACTAACTAATTAAAGTCTTACAGATAATAATTTTAAATTTATATGTTCATTCTAGTTATAATATTACTTATATATGTAGATTGATATAAGGTACAAGCAAACAATTAGTAGAGGATTAACATAGTAAATAATAATGAAAATACTAGTTTGTGAGTGTTTGTTTGATTCGTTGATAAGAGATTGTGTTCATAACCTTGAAAACTTAAGAAATATCTGTATCCCTTTAGAATATTAAAATTAATTCATTTTCCTTTTAAAATGTAAAGCAGCCACATATTTCTGTTTTCTAACATAGGTAATTAGAGAGAAGCACATGCTATCGGAAAAGATTAGACTAATTGACATGAATTTTGTTTTTCGGTTGGAGGACAAACTTTGAAGATTAATTTAATTAAAGGAAGTTGATAAATATAATTAGCATTATGTTTAGTTTTTACACTACAAAAATGCCAATAATAACAAGCATTATATTATGTTTTACGATGTACAAAATGCTTGTTCTACTTAGCACTGTCCTTCAATCAGATTATTTTTCAAAACTTGTCCTTCAACCAAAAAATGAAACGTAGTGCCCTTCAGGCTAATTTTTTAAAGGTTAGTCCTTATGCATATTTCCCACTTCTAAACAAGCCTTAGTATTTACACTCTTTATAATATAACATAATAATATTACCTTAGGCTATTTTTCCATTGAAATTACTAGCATTGTATCATCAAGTAAATATTGTAGGATAACAAATGATATAAATTAATAAATTTTCAAAATCATTGGGTGTCTATCATTTTCTCGGCTTTCTGCTACAATGTAGCTACCAACATATTTCAATTTATTTGTTTTTATGGGAAAATCCTTGAACTCTATAGTAAAATTTCATGTTAGATAAAGAATTTTATAATATTACAAACCATTCATAGTAATGTATATTTACAAACATTACTTGGTCATTTTAGAGCACAACCATCTAATTTGTGCTCAGGTTAGAACATAACTATGTTGCAAGTAAAGGAAGGACTTAAAATGATATGAATAATATTTTAAAAATGATCACTTTCATGAATTTTAGTGATGTATATGTACAATACTCTGGAAATATCATCATTCATGCATTTTGTGTTTTACGTTTCCAATGTTGTTAAATAGTACAAATAATATGAAATATCATTTTTGCAATCAATGTGAATTTTTATAGTACTGAAAGTATGAAATAGACTGTAACATTTTGTTGCAAAGATTTTTTTTGCCATTTTATTATTATGAATTTTAGGTTATTAACATGTATTATAACTAAAATATAAGAATTCTCACTACTTATTTTGTTGGAAACTTTGGCTGTAAAAGATAAATCCCTACAATAATCGATTAAAAATAAACTTCTTCTAATTTAACAAACCAACTAGTAATATATGCAATATAATCATAACTAGCATGAACTTATACTAAACTCGTGAAGCTCATCATTCTATTCGGTGCCAGTGCATTTTAAATTCGTTTAGTTGAAAAGTGGAATCATGTATTGGTTTACAGATTACAGTTTATTAAACTAGTCTTTTTTCCAAACAACACCATTAGAATATTGTCGATAAAGTTATTTAGGAGTTTTCGAATAGTACAAAGTATAAACTTTTAAGGATAATAAACCATTCTAAATAATAATAGAATTATACCACAAATGTTGCCATTGGCTACCAATTATTTCAAACTTGCTAATATTTATATTATTGATCTTGCATATTAATTTTCAAATATATGGGATTCATAATTTCAAAATGGTAAATATATACCCACTTCATTGTGGAATCTCCAAATGTCTTAATAAACCACTGGATTCTTCTATTTGTGTTTGATTATTTGAATGTATTGCACTTCTCAATAAACACAAAACAAGTTGGTTCATAAGCCTTTAATAATTGGTGCATATATCTTATCACCACCGAAATCGACAGCCATCATAAAATAATGACACTATTGAAGAATTCAACAATTGATTATATAATATTTATCATATATAACATATCTATTGTTAATGTGGCAAATACCTTACAACTCCAATGTAAAATACCAACAAATTTACTAAATTGTACAACAATAACCTATATTTTTTATTCTAGGGAATAATTAAGAAAAGTCCTGTAACAATTGGGAATTTCGCTCGATCCGAATCGATCGCTAAACCGACCAAGGCCGTTCGAAACCACTGCTTGTTTTGAGAACACGATAAATCAGAACACAAACAGAAGAACATTTCATTGCTTATTACAACAATTACATCAGAATACAAGAATATACAGATTATGAATGAATAAAATACATCAGAGAAATATCAGAGATTTAAATACATTACTGCAGCGGAAAAGTAATACAATACACAAATGAAAGAGATATGCAAATACTGAGCTTTTTGGATATCATTCCAGCTGTAAACCAGGTTCCTGTGAATATAAATCTGCAAAACAAAAACTACTAGCTGCCCGTGTGGAAAATAGCGGCACCCAGAGTTTAGGTTAAAACAATAAACTCCAGGTCAGTCATGTGACTAGTGTGAGAACTAAAACAATTATTAATCTTTATTTTATAGTTAGGTAAATCAAGGGACCACGCCGTATAACACGGAACGAGTTTCCTCCCAAGAATACCAGTGCATAAAACAACAACTCAATGCTAAATAAAGAACAATGAAGCTATTATAAGACCCAGGTCCCATCACACAATAAAACACAAGCCGGAGAATAGGGTTTTACCTTATAATAGCCAAAGAATGCTTGATACGCTAAATTTCATCTTTTATTATTACTATAAGTGTATAGTGTCAAAACAATTTCAATCATAAGTATCAGTCATAAGCCTCAGGACCCAGACACAGTGAGCCCTTGGATCGTCAGGGCCGGTCCACCAATGTGGATTAAAATGACCGAACACTGTGTTTCCCCATCCTTTGGGGCGTAAATGAGCCAAATGACTCAATCGGCTCTACATAGTCACCGATACATCCGAGGCGCCTCGCAATCCAACAACCACACAGGTGAAAATAATATAAATGCCTGGGCAGGTAGGTCACTGACACCACCCCTAGCTAGAAGGAAACGCATGTCCTCCCTGAGGTCCTCTCCCTTTTCTGGTTCATACCGAGGTGTGAGGCTCTCGAAATAAAGTTGTACACAAAGCTATGCCACATAGGCGGTGCTTTGATCATAAACCATAAGACTTTGCTTTTCAACAAATGCCTTGATCATTTGCATCTTAGCATGCCACATAGGCAAACCACTCCATGCAACGGATATCCATCAATCACACATAATGATATCCAATGTCAGACACACAGTCCATTTACAAGTCCGTTCTGGGTCTGAACGAAATCGGAGGCACCTTGTACCTCGCATATCCATCGATCTCCAAGTACGTCTGGACGACAACCAACTAATTCCCACTTCTTGGGTGTACAGCCCAATAAAGGTCATCAGTAATTATCCAAATGATGTGAAGACCTCCGGTCTTCGACCACCGTCTTCATCCTCGAAACCTCATCGAATCATTTATTCAGAATGGGATAAACCCGGTCTTTCTGAGTAACTCGTGTATATAATAAACAAATGTTACACAAACTCAACATACGACTCATTCCAATTCAGAATATTCTTTTATTCAAATATTCATATACTTTGGGAAAGGTTCCCATTAATTTTATCAAAGATAAATTCTTTTAAATTTATTCTTTAATCTTCTTTTTAATATCAATTCAAACCAAATTATGGTTTATCAAAACAAGTCGGGATTAACGAACCTTACCGAAGTAATCATTTGTTTTAATTTCCCAATCCCAACCTATTCATCCCATGAAGTAAAATTGGTACTACTTCATATCTAACACCACAGTGTTATGGGGTAAGTTCAATTACCATTTCACGTTCTAATCTAATTAAAGATTTAACTATCGCTTGGAGCAAAACTGGTGATACTCCATTCTCGATCATTTCGATATAATTAAAGATTCATTAAAACTCCAATTGGTTTTAATCTTCCCAAAAATCAATATTAATGATTGTTTAACTTGGGAAATCATATTCTGTCTTTAACAGGGTTAAATAACCAATGTCATTTAAAACACGGTTCACGATAAATCCAAAATCACATCCAATTTATAATGGAATCTTCATGGAAAACAAATCGATATATATGATCGATATAAACTTCCAAATCCAACTAATAATATAAATGGAATAACGGAAAAGCCTTTTAAATTCTAGATATATTGGTTGTCTTCCTCCACTGAAATTCACTTCGATTATTACCAAATCGAATAACATTCTATTCAAATTTATTTTATCAAATTGGAAAACTTTACTTTGGAAAATCTCCTTAAAATCTTAACAAAGATATATAAATTCCAAATCATATTTCACTATAAATCAGGTTAAAGAACGAATGTCGTTAAAACAAAGTTCATGATAAACCGAATTCACATTCCATTAATTATCGGGTTAAAGATCAAGTGTTATTTAAAACACCATTCACGATAAACCCAAAAATCAATTCAAATTCAATTCCAATTAAATTCCATTTAATTGGTATATTTCATTAAATCTAAATAAATAGACTTAATCTTTTTCTCAACTGGGTTTAAGATCAGTGTTAATGAAGACACCATTCACGACAAACCCAAATCCCATTTGATATTAAATACAAGGCTCTAAATAGAAAATATATCGGCTTATATTCAATATCAAATTCTACGACCAACAAGTATCGTATTGGAAATAACGATATAAATATATCTTTCAAATTTTCATAACAATATCTGTATAATCACGAAATCCAACATCGAAATATTCCAAAGACAATTTCGATTCAAATCCATTCCAATTCAATTATTGGAAATTCTGGTTACTTTTAAAACCCTTTCAAATCCAGTTTATTTATTTAAAAAATAAATGGATTATAATTCAAGTTCAAAACAAGTTCATTTCGATAAAAATCTATTTTTATTTTTTAAAATATGGAATTTTTCATCCCAATTCTTTCCAAATCATTTATTATGATTTTACACAAATTATTGCTATTTTTAATAATTTTATCAAGGCTCGTACAGTCGATTTCCATCAACAGCCATTGAACCGCACTTACAGCGACCTTTTCCAATTTTGATTTGGACATAATTCCAAATCCAACCATTAGGTTTCAAATCTCTAATATTCGTTAGAAAGCCCTTTTCGATACGAACCCAATGGTTCCGGTTTTAGAGAATCCGACGGTCGAATCTCCAGTAATGTCCATTCGAAGTCAATGGTCGAAATTCGTGAACTGCCGCGGCGCGGCGCAATCAATTCAGGCCATTATATATAATATATATATTATATATATTTCGTCGATTTCCATTCAAAACGATTTCAACTTCCTATTCAATTTCTAATCTAAACTGAATATTCCATATCATCGATATATAAATGATAATATTTTCAAAACATTAGATTTTGAAATCGATTCCTTTTCGATATTCATTATAAAAATGAATAAAATTGATATAAATATCGTTTACGTCAAAATGGCGCATATCTAATCAACACGGCTTGATATATTTCAATAACTTCGCTATTCTATTCATCAAATGAGTATTTTCTTCAACACATGAATTATCTTTTATTCAACACATGAATATATATTTTATTCAACACATGAACTTTCTTTTATTCAACACATGAATATATATTTTATTCAACACATGAATTTTCTTTTATTCAATGCATGAATATATATTTTATTCAACACATGAATTTTCATTTATTCAACACATGAATATATATTTTATTCAACACATGAATTTTCTTTTATTCTTTATTATCCAAATTGGAATGAGGCCCAATCAATTATCATATAATGTTAATTATACGGATTCCCTACAACACATGTATATAATAGCAACGATAAATAATCAACCATCATCCGGAGTGCACCACACAACTGCATAAGCATTAAATATAAATAATTAATGCTTACACAATCTGTCAAACAATCGATCGACATACAGCTAAATAATTAGGATTAGTGTACGCCAAATATCATCCCAACACCCGTGTGGGGTTTCCAATCAACAAGCATAGATTTTTATTTGTGCAGTTGGGCAATGTGTAAAATTTATCGTCCCAATCAATATCAGTCAGATGGTTGTACATAAACAAAGCGTCCGATTTGTTTATAGATATTTAATTTACATACACGTTAAAAATTAAATTTTTAACTATAAAATATTTTCCACTATAAAATATTTTATTCCATTCCACATCACACAATTAACTATCACAACACACCAATTAAACAAACAAGTCATCCATGGTTTGCGAACAATGGGTGTCGGGTGCTGCTAAGCACAGTCTGCATCCTAGTATATATTTCAATGAGAAAACAAATTAAAAGAGAGGAGTTCTCACCAAGAGCTAAACCAACCACCGTGACTCTTCATACGTAGAAAATCTTCGCCATTCTTGCCTTTTGTCACTTTCGTTGCCCGTATTCACTACATATATAAAAACCACATATTTTTACTTTGCCTTCAAGATGATAAAAATAGCATTTTCAAAACTATGTTTTCATTATAAAGATTATATTTTTATTCTAAACCATTTCTATGAAAATCACATTTTTATATGATCTTCATTTAATTAAAAATCACATCTTTATATGGTTTAAAAATCTAATCTTTTTATATTTGAAAATATAACCTTTTCTAAATTAAAGATCTAATCTTTCTATTTCAAAAATATAACCTTTTCCTTTCATAAAAATATTGTCTCTTCTTTTGTAAAGATATAATCTTTCTATAAATAAATAAAAAATTCCCTTTTATTTAAAAAATCCTACCTGTCATATATATGAAAATTAAATTTTTACTTCGCTATTATATATACAAAAATCGTATTTTTATCGCTAACAATCCTATTTAATATAAAAACTGATTTGTTTATCCTTTTCTTTTTCTGAATAAAAACTATAGCATGAAGAACATAATAAAACTGTAAATATAAACACTCACGGTCTTATCGGAGGAGGAGGGAGGTCTAATGTGGTGGTCAGAAGCGATGCTGGGGTGTCGAGTAGCGAAGAAGAGGGTGGTGGTTGCGCTCAGGCGACGCTGGAGGGGGTTGTTCTGTCATTGGCGGCGGGGCTTGGGTGCTGGAGGGGCAGTGGCGAGGTTTCAAGTGGGGTTTGGGGGAAATCGAAGAGGAGGGACGCTGGAGAGAGAAGTGGAGGAGAAGGGGGTTCTAGGGTGGAGGCACAGTTGAGCGGAGGGCGGCTCCGGCGGCGTGAGGTCTAGTGCAGCGATGCGATTCATTTTGTTTTGTTTTTGTTTTTTCTTTCTTTTCGTTGATCTGAGAAAACGTGGGAAGGGAGGAAATAAAGGGGAGTGTGTTGACCGGGGAAAAGAAGAAAGAGGGGTAATATATAATTTTATATTATTTATAATTTAATTTTCCATAAAAAGCAACCTTCATATTCGAACTCCGAACGGGACCCAACGACTGTCGTCCGTAGCATAATACCCTCATTCCAAACATAATGTGATATGTTTCGTTAGTCAATTCGACTGTTACGATCAGTTTTTATTTAAATTAAAATATAGTTCAATATATTCAATTTTAAACGTACTTTTCAATTTACCGGGGTCACATACAGACTCTGAAAATTCCAGAAAAATTATTTCCTGCTTCGTATTGACGATACGGTCCTAACAAAACTAATTTCGTCAAATTTGAAGACCGTTTGAGAAATGGCCATTTTCTGGTCGATCCATATTGACTAAAACTGTTAAAACACGTTTTCTTTTGCCACGCTCACATATTGCTTTCAAAAATTATGGAAATTTGAATCTAGCAATAATTTAACATCCCAGATCTAACAAAAGTGGTTTCGTCGAAAACCGAGGTCGTTTGCAAAATTTCCATTTTTAAGGGCCAAAATTCCATAGCGACTATTCTGAATTTTCAATTGGCATAACTTTTTATCCCCGCTATGAAATTTCAATTTGTCAGATTCGTTAGAAAGATATTTTCAAATAGATTCAAATATTTTTGGTTTCACTAAAATCCGGTTTATTTTGAATCTTGTACACTTATTTGAAATTTTGAAATCAAATTTTCAAACTACCACGCTATTTTCAATTCCTTTTATAATTAAAAATAATTATTTATATTCTAAAGACGATTCAAATAAAAATATACATTCTAATTCTATTCAAAATAAATTTCTCATCGTAATTATTCAAAATAATTCATTTTAAATATCCAAAGTTCACTAAAATTGCCAAAATAAAAATTTTAAATTGGTTCGGATTCCCTGGTTATTACAATCTCCCCCACTTTGAACTTTTCTTCCTCGAAAAGGAACAAAGCTGAAAGTTGTTTAACTAATCAACCCAACTTCCAGTATTTTCATTATGGCTTAAATTCTACAACTTTTTAGTTTCTAAGAACTTTTAAAAAAATTCAAAAATTTCGCTAATACCCTGAATTTTCGAAAAATTTCGCCCTAACCTCCCCTGCACCGGGAGCTTTGGGATATTTCAAATAGCCTCCCATGGCCCTCACCAATCCAAAAAGAAAAGGAAACAGCCAATCGGCTCATAAAATCATCAAAAACCCAAAGAAATACAATAAATATGTACCCATTTGTTGGGCAAACAATTTTATTCCTCTGCTCTAGCCTCCTTGCTATGACCTGTTCAATGTAAGTACATGTATATGTATGCAAATGCGACAAATTTTCAATTCCGCTCAACATTTGGTTCAATTTGGCTAAGGTTCAACATTTAATTAATCGAACAATAATCAAACAACACAATCAGCAATCAATTTGTTGATTATCATTTCAAATTCATAACTTTGATATATAGTTAAAAATCATGTTTTTGATGCTAAGTCACAACAATATATTCTAACTATATTTTGGTCCTCACACCAATCAATTGGAAATATATAAATATCACACGTTCGAAACTCGAACCAAATGACTGATGCTGTACAGTCATCAATAGTTTCATCTCCGGGCGACAAGAGTGTGATACTATATCTACCCAATATATTAAAACTACGAATACCCATGGATCAGGCGTATATGCAAAATCTTTATATATTGGATTGCCCAAATTTAATACAAATAAATATTCAAATACGTTGAATAAAGTTTAAATTTTCAAAACAAAATTCGTTTTTATTTTAAAAATATACTCTTCACACTCGTTCTAGGATACTACTGATCCCATCTCTAACGAGCCATTCTCATTGGATATTACTAATCCAATCTCTGATGAATTCTTTCGTTTGGTTCTAACGTGTCTTGTTCTCCGAGCTCTGTAAACCAATGCTCTGATACCACATGTAACAATTGAGAATTTCGCTCGATCCGAATCAATCTCTAAACCGACCAAGACCATTGGAAACCCCTGATTTTTTTGAGAACATGACAAATCCGAACACAAACAGAAGAACATTTCATTTCTTATTACAACAATTACATCAGAATATAAGAATATACAGAGTATAAATGAATAAAATACATCAGAGGAATATCAGAGGTATAAATACATTACTGCAGCGAAAAAATAATACAATACACAACTGAAAGAGATATACGGATACTAAGCTTTCTGGATATCTTTCTAGCTGTAAACCAGGTTCCTGTGAATACAAATCTGCAAAACCAAAACTACTAGCTGCCCGTGTGGAAAATAGAGGGCACCCAGAGTTTAGGTTAAAACAGTAAACTCCAGGTCAGTCATGTGACTGGTGTGAGAACTGAAATAATTATTAATCTTTATTTTAATGTTAGGTAAATCAAGGGACCACGCCGTATAAAACGGAACGGGTTTACTCCCAAGAATACCAGTGCATAAAACAACAAAGCAATGCTAAATAAAGAACAATGAAGCTATTATAAGACCCAGGTCCCATCACACAATGCAACACAAACCGGAGGATAGTGTTTTACCTTATAATACCCAAAGAACGCTTGATACGGTAAATTTCGTCTTTTATTATTACTATAAGTATATAGTGTCAAAACAATTTCAATCATAAGTATCAATCATAGACGGCATAAGTGCCCCATACCACTATGTCTCCATATATAGGTTCTACAATCAAAACCGCAATGTCACCTATTGGAAGTTTAATTTCCATCTATGTACCAAGGCAAAAGAGAGTCCTCACCGATTCGAGACTCTGTAGCCCGAGCCTTAGGACCCAGAGATAGGTGAGCCCTTGGATTGTCAGGGCAGGTCCACTGATGTCGATTAAAATGCCAGAACACTGCGTTTCCCCGCCTTATGGGGCATAAATGAGCCAAATGACTCCATCGGCTCGACATAGTCACCGATATATCTGAGGCGCCTCGCAACCCAACAACCACACAGGTGAAAATAATATAAATGCCAGGGTTGGTAGGTCACTGAACCACCCAATCTAGAAGGAAACGCATGTCCTCCCTGAGGTCCTCTCCCGTTTCTAGTTCATACAGGGGTGTGAGGCTCGCTAATTAACATTATACACAAAGCTATGCTACACAGGCGGTGCTTTAATCATCAACCACAAGACTTTTCTTTTCAACAAAAGCCCTGATCATTTGCATCTTAGCATGCCACACAGGCAAACCACTCCATGCAACCGATATTCATCAATCACACAGACTGATATCCAATGTCAGACACACAGTCCATTTACAAGTCCGTTCTGGGTCTGAACAAAACCAGAGGCACCTTGTACCTCGCATATCCATCGATCTCCTAGTACACCTGGATGATCACCAACTGATTAACTCCTCTTTGGTGTACAGCCCAATCAAGATCATCAGTAATTACCCAAACGATGTGAAGACCTCCGGTCTTCGACCACCGTCTTCATCCTCGACACCTCGTAGAATCAGTTATTCAGAATGGGATAAACCCAGTCTTTCTGAATAACTCGCGTATATAATAAACAAGTGTTACACAAAAACAACATACGCCTCATTCCAATTCAGAATATTTTTTTATTAAAATATTCATATACTTTGGGAAAGGTTCCCATTAATTTTATCAAAGATAAATTCTTTTAAATTTATTCTTTAATCTTCTTTTTAATATCAATTCAAACCAATTTATGGTTTATCAAAACTAGTCGGGATTAACGAACCATACCGAAGTAATCATTTGTTTTGATTTCCCAATCTCAACCTATTCATCCCATGAAGTAAAACTGTTAATACTTCATATCTAACACCACGGCGTTATCGGTAAATTCAATTACCATTTCATGTTCAAATCTAATTAAAGATTTAACTATCGCCTGGAGCAAAACTGGTGATACTCCATTCTCGATCATTTCAATCTAATTAAAGATTCATTAAAACTCCACTTGGCTTTAATCTTCCCAAAAATCAATATTAATGATTGTTTAACTTGGGAAATCATATCCTGTCTTTAACTGGGTTAATGAACCATTGTCATTTAAAACACAGTTCACGATAAACCCAAAATCACATCCCATTTACAATGGAATCTTCATGGAAAACAAATCGATATATATCATCGATATAAACTTCCATATCTGACTAATAATATAAATGGAATATAGGTAAAGCCTTTTAAATCCCAGATATATAAGTTGTCTTCCTCCACAGAAATTCACTTCAATTATTACCAAATCGAATTCCATTTTATTCCAATTTATTTTACTAAATTGGAAAACTTTACTTTGGAAAATCTCCCTTAAATCTAAACAAAATATTTATAAATTCCAAATCACATTTCACTGAAAATCGGGTTAAAGAAGGAATGTCGTTAAAACACAGTTCACGATAAAACCAATTCACATTCCATTAATTATTGGGTTAAAGAACAAGTGTTATTTAGAACACCCTTCACGATAAACCCAAAAATCAATTAAAATTAAATTCCAATTAAATTTCATTTAATCGGTACACTTCATTAAATCTAAATAAAAAGATTTATTCTTTTTCTCAACTGGGTTTAAGAACAGTGTTAATGAAGACACCATTCACAACAAACCCAAATCCCATTTGATATTAAATACAAGGCTCTGAATAGAAAATATATCAGCTTATATTCAATATCAGTTTCTACGACCAACAAGTATCGTATTGGAAATAACGATCTAAATACATCTGTCAAATTTCCATAACAATATTTGTATAATCATGAAATCCAACATCGAAATATTCCAAAGACAATTTCGATTCAAATCCATTCCAGTTCAATTATTGGAAATTCTGGTTACTTTTAAAACCCTTTCAAATCCAATTTTTTTACTTCAAAAATAAATGGATTATAATTCTAGTTCAAAACTAGTTCATTTTGATAAAAATCTATTTATATCTTTTCAGATATGGAATTTTTCATCCCTATTCTTTCCAAATCATTTATTATGATTTTACACAAACTAATGCTATTTTTAATAATTTTATCAAGGCCAGTACAGTCGATTTCCATCAACGGCCATCGAACTGCATTTACAATGACCTTTTCCAAATTTGATTTGGACATAATTCCAAATCCGACAATTAGGATTCAAATCTCTAATATTCATTAGAAAGCTCTTTTCGATACAAACCCGACAGTTCCGGTTTTAGGAGAATCCGACTGTCAGATCTCCCGTATTGTCCATTCGAATTCAATGGTCGAAATTCGCGAACTACCGCGGTGCGGCGCATTCTGTTCAGGCCATTATATATATATATATATATATATATTATATATTTTGTCGATTTCCTTTCAAAATGTATTTTATAAATCGTTTTAAATTCGTTTTCAAAATGATTTCAACTTCCTATTCAATTTCTAATCAAAATAGAATATTCCATATCATCGATATATAAATGATAATATTTTCAAAACATTAGATTTTGAAATTAATTCATTTTCGATACTCATTATAAAAATGAATAAAATCGATATAAATATCGTTCACGTCAAAATGGCGCATATCTAATCAACACGGCTTGATATATTTCAATAACTTCGTTATTCTATTCAACAAATGAATATTTTCTTCAACACATGAATTTTCTTTTATTCAACACATGAATATATATTTTATTCAACACATGAATTTTCTTTTATTCAACACATGAATATACATTTTATTCAACACATGAATTTTCTTTTATTCAACACATGAATATATATTTTATTCGACACATGAATTTTCTTTTATTCAACATATGAATATATGTTTCATTCAACACATGAATTTTCTTTTATTCTTAATTTTCCAAATTGGAATGAGGCCCAATCAATTACCATATAATGTTAATTATATGGATTCCCTACAACACATGTATATAATTGTAACGATAAATCATCAACCATCATCCAGAGTGCAACACACAACTGCATAAGCATTAAATATAAATAATTAACGCTTACAAAGTCTGTCAACCAATCGATCGACATACAGCTAAATAATCGGGATTAGTATACGCCAAATATCAACCCAACACCCGTGTGGGGTTTCCAATCAACAAATACAGATTTTTATTTATGCAGTTGAGCGATGTGTAACATTTATCGTCCCAATCAATATCGGTCAAATGGGTGTACATAAAAAAGCTGTCCAATTTGTTTATAAATATTTATTTTATATACATGTTAAAAATTATATATTTAACTATAAAATATTTTCCACTATAAAATATTTTATTCCATTCCACATCACACAATCAACTTTCACAACACACCAATTAAACAAAGAAGTCATCCATGGTCTGTGGACAATGGGTGTCGGGTGCTGCTAAGCACCAACTGCATTCTGGTATATATTTCAACTAGAAAACAAATTAAAAGTGCGGAGTTCTCACCAAGAGCTAAATCAAACTCCGTGACTCTTCATATGTATAAAATCTTCGCCATTCTTGCCTTTTGTCACTTTCGTTGACCGTATTCACTACATATATAAAAATCACATATTTTTACTTCGCCTTCAAGATGATAAAAATAGCATCTTTTAAACGATGTTTTCATTATAAAGATTATATTTTTATTCTAAACCTTTTCTATAAAAATCACATTTTTATATGGTCTTCAAATAAATAAAAATCACATCTTTATATGGTTTAAAAATCTAATCTTTTTATATTTGAAAATATAACCTTTTCTAAATTAAAGATCTAATCTTTCTATTTCAAAAATATAACCTTTTCCTTTCATAAAAATATGTTCTCTTCTTTTGTAAAGATATAATCTTTCTATAAATAAAAAATTCCCTTTTATTTATAAAAATCCTACCTTTCATGTGTATGAAAACAAATTTTTACTTTGCTATTATACACATAAAAATCGTATTTTTTATGGCTAACAATCTTATTTAATATAAAAACTGATTTGTTTATCCTTTTCTTTTTCTAAATAAAAACTATAGCATGAAGAACAAAATAAAACTGAAAATATACACACTCTCGGTGTTATCGGAGGAGGAGGGTGGTCTAACGTGGTGGTAGTGGTCAGAAGCAGTGCTGGGGTGTCGAGTGGCGAAGAGGGGGTGGTGGTGGCACTAAGGCGACGCTGGAGGAGGTTGTTCTGTCATCGGCGGCGGGGCTTGGGTGCTGGAGGGGTCGTGGCGAGGTTTAAAGCAGGGTTTGGGGGAAATCGAAGAGGAGGGACACTGGAGAGAGAGGTGGAGGAGAAGGGGGGGGTCTAGGGTGAAGGCACGGTTGAGAGGAGAGCGGCTCCGACGGCTCAAGGTCCAGGGCAGCGACGCGATTCATTTTGTTTTGTAGTTTTTTTTCTTTCTTTTCGTCGATCTGAGAAAAAAAAGGGAGGGAGGAAATAAAGGGGAGTGTGTTGACCGGAGAAAAGAAGAAAGAGGGGTAATATACAATTTTATATTATTTTTAATTATTTTTCCATAAAAAGCAACCTTCACATTCGAACTCCAAACGGGACCCTACGACTGTCGTCCCTAGGGTAATACCCCCATTCTAAAAACAATGGGATATGTTTCGTAGGTCAATTCGACAGTTAAGATCATTTTTTTAAATTAAAATATAATTCAATATATTCAATTTTAAACGTACTTTTCAATTTAGCAGGGTCACATACAGACTTTGAAAATTCCAGATTTTTTTTCCTGCTTCGTATTGACGATACGGTCCTAACAAAACTAATTTCGTCAAATTTGAAGACTGTTTGAAAAATGGCCATTTTCTGGTCGATCCAAATTGATCGAAACTGTTAAAACACGTTTTCTTTTACCATGCTGACATATTGTTTCAAAATTTTTGGAAATTTGAATATAGCAATAATTTGTCATCCCGGATCCAACAAAAGTGGTTTCATCGAAAACCGAGGTCGTTTGCAAAATTTCCATTTTTAAGGGCCAAACTTCCATAGCGACTATTCTGAATTTTCAATTGGACATAACTTTTTATCCCCGCTATGAAATTTCAATTTTTCGGATTCGTTAGAAAGATATTTTCAAATAGATTCTAATATTTTTGGTTTCGCTAAAATCCGGTTTATTTTGAATCTTGTACATTCATTTGAAATTTTGAAATCGAATTTTCAAACTACCGCGCTATTCTCAATTCCTTTTATAATTAAAAATAATTATTTATATTCTAATTATGATTCAAATAAAAATATACGTTCTAATTCTATTCAAAATAAATTTCTCGTCGTAATTATTTAAAATAATTCATTTTAAATATCCAAAGTTCACTAAAATTGCCAAAATAAAAATCTTAAATTGGTTCGGATTCACGGGTAATTACAAGTCCACTTGTAACGAATATATTTATTACAAAGAAAATTTGTAACAAATATAGTCGCGAGTGATACAGGCGTAGGGTATGTCATTACAAACATTCGTAACGTCCTAAACCCGTTATTAACTTCAAAGCTTACCAACAAATTGTGTCTTTGGAAATATAATATTTTTATTGGAACATTTCATTATTCATAGCATTGCTTTGCAACAAGTATTCTCCATTACCAAGTTTCTCTTTGCATGGTTGAAGTAGGCATTGGCAATGCAGATTATAATGGCCATGTGCATTACATACTTTTCTTTTGTTAACAAATATGCTTGTAATAAATTCCTTTATTGACAACTAATATGTTCGTTACAGCTACCAAACGATATACTACTAAATTCCTACTAACATTTCTACTACAGAATTGTTTACTATAATACAATAGATATATGCAAATAAAAGGTTCCTAAATTTCATAATAATAAACAATTATGAATTTAAACACGCACCTTGAATTGCGCAACGTATTTAACAACAATTAAAGGAAGATTTAAAATTTAACAAATTCATTATAAATAACTAAAGAGTGTGAGATAAAAATATATCGACTTCTAACTTGACTTCGAAATAAATTCCAAATCCTACAAATACCTAATACGACACTCAGGCCAATTAAAAAAACCTCCACCAATTATAACAAATGTCTTTTAATTTCATTTTTTGGTGCTATATAAATAGGTGCTGCTGGATCAAACACTTTCTCCACCCATGAAACTCTTTACCCATGCATCACCTTTGTCTGATGGCACTTTTTCTGTGCCACAAGTCGACCCTTAGCAACCTTTTTCAACTCTTCTAACAATAAGACTACAAACTGACTATCAATTGTGGAATATCTAATGGCACCATTGAATTGACTACCCAAGCTAGCTCCGGGACTCTCATGCTAGCTATTGGAACCCACTTCATTTCTTGGAGCGACTGAAGCGACCCGAACTTCCCCGGTCTCCTAAGAGAAGAGAAAGAACGAATTACTTTGAGGACAAGACAGATCAGAATGCAGAAGGAAGAACATTTCATTGTTAATTACAACAATTCCATCAGAATACAAGAATATACAAAGTATGAATAAATATTACACAGTATAAAATATCAGAGATTACAATACATTACATAGCAGCGGAAAATAATACAATACAAAACTAGAAGTAATGCACGGATACAGAGCTTTCCGAGTATCGTTCCAGCAGTATAACACGGAATGGATTTTTACCCCAAGAATACCAGTGCATAAACAAACAGCGTAATGCTAAATAAAGAACAATGAAGCTTTTATAAGACCCAGGTCCTGTCACACAATGCAACGCAAGCCGCAGGATAGGGTTTTTACCTTATAATAGCCAAAGAATGCTTGGTATGCGAAATTTCATGTTTTATTATTACTATAAATGTATAGTGAAAAACAATTTCAAATCATAAGTATTAATCGTAGACGGCATGAGCGCCCCATCCCACTATGTCGCCATATATAGGATAACAACTAAAATCAGAACGTCACGTATTAGAAGTTGGATTTCCATCTGTGAACCGAGGCCACGGATCGTCCTCAATCGATTCGAGACAATCTAGCCCATGTCTCAGGAATAGCCGCAAATGCCCCATGGATCGTCAGGGCCGGTCCACCGATGTGGATTATAGTGCCTGAACAATACGTCTCCCTGCCCTATGGGGCGTAAATGAGCCAACGAATGACTCCATCGGCTTCACATAGTCACCGATATATCCGAGGCACCTCGCAACAGCAACAACCACATAAGTTAAACTCGTCAGGGCATGTAAAACCACAGACGCCACTTCTAACAAGAAGGAAAAGCATGCCTTCCCTGATGTCCTCTCCAGTTTCTAGTTCACAACCGGGGTGTGATGCTCTTGAATCAACGCTACACAAAGCTTGCCACATAGGTCGTTCTTTGATCATCAACCACAAGACTCTGCTTTTCAACAGAAGCCTTGATCATTTGCATCTTAGCATGCCACACAGGCAATTCACTCCATGCGTTTGATATCCATCAATATATAACCCCTTAGCCCGTACGTCTCAGAGAAGGGCATTAAGCAAGAGAATAAATTCTCCGCCGCCAAACAGATATATATTTAATAGAAATCAATCACACAGACTAAAATCCAATGTCAAACACACATTCCATTTACAAGTTCGTTCTGGGTCTGAATGAAACCGGAGGCACCTAGTACCTCGCATATCCATCGATCTCCAAATACGTCTAGACGACCACTAATTGATTCCCTCCTCTTGGGTGTACGGCCCAATCAAGATCATCAGTAATTATCCAAACGACGTGAAGACCTCCGGTCTTCGAACACCTTCTTCATCTTCGACATATCGTCGTATCAGTTATTTATAATGGCATAAACCCGGTCTTTCTGAATAACTCGCATATATAATAAACAATTATTACATAAACACAACATACGCCTCATTCCAATTCATCAGCCACTAACCGTAAATAAACAAGAGAATAATTCCCCAAATACTAACCCCGAAGGCCGAAACCAACATCAGATCAATACCCAGAAAACCATTCTGCTTAGCTAACATACAGTTAGTTTCTAAATTTCACATTTCTTAGGGAAAGATTCCCATTAATTTTATCAAAGATAAATTCTTTTAAATTTATTATTTAATCTTCCTTTGAATATCACTTCAAACTAGTCGGGATTAACGAACCTTACCGAAGTAATTATTTGTTTTAATTTCCCAACCCCAACCTATTCATCCCATGAAGTAAAACTGGTTATACTTCATATCTAACACCACGGTGTTATCGGTAAATTCAACTATCATTTTACGTTCAAATCTAATTAAAGATTTAACTATTGCCTGGAGCAAAACTGGTGATACTCCATTCTCGATCTTTTCAATCTAATTAAAGATTCATTAAAACTCCATTTAGTTTTAATCTTTAACTGGGTTAAAGAATCAGTGTCATTTAAAACACAGTTCACGATAAACCCCAAAATCACTTCACATTTCAATCAGTCCCTAACCGTAAATTAGCAAGTGAGCAATTCCCTAAATATTGAACTCGAAGGCCGAAACCAACATCAGATCAATACCCCAGAAACCATTCAACTTAACTAATCTCCAGTTAGTTTCTGATTTTCTTAACTCCTTTGGGTCTAAGAACAGTATTATTGAAGATACCGTTCACGACAACCCTAAAATCACAATTCATTAATTATCGGGTTAAAGAACAAGTGTTATTTAAAACACTGTTCACGATAAACCCAAAAATCCATACCGATTCAATTCCAATTAAATATTATTTAATTGTTACACTTCATTAAATCTAAATAAAAAGATTTAATCTTTTTCTCAACTGGGCTTAAGAACAGTGTTAATGAAGACACCATTCACGACAAACCCAAATCACATTTGATATTAAATACAAGGCTCTGAATAGAAAATATATCGGCTTATATTCAATATCAAATTCTATGACCAACAAATATCATATTGGAAATAACGATATCTATATATCTTTCAAATTTCCATAACGCTATCTGTATAATCACGAAATCCAACATCGAAATATTCCAAAGACAATTTCGATTCAAATCCAATTCCAATTTATATATTGGAAATCCTGGTTTTTTTCAAAACCATTTCAAAACCTATTTATTTATTTGAAAATAAATAAATTATCATTCTAGTTCAAAATTAGATCATTTCGATAAAAATATACTTTTATCTTTTCATATATGAAGTTTTTCATCCCAATTCTTCCCAAATCATTTCTTATGATTTTACAGAAATTATTACTATTTTTAATAATTTTATCAAGGCCCATACAGTCGATTTCCATCAACAGCCATCGAACTGCACTTGCAGCGACCTTTTCCAAATTTGATTTGGACATAATTCCAAATCCAACCGTTAGATTTCAAATCTCTAATATTCGTTAGAAAGATCTTTTCGATACAAACCAAACGGTTCCAGTTAGGAGAATCCGACGGTCGGATCCCGTAATATCCATTCGAAGTCAATGGTCGAAATTCGCGAACTGCCGCGGCGCGACGCGTTCTATTCAGGCCATTATATATATAATGCATATATTATATATATTTCATCTATTTCTTTTCAAAACGTATTTTATAAATCATTTTAAATTTGTTTTCAAAACGATTTCAACTTCCTTTTCAAATTCAAATCAAAATTGAATTTTTCGATATAAATTCGTTTTAATTTCATTTCAAATCGATTTCAATTCAAATTGATTTTCAGTTCAATTTCAATACACTTTAAATTCAATTCAAAACGATTTCAATTCTATTTCAATCTAATTTGAATTCCAATTATATTCAGTTTAATTCGAATTTCAATTCTTTTCAATTTAATTCGAATTTCTATTCTTTTCAATATAATTCGAATTTCAATTCTCTTCAATATAATTCGAATTTCGATTCACTTCAATATAATTCGAATTTCAATTCACTTCAATATAATTCGAATTTCAATCCTTTTCAATATAATTTGAAATTCAATTCACTTTCAATATTCATTGAAAAATGAACAAAATCGATATAAATACCGTTTGCGTCAAAATGGCGTCAATCTAATCAACACGACTTTATATATTTCTATTTTCAAATATCCTGTTTCAAATATTTCTATTTCAAATACTTCTTTTTCAAATATTTCTATTTCAAATATTTCTTTTTCAAATATTTCTTTTTCTAAACTGGAATGAGGCCCAATCAATTAACATATAATGTTAATTATATGGATTTTCTACAACACATGTATAAAATAACAACGATAAATAATCAACTATCATCCAGAGTGCACCACACAACTGCCTAAACATTAAATATAAATAATTAATGCTTACACAGTCTGTCGACCAATCGATCAACATACAACTAAACATTCGGGATTACTGTACATCAAATATCATCCCAATACCTGTGTGGGGTTTCAAACAATCAAACACAGGTTTTATTTGTGCAGTTGGGCGATGGGTAAAATTTATCATCCCAATCAATATCAGTCAAATGTGTGTATATAAACAAATCGTTTGATTTGTTTATATTATTTTATTTCATTTCATATATACGTTAAAATTTCTATTTTTAACTATAAAATATTTTTAACTATAAAAATATTTTATTTCCTTTCACATCACATCACACAATCAACTACACATCAAAATCAAACAAACAAGCATACATGCCGTCAATGGTCTGTGACGACAGGTGTCTGGTGCTACTAAACACCGTCTGCATCCTAGTATATATTTTAACTAGAAAATTTAGATTAAAAGTGAGCAGTTCTCACCGACTAGCTTAACCAATTCACCGCAACTCATTATATGTAGGAAATCTTCACCTTGCTTCTAATGAGATCTGTTTTACGCAGTCTTATGTTAAAAACCATATTTTAATATCGCTACTCCATATGTAAAAATCATATTTTTATAACTATGTTTGTATAATAAAAATCAAATTTTTATAACGCTCTTCTATATAAAAACCAATTATTTTTCGCTACTTCATATATATAAAAATCGAATTTTTATCGTTACTTCATATATATAAAAATCGATTTTTATCTTCACTTCATATATATAAAATCGAATTTTTATCCTCACTTCATATATATAAAAATCGAATTTTTATCTTCACTTCATATATATAAAAATCGAATTTTTATCTTCACTTTATATATATAAAAATCGCGGCTTTAACATACTTTAAAAATCTAATTTTTCATTGTTTAAAACCATAATCTTTAACCTCATGAAAACAATGCTAGTTTTATACTAAACAGCGATTTTTTTTTTTATTAAATCAGAAAATGAAATTAAATAAACAAATTAAACACTTACAGTAAAAGGAAGAAGCGAGGGGGCTGTTTGCGTCACTGGAGCGGAGCATGGAGTTGGCCGCGGCAAGGAGGTGGCTGCTTCCGTCGATCTAAGGTTTGGGGGGTGCGTTGGGGCGTCGGATTGAGCTGGAGAGGGAAGGGGGTTTGCGCGAGGAGGGGGGAGAAGCTAGGGGAGGGGGTGCGGCGTCGGCAGGTGGCTGGGCGGAGGGCAGGTCGACGGCGACGGGTGGAAACGTGGGGCGGCGGGTTTTTGAATTTAGGGTTTTTTTTCTTCTTTGAAAGAAACTAACGGGGAGGAATAAAGGAAGGGGGAGGGAAATAAGGGGAATATAAAATATATATTTTTATATTTAATTATTTTTAAATTCTATATGGTTGACTTTTCATACGAATCTCAAATCGAGCCCAACGACTGTCGCCCCTAGTATTTTACCGCCATTCCGAACACAATGGGATTTGTATCACAAGCCAATTTGGTTGTTTCGATCTATTTCCATTTAAATTAAAATATAAATCTTTATATATTCAATTTGAAGGTACATTTCAAATTACCGGGATCACATATGGACTCTAAAAATCCCGAAAAATATTTTCTAACTTCGTATTGACAATACGGTCCTAACAAAACTTGTTTCGTCGAATTCTGAGACCATTTGAAAAATGACCATTTTCCAGTCGGTTAAAATCAATTAAAACTGGTCAAACGCGTTTTCCTTTGCCACGCTCACATTTTGATTCGAAAAATAATGAATTTTGAAACCTAGTAATAATTTGACAATGCGGAACCAACAAAAGTGGTTTCGTCGAAAACCGAGGTCGTTTGCAAAATGGCGATTTTTAAGGGCCGAAATTCCACAGCGACTGTTCTGAATTTTCAACTTGGCATAACTTTTTATCCCCACTATGAAATTTCGATTCTTCAGATTCGTTGGAAAGGTATTCTCAAATAGATTCTAATATTTTTGGTTTCGCTAAAATCCGGTTTATTTTGAATCCCGTGCATTCATTTGAAATTTGAAATCAAATTATCGAACTACCGCGCCATTTTCAATTCCTTTTATATATATAAATAAATATATGTATTCTAACGACGATTCAAATAAATATGTACGTTCTAATTTTAATCAAAATAAATTTCTCGTCGATATTATTTAAAATAATTCATTTTGAATATTCAAAATTCGCTAAAATTGCCAAAATAAAATTTTTAAATTGGCTCAGAATTCCGGGTTATTACAATCTCCCCCACTTAAAACTTTTTGTCCCCGAAAAGGAATGAAGCCGAAAGTTGTTTGGCTGATCAACTCAACTTCCAGTATTTTCTTTACGGCTTAAGTTTTTCAACTTTTCAGTTTCTAAAAACTTTTCAAATTTTTCAAAAAATTGGCTAACACCCTAAATTTTCGAAAAATTTCGCCATAACCTCCTCTGCACCGGGGACTTCGGGATATTTCATATAGCCTCCCATGGCCTTCTTCAATCTAAAAGAAAAAGAAAAGGCCAAGCGGCTAGCCAATCGGCTCATAAAATCATCATCACCCAAACAAATAGTAAATTATGGTAAACATGTACCTATTTGTCGGGCAAACAATTTTATTCTTATGCTTTAGCCTCCTTGCTATGACCTATTCAATGTAAGTAAATGTATACGCATGCAAATGCGATCAATTTTCAATACAATTCAATATTTGATTCAATTTGGTTATAGGATACAAATTTTAATTAATCAACCAATAATCAACCAACACAACCATCAATCATTTAGTTGATTAGCTTTTCAAATTCATAATTTTGATATATAGTCAAAAATCAGATTTTTGGTGCCAAATCGCAACAATAAACCCTCTCTAGTTTTGGTTCTTACACATTCTATTGGAAATATATATAAATCTCACTTTCGTCGCTCGAATATAAAAACTGGCGATGGTGCCCCGTCACCAGAATTATCTCCGGGCAACTAGAGTGTGATACTATAACTATCCAGTACATTAAAACTTCGAATACACGTTTGCAAGACATATATGCAAAATCTTTATACATTGAATTGTCCAAATTAAATATAAATAAATATTCACATACGTATAAAACAATTTAAATTTCAAAACAAAATTTGTTTTCATATTTAAAAATATACTCTTCACACTCGTTCTAGGATACTACTGATCCCATCTCTAACGAGTCATTCTCATTGGATATTACTAATCCAATATCTGATGATTTCTTTCGTTTGGTTCTAATGTGTCTTGTTCTCTGAGCTTTGTAAACCAAAGCTCTGATACCAAATGAAGCGACCCGAACTTCCCCGGTCTCCGAAGAGAAGAGAAAGAACGAATTAATTTGAGGACCAGATAGATCAGAACGCAGACTAAGGAACATTTCATTGTTAATTACAACAATTCCATCATAATATAAGAATATACAGAGTATGAATAAATATTACACAGTATAAAATATCAGAGATTACAATACATTACATAGCATCGGAAAATAATACAATATACAACTAGAAGTAATACATAGATACAGAGCTTTCCGAGTATCATTCAAGCTGTAAATCAGGATCCTGTGAATATAAATCTGCAAAACCAAAACTACTAGCTGCCCGTGTCGAAATAAGGGCACCCAGATTTTAGGTTAAAACAATAAACTCCAGCTCAGTCATGTGACTGGTGTGAGAACTAAAACAGTTATTAATCTTTATTTTAAAGTTAGGTAAATCAAGTGACCATGCCGTATAACATGGAATGGGTTTTTACCCAAGAATACCAGTGCATAAACAAACAGCGCAATGCTAAATAAAGAACAACGAAGCTATTATAAGACCCAGGTCCCATCACACAATGCAACGCAAGCCGGAGGATAGGGTTTTTACCTTATAATAGCCAAAGAATGCTTGATACACGAAATTTCATATTTTATTATTACTATAAGTGTATAGTGTCAAAATAATTTCAAATCATAAGTATCAATCATAGACAGCATGAGCGCCCCATCCCACTATGTCGCCATATATAGGATTACAACTGAAATCAAAACGTCACGTATTGGAAGTTGGATTTCCATCTGTGAACCGAGGCCAGGGATCGACTTTAACCGATTCAAGACAATCTAGCCCATGTCTCAGGAACAGCCGCAACTGCCCCGTGGATCGTCAGGGCCGGTCCACCGATGTGGATTATAGTGCCTGAACATTACGTCTCCCCGCCCTATGGGGCGTAAATGAGCCAATGAATGAATCCATCGGCTTCACATAGTCGCCGATATATCCGAGGCGCCTCGCAACAAAAACAACCACATTAGTCAAACTCGTCAGGGCATGTAAAACCACTGACGCCACTTCTAACTAGAAGAAACACATGCCCTCACTGATGTTCTCTCTCGTTTCTGGTTCACAACTGGGGTGTGAGGCTCGCGAATCGACGCTACACAAAGCTATGCCATATAGGCCGTGCTTTGATCATCAACCAGAAGACTCTGCTTTTCAACAGAAGCCTTGATCATTTGCATCTTAGCATGCCACGAAGGCAATTCACTCCATGCGTTTGATATCCATCAATAAATAACCCCTGAGCCCATGCGCTCAGAGAAGGGCGTTAAGCAAGAGAATAAATTATCCGCCGCCAAACATATATATATATATATATATTTAATAGAAATCAATCACACAGACTTAAATCCAATGTCGGACACACAGTCCATTTACAAGTTCATTCTGGGTATGAACGAAACCGGAGGCACCTAGTACCTCGCATATCCATCGATCTCCAAGTACATCTGGATGACCACTAACCGATTCCCTCCTCTTGGGTGTATGGCCCAATCAAGATCATCAGTAATTATCCAAACGACGTGAAGACCCCCGGTTTTCAACCACCGTCTTCATCTTCGATTTATCGTCGTATCAGTTATTCAGAATGGGATAAACCCGGTCTTTCCGAATAACTCGCGTATATAATAAACAAGTGTTACACAAACACAACATACGCCTCATTCCAATTCATCAGCCACTAACCGTTAATTAACAAGAGAATAATTCCCCAAATACTAAACCCTAAGGCCGAAACCAACATCAGATCAATACCCAGAAAACTATTTTTCTTAGCTAACCTACAGTTAGCATCTAAATTTCACATTTCTTAGGGAAACGTTCCCATTAATTTTATCAAAGATAAATTCTTTTAAATTTATTATTTAATCTTCCTTTGAATATCACTTCAAACTAGTCGGGATTAACGAACCTTACCGAAGTAATCATTTGTTTTAATTTCCCAACCCCAACCTATTCATCCCATGAAGTAAAACTGGTTATACTTCATATCTAACACCACAGTGTTATCGGTAAATTCAATTACCATTTTAAATTCAAATCTAATTAAAGATTTAACTATCGCCTGGAGCAAAACTATTGATACTCCATTCTCGATCTTTTCAGTCTAATTAAAGATTCATTAAAACTCCATTTAGTTTTAATCTTTAACTGGGTTAAAGAATCAGTGTCATTTAAAACACGGTTCATGATAAACCCCAAAATCACATCACATTTCAATCAATCCCTAACCGTAAATTAGCAAGTGAGCAATTCCCTAAGTATTAACCCCGAAGGCCGAAACCAACATCAGATCAATACCCCAGAAACCATTCAACTTAACTAATCTCCAGTTAGTTTATGTTTTTCTTAACTCCTTTGGGTCTAAAAACAGTATTACTGAAGATACCGTTCACGACAACCCAAAATCACATTTCATTAATTATCGGGTTAAAGAACAAGTGTTATTTAAAACACTGTTCACGATAAACCCAAAAATCAATACCAATTCAATTCCAATTAAATACTGTTTAATTGGTAAACTTCATTAAATCTAAATAAAAAGATTTAATCTTTTTCTCAACTGGGCTTAAGAACAGTGTTAATGAAGACACCATTCACGACAAACCCAAATCACATTTGATATTAAATACAAGGCTCTGAATAGAAAATATATCGGCTTATATTCAATATCAAATTCTACGACCAACGAATATCGTATTGGAAATAACGATATCTATATATCTTTTAAATTTCCATAACGCTATCTGTATAATCACGAAATCCAACATCGAAATATACCAAAGACAATTTCGATTCAAATCCAATTCCACTTTCTATATTGGAAATCCTGGTTATTTTCAAAACCATTTCAAAACCTATTTATTATTTGAAAATAAAAAATTATCATTCTAGTTCAAAACTCGTTTATTTCGATAAAAATCTATTTTCATCTTTTCAAATATGGAATTTTTCATCTCAATTCTTCCCAAATCATTTCTTATGATTTTAGACAAATTATTACTATTTTTAATAATTTTATCAAGGCCCGTGCAATTGATTTCCATCAATGGCCACCGAACTGCACTTACAACGACCTTTTCCAAATTTGATTTGGGCATAATTCCAAATCCAACCATTAGATTTCAAATCTCTAATATTCTTTAGAAAGCTCTTTTTGATACGAACCCAATGGTTCCGGTTTTAGGAGAATCCGATGGTCGGGTCTCCGTAATATCCATTCGAAGCCAATGGTCGAAATTCGCGAACTGCCACGGCGCGACGCGTTCTATTCAGGCCATTATATATATATATATAATATTTTATATATATTTCTTCGATTTCTTTTCAAAACGTATTTTATAAATCGTTTTAAATTCGTTTTCAAAACGATTTCAACTTCCTTTTCAAATTCAAATCAAAATTGAATTTTTCGATATAAATTCGTTTTAATTTCATTTCAAATCGATTTCAATTCAAGTCGATTTTCAGTTCAATTCCAGTACGTTTTAAATTCAATTCAAAACGATTTCAATTCTATTTCAATCTAATTCGAATTTCAATTCTATTCAGTTTAATTCGAATTTCAATTCTTTTCAATTTAATTCGAATTTCTATTCTTTTCAATGTGTAACAACCCGTATTTTTGAATAACATGTTATAACATAAATGGAGGCAGAATTAAACTGTAAAATCTGAATCAAGGGAAACGGGCTATGCCATTGCGTTCGTCTCGGAAAAATACGCAAAATAGAGCCCGAGTTTTCGAAAATCGGAGTCCGTATGACCAAGATATGGCCTCGCGAAGTTTCACGAAAAATTCCCAAATTAAAGTATACTTAATTAAGTGAAATGGGTTGCGCAGAGAAATATATATATATTGATATATATATATATATAATTGAAAATTAAATAAATAAATATGCAAAAATGTTAAAAACAGCGAATTGGGAGAGGGGAATAACCGAACCGGCCGATTTTTGAGGTCGACCCAAGCCCGCTGGGTCGACTAGGGGTTAATCCAGGGTGTTTGGCTGTCAACCCGTGGGCCGATTCGCTCAAATGCAGATTTTGCACTTGAATGGTTCTCATGGTCCATCTTTAACTAAAGGCCCTAGATGGTTCCTACACTTGACTTCTTCCCCAAGACATGCTTTGATGGCTTGGATTGAATCTAGGTTTAATCCTATGGCCTAAAACACTTGCCTAATCTATAAATAAGACCCTAACCTACCCTAAATCATCATTATTCATTCATACAACTAAACTATGGCAAAATCAATCCTCTCATGGCCTCCACTCTCTTCATAAAATTCCTAAATAAATTCCTAAGTGATTTTCCATGCATACAAGTGTTTTCAAACTTGTATGAGCATCATTAGCTTGCATTCAAGTCAAGTTTATATATTTGCATCATAAAGAAAGAGTCTTGATCATTTTGGCTCAAGGGTTTTGCTTGCATTTTGGGTTTAATTGATTTCATAAGGGCTTTGTCATATTTTTGTGACTTCTTAAGCATTGTAAGCCCTATTCTACTTTCATACTTAAACTCTAAAGTTAAATGTATGATATGCAAGTTTACATGCAAGTTTATCATGTTGTGATATGCAAGTTTATATGCAAGTTTATCATGTTGTGATATGCAAGTTTATATGCAAGTTTATCATGTTGTGATATGCAAGTTTATATGCAAGTATGCCAAGTTATGTTATGCAAGTTTGGGTTGAACATTTTGTTCATGCTATCATGTTATGCAAGCTTATTTTGGGTTTATGAACATAAAGCTTTAAGCTTTATGCCAAAGGTTGCATTTTAGCAACATGTAAGTTATCATATCTCTTATGATAACTTGCATGTGAGGCTAAATGCGAACTTATGGCCATCTCTACATGTCATTTAGCACCATGTATCACCAATATGATAAGTTTGGTTTTATGCATGCTTTTGAGGCCTAAAAATGTAATATGCAAGTGTATGAACATATGAACATTTCATATGCCACCATGTTAAGCTTGTGGCTTCAATACCTTTATGTCATGATTATGCCAAGTTCCCTCTTTCTATCCTTTATGCGCTATTGCGATATGTAAGCGATGGGATTGCGTTTGGGGTTGGGTAAACTTAAAAGACATAAAACATAAGCTTGGGAATTTACCTATTAAGTTAGGTCTACCCATTGGGAATTTACCTATAAAGTTAGGTCTACCCAATTGCTTGAAAACTTGTAACATGTTTTGGAAACATGATCGACATGACACTTAGAAAAGATAAGTGTGGCCAACTCGAGGTTGGGTTGAGTTTGTAGCGTAAACCTACCCGGAACCGACCGGCTTAACTAGTTGCTACAAACAATAGGACCCAATGTGAGAAGTTGGTCATGTTGTACCTTGAACCCGAGGTTAGACCAAGTTGTGGTGTAAAGCTACCCGGACCCGCCCGGCTTAACTAGAAACCACAACAAGGTCTAATGTGAGAGGTTAAGGCGCATTAAATTAATTAATGCCTCGTGATTAGGGTTAAGTCATGGTCCACTTAATACTTAACCAATTTGGGCTTGGTAGATTAATCGGGGTTAAGTCGTGAACTCATCGTTACACTTAACCAAGTTAATCCAGGATTAGCAAGAGGGTTAAACCGTACTTAACCCACTAGAAAAATCCTAGCAATGGGGGCCCACTCCAGCAGTAATCCCAAGTTAGTATCATCATGACCCTAGGGACTAGGCTAGGGTGGGGGCACGATTACTGGACTGGAGGTAAGTGACCAAAAGCGACGGCAGAGGGTACGCCGGTGTAGTTCCGGGCGGACTCTGGTCGTGCACATAGTCCGTAGCCGGAGAAAACATGCACGGGTACCAGTAGATCGGGACTGTGCACTCATGTTCATGGTGTCCAGGGGTTGACACCCTAGGGCTTGATACACCCGAAGGGTGGACCCGGCACAGTTCGGCTACAATTATGATTGGGCCGTATTGACACGAACACGTGACGAGTTAGGCTTAGGGAGCCGATCGACTAGACCGTTTGGTTGGACCTTGTATTAGGGTCATTTCATGTTATTGGGCCAAAGCTTGGGCCAAGGGATCAATACTTGTTTATTCAAGTCATGTTAGTTTGCTAGTACACATGTGGTGCAAAACCTTAATCCTGATTATGCGATGACACCTCTATCTACCTTGTTAGTTAATCATCATGCTAGTATATTGTTATCCTTAAGTTCATCCTTGCTGCTCATGCCAGTTAACTTTATCAGTTTACATTGATTGTAGTAGGGCTTACTCAGTCTTTTTGACTGACCTGTTTTCTTTCGCCTCTTTTCTTCCGTTTCCCCCCCCCCAGATTCTCAGGGAGGGAATACTGGAGCTTAGCTTGGATTTCGGATTGCTTGCTTGTGGGATTTCAGCTCATGTACGGTTTCGACATGAAGCTAGCTATGGTTACCACTTAATTGGGGATAGCACTTATTTATTTCAGTTTTTCACTTGATGTTGTTTTATCTAGACTTGTTTATTTGGAAAGCTATGTTGTACCAGACTTGTTTTGAAACGTTTTGAAATCTTCCGCTGTTTTATCTACGTTATTTACTCTATGTTATTTACTCTGTTTACATATATACATATGTTCTTGTTCTTCCTTGATATATCATTATGCATGTTTACCTGATTCAAACGCCCCTCCAAACTCAGAGTGCTTGCAAGAGCCACCCTGGTGGAGATGGGGTGTTACATTTGGTATCAGAGCATATGGTACGAGAAGGAACAAAAAGGCTTTTAGAAAACTTTTGGAAAACTATTTTCAAAACCAAGTATAAAGTATTTTCCAAAGAAAAGTCTAGTTTATTTTAAAGGCTATTCCCCAAAAAGCCATTAGCAAAATTCCTTCGTTTTTCTCCATTCTGAATCTGTCTTTTTCTTCGTTTTCAGTATGGCCGATAACTTTGCTATTCCGGAGGGAGTACACGTACCTGTTTGGTATAGGAGACTTTTGGAGGCCAGGGCGACCGAAGCCGGCCCCGCAGATGTTCCTCCTCCTCCTCCGGTAGTTAATGTTCCTCCTCCTCCTCCTCCGGCGGTTAATGTTCCTCCTCCTCCTGTCGCTGAAGTTCCTCTTCCTCCTCCCCCTCAGCATCCTCAAGTGGACTTCACAAAGACTTGCAAAGATTTCAAAGCAATGGGTGGAAAGAACTTTCAAGGCACTGAGACTATTGTAGAGGCCAGAAATTAGTTGAAAGAGACCGAGGATTTGTTTGCTATCTTTGGGTTAGACGATCAGAGGAAGCTCTTGTTGGCGGTTTGGCTTATGAAGGATGAAGCCGCTTATTGGTGGGAAGTCACCAATGGTACTAGGCCTGTTGAGACTTGGGCCGATTTCAGGGCAAGGTTCATGCTTAAGTTTCTATCTTCTTCTGAGGAGAATCTGCAAATGGAGAGGTTCATAACTTTGAAACAAGGAGATATGTCTGTCAAAGAATATGTGAACAAGTTCAATCAGTTAGCTCGTTTTGGCTTGGATATGGTGAATACTCCTCAGAAGAAGGCTCTTCGTTTTGATAGAGGATTGAATGAGCCGTTGCAGGGATTGGCTATGTCACATATTCCCCATGGGGCCACGTTTGAGAGTTTGGTTGATATGGCGTTACTTCAGGGAGATGTCAAGAAAGAAACCAAGATGAATGATACTCAAGCCAAGAAGACTGATTCCCAGGGAAAAGGAAATCTGGGTAATCCAAGTGGTTAGAGCAGTCAAGGCAATCAGAACAAGAACAAGAGTCAAGGCAACAAGGGGAACAACAACAAGGGCAATAACAACAAGGGCAAGAACAACAAGGGGAAGTGCCATTATTGCGGTTCAGTTGGGCATCTTATTAAGGATTGTAAGAAGAGGAAAAGGAAGAATGGTGAATGCATTTTCTGCGGTGAGACTGGACATTTCAGTAAGGATTGCCCGAGGAAGCAAGGGCAAGGCCAGGGTCAGACTCAGCGTGTTGGACCTTCAGGAGGGCAAGTTCATGCTCTCAATGTCGCTCCAGTTCCCGATCGAGGTAGTATTTCTGTTGAGAGCCTTGTATATATTTCTGATTTTCCAGTTCGTACCTTGTTTGATTCTGGTGCATCACATAGCTTTATCTCATCTGATCTTGTTGATAGTTTGCACCTTATTACTAGCTTGGTAGATGATCCCGTCTGTGTCTCAAATCCTATTGGGGGTTCCGCCCATTTGTCTATGATATGTGGGGATTTGAGGATCTCTATACTGAGTGTAGAGTTCTTGTGCAGTGCTTATGTTCTTGGTTTTAGGGGATACGGATTGATATTGGGCATGGATTGGCTGTCCAGATATGGAGCCATTCTTGATTGTGAGCATAGGGTTGTGAGGCTCGTGACTCGCCTCGGAAACACCCTAGAGATTTCTTGTGATCCGAGAGGTCCCGTCATGTTGTGCTATCTGGAATCACTCGACTCGTCAATGGAAACTCTTCAGTCTGTGAGAGTGGTTCGAGAGTATCCGGATGTTTTCGTTGAAGTTAGGGGGTTGCCCCCAAAGCGAGAGATTGATTTCCGCATTTATCTGGTGGATAATGCAAAGCATGTTTCTTTGCCCGTTCGGCACATGGCTCCGCGTGAAAGGCGGGAGCTAAGTAAGCAAGTGAAAGAGTTGCTTGAGAAGAACTTCATTAGACGAAGTATATCTGAATGGGGAGCGCCTGTGGTATTTGCTACCAACGCGGATGGTTCTCTACGACTTTGCGTTGACTATCGAGAATTGAATAAGCTGACTAAGAAGAACAGACACCCGTTACCGAGGATTGATGATCTCTTTGACCAGCTTATCGGTGCTTCTGTTTTCTCTCAGCTTGATCTTGCTACGGGGTTCCATCAGCTCAGGGTAGCTGAAGATAGTATAGACAAGACTGCGTTCAGAACTCCAGATGGATTCTTCGAATGGCTTGTCATGCCGTTCGGCTTGACTAATGCACCCGCCTATTTCGTGGACTTGATGAGTAGGGTGTTCAGGGAGTTCTTGAACAAGTTTGTCGTGGTCTTCGTAGATGATATTCTGATCTTCTCTAAGGATGAGGAAGGGCACGCAAGGCATCTCATGGAGGTGATGGATACGCTTAGAGCGCATCAGTTGAAGGCCAAGTTCTCCAAGTGTCACTTTTGGAGAAGGGAAATTAGATTCCTTGGGCATATAGTATCTAAGCAAGGCTTAGCGGTGGATCCCGCTAAGGTAGTGGCAGTTCAGGATTGGAAGACTCCAAGGAATGCAACCGAAGTGAGAAGTTTTCTAGGTCTTGCGGGTTTTTACCGGAAGTTCATCAAGGACTTCGCAAAGATATCCGCTCCTCTCACTAAATTGACGAAGAAGAATTTAGTTTTTGCTTGGAGCATAGAATGCGAGCTTGCTTTTCAGAAGCTCAAGAGAGCTCTCACATCAGCACCTGTTCTAGCTTTGCCCGATGGAGAGAAGTTATTTACCGTATACACCGATGCATGTGGCACGGGGTTAGGAGCTGTTCTTATGCAAGAAGGAAGAGTGATATGCTTTGGCGGTAGACAACTCAAAGTGCATGAGAAGAATTATCCCACTCATGACTTAGAGTTGGCAGCAATAGTATATGCACTCAAGGCTTGGCGCCATTATCTTCAGGGAGAAAGATTTGAGCTTTATACCGATCACAAGTCATTGAAGTATCTCTTTTCTCAGAAGGATCTGAATCTGAGGCAACAAAGATGGATGGAATTCTTGGCGTCCTACGATTTTGAGATAGCTTATACCCCTGGCAAGGGGAATGTGGTAGCAGATGCATTGAGTAGAAGAAGGTTGACCCTAATTCCTCTATTCGTTGAGATGAAGAATTTAGAGTATGTGGCAACCTTTAATTTCTCTTTGGCGATTGAGTCGATGACCGGTTCTTTAGCATCTCTGGAACTCAGACCTACCCTTCTTGATCAAGTTGGGGCTTCGCAGAGAGAAGACCCTCAGATAGTTGAGATTATGGATAAGCTAATTCGAGGAGAGACGTCTAGTCATCTCGCTCGATATTCTATTGATGACAAGGGTTGGCTGAGGAGAGACGGAAGGTTATGTGTTCCAATGGTAGAAGATCTAGTAAGAAGAGTTCTTGAGGAAGCGCATCGCTCTAAGTTGACTATACATCCGGGCGGAGATAAGATGTATAAAGATATGAAGCGCATTTTCTTTTGGCCTGGGATGAAGAAGGATGTGGCAGAATTTGTCTCTAAATGTATCATTTGCCAGCAAGTTAAGGCCGAGTCGAAGAAGCCCGGTGGGCTATTGCATCCTCTAGACGTTCCACTATGGAAGTGGGAGAGTATTTCCATGGATTTTATCGATGGGCTACCAAGGTCAAGGAAAGGGAATACGAGCATTTGAGTTATTGTGGATAGACTTACGAAGAGTGCTAATTTCATTCCGGTGAAGAGCAAGATGACCGCATCTTGGCTAGCGTCTATATATCTTCGTGAGATTGTGAGACTACATGGAGTCCCTTCTAGTATAGTCAGTGACCATGACCCAATCTTTACAAGTCAATTCTGGAATAGCTTGCAAGAAGCTGTGGGCACAAGGTTGAATCTAAGTACGGCTTATCACCCACAGACGGACGGTCAAACCGAAAGGGTGAATAGGGTACTCGAGGATCTGTTGAGGCTTTGTATTCTGGATTTTGGTGGTACTTGGGAAGACCATCTTCATCTTGTTGAGTTTGCATATAATAACAGTTATCAGGCAAGCATAGGGATGGCACCATTTGAAGCTTTATATCGGAGGCCGTGCAAGTCGCCTACATGTTGGTGGGAGACTACAGATGAGCTTATACTTGGGCCTGATATGATCAGAGATACATCCGAGAAGATCGAGTTGATTCAGAGACGGATGAAAGCGGCCCAAGACCGACAGAAATCCTAGGCTGATAAGCGAAGAACGGATTTGGAGTTTGATGTTGGGGATATGGTTTTCGTGAAGGTTTCTCCTTTGCGGAATGTGGTCCGATTTGGAGCTGTTGGGA
Organism: Allium sativum; assembly: GCA_030737875.1. NCBI lineage: Eukaryota > Viridiplantae > Streptophyta > Magnoliopsida > Asparagales > Amaryllidaceae > Allium > Allium sativum. Next base: position 189,440,649 of record CM060915.1, on the reverse strand, counting down.
AGTTGGCACCGAGGTTTGTTGGACCATTTCCTATTATAGAGAGGATCGGGCAGATGGCTTATAGAGTGAAGTTGCCCGAGAAGCTTGCTGGAGTACACGATGTTTTTCATGTCTCGCATCTCCGGAAGTGTTTACATGAATCAGCAGAGGTTGTTGAGCCAAGTGTTCTAAAAGATGTAGAAGTGGAGAAAGAGGATACCTTGAGGAGAGCTCCGATTCGTATCTTGGGGACAGAGACCAAGAAGCTAAGGAATCGAGAGGTCAAATTGGTGAAGGTTCAATGGGGTGAAGCCAAAGAAGACGCAACTTGGGAAACCGAGGAGAAGATGCGTGGGCTTTGTCCATTCCTTTTTGAGGGTACACTCTCAATCTCTTTTCTTTGTTAGCATATCTTTCTCTTTGCTATCCATGTTTATCTAGTTTATCGTGTTAATCTTGTCATGAGAACCTTAGGTAGAAACCCTTTGGATGAAACATGTGTTTGAAACATGTTATGCTTGATGGTTGCAAGTGGTTGCAAGTGTTTGCAAGTGGATACTCGTGGATGCATAATACACGTTAGGCACTAAGATCGGCTCACACACTTTCATACCGCATATGCATGAGTGTTTATGCTTATTCATGGATGAAAACTTGTTATGCTATAACGTGGATGTTGCATATGGATGAATGTTATGTGCACTCATGTAGAGATTATAAATTATGTTAGGAATTTGCATACATATGGACTCATTTCACTAACATATTTTGCATTAAGGGGGTTTACTGAATCAGTAACCTACTGATTTTCGCATTAGATAAGTACATATACACACACCTTTGCATATGATCATACAGCATTTAGAACCTTTTAAGGACAATGATTGCTCGTGGATGATGTTTTGAGTAGATGGATGATGGATGGTAGGATACGTTCTTCCTAACTTGGAGATTTCGGGACGAAATCCTTTAAGGAGGGAAGAATGTAACAACCCGTATTTTTGAATAACATGTTATAACATAAATGGAGGCAGAATTAAACTATAAAATCTGAATCAAGGGAAACGGGCTATGCCATTGCGTTCGTCTCGGAAAAATATGCGAAATAGAGTCCGAGTTTTCGAAAATCGGAGTCCGTATGACCAAGATATGGCCTCGCGAAGTTTCACGAAAAATTCCCAAATTAAAGTATACTTAATTAAGTGAAATGGGTTGCGCAGAGAAATATATATATATATATTGATATATATATATATAATTGAAAATTAAATAAATAAATATGCAAAAATGTTCAAAACAGCGAATTGGGGGAGGGGAATAACCGAACCGGCCGATTTTTGAGGTCGACCCAAGCCCGCTGGGTCGACTAGGGGTTAATCCAGGGTGTTTGGCTGTCAACCCGTGGGCCGATTCGCTCAAATGCAGATTTTGCATTTGAATGGTTCTCATGGTCCATTTTTAATCTAAAGGCCCTAGATGGTTCCTACACTTGACTTCTTCCCCAATACATGCTTTGATGGCTTGGATTGAATCTAGGTTTAATCCTATGGCCAAAAACACTTGCCTAATCTATAAATAAGACCCTAACCTACCCTAAATCATCATTATTCATTCATACAACTAAACTATGGCAAAATCAATCCTCTCATGGCCTCCACTCTCTTCATAAAATTTCTAAATAAATTCCTAAGTGATTTTCCATGCATACAAGTGTTTTCAAACTTGTATGAGCATCATTAGCTTGCATTCAAGTCAAGTTTATATATTTGCATCATAAAGAAAGAGTCTTGATCATTTTGGCTCAAGGGTTTTGCTTGCATTTTGGGTTTAATTGATTTCATAAGGGCTTTGTCATATTTTTGTGACTTCTTAAGCATTGTAAGCCCTATTCTACTTTCATACTTAAACTCTAAAGTTAAATGTATGATATGCAAGTTTACATGCAAGTTTATCATGTTGTGATATGCAAGTTTATATGCAAGTTTATCATGTTGTGATATGCAAGTTTATATGCAAGTTTATCATGTTGTGATATGCAAGTTTATATGCAAGTATGCCAAGTTATGTTATGCAAGTTTGGGTTGAACATTTTGTTCATGCTATCATGTTATGCAAGCTTATTTTGGGTTTATGAACATAAAGCTTTAAGCTTTATGCCAAAGGTTGCATTTTAGCAACATGTAAGTTATCATATCTCTTATGATAACTTGCATGTGAGGCTAAATGCGAACTTATGGCCATCTCTACATGTCATTTAGCACCATGTATCACCAATATGCTAAGTTTGGTTTTATGCATGCTTTTGAGGCCTAAAAATGTTATATGCAAGTGTATGAACATAAGAACATTTCATATGCCACCATGTTAAGCTTGTGGCTTCAATACCTTTATGTCATGATTATGCCAAGTTCCCTCTTTCTATCCTTTATGCGCTATTGTGATATGTAAGCGATGGGATTGCGTTTGGGGTTGGGTAAACTTAAAAGACATAAAACATAAGCTTGGGAATTTACCTATTAAGTTAGGTCTACCCATTGGGAATTTACTTATTAAGTTAGGTCTACCCAATTGCTTGAAAACTTGTAACATGGTTTGGAAACATGATGGACATGACACTTAGAAAAGATAAGTGTGGCCAACTCGAGGTTGGGTTGAGTTTGTAGCGTAAACCTACCCGGAACCGACCGGCTTAACTAGTTGCTACAAACAATAGGACCCAATGTGAGAAGTTGGTCATGTTGTACCTTGAACCCGAGGTTAGACCAAGTTGTGGTGTAAAGCTACCCGGACCCGCCCGGCTTAACTAGTAACCACAACAAGGTCTAATGTGAGAGGTTAAGGCGCATTAAATTAATTAATGCCTCGTGATTAGGGTTAAGTCATGGTCCACTTAATACTTAACCAATTTGGGCTTGGTAGATTAATCGGGGTTAAGTCGTGAACTCATCGTTACACTTAACCAAGTTAATCCAGGATTAGCAAGAGGGTTAAACCGTACTTAACCCAATAGAATAATCCTAGCAATGGGGGCCCACTCCAGCAGTAATCCCAAGTTAGTATCATCATGACCCTAGGGACTAGGCTAGGGTGGGGGCACGATTACTGGACTGGAGGTACGTGACCAAAAGCGACGGCAGAGGGTACGCCGGTGTAGTTCCGGGTGGACTCTGGTCGTGCACATAGTCCGTAGCCGGAGAAAACATGCACGGGTACCAGTAGATCGGGACTGTGCACTCATGTTCATGGTGTCCAGGGGTTGACACCCTAGGGCTTGATACACCCGAAGGGTGGACCCGGCACAGTTCGACTACAATTATGATTGGGTCGTATTGACACCAACACGTGACGAGTTAGGCTTAGGGAGCCGATCGACTAGACCGTTTGGTTGGACCTTGTATTAGGGTCATTTCATGTTATTGGGCCAAAGCTTGGGCCAAGGGATCAATACTTGTTTATTCAAGTCATGTTAGTTTGCTAGTACACCTATGGTGCAAAACCTTAATCCTGATTATGCGATGACACCTTTATCTACCTTGTTAGTTAATCATCATGCTAGTATATTGTTATCCTTATGTTCATCCCCGCTGCTCATGCCAGTTAACTTTATCAGTTTACATTGATTGTAGTAGGGCTTACTCAGTCTTTTTGACTGACCTGTTTTCTTTCGCCTCTTTTCTTTCGTTTCCCCCACCCCCCCAGGTTCTCAGGGAGGGAATACTGGACCTTAGCTTGGATTTCGGATTGCTTGCTTGTGGGATTTCAGCTCATGTACGGTTTCGACATGAAGCTAGCTATGGTTACCACTTAATTGGGGATAGCACTTATTTATTTCAGTTTTTCAGTTGATGTTGTTTTATCTAGACTTGTTTATTTGGAAAGCTATGTTGTACCAGACTTGTTTTGAAACGTTTTGAAATCTTCCGCTGTTTTATCTATGTTATTTGCTCTATGTTATTTACTCTGTTTACATATATACATATGTTCTTGTTCTGCCTTGATATATCATTATGCATGTTTACCTGATTCAAACGCCCCTCCAAAGTCAGAGTGCTTGCAAGAGCCACCCTGGTGGAGGTGGGGTGTTACACAATGTAATTCGAATTTCGATTCTCTTCAATAGAATTCGAATTTCAATTCACTTCAATATAATTCGAATTTCAATTCACTTCAATATAATTCGAATTTCAAATCTTTTCAATATAATTTGAATTTCAATTCACTTTAAATATTCATTGAAAAATGAATAAAATCGATATAAATAACGTTCGTGTCAAAATGGCGTCAATCTAATCAACACGGCTTCATATATTTCTATTTTCAAATATTCTATTTCAAATATTTCTATTTCAAATACTTCTTTTTCAAATATTTCTATTTCAAATATTTCTTTTTCAAATATTTCTTTTTCTAAACTGGAATGAGGCCCAATCAATTACCATATAATGTTAATTATATGGATTTTCTACAACACATGTATAAAATAATAATGATAAATAATCTACCATCATCCAGAGTGCACCACAGAACTGCATAAACATTAAATATAAACAATTAACGCTTACATAGTTTGTCGACCAATCGAGCGACATACAACTAAACAATCAGGATTAGTGTACGTCAAATATCATCCCAATACCCGTGTGGGGTTTCAAACAATCAAACACAGGTTTTATTTGTACAGTTGGTTAAAATTTATCATCCCAATCAATATCAGTCAAATGTGTGTATATAAACAAATCGTTCGATTTGTTTATATTAATTTATTTCATTTCATATATACGTTAAAAATTCTATTTTTAACTATAAAATATTTTTAACTATATAAATATTTTATTTCCTTTCACATCACATCACACAATCAACTACACATCAAAATCAAACAAACAAGCATACAAGCCGTCCATGGTCTGTGGACGACGGGTGTCGGGTGCTATTAAACATCGTCTGCATCCTAGTATATATTTTAACTAGAAAATTTAGATTAAAAGTGAGGAGTTCTCACCGACTAGCTAAACCAATTCACCCCGACTCTTCATATGTAGGAAATCTTCACGTTGCTTCTAACGAGATCTGTTTCACGCTGTCTTATGATAAAAATCACATTTTTATATCGCTACTCCATACGTAAAAGTCATATTTTTATAACGATGTTTATACAATAAAAATCATATTTTTATAAAGCTCTTCTATATAAAAACCAATTCCTTTTCGCCACTTCATAAATGTAAAAATCGAATTTTTATCGTTACTTCATATATATAAAAATCAAATTTATGTCTTCACTTCATATATATAAAAATCGAATTTTTATCTTCACTTCATATGTATAAAAATCGAATTTTCATCTTCACTTCATATATATAAAAATCGAATTTTTATCTTCACTTCATATATATAAAAATCGCGCCTTTAACATTATAAAGATCTCGCCTTTAACATTATAAAAATCTCGCCTTTAACATTATAAAGTTCTCGCCTTTAACATACTTTAAAATCTAATTTTTCATTGCTTAAAAACATAATCTTTAACCTTATGAAAACAATGCTAGTTTTATACTTAGCAGCGACAATTTTTTTATTAAATCAGAAAAGGAAATTAAATAAACAAATTAAACACTTACAGTAAAAGGAAGAAGAGAGGGGGTTGTTTGCATCACTGGAGGGGAGCATGTGGTTGGCCGCGGCAAGGGGGTGGCTGCTTCCGTCGATCTAGGGTTTGGGGGGGGGGGGGGGGTTGGGGCATCAGATTGAGCGGGAGAGGGAGGGGGTTTGCGCGAGGAGGGGGGAGAAGCGTGGGGAGGGGTTGCAGCGTCGGTAGGTGGCTGGGCAGAGGGCAGGTCGACGACGACGGGTGGAAACGTGGGGCGGCGGGATTTTGAATTTAGGGTTTTTTTATTCTTCTTTGAAAGAAACTGACAGGGAGGATTAAAGGAAGGGGGAGGGAAATAAGGGGAATATAAAATATATATTTTTATATTTAATTATTTTTAAATTCTATATGGTTGACTTTTCATACGAATCTCAAATCGTGCCCAACGACTGTCGCCCCTAGTGTTTTACCCCCATTCCGAACATAATGGGATATGTATCACAGACCAATTTGGTTGTTTCGATCTGTTTCCATTTAAATTAAAATATAAATCTTTGTATATTCAATTTGAACGTACATTTCAAATTACCGGGGTCACATATGTCTAAAAAACCCAAAAAATATTTTCTATCTTTGTATTGATGATACGGTCCTAACAAAACTAGTTTCGTCGAATTCTGAGGCCGTTTGAAAAATGATCATTTTCCAATCGATTAAAATCAACTAAAACTGGTCAAACGCGTTTTCCTTTGCCACACTCACATTTTGATTCGAAAAATAATGAAATTTGAAACCTAGCAATAATTTGACATCGCGGATCCAACAAAAGTGGTTTCATCGAAAACCGATGTCGTTTGCAAAATGGCTATTTTTAAGGGCCAAAATTCCATAGCGACTATTCTGAATTTTCAACTGGGCATAACTTTTTATCCCCGCTATGAAATTTCGATTCTTCAGATTCGTTGGAAAGATATTCTCAAATATATTCTAATATTTTTGGTTTCGCTAAAATCCGGTTTATTTTGAATCCTGTACATTCATTTGAAATTTGAAATTGAATTATAGAACTACCACGCCATTTTCAATTCCTTTCATATATATAAATAAATATTTACATTCTAACGACGATTCAAATAAATATATATGTTCTAATTCTATTCAAAATAAATTTCTCGTCGATATTATTTAAAATAATTCATTTTGAATATTCAAAATTTGCTAAAATTGCCAAATTAAAATTTTTAATTGGCTCAAATTTCTGGGTTATTACAGCGACGTTCCCTCCAAATTGATTCATAAATTGTAATAAACTATGTTGCATACTCCTTATAGTCGAACACATTGATCTAAATTCTTCGATTTGCCTACCTTGGTTGTTTTCCTTCTTTATTTCTACTTTCTATCTTCATCTAACTTGAAATTGGTTGGGAATGCTTCACTGGCTTTATAGCCGATATAGAGCTAATTTGACGATAATAGGTTTTTCTTTTCACATTTCCAAACACTTTAATAATGGGATCAATATCAAAATCTTCTGAGCTTCTACTTCGATCGATTACACTGAGTACCTCCTCTTTCCTTTCCTCTACTATTTCAATTAACGCCTACATAATGCCTAAATGCATCAATATAAAAAAAAATAAGAAAAATAAATAGCCTATTATTGTTTATGATATACTAACTGAAAATATAACACATAAATGAGTTTCCATTAAGTACAATTTCTTTTAATATAGACCCACAATTTTTCTCAACCTACGCAGTTATGTGCAGCATCAAGTAATAACATATAATAGGGAGTTTATTTAACTAACAGGAAATAATATGATTCATTAATAAAACTTACATTTGTATGCATCTGACCAAATCCATGATAAATCAATTCAGTTAGTTAATACTCTAACCATCTAAAAAAAAATAACAAAATCCTTTTCATGTATATCAAAATAAAATGCAGAGGCTTAAAGAGGACTTAATTGCCCAATTAACAATTAATGGCACCTACACTCTACTTATTGAATATAAAATGAATTTAATTTGATTTAAGTATGAATTTGGGTTAATTATAAAATAAATTTCTAGTATAGTTTTAATATGATTAAATAATAAAATAAATGTTAATTTTTTCAAAATATGATGATATAAATTTAATAAGAATTTATCTGGTTTTTTCACAACAAATTTTCCAAATACGTATTTATAAAACTATTTTTTAGCGTAATCTTCTCTAGTTAAATAAATATTTTAAAATTTATATAATAAAGGTAAAATAATTGTTTTGAAAAGTTATATAAGTTGCTGACATCGTTTGAATTTGATAATGTTAATTGTCATACGATCAAACGATTAAATATAGCCTCGAACATGGATTTTGTAACATACAGAACACTTTGTTAAAATGGAAACACTTTAGAAGTGTTACTAAAATGTTTCAAATTGAAACCATGTCATAAGACAATGGTTTTGGAATGAGCTAGTTGTTTCGAAAGGTGGTATTAACACATATAAGTATGAATGTTATAGGGTTGATTTACGTCCCTAATACCAATTACTAAAATGCTCTTTAGCATGACTATATAAGGCACCAAAAACTCTTCATTATCGTTCCTCCCCTTCTCTTCCCTTTCTCTGTCCCTTTCCCTTCTCCTTATATACCCTTCCCCCCTCCGTTTGAATGGCAATTTGGCCCTCCACTCTATGCCTTAGGCCCACCAAGCACCACCCCGACCATGGCCTCTACATCCCCTCCAAAATCCAGCGTCACCACCTTTATTTCTCCCTCCCCTTGACTCAGATCGCCTCTACCCCACTTGGCCGCCCACTTCCAGCCCCACGCTGCCATCACCATCACACCCTCCGAACACCCCATGTTCGCCCATTCCCACCTCCACCTCGGCCATGGACCCCACCTAAGCTCGTCCCCCTCGCACCTCTTTTCAAAACAAGAAATTATATATATATATATATATATATATTCGAGTTAATAGAAATAAATAGTTCAAGATGCGGTGACGCTACCAGATGGTCTAGTCAAAGTCTTATAGTGAAGATATAAGGAGCTATGCGGGTTGGAGCTCTAATTTAAGGATATTTATGTTAGTGAGACCTTCTAAAAATATTTTTGGTTTAATTAGTATCAGTAAGAAATTTTACACGTTTTAATATGGTTAATTATGATTAATAAATATATGTGTGTAATGTTGGATGATTGGTTGTGTAGTTAGAAACGCTGATAGACTTATGAGCGTTGATTACCATAAAACTTGCATGTAGTTTATAACGATAATTGATGATGTTGTTGTTGGTTGGCATTAATGTTCATATGCTATTAGTTGATGTATGAATGTAATCACACACCATGACACCGAAATTATGGGATTAAAAAGGAGATTAGCTAAGTATTTGTTTCATATAAATCGGATATATTATTTTAATATTAAAATAATAACCCAAAATAGAATTTCGAGTTAGGTATCTGAAACAGTTTAAAAATGAAATAAAATTATATACAATCAACTTTTGTAAAGGTGGAAAGGTATTGTAACGACCCAGAAAATCTGAACCAATTTAAAATTTTTAAATTGGCTAAAATAATGGATTTTAAATATTTAAAATAAATATTTTAAACAATGGCGATGAAAACTGAGTTGAATCGACATTTGAAAACGAATATAATTAATTTTAATTATATATAGAATTGAAAATAGTGCGGTAGTTCGATAATTCGATTTCAAACTTCAATTGAATATACCGGGTGCAAAACAATCCGGATTTTAGTAAAACCAAAAATAATGGAATCTAATTGGTAATATCTTTCTAACGAATCCGACCAATCGAAATTTGATAGCGGGAGTCAAAGGATATGTCCAGTTGAAAAGTCTGAATAGTCGCTTTAGAATTCAGGCCCTTAAAAATGGATATTTTGCAAATGACCTCGGATTTCGACGAAACCACTTTTGTTAGATCCGCAGTGTCAAGTTATTGTTAGGTTTCAAATTTCATAATTTTTCGAATCAATATGTGAGCGTGGCAAAGGAAAACTCGTTTGACCGGTTTTAGTTGATTTTAATCGACTGGAAATTGGCCATTTTTCAAACGGTCTCAGAATTCGACGAAACTAGTTTTGTTAGGACCATATCGTCGATACGAAGCTAGAAAATATTTTTCTTGAATTTTCCTAGTCAGTATGTGACCCCGGTAATTTGAAATGTGCGTTTAAAATTCAATATAGTGATTTAAATGAAAATTCAAAAGGAAACTGATTGTAACGATCAAATCAGCTTACGATACATATCCCATTGTGTTCAGAATGGGGGTAAACCGCTATGGACGACAGGCGGTGGGCCTCGTTTCGAGGTCGTATGTAAAAGTCAACCTATTTGCAAAATTAAATAATTAAATATATATATATATATATATATATATATATCTAAATTCCCTCCTTTATCTTCGTTCTGCCCCCCCCCCCCCCCCGTTCATTTCGATTCGGTTAAACAGAGGAAAAAAAAAAAAAACCTAACAGCAATCGACCGCCCCCCCCTCAGGCGAACGCCGCGACGAAGCTATCGCCGCCCCCTCCCCAGAGCGCACGATCGCGAGCGATTCGAGACCCCCTCCCCCCCCAAAGCCGTTCGAAAACCCTAGAGCAGCCCCCCCCTGAAGCGTCGCCTTGCCGCCGACGAAGACGAGTCGCCCCCCCCCCCCCCCTTCGCAGGTACGTTATTTATTTTATTTCATTTTTATTTTTAATCTAAAAATTTCGATTTTTAAACAGAGAATAAAAACTGAAATTTTTTAAAGTATAAAACTGAAATTTTTTTAAGTATAAAACTGAAATTTAAGAAGTATAAAACTGATTTATTTAAGAAGTATAAAACTGATTTATTTAAGAAGTATAAAACTGATTTATTTAAAAAGTAAAAACTGATTTTATAAGGTATTTAGAAACTGATTTTTTTCTTTTTCTAAAGAATAAAAACAGATTTTTTTTAGAAAAGGGAAAACCTGATTTTTAAAAAGAGTAAAACTGATTTTCTTTAAAAGATTAAAACTGTTTTTTTAGAGAAGTTAAAACTGTTTTTAAAGAAAGGTTAAAACTGATTTTTCAAAAAAGGATTTGAACTTTAAAAAGTAAAAATCATATTTTTATATATCGAAAGTCGAAAGTAAAAATTATATTTTTATGTATCGAAAGTCGAAGTAGAAATCAGGTTTTTATATATTGAATAGAATAGTAAAAATTCGATTTTTACACGTGTAGAGAATACGGGCGAAAGCGACAAAAGGCGAAGATTTCTATAAGGAAGTGTCATGAAGTTGGATAGCTATTGGTGAGATTTCTGATTTAAAAATTATATATATATATGTGTTGAAAATGAAAGTGAATTGCTATATATAAATATCTATATATATATATACGCCCCTCGTCCACAAACCATGGACGATATTTATTGGTTGAAATTGTTGTGAAAATTGCTTGATAGCGAATGATTGTTTGGGATTGTTTGTGATTGATATTGGTTGATTGTGGTTGAAAAATACCCGTTTGTGGTTGTGAAATATTTGGTTGAAACCACATAGGATTAGTTTGTGGAAATGAAATAAATATATACATGCCGCCTGCGTGCGAACTAGATGCATGATCCCCATTGTCAAAAACCGCGACGTTTTAAGGTAGAGCGAGGAGCCGTACTAGGGACGGTGCCGGTTTAACTACCCTGCCGTTATGCTGCCGAAATTTTGAATAATATTCGTGTGTTTGAATTATTTTCATATGCTTAAACTATATTTATTCATTGAATAGAAAACATTCATGTGTTGAATTGATATTCATTCGTTGATTAGAAATTCATGTGTTGAATGGTATTCATATTTTGAAATAAATTGTTTGATAATAAAAATCACATTTTTATCTATATATAGAAACTATAGAAAACATTCATGTGTTGAATTGATATTCATTCGTTGATTAGAAATTCACGTGTTGAATGGTATTCATATTTTGAAATAAATTGTTTGATAATAAAAATCACCTTTTATCGACTATATGAACTATATAGAAAAGTAGTGTTTTGAAATGAATTGTTTTACAATAAAAATCACATTTTTATTGTATGCATAAATCGTTGAAATGTGAAGTGTTAAAAATAGCCACTTGTTCAAAATAAACATATATGAGTTGAAATATTCATTAATTAGCTAATGAAATGATTTGCACCTATTCATGTAACATTAGAATGAATGGAGTTTTTTTTAAACCAAATAGAAATCAAATATGAAGTCGAATAGAAATTGATAAATGATAAGAACTGTATATATATGTGTACATGCAATATTCATTGAACAGGTTATAGCAAAGGGGCTAGAGAAGAGGAATAAAATTTTGTGCCCGACAAATAGGTACACATTTACTGATTTGTTTGGGTGATGATTTTGAGCCTGTTGGCTAGCCGCTTGGCTTTTTCTTTTTCTTTTTGAGATTAGAAGGACCGGGAACGCTATTTGCGATTTCCCGATGCTCCCGGTGCAGGGGAGGTTATGGCGAAATTTTTCCAAAATTTAAGGTGTTAGAAATTTTTTTGAAGTGAAAACGATATTGAAATTGTTGAATGAACCATATTTATATAAATATATAAATATAAATAAAATTAAAACGAAACGAGGCCGTGCAGTTCGTATTTTGAAACCGTGATTTCAAACGACTAGTGCGGGAAATCCGACCATTGGATTTTCCCGAAACCTCAACCGTTGGGTTCGCCTTGGAAATATCTTCCCAACGGCACCAACTTTGTAAAAATCCAACGGTTGGATCGTTTGGAATGTTTAATTCAAATCTGAAGAAAAACAGCGCCAGAAGCAATTATATTTTTATATATATATATATATATATATATATATATATAAATATAATTATATATTTAATCGAATAACGACGCTGCAGTTCGTATTTTGAAATCGAAACTTCAAACGATTGTACCGGGAGATCCGACCGTCGGATTTTCCCGAAACTGGAACCGTTGGATTCGTTTTGAAAAGACCTTTCTAATGATGTAAATTTTGTGAAGATCCAACGGTTAGATTTTCAGATATGTGTAAATCAAATCTGAAGAAAAACAGCGCCACGGCCGCGTTATGGCCCGAAGCGTCGTTTTGAATAAATTGGCTATTTTAAAATAAATACAAATAGCGATAAATAGTTAAAAATACCATAAACGATATGGAATGGAAATAAACTGAATTTGCTTGATTTGTGTGGGTTTTGATGGTTCAATGTGTTTGGTGTGAAAATTACATGAAAGAACACAATTGGTGTTGTCGAATAATTTAACCATTGAAATAAATCGATTTGAAATTCTAAATATACGTGAATTATTTGGAAAGGCCGAGTTAATTCTCATTTCGAATAATCGACCGACGATTGAAATTCGAAGATGAAGACGATGGTCGAAGACCGGAGATCTTCACCTCGTTTGGATGGTAACCGAGGTCCTGATTGGGAGGCATCCCGAAATATGGATAATGAGTGGTGATCGTCCAGACGTACGTGGTGATCGAAGGGTTTGCGAGGTATTTAGTGCCTCCGGTTTCGTTCAGACCCAGAACGGACTTGTAAATGGACTGTGTGTCTGACATTGGAGTTTATTCTATGATGATTGATTTCTGTTAAATATACATCTGTTTGGCGGCGGAGAATTTATTCTTTTGCTTAACGCCCTTCTCTGAGACGTACGAGCTCAGAGGTTGTATATCGATGGACATCAATCGCATGGCGTGAATTGCCTGTGTGGCATGATAAGATGTAGTGATCAGGGCTTCTGTTGAAAAGCAAAGTCTTGTGGTGATGATCAAAGCACCGCCTGTGTGGCGTAGCTTTGTGTATAACGTGAATTCGCGAGCCTCACACCCCGGTATGAACCAGAAACGGGAGGAAGGACCTCAGGGAGGACATGCGTTTCTTTCTAGCTAGGGTGGTGTTAGTGACCTACCAGCCCTGACATTTATATACTTTTCACCTATGTGGTTGTTGCTGTTGCGAGGCGCCTCGGTTTGATCGGACGATCCGGGTCCGATGGAGTCATTTGTTGGCTCGTTTACGCCCCAAAAGGCGGGGAAACGTATTGTCCAGACATTTTAATCCACATCGGTGGACCGGCCCTGTCGCTCCTAGGGTCACTCGAGCTCTGATCCTGTGGCTCGGGCTAGAGAGTCACGAATTCGGTAAGGACTATCTTTTGCCTTGGTTCATGACGGAAATCCAATTTCCAAATACGACATCGTGCGGTTTTGATTGTATAGATATTTGGCGACATAGTGGCATGGGACGCTCATGTCGTCTATGATTGATAGTTATGATTTGAAATTGTTTTCAAAACATATAAACACTAGTAATAATATCAAATGCCTTTGTTTTATTCGTAGCAAGCATATTTTGGCCATTATAAGGTAAAACTCTATCCTCCGGTTTGCGTTGCATTGTGTGATGGGAACTGAGTCTTATAATGGCTTCATTTTTATAAAAAGCATAGCGATGTTTAAAAGAAAGATTTGTTTTAAAGCACTGGCAATCCAATGGAGTAAACCCGTTCCACGAAAGTGGCGTGGTCCTGTGATTAGCCAAACTATATATGTGTTGAGTGGATTTCTCATACCAGTCCCATGACTGACTCGTAGTTTGTTTCACTCTCAAACTCGGGTGCCCCTTTTTCCACGAGCAGCCTTGTATTCAGGTTTAGCTGGTTCTTTCTGGATAGCTGGAGCTGAAGATGGATTCTATCATTTATTTCTTTTTATGCTGTTCAGCTCCTATTGTACATATTTTGTTTATTTCCGCTGTAGACATTTATGTATAGCTGAACTGTATTTGTACTAAGTAAGATCCTGTGTAGTGTGTAACTCTGATGATTACTTTTATCCAGTATATTTTGTTGTTCATTATCTGGTTTATTTATTTAATTCTGTTCTGCTATTATCTGTTTCTGTGTTATATTCCAAAGATAACCTTGTTTCCGTGAGAACGGGAATTCGGGTCGTCTCAACGTGGTATCAGAGCTTTGGTTAAGCTTAGTTCTGGAATATAACATTTGAACGAACTCGTCAGAAATAGAACCAGTAGTGTTCTAGGATGGGTAACTCTATACAGATAGGATCAGTAATATCCTAGTATGAGTAGCAGAATCAGAACAACTCGTTAGAGATGGGGTCAGAAGTGCCTCAGAACGAGTCGAGAGTAATATGTTTTAAATAACGTATTTGTGATTATATATATATATAGTCTGGTTTTAGAAATATAATTTTTGAATATATAAAAGATATATTTGAAAAGTTAAAAGGGTTAAAAACAATTGGATTGGTTGTAGTGTTGTGTGATCGTAGATTTATCAAACCACTTTCGACTTTATTCCTTTTCGGGGACGAAAAGTTTTAAGTGGGGGAGATTGTAACGACCCAGAAAATTTGAACCAATTTAAAATTTTTAAATTGGCTAAAATAATGGATTTTAAATATTTAAAATAAATATTTTAAACAATGGCGATGAAAACTGAGTTGAACCGACATTTGAAAACGAATATAATTAATTAAAATTATATATAGAATTGAAAAAAGTGCGGTAGTTCGATAATTCGATTTCAAACTTCAATTGAATATACCGGGTGCAAAACAATCCGGATTTTAGTGAAACCAAAAATTATGGAATCTAATTGGTAATATCTTTCTAACGAATCCGACCAATCGAAATTTGATAGCGGGAGTCAAAGGATATGTCCAGTTGAAAAGTCTGAATAGTCGCTTTAGAATTCAGGCCCTTAAAAATGGATATTTTGCAAATGACCTCGGATTTCGACGAAACCTCTTTTGTTAGATCCGCAGTGTCAAGTTATTGTTAGGTTTCAAATTTCATAATTTTTCGAATCAATATGTGAGCGTGGCAAAGGAAAACGCGTTTGACCGGTTTTAGTTGATTTTAATCGACTGGAAATTGGCCATTTTTCAAACGGTCTCAGAATTCGACGAAACTAGTTTTGTTAGGACCGTATCGTCGATACGAAGCTAGAAAATATTTTTCTGGAATTTTCCTAGTCAGTATGTGACCCCGGTAATTTGAAATGTGCGTTTAAAATTCAATATAGTGATTTAAATGAAAATTCAAAAGGAAACTGATTGTAACGATCAAATCAGCTTACGATACATATCCCATTGTGTTCAGAATGGGGGTAAAACGCTATGGACGACAGGCGGTGGGCCTCGTTTCGAGGTCGTATGTAAAAGTCAACCTATTTGCAAAATTAAATAATTAAAAAAAATATCTAAATTCCCTCATTTATCTTCGTTCTGCCCCCCCCCCCCGTTCATTTCGATTCAGTTAAACAGAGGAAAAAAAAAACCTAACAGCTATCGACCGCCCCCCCCCCCCTCAGGCGAACGCCGCGACGAAGCTATCGCCGCCCCCTCCCCGGAGCGCACGATCGCGAGCGATTCGAGACACCCTCCCCCCCAAAGCCGTTCGAAAACCCAAGAGCAGCCCCCCCTGAAGCGCCGCCTTGCCGCCGACGAAGACGAGTCGCCCCCCCCCCTTCGCAGGTACGTTATTTATTTTATTTCATTTTTATTTTTAATCTAAAAATTTCGATTTTTAAATAGAGAATAAAAACTGAAATTTTTTAAAGTATAAAACTGAAATTTTTTTAAGTATAAAACTGAAATTTAAGAAGTATAAAACTGATTTATTTAAGAAGTATAAAACTGATTTATTTAAGAAGTATAAAACTGATTTATTTAAAAAGTAAAAACTGATTTTATAAGGTATTTAGAAACTAATTTTTTTCTTTTTCTAAAGAATAAAAACATATTTTTTTTAGAAAAGGGAAAACCTGATTTTTAAAAAGAGTAAAACTGATTTTCTTTAAAAGATTAAAACTGTTTTTTTAGAGAAGTTAAAACTGTTTTTAAAGAAAGGTTAAAACTGATTTTTCGAAAAAGGATTTGAACTTTAAAAAGTAAAAATCATATTTTTATATATCGAAAGTCGAAAGTAAAAATTATATTTTTGTGTATCGAAAGTCGAAGTAGAAATCAGGTTTTTATATATTGAATAGAATAGTAAAAATTCGATTTTTACACGTGTAGAGAATACGGGCGAAAGCGACAAAAGGCGAAGATTTCTATAAGGAAGTGTCATGAAGTTGGATAGCTATTGGTGAGATTTCTGATTTAAAAATTATATATATATATGTGTTGAAAATGAAAGTGAATTGCTATATATAAATATCTATATATATATATACGCCCCTCGTCCACAAACCATGGACGATATTTATTGGTTGAAATTGTTGTGAAAATTGCTTGATAGCGAATGATTGTTTGGGATTGTTTGTGATTGATATTGGTTGATTGTGGTTGAAAAATACCCGTTTGTGGTTGTGAAATATTTGGTTGAAACCACATAGGATTAGTTTGTGGAAATGAAATAAATATATACATGCCGCCTGCGTGCGAACTAGATGCATGATCCCCATTGTCAAAAACCGCGAGGTTTTAAGGTAGAGTAAGGAGCCGTACTAGGGACGGTGCCGGTTTAACTACCCTGCCGTTATGCTGCCGAAATTTTGAATAATATTCGTGTGTTTGAATTATTTTCATATGCTTAAACTATATTTATTCATTGAATAGAAAACATTCATGTGTTGAATTGATATTCATTCGTTGATTAGAAATTCATGTGTTGAATGGTATTCATATTTTGAAATAAATTGTTTGATAATAAAAATCACATTTTTATCTATATATAGAAACTATAGAAAACATTCATGTGTTGAATTGATATTCATTCGTTGATTAGAAATTCATGTGTTGAATGGTATTCATATTTTGAAATAAATTGTTTGATAATAAAAATCACCTTTTATCGACTATATGAACTATATAGAAAAGTAGTGTTTTGAAATGAATTGTTTTACAATAAAAATCACATTTTTATTGTATGCATAAATCGTTGAAATGTGAAGTGTTAAAAATAGCCACTTGTTCAAAATAAACATATATGAGTTGAAATATTCATTAATTAGCTAATGAAATGATTTGCACCTATTCATGTAACATTAGAATGAATGGAGTTTTTTTTAAACCAAATAGAAATCAAATATGAAGTCGAATAGAAATTGATAAATGATAAGAACTGTATATATATATGTACATGCAATATTCATTGAACAGGTTATAGCAAAGGGGCTAGAGAAGAGGAATAAAATTTTGTGCCCGACAAATAGGTACACATTTACTGATTTGTTTGGGTGATGATTTTGAGCCTGTTGGCTAGCCGCTTGGCTTTTTCTTTTTCTTTTTGAGATTAGAAGGACCGGGAACGCTATTTGCGATTTCCCGATGCTCCCGGTGCAGGGGAGGTTATGGCGAAATTTTTCCAAAATTTAAGGTGTTAGAAAATTTTTTGAAGTGAAAACGATATTGAAATTGTTGAATGAACTATATTTATATAAATATATAAATATAAATAAAATTAAAACGAAACGAGGCCGTGCAGTTCGTATTTTGAAACCGTGATTTCAAACGACTAGTGCGGGAAATCCGACCATTGGATTTTCCCGAAACCTCAACCGTCGGGTTCGCCTTGGAAATATCTTCCCAACGACACCAACTTTGTAAAAATCCAACGGTTGGATCGTCTGGAATGTTTAATTCAAATCTGAAGAAAAACAGCGCCAGAAGCAATTATATTTATACATATATATATATAAATATAATTATATATTTAATCGAATAACGACGCTGTAGTTCGTATTTTGAAATCGAAACTTCAAACGATTGTACCGGGAGATCCGACCGTCGGATTTTCCCGAAACTGGAACCGTTGGATTCGTTTTGAAAAGACCTTTGTAATGATGTAAATTTTTTGAACATCCAACGGTTAGATTTTCAGATATGTGTAAATCAAATCTGAAGAAAAACAGCGCCACGGCCGCGTTATGGCCCGAAGCGTCGTTTTGAATAAATTGGCTATTTTAAAATAAATAAAAATAGCGATAAATAGTTTTAAAATACCATAAACGATATGGAATGGAAATAAACTGAATTTGCTTCATTTGTGTGGCTTTTGATGGTTGAATGTGTTTGGTGTGAAAATTACATGAAAGAACACAATTGGTGTTGTCGAATAATTTAACCATTGAAATAAATCGATTTGAAATTCTAAATATACGTGAATTATTTGGAAAGGCCGAGTTAATTCTCATTTCGAATAATCGACCGACGATTGAAATTCGAAGATGAAGACGATGGTCGAAGACCGGAGATCTTCACCTCGTTTGGATGGTAACCGAGGTCCTGATTGGGAGGCATCCCGAAATATGGATAATGAGTGGTGATCGTCCAGACGTACGTGGTGATCGAAGGGTTTGCGAGGTATTTAGTGCCTCCGGTTTCGTTCAGACCCAGAACGGACTTGTAAATGGACTGTGTGTCTGACATTGGAGTTTATTCTGTGTTGATTGATTTCTGTTAAATATACATCTGTTTGGCGGCGGAGAATTTATTCTTTTGCTTAATGCCCTTCTCTGAGACGTACGAGCTCAGAGGTTGTATATCGATGGACATCAATCGCATGGCGTGAATTGCCTGTGTGGCATGCTAAGATGCAGTGATCAGGGCTTCTGTTGAAAAGCAAAGTCTTGTGGTGATGATCAAAGCACCGCCTGTGTGGCGTAGCTTTGTGTATAACGTGAATTCGCGAGCCTCACACGCCGGTATGAACCAGAAACGGGAGGAAGGACCTCAGGGAGGACATGCGTTTCTTTCTAGCTAGGGTGGTGTCAGTGACCTACCAGCCCTGACATTTATATACTTTTCACCTATGTGGTTATTGCTGTTGCGAGGCGCCTCGGTTTGATCGGACGATCCGGGTCCGATTGAGTCATTTGTTGGCTCGTTTACGCCCCAAAGGGCGGGGAAACGTATTGTCCAGGCATTTTAATCCACATCGGTGGACCGACCCTGTCGCTCCTAGGGTCACTCGAGCTCTGATCCTGTGGCTCGGGCTAGAGAGTCACGAATTCGGTAAGGACTATCTTTTGCCTTGGTTCATGACGGAAATCCAATTTCCAAATACGACATCGTGCGGTTTTGATTGTATAGATATTTGGCGACATAGTGGCATGGGACGCTCATGTCGTCTATGATTGATAGTTATGATTTGAAATTGTTTTCAAAACATATAAACACTAGTAATAATATCAAATGCCTTTGTTTTATTCGTAGCAAGCATATTTTGGCCATTATAAGGTAAAACTCTATCCTCCGGTTTGCGTTGCATTGTGTGATGGGAACTGAGTCTTATAATGGCTTCATTTTTATAAAAAGCATAGCGATGTTTAAAAGAAAGATTTGTTTTAAAGCACTGGCAATCCAATGGAGTAAACCCGTTCCACGAAAGTGGCGTGGTCCTGTGATTAGCCAAACTATATATGTGTTGAGTGGATTTCTCATACCAGTCCCATGACTGACTCGTAGTTTGTTTCACTCTCAAACTCGGGTGCCCCTTTTTCCATGGGCAGCCTTGTATTCAGGTTTAGCTGGTTCTTTCTGGATAGTTGGAGCTGAAGATGGATTCTATCATTTATTTCTTTTTATGTTGTTCAGCTCCTGTTGTACATATTTTGTTTATTTCCGCTGTAGACATTTATGTATAGCTGAACTGTATTTGTACTAAGTAAGATCCTGTGTACTGTGTAACTCTGATGATTACTTTTATCCAGTATATTTTGTTGTTCATTATCTGGTGTATTTATTTAATTCTGTTCTGCTATTATCTGTTTCTGTGTTATATTCCAAAGATAACCTTGTTTCCGTGAGAACGGGAATTCGGGTCGTCTCAGGTATTTGAAAAATATTTTGACTATATACGGCATGTACAAGTTTAAAGTCGATTTTGTATAGAGATTTTCAAAATGGAGATTGAATTACGTATGTAAACAATGGTCTAAATTCAAGACAATTATTTCAATGATTTAAAACAATATTTAATTTAAGTCCTGCAAATTTTAAAGTTCATTATATTAATTTTTGAAAATTAATATTATTTTATTAATATTACATTATTAAATTTTGAATTTAAAGTAAAAATTGTAAAAATTTGTTCTCAAATGAGTTTGTATATGTTTATAAAGGTCTATGATTATATTTGAGGTAAATTGAGACGACCCGAACTTCCCCGGTAAGGAAGGCCCGGATAGAATTGAGTACAAGACCAATCAGAACGCAGACGGAAGAAAATTTCATTGTTATTACAACAATTCCATCAAATACAAGAACATACAGAGTATAAATGAATAAATTACATTCAACAAATATCAGAGATTTAAATTACATTTAAATACATCGCAGCGGAAAATAATACAAAAGCACAACTAGAAGTAATGCACGGATACAGAGCTTTCCGAGCATCGTTCCAGCTGTAAATCAGGGAATATAAATCTGCAAAACCAAAACTACTAGCTGCCGTATCGAAAATAAGGGCACCCAGAGTTTAGATTAAAACAATAAACTCCAGGTCAGTCATGGGACTGGCGTGTGAGAACTAAAACAGTTATTTAAAACTTTACTTTAGAAGAGAGTAATTCAAGGGACCACGCCGTATAACACGGAACGGGTTTCCTCCCAAGAATTCTAGTGCATATAACAAAACAACGCAATGCTTTTTGGAAAAATGAAGCTAATATGAGACCCAGGTCCCATCACACAATGCAACGCAAGCCGGAGGATAGGGTTTTCCCTTATAATAGCCAAACATGCTTGGTACGTTTAAAACAAATCACTTGATACTATAATAACTGTATAGTGTCAAAACAATTCAATCATAATATCAATCATAGGCGGCATGGGTACCATCTATCATGTCGCCATACTAGTTCTACAATTGAAACCGCAATATCACGTATTGGAAATTGGATTTCCGTCATGAGTCGAGGCAAGGGGCAAGCTCCTCTCCGTTCGAGACACTCTAGCAAATGTCTTAGGACCCCACTTTGATCCTTGGAATCGGCTGGGCCAGTCCTCTCTTACTTTTGAGGATTGGCAATTCCTGGACACACGTTTCCCGGTCGTTACAGACCTATATCCGAGGCTCCTCGCATTCCAACAACCACACAGGTGAAAAGTATATAAATGTCAGGGCTGGTAGGTCACTGACACCACCCTAGCTAGAAAGAAACGTCGTGCTCTCCCTGCGGTCCGTCTCCCGTTTTTGACTCATACCTAGGTGTGAGGCTCGCGAATTCACGTTATACACCAAGCTACACCACACAGGCCGTGCTTTGATCACCAACCACAAGACTTTGCTTTTCAACAGAAGCCTTGATCAATTGCCACTTACGCGTGCCACACCGGCAATTCACTCCATGCGACTGATGTCCATCTATATACAACCTCTGAGCTCGTACGTCTCAGAGAAGGGCGTGAAGCAAGAGAATAAATTCTCTGCCATCAAACAGATGTATATTTAATGGAGATCAATCAACACAGAATAAAATCCAATGTCAGACACACAATCCATTTACAAGTTCGTTCTGGGTCTGAACGAAGCCGGAGGCACTTTCCTCGCATATCCATCCGTCTCCAAGTACGTCTGGACGATCACCAACTGATTCCCTCATCTAGGCTGTACAGCCCAATCAAGATCATCAGTAATCACCCAAACGATGTGAAGACTTCCGGTCTTCTACCACCGTCTTCATCTTCGACTTATCGCCGAATCGGTTATTCAGAATGGGTATAACCCGGCCTTCCTGAATAACCCTTGTATATAATAAACAAATGTTACACAAACACAACGAACGCGTCATCCCAATGTAGAATATTCTTTTATTCACAAAATCACATTCTTAGGGAAAGGTTCCCATTAATTTTATCCAAGATAAATTCTTCTAAATTTATTCTTTAATCTTCCTTTGGATATCATTTCAAACAAGTCGGGATTAGTGAGCCACACCGAAGTAATTATTTATTTTATTTCCCAATCCCAACCTATATATCCCATGGAGAAAACTGGTAATACTCCATATCTAACACCACGGTGTTATCGGTAAAATTTATTACCATCTCACGTTCAAATCCAATTAAAGATTTAACTATCGCTTTGGAGCAAAACTGGTGGTACTCCATTCTCGATCACCTTTCAGATTTGATAATATAAATTATCAATTCACATTTCAATCTAATTAAAGATTCATTAAAACTCCACTTAGTTTTAATCTTTTCAAAAATCAATATCCTGTCTTTAATTGGGTTAAAGAACCAATGCCATTTAAAACACGATTCACGATAACCAAAAATCACACTCTATTGCTAATCGGGTTAAAGAACAGGTGTTGTTCAAAACACCGCTCACGATAAACCCAAAAACCCATTCAAATTCAATTCGAATTAAATATTATTTTATTGATACACTTCATTAAATCTAAATAGAAAGATTTAATCTTTTTCCCTATTGGGCTTAAGAACAGTGTTAATGAAGACACCATTCACGACAAACCCAAATCACATTTGATATTAAATACAAGGCTCTGAATAGAGAATATACCGGCTTATATTCAATATCAAATCCTGAAACAAACAAATATCGTGTTGGAAATAACGATATAAAATATATCTTTCAAATTCCCATAACAATATCTGTATAGTCACGAAATCCAACATTGAAATATTCGATTCAACTCCAGTCCAATTCACGTATTGGGAATATTGATTATTTTTAAAAACACTTTCAAATTCAATTTATTTATTTCAAAAATAAATTGATTTTAATTCTAGTTCAATACTAGTTCATTTCGACAAAAATATATTTTTATCCTTTCAAATGTAGAATTTTTCATCCCAGTTCTTTCCAATTCATATATTATGATTTTACACAAATTATTAATATTTTTAATAATTTTATCAAGCCCCGTACAGTCGATTTCCATCAACGGCCATCAAACTGCACTTACAGCGAGCTTTTCCAAATTTGATTTGGACATAATTCCAAATCCAACCGTTAGATTTAAAATTTCTAATATTCATTGGAAATCTCTTTTCGATACGAACCCAACGGTTCCGGTTTTAGGAGAATCCGACGGTCGGATCTCCCACAACGTCAAATCGAAGTCAATGGTCGAAATTCATGAACTACCGCGGCGCGTTCTATTCAGGCCATTATATATATAATATATATATATATTATATATATATATATATATTTCGTCGATTTCCTTTTAAAACGTATTTTATGAATCGTTTTAATTTCGTTTTCAAAACCATTTCAACTCTATATTCAATTTCAAATCAAAATTGAATATTTCCTATCATTACTATATCAACGATAATATTTTCAAAACGTTGTATTTTGAAATCACTTCTTTTCTATATTCATTATAAAAACGAATATAATTGATATAAATATCGTTCACGTCAGAATGGCGCAACTCTACTCAACACGGCTTTATATATTTCAATAAATTCGTTATTCTATTCAACACATGAATATTTATTCTATTCAACACATGAATCTATATTTCTTTCAACACACGGCCAATCTCAACACATGAATACTGTCAACACACAACTATTTTTATATTCAACACATGAATTTTCTTTTATAATATTCATTATTTTCCCGATTGGAATGAGGCCCAATCAATCACCATATAATGTTAATTATATGGATTCCATACAACACATGTATATAATAGCAACGATAAACAATCAACCATCATCCAAAGTGCACCACACAACTGCATAAGCATCAAATATAAATAATCAACGCTTACACAGCCTGTCGACCAATCGATCGACATACAATTAAATAATTGGGATTAGTGTACGCCAAATTTCATCCCAACACCCGTATGGGGTTTCAAATCAACAAACACAGACTTTTAATTGTGCAGTTGGGCGATGTGTAAAATTTATCGACCCAATCAATATCAGTCAAATCAGTGTATATAAACAAATCGGCCGATTTGTTTATAAATATTTATTTATTCACTTTCACGTTAAAAATTATATTTTTAACGATAAAATATTTTTAACTATATACATATTTTATTTCCTTTCAACACAAGAATATTTTATTTTTCAATCATTCCACAACACAATCAATTTTGACAACACATCAATCAAACAAACAAGCCGTCAATGGTCTGTGGACGGTCGGGTGCTGCTAAGCACCATCTGCATCCTAGTATATATATATATATATATATAACTAGAAAAAGAAATTTAAAGTGAGAAGTTATCACCGACTAGCTAATCCAATACCACGACTCTTCTTTAATAGAAATCTTCGTCGTTCTCGTCTTTTGTCACTTTCGTTGCCCGTAGCCACTACATATATAAAAATCACATTTTTATATTGTTGCTATGTATATAAAAAATCATATTTTTATAATCACTCCATATGGATAAAAGTTCTATTTTTACATTGCTACTATATAGATAAAAATTCTATTTTTACACCGCTACTATATAGATAAAAATTCTATTTTTACATTGCTACTATATAGATAAAAATTCTATTTTTCACCTTTTCAAATATAAATATTTCACCTTTTCAAATATAAAGATTTCACCTTTTCAAATATAAATATTTCGCCTTTTCAAATATAAATATTTCGCCTTTCGCCTGTTCAAATATAAAGATTTCACCTTTTCAAATATAAATATTTCGCCTTTTCAAATATAAAGATACCGCCTTTTCAAATATAAATATTTCACTTTTTCATTTCATCACTATAAAAATCACATTTTTATTTCAACGTATATATAATAAAAAATCAGATTTTTATTTCGCTACTTATATAAAGATGATATTTTTACTATCTTACCTATATAAAGATTATGTTTTTATACTTCTACAATATAAAAGATTATATTTTTATGGTTCTACAAAAATCAGATTTTGAAATTGATTAACCTAAACTAAGTATTTAAAATAAAATTAAAATAAAATAGGAAAACTTACAGCGAACTAGAAGAGGAGGGGGGGTGGAGATTCGGTGGTCGGACCAGAGGTGGAGGCGGCGGAAATCAGGGGCTTCGGTTGCCCTAGCAGGCGGCGGCGGCTCAGGGAAGAAAAGGGGGCGGTTTTGGTGGGGGTTCATCGCGCAGCAGAGGAGAGGGGAAGCGGGAAGGAGAAGAGGAGGAGGGGGGAGGGAGGGGTCGCGGTGGGCTGCCTGGGTGGCTGCGACGAGTGAATAGGGGGGCGGTTTTATTCAGAAGAAGGAGGAGATGAAGGCGAGAGAGGAGGAGCTAGGGGGGTCGCGGTGGGCTGCGCCACCCTGGGCGGTGGCCGTGGCGGCGGCGATGGAGGAGGCTGCTCCGCCCCTCTGTCGTCTTCTTTTTTTTTCCTTTATTTTCTGTTGATCGAATTGAAATCGGTGGGGGGGGGGGGGGGGGCTGAAGTTAAAAAGGAAGAGAGAAGGGGGAATTTTATTTTTAATTATTTAATTTACAAAAAGTTGACTTTTTCATATGACCTCTAAATGAGGCCCACCGCCTGTCGTCCATAGCGTTTCACCCCCATTCCGAACACAATGGGATATGTACCATAAGCTGATTCGACCGTTTCGATCAGTTTCCGTTAAAATCAACCTATTACTCTATATATTGAATTTGAACGCACTTTCAATTTACTGGGTCACATACTAACTCGAAAAATTCACGAAAAATATTTTCTAGCTTCGTATCGACGATACGGTCCTAACAAAACTAATTTCATCGAATTCTGAGATCGTTGGAAAAATGGCCATTTTCCAGTCGATTAAAATCAACTAAAACTTGCCAAACGCGTTTTCCCTTGTCACGCTCACATATTGATTCGAAAAATTACGAAATTTGAAACCTAGCAATGACTTGACATCCCGGATCCAACAAAAGTGGTTTCGTCGAAATTCGAAGTCATTTGCAAAATTTCCATTTTTAAAGGCCTGAATTTCATAGCGACTATTTAGAATTTTCAACTGGACGTATCTTTTGATTCCCGCTATGAAATTTCAATTTTTCGGATTCGTTGGAAAGATATTCTCAATTAGATCCTAATATTTTTGGTTTCACTAAAATCCAGATTATTTTGCACTCGGTACATTCAATTGAAGTTTGAAATCAAATTATCGAACTACCGCGCCATTTTCAATTCCTTTTATAATTATAAATAATTATATATATTCTAACGACGACCTATATAATATATATGTTCGAATTCTATTCAAATTAAAATTTTCGTCGTTATTATTAAAATAATTCATTTTAAATGTTCAAAATTCGCTAAAATTGCCAAAATTAAAATTTTAAACAGGCCCAGATTTTCGGGTTGTTACAATCTCCCCCACTTAAAACTTTTCGTCCCCAAAAAGGAACAAAGCCGGAAGTGGTTTGATTAATCAACTCTACGTTCGATCTGGCTTCCATTCTCCAACTTTTCAATTTCTGAGAATTTTCAAATTCTTAAAAAATTTGGCTAACACCCGGAATTTTCGAAAAATTTCTCCATAACCTCCTTTGTACGGGGAGAGGTTTGGAAATTTATTGGGCCGTTTTAGGTAACCAATAAATCCTAATAAGCATACACATATTTATAGTGATATATTTTAGTGTTTACAAGGGAGCGTGTATTGGTAATAACTGTAACACCCCGAATTTTAGTTAATACTAAAATTCACTAATTACAGGATAAATAAACTCAGACGTGGGAATTGGGGGTAACGGGCTGCGTTATTGCGTTCGTCTCGGAAAAATACGCGAAATAGAGTCCGAGTTTTCGAGAATCGGAGTCCGTATGGCCCGGTTATGGCCCAAAGAAGTTTGCAGAAAAATTAGAGCTAAAAACAGATTTAGGAATTTAAATTTAGATTTTAAATTAGAACCAGCGGGGCCAGGCGGGAAGGTTCCCGCCCTAAGCATGTCGACAGGGCTGTCGACAGGCCTGTCGACAGGGGTGTCGACATGCCTGTCGACTTGCCTGTCGACATGGCGTGTCGAACCAGGGTGCTTGGGTGCACCAGATCTGGTTTTCTGGCTAGGGCTGGGCTTGGTTCTAGAGGTTTCCTAAATCTAACGGACCAAAATTAATCTAGGGTTAATCTAAGGGCCTAAAACACTCTCTTAATCTATAAATACACCCTAAACCCCCCCTTAATCCTTACCAAAAATAGAAATGATGGCCTCATGCCGCCAAATTAAATCCTAAGAGGAGTCTCCATTAATCTAAGAAGGAAGTTGCAAGCTAATCCCTCTCAAATCGTTCTCTAATCATCACCATCTTTATAATTAGCAACTAATTCCTCTTCATAAATTGGTTAATTTTGGGTTTGGTGAGTTTCTATCACTTTAACACTAATTGTTAAAGTAAGTAGATTGGGTGTAATGAGACTTATGGTCTTAAATGCGGATTAGTGAGTTTGAATCATGTATAATGATATGTTACTCTATGTTGTTCTATGTTTATGCATATTTGATAAGTTGGTTTATGCATGCTTAATAAGTTGATTTATGCATGTTTAAAGAGTTGGTATATGCATGCTTAACAAGTGGATTTATGCATATTTAATGAGTGGAATTATGCATGTTTAATAAAGTAAGTTATGCAAGATAAGTATATGTTTAAATGCAAGTTTAAAGTGATATGCAAGTTATGCATGCTTATGCAAGTGTATGGATGCTTATGCAAGTCATGTATATGTTTAAATGCAAGATTTATGTGATATGCAAGTTATGCATGCTTATGCGAGTATATGAATGCTTATGCAAGATATGTATATGCTTAAATGGCATGATATGCAAGTTATGCATGTTTATGCAAGTTATGTATGCTTATGCAAGTATGTGAATGTTTATGCAAGTATGTGAATGCTTATGCAAGCTATATGTATGCCTAAATGCATGTTTAACATGTTATGCAAGTCATGAGAATGCTTATATGCAAGTTCAACATGTTATGCAAAATATGTGTATGATAATATGCAAGCTCATATGCAACATGTTATGCAAATCATGTGTATGATAATATGCAAGTTTGGGTTAAATGTGGTTGGGTTAAAATGTGTTCATATATGCAAGTTGACATCCTCTTAACCCATGACAAAGTTATATGCTAAACCCATGATATTTGTGATGGATCTTCCCCTTTTATTATGTCATGAAATGAGAACGATTTACGTGGGGAACGATGGGGTTGGTAAATATGTTAATAAATGAATGATTGGGTATGATTAAGCATACCATAAAAATAAATTACCATAAGTGGGAATTTACCTATTGAGTTAGGTCTACCCCATGGGAATTTACCTATTGAGTTAGGTCTACCCATGTTATGGAAAACTTGATATTAATTAGGGATAATTAATATGGGGGTGATTAATTTGGTGTAATTAATCGACTAAGACACGAGGTTGGACTCATTTGTAGTGTAAAACTGCCCGGACCCGACCGGCTTAACCAGTTGCTACAAATGTCAGCCCAATGTGAGAGGTCTTAGCCATGAATTAAATACGTGATTAAGGTAAAGACACGAGGTTAGACTATGTTATGACGTAAGACTGCCCGGACTCTACCGGCTTAACCAGGCGGTCATAACAGTCAGTCTAATGTGAGAGGTCTTTATGGGAGATCACGGTCTTAATTAATTAAGAAACACTTAACCATATTAGCATGTAGTGGGACATGAGGGGTTAAGTGGGTGCCTTGGGTGGCATGAGGAAATTTTGTGGTTGCCTTGGGTGGCATGTGGAATCTAGTGGGTTGCCTTGGGTGGCAATAGAAAATACGATTAGAATACTTAACCAAGTGGAAACATGTAATTAAACATGATTAAAGGGTTAAGTGGGATACACTAGATATTTGACAAGCTTAAGTGGGTAGCTTGTGGGGGCCCATTTCAACCAATATCCCAAACGTATCTTTGTGGGCTCGACCCATGTCGAGTGACGGGACACGCATATTGGGCTTGATTATAAGAGGCCAAAACGGGTTAGCGGTGTCAACGCAAGTCCAACGGGTTTCATATGCGTGTGTGGGCCCGGGCTGGTAGATAAGCCGTTGTTGCATCGTGTAGATATAATGCCGTGCACCGTTGATAGTATTAGGTTGCCACTTTAGGGGAGTGATACACCCCACTGTGGGACCAGCACAGGTATCTACGGTAGGGAGCCGATCGATGGGGAGTAGTGGGTACACCTAATAAAGATAGGGGCAGACGGCACCTGTGTAGGGGTACACGAAACTACTGGGTTAAATTGCTAGGTACACCTAGTGGAGATAGGGGAAGACGGCACCTATGTAGTGGGCTAGGAGTACACGAATCTACTGGGGAAATTTTCTAAGTCCTTGGAGGGATCAAACCTTTAAGTAGGAATGACTGGTGTGGTGCAGTGTAGTAATTACCCTTGGGTGGGTAGATGCGTCCTGACGATTATCTTAGTTTATCCTAAGTCTACCAAGCTGCTTAGTGTAGCCATTCATCCCCAGATATTACCGTAGGTCAAGTTTATGTATTCTCTGGTTACTTTAATGATTGCATTGTTAAAGTTATAGGACTCACTCAGACTTATGTCTGACCCCGTTGTTTTTATCTTTTTCCCAACCCTCAGGTCCTACGGTGGATCCTAGCAGTAGTAGAGCTTGATCGGATTGCTGTTCCAGTCTTTCGGAGCTTGGGTAGATGTAAAGCTCCAGTTATCCAGTTATCTTTTCTTTTGTCATGGCTATTGTATGAGAGAGTGGGATTATGTACTTCTTTATTTTGACGGATATTGTACTTGACTTTTATCATGGTTTTATAATGTAACCAGACATGTTTATTTCCGCTGTTATGAGATAATGTTTTTTAAAATTTCAAGTACTATTTAAATCTGTCTTGGTGTAATTTTTCTGTTCTATATTCACTAAAATACTCCACCGATGCTATGGCATTCCCTTTGTGAGTGACCATAGCGGGCGTGGGGTGTTACACGTGGTATCAGAGCAAAGGTTACCGGAACAGATAAAATTTTTAGAAAAATATTTTTCTAAAAACATTTTTGGAAGAGATATTTTCAAAAACATGTCTTTTAAGAGAAAAGTTTTTGAAAGAAAAGCATAATCCCCAGTAGCCATATCTATATCCTTCAAATCCTTCGTTTTGAATCTTTCCTTTTTCGTTTCAGCATGGCCGAGAATCTTATCTTTCCAGAGGGTGTGACGGTACCAGTATGGTATAGGAGATTGATGGAGGCTAGGGCCACCACGGCGGGTCCAGCAAATGTTCCTCCACCAACCGTAGCACCCGATCTTCCTCCTCCCCCTCCTCCTCGTACGGATACTTTTGCTAAGACTTGCAAGGAGTTTTAAGCTATGGGAGGGAAACCTTTTCAAGGATCTGAAACTTTTGTGGAGGCTAGAGATTGGCTTAAGGAGGTGGAAGAGTTGATAGATATCTTTGAGATGGAAGAAGGGAAGAAAGTCAAGTTGGCTGCTTGGTTAATGAAGGGAGAGGCCTCATTCTGGTGGGAGGTCACTAATGGAGAACGCCCCGTTGACTCTTGGGCAGATTTTAGGCAAAGATTTGTGGCAAAGTTTCTCTCAAGGGCGGAGGAAAACTTGTATATGGAAAGATTCTTGACTCTAAAGCAAGGGAATCTCTCGGTGAAGGAATATGTCAACAAGTTTAATCAGTTGGCAAGGTTTGGCCTAGATATGGTGAATACACCGGAGAAGAAGGCTTTGAGGTTCGTAAAAGGCTTGAATGAACCGATGCATGGGTTGGCTATGACTCACATCCCTATGGGGGCCACCTTTGAGAAGCTAGTTCACATGGCACTCATGTATGAGGAAGAGAAGGGTCCTAATGCTAATAAGGCACCCGAGAAGAAGGGAGATCAAAAGAGACCTCAGCAACAACAGCAAAGCAAAGGTGGGAAAGGCAACGGTGGCAAAGGCAAGAAGAAGAAGTGTTTCAATTGTGGGACACCTGGCCACCTAAGCAAGGATTGTCGCAAGAAGAAGAAGACTGGCTGCTTCCACTGTGGCGAAGCAGGGCATTTAGTGAAGGATTGCCCTAAGAAAGGGCAAAGGACGGGATCTACCTCAGGAGGACAGGTGCAAGCTCTTATGGCACCGAGTCAGGCTAGGGGGCAAGTACAGGCTCTCGCGGTTCCACCGATTCAGGAAAGAGGTAGAACTATCTCCGTTGAAAGTCTGGTTTTTCTATTTGATCATCCTGTCCGTACATTGTTTGATTCAGGCGCATCGCATTCGTTTATCTCATCATCATTAGTTGAGTCACTGCACTTAGACACCAGTCTGGTAGATGATCCCTTGGTTGTTTCAAACCCAATTGGGGGCTCCACTTATTTGTCCATGATATGTTTGGGTTTGAAGATTTCTATACTTAGCATTGAGTTTAGATGTGATGCTTTTGTGTTGGGATTCACGGGTTATGGGTTGATTTTGGGCATGGACTGGTTATCCAGTAATGGTGCCGTTCTTGATTGCGAAAGGAGAGTTGTTAGGCTCATGACCCGCTTGGGTAACACTCTCGAGATTTCTTGTAATCCCAGGGACTCTGTTATGCTAAGTTATCTTGAATCGCTTGACGCTTCGGTCGAGAGTTTGCATTCTGTTAGAGTGGTCCGGGAATATCCGGATGTGTTTGAGGAGGTGAAGGGCTTACCTCCGAAACGGGAGATTGACTTCCGAATATATTTGGTGGATAATGCTAAACCGGTATCTTTACCAGTGCGCCACATGGCTCCTCGTGAGAGGAGGGAACTCCATAAGCAAGTAGGGGAGTTGCTTGAGAAGGGGTTCATAAGACGAAGTATATCGGAGTGGGGAGCTCCAGTAGTTTTTGCTACGAAGGCGGATGGGTCCCTCAGACTTTGTGTAGACTATATAGAACTCAACAAGCTCACAAAGAAGAATGGACACCCATTGTCGAGGATTGATGATCTTTTCGATCAGTTGGTTGGCGCTTCAGTATTTTCTCAGTTGGACTTAGCCACGGGGTTTCATCAGTTAAGGGTGGCTGAGGATAGCATAGACAAGACTGCCTTTAGAACTCCGGATGGTTTCTATGAGTGGCTGGTGATGCCATTTGGGTTGACGAACGCCCCTGCATACTTTGTTGATTTGATGAGTAGGGTGTTCAGGGAGTTCCTTAATAAATTCGTGGTGGTCTTTGTGGATGATATCTTAGTATTTTCTAAGAGTGAAGAAGAGCATGCCCTACATCTTGGGGAGGTGTTGAAGACTCTTCGAGCGCATAGCCTTAAGGCTAAATTCTCTAAATGTCACTTCTGGAGGAAGGAAGTGCGGTTCTTGGGGCAGGTGGTCTCCAAGGAGGGGATAGCCGTGGATCCCGCGAAGGTAGTATCAGTCCAAGATTGGAAGGTTCCTAGAAATGCAACCGAAGTAAGAAGTTTCTTGGGGTTGGCGGGTTATTATAGGAAGTTTATTAAAGACTTCGCGAAGATATCAGCCCCATTAACCCGCTTAACAAAGAAGAGTCTTGTTTTTGCATGGGACGTAGATTGTGATGATGCATTCCGACGGTTAAAGAGAGCTTTAACCACGGCTCCAGTTTTAGTGTTGCCAGATGGGAGCAAGCCATTTGTTGTCTATACCGATGCTTGTGGGACAGGACTTGGCGCAGTCTTAATGCAAGAGGGAAGGGTAATAGCCTATGGTGGAAGGCAGTTAAGGCCACATGAGAAAAATTACCCTACCCATGATCTAGAGCCGGCCGCTATTGTTTTTGCGCTTAAGATTTGGCGCCATTATCTTCTTGGTGAGAGATTCGAGTTGTTCACTGACCATAAATCATTGAAGTACTTGTTTTCTCAGAAGGATTTGAACTTGAGACAGCAAAGATGGATGGAGTTCTTAGCATCTTATGATTTCGAGATAGCGTATACCCCTGGCGAGGGTAACGTGGTGGCAGACGCCTTGAGCAGGAAGAGGTTGTCCTTGAGTCCATTGTTCGTGGAACGACGAAGCTTGGAATTTATCTCGATGTTTGATTTCAGACCTTCCGTTGACTATGTACCCGGTTTGCTAGCTTCTTTGGAAGTTAGACCTACTCTTTTGGGGCGGATTGGAGAAGCACAGAGGGACGACCCACAGTTGGTTGAGTTGGTAGAAAAGCTCATAAGGGGGGAGTCGTCCAGCCATTTGAGTAGGTACACCCTAGACGATAAGGGGTGCTTGCGTAGAGACGGTAGACTTTGTGTACCGCAAGATGAGGGTTTGAGGAAGGCTATTCTTGATGACGCACACCGTTCTAGGATGACCATTCATCCCGGTGGGGATAAGATGTACCAAGACATGAAGAGGGTTTTCTTCTGGGCCGGTATGAAGAAAGATGTGGCCGAGTATGTCGCTCGATGTTTGGTGTGCCAGCAAGTGAAGGCGGAGCAAAGGAAACCAGGTGGGTTGCTTCACCCATTGGAGGTTCCGCAATGGAAGTGGGATAGCGTCTCGATGGATTTTATTGACGGGTTACCCAGGTCGAGGAAGGGTAATACAGGAATTTGGGTGGTGGTAGACAGACTTACTAAGAGCGCCCATTTCATACCTGTGAAAAGGAAGAGGACTGCTCCATGGCTAGCTTCAGTATATCTTCGAGAGATAGTTCGATTACATGGGGTACCCTCTAGCATAGTTAGTGATCGAGATCATATCTTCACTAGCGAGTTCTGGAGAAGTTTGCAAGAAGCAGTGGGGACTCAATTGTGTCTGAGCACCGCATATCATCCTCAGACAGACGGCCAGACTGAGAGGGTGAATCGTGTTCTAGAAGACCTTTTGAGGCTTTGTATCTTAGATTTTGGAGGTACATGGGAAGAGCATCTTCCATTGGTGGAGTTCGCATATAATAACAGCTTTCAGTCCAGTATTGGGATGGCTCCTTTCGAAGCTCTCTATGGAAGGCCTTGTCGATCACCTACATGTTGGTGGGAATCTACGGATAAGATCTTGCTTGGGCCTGATATGGTTAGGGAGACTTCAGAGAAGATCGATTTGATTCGAAGAAGGATGAAAGCAGCGCAAGATAGGCAAAAATCTTATGCGGACAAAAGAAGGACGGATCTTGATTTTGAGGTTGGGGATATGGTTTTTGTCAAGGTATCTCCGTTGAGAAATGTTGTTCGCTTTGGATCCGTTGGGAAGTTAGCACCGAGGTTTGTTGGGCCGTTTCCTATCAAGGAAAGGATTGGACGAATGGCATATAGAGTGGAGTTGCCCGACAGACTTAGTGGTGTTCATGATGTATTCCATGTATCACATCTGAGGAAATGCTTACATGAGACGGCAGAGGTGGTAGAGCCGAGCTTGCTTAGAGATGTAGAGGTAGAGCGTGATGCGACTATTCGACGAGCCCCTACTCGCATCCTTGGGTCAGAGACTAGGAAGTTGAGAAACAGAGAGGTTCAGCTAGTCAAAGTGCAATGGGGAGAAGATGAGAGCAACGCAACTTGGGAGACGGAAGCGAAGATGCGTTCATCGTACCCATTTCTTTTTGAGGGTATGTCTTTACTTTCTCCTTTATCGCTTGTCTAGTACTTATCTTATCTTTGGTATGTCCTCTCGTTAGTACCTTTGACCTTTAGATAGGGTAAACCTATGGTTGAAACATGTGTTTGAGACATGTTATGGTTGATGGATGCAAGTGGATGCAAGTGTTTGCTAGTGGTTGCTCGTGGATGCATATACACACACTCTAGGCACTAGATCGGCTCAGTCACTTCATATTTCATATTGCATAAAATTGTGTGTAGGAAAATATATTTATGGATGTATAATGGTTGTGTTATCACATGGATGATGCATTTTGGTGAATGATTGTGCACTCATGTAGATGTTGTATGTGTCGATAGGGTTTTCTCGCATACATAATGGATGCATGGCACTATCATGGTTTGCATATGTCCATACATTAGATAGGGAACATATACACACACCGTTTGCATATGCTCATACATCATTAGAAACTGTCTAAGGACAATGGATGCCCGTGGTTGATGATTTGAGTAGATGGTTGTTTGGATGGTAGGATATGCATTCTCCTTAGCTTAGAGATTTCGGGGACGAAATCCTTTAAGGAGGGGAGAATGTAACACCCCGAATTTTAGTTAATACTAAAATTCACTAATTACAGGATAAATAAACTCAGACGTTGGAATTGGGGGTAACGGGCTGCGTTATTGCGTTCGTCTCGGAAAAATACGCGAAATAGAGTCCGAGTTTTCGAGAATCGGAGTCCGTATGGCCCGGTTATGGCCCAAAGAAGTTTGCAGTAAAATTAGAGCTAAAAACAGATTTAGGAATTTAAATTTAGATTTTAAATTAGAACCAGCGGGGCCAGGCGGGAAGGTTCCCGCCCTAAGCATGTCGACAGGGCTGTCGACAGGCCTGTCGACAGGGGTGTCGACATGCCTGTCGACTTGCCTATCGACATGGCGTGTCGAACCAGGGTGCTTGGGTGCGCCAGATCTGGTTTTCTGGCTAGGGCTGGGCTTGGTTCTAGAGGTTTCCTAAATCTAACGGACCTAAATTAATCTAGGGTTAATCTAAGGGCCGAAAACACTCTCTTAATCTATAAATACACCCTAAACCCCCCCTTAATCCTTACCAAAAATAGAAATGATGGCCTCATGCCGCCAAATTAAATCCTAAGAGGAGTCTCCATTAATCTAAGAAGGAAGTTGCAAGCTAATCCCTCTCAAATCATTCTCTAATCATCACCATCTTCATAATTAGCAACTAATTCCTCTTCATAAATTGGTTAATTTTGGGTTTGGTGAGTTTCTATCACTTTAACACCAATTGTTAAAGTAAATAGATTGGGTGTAATGAGACTTATGGTCTTAAATGCGGATTAGTGAGTTTGAATCATGTATAATGATATGTTACTCTATGTTGTTCTATGTTTATGCATATTTGATAAGTTGGTTTATGCATGCTTAATAAGTTGATTTATGCATGTTTAACAAGTTGGTATATGCATGCTTAACAAGTGGATTTATGCATATTTAATGAGTGGAATTATGCATGTTTAATAAAGTAAGTTATGCAAGATAAGTATATGTTTAAATGCAAGTTTAAAGTGATATGCAAGTTATGCATGCTTATGCAAGTGTATGGATGCTTATGCAAGTCATGTATATGTTTAAATGCAAGATTTATGTGATATGCAAGTTATGCATGCTTATGCGAGTATATGAATGCTTATGCAAGATATGTATATGCTTAAATGGCATGATATGCAAGTTATGCATGTTTATGCAAGTTATGTATGCTTATGCAAGTATGTGAATGTTTATGCAAGTATGTGAATGCTTATGCAAGCTATGTGTATGCCTAAATGCATGTTTAACATGTTATGCAAGTCATGAGAATGCTTATATGCAAGTTCAACATGTTATGCAAAATATGTGTATGATAAT
Source organism: Allium sativum (assembly GCA_030737875.1). Classification (NCBI taxonomy): domain Eukaryota; kingdom Viridiplantae; phylum Streptophyta; class Magnoliopsida; order Asparagales; family Amaryllidaceae; genus Allium; species Allium sativum. Next base: position 189,403,623 of record CM060915.1, on the reverse strand, counting down.
ATGCAAGCTCATATGCAACATGTTATGCAAATCATGTGTATGATAATATGCAAGTTTGGGTTAAATGTGGTTGGGTTAAAATGTGTTCATATATGCAAGTTGACATCCTCTTAACCCATGACAAAGTTATATGCTAAACCCATGATATTTGTGATGGATCTTCCCCTTTTATTATGTCATGAAATGAGAACGATTTACGTGGGGAACGATGGGGTTGGTAAATATGTTAATAAATGAATGATTGGGTATGATTAAGCATACCATAAAAATAAATTACCATAAGTGGGAATTTACCTATTGAGTTAGGTCTACCCCATGGGAATTTACCTATTGAGTTTGGTCTACCCATGTTATGGAAAACTTGATATTAATTAGGGATAATTAATATGGGGGTGATTAATTAGGTGTAATTAATCGACTAAGACACGAGGTTGGACTCATTTGTAGTGTAAAACTGCCCGGACCCGACCGGCTTAACCAGTTGCTACAAATGTCAGCCCAATGTGAGAGGTCTTAGCCATGAATTAAATACGTGATTAAGGTAAAGACACGAGGTTAGACTCTGTTATGACGTAAGACTGCCCGGACTCTACCGGCTTAACCAGGCGGTCATAACAGTCAGTCTAATGTGAGAGGTCTTTATGGGAGATCACGGTCTTAATTAATTAAGAAACACTTAACCATATTAGCATGTAGTGGGACATGAGGGGTTAAGTTGGTGCCTTGGGTGGCATGAGGAAATTTTGTGGTTGCCTTGGGTGGCATGTGGAATCTAGTGGGTTGCCTTGGGTGGCAATAGAAAATACGATTAGAATACTTAACCAAGTGGAAACATGTAATTAAACATGATTAAAGGGTTAAGTGGGATACACTAGATATTTGACAAGCTTAAGTGGGTAGCTTGTGGGGGCCCATTTCAACCAATATCCCAAATGTATCTTTGTGGGCTCGACCCATGTCGAGTGACGGGACACGCATATTGGGCTTGATTATAAGAGGCCAAAACGGGTTAGCGGTGGCAAAGCAAGTCCAACGGGTTTCATATGCGTGTGTGGGCCCGGGCTGGTAGATAAGCCGTTGTTGCATCGTGTAGATATAAAGCCGTGCACCGTTGATAGTATTAGGTTGCCACTTTAGGGGAGTGATACACCCCACTGTGGGACCAGCACGGGTATCTACGGTAGGGAGCCGATCGATGGGGAGTAGTGGGTACACCTAATAAAGATAGGGGCAGACGGCACCTATGTAGGGGTACACGAAACTACTGGGTTAAATTGCTAGGTACACCTAGTGGAGATAGGGGCAGACGGCACCTATGTAGTGGGCTAGGAGTACACGAATCTACTGGGGAAATTTTCTAAGTCCTTGGAGGGATCAAACCTTTAAGTAGGAATGACTGGTGTGGTGCAGTGTAGTAATTACCCTTGGGTGGGTAGATGCGTCCTGACGATTATCTTAGTTTATCCTAAGTCTACAAAGCTGCTTAGTGTAGCCATTCATCCCCAGATATTACCGTAGGTCAAGTTTATGTCTTCTCTGGTTACTTTAATGATTGTATTGTTAAAGTTATAGGACTCACTCAGACTTATGTCTGACCCCGTTGTTTTTATCTTTTTCCCAACCCTCAGGTCCTACGGTGGATCCTAGCAGTAGTAGAGCTTGATCGGATTGCTGTTCCAGTCTTTCGGAGCTTGGGTAGATGTAAAGCTCCAGTTATCCAGTTATCTTTTCTTTTGTCATGGCTATTGTATGAGAGAGTGGGATTATGTACTTCTTTATTTTGACGGATATTGTACTTGACTTTTATCATGGTTTTATAATGTAACCAGACATGTTTATTTCCGCTGTTATGAGATGATGTTTTTTAAAATTTCAAGTACTATTTAAATCTGTCTTGGTGTAATTTTTCTGTTCTATATTCACTAAAATACTCCACCGATGCTATGGCATTCCCTTTGTGAGTGACCATAGCGGGCGTGGGGTGTTACAATAACTCCAGAGAATAAATTCTCCTCACCCTGTCAAAGCCTGAGGGAGTGTGTATTTTAAATGCTCTAGAGGATAAATCCTCGTCACATCGTCCCGTGTGGGAAATAAATAGTCCATGTGCCGTATCTAATAACTAGAGAGACGTGATTATTGTCAACTCTAGACCCGTGTGGGGTTTTTATTAATCTGGCAATTTTATCATTACAATTTAAATAGTCCATATCAGTCATCATTTCAACCTGTAAAATATAGTCATCGCCATACAAGCCTCTTGCTCGTATGGTAAATCTGCCACCTCGTCACACAAGCTCCAAATGCTTGTGTGGTATATGATGAAGTATGCCTATCTTCCAGAAGTATGCCATGTAATGTAGTTCAAAATTAATTGTTGCTATCCTATGGCGATGTTTATTATTTCACACAGAATAACCACCACTCCGCATCCAATGGCATTCATAGGAGTTGATATAATAATAAAAGTGCGCATCCAACTCATTAAGGTTTACCTATTTGTCGGGCACGCAAATAAAATCTTTACTCAACAGCTATCCAATTTCCTGTTCAAACAAATATAATGCACAAGTATATATTTCTAACTATTTTCTAGTCAGTTCAATGTGTGATTTAATTGAATAAATTTGTTCTGGTTTTTAATGATGATATTCTAATCTTCTCTAAATCTAAGGCCGAAAAGGGACATAACAATGGAAGCCGAAAAGGAACGCAGCCGAAAGTTGTTTAACAAATCAACTCAACTTCCATTATTTTGACTACGGCTTAAGTTCTTCAACTTTTCAGTTTCTAAGAACTTTTCAAATTTTTTCAAAAATTTGGCTAACACCCTAAATTTTCGAAAAATTTCGCCATAACCTCCCCTGCACCGGGAGCAACGGGAAAATCCCGAAATTGCCATACAGGCCTTCTGATCTCAAAAAGAAAAAGAAAAAGCCAAGCGGCTAGCCAATAGGCTCATAAAATTATCATCACCCAAACAAAACAGTAAATTATAGTAAACATGTACCTATTTGTCGGGCAAACAAATTTTATTCTTCTGCTCTAGCCTCCTTGCTATGACCTGTTCAATGTAAGTACATGTATATGCAAGCAAATGCGACCAATTTTTCAATACAATTCAATATTTGATTCAATTAGGCTAAATGGTTCAAAATTATCAAACAAACAACACAAACATCAATTAATTAGTGGATTAACGTTTCAAATTCATAATTTTGATACATATAAGGAAAATCATGTTTTTGATGCCAATTCACAACAATGTATTCTAGCTATATTTTGGTTCTCACACCAGTCTAATGGAAATATATAGAAATCACACATTTGTCACTCGAAAATAAATACTGGTAACGCTGCAGCATTATCAGAACCATCCCCGGGCAAATAGAGTGTGATCCTATATCTATCTAGTATATTAAAACTTCGAATATACGTTCATGACGCGTATACGCGAAATCTTTATATACCCGATTGTCCATATTCAAAATAAATAAATATTTAAATACGTATAAAGAGATTTAAATTTTCAAAACAAAATTATTTTCATTTGAAAAATATACTCTTCACACTCGTTCTAGGATACTACCGATCCTATCTCTAACGAGTCATTCTAATTGGATTTTACTAATCCAATACCTGATGAATTCTTTCGTATGGTTCTAAGGTGTCTTGTTCTCGAACTCTGTAAACCAAAGCTCTGATACCAAACTGAAACGACCCGAACTTCCCCGTGAAGGAAAGCACGGATAGAATTGAGGAAAAGACAAAATAGAAAACAAACGGAAGAACATTTCATTGTTATTACAAAAATTCCATCAGATACAAGAATATACAGAGTATAAATGAATAAATTACATTCAACAAACATCAGAGATTTAAATTACATTTAAATACATCGCAGCGGAAAATAATACAAAAGCACAACTAGAAGAAATGCACTGATACAGAGCTTTCCGAGCATCGTTCCAACTGTAAATCAGGATCCTGTGAATATAAATCTTCAAAACCAAAACTACTAGCTGCCCGTTTCAAAAATAAGGGCACCCGGAGTTTAGGTTAAAACAATAAACTCCAGGTCAGTCATGGGACTGGTGTGAGAACTAAAACATGTATTTAAAACTTTACTTTAGAAGAGAGTAATTCAAGGGACCACGCCGTATAACACGGAACGGGTTTCCTCCCAAGAATACTAGTGCATATAACAAAACAATGCAATGCTTTTTGAAAAAATGAACCTATTATAAGACCCAGTTCCCATCACACAATGCAATGCAAGCCGGAGGATAGGGTTTTCCCTTATAATAGCCAAACATGCTTGGTACGTTTAAAACAAATCACTTGATACTATAATAACTGTATAGTGTCATAACAATTCAATCATAATATCAATCATTGGCGGCATGGGTACCATCTATCATGTCACCATACTAGTTCTACAATTAAAACCGCAATATCACGTATTGGAAATTGGATTACCGTCATGAGTCGAGGCAAGGGGCAAGCTCCTCTCCGTTCGAGACACTCTAGCAAATGTCTCAGGACCCCACTTTGATCCTTGGAATCGGCTGGGCCGGTCCTCTCTTACTTTTGAGGATTGGCAATTCCTGAACGCACGTTTCCCGATCCTTACAGACCTATATCCGAGGCGCCTCGCATTCCAACAACCGCACAGGTGAAAAGTATATAAATGTCAGGGCTGGTAGGTCCCGGACACCACCCTAGCTAGAAAGAAATGTCGTGCTCTCCCAACGGTCCGTCTCCCGTTTTTGACTCATACCGAGGTGTAAGGCTCGCGAATTCACGTTATACATAAAGCTATGCCACACAGGCCGTGCTTTGATCACCAACCACAAGACTTTGCTTTTCAACAGAAGCCTTGATCAATTGCCACTTACGCGTGCCACACCGGCAATTCACTCCATGTGACTGATGTCTATCTTTATACAACCTCCGAGCTCGTACGTCTCAGAGAAGGGCATTAAGCAAGAGAATAAATTCTCCGCCGCCAAACAGATGTATATTTAATGGAGATCAATCAACACAGAATAAAATCCAATGTCAGACACACAATCCATTTACAAGTTCGTTCTGGGTCTGAACGAAGCCGGAGGCAATTTCCTCGCATATCCATCCATCTCCAAGTACGTCTGGACGATTACCAACTGATTCCCTCATCTAGGGTGTACAACCCAATCAAGATCATCAGTAATCACCCAAACGATGTGAAGACTTCCGGTCTTCTACCAACGTCTTCATCTTCGACTTATCGCCGAATCGGTTATTCAGAATGGGTATAACCCGACCTTTCTGAATAACCCACGTATATAATAAACAAATGTTACACAAACACAGCGAATGCCTCATCCCAATGTAGAATATTCTTTTATTCACAAAATCACATTCTTAGGGAAAGGTTCCCATTAATTTTATCCAAGATAAATTCTTCTAAATTTATTCTTTAATCTTCCTTTGGATATCATTTCAATCTAGTCGGGATTAGCGAGCCACACCGAAGTAATTATTTATTTTATTTCCCAATCCCAACCTATATATCCCATGGAGAAAACTGGTAATACTCCATATCTAACACCACGGTGTTATCGGTAAAATTAATTACCATCTCACGTTCAAATCTAATTAAAGATTTAACTATCGCTTTGGAGAAAAACTGGTGGTACTCCATTCTCGATCACCTTTCAGTTTTGATAATTTAAATTATCAATTCACATTTCAATCTAATTAAAGATTCATTAAAACTCCAATTAGTTTTAATCTTTTCAAAAATCAATATCCTGTCTTTAATTGGGTTAAAGAACCAATGTCATTTAAAACACGATTCACGATAACCCAAAATCACACTCTATTGTTAATCGGGTTAAAGAACAGGTGTTGTTCAAAACACCGCTCATGATAAACCCAAAAACCCATTCAAATTCAATTCCAATTAAATATTATTTTATTGATACACTTCATTAAATCTAAATAGAAAGATTTAATCTTTTTCCCGATTGGGCTTAAGAACAGTGTTAATGAAGACACCATTCACGACAAACCCAAATCACATTTGATATTAAATACAAGGCTCTGAATAGAGAATATACCGGCTTATATTCAATATCAAATCCTGAAACAAACAAATATCGTATTGGAAATAACGATATAAAATATATCTTTCAAATTCCCATAACAATATCTGTATAGTCACGAAATCCAACATCGAAATATTCCGAAGATAATTTCGATTCAACTACAGTCCAATTCACGTATTGAGAATATTGATTATTTTTAAAATCACTTTCGAATTCAATTTATTTATTTCAAAAATAAATTGATTTTAATTCTAGTTCAAAACTAGTTCATTTCGACAAAAATATATTTTTATCCTTTCGAATGTGGAATTTTTCATCCCAGTTCTTTCCAATTCATATATTATGATTTTACACAAATTATTAATATTTTTAATAATTTTATCAAGGCACGTACAATCGATTTCCATCAACGGCCATCGAACTGCACTTACAGCGACCTTTTCCAAATTTGATTTGGACATAATTCCAAATCCAACCATTAGATTTCAAATTTCTAATATACATTGGAAAGCTCTTTTCGATACGAACCCAACGACTCTGGTTTTAGGAGAATCCGACGGTCGGATCTCCTGCAATGTCAAATCAAAGTCAACGGTCGAAATTCACGAACTGCCGCGGCGCGGCGCATTCTATTTAGGCCATTATATATGTAATATATATATTATATATATATTTCATCGATTTCCTTTTAAAACGTATTTTATGAATCGTTTTAAATTCGTTTTCAAAACCATTTCAACTCTATATTCAATTTCAAATCAAAATTGAATATTTCCTATCATTACTATATCAATGATAATATTTTCAAAACGTTATAATTTGAAATCACTTCCTTTCTTTATTCGTTATAAAAACGAATATAATCGATATAAATATCGTTCACGTCAGAATGGCGCAACTCTACTCAACACGGCTTTATATATTTCAATAAATTCGTTATTTTATTCAACACATGAGTATTTATTCTATTCAACACATGAATCTATATTTCTTTCAACACACGGCCAATCTCAACACATGAGTACTGTCAACACACAACTATTTTTATATTCAACACATGAATTTTCTTTTATAATATTCATTATTTTCCCGATTGGAATGAGGCCCAATCAATCACCATATTATGTTAATTATATGGATTCCATACAACACATGTATGTAATAGCAATGACAAAAAATCAACCATCATCCAAAGTGCACCACACAACTGCATAAGCATCAAATTTAAATAATCAACGCTTACACAGCCTTTCGACCAATCGATCGACATACAATTAAATAATTGGGATTAGTGTTCGCCAAATTTCATCCCAACACCCGTATGGTGTTTCAAATCAACAAATACAGACTTTTATTTGTGCAGTTGGGCGATGTGTAAAATTTATCGACTCAATCAATATCAGTCAAATCATTGTATATAAACAAATCGGCCGATTTGTTTATAAATATTTATTTATTCACTTTCACGTTAAAAATTATATTTTTAACGATAAAATATTTTTAACTATATAAATATTTTATTTCCTTTCAACACAAGAATATTTTATTTTTCAATCATTCCACAACACAATCAATTTTGACAACACATCAATCAAACAAACAAGCCGTCAATGGTCTGTGGACGACGGTGTCGGGTGCTGCTAAGCACCCTCTGCATCCTAGTATATATATATATATATGTAACTAGAAAAGGAAATTTAAAGTGAGAAGTTCTCACCGACTAGCTAATCCAATACCACAACTCTTCTTTAATAGAAATCTTCGTCGTTCTCGTCTTTTGTCACTTTCGTTGCCCGTAGCCATTACATATACAAAAATCACATTTTTGTATTGTTGCTATGTATATAAAAATCATATTTTTATATCACTCCATATGGATAAAAATTCTATTTTTACATTGCTACTATATAGATAAAAATTCTATTTTTACACAGCTACTATATAAATAAAAATTCTATTTTTTACATTGCTACTATATAGATAAAAATTCTATTTTTACACCGCTACTATATTGATAAAAATTCTATTTTTACACCGCTACTATATAGATAAAAATTCTATATTTACATCGCTACTATATAGATAAAAATTCTATTTTTACACCGCAACTATATAGATAAAAATTCTATTTTTACATTGCTACTATATAGATAAAAATTCTATTTTTACACCGCTACTATATAGATAAAAATTCTATTTTTACATCGCTACGATTTAGATAAAAATTCTATTTTTACACCGCTACTATATAGATAAAAATTCAATTTTTACATCGACGTTCCCATAATAAAGATTATAATTTTATCACGCTATTCTCTACATAAAGGTTTCGCCTTTTCAAATATAATGATTTCGCCTTTTCAAATATAAAGATTTCACCTTTTCAAATATAAATATTTCGCCTTTTCAAATATAAAGATTTCGCCTTTTCAAATATAAATATTTCACTTTTTCATTTCATCACTATAAAAATCACATTTTTATTTCAATGTATATATAATAAAAAATCAGATTTTTATTTCGCTACTTATATAAAGATGATATTTTTACTATCTTACCTATATAAAGATTATATTTTTATACTTCTACAATATTAAAGATTATATTTTTATGGTTCTACAAAAATAAGATTTTGAAAGTGCTTAACCTAAACTAAGTATTTAAAATAAAATTAAAATAAAATAGGAAAACTTATAGCGAACTAGAAGAGGAGGGGAGTGGAGATTCGGTGGTCGGACCAGAGGTGGCGGCGGCGGAAATCAGGGGCTTCGGGTGCCTTAGCAGGCGGCGGCGGCTCAGGGAAGAAGAGGGGGCGGTTTTGGTGGGGGTTCATCGCGCAGCAGAGGAGAGGGAAAGCGGGAAGGAGAAGAGGAGGAGGGGGGAGGGAGGGGTCGCGGTGGGCTGTCTGGGTGGCGGCGACGAGTGAATAGGGGGCGGTTTTATTCAGAAGAAGAAGGAGGAGATGAAGGTGAGAGAGAAGGAGCTAAGGGAGTCGCGGTGGGCTGCGCCACCCTGGGCTGTGGCGGCGGCGATGGAGGAGGCCGCTCCGCCCCTCCGTCGTCTTTTGTTCCTTTATTTTCTGTTGATCGAATTGAAATGGGGGGGGGGGCTGAAGTTAAAAAGGAAGAGAGAAGGGGGAATTTTATTTTTAATTATTTAATTTACAAAAAATTGACTTTTTCATACGACCTCTAAACGAGGCCCACCGCCTGTCGTCCATAGCGTTTTACCCCCATTCCGAACACAATGGGATATGTTCCATAAGCTGATTCGACAGTTTCGATCAGTTTCCGTTAAAATCAACATATAACTCTATGTATTGAATTTGAACCCACATTTCAATTTACTGGGGTCACATACTAACTCAAAAAATTCACAAAAAATATTTTCTAGCTTCGTATTGACGATACGGTCCTAACAAAACTAATTTCATCGAATTCTGAGATCGTTGGAAAAATGGCCATTTTCCAGTTGATTAAAATCAACTAAAACTGGTCAAACGCGTTTTCCTTTGTCACGCTCACATATTGATTCGAAAAATTACGAAATTTGAAACCTAGCAATAATTTGACATCCTGGATCCAACAAAAGTGGTTTCGTCGAAATCCGAAGTCATTTGCAAAATTTCCATTTTTAAGGGCCTGAATTTCATAGCGACTATTCAGAATTTTCAACTGGACGTATCTTTTGATTCCCGCTATGTAATTTCAATTTTTCGGATTCGTTGGAAAGATATTCTCAATTAGATCCCAATATTTTTGGTTTCACTAAAATCCGGATTGTTTTGCACCCGGTACATTCAATTGAAGTTTGAAATCGAATTATCGAACTACCGCGCCATTTTCAATTCCTTTTATAATTGTAAATAATTATATATATTCTAACGACGACATATATAATATATACGTTCGAATTCTATTCAAATTAAATTTTTCGTCGTTATTATTTAAAATAATTCATTTTAAATGTTCAAAATTCGCTAAAATTGCCAAAATAAAAATTTTAAACTGGCCCAGATTTTCGCGTTGTTACATAATTCGGATGAATTTTTATTATAAGACGTAATATGGTCTGAATACGACGTGTCGTGTTGCGACATTTCACAAATTCGAACATATATTTTAAACGGTTATAACCAATACAAATTAAATCGAATCTAAGTGAAATGAAAAACGTTTACATTCTAGTAATAGTAGTTTTCAATTCTGAAAATAATTTTTGAATATTGGTGTATATATTTTAAGTTATGTCTAAATCTATTTTCAAATAGAATCGTAGTATTCCAATTCGATGACTGTAATTGGAAATCCAATTAAAGGACTTTATAAAAATTATTAAAAATATAAAAAAATTATCATAAATCATAATTAATCATTTAAAGGTTCTTTAGATGGAAAATATTAAGTTTTAGAGTGTTTAAATTTTATTTTGATTAAACTAGCTATTTTGTAATGATGTTATAAAGCTTTTGCCACAATTTTTGGAAATTTTGAAGTTTTAAACTCATTAATTATTATTCAAATCTTAAATAATCATTTTTTAAATGATTTATGAAATAATATTTTTCAATTCTATAACCCTTAAACATATTGGTTTAAAAATCTATTTAATCTTTAAAAGAAGAAGCTTTCCAATTATAAAAAGATGAAAATGGTAGAAAGTGACCTTAGAGGGTCATTATCAATTCCATATGTAAACTTGTACTATTTTGGGAATTTAAAAGGTAGAGTTACCGTTGTTCCGCTTATAGTTTCGGTCGAGAATGGAAATTAATATCAAATATATGCTTGGAAATTAATATCAAATATATGCTGGCGTAACTTATGTTCAGTTCCTATATAAAATGATTTCAATTTAATCTTTTCGAATAAAGGTTTTCCATAACTAATAAGATGGGTTTGCACAGGAATAATCTTCGGATATTTGATATGGAATTCCGTTATTAGACATACACTATTTGAGTAATTTGAAAGAAATTCATATCGTTATTTCAGTTATAATATTTGCTAATTATGAGTGTTGGTATCGAATAAGCTGATATAATTTTTGATTTAAAGCATATATTTAATTATATCGATTTTGATTTTCTCGATCTATAGACTAAAGGCCATTATTTAATTTGTGAAACTTATGAATAAATCCTTGAAATAAGGTTATTAAAAGAAATTTGGTTTTAAAAGATTTTGTTAATAATATTTTCTGTTAACACCCGGATTAAGTTATTAGGACACGTGTTTATGGGATTTGACATCGTCATGATATAGAGTTATCGATGGTCATTTTGAAGCCTGTGAATCTAAGCTAATCTACCTTCCCTTAGGCATCAGAATTATGATTCTAACGACTGGTTATCCCACATATGAAGGTTGGACATCACATAAGCTATGCAGCAATGTTCCGTAAAGACCTTAGGAAGGTTATTTAGCTTGATATTGCCAGGATTTATGAAATAATTTCGCCCTAAATCATGAAAGTGACGCTATGTACTATGATAAGAGGAAAATAGGCTAACGCATCCCTCTATTCTAGGAAAAACGGCATTGTAATATTTATTAACCCAAATAATCATTCTGCACCGGACCAACACAAAGAGGGGTTCGTATCACATCTGAGATTATGTTACAAACCCACGGATGACCCTGTTTCCCTGAGGTCAGGAAGCGTTAGGCTCATTATGAGAGTGACGATCAAAGTGGCAAACCATCGAGGTATGGGGAAGGAGACTTTGCATTTCTACAAAGCCCCTCCTCCATTGCTAAGGCGCCATGATTGATTTTCTCATAAGAAATGTTATAGTTAACTCCTTATTTCATCATTGTAGCACAACAAGATTATCAAATCGACAGATGTTTAAGACTCGGAATTCTTCATTCATAAATTGTAGATGTATTACAAGAGTTGAGGATTTTCTCCTTTTTAGAAGAAAAGAATTAGATTGAGAAATAAAAAGTTTGTTCCCCTTTATGTGGCTCTTGGTGTGTTATCTATAGAGAATTCAGGTCTCATTCCACTTCTAGGCTATTGGGAATGCATAGGCCTTGGTAGGCTGCTTTTTTCTTGGTCTCGGGCGTTTGGCTCTCGGTCGTCCTTGTGGTGTTGATCGTAGATTTCAAAGTAAGGGTCCCGGTCAACTGTGGCTTTTCCGAGACTAATATAGGCTTGTTGTCGTGGTGGTTTTTGAATGGCATTTGAATTTCTCGTGGCAGCTCCTAGGTGAAGGCTTCCTGGTACAAGCTTGCATATTAGGCTTCTGGCTTTCTCTTGAATACTTTAAGGAGCTTGTCCTCGTGACATATGTAGATAGTTGCTGGTTTGAAACCGCTATTAGTTCCTGTACTAGGTAAATTAGTACTGATAGCCTGTATCTCTTCTAGGGAGCCGGTTAGCCTTTTGGTGGAGCTTTTGGGACCATCTGATTTTCCGGAGGATTGTTTTCGGTGATGTATCTGTTGTCCATCGATGTGATCCTTCATCATTCATGAAGTAGCTATTTCGGAAGCTAGTTCGGAATAATTTTTAAGAATTTTTGGCTCGATGCCTTTCTCTTTAGGACTTTCTCTTCACGTAGACCCTTTCGGATAGACTCGGTCGGATAAACCTCGCTATCATTTTGTAGGCTCTGAACTACTTACTTCCTAGGGGTGTCGGTTTGTGTTGCTCTCAAATCATTCTTTCCCCTTTTTGGCCTTCTCCGTTTGTTCTTTTAGAAGGTTCTTATGTGTTTGTGTTCCTCCGATACCCCTTCACTGTCAACCTATGTTAGGGGTTTATTTTGGTAGTAACATTTGCCCCTAGTGAAGCGGTGTTTTCAACATTCCAAGTCAAACTTTTCTTTCAAGATTCTTTTTCTGTTGAATTGTTCCTCAATACTAGATTTCATAATGAAATCGTGACAGTAGTTCTAAATCAACCCTTGCTTGGGCAACCTAAAGGTCGAAGATCATATTTCTCCTTTAGGCATTTGTGGGGGATGAAATCGAGCCAGACTAGGGTATTGATAGGACATCGGAACCCATTCCAGTATTTGTGTGCAGTCTAATTAACCCAAATTCGGGTATTAATATAGATAGAAGACATAAAAACTCTTCTGGCATATGTGATTAGCAGAATCGACCCAGATTCAGGTATTAATACAGATAGAAGACCGAAAACCTCCTCCCGAATTTATGAAGAGGCGAATCGACCCAGATTCGTGTATTAATATAGATAGATGTCTAAAAACCTCTTTCGGCATATGTGAAGAGCGGAATCGACCCTGATTCAGTATGAATATATTGAGGATAGGAACCCTTTCTGGTTTTTATGAAGAGTCTAATCGACCGAGATACCGGTATTAATATAGATAGGAGACAGAAACCTCTTCCGGCATTTGTGAGGAGCCCAATCGACCCAAATTCAAATATTAATATAGATAGATGTCCGGAAACCACTTCCGACATTAGTGAAGAGCCGAATCGACCTGGATTCGGGTATTAATATATAGTAGACCAGAACCCCTTCCAATATTTGTCAAGAGCCAAATCGACCCAGATTCGGGGCTTAATATATATAGAAGACCAGAAGCCTCTTCTGGCATTTGCAAAGAGCCGAATAGACCCAGATTCAAGTATGAATGTAGATAGAGGTCCGAAAAGCTCTTGTAACATCTGGGATTTTTGACCGTTCAAATCGATAGTGATCCTCAAATGCCGACTCAAAGAAATCAAAAATACCGGTAGTTATTGGAATTAAAATAAGAAAAGAGAAGAAAAAAGAAAAAAATTTACAGAATCTCGTCGTGGAAGGATAAATATAATAAATAAATAACATTTGATGAAGCTATCAAAACATATATTTGATTATATTTTATTATAATTATCAGAGTCAACAATTAAAAAAACATACCAATAATTTTGCACTAGAATAGTAATAATAATACGTCTGTTGAGCTCAATCTTCATCTTCATAATGGTATCTTCAAAGCAAGGTAAACTTCACTAACTGCAATTTCGATTGACCCAAGCGTGTTGCATAAAAAGAAAGCACAACAAACTCTCGGATTAGAAATAAATCATTCACATATTAGTCAAATTAAAATAGGAAATAACATGAGTGTTATAGGTGCAGTAATCTAAAGAAGTATTATGGAAAATTTGCAAATGTTTTTTGAAAAATGGAGCTAACATAAGCTCGTCTCAAATCACACAATGCAAGCTCATAGCAGAGTTTTGTCTGATGATAACCAAACATGCTTCTTATGTGGAAATCCTCTTTTAGTACTATTATTAGTGTGTAGTGTTGAAAACCGTTTCGCAAATAAATATATTAATCTTAGCAAGCATAGTGGCAATGCCCATATACATAGTTAACAATCAAAACGAAAGGCTGATATTGTTTGATGGGTTCCAATATGATGGTTCCTGACACCAAAGTTCAATTGGGATGACCAAGGTGCATTTCACGGTTTTCATCCAGACATGGACACCAAACACCAATTAAATCACTAGTTAAGATCTAGACACGGACACCAAACATACCCTTATTTTTCCTTGGTTTCAAAGTAGATCTACAACTGAAGCTTTCGAGTTTAAATAGTGATGTATGTACAACCTAACCACCAGTTTACATCAATCCGGGGTGCGAGGTTCATCGAGGTCATGATATACATAATGTTATGCTTCAATAAACCAAGCTTTGATCATCACTAGCTCATTCCTTAACTTGAGTATGCCACATTGTCAATTTACAACATGTCATTGATTTCTATCAATACATAACCTCAAAGCACGTAAAACTTAGAGACGGGAATAATTAATTGTCACAATCTTATATATATTAATAGAAATCAATGCTATGCAGTCAATAACAATGTCACACACACAATCCATACAAGTCCATCCTGGGTCTGAACGGAACAAAATCCGAAAATTCTCAAATATATTCGGACCTCATGCCACTTATAACCTCGTATTGGATGATCAGCCCAATCGAGATATCACCAGTCAATGCAAATAAATCTAAAGATTCCTGAACTTTTTTGTCATTTCCACGTCTTTAGTTTCTTTATCACGTCAAATTATTACTTGGAATGGTTTTTGAACATATATTCGATCCTGGTCTCCCCAAATAATAAGCGCATTTTTAAACAATAGTTATGTATCATTATGGATTTATCCTTCTAATCTTCCTCTAAATTCATGTTCAAATTAGACTGAAATTTCAAATCTATATCATGATTATTTAAACAACGATTTTTTTATTCAAAAGGGAAATATTTTTATTTCAAATTTTGATTCGAATCAATGGTTTAAATCGAGAAATATTCCAATTTAATAAACATTATAAATATTCACATAACTTGAAAAAATAGATGATAATAAATAAAACTTTTTTATAAAATATATAATAAAATAATTAGAGTATAATAAAATAATTTAAATCGCTACACATATACATATATTAAATTGCTTTACTTAAAAAAACTATAAATATTAGATAATATAATATAATTTACTTTACTTCAAATTACATGTATATATATAGTAAATGATTTACTAAAATAAAATTTAAATAATTAATGTAATAACCCGGAAATCCGAGCCAATTTAAAAATTTTATTTTGGAAATTTTAGTGAATTTTGATTATTTAAAACGAATTATTTTAAATAATAACGACGAGAAATTTGTTTTTAATAGAATTCGAACGTATGTACTTATTCAAATTGTCATTAGAATATATATATATATATATATATATATATACATAAAAGGAATTGAAAATGGCGCGGTAGTTCGATAATTCGATTTCAAAGTTTAAATGAATGTACATGATTCAAAATAAACCGGATTTTAGTGAAACTGAAAATATTTGAATCTAAATGAGAACATCTTTCCAAAGAATCCGGGAAATTGAAATTTCATAGCGGGAATCAAAAGATACGTCCAGTTGAAATTTCAGAATAGTCGCTATGGAATTCTGGTCCTGAAAAATGGAAATTTTGCAAACGACCTCAGTTTTCGATGAAACCACTTTTGTCGGATCCGGGATGTCTAGTTATTGCTAGATTCCAAAATTCGTATTTTTTCGATTCAATATGTGAGCGTGGCAAAGGAAAATGTGTTTGGTCGATTTCTATTAAATTAGATCGACCAGAAAATGGTCATTTTTCAAACAGTCTCAGAATCTGGCGAAATTAGTTTTGTTAGGACTGTATCGTCAATACAAAGCTAGAAATATTTTTTCTGGAATTTTTAAAGTCAGTATGTGGCCCCGGTAAATTGAAAGGTGCGTTCAAAATCAATATATAGATTTATATTTTGATTTTGACAGAAACTAATCGAAATGATCGAATCAGCCTATGATACACATCCCATTGTGTTTGGAATGGGGGTAATTAGCTATGGACGACAGGCGGTGGGTCTCGTTTAGAGGTCGAAATTGAAAGTTGCTTTTTGCAATTAAATAAATTAATAAAACCCTCTCTCCTATTATCTCTCAGCCCACCTCCCCCATTTCGATCATTCAAGAAAAAAAAATTGAAAATATTTAGAAGAAGGTTGGAGCAGAGGAACCGCCGTCGCCCCCCCCCCCCCACCTAGGGCGGTGCCGCCCACCGCCGCTACGGTAGGGACCCCCCTTTTCTCGATCCACACAGACCACCTCCCCCCCACGATCCTCTCTCCTCTTCCAATTCAAGACCACACCGCACCTTAAAGACACGCCCTGACCACCGCCGTGGCCTACCACCGCCACCACCGGCCAGTTTCCGCCGATGAAGCCCCCCTCTCTTCGAACGATGTAAGTTCTTGTTTGTTTATTTATTTTAATTTATTAAAAATAAGTTTATATTTACAGATAAAATAAAAGATCTGATTTTTAATAGGGGACTAGGTTAGATTTTTGATTAGAAAAATTATAGGATTTTATATATTTTTATATAGAATAAAGATTATATTTTTATTTATATAGTAACAATATAAAAATATGGCTTTTATATGAAGTTAGCAAGAGAAAGATTTGATTTTTTATCACTAAAAAGATTTGATTTCTAACTAAAAAAATATAATTTTTATATATGTAACATAATATAATTTTTATATATAAGGAGTGAAGATAAAAATTCGATTTTTATATATATTGATTGAAGATAAAAATTCGATTTTTATATATATGAAGTGAAGATAAAAATTCGATTTTTATATATATGAAGTGAAGATAAAAATTCGATTTTTATGTATAGGAAGTGAGGATAGAAATTCGATTTTTACATATAAGAAGTGAAATAAAATATGAACTTTATTTTTATCAAGAAGTAGAGAGAATATAAAAATGTGATTTTTATATATGTAGTGAATACGGGCGATGAAAATGACGAAGGGAAAGCAAGATGAAGATTTCCTACATATGAAGAGTCATGGAGTTTGGTTTAGCTAGTTGGTGAGAACTTCTCACTTTTAATTTAATTTTCTAGTTGAAATATATACTAGGATGTAGAAGGTGTTTAGTAGCACCCGACAGTCGTCGTCCACAGACCATGGACGGCTTGTTTGTTTGTTTGATTTTGATGTGTAGTTGATTGTATGATGTGGATTGAAATAAAAATATTTTTATAGTTGAAAATAGAATTTTTAACGTGTATTTAAAATGAAATAAATATAAACAAATCAGACGATTTGTTTATATACACACATTTGACTGATATAGATTGGGACGATAAATTTTACACATCACCCAACTGCACAAATAAAATCTGTGTTTGATTGTTTGAAACCCCACACGGGTATTGGGATGATATATGACATACACTAATACCAATAATTAGTTGTATGTCGATCGATTGATGGACAGACTTTGTAACACCCCGTATATTCTATAACCGTGAAAGTCATAAATTAAAGTATAATTAATTTGAAATCAAGGAACTAAGGGAAACGGGATACGCCATTGCGTTCGTCTCGGAAAAATACGCGAAATAGAGTCCGAGTTTTCGAAAAACGGAGTCCGTATGAAGAAGATATAGCCTCTGGAAGTTTCTAAATTAAGTTTAAAATTCGAACAGCTCAGAATAAAACAGTTTAAAATTAAAACCGGGCCCAATTGGCAAGGGCGGGAAAAATCCCGCCAGATGCACCCAGGTCGACTGGGCTGTCGACCTGGTCTAACCAGGTCGACAGGGCTGTCGACAGGGTTGTCGACAGGGCTGTCGACCTGGTCCAGACCCAGGTCGAACCCAGTCCAACCTGGCTGGCCTATTCTATGTTGGTCGATTTTCTGTGGGCTGCTTTGTCATTAGGGCTAGGTGGCAGGCTCTAATTGGTCTCTCCTCCGAATGTATGGCTACGATCAATCCAAGCAACATCAAGGGTCCTAATCAGTTCCTAACCTCTATAAAAATGACCCTAGACTCTACCTAGGTTTCTTACACAATTCTCTAGACTCCATTGCTCTCTTCTTCTAATAAAAATAAAAATGGCGTCTCTGCTCTGCTGGAATTAAAACTAGAAGATAATCAACATCAGCCTAAGCAACTCAATTCAAACTAGAGATTAAAGTTCTGCAAAGATTCTACAACAAGTTAAAAGTTCTTTCTTTAATCCAATCAAGGCAAGTACAGTTATTCTCCGCTATAAACATTAATTATAATTTTGATATGCATTTAAATCTGAGTTTGAGGTTGTATTCTCTTCTGTTAGATCTGTTTTCTGTAACTGTTTTATATTCCTTTCTTCTTTTCTGTTTCTATAGCCAGGCTACCACGAGCCTGTGCCTAATCTCGTAAGAGATGAACGTATGAACGCAAGTTTTGGGATGAATGATGAAAAATTTGACAAAACCAAATTGAATGTATGACTTTAGGTCTGAGGCATAAAATATATTGGACATATGACTTGGGATTGGATGCATAAATTTGACGATGAACATATAATTTATGCATGTTGTATGCATAGTTATGTTGTAATTTAGACCTGTAATTAATTAGAAAAAAAAATAGCATATGTTATAAACTAGTTTTAGACCTATGCATATTTTGTGATAAAAGAAGAAGAGGAACCACTGTAAAGATTACATATGATTTGAGACTTTGGACAAAATGCATATAAAAAGGCAAGATCTGATTTTTAGAAGATATGGTTTAAAGATTTATATTATTGGGGATAGTTTGCATAATAATTCATGACATGAAAAGAAGGAAGATATGGAAACTTAAGATTTACATTAATTAGGATATCTATTATTGTAATTACACCTAAATAGGGATTTTTGGATATATGACATGCATTGAAATTAATGGTTATATTTGGTATAATCTATATTGGAACATATGTTATATGGCAAATTATGTCCATATTCTGCGCTTAAGCAAACATGGAATATATGTTGTGAATCATGAAAAAATTATGTAGGCATATGAATTTAGGCCTAATTTATGACTAGGCAAGGCATGTAAATAGAACCTTTAGAATTATTAGGTTTGCTAAATCTGCTAATTTGCTAAGTTGCCTAAACCGCTAGTTTTGTTATATTGCCTAGACTACTAATTAGATTGAAATGCCAAATCTGTTAAATTTGTCTGTTGAGATGCCTAATCTGTTATATGCCAAAATCTGCTAAGTGCTAAATCGGTTAAATCTGTTAAGTCACCCAATCTGCTAAAATCTGTTATCTGCTATATCAGTTGAGTTGATGTGATCACTCTGTTATTGATATAATCTGAATTGGCATATATATTGGGTGTGCACATAAATGGTAAATAATTAATTAATTGGCCGCAAAGATGAATATGGCTAACTCGAGGATAAAATGAGTTTGCGACGTAAATCTGCCTGGAACCGCCCGGCACATCCAGTGGCCGCAAACAATAGGTTCTAATATGAGAAGTTAGTCATAACATGCGTAAGACACGAGGTTAGGTCTGGCTTGTGGCAAAAGTCTGCCCGGAACCGCCCGGCATATCCAGCGGCCACAAGCTACCGACCTAATGTGAGAGGTCTGTGCATTAATAATTAATTAATGCAAATCTAAGATAAGAATGACGTCTAAAACGTATTGGGGGAAAATAGGGTTAAACCAAAGGGATTAATAGATGTAGTAAAACCCGTCCATGAATCTGTAGGCCCAATACAAAGTTAGACAAATCTGAAAAATCTGTACATCTGATCCGTTAGTCTGAAAACTTGTTAACTCAATTTGTGAACTAGTAAATCTGAATTCTGTATGTCTGAACTTGTAAACAAATAAATCTGAAATCTGTTAGTTTGGGGACACAAGGTTAGGAGGGGAATTACTTGTGTCATCTGTTGTTTGGGACCCATATTAGTCAGTAACCCTTTCTGGTATCAAAACTTTGACCCAACAGTAGGTAGGGTCCGGGCACGCTTACTGAACTAATTATAAGTGGTTCATTCTGATAATGGCGAGGGGTGTTGATGGTGCGTTCCAACCGGGTCATGTGCGTGCATGGATCCCGGTCTGCCTCTGAGGATGTAAGACGCCGTGACATCTGTAAATAGGTCTGTGCCAATTGGTTGTCACTTTAGGGAGTGATACACCCTACTGTGGGGCCGACACGGGATATTTATGTATTAGGGAGCCGATCGCTTGGGGTAGGGTTTTAGGGTACGCTTAGTTCTGTCTGTTTCTGTTGGTACCGTCTGTTTCTGTTAGGTGGTAACACCTGTCTGTTTCTGTGTGGTACCGTCTGTTCGGGTGGTAAAGGCCCATTACTAGTGTACACCTAATTCCACATTCTGTTTCCATAGGGATAAATCTGTTTCTTCTTCTGTCTGTTTCTGATCGGGTAGTAAAGGCCCATTATTAGCATTCTGTTTCTGTTAAAGTATTCTGTACCCGTTCCTGCTTCAATTTAGACATTAGGGTGACACCTAATTCTGTTATACTAGTATTAGTGCAGAGAAGTGTAAAACAATAGTTTATATCATTCTGTTTTTCTGTTATATCTGCTACACCTGTTATAGTTATCTCACATCCAGTTTTATGTTCATATCATATTATTATTATCTGTTCATATGCTGAAAGTCACTGGACTTGCCAGACTTTTTGTCTGACCCTTGTTGTTTTCGCCTCCTTTCTTCCGTTTCCCCCCCAGGTTATCCAAGGAGGGAAATACTTTAGCTTGATCCGGATTTCTCTTTGCTTGAAGTGCTTAAAGTATGGCTTGGCTCTGTATAGCTTCCGTTCCATGGGGATTATGATTTTAAACTATGCATTTTGAAGGCTTTTGTACAAGACTGATATTTTGTACGTGAATTCTGAAATTTGAGAGGATGTAACCATATTAATTTATGTTTCCGCTGTAATAAAGTTAAAATTTTTCAAGTACTGTTTTATCTGTCTTGTAAGTTTCTGTTCTGTTTACTAAAATGCTCCACCAAAGTTAAGGCATTCCCTTTGTGAGTGACCTTAACGGAGGTGTGGTGTTACAGACTTTTATGAGCATTAAATATTTATATTTGATGCTTATACAATGTAGAATGCACTTTGGATGATCTTTGATTATTTATCGTTGTTATTTTATGCATATGTTGTAGAAAATCCATATAATTAACATTATATGGTAATTGATTGGGCCTCATTCTAGGTTTGAAAAAGAAATATTTGGATAGAAATATTTGAAAAAGAAATATTTGAAATAGAATATTTGAAAATAGAAATGCGAAGCCGTGTTAAGTAGTTACACGCCATTTAAACACGAATGGGAATTTTTTCGATTTTAGAATGAATATTGAAAGTAATTTAAAAATTGAATTTTTTGAATTGAATCGAATTGAAATTGAATTGAATAGGAATTCAAATCGAATTGAAATTGAATAAAATTGAATAGAATTGAATTCGAATTGAAATTGAATAGAATTGAATTCGAATTGAAATTGAATAGAATTGAATTCGAATTGAAATTGAATAGAATTGAATTCGAATTGAAATTGAATAAAATTGAATTCAAATTGAAGTTGAATAAAAATGAATTCGAATTGAAATTGAATAGAATTGAATTCGAATTGAAATTGAATAAAATTGAATAGAATTGAATTCGAACTGAAATTGAATAGAGTTGAATTCGAATTGAAATTGAATAAAATTGAATTCGAGTTGAATTCGAATAAAATTGAATTCGAATTGGAATTGAATAGAATTGAATTCGAATTGAAATTGAATAAAATTGAATTCGAATTGAAATTGAATACAAATGAATTCAAATTCAAATTGAATTAATTTGAAATTCAAATTGCATTGAAAATGTACTAAAATTGAATTAAAAATCGATTTGAATTGAAATCAATTTGAAATAATTTAAAACGAATTTGTAAGGGAAATTTCAATTTTGATTTGAATTTTAAAAGGAAGTTGAAATCAATTTGAAAACGAACTTAAAACGATTTATAAAATATGTTTTAAAAGAAAATCGATGAAATAAATATAATATATATATATTATATATGTATTTATATATATATATATATATATAATGGCTAGAATAGAATGCGCCGCGCCGCGGCAGTTCGCATATTTCGACCATTGACTTCGAATGGACATTACGGGAGATCCGTCCGTCGAATTCTCCTAAAACCGGAACTATTGGGCTCGTATCGAAATGAGCTTTCTAATGACATTAGAGATTTGAAATCTAACGGTTGGATTTGGATTTATGTCCAAATCAAATTCGGAAAAGGTCGTTGTAAGTGCAGTTCGATGGCCGTTGATGGAAATCGACTGTACGGGCCTTGATAAAATTATTAAAAATAGTAATAATTTGTGTAAAATCATAAGAAATGATATGGGAAGAATTAGGATGAAAAACTCAATATTTGAAGAGATAAAAATAGATTGTTATCGAAATGAACTAGTTTTGAACTAGAATTATAATCCTATTTATTTTTAAAATAAATAAAGTGGATTTGAAAGGGTTTTGAAATTAACCAGAATTTCCAATACGTGATTTGGAATGGATTTGAATCAAAATTGTCTTCGAAATATTTCGATGTTGGGTTTCGTGATTAAACATATATTGTTACGGAAATTTGAAAGATATATAGATATCGTTATTTCCAATACGATATTTGTTGGTCATAGAATTTGATATTGAATATAAGCCGATATATTTTCTATTCAGAGCCTTGTATTTAATATCAAATGTGATTTGGGTTTGTCGTGAATGGTGTCTTCATTAACACTGTCCTTAAGCCCTGTTGAGAAAAAGATTAAATCTTTTTATTTAGATTTAATGAAGTGTACCAATTAAATTATATTTAATTGGAATTTAATTGGTATTGATTTTTGGGTTTATCGTGAACAGTGTTTTAAATAACACTTGTTCTTTAACACGATAATTAATGGAATGTGATTTTGGGTTATCGTAAACGATTTCTTCAATAATACTGTTCTTAGACCCAAAGGAGTTAAGAAAATCAGAAACTAACTGGAGATCGGTTAAGTTAATTGGTTTCTGGGGTATTGATCTGATTTTGGTTTCGGCCTTTGGGGTTAATACTTAGGGAATTGCTCACTTGCTAATTCACGGTTAGGGACTGATTGAAATGTGATGTGATTTTTGGATTTATCGTGAACCGTGTTTTAAATGACACTGATTCTTTAACCCAGTCAAAGATTAAAATTAATTGGAGTTTTAATGAATCTTTAATTAGATTGAAAAGATCGAGAATGGAGTATCACCAATTTTGCTCCAGGCGATAGTTAGATCTTCAATTAGATTTGAACGTGAAATGGTAATTGAATTTACCGATAACACCGCGGTGTTAGATATGTAGTATTACCGGATTAACTTCATGGGATGAACAGGTTGGGATTGGGAAATTAAAACCAATGATTACTTCGGTAAGGTTCGTTAATCCCCACTTGTTTGGATAAACCATAATTTGGTTTGTTTTGATATTCAAAGGAAGGTTAAAGAATCAATTTAAAGAATTTATCTTTGATAAAATTAATGGGAACCTTTCCCTAAGAATGTGAAATTTAGAAATTAACTGTAGGTTAGCTAAGTTGAATGGTTTCTTGGATATTGATCTGATGTTGGTTTCAGCCTTCGGGGTTAATATTTGGGGAATTATTCTCTTGCTTATTTACGGTTAGTGACTGATGAATTGGAATGAGGCGTATGTTGTGTTTGTGTAACACTTGTTTATTATATACGCGAGTTATTCGGAATGACCGGGCTTATCCCATTTTGAATAACTGATACGGCGATAAGTCGAAGATGAAGGCGGTGGTTGAAGACCGGAGGTCTTTACGTCATTTGGATAATTACTGATGATCTTGATTGGGCGGTATACCCAAGAGGAGGGAATCAATTGGTGGTTGTCCAGACGTACTTGGAGAACGATGGATTTGCGGGGTACTAGGTGCCTCCGGTTTCGTTCAGACCCAGAACGGACTTGTAAATAGACTGTATGTCTGACATTGGATATCATTCTGTGTGATTGATGGATATCGGTTGCATGGAGTGGTTTGCTTGTGTGGCGTGCTAAGATGCAAATGATCAAGGCTTCTGTTGAAAAGCAGAGTCTTGTGGTTGATGATCAAAGCACAGCCTGTGTGGCATAGCTTTGTGTAACATTGATTCGCGAGCCTCACACCCCGGTTGTGAACCAGAAACGGGAGAAGAACCTCAGGGGGGACATGCGTTTCTTTCTAGTTAGAAGTGGCGTCAGTGGTTTTACACGCCCTAACGAGTTTGACTTATGTGGTTGTTGCTGTTGCGAGGCGCCTTAGATTTATCGATGACTATGTGAAGCCGATGGAGTCATTTGTTGGCTCATTTACGCCCCAAAGGGCGGGGAAACGTAGTGTTCAAGCATTATAATCCACATCGGTGGACCGACCCTGACGATCCAAGGGGCGGTTTCGGCTGTTCCTGAGGCTCGGGCTTGAGAGTCTCGAGTCGGTTGAGGACGATCCCTTGCCTCGTTTCACAGATGGAAATCCAACTTCCAACACGTGATGTTTTGATTTTAGTTGTAATCCTATATATGGCGACATAGTGGGATGGGGCGCTTATGCCGTCTATGATTGATACTTATGATTTGAAGTTGTTTTATTCACTATGCACTTATAATAGTATCAAATGATTTGTTTTAAACGTATCAAGCATTCTTGGCTATTATAATGTAAAAACCCTATCCCCTGGCCTGCGCTGCATTATGTGATAGGACCTGGGTCTTATAATAGCTTAATTTTTCCAAAAAAGCATTGCTTTGTTTCGTTATATGCACTGATATCCTTGGGAGGAAAAACGTTCCGTGTTATACGGCGTGGTCCCTTGATATATCAGAATTAAAGTAAAGTTTTAAATAACTGTTTTAGTTCTCACACCAGTCACATAACTGACCAGGTGTTTATTGTTTTAACCTAAAATCTGGGTGCCCTTATTTTGACGCGGGCAGTTAGTAGCTTTGGTTTTGCAGATTTATATTCATAGGATCCTGACTTACAGCTGGAACGATATATGGAAAGCTCTGTATCCGTATATCTCTTTCACTTGTGTTTTGTATTATTTTGCACTGCGATGTATTTAAATGTATTGTAATCTCTGATATTTTCTATGTAATATTTAATTATACTCTTATATTCTGATGGAATTGTTGTAATTAACAGTGAAATGTTCTTCTGTCTGCGTTCTGATTGGTCTTGTTCTCAAAGTATCTGCTCTTTCCTCACCGGGGAAGTTACGGGTTCTTACAGTGGTATCAGAGCTTTGGTTTACAAAGTTCGAGAACAAGACACGTTAGAACCATGCGAAAGAATTCATCAAAATTTTGATTAGTAATATCAAAAAGAATGACTCGTTAGAGATAGGATCAGTAGTATCCTAGAACGAGTGTGAAGAGTATATTTTAAAAAGTGAAAACAATTTTTTTTTTGAAAATTTAGTTCAATTATTTGTATTTGAGTATTTATTTATATTGATTTGGACTATCCAGTATATAAAGATTTTGCGTATACGTCTAATCCGCGTGTATTCGAAGTTTTAATATATTGGGTAGATATAGAATACACTCTAGTCGCCCGGGGGTGATTCTGATGATTGATATATCATCATCAGAATTTATATTCGAGTGACGAAGGTGTGATATCTATATATTTCCCTTAGACTGGTGTGAAAAGCATGAGTGACAGAACCCGCAACTTCTCCGTGAAGGAAAGCACGAATACTTTGAGAACAACACACAAAAGGACGCAAACGGAAGAACATTTCATTGTTATTACAATAACTCCATCAGATACAAGAATATACAGAGTATAAATGAATAAATTACATTCGATAAATATCAGAGATTACAATAAATTACATAGCAGCGGAAAAATATACAAAACACAACTAGAAGTAATGCACGGATACAGAGCTTTCCGAGCATCGTTCCAGCTGTAAATCAGGATTCTGTGAATATAAATCTGCAAAACCAAAACTACTAGCTGCCCATGTCGAAAATAAGGGCACCCAGAGTTTATGTTAAAACAATAAACTCTAGGTCAGTCATGTGACTGGTGTGAGAACTAAAACAGTTATTTAAAACTTTACTTTAAAAGAGAGTAATTCAATGGACCATGCCGTATAACACGGAACAGGTTTCATCCCAAGAATACTAGTGCATATAACAAAACAGCGCAATACTTTTTGGAATAATGAAGCTATTATAAGACCCAGGTCCAGTCACACAATGCAACGCAAGCCGGAGGATAGCGTTTTCCCTTATAATAGCCAAATAATGCTTGATACGTTTAAAAACAAATCATTTGATACTATTATAGGTGTATAGTGTGAAAACAATTTTCAATCATAAATATCAATCATAGACGGCATGTGTACCATATATCATGTCGCCATACTAGTTCTACAATTAAAACCGCAATATCACGTATTGGAAATTGGATTTCCGTCATGAGTCGAGGCAAGGGGCAAGCTCCTCTCCGCGTTCGAGACACTCTAGCAAATGTCCCAGGACCCCACTTTGATCCTTGGAATCGGCTGGGCCGGTCCTCTCTTACTTTTGAGGATTGGCAATTCCTGAACACACGTTTCCCGGTCCTTACAGACCTATATCCGAGGCGCCTCGCATTCCAACAACCACATAAGTGAAAAGTATATAAATGTCAGGGCTGGTAGGCCACTGACACCACCCTAGCTAGAAAGAAACGTCGTGCTCTCCCAGCGGCCCGTCTCCCGTTTTTGACTCATACCGAGGTGTGAGCCTCGCGAATTCACGTTATACACAAAGCTACACCACACAGGCCGTGCTTTGATCATCATCCACAAGACTTTGCTTTTCAACAGAAGCCCTGATCAATTGCCACTTACGCGTGCCACACTGGCAATTCACTCCATGCGACTGATGTCCATCGATATACAACTTCTGAGCTCGTATGTCTCAGAGAAGGGCGCTAAGCAAGAGAATAAATTCTCCATCGCCAAACAGATGTATATTTAATAGAAATCAATCAACACGGAATAAAATCCAATGTCAGACACACAATCCATTTACAAGTTCGTTCTGGGTCTGAATGAAACCGGAGGAACTTTCCTCGCATATCCATCCATCTCCAAGTACGTCTGGACGATCACCAACTGTTTCCCTCATCTTGGGTGTACAGCCCAATCGAGATCATCAGTAATCACCCAAACGATGTGAAGACTTCCGGTCTTTATCCACCGTCTTCATCTTCGACATCTCATCGAATCGGTTATGCAGAATGGGTGTAAACCCGGCCTTTCTGAATAACCCACGTATATGATAAGCAAATGTTACACAAACACAGCGAACGCCTCATCCCAATGTAGAATATTCTTTTATTCACAAAATCACATTCTTAGGGAAAGGTTCCCTTTAATTTTATCCAAGATAAATTCTTCTAAATTTATTCTTTAATCTTCCTTTGGATATCATTTCAAATTAGTCGGGATTAGCGAACCATACCGAAGTAATTATTTATTTTATTTCCCAATCCCAACCTATTCATCCCATGGAGCAAAACTGGTAATACCCCATATCTAACACCACGGTGTTATCGGTAAAATTAATTACCATTTCACGTTCAAATCTAATTAAAGATTTAACTATCGCTTTTGAGCAAAACTGGTGGCACTCCATTCTCGATCACCTTTCAGATTTGATAATTTAAATTATCAATTCACCTTTTAATCTAATTAAAGATTCATTAAAACTCTACTTAGTTTTAATCTTTTCAAAAATCAACATCTTGTCTTTAACTGGGTTAAAGAACCAATGTCATCTATAACATATTCACGACAAACCCAAATCACATTTGATATTAAATACAAGGCTCTGAATAGAAAATATACCGGCTTATATTCAATATCAAATTCTGAAACCAACAAATATCGTATTGGAAATAACGATATAAAATATATCTTTCAAATTCCCATAACAATATCTACATAGCCACGAAATCCAACATCGAAATATTCCGAAGATACTTTCGATTCAACTCCAGTCCAATCCACGTATTGGGAATATTGATTATTTTTAAAATTACTTTCAAATTCAATTTATTTATTTCAAAAATAAATTGATTTTAATTCTAGTTCAAAACTAGTTCATTTCGATAAAAATCTATTTTTATCTTTCCAAATATGGATTTTTTCAGCCCAATTTTTCCCAAATCATTTCTTATGATTTTACACAAATTATAGATATTTTTAATAATTTTATCAAGGCCCGTACAGTCGATTTCCATCAACGGCCATCGAACTGCACTTACAACGACCTTTTCTAAATTTGATTTGGACATAATTCCAGATCCAACCGTTAGATTTCAAATTTCTAATATTCATTGGAAAGCTCTTTTCGATACGAACCCAACGGTTCCAGTTTTAGGAGAATCCGACGGTCGTATCTCCCGCAACATCAACTCGAAGTCAATGGTCGAAATTCATGAACTGCCGCAGCGCGGCGCGTTCTATTCAGGCCATTATATATATAATACATATATATATTATATATATTTCGTCGATTTCCTTTTTAAAATGTATTTTATAAATCGTTTTAAATTCGTTTTCAAAACCATTTCAACGCTACATTCAATTTCAAATCGATTTGATTTCAATTCAATTCGAATTCATTTCAATTTTATTTAATTCGAATTCAAATTCGTTTCAATTCAATTCAAATTCTAATTCGTTTCAATTCAATTCAATTTGAATTTACCTTCTATTTAATTCAATTCGAATTCATTTCAAATTGATTTCAATTCACTTTCAGTTCGTTTTAAATTTCATTCAAAACGATTTCAATTCGTTTTGAACTCCATTTCAATTTAATTCAATTTGAATTCATTTCTAATTGATTTGAATTCAAATTCACTTTCTATTCAATTCGAATCGAATTCATTTTCTATTCGATTTGAATTCATTTCAAATTGATTAAATAAAATTTCAATTTCAATTTTAATCTAATTTAATTTGAATTTCATTTCAAAATATTGAATTTTGAAATCACTTTTCAATATTCATTATAAAACGAATAAAATCGATATAAATATCGTTCGCGTCAAAATAGCGCAACTATAATCAACACGTCTATATATATTTCAATAAATTCGTTATTCTATTCAACAATGAATATATATATTCCATTCAACACATGAATCTATATTTCTTTCAACACATGACTAATCTCAACACATGAGTACTGTCAACACATCAATATTTTTGTTATGTAAAACATTTTATAAAACTATGGTATTTATCGTTTGATTTTTAATTAGACTCCACCATGGAGTAGTTCTAATTTTAAATATGATAAAGATGTAAATTTTATTGTATAAAATATCTCACTCAACACATCAATAGTTTCAACTCAGGAACATCGTCAATACATGACTATTTTTATATTCAACACATGAATTTTCTTTTATAATATTCATTATTTTCCCGATTGGAATGAGGCCCAATCAATCACCATATAATGTTAATTATATGGATTCCATACAACACATGTATATAATAGCAATGATAAATAATCACTCATCATCCAAGGTGCACCACACAGCTGTATAAGCATCAAATATAAATAATCAACGCTTACACAGTATGTCGACCCATCGATCGACATACAATTAAATAATTGGGATTAGTGTACCCCAAATATCATCCCAACACCCGTGTGGGGTTTCAAATAAAAAAACACAGATTTTTATTTGTGCAGTTGGGTGATGTGTAAAATTTATCGACCCAATCAATATCAGTCAAATAAGTGTATATAAACAAATTGGCCGATTTGTTTATAAATATTTATTTATTCACTTTCACGTTAAAAATTATATTTTTAACGATAAAATAGTTTTAACTGTATAAATATTTTATTTCCTTTTTATTATTCGATCATTCCACAACACAATCAATTTTCACAGCACATCAATCAAACAAACAAGGCGTCCTTGGTCTATGGACGACGGGTGTCGGGTGCTGCTAAGCACCGTCTGCATCCTAGTATATATATATATATATATATATATATCTAGAAAAGAAATTTAGAGTGAGAAGTTCTCACAGAGGGTTCCACACCGCCGAGCTTTTCTTTTTAACTGCTGAACCGTCTGGTTCGGTTGAAATTCCAATTCAGTCCTTTCATGCTGTTCAAATAAAAATTATATTTTTATTACTTCATTCAATAAATAAAAATCATATTTTTATTTCATATATTTCGTATATATATATATATATACATTTACAACACTTCTTTTTATAAAGATATCGCCTTTTCATTTATATCACTATCTATACAAAGATCAAATTTTTACTTCAATACTCATATAATAAAAATCAGATTTTTATTTCGCTATAAATATAAAGATAATATTTTTATATTCTCTATTATATAGAAATTCTATTTTCAATACACCACTTATATAAAAATAGTATTTTTATATCTTCTATTATATAACGATCATATTTTTCACCTTCACATCTAATAAAAATTAAATTTTTATTATCCTCCTTGTATAAAAATTATATTTTTATTATCTCCATAATATAAAAATCACATTTTTATACTTCTACAATATAAAATATTATATTTTTATACTTTTACATATAATAAAAATCTTATTTTACTAAATTAAAAATCAAAGATTTGTTTATAAAAATTAGATCATAGCTAGAAGAAAATCTCAACTTTCATATAAATAAAAATCAAATTTTTGTTCACTATTTAGATCAAAAAACATGTCATTATATTTTTCAACATCATTCTTTTATATAAATGAAAACCATGTTCTTGTCTCGCTAATACAGGTATACAAATCGAATTTTTAATTGCATAGACAAGTAAATAAAACTCACTTTGTTTTCAGCGAGACGGGGGGCTGAGGTGATGAACCGGCGGCGCAGGGGGCAATGCAGGCAGAGAGGAAGCGGCGCGAGGTGGTGGTTGGCTCGGGCATCTTCTGGTGGCACTAGGGTTATAAAGGGGGGCTGCAAGGTCTGAACGGAGGAAGGGGGGAAATCGAGAGGAGGGAGAGGAAGAAGAAGAAGAAGGGGAGGGTCTCCGCCCTTGTGGCGGCGCGCGGCGGCGCTGCTGGGAGGAGCGCGACTCCTCCGCCTTCCTTCTCTTCTTTTTTATTTAATTGTGAACAGAATTATAACGGGGGAGGGGGGGCTAAAGGGAGAGAAAAAGGAGCAAGGAGAGAGAGGTTTTTTTTATTTAATTATTTTATTTCAAAAAAGTTGACTTTTTATTTCGACCTCGAAACGAGGCCCACCGCTTGTCGTCCATAGCTAATTACCCCCATTTCGAACACAATGGGATATGTATCATAAGCTGATTCGATCGTTTCGATCAGTTTTCATCAAATTTACATTTAATCATTATATTGAATTTTAAACGTACATTTCAATTTACCGGGGCCACCTACTAACTAGAAAAATTCCAGAAAAATATTTTCTAGCTTCGTATTGACGATTCGGTCCTAACAAAACTAGTTTCGTCGAATTCTGAGGCTGTTGGAAAAATGGCCATTTTCCAGTCGATTAAAATCAACTGAAACTGGTCAAACACGTTTTCCTTTGCCACGCTCACACATTGATTCGAAAAATTATGAAATTTGAAACCTAGCAATAATTTGACATCACTGACCCAACAAAAGTGGTTTCGTCGAAATCCGAGGTCGTTTGCAAAATATCCATTTTTAAGGACTTGAATTCCACAACGACTATTCGGAATTTTCAACTGGACATATCTTTTGATTCCCGCTATGAAATTTCGATTTTTCGGATTCGTTGGAAAGATATCATCAGTTAGATCCTATTATTTTTGGTTTCGTTAAAATTCGGTTTATTTTGCACCCGGTACATTCAATTGAAGTTTGAAATCGAATTATCGAACTACTGTGCCATTTTCAATTCGTTTTATAATTATATATAATTATTTATATTCTAACGACGACGTATATAATATATACGTTGGAATTCTATTCAAAATAACTTTTCCGGTCGATATTATTTAAAATAATTCATTTTAAATATTCGAAATTCGCTAAAATTGCCAAAATAAAAATTTTAAACTGGCCCAGATTTTCGGGTTGTTACAATCTCCCCCACTTAAAACTTTTCATCCCCGAAAAGGAGCAAAGTCGAAAGTGGTTTGATTAATCAACTCTATGTTCGATCTGGCTTCCATTCTCCAACTTTTCAGTTTCTGAGAATTTTCAAATTCTTCAAAAATTTTGCTAACACCCTAAATTTTCGAATTTTTTCGCCATAACCTCCCCTGCACCTGGAGCCACGGGAAAATCCCGAAATTGCCATATAGGCCTTCTGATCTCAAAAATAAAAAGAAAAAACCAAGCGCCTAGCCAATAGGCTCATAAAATCATCATCACCCAAACAAAACAGTAAATTATAGTAAACATGTACCTATTTGTCGGGCAAACAAATTTTATTCTCTGCTCTAGCCTCCTTGTTATGGCCTGTTCAATGTAAGTACATGTATATGCAAGCAAATGCGACCAATTTCCAATACAATTCAATATGTGATTCAATTAGGCTAAATGGTTCAAAATTATCAACAAATAAACAAACAACACAACCATCAATCAATTAGTGGATTAATGTTTCAAATTAATAATTTTGATATATATACAAAAAATAATCTTTTTGATGCCAAATCACAACAAATAAATCTATCTATATAAGTTTTGGTTCTCACACCAGTCTAATGGAAATATATAGATATCACACCTTCGAAACACGAACACAAATTCTGATGATGATATATCAATCATCAGAACAAACTCCGGGTGTCTAGGATGTGATTCTATATCTATCCCGTATATTAAAACTTCGAATATACGTTCGTGACGCGTATATGCGAAATCTTTATATACTCGATTGTCCAAATTCAAAATAAATAAATATTCAAATACGTATAAAGCGATTTAAATTTTCAAAATAAAATTGTTTTCAATTGAAAAATATACTCTTCACACTCGTTCTAGGATACTACTGATCCCATCTCTAACGAGTCATTCTAATTGGATATTACCAATCCAATATCTGATGAATTCTTTCGTATGGTTCTAATGTGTCTTGTTCTCGAGCTCTGTAAACCAAAGCTCTGATACCAACTGACAGAACCCGTAACTTCCCCGTGAAGGAAAGCACGAATACTTTGAGAACAACACACAAAAGGACGCAAACTGTAACACCCCACCTCCGCTAGGGTCACTCACAAAGGGAATGCACTAGTTTTGGAGAGGTATTATCGAGATAACATCACAGAATTATCACAAGACAGAACATAAATAAATAATTAAGTAAACAGCGGAAGAATTTATGAGCAAAACAGAACTTCATTTCATTCCAAAATAAACCATGTCTCTTACAAACATTTCAAATAACTTCATTACAACTGTCTTGTAATAATAGCCAAAGAAGCAATAACTTAAAAACAGAAAAACAGCTTATTCCCCAAGTGCAGTAAAATGAAGCAGCCGTAGCAAACCGTACATGCTGAGCAAAAGCAAGTGATATCCAAGCTAAGAGCTAGTGTTTCCTCCCTGAGAACCTGGGAGGGGGGGGGGGACGAAAGAAAAAGAGGCGAAAGGAAAAGGGTCAGTCATAAAGACTGAGTAAGTCCTAGTGACTTTCAGTGTAAAAATGGTTAAAACAACCTGTCATGTATGAACTGGAACTAAACTTAAGAATGGTGTCAAGGTGAACAAGATAGGCTAAGGTGATCAGGATAAGTCAAGACAAGTCAAGACAAGTCAAGTAAAGCATCACATGTTCGAGATTCGTTGCATCGACTGTACTAGTATACTAAGTCCATGTCACAAGTTAATCACGAAATAAATCCCACGGCCCAATATCGTGAAATGACCCTGAAACGGGGTCTGACCCAAGTACGGGGTCCTACGGAGCGATTATCTAGTCGATCGGCTCCCTACAAGTTCTAGCTCGTCAAGTGTCCGTGTCATACGGCTAATCACGAATGTAGTTACCTATGCTGGGTCCACCTTCGTGTGTATCAGCCCTAGGGTGTCAACCCCTGACACGATTCAAGATGCACAGATAAATCTACGGATACCCAGTGCCTGCCCTGGAATACGTGCACGACCGTAGTCCACCGAACGTACACTGGCATACCCCACTGTCGTCGTTCACCTCTTACAATCAGCCCAGTAATCGTGCCCCACCCGTCCTAGCCCCAGGGTACATTGATACATCTAGAGGGTTACTGTTGAAAAGGGTCGTGTCTAGGGTATCGCCTAACAGATTAGGTCATGTAATTCGTGACCTAACCCGCCTAACCGATTAAGTCATGTAATTCGTGACTTAATCCTTTTCCAGTCTAGTCGTGTCAAGATGGTTAAGTATGTCATTTAAATTCATGACTTAACCCGCTTACGTGTCATGTCAAGTTGGCTAAGTGTTGTCGTTTCAAGTCCATGACTTAGCCCTAAGTTGGTTAAGTTGTCTTTTCATGTTCATGACTTAACCCTAATTGGCATTAATTGGTTCTTTAATGCACCGAACCACTCACATTGGATCTTATTGTTCGTAGCCACGGGATTTGCCGGGCGGTTCCGGGCATGTTTACGCTACGAACTCAACCCAACCTCGGGTTTCAAGCACGATGTGACCAACTAACCACATTGGATCCTATTGTTCGTAGCAACTGGATTTGCCGGGCGGTTCCGGGCAGATTTACACTACAAACTCAACCCAACCTCGAGTTGGCCAATTTCTTGTTTTCTAAAGTCATGCCCATGTTCTTACCAGATTCGTGCTATTTTCATAGCATGTTCATATGTCAATTTCGTGCCCAACTAAGGCATGTTTCAAGTCAAGTCATAGAATATTCAAGTCAAGTTTTTCGTTCCATATTTCATGTTCTACTTATGCCAAATTTCATGGTTTATGATTATAACCAATTCAAGTTTAGCCTATTCTACCCAATCGTATCCCCAACGCATATAAACGTACTTCGTTCACAAGCATAAACAATTCAAGAGATAAAGGGGAATAACACCAAACATGTGATAGTCATATGTGACAATTCCACCATCACTTGCATAATAAACAGGCTATAACATATCACATGGTTTCGATACTAGCATGGTGATAACTTGGCATAGTAATGGTTCCAACTTAGTTCAACATGATGAATTCAACTTTACATCATAGGCATAATAATCATTGCGGGCATAATAATAATTTTATTACAAACATGAAACATTAAAGGCATGGTAATTCTAATAGGCATAGTGGATTCCAATTTAGTATTTTTAACATAATGATTTTCAGCTAGCATTATAAACATAATGATTCCAACTTTTCATCATAACCTAGCGATTCCCAATTTAACATGATAGGCATATTAACATCACAGGCATAGTTTCATTAATATCATGGACATGGTTTAATTAGCATCATAGGCATGGTTTAATCAACATGAGGATTTCAATGAACATAATGATTCCATGGACATGTATTTGTTCAACTTGCAATAAAATTAAGCCCAAGTGATTCATAAAAACATCAACATCATGATAAGTTTAACTTGCAACATTAACATAGCAATATTCCCAAATTTTGATTCAAAGTTAAACAATATAAACATGGATTAATAATAGTTCTTAAATCCGGTTTCAATTCATAGCATGTCCATGTTATTTTAGCGTTTTTGCCTAAAAAGTGACATAGAACTTACAATATGAAGCAAGCAATCCAAATCAAAACTTTAAATCAAATAGCCCCAAATCCGCTGTCTAAAGCGTCGTAGTTGTTGTAGCTTCTAGTTGTAGCCTTCAAGAATCATCCTTCGTCTTCTTTAATTTTTGTTCTTTGTATTTTTAATTTAGAGTTCTACATTTAGTGGCGGCTGCATGAGTGCTAAAATGAAATAGTATGATTTAGGCTAGGTCTTAGGGTCTTTAAATAGTTGTAGGCAACTCATTTAGGCCATTAGATCAACCCTAGAGTCAATCCGGACCATCAAAACACATACCGGGCTTCAAAAATGGGTTCTGGGCCAAACTAGGCCGACCAGGTCGACCTGTACAGGGGGGGTCGACTCTAGGGTCGACTCTAGGGTCGACCTGGCCTGGGGAGGTCGACTCTAGGGACGACTCTAGGGTCGATTCTAGGGTCGACTCGGTTCTGTCTGCCAGAAAGTCTGCTGAAACTTGTTTTGGCCATATCTTGGTCATACGGACTCCGATTTTCGAAAACTCGGACTCTATTTCGCGTATTTTTTCAAGAGGAACGCAATGGTGAAGTACATTTTACCTAATTCCCGATTCTTAAATTAATTATCCTTATTTTACTATCTTTTCCGATACACACACCGTTACCGAACTAATTTTTCTTCTCTTCCAATTATTAATTAATTCCTCTTATGCATCGCCATTATTTACCTATCTAAACATATTTTATATATTTTATTTCATTTTTAATTATACCTTGATTTCTTGTTTTCACATGTTGTTAAAATTCGGGTTGTTACATTCTCCCCTCCTTAAAGGATTTCGTCCCCGGAATCTGCAAGTTAAGAACAATGTGTCCTACCATCCATCATCCATCTACTCAAAGCATCATCCATTAGACATCATTGTCCTTAAAAGATTTCTAATGCTGTATGAACATATGCAGAAAATGTGTGTATTGTTCCTTATCTAATGCAAATGATCAGGCCTGATTGATCCTTTCAAATGCAAACTATGTTTAGTGAAATGAATCCAATATGTATGCAAAATTTTCCTATTATAATTCATAATTTCTACATGAGTGCACAAACATTCAATCATATGCAAAAACCAAATGATAACACGACCAAGTTTCCAAAATAAACACTCATGCATATGCGAGTATGAAACTGTGACTGAGCCGATCTAGTGCCTAATGTGTATTCATGCATCCACGAGCAACCACTTGCGACCACTTGCAACCATTACGCAATCATAACATGTTTCAATTACATGTTTACATCCAAAAAGATTCTACCTATGGTTCTCAAGATAGGATCGAGGAGAGAAACGAGATAAAACAAAGCATCTAGAAAAAGAAGTTAAAGATGTACCCCCAGAAGGTCCGGTCTACTTCTTAGGGCAGTCCTTGCTGATGTGTCCAATCTCCCCACAATGAAAACATTCACCTTGCTTTCTCTTCCTCTTTCTACAATCCTTGGCTATGTGCCCTTCCGTACCACAGAAATTGCATTTCCTTTTATCACGTGAGTTGTCGTTCTTGTCTCCTTCCTCGGGGTCTACCTTCTTATTCTGAGAATCGTTGGGCTTGACCTCTTTCTTGCCCTTCTTATCTTCCTCATACAGTAGGGCCATATCCACCAAGCTTTCAAAGGTCGCCCCCATGGGCACATGAGTCATGGCCAAACCATGTAGTGGCTCGTTCAAGCCCCGTGCAAAACGTAGCGCCTTTTTCTGAGGAGTGTTGACTAACTCCAATCCGAAGCGAGCAAGCTGATTGAAACGGTTCACGTATTCTTTAACGGTCATATTTCCTTGTTTAAGGGCCGGAAACCGTTCCATTTGGAGACTCTCCTCTGCTGATGACAAGAACTTAAGCCCAAATCTCCCTCTAAAGTCCGCCCAAGTCTCAATGGGCCTAGTAGCGTTGGTGACTTCCCACCAATAAGAAGCTTCCTCTTTCATGAGCCACGCCGCCAACTGTACTTTCCTATGGTCCTCTACCTCAAAGATAACAAACAAGTCTTCGGTTTCCTTCAACTAATTCCGTGCCTCAACAAAAGTCTCAGTTCTAGGAAATCCTTTCCGCCCATGGCCTTAAAGTCCTTGCATATCTTTGAAAAAGCGGTTTCTCGCGGGGGTTGAGGAGGATGAGGAGGAGGATTGGCTGGGCCTGTCACACTAGCCCGAGCCTCGAGGAAACGACGGAACCAAGTGGGTATATTGACACTCTCGGGAAGATTAAGATCGTCGGCCATGATAAGCTGAAAACGAAAAAGGAAAAGATTCAAACGAGGAAACAAAGATTGTGCTAATGGCTTTTTGGGGAATAGCCTTTTAAAATAAACCAACTTTTTTTGAAAAGTGCTTCTTTGTAAATGGTTTTGAAAAAATAAAATTCAAACGGTTTTCAAAACTTTTGCCCAGTCTTGGTAACCTTCTGCTCTTATACCAAATGTAACACCCCACCTCCGCTAGGATCACTCACAAAGGGAATGCACTAGTTTTGGAGAGGTATTATCGAGATAACATCACAGAATTATCACAAGACCGAACATAAATAAATAATTAAGTAAACAGCGGAAGAATTTATGAGCAAAACAGAACTTCATTTCATTCCAAAATAAACCATGTCTCTTACAAACATTTCAAATAACTTCATTACAACTGTCTTGTAATAATAGCCAAAGAAGCAATGACTTAAAAACAGAAAAACATCTTATTCCCCAAGTGCAGTAAAATGAAGCAGCCATAGCAAACCGTACATGCTGAGCCAAAGCAATTGATATCCAAGCTAAGAGCTAGTGTTTCCTCCCTGAGAACCTGGGGGGGGGGGAACGAAAGAAAAAGAGGCGAAAGGAAAAGGGTCAGTCATAAAGACTGAGTAAGTCCTAGTGACTTTCAGTGTAAAAATGGTTAAAACAACCTGTCATGTATGAACTGGAACTAAACTTAAGAATGGTGTCGAGGTGAACAAGATAGACTAAGGTGATCAGGATAAGTCAAGACAAGTCAAGTAAAGCATCACATGTTCGAGATTCTTTGCATCGACTGTACTAGTATACTAAGTCCATGTCACAAGTTAATCACGAAATAAATCCCACTGCCCAATATCGTGAAATGACCCTGAAACGGGGTCTGACCCAAGTACGGGGTCCTACGGAGCGATTATCTAGTCGATCGGCTCCCTACAAGTTCTAGCTCGTCAAGTGTCCGTGTCATACGGCTAATCACGAATGTAGTTACCTGTGCTGGGTCCACCTTCGGGTGTATCAGCCCTAGGATGTCAACCTCTGACACGATTCAAGATGCACAGATAAATCTACGGATACCTAGTGCCTGCCCTGGAATACGTGCACGACCGTAGTCCACCGAACGTACACTGGCATACCCCACTGTCGTCGTTCACCTCTTACAATCAGCCCAGTAATCGTGCCCCACCCGGCCTAGCCCCAGGGTACCTTGATACATCTAGAGGGTTACTGCTGAAAAGGGTCGTGTCTAGGGTTTCGCCTAACAGATTAGGTCATGTAATTCGTGACATAACCCGCCTAACCGATTAAGTCATGTAATTCGTGACTTAATCCTTTTCCTGTCTAGTCGTGTCAAGATGGTTAAGTATGTCATTTAAATTCGTGTCTTAACCCGCTTACGTGTCATGTCAAGTTGGCTAAGTGTTGTCGTTTCTAGTCCATGACTTAGCCCTAAGTTGGTTAAGTTGTCTTCTCATGTTCATGACTTAACCCTAATTGGCATTAATTGGTTCTTTAATGCATCGAACCACTCACATTGGATCTTATTGTTCGTAGCCACATGATTTGCCGGGCGGTTCCGGGCAGGTTTACGCTACGAACTCAACCCAACCTCGGGTTTCAAGCGCGATGTGACCAACTACCCACATTGGATCCTATTGTTTGTAGCAACTGGATTTGCCGGGCGGTTCCGGGCAGATTTGCACTACAAACTCAACCCAACCTCGAGTTGGCCACTTTCTTGTTTTCTAAAGTCATGCCCATGTTCTTATCAGATTCGTATTATTTTCATAGCATGTTCATATGTCAATTTCGTGCCCAACTAAGGCATGTTTCAATTCAAGTCATAGAATATTCAAGTCAAGTTTTTCGTTCCATATTTCATGTTCTACTTATGCTAAATTTCATGGTTTATGATTATAACCAATTCATGTTTTGCCTATTCTACCCAATCGTATCCCCAACGCATATAAACATACTTCGTTCACAAGCATAAACAATTCAAGAGATTAAGGGGAGTAACACCAAACATGTGATAGGCATATGTGACAATTCCACCATCACTTGCATAATAAACAGGCTATAACATATCACATGGTTTCGATACTAGCATGATGATAACTTGGCATAGTAATGGTTCCAACTTAGTTCAACATGATGAATTCAACTTTACATCATAAGCATAATAATCAATGCGGGCATAATAATAATTTTATTACAAACATGAAACATTAAAGGCATGGTAATTCTAATAGGCATAGTGGATTCCAATTTAGTATTTTTAACATAATGATTCTCATCTAGCATTATAAACATAGTGATTCCAACTTTTCATCATAACCTAGCGATTCCCAATTTAACATGATAGGCATATTAACATCACAGGCATAGTTTCATTAATATCATGGACATGGTTTAATTAGCATCATAGGCATGGTTTAATCAACATGAGGATTTCAATGAACATAATGATTCCATGGACATGTATTTGTTCAACTTGCAATAAAATTAAGCCCAAGCGATTCATAACAACATCAACATCATGATAAGTTCAACTTGCAACATTAACATAGCAATATTCCCAAATTTTGATTCAAAGTTAAATAATATAAACATGGATTAATAATAGTTCTTAAATCCGGTTTCAATTCATAGCATGTCCATGTTATTTTAGCATTTTTGCCTAAAAAGTGACATAGAACTTACAATATGAAGAAAGCAATCCAAATCAAAACTTTAAATCAAATAGCCCCAAATCCGTTGTCTAAAGCGTCGTAGTTGTTGTAGCTTCTAGTTGTAGCCTTCAAGAATCATACTTCGTCTTCTTTAATTTTTGTTCTTTGTATTTTTAATTTAGAGTTCTAGGTTTAATGGCGGCTGCATGAGTGCTAAAATGAAATAGTATGATTTAGGCTAGGTCTTAGGGTCTTTAAATAGTTGTAGGCAACTCATTTAGGCCATCAGATCAACCCCAGAGTCAATCCGGACCATCAAAACACATACCGGGCTTCAAAAATGGGTTCTGGGCCAAACCAGGCCGACCAGGTCGATCTGTACAGGGGGGTCGACTCTAGGGTCGACCTGGCCTGGGAAGGTCGACTCTAGGGTCGACTCTAGGGTCGATTCTAGGGTCGACTCGGTTCTGTCTGCCAGAAAGTCTGCTGAAACTTGTTTTGGCCATATCTTGGTCATACGGACTCCGATTTTCGAAAACTCGGACTCTATTTCGCGTATTTTTTCGAGAGGAACGCAATGGTGAAGAACATTTTACCTAATTCCTGATTCTTAAATTAATTATCCTTATTTTACTATCTTTTTCGTTACACACACCGTTACCGAACTAATTTCCTTCGCTTCCAAATATTAATTAATTCTTCTTATGCATCACCATTATTTATCTATCTAAACATATTTTTATATATTTTATTTCATTTTTAATTATACCTTGATTTCTTGTTTTCACATGTTGTTAAAATTCGGGTTGTTACACAAACGGAAGAACATTTCATTGTTATTACAATAATTCCATCAGATACAAGAATATACAGAGTATAAATGAATAAATTACATTCGATAAATATCAGAGATTACAATAAATAACATAGCAGCGGAAAAATATACAAAACACAACTAGAAGTAATGCACGGATACAGAGCTTTCCGAGCATCGTTCCAGCTGTAAATCAGGATTCTGTGAATATAAATCTGCAAAACCAAAACTACTAGCAGCCCGTGTCGAAAATAAGGGCACCCAGAGTTTAGGTTAAAACAATAAACTCCAGGTCAGTCATGTGATTGGTGTGAGAACTAAAACAGTTATTTAAAACCTTACTTTAAAAGAGAGTAATTCAAGGGACCACACCGTATAACAGGGAACGGGTTTCCTCCCAAGAATACTAGTGCATATAACAAAACAGCGCAATGCTCTTTGGAAAAATGAAGCTATTATAAGACCCATGTCCCATCACACAATGCAACGCAAGCCGGAGGATAGGGTTTTCCCTTATAATAGCCAAATAATGCTTGATACGTTTAAAAACAAATCATTTGATACTATTATAGGTGTATAGTGTCAAAACAATTTTCAATCATAAATATCAATCATAGACGGCATGGGTACCATATATCATGTCGCCATACTAGTTCTACAATTAAAACCGCAATATCACGTATTGGAAATTGGATTTCCGTCATGAGTCGAGGCAAGGGGCAAGCTCCTCTCCGCGTTCGAGACACTCTAGCAAATGTCCTAGGACCCCACTTTAATCCTTGGAATCGGCTGGGCCGGTCCTCCCTTACTTTTCAGGTTGACAATTCCTGAACACACGTTTCCTGGTCCTTACAGACCTATATCCAAGGCGCCTTGCATTCCAACAACCACACAGGTGAAAAGTATATAAATGTCAGGACTGGTAGGTCACTGACACCACCCTAGCTAGAAAGAAACGTCGTGCTCTCCCAACGGTCCGTCTCCCGTTTTTGACTCATACCGAGGTGTGATGCTCGCGAATTCACGTTATACATAAGGCTACGCCACACAGGCCGTGCTTTGATCATCATCCACAAGACTTTTCTTTTCAACAGAAGCCCTGATCAATTGCCACTTACGCGTGCCACACTGGCAATTCACTCCATGCGACGGATGTCCATCGATATACAACCTCTGAGCTCGTACGTCTCAGAGAAGGGCGTTAAGCAAGAGAATAAATTCTCCGTCGCCAAACAGATGTATATTTAATAGAAATCAATCAACATAGAATAAAATCCAATGTCAGACACACAATCCATTTACAAGTTCGTTCTGGGTCTGAACGAAACCGGAGGCACTTTCCTCGCATATCCATCCATCTCCAAGTACGTCTGGATGATCACCAACTGTTTCCCTCATCTTGGGTGTACAGCCCAATCGAGATCATCAGTAATCACCCAACGATGTGAAGACTTCCGGTCTTTATCCACCGTCTTCATCTTCGACATCTCGTCGAATCGGTTATTCAGAATGGGTGTAAACCCGGCCTTTCTGAATAACCCACGTATATGATAAGCAAATGTTAACAATATCTGCATAGCCACGAAATCCAACATCGAAATATTCCGAAGATAATTTTGATTCAACTCCAGTCCAATCCACTTATTGGGAATATTAATTATTTTTAAAATCACTTTCAAATTCAATTTATTTATTTCAAAAATAAATTGATTTTAATTCTAGTTCAAAACTAGTTCACTTCGATAAA
This sequence comes from Allium sativum, assembly GCA_030737875.1. Taxonomy (NCBI): domain Eukaryota; kingdom Viridiplantae; phylum Streptophyta; class Magnoliopsida; order Asparagales; family Amaryllidaceae; genus Allium; species Allium sativum. Next base: position 189,359,868 of record CM060915.1, on the reverse strand, counting down.
AATCTATTTTTATCTTTCCAAATATGGAATTTTTCCGCCCAATTTTTCCCAAATCATTTCTTATGATTTCACACAAATTATAGATATTTTTAATAATTTTATCAAGGCCCGTACAGTCGATTTCCATCAACGGCCATCGAACTGCACTTACAACGACCTTTTCTAAATTTGATTTGGACATAATTCTAGATCCAACCGTTAGATTTCAAATTTCTAATATTCATTGGAAAGTTCTTTTCGATACGAACCCAACAGTTCCGGTTTTAGGAGAATCCGAAGGTCAGATCTCCCGCAACGTCAATTTGAAGTCAATGGTCGAAATTCACGAACTGCCGCGGCGCGGCGCATTCAATTCAGGCCATTATATATATATATAATATATATATATATTATATATATATTTCGTCGATTTCCTTTTTAAAACGTATTTTATAAATCGTTTTAAATTCGTTTTCAAAACCATTTCAACGCTACATTCAATTTCAAATCGATTTGATTTCAATTCAATTCGAATTCATTTCAATTTAATTTAATTCGAATTCAAATTCGTTTCAATTCAATTCAAATTCTAATTCGCTTCAATTCAATTCAATTTGAATTTACCTTCTATTTAATTCAATTCGAATTCATTTCAAATTGTTTTCAATTCAATTTCAGTTCGTTTTAAATTTCATTCAAAACGATTTCATTTCGTTTTTAACTCCATTTCAATTTAATTCAATTTGAATTCATTTCTAATTGATTTGAATTCAAATTCACTTTCTATTCAATTCGAATCGAATTCATTTTCTATTCGATTTGAATTCATTTCAAATTAATTAAATAAAATTTCAATTTGAATTTTAATCTAATTTAATTTGAATTTCATTTCAAAATATTGAATTTTGAAATCACTTTTCAATATTCATTATAAAACGAATAAAATCGATATAAATATCGTTCGCCTCAAAATAGCGCAACTATAATCAACACGTCTATATATATTTCAATAAATTCGTTATTCTATTCAACAATGAATATATATATTCCATTCAACACATGAATCTATATTTCTTTCAACACACGACTAATCTCAACACATGAGTACTGTCAACACATCAACATTTTTGTTATGTAAAACATTTTATAAAACTATGGTATCTATCATTTGATTTTTAATTAGACTCCACCATGAAGTAGTTCTAATTTTCAATATGATGAAGATGTAAATTTTATTGTATGAAATATCTCACTCAACACATCAATAGTTTCAACTCAGGAACATCGTCAACACATGACTATTTTTATCTTCAACACATGAATTTTCTTTTATAATATTCATTATTTTCCCGATTGGAATGAGGCCCAATCAATCACCATATAATGTTAATTATATGGATTCCATACAACACATGTATATAATAGCAATGATAAATAATCACTCATCATCCAAGGTGCACCACACAACTGTATAAGCATCAATTATAAATAATCAACGCTTACACAGTCTGTTGACCCATCGATCGACATACAATTAAATAATTGGGATTAGTGTACCCCAAATATCATCCCAACACCCTTGTGGGGTTTCAAATCAAAAAACACAGATTTTTATTTGTGCAGTTGGGTGATGTGTAAAATTCATCGACCCAATCAATATCAGTCAAATCAGTGTATATAAACAAATCGGCCGATTTGTTTATAAATATTTATTTATTCACTTTCACGTTAAAAATTATATTTTTAACGATAAAATATTTTTAACTATATAAATATTTTATTTCCTTTCAACACAAGAATATTTTATTATTCAATCATTCCACAACACAATCAATTTTCACAGCACATCAATCAAACAAACAAGCCATCCATGGTCTGTGGACGACGGGTGTCGGGTGCTGCTAAGCATCGTCTGCATCCTAGTATATATATATATAACTAGAAAAGAAATTTAGAGTGAGAAGTTCTCACAAAGGGTTCCACACCGCCGTGCTTTGCTTTTTAACTGCTGAACCGTCTTGATCGGTTGAAATTCCAATTCAGTCCTTTTACGCTGTTCAAATAAAAATTATATTTTTATTACTTCATTCAATAAATAAAAATCATATTTTTATTTCATATATTTCGTATATATATATATATATATATGTACATTTACAACACTTCTTTTTATAAAGATATCGCCTTTTCATTTATATCACTATCTATACAAAGATCAAATTTTTACTTCAATACTCATATAATAAAAATCAGATTTTTACTTCGCTATAAATATAAAGATAATATTTTTATATTCTCTATTATATAGAAATTCTATTTTCTATACACCACTTATATAAAAATAGTATTTTTATATCTTCTATTATATAACGATCATATTTTTCACCTTCACATCTAATAAAAATTATATTTTTATTATCCTCCTTGTATAAAATTTAAATTTTTATTATCTCCATAATATAAAAATCACATTTTTATACTTCTACAATATAAAAGATTATATTTTTATACTTTTACATATAATAAAAATCTTATTTTTACTAAATTAAAAATCAAAGCTTTGTTTATAAAAATTAGATCATAGCTAGAAGAAAATCTCAACTTTCATATAAATGAAAATCAAATTTTTGTTCACTATTTAGATCAAAAAACATGTCATTATATTTTTCAACATCATTCTTTTATATAAATGAAAACCATGTTCTTGTCTCGCTAATATAGGTATACAAATCGAATTTTTAATTGCACAGACAAGTAAATAAAACTCACTTTTTTTTCAGCGAGACGGGGGGCTGAGGTGATGAACCGGCGGCGCGGGGGCGGTGTAGGCAGAGGGGAAGCGGCGCGAGGTGGTGGTTGGCTCGGGCATCTTCTGGTGGCACTAGGGTTTTAAAGGGGGGCTGCAAGGTCTGAACGGAGGAAGGGGGAAAATCGAGAGGAGGGAGAGGAAGAAGAAGAAGAAGGGGAGGGTCTCCGCCCTTGTGGCGGCGCGCGGCGGCGCTGCTGGGAGGAGCGCGACTCCTCCGCCTTCCTTCTCTTTTTTTTATTTAATTGTTAATGGAATTATAACGGGGGGGTGGGGGGGGGTGAAGGGAGAGATAAAGGGGCAAGGAGAGAGAGGTTTTTTTTATTTAATTATTTTATTTCCAAAAAGTTGACTTTTATTTCGACCTCGAAACGAGGCCCACCGCTTGTCGTCCATAGCTAATTACCCCAATTTCGAACACAATGGGATATGTATCGTAAGCTGATTCGATCGTTTCGATCAGTTTTCGTCAAATTTACATTTAAATCATTATATTGAATTTTAAACATACATTTCAATTTACCGGGGCCACATACTAACTAGAAAAATTCCAGAAAAATATCTTCTAGCTTCGTATTGACGATACGGTCCTAACAAAACTAGTTTCGTCGAATTCTGAGGCCGTTGGAAAAATGTCCATTTTCCAGTCGATTAAAATCAACTAAAACTTTTCAAACACGTTTTCCTTTGCCACGCTCACACATTGATTCGAAAAATTATGAAATTTGAAACCTAGCAATAATTTGACATCACGGACCCAACTAAAGTGGTTTCGTCGAAATCCGAGGTCGTTTGCAAAATTTCCATTTTTAAGGACCTGAATTCCATAGCGACTATTCAGAATTTTCAACTGGACATATCTTTTGATTCCCGCTTTGAAATTTCGATTTTTCGGATTCGTTGAAAAGATATCATCATTTAGATCCTATTATTTTTGGATTCGTTAAAATCCGGTTTATGTTGCACCCGGTACATTCAATTGAAGTTTGAAATATATAGATCATATTTTTCACCTTCACATCTAATAAAAATTAAATTTTTATTATCCTCCTTGTATAAAAATTATATTTTTATTATCTCCATAATATAAAAATCACATTTTTATACTTCTACAATATAAAAGATTATATTTTTATACTTTTACATATAATAAAAATCTTATTTTACTAAATTAAAAATCAAAGATTTGTTTATAAAAATTAGATCATAGCTAGAAGAAAATCTCAACTTTCATATAAATAAAAATCAAATTTTTGTTCACTATTTAGATCAAAAAACATGTCATTATATTTTTCAACATCATTCTTTTATATAAATGAAAACCATGTTCTTGTCTCGCTAATACAGGTATACAAATCGAATTTTTAATTGCATAGACAAGTAAATAAAACTCACTTTGTTTTCAGCGAGACGGGGGGCTGAGGTGATGAACCGGCGGCGCAGGGGGCGGTGCAGGCAGAGGGGAAGCGGCGCGAGGTGGTGGTTGGCTCGGGCATCTTCTGGTGGCGCTAAGGTTTTAAAGGGGGGGCTGCAAGGTCTGAACGGAGGAAGGGGGGAAATCGAGACAAGGGAGAGGAAGAAGAAGAAGAAGAAGAAGGGGAGGGGCTCCGCCCTTGTGGCGGCGCGCGGCGGCGCTGCTGGGAGGAGCGCGACTCCTCCCCCTTCCTTCTCTTATTTAATTTTTTTAATTGTGAATGGAACTATAACCGGGGGGGCTGAAGGGAGAGATAAAGGGGCAAGGAGAGAGAGGTTTTTTTTTATTTAATTATTTTATTTCAAAAAAGTTGACTTTTTATTTCGACCTCGAAACGAGGCCCACCGCTTGTCGTGCATAGCTAATTACCCTGATTTCGAACACAATGGAATATGTATCGTAAGCTGATTCGATCGTTTCGATCAGTTTTCATCAAATTTACATTTAAATCATTATATTGAATTTTAAACATACATTTCAATTTACCGGGGCCACATACTAACTAGAAAAATTCCAGAAAAATATCTTCTAGCTTCATATTGACGATACGGTCCTAACAAAACTAGTTTCATCGAATTCTGAGGCTGTTGGAAAAATGGCCATTTTCCAGTCGATTAAAATCAACTGAAACTTGTCAAACACGTTTTCCTTTGCCACGCTCACACATTGATTCGAAAAATTATGAAATTTGAAACCTAGCAATAATTTGACATCATGGACCCAACAAGAGTTGTTTCATCGAAATCCGAGGTCGTTTGCAAAATTTCCATTTTTAAGGACCTGAATTCCATAGCGACTATTCAGAATTTTCAACTGGACATATCTTTTGATTCCCGATACATTCAATTGAAGTTTGAAATCAAATTATAGAACTACCGCGCCATTTTCTATTCCTTTTATAATTATATATAATGATTTATATTCTAACGACGACGTATATAATATATACGTTCGAATTCTATTCAAAATAAATTTTCCCGTCGATATTATTTAAAATAATTCATTTCAAACATTCGAAATTCGCTAAAATTGCCAAAATAAAAATTTTAAACTGGCCCAGATTTTCGGGTTGTTACAATGAGATACGGCTTATTGTTGTGATTTGGCACCAAAAATCTGATTTTTTGACTATATATCAAAGTTATGAATTTGAAACGTTAATCAACTAATTGATTGCTGATTGTGCTGTTTGATTCTTGGTTGATTTATTAAATGTTGAACCTATAACCAAGTTGAATCAAATAGTGAATTGTATTGAAAATTTATCGCATTTGCATGCATGTACATGTACATACACTGAACAGGTCATAGCAAGGAGGCAAAAGCAGAAGAATAAAATTGTTTGCCCGACAAATAGGTACATGTTTACCATAATTTACTGTTTTGTTTGGGTGATGATGATTTTATGAGCCGATTGGATTTTTCTATTTCTTTTTGATTTAAGAAGGCCATGGGAGGCTATATGTAATATCCCGAAATCCCCGGTGCTGGGGAGGTTATGGTGAAATTTTTCGAAAATTTAGGGTGTTAGCCAAATTTTTGAGAAATTTGAAAAGTTCTTAGAAACTGAAAAGTTGAAGAACTTAAGCCGTAATGAAAATAACGAAAGTTGAGTTGATTAGTTAAATAACTTTCGACTTCGTTCCTTTTGGGGGACGAAAAGTTTTAAGTGGGGGAGATTCTAATAACCCGGAAACCCGAGCCAATTTAAAATTTTTATTTTGGCAATTTTATTGAATTTTGATTATTTAAAATGATTTATTTTAAATAATAACGACGAGAAATTTATTTTGAATAGAATTCGAACATATGTATTTATTCAAATCGTCGTTAGAATATAAATATTTATTTATATATATAAAAGGAATTGAAAATGGCGCGGTAGTTTGATAATTCGATTTCAAAGTTCAAATGAATGTACAAGATTCAAAATAAACCAGATTTTAGTGAAACTGAAAATATTTGAATCTAAATGAGAATATCTTTCCAACGAATCCGAGAAATTGAAATTTCATAGCAGGAATCAAAAGATACGTCCAGTTGAAATTTCAGAGTAGTCACTATGGAATTCTGGTCCTTAAAAATGGAAATTTTGCAAACCACCTCGGTTTTCGACGAAACCACTTTTGTTGGATTCGGGATGTCTAGTTATTGCAAGATTCCAAAATTCGTAATTTTTCGATTCAATATGTGAGCATGGCAAAGGAAAATGTGTTTGGTCGATTTCTATTAAATTAGATCGACCAGAAAATGGTCATTTTCAAACGGTCTCAGAATCTGGTGAAATTAGTTTTGTTAAGACCGTATCGTCAATACAAAGCTAGAAATATTTTTTCTGGAATTTTTAAAGTAATTATGTGGCCCCGGTAAATTGAAAGGGGCGTTCAAAATCAATATATAGATTTATATTTTGATTTTGACAGAAACTGATCGAAACGATCGAATCAACCTACGATACACATCCCATTGTGTTCGGAATGGGGGTAATTAGCTATGGACGACAGGCGGTGGGTCTCGTTTAGAGGTCAAAATTGAAAGTTGCTTTTTGCAATTAAATAAAAAAAACCTCTCTCCTATTATCTCTCAGCTTCCCCACCCCCGTTTCGATCATTCAAGAAAAAATAAAAAAAATTAGAAGGACGGAGCAGAGGAACCGCCGTCCCCCCCCCCCCCCCCCCCCGGGGCGGCGCCGCCCGCCGCCGCTTCGGCAGGGACCCCCCTTTTCTTGATCCACGCAGACCAGCCACCCTCGCGATCCTCTCTCCTCTTCCAATTCAAGACCGCGCCGCACCTTAAAGACACGCCCTGACCACCGCCGTGGCCTACCACCGCCACCACCGGCTAGTTTCCACCGATGAAGCCCCCCTCTCTTCGAATGATGTAAGTTCTTGTTTGCTTATTTATTTATTTTAATTTATTAAAAATCAGTTTATATTTATAGATAAAATAAAAGATCTGATTTTTAATAGGGGAAAAGGTTAGATTTTTGATTAGAAAAAGTATAGGATTTGATATATTTTTATATAGAATAAAGATTATATTTTTATTTATATAATAACAATATAAAAATATGGCTTTTATATGAAGTTGGCAAGAGAAAGATTTGATTTCTAACTACAAATATATAATTTTTATATACATGAAGTGAAGATAAAAATTCAATTTCTATATATATGAAGTGAAGATAAAAATTCGATTTTTATGTATATGAAGTGAAGATAAAAATTCGATTTTTATATATATGAAGTGAAGATAAAAATTCGACTTTTACATATATGGAGTGAAGATAAAAATTCGATTTTTATATATATGAAGTGAAGATAAAAATTCGATTTATATATATATGAAGTAAGGATAAAAATTCTATTTTTATATATAAGAAGTGAAATAAAATAAGAACTTTATTTTTGTCGAGAAGTAGAGAGAATATAAAAATGTGATTTTTATATATGTAGTGAATATGGGCGACGAAAGTGACGAAGGGCAAGCAAGATGAAGATTTCCTACATATGAACAGTCATGGAGTTTGGTTTAGCTAGTCGGTGAGAACTTCTCACTTTTAATTTAATTTTCTAGTTGAAATATATATTAGGATGCAGACGGTGTTTAGTAGCACCCAACACCCGTCGCCCACAGACCATGGACGACTTGTTTGTTTGTTTGATTTTGATGTGTAGTTGACTCTATGATGTGGATTGGAATCAAAATATTTTTATAGTTGAAAATAGGATTTTTAACGTGTATTTAAAATGAAATAAATATAAACAAATCAGACGATTTGTTTATATACACACGTTTGACTGATATAGATTGGGATGATAAATTTTACACATCGTCCAACTGCACAAATGAAATCTGTGTTTGATTGTTTGAAACCCCACACGGGTATTGGGATGATATATGACATACCCTAATCCCAATAATTAGTTGTATGTCGATCAATTGATGGACAGACTGTTATGAGCGTTAAATATTTATATTTGATGCTTATACAGTGTAGAATGCACTTTGGATGATGGTTGTTTATTTATCGTTGTTATTGTATACATGTGTTGTAGAAAATCCATATAATTAACATTATATGGTGATTGATTGGGCCTCATTCCAGTATTGAAAAAGAAATATTTGAATAGAAATATTTGAAAAAGAAATATTTGAAATAGAATATTTGAAAATAGAAATGCGAAGCCATGTTAAGTAGTTACACGCCATTTTAACACGAACGGGAATTTTGTTGATTTTATAATGAATATTGAAACTGATTTCAAAATTGAATATTTTGAATTGAACAGAATTGAAATTGAATTGAATAGGAATTCAAATCGAATTGAAATTGAATAAAATTGAATAGAATTGAATTAGAATTGAAATTGAATAGAATTGAATTCGAATTGAAATTGAATAGAATTGAATTCGAATTGAAATTGAATAGAATTGAATTCGAATTGAAATTGAATAAAATTGAATTCGAATTGAAGTTGAATAAAATTGAATTCAAATTGAAATTGAATAGAATTAAATTCGAATTGAAATTGAATAAAATTGAATAGAATTGAATTCAAATTGAAATTTAATAGAATTGAATTCAAATTGAAATTGAATAAAATTGAATTCGAATTGAAGTTGAATAAAATTGAATTCGAATTCGAATTGAATAGAATTGAATTCGAATTGAAATTGAATAAAATTGAATTCGAATTAAAATTGAATAGAAATGAAATCGAATTAAAATTGAATTAATCTGAAATTCAAATTGCATTGAAAACGAACTGAAATTGAATTAAAAATCGATTTGAATTGAAATCAATTTGAAATAAATTTAAAACGAATTTGTAAGGGAAAATTCAATTTTGATTTGAATTTGAAAAGGAAGTTGAAATCCTTTTGAAAATGAATTTAAAACGATTTATAAAATACGTTTTAAAAGGAAATCAACGAAATATATATATATTATATATATAATATATATTATATATATAATGGCCTGAATAGAACGCGCTGCGCCGCGGCAGTTCTTGAAATGAATTCGAATTAAAATTGAATTAATATGAAATTCAAATTGCATTGAAAACGAATTGAAATTGAATTAAAAATCGATTCGAATTGAAATCAATTTGAAATAAATTTAAAACGAATTTGTAAGGGAAATTTCAGTTTTGATTTGAATTTGAAAAGGAAGTTGAAATCCTTTTGAAAACGAATTTAAAATGATTTATAAAATACGTTTTAAAAGGAAATCGATGAAATATGTATAATATATATATATTATATATATATATATAATGGCCTGAATAGAACGCGCTGCGCCGCGGCAGTTCGCGAATATCGACCATTGACTTCGAATGGATATTACGAATAAATTTAAAACGAATTTGTAAGGGAAATTTCAATTTTGATTTGAAATTGAAAAGGTAGTTGAAATCCTTTTGAAAATGAATTTAAAACGATTTATAAAATACGTTTTAAAAGGAAATCGACGAAATATATATAATATATATATTATATATATAATATATTATATATATAATGGCCTGAATAGAACGCGCTGCGCCGCGGCAGTTCGCGAAATGAATTCGAATTAAAATTGAATTAATCTGAAATTCAAATTGCATTGAAAACGAACTTAAATTGAATTAAAAATCGATTTGAATTGAAATCAATTTGAAATAAATTTAAAACGAATTTGTAAGGGAAATTTCAATTTTGATTTGAATTTGAAAAGGAAGTTGAAATCCTTTTGAAAACGAATTTAAAACGATTTATAAAATACGTTTTAAAAGGAAATCGACAAAATATATGTAATATATATATTAAATATATAATATATATTATATATATATAATAGCCAGAATAGAACGCGCTGCGCCGCGGTAGTCGCGAATTTCGACCATTGACTTCGAATGGAAATTACGGGAGATCCGACCGTCAGATTCTCCTAAAACTGGAACCGTTGGGCTCATATCGAAAAGAGCTTTCTATCGAACATTAGATATTTGAAATCTAACGGTTGGATTTGGAATTATGTCCAAATCAAATTTGGAAAAGGTCGATGTAAGTGTAGTTCGATGGCCTTTGATGGAAATCGACTGTACGGGCCTTGATAAAATTATTAAAAATATTTATAATTTGTGCAAAATCATAAGAAATGATTTGGGAAGAATTGGGATGAAAAACTCTATTTTTGAAAAGATAAAAATAGATTTTTATCGAAATGAACTTGTTTTGAACTAGAATTATAATCCTATTTATTTTCAAAATAAATAAAGTGGATTTGAAAGGGTTTTGAAAATAACCAGAATTTCCAATACGTGAATTGGAATGGATTTGAATCGAAATTGTCTTCAGAATATTTCGACGTTGGGTTTCGTGATTATACAGATATTGTTATGGAAATTTGAAAGATATATAGATATCGTTATTTCCAATACGAAATTTGTTGGTCGTAGAATTTGATTTTGAGTATAAGCCGATATATTTTCTATTCAGAGCCTGGTATTTAATATCAAATGTGATTTGGGTTTATCGTGAATGGTGTCTTCATTAACACTGTTCTTAAGCCCTATTGAGAAAAAGATTAAATCTTTTTATTTAGATTTAATGAAGTGTACTAATTAAATAATATTTAATTGGAATTGAATTGGTATTGATTTTTGGGTTTATCGTGAACAGTATTTTAAATAACACTTGTTCTTTAACCCGATAATTAATGGAATGTGATTTTGGGTTTTCATGAACGGTATCTTCAATAATACTGTTCTTAGACCCAAAGGAGTTAAGAAAATCATAAACTAACTAGAGATCGGGTAAGTTGAACGGTTTCTGGGGTATTGATCTGATGTTGGTTTCGGCCTTCGGGGTTAATACTTAGGGAATTGCTCACTTGCTAATTCACGGTTAGGGACTGATTGAAATGTGATGTGATTTTGGGGTTTATCGTGAACCGTGTTTTAAATGACACTGATTCTTTAACCCAGTCAAAGATTAAAACTGAGTGGAGTTTTAATGAATCTTTAATTAGATTGAAAAGATCGAGAATGGAGTATCACCAGTTTTGCTCCAAGCGATAGTTAAATCTTCAATTAGATTTGAACGTGAAATGGTAATTGAATTTACCGATAACACCGTGGTGTTAGATATGAAGTATTACCAGTTTTACTTCATGGGATGAACAGGTTGGGATTGGGAAATTAAAACCAATGATTACTTCGGTAAGGTTCGTTAATCCCGGCTTGTTTGGATAAACCATAATTTGGTTTGAATTGATATTCAAAGGAAGGTTAAAGAATCAATTTAAAGAATTTATCTTTGATAAAATTAATGGGAACCTTTCCCTAAGAATGTCAAATTTAGAAATTAACTGTATGTTAGCTAAGTTGAATGGTTTCTTGAATATTGATCTGATGTTGATTTCGGCCTTCGGGGTTAATATTTGGGGAATTATTCTCTTGCTAATTTACGGTTAGTGACTGATTAATTGGAATGAGGCGTATGTTGTGTTTGTGTAACACTTGTTTAATATATATGCGAGTTATTTGGAAAGACCAGGCTTATCCAATTCTGAATAACTGATACGACGATAAGTCGAAGATGAAGACGGTGGTTGAAGACCGGAGGTCTTCGCGTCGTTTGGATAATTACCGATGATCTTGATTGGGCCATACACCCAAGAGGAGGGAATCAGTTGGTGATCGTCGAGACGTATTGGAGATCGATGGATATGTGGAGTACTAGGTGCCTCCGGTTTCGTTCAGACCCAGAACGGACTTGTAAATAGACTGTATGTATGACATTGGATATCATTCTGTGTGATTGATCGATATCAGTTGCTTGGAGTGGTTTGCCTGTGTGGCATGCTAAGATGCAAATGATCAAGGCTTCTGTTGAAAAGAAGAGTCTTGTGGTTGATGATCAAAGCACAGCCTGTGTGGCATAGCTTTGTGTAACGTTGATTCGCGAGCCTCACACCCCGGTTGTGAACCAGAAATGGGAGAAGGACCTCAGGGGGGACATGCGTTTCTTTCTAGTTAGAAGTGGCGTCAGTGGTTTACACGCCTTGACGAGTTTGACTTATGTGTTGTTGCTGTTGTGAGGCGCCTCAGATTTATCGGGGACTATGTTAAGCCGATGGAGTCATTTGTTGGCTCATTTACGCCCCAAAGGGCGGGGAAACGTAGTGTTCAGGCATTATAATCCACATCGGTGGACCGATCCTGACGATCCAAGGGGCGGTTGCGGCTGTTCCTGAGGCTCGGGCTAGAGAGTCTCGAATCGGTTGAGGACGATCCCTTGCCTCGGTTCACAGATGGAAATCCAACTACCAATACGTGACGTTTCGATTTTAGTTGTAATACTATATATGGCGACATAGTGGGATGGGGCGCTTATGCCGTCTATGATTGATAATTATGATTTGAAGTTGTTTTATTCACTATGCACTTATAATAGCATCAAATGATTTGTTTTAAACGTATCAAGCATTCTTGACTATTATAAGGTAAAAACCCTATCCCCCGGCTTGCGTTGCATTGTGTGATAGGACCTGGGTCTTATAATAGCTTCATTTTTCCAAAAAATCATTGCGCTATTTTGTTATATGCACTGGTATTCTTGGGAGGAAACCCGTTCTGTGTTATATGGCGTGGTCCCTTGATATATCGAATTTAAAGTAAAATTTTAAATAACTGTTTTAGTTCTCACACCAGTCACATGACTGACCTGGAGTTTATTGTTTTAACCTATACTCTGGGTGCCCTTATTTTGACACGGGAAGCTAGTAGTTTTGGTTTTGCAGATTTATATTCGCAGGATCCTGACTTACAGTTGGAACGATATCCGGAAAGCTCTGTATCCGTATATCTCTTTCAGTTGTGTTTTGTATTATTTTCCGCTGCGATGTATTTAAATGTACTGTAATCTCTGATATTTTCTAGGTAATATTTATTTATACTCTGTATATTCTTGTATTCTGATTGAATTGTTGTAATTAACAACGAAATGTTCTTCTGTCTGCATTCTGATTGGTCTTGTTCTCAAAGTATCCGCTCTTTCCTCATCGGGGAAGTTACGGGTTCTTACAATTAATATAATATAATTTATTTTAAAATCCATATATATATATATATATATATATATAAAGCTAACTAATTTTAATTACATAATTTTAATAAATATTATATAATTTATTTCATTTCCATATCTCGATTTCAAATAACATTCAAATTTGACCTTTCAAATAAAAGGGCTTTTAAATTCTTATTCAATCCAAATCTCGACCATTCCAAGTATCTTCGAATACTTTTATTTTTAAAAATTAAATTCAAAGAGAATTACTAAATTTAGCTTTTAAACATTGAGATATCAAAATCGTAATGAAATACATTTCCAAATCCACAATTTAATTTCGAATAATTGCTTTAACTAATTCAATGAACATTTTGGTGATGATATCAATGCAATAACCAATTTCAAATCAAAACATACCATTTCATCCAAATAGTCAATTTTATATCGTTTCACTAGTTAACAAATGTCAGGGTTTCAGACTAGCAATGTAATTTCGAATAAATAATTTAATGTCGATACCAAATTTACACTATAATTAACTTGCATATCAATTTAAGCAACCAACAAAATATATCACAACTAGACAATCAAATTTATTTCATAATTTAATTTAATGAAAATGGGAACAATTCAGTTATTCGAAATTAGAATTTAAAATTTAGCCCAAAAATCAATAGTCTCAGAATCTATCCAAATTAGCGCCATCGCGAAGAGCTCGTCAATGTGATTCCAACGCAACAAACAGCATGTCATTCTGAAGTCGTATGCAAAAGTTATACGATTTTTATCATTTGAATTTAAATTAAAATAAAAAAATACAATCCTTACCCAAAAATTTCTTTGCCGCGTCACCACCCTATTTCCTCCTTGTTCGCTAACGCTCCAGTAAAATTTTCACCCGTTATGCCTACAAAACCAGCGACTTATCCTGTAATGACCTGGAAATCCGTGCCTTTTGAATCGACAATATTCCATACATGTCTAACTCAAAATTGTACATATTTACAGATTGTAAAATGATGATCCACATCTTTAACCAATATAGTCAAAAATATAGATAATTAAGGAGATTGATTCAAAATTAGAAAGAAAGAAGAAAACAAGCACAGAATCTCGCAATGGAATGAAAAAATATATAATAATCAAATAACAGTTCATGAAGCTGTTTAAAATAAACATTTGATCATTTTGCAACATTTATTAGAGTTATACATTTATATACATAAATGATAATACAGAGTAATGTAAAAGAATAGTAGTGGAATACAATAGTAATAATAGTATAGCATCTTCGTCTTCACCCTTCAGATGATAACCTTTGAAACTGGAATGCTCAAGTCTGACCCGAGCGTAATACCATGAAAATAAAACAAGCTTGGATCAGGAAAAATATTCTCATCTAAGTCAAATTGACATCTTATGAACATGCACACACATAACTCAAGAGATGTTACGAGAATTTACATCTCCTAAGGATCCGTCAAACTTGATACTATATAATATAATTTATTTATTATAATAGTGTATATTCACAAATACTTATCAGAAAAAATAGTGTAAGCGGGGTTACATTGATTACCCTTACACAGTTTACAAGGACATGGTTTATGCAGGTCCTGTAACACAGCCAGTATAACGTCGGTAGCCAGTGAGTCCACTATAGACCTATGCCAATAATAAAAATCGTTGTTGTCTCACATAAGGATAAATGTATGACAAGGCACATGAGGCAATACCCAAGGTAGTATGCTACCAGTTTGTCTGTCCAGATTGGTGGTTACCTCTAACGGCCCAACGTAGACATCTGCCCCATATCGAATCAAAGGGAAATACATCCCATCAAGGGTGCGCACCCACAAAACAACAACAAATGAATAGTAATAATATGGACCCGAGGCCCAGGAAAATCGAAGAGCAGATGTCCACTAATTGGTAGTCAAGCCTCATTTGGTCTGGTACGGCTCCTGTTTTAGTAATTTCAAATTGACACAAGTGTCGGGGTCATCCATTATCATTCACTTTCTTCAATCTAGTAATCGCCTCCAAATTCATTCTACTTCATTTCTGTAACTCCACCGCATACACAGTTGTTAAAGTGGTTCCAACATTGGCAGAGAGTATCTCAATAAGAGGCTCCAATCTCTTTAACAACAAAACATCATGTTACACACCGATTGGTATTTTATATTTCAAAAGTGAATCATTATGATATCAAAATATAATATTCATCTAAACAAATTTCTCTTTAAAATATCATATTATTTTAATCACTATAATATTTACTTCAAAATTTCATAATCACTTAAGATAAATTTCAAATTCAATAATTTTATTACAACTTCAATTAACCGCATTTTCTTCGAATCATTAAATTTACTTCAAAATTCGTTTTGAATTCATTTATGATTTTAACATCAAACTAATCATATCTACTTTTAAATTAGAGATTTAAATGTAATCAATTTTAGTTCAAATTTCAAATAACAAATTTTAAATAATTTCAATTCGAAATTAATTTCAAAGTTTAAATAAAGATTTAAACCTTCGAAGCAATTTAAATTATAATCAATTTTAGTTCAAATTTCAAATAACGAATTTTAGATTATTTCAATTTGAAATTGATTCCAAAGTTTAAATAAAGATTTAAACCTTCGAAACAATTTAAATTATAATCAATTTTAGTTCAAATTTCAAATAACAAATTTTAGATTATTTCAATTCGAATTTAATTTCAAAGTTTAAATAAAGATTTAAACCTTCGAAACAATTTAAATTATAATCAATTTTAGTTCAAATTTCAAATAACAAAATTTAGATTATTTCAATTCGAATTAAATTTCAAATTTTAAATAAAGATTTAAACCTTTGAAATAGTTCAATTTCAGCGTTACGAATTCAAATTCGAACGTATAATTCAATTTATGTAATTTCAATTTATTTCCAATGATGCCCGCAACACTCAAGGTGATAACACTGATGTAAAAATATAAACAACATCCGTACAGTTCAATATATCCATAAATAGACATCCATCACAACCATCGTCCAAAACAGTATAATTTGCAATAATGAACTGATTTATATGTGTCGGTGTTTAACTAGCAATTTAGTTCAAAAATAAACTAACTAGCAATTTAATTTCTAATAGTTTAAATTTGATGTCCATCTAAAATAGTAGTCAACAAACAAATAATCAAATCAATCACAGATTTCAATTTCACAAAAATGTGAATATTTTTTGCAGTATGAGAAAACTCGCATTGGTTTGAATTTGAATTTGCCTTAAATTTTCATTTGCTCCTTTTTCGTTCTGGTTAGCTCTAGAATGTAGTGCTCGACGACACGAGTGCATCGCAACTCGTTACACTGAATTTCAATATCATATGGGAAAGTTATACAATTTTAAACTTCGATACATTAATTAAATAATTAATTTAATTAAACATTAATTAATAACCATTCGATTGCTAATCACCCCCTAACCCGTCTCTTCTTCGTTGATTTACTAGAGCCTTCGATCGCAAAAACCTATTATCGCGCCTCCTTTAAACCATCATTCACCTCCGCCTCGACCACGAAGGTCGATCCAACGGCGGCGCCACGTAGTCCAGTCCGCCCTCTTCCTTCTCCAGCCTTGGTGGCAATTCCGACCACCCCCTTGCTCCCCTATTTCCATTCGATGCAACCCCCTTTGGACCTCGATTTCAACGCCTCCGTCTAACAATAATACATCACAGCCGTTCATCTTGTTGACCTCTCCAAGCCCCACCATTTTCTCTTTAAAACCCTACCCTAAATCAAAACAGGATGGGAGAATTTAGTGGGAGAAATCGTGATGATTTTGTCCACTAATATGTTCGATGTCGGCTGAGAAAGGGGGTTGATCGTGGCTTTTATTTTGACCTAGGTTTTAAGGAGAAAACCCTTGTATTTATAATAATTTTAATAATATTAAATTTCCAAAATATTTTGATTTCACTTCGTACTCCAAACGAAACCCAACGACTATAGCCCCTATCTAATTAACCCCATTCCGGACACAATGGAATATGTTTCGTAAGTCAATTTGACTGTTTCGACCATTTTTCATCAAAAATAAAATATAAATTAGTATATTGAATTTTAAGCGTACATTTTAATTTACCGGGGCCACATGCTAACTCTAAAAATTCCCAAAAAATAAATCTGGCTATGTTTTGACCATACGGTCCTAACAAAACTATTTTAAATGAATTCCGAGTCCGTTTGAAAAATATCCATTTTCTGGTCGATCCAATTTGACTGAAACTAAACAAGCTCGTTTTCTTTTGCCGCTCACATATTAATTTCAAAAATTATGAAAATTGAAACCTAACAATAATTTGATATTCCGAATCCAACAAGAGTGGGTACATCAAAAATGGAGGTCGTTTGCAAAATGGCTATTTTTAAGGGTTATATATTATATTAAAATATATATAAATTCCATTGCGACTTTTCAGAATTTTAAATTGGACATAACTTTCAGTTTATGAAGTGAAATCTCATTTTTTTACATTCGTTAGAAAGATATGATTAAACAGATTCAAATATTTTTTGTTTTACTAAAATCCGATTTATTTTGAATCTTGTACATTCATTTGAAATTTAAAATCGAATTTTCAAACTACCGCGCCATTTCAGGCTCGTTATATAATTAAAATAAATTTATACGTTCTAACTTCGATTAAACTAAATTTTTAATCGTTATTATTTAAAATAATCATTTTAAATATTCAAAATTCATTAAAATAACTAATATAAAAGTTTTAAACTGGTTCTGAAAATCAGGGTCGTCACAATCTCCCCCACTTAAAACTTTTCATCCTCGAAAAGGAACGAAGCCGAAAGTGGTTTAGCCAACCAACTCAACTTCCGTTCTGGCTTTCATTCTTCAACTTTTCAGTTTCTAAGAAATTTCAAATTTCTCAAAAATTTGGCTAACACCTTAAATTTTCGAAAATTTTCGCCATAACCTCCTTTGTACAGCCCTATCGGTAAAACCATAACTAGCCTCACACGGGCCTCATCAATCCAAAAGAAAAAGAAAAAGCCAAGTGGCTAGCCAATCGGCTCATAAAAACATCAAATCCTAATTTATTTAGTAAACATGTACCTATTGGTCGGGCGCACAATTTTATTCCTCTTCTTAGCTTTCATACTATGACTTGCTCAATACATATACATATATATGTGTGCAATTCCAATCAATTTTCACTTGAGTTCAATATTATACTCGATTTGGATAATTTTTCTCTTTTCCCTAATATTGATGTTATCATTCCAATATTTTATTAATTTACTTAATAATCACACATCACAACCAGCAATCAATTTATTAATTAGCTTTTCAAAACATATAACTTTTGTATATACTCAAAAATCATATTTTTGATGCCAAATACCAAAAACTAAACTCTAACTAATTTTGGTTCTCGCGATTTGTAAACCAAAGCTTATCCATTAAATCTTAGTTAAAAGATTAATAAATTTTAAAAGATAATTTCACTGTTAATCGGGATTTTAAGAACTAATGCCATTTAAAACATTGTTCACAATCAACCCAAAACCAACTTTCACTTAATTCAAATTATATTTGTTAACTTGAAAACTTCTTTAAAGCTTAGTTAAAAGATTTATTCTTTTCTCAAATGGGTTCAAGAACAGTGTTATTTAAAACACCATTCACGACAACCCAAAATCCTATTTGTTATTTAAAACTGTTGGATTTTTTTATACCGGTTATTTCAAATATATTAAAATTTCTATATGTTGGCATTTCGTTTTATCTACACTTATTCTCAACATATTTGAAATTTACATACTTACTCATTTCAATTTCTATATACGTTAATACTTTTATTCATCTACATGTTATTATCTCTATGTTTTTAATTAACTGCTTAAATATTTTGGTAAATTTTCTTAAGCTTATCTTTGACATTTGATTCAACCAGAATCTAAGTCCATTTTCCTTTATTCATAACTAACCAAAATTTTAATTTATCATTAATTCACATTATTTCACAACTTACAGACTTTAGCACCTTTGTTATTTACGTTACTTTATAAATTTATTACTATAAATTTCTTAAGTTTATACATTACTTCAGACTCATTTCTTTTTTTTTTTTGATACAATTCTATTCAAGTTTACAATTATCTCAGGAGGTTACAATTTTAGTTATTACCAATCCTTTGCAAATATTCCATCCATTTGCCAATCATTTCAGAACATTAACAAATACAAAAATTTATTATTACCACCACTTGATTAACCTTAATAAACATTTCTATGGTTCTCATTAATTTTTCAAAGTCTTTACTTTTCTTTTTCTTCATAACATTTCTATGATTCAACATATCATTTTGGAACATGTTTTTATTTAAAATTCGTTGGTAAAATATTTCATTACATATTTATACACTCTTAACTTTTCATTTAAGCAGGTTTGTATATATAACAAATGAAATTTAGTATTTCACAACTTTACTCTTTATTATCAAAGTAACATGGGTATTTGTGTAACACCCCACCTCTGTTAAGGTCACTCACAAAGGGAATGCCTTAACTTCGGTGGAGCGCTTTAAGTAAAAGATGCATATAAATAACAAGACAGACAAATTTAAACAGCGTAAAATAAAACTTTACTTCATTGACTAAACAGTTTGTACAACAAGTGTTTTCCAATACCAGACTATTTGTCTTACATAACAAAATAAAGAAGCATAAAATAACAATGATATTCCCCAAATAAAGCATAAGCCGGCCATAGAAGTGGCAAAGAGAGTTCAAAGCGATGCATCAAAGAGTCTCCAAGCTTGGAAAAGAGTTAAGGTCCATACTAAGCTAGGTTGTTCCCTCCCTGACTACCGGGGGGGGGGGGGACGGAAGGAAAGAAGACGAAAGAAAACACAGTTAGACCTAAAGCCGGGTAAGTTCAGTGACATTTAGCATGTGAACAGGTAATAGCAACATGACATGAATTAACTGAATATAAGACAACACCATGATGATAGGGCTAACAAGATAACATAAGATTACCGCAAGATATGATAAGGCAAGATAAACTGGATATGCTTCAATACTTTCTCTACTTCGTTATTACCCTGTTATTCTGGTTTCTATATCTCTGCACCACCTAACTAGTGTCCCAACTAGTAATCTATATAAAATTATCATATGATAACGTGATCCCAATCCCCGTAATTGTGGTTGCCTTTAGGTGTACATCGTTTTTGGGGATTTCATTTATTACCTAGAACTAATCTAGGGTTTTCTATCGAACGCTTCCTAGATTCAACCGGGGTTTATGCTACCCAGGACCACTGGGGTTTATGCTACATATCGAGCGATGCCCCCAAGGCTAGGACACACTACCCAGAGCCGTATATGTTCCTAGAATTTCCCCGCGTATGTGTCGTGAATCGTTATCAATGTCTAGATGCACATGTCCTCTATATGTGCGACTCGAGTCCCGCGGCAGGGCTACTCAACAAACACGGAACTCGGTCGGGAGCTTTCAAATATATGCCGATTGCAGATGCTAAGGTCTGCTTTTACAGTGGCTATGGTCCCACTAGACCCCTCCCTCAATTAACAAATGAAAGGCACCCAATTTGACATGACACGCAGGCGGGTTAAGTCACGAACTTGAATGACAACACTTAACCAACTTGACTTGCTAGACTGATAAGGGTTAAGTCATGAATTTAAATAATAACACATAACCTGTTGGGCGGAAACCCTAGTTACGCGGTCCATTTCAGTAGTAACCCACATAGATGTATCAAGATACCCTGGAACTAGGCAGGGTGGGGCTGGATTATTAGGCTGATTGTAAGCGACCAGAACGACGGCTGAGTTAGTGCGCCAGTGTAGGTTTTGGCGGACTATGGTCGTGCACGTAGTCTGGAGTTGAAAAACAGGCATTGGGCATCAGTAGGTTTACACTGTGCGTGCTTGATTCATTTCGGGGGTTAGCACCCTAGGTCTTGATACACACTATGGTGGACTCAACATAGGTAACTACATTCGTTATAGGGTCGTATTACACAAACACATGAACAAGCTAGGATTTGTAAGGAGCCGATCGATTAATAGATCGTTTCGTGGGACCAAGTAATGGGTTATTTCATGACATTGGGCAAGGGATCATTTTATAGTCAACACATGACACGGGTTGGGATACTAGTATGGGTGGTGCAGAGCAAATAGATATTATAGAAATATTTTAATGATGAAGCATAGAAATTTTGCGATGTTATACTTGACAGAAACCTTGCGATGTGATACTTGGTAGGAACCTTGTGATGCTACTCTTGATAGGAATTATGGGATGTTATACTTGATTCATCGTGCCTGCAGCTTATCTTGTCATCATGCGTATGTTTATTTTCAAGAGATAGTTCTTATGCGTGGAAATACCTTATTGTGAGTAAACGAGATCCAGGATTCACTAGTGTATTTTTGAGAGCTTGCATGAAACCATGAGTATGCAGTTATGTCGGAGCCAAGTATACTAGAAGGAGAATAAGTGAAAGTGGAACGAGAGACAACATGAAATGACTTCCAACTCATATTTTGGAAACAAGAATTAAGAAGCTACGAAATTGTGAAGTTAAAGACGGTAAAAGCACAATGGAGTTAAGCTCAAGAAAATGTGAATTAGAAGATTGAGGACTAGATACACGCATCATATCTCTTTTTAAGAGTATATCCTTGATCCTTCTTTTCCTCTAGAGCTTACTTGCATGCTATCTTTTAAGTATATCCTCTCGGTCCTATTCTCAGTCTTATTTCTGTTGCAAACCCCATAGGGAGTTTGACTCATCTGTTAATAATAAATGTTGGGGCTTGAGGGTGTTCGTTGGGTTGACTAAACTTTTTGAGTTTTATAAGATATGGGTTAGTTTTAGGAAGGGATTTCTTGTGCCCTTAACGGATGTGGGGTTTTACAATTTGTTTCTATTTTACTTCAACATTTCCTTACTTTATGTTTCAGTTTTATAATATTATATTATATTTTCATTTATGTTTCCCTTATTCATTTATTGTATTTCTTTATTCACCTATTCAAAATTTTATTTGATATTATTGCAGACAAATTTTTTATTTCATTGATTATCAACAAGGAGAGTAATTTATATAAATGGAGGCTTGAGAAGCTTAATACCAATTTCTTTCAAAACATTTTGAAATACTATATACTATACATAACTTTTTTATATCAAAACATACTCAAGATTTCAAATTAGAATTTCAAAACGAATAAGCAGCAATGCTACCAAGTGGTCTGCCCTACTTTGAGACTCGATAATGAAAGTCGATGACTATGATCATCTCATCATCGAAGTCTATTTCCCAGTAGCAAAATAGAGTACTAAACCAATTTCTATTTGAATATCCTTCAAATATTACTACTATATTTTTTTCAAAACCTTGAAAAACATTTACAAATCATCGGAATGTAAAGATCTCATATTCTCCATTTAAATTCATTTGGTTTACAGTTAATTATAAAAAATATGTAAAAGATCGATTTATTTTTGTAGTCAATAGTTTAAGAGTATTGGCTAAATTTACCATCAAATTTCAAAAAAAATTAACTTACATATATAAAATATACATGAAAACAATATTGTGTTAGAACGCCTTGTTCAAGTGTTTTGAAATCCCTTTCGGTTACGCTTGCAACAGGCATCGACTAGAACTTCGAACTCAACTCAATAAGCCAAATAACACAATATAAAACCATTTTTTATATCAAAAGCACAAGTATGCTCTCTCGTATATATATACACTCAAAACTCATTCTAGGGTGCTACTAACCCTATCACTAATGAGTAAATCCCAATAGAGCCAAGGTTTACCGCTAAACCATAAGCTCTGATACCAACTGTAATGACTTGGAAATCTGTACCTTTTGAATCGACAATAATCCACACATGTCTAACTCAAAACTGTACGTATTTACAAATTGTTAAATGACGATCCACATCTTTATCCATTGAAGTCAAAAATATAGACAATCAAGGGGATTAATTCAGAATTAGAAAGAAAGAAGAAAATAAGCATAGAATCTCGCAACGGAATGAACAAAATATAATAATCAAATAATAGTTCATGAAATTGTTTAAAATAAATGTTTGATCATTTTACAACATTTATCAGTGTTACATTTATATACGTAACTGATAATACAGAGTAATGCAACAGAATAGTAGTGTAATACAATAGTAATAATAGTATACCACCTTCGTCTTCATCCTTTAGAAGATAACCTTTAAAACTGGAATGCTCAAGTTTGACCCGAGCGTAATACCATGAAAATAAAACAAGCTCGGATCAGGCAAAAATATTCTCATCTAAGTCAAATCGACATCACATAAACATGCACACACATAACTCAAGAGATGTTACGGGAATTTTCATCTCCTAAGGATCTGTCAAATTGGATACTATATAATATAATTTCGTTATTATAATGGTGTCTATTCACAAATACTTGTCAGAAAAAATAGTGTAAGCGAGGTTACAATGATTACCCTTACACAATTTACAAGCACATGGTCTATGCAGGTCCTGTAACACAACCAGTATAACATCGGTAGCCAGTGAGTCCCCTATAGACCTATGCCAATAACAAAAATTGCGGTTGTCTTGCATAGGGATAAACGTGTGACAAGGCACATGAAGCAATACCCAAGATAGTATGCTGCCAGTTTGCCTGATCCTGACTGGTGGTTACCCCTAACGGCCCACCATAGACATCTACCGCATATCGAATCAAAGGGAAATACATCCCATCAAGGGTGCGCACCAATAAAACAACAACAACTGAATAGTAATAGTATGTGCCCGAGGCCCAGGAAAATCGAAGAGCAGATGTCCACTAAGAGGTATTGAAGCCTCATTTGGTCTGGCAAGGCTCCTGTTTTAGTCATTTCAAATTGACACAAGTGTCGGGGTCATCCATTATCATTCACTTTCTTCAATCTAGTAATCGCATACAAATTCATCCTACTTCATTTCTGTAACTCCACCGCGTACACATTTCTTAAAGTGGTTCCAACACTGACAGAGATTATGTCAATAAGAGGCCCCGGTCTTTTTAACAACAAAATGTCATGTTACACACCGATTGGTATTTTATATTTCAAAAGTGATTTGTTATAATATCAAAATATCATATTCATCTAAATAAATTTCACTTTAAAATATCATATTATTTTAATTACTATAATATTTACTTTAAAATTTCATATTCGCTTGAGATAAATTTCAAATTCAATAATTTGTTACAACTTCAATTAACCGCATTTTCTTCGAATCATTCAATTTACTTCAAAATTTGTTTCGAATTCAATTATGATTTTAACATCAAACCAATCATATTTACTTTTAAATCAGAGATTTAAATGTAAACAATTCCACTTCTAAAACAGTTTATAACTTTGAAATAGTTTTGGTGTTTAAATAAGTATTTCAATAATTGTAAATAGTTGGGAGATTTGGAATAGTTTGGAATTCAAAAAGCTTGAGTATTGAAAATGGTTATGTATATATTAAATATTTTATAAAATAACTACTTAATATATATACCAAAAGAATAGGCTTTGGAAACAATTTATATAAAATACCCC
This sequence comes from Allium sativum, assembly GCA_030737875.1. NCBI lineage: Eukaryota > Viridiplantae > Streptophyta > Magnoliopsida > Asparagales > Amaryllidaceae > Allium > Allium sativum. The sequence continues at coordinate 189,334,882 of CM060915.1, read as the reverse complement.
ATATATGAAAGGGATAAAATTTAGATAATAATTTATATTTAAAATAGTTTGCATAGAAATAATTTCAAATAAGCAGTTTCTTTCCATTTTCAATAAATATGAACCTAAGTTCAAATATCAAAACAAACCAAATCGATTTCCAATATCCAATCCAAATCGATTCCTAAAATAAAAATTTATTTGAGAACAATCGATTTTAAAGGATAACTTCCAATTTCGAAATATTATTTGAATCTATTCTATTCAAATCAAATCCAAGTTCAAGTTCAAGTTCATAATATTTATTTGAGCTATATAGTTCGAGTTTAATTTCAAAGTTTATATAAAGATCTAAACCTTTGAAACAATTCAATTAATAATCAATTTTAGTTCAAATTTCAAATAACAAATTTAGATCATTTCAATTTCGAATTTAATTTCAAAATTTAAATAAAGTCCTTCGAAACAATTTAAATTATAATCAATTTTTGTTCAAATTTCATATAATTTTTTTTAGATTATTTCAATTCAAATTTAATTTCAAAGTTTAAATAAAAATTTAAACCTTCGAAACAATTTAAATTATAATCAATTTTAGTTCAAATTTCAAATAACAAATTTTAGATTATTTCAATTCGAATTTAATATCAAAGTTCAAATAATGATTTAAACCTTTGAAACAATTTAAATTACAATCAATTTTTGTTCAAATTTCAAATAACAAATTTTAGATTATTTCAATTCGAATTTAATTTCAAAGTTTAAATAAAGATTTAAACATACGAAACAATTTAAATTTTAATCAATTTTAGTTCAAATTTCAAATAACAAATTTTAGATTATTTCAATTTGAATTTAATTTCAAAATTTAAATAAAGATTTAAACCTTTGAAATAATTTAAATTATAAGAAATTTTAGTTCAAATTTCAAATAAAAATTTTTAGTCATTTCAGTTTAAATTAAACTTCAAAGTTTAAATAAAGATTTAAACCTTTGAAATAATTCAATTTCAGCATTTCAAATTCAAATTCAAATTCAAATTCGAACGTATAATTCAATTTATATAATTCAGTTTATTTCCATTCATGCTCGCAATATTCAAGGTGATAAAACTAATATAAAAATATAAACAACATCTGTACGGTTCAATATATCCAAATATAGACATCCATCACAACCATCATCCAAAACAGTTCAATTTGCAATAATTAACTGGTTTATATATGTCGGGGTTTAACTAGCAATTTAATTCAAAAATAAACAAACTGGCAATTTAATTTCTAACAGTTTAAATTTGATGTCCATCTAAAATAGCAGTCAACAAACAAATAATCAATTCAATCATAGATTTCAATTTCACAAAAACGTAAATATTTTTCTAGTGTGAGAAAACTCACATTGGTTTTAATTTGAATTCTCTTTCAATTTTCGTTTGCTCCTTTTCCGTTCTGGTCAGCTCTAGAATGTAGTGCTCGACGATACGAGTGCAACGCAACTCGTTTCACTGAATTTGATATCATATTGGAATGTTATACAATTTTAAACTTTGATACATTAATTAAATAATTAATTTAATTAAATATTAATTAATCACCATTCGATTGCTAATCACACCCTAACCTGTCATCTTCTTCATTGATTTACTAGATCCTTCAACTGCAAAACCTATTATCACACCTCCTTTAAACCATCGTTCACCTCCGCCTCGACTACCGGCGGTCGATCCAACAGCGGCGCCGCGTAGCCGAGTACGCCCTCTTCCTTCTCCAACCTTGGTGGAGATTCTGACCACCCCCTTGCTCCCCTATTTCCACTCGACGCAACCCCCTTTGGTCCTCGATTTCAATGCCTCCGTCTAACCATAATACATCACAGCCTTTCATCTTGTTGACCTCTCCAAGCCCTACCATTTTTGTGACGACAAGGAATTTCGCTCGGTCCGAACCAGTCGCTAAACCGATCTAGACCGTTCGAAACGCCCTATCGTTTGAGAACAGGACAAAACAGAACTCATACAGAAGAACATTTCACTATATATAACAACAGTGCATCAGATTACAAGAATATACAGAGTATAAATGAATATTACACAGAAATATCAGAGATTTAAATTACATTTAAATACATAGCAGCGGAAAATAATACAATACACAACTAGAAGAGATATACGGATACAAAGCTTTCCGGATATCATTCCAGCTGTAACCAGGATCCTGTGAATATAAATCTGCAAAAACCGAAACTACTAGCTGCCCGTGTCAAAATAAGGGCACCCAGAGTTTAGGTTAAAACAATAAACTCCAGGTCAGTCATGTGACTGGTGTGAGAACTAAAACAGTTAATCTTTATTTTAAAACATTAGGTAAATCAAGGGACCACGCCGCTAACGCGGAACGGGTTTCCTCCCAAGAATACCAGTGCATAAAACAAACAGCGCAATGCTAAATAAGGAAAAATGAAGCTGTTATAAGACCCAGGTCCTATCACACAATGCAACGCAAGCCGGGGGATAGGGTTTTCCCTTATAACAGCCAAAGAATGCTTGATACGTTTAAAACAAATCATTTGATACTATTATAAGTGCATAGTGTATAAAACAACTTCAAATCATAAGTATCAATCATAGGCGACATGAGCGTCCCATGCCACTATGTCACCATATAAAGGTTTACAAATAAAACCGCAAATGTCACGTATTTGGAAATTGGGTTTCCATCTATGAACCGAGGCTAGGGGCAAGATCCTCAACCGATTCGAGACGCTCTAGCCCGCCCCTCAGGCACAGCCGCAACCGTACCTTGGATCGTCAGGGCCGGTCCACACGAAGTGGATTATAATGCCTGAACAATGCGTTTCTCCGCCCTTTGGGGCGTAAATGAGCCAACTAAATGACTCCATCGGTTCGAGAACGACCGATCAATCCGAGGCGCCTCACAACAGCAACAACCACATAAGTCAAACTCGTCAGGGCGTGTAAAACCACTGACGCCACTTCTAGCTAGAAAGAAAACGCATGTCCCCCCTGAGGTCCGTCTCCCGTTTTTGATTCATACCGGGTGTGAAACTCGCGAATCAAACGTTACACAAAGCTACGCCACAAAGGCCTTGCTTTGATCATCACCACAAGACTTTGCTTTTCAACAGAAGCCTTGAGCATTTGCATCTTAGCATGCCACACAGGCAAACCATCCTATGCAACCGATATCAGTCACACAGAATGAAATCCGATGTCAGACACACAGTCCATTTACAAGTCCGTTCTGGGTCTGAACGAAACCGGAGGCACCTAGTACCCCGCATATCCATCGATCTCCAAGTACGTCTGGACGATCACTAACTGTTTCCATCTTCTTGGGTGTACAGCCCAATCAAGATCATCAGTTATCACCCAAACGACGTGAAGACCTCCGGTCTTCGACCATCGTCTTCATCTTCGACTTATCGTCGCATCAGTTATTCAGAATGGGATAAACCCGGTCTTTCCGAATAACTCGCGTATATTTTAAATAAGTGTTACACAAACACAACATACGCCTCATTCCAACTCATTAGTCATTAACCGTAAATTAATCAAGAGAATAATTCCCCAAATATTAACCCCGAAGGCCGAAACCAACATCAGATCAATATCCAGAAAACCATTCTACTTAGCTAACCGACAGTTAGTTTCTAAATTTCACGTTCAAATCTAATTAAAGATTTAACTATCGCCTGGAGCAAAACTGGTGATACTCAATTCTCGATCTTTTCAATCTAATTAAAGATTCATTAAAACTCCACTTAGTTTTAATCTGTGACTGGGTTAAAGAATCAGTGTCATTTAAAACACGGTTCACGATAAACCCAAAGTCACATCCCATTAATTATCGGGTTAAAGAACAAGTGTTATTTAAAACACTGCTCACGATAAACCCAAAAATCAATATCAATTCAATTCCAATTAAATATTATTTAATTGGTACACTTCATTAAATCTAAATAAAAAGATTTAATCTTTTCTCAACTGGGTCCAAGAACAGTGTTAGTGAAGACACCATTCACGACAAACCCAAATCACATTCATTAATTATCGGGTTAAAGAACAAGTGTTATTTAAAACACTGTTCACGATAAACCCAAAGTCACATCCCATTCAATTCCAATTAAATATTATTTAATTGGTACACTTCATTAAATCTAAATAAAAAGATTTAATCATTTCTCAACTGGGTTCAAGAACAGTGTTAGTGAAGACACCATTCACGACAAACCCAAATCACATTCGATATTCAATACAAGGCTCTGAATAGAAAATATATCGGCTTATATTCAATATCGAATTCTACGACTAACAAATGTCGTATTGGAAATAACGATATAAATATATATCTTTCAAATTTCCATAACAACACCTGTATAATCACGAATTCCAACATCGAAATATTCCGAAGACAATTTCGATTCAAATCCACTCCAATGCATTCATTGGAAATTTTGGTTATTTTCAAAACCATTTTCGAATTCAATTTATTTATTTAAAAATAAATAGAATTATAATTCTAGTTCAAAACTAGTTCATTTCGATAAAAATCTATTTTTATCTTTTCAAATATGGAGTTTTTCATCCCAATTCTTTCTAAATCATTTCTTATGATTTTACACAAATTATTACTATTTTTTATAATTTTATCAAGGCCCGTACAGTCGATTTCCCTCAATGGTCATCGAACTGCACTTACAGCGACCTTTTTCGAATTTGATTTGGACATAATTCCAAATCCAACCGTTAGATTTCCAATTTCTAATATTCGTTAGAAAGCTCTTTTCGACACGAACCCAACGGTTCCGGTTTTAGGAGAATCCGACGGTCGGATCTCCCGTAATGCCCGTTTGAAATAAATGGTCGAAATTCACGAACTGCCGCGGCGCGGCACGTTCTATTCAGGCCATTATATTATATATATAATATATATAATATATATTTCGTCGATTTCTATTTAAAACGAATTATATAAATAGTTTTGAATTCGTTTCAAAAACCCATTTCAACTTCCATTTCAATTCAAAGCAAAATTGAATTCTTTTTTATAGATTCGTTTCAAAACTCATTTCCATTCAATTCAAATTTCAATTCAATTTGAATTCATTTCAATTCACTTTCAATTCAATTCGAATTCGTTTTCAATTCAATTCATTTCGAAATCGTTTTCAATTCAATTCATTTCGAAATCGTTTTCAATTCAATTCATTTCGAAATCGTTTTCAATTCAATTCATTTCGAAATCGTTTTCAATTCAATTCATTTCGAAATCGTTTTCAATTCAATTCATTTCGAAATCGTTTTCAATTCAATTCATTTCGAAATCGTTTTCAATTCAATTCATTTCGAAATCGTTTTCAAAATCGATTCAAATATCGTTCACGTCTAAATGGCGTCAATCTAATCAACACGGCTTCATATATTCCTTTATTTTCAAATCTTCTATTTCAAATATTTCTTTTTCAAAATAGTCGTTATTATCAAAATATTTCGTTCAACACATGACCAATCTCAATGAATGAGTACTGTCAACACATGAACTTTTATTTTATAATATTCTTTATTTTTCAAATCGGAATGAGGCCCAATCAATTACCATATAAAGTTAATTATATGGATTTTCATACAACACATGTATATAATAGCATTGAAAAATAATCAATCATCCACCAAAGTGCACTACACTGTATAAGCATCAAATATAGATATTCAACGCTTATAACAGCCTGTCAATCAATCGATCGACATATTTAATCAACCAGGATGAGTGAACTGCATATTTCATCCTAACACCCGTGTGGGGTTTTCAAACAATCAAACACGGATTTTATTTGTGCAGTTGGGCGATGTGTAAAATTTATCGTCCCAATCAATGTCCTTTAAATAAGTGTACATAAACAAACCGTCTGGTTTGTAAATGAATATTTATTTATTCACATTCACGTTAAAAATTATATTTTTAACGACAAAACATTTTATTCCAACATATGAATTTCTATTCAATTCAATCTTTAAATAAAATGATATTTTTATTTTTCTAACATATTTTAGAAAATTTCGGCGGCATAACGGCACGATACTAGAAACGGGACAAGGCCTAGCCTTATCCCCGGTCTAGTGAAGGCCCACGCCATTCACACATCAATAAAATCAATTTCATCTCACCAAACAATTCAATTCAAACAAATAATTCAACTAATCTATGCAACCAAACAAACAAGTCCATGGTCTGTGGACGATTGTGTCGGGTGCTACTAAGCACCGTCTGCATCCTAGTATATATATATAACTAGAAAAGAAATAGAAAGGTGAGAAATTCTCACCATTAGCTATCCAATCATCTTGACTCTTCTTTTGCAGAAGTCTTCGTCGTTTCGCCTTTTTGTCCTCTTCGTTGCCCGTAGCCACTACATATGTAAAAATCGAATTTTTTACTTCGCTATTCCATATATAAAAATCATATTTTTCTATCGAAGTTCAATACGAAGTTCAATATATAAAAACCCTATTTTTATTTCGAAGTTCAATATATAAAAATTCCATTTTTCTATCGTTATTCAATATATAAAAATTCCATTTTTCTATCGTTATTCAATATATAAAAATTCCATTTTTCTATCGTTATTCAATATATAAAAATTCCATTTTTCTATCGTTATTCAATATATAAAAATTCCATTTTTCTATCGTTATTCAATATATAAAAATTCCATTTTTCTATCGTTATTCAATATATAAAAATTCCATTTTTCTATCGTTATTCAATATATAAAAATCTCGCCTTTTTAACTATAAAGATTTTACCTTTTTCAAAAATAAAGATTTGATTTTTATAGTTCCTACTAGGCAAAGATTATATTTTGACATCATCTATATAGTAAAGACTATATTTTTAATATTTTAAAAATATAAAGATCATATTTTTAATTCTTTAAAAATATAAAAATCATATTTTTATTACTTCATATATTTAAAAATCGAATTTTTATCTCTATATCACTTCATATGAAAAGTTCAATCTTCTCTGTCGCTTCATATATAAAATAAAAATCTAATCTTTTTATTCTCTACATATAAAAATCATAGCTTTTTAAATTAAAATAAACAAGTTTTATGTTTAAAATAAATATGTTTTCAGTTTTAAAATCTTTTCTAAAAATTACAGTTTTAAATTCTTTTATAAAAATTACAGTTTTAAATTCTTTTATTATAAAAATTACAGTTTTAAATTCTTTTATAAAAATTACAGTTTTAAATTCTTTTACAAAAATTACAGTTTTAAATTCTTTTTAAAAAAACAGAAAAAGTAAATAATAATAAAAAAAAAACAGTTTAAAGTAAAATAAAATAAAAAAAAACAGTTGAAGTAAAATAAAATAAAAATCAGAAAAAGTAAATAATAAAAAAAACAGCAGGGCACATACAGGGGGGGATTTGCAGCGCCGTCGAGGTCGGAGGGGGGGGGGGTATCGCGTCACTTCTGGTGAGAGGGGGGGGGGGGGTTTCGTCGAGGGTTCGGAGGAGGGGGGTCGGCTTCGTCGAGGGTTCGGAGGGGGGGGTCGGCTTCGTCGAGGCGTGGTGGCGATTCCGAGGGAGGCGGCGGCGATTTATAGATCGGGCCCTTCTTCTTCTTTTTTTCTTTCTGATTTATGATTTTAGTCGGGGGGGGGCCTGGTAGTTAAGGGGAGATATTTTTTTTTTTTTTTATTTATTATTTAATTATTAAAAAGTTGACTTTTACATACGACCTCGAAACGAGGCCTACCGCCTGTCGCCCATAGCGTTTTACCCCCATTCCGAACACAATGGGATATGTATCTCCAGCTGATTCGATCGTTACAATCAGTTTCCTTTGAATTTACATTTAAATCACTATATTGAATTTTAAACGCACATTTCAAATTACCGGGGTCACATGCTAACCCTAAAAATTCTCGAAAAATATTTTCTAGCTTCGTATTGACGATACGGTCTTAACAAAACTAGTTTCGTCGAATTCTGAGACCGTTGGAAAAATGGCCAATTTCCAGTCGATTAAAATCAACTGAAACCGGTCAAACGCGTTTTCTTTTGCCACGCTCACATATTGATTCGAAAAATTATGAAATTTGGAATCTAGCAATAACTTAACATCACGGACCCAACAAAACTGGTTTCGTCGAAATCCGAGGTCATTTGCAAAATGTCCATTTTTAAGGGCCTTATATATATAAAAATATATATAAATTCCACAGCGACTATTTCTAATTTTAAACTGGACATATCTTATCATTCCTAAGATGAAATCTCAATTTGTTAACTTCGTTACAAAGATATAGTTATACAGATTCAAATATTTCTTGTTTCGTTCAATTCTGACTTATATTGAATTCTGTATATTCATTTGAAATTAGAAATCGAATTTTCGAACTACCGCGCCATTTTCAATTCCTTTTATAATTATATATAATTATTATATATTCTAACGACGACGTATATAATATATACGTTCAAATTATATTCAAAATAAATTTTCTCATCGATATTATTTAAAATATTCTATTTTAAATAATTAAAATTCGCTAAATTTGCCAAAATAAAAATTTTAAACTGGCCCAGATTTTCGGGTTGTTACAATTTTCTCTTTACAACCGTAACCTAAATCGAAACAAGATGGGAGAATTTAGAGGGAGAAATCATGACGATTTTGGCCATTAATATGTTCGATGTCGGCTGAGAAAGGGAGTCGACCGTGGCTTTTATTTTGACTTAGGGTTTAGAGAGAAAACCCTTGTATTTATAATAATTTTGATAATATTTAATTTCCAAAATATTTCGATTTCACTTCGAACTCAAAACGAAACCCAACGACTGTCGCTCCTAGCTAATTACCCCCATTCCGCAAGCAATGGAATATGTTTCGTAATCCAATTCGACTCTTTCGATCAGCTTTCGTCAAAAATAAAATATAAATCAATAAACTAAATTTTAAACGTACATTTTAATTTACCGGGGCCACATACTGACTCTAAAACTTCCCGTAAAATAAATCTAGCTATGTTTTGACGATACAGTCCTAACAAAACTAATTTCATCGAATTCTGAGTCTGTTTGAAAAATGGTCATTTTCTGGTCGATCCGCTTTAACTGAAACTTAACAAACATGTTTTCTTTTGCCCCGCACACATATTAATTTCAGAAATTATGAAAATTGAAACCTAACAACAATTTGACATTCTGAATCAAACAAAAGTGGATTCGTCGAAAACGGAGGTCGTTTGCAAAATGGCTATTTTTAAGGGTTATGTATTATATTAAAATATATATAAATTCCATAGTGACTTTTCTGAATTTTAAATTGGACATAACTTTCAGTTTTTGAAGTGAAATCTCAGTTTCTTACCTTCGTTAGAAAGATATGATTAAACAGATTCAAATATTTCTAGTTTTACTGAAATCCCATTTATTTTGAATCCTGTACATTCATTTGAAATTTAAAATCGAATTTTCAAACTACCGCGCCATTTCAGGCTCGTTATATAATTAAAATAAATTTATACATTCTAACTTCGATTAAACTAAATTTTTAGTCGTTAATATTTAAAATAATCATTTTAAATATTCAAAATTCATTAAAATAACCAAAGTAAAAAATTTAAACTGGTTCTGAAAATCAGGGTCATCACATTTCCTTCCTTACCTCTCCGCTTCATGAAACTTAAACTGATTGAACCATTGTTCTTTTCTTCACAAGCCTCACTATCCCATCGCCGACTCATCAAACTCGCGCGTCATTCGATGGTCGCGTCCACTAGGCTAGCACTTACAGCCAACACCTGTTTGAGACATTTTTTTACTAAACACCCCAAATTTTTTCCATATTATTCTATATTCCATTACAAACATGAATACAATCATGATTTTTCACATTAATCTCCACATACATGATTAAAGTGTACACTTATATAATTGCTTAACTGGTAAATTTTTGAACCCAATAAAAATTGTTCGCACCATGAAAATTTTGGATAGAGTCTAAGAGAATTGGGATAGGAATTCAGTTGTAACGACCCGAACTTCCCCGGTCCCCAAAGATAAGAGAAAGAACGGATTTGTAAATGGATGTGTGTCTGACATTGGATTTTATTCTGAGTTGATTGATCTTTATTAAATATATATTTGTTTGGTGGCGGAGAATTCATTCTATTGCTTAACACCCTTCTCTGAGACATACGAGCTCAGAGGTTAAATATCGATAAACATCAGTCGCACGACGTGAATTGTCAGTTTGGCATGCTGAGATGCAAATGATCAAGGCTTATGTTGAAAAGAAGAGTCTTGTTGTTGATGATCAAAGAACGGATTTAATATAGCATAACTTTGTGGATAGCGTTAATTCGCGAGCCTCACACCCCGGTCTTGACCAGAAATGGGAGAGGAATTTTGGGAGGACATTCGTTTCGTTATAGCTAGGAGTGGTGTCATGGTATGGAGCCCAGACATTTTACTTATGTCGATGATGGATAGCGAGGCGCCTAGGTTTTATCGGTCACTACGGGACCGATGGATGGTTTGGTCGATATACTGTCCAGTTTTATGCCCCATAGGGCAGGGAAACGTATTATTCAGGCATTTTAGTCCACTCCGTGTGGACCGACCCTAACGATCCAAGGGCCCACCCGCTTCTGGGCCTTGAGACATGGGCTAGATTGTATCGAAGCGGTAAGGATGATCCATTGCCTTGGTTCACAGATGGAAATCCAACTTCTAATACGTGACTTTGAGGTTTCCGTTGTAGAACTAGTATCGCGACATAGTGGGATGGGGCACTATGCCGCCTATGATTGGTACATTTATATTTGAAGTTGTTTACATACACTTTACACTATAATAGCATCAAAATGATTTATTTTAAAAGTACCAAGCATGTTTGGCTATTATAAGGTAAAACTCTATCCTCCGGCTTGCGTTGCATTGTGTGATGGGACCTGAGTCTTATAATAGCTTCCGTTTTCCAAAAAGCATTGCATTGTTTGTTTTATGCATAAGTATTCTTAGAAGGAAACTCGTTCTATGTTATACGGCGCGGTCCCTTGATATATCTGGTTTTAAAGTAATGTTTTAAATAACTGTTTTAGTTCTCACACCGATCACATGACTGACCTGGAGTTTACTGTTTTAACCTAAACTATGGGTGCCCTTATTTTCCACACGGGTACCTAGTAGTTTGGTTTTGTAGATATTATATTCACAGGATCCAGGATTTGCAGCTGGAACTATACTCGGAAAGTTCTATATCCGTGTATTCCTTTCAGTTGTGTTTTGTATTATTTTCCACTGCATTGTAATTTGTAAATCCTTGATATTTATAAAATGTATATAATTTGTTCATACGCTGTATATTCTAGCACTATGTTGCAAATTGTTGTAATAAGTAATGAAATGTCCTTCTATTTGTGTTCTGATTTGTCGTTTTCCCATATAATCCGTTCTTTCTCTCCTTTTCGAAGACCGGGGAAGTTCGTGTCGTTACAGTTTGGTATCAGAGCTTTGGTTTATAGAGCTCGAGAACAAGACACATTAGAATGGAACGAAAGAATTCATCTGAGACTGGATTTGTAATATCCAATAAAAATGACTTGTTAGAGATAGGAACAGAAGTATCCTAGAATGAGTTAAAAGAGTATTGATAATAAAAACAAATTTTGTTTTGAAAATTTAAAACCATTTTATACGTATTTGAATAATTATTTTATATTGAATTGGAGAATCGAGTATATGAAGATTTTGCATGTACTCCTTGCAAACGTATATTCAAAGTTTTAATATACTGGATAGATATAGAATCACACACTAGTCACCCAGGAATGATTCTGGTGATGGGGCCCCATCATTGGTGTTATTTTCGATCTTCGAAAGTGGGTTATCTATATATTTCCAATTGACTGGTGTGAGAACCAAAACTAGATAGGGTCTATTGTTGTAACTAGGCATCAAAAAAGGATTTTTATATATATTAAAATTATGAATTTGAAAAGTTAATCAACAAATTGATTGCTGATTGTGTTGTTTGATTATTGCTTTGATTTACTAAAATTTTGAACCATTAAGAAAAATTGAGTCAAATATTGAACTGAATTGAAAATTGCTTGAAATTGCATGCGTGTACATATATATGTGTGAACATGTCATAACAAGGAGGCTAAAGAAGAGGAATAAAATTGTATGCCCGACAAATATGTATATGTTTACTAATTTATTTGGTTTGGACGATTTTATGAACCGATTGGCTTTTTCTTTTTATTTTTAGATGATGAGGGCCCTGCATGGCTAGTTGCGGTTTTAAATGTCTCCCCATACAAAGGAGGTTATGGCGAAATTTTTCAAAAATTTAGGGTGTTAGCCAAATTTTTTGAAGAATTTGAAAATTCTTAGAAACTGAAAAGTTGAAGAATGAAAGCCAAACTAAAAGTTGAGTTGGATAGTTAAACAACTTTCATCTTCGTTCCTTTTCGAGGACTAAAAGATTTTAAGTGGGAGAGATTGTAATAACCCGTAAAATCAGAACAAATTTTGAAACACCCCATGTCCGTTAATGTCACTCACAAAGGGAATGCATTAAGTTTCATGGAGCATTATTAGTGTATAGAACAGAATATAACAAGACAAATACATATATTGGTACTTGAAATTTTTTGAAGTTTTATTGCAGCGGAGAAATAGTTTGATTATAACAACTTCATAAACCAACAGTAAAACCAAGTACACTTTATATCCATCTTGACAAATTGTTTCTGAGTACATAAAGTAAAAAGCGTAATCCCCAACACAAGTAGCCATAAAAGAGATGAGCTGAACTTTACTTTCAGCAATCCGAGCACTTCCAAAAGAGAGAGAAAGAGATCCAAGATCAAGCTCCACTACTACTAGTCCCACCCTGAGAACGTAAGGGGACAAAAGGAAGAAAAGAGGTGAAAACAAGGGGGGGTCAGACATAAAGTCTAGCGAGTATAATAACTTTAACAAAATAATTATTAAAGTAACTAGGATAAGGCATAAACTTGTAAAACAAGAAATGACAGTGAAACAAGTGGGCATGACAGAGCAACCAAGAGGAATATTCTGGCATTATTCTCGTTCCTAACCACTATAGCAAAATTACTAAATTGCACCAATACTAATTACACCGCACCATTACTAGTCCCATACTGGAAGTTGATCCCTCTTACTAATCCTAATATTGATAATTATAATAACAGAAGTTTCGTGTACTCCTAGCTGCTATCGTAGGTGCCGCCTGCTCCTACCTCCACTAGCTGTACCCACTACCCTCCCTAGTTTAATTACAACATTTATTCAAAATATGGTAGTTTCTTGTACTCCTAGCTGCTGTCATAGGTGCCGCCTGCCTCTATCTCCGCTAGTTGTACCCACTACCTTCCCTATTCGATCGGCTCCCTAACACGTAGATACCCGTGCTGGTCCCACAGTGGAGTGTATCACTCCCCAAAGTGGCAACCCGATACGACTAGAGATGCAAGGCTTATATCTACACGATGCAACAACGTCTTACCTACCATCCCAGGCCCACGCATGCACATGACCTCATTGGATTTGCATTGCCACCGCTTACCCGTTTTGACCTCTTACAATCAAACCCAGAAGTGTGTCCCGTCCTCGATCTGGATCGAGTTCACTTAGATACTAAATGGGTTACTGGTTGAAAAGGGTCCCCACACTTGACACAAGCTTTCCACCTATGCTTGGTCCCCACTAGGATTTCCAACTTAACCCTCTCTTATTCATGTCTTCTTACATGTTTCAACTTGGTTAAGTGTTTATAATTATATCCCACATGTCACCCATGTTACCCACTTATCAAATCCACATGGGTTATTGGCTAAGCTTGTCTTAACCCTGTCCGCTTATCAAATCAACAAATATTTTTGGTTAAGCTGGTCTTAACCCAATCCACTTATATATTATTGGTTAAGTTGGTCTTAATCATATCCACTTATCAAATCAATATATATACTATTGGTTAAGCTGGTCTTAACCCTATCCACTTATATATTATTGGTTAAGTTGGTCTTAACCCTATCCACTTATCATATCAATATATATATATATATATATATATATATATATTATTGGGTAAGTTTTTCTTAACCCTATGATTAAGTACATCTTAGTTGATAGACACATTGGTTAAGAGAATAACTCCCTAAGTACCAACCCCGAAGACCGAAATCAACATCAGATCGGTACACTGAGAATTACTCACTCAACCAAACTTCTATTTGTCATTCATATTCGTATTTGATCAGCGTTAACTAATTACTAATGCACAGACATCTCACATTAAGTTGATTGCTTGTGGCCGCTGGATATGTCGGGTGGTTCCGGGCAGACTTCCACCATAAGCCAGACTTAACCTCGTGTCTAAGCATCTTTTAATTATTCCTTTGACCTCTCACATTAGACTACCGTTTGCGGTTGCTGGATTTGCTAGGCAGGTCTGGGCAATCTTATACCACAAACGAGTCTAACCTCGCGACTTGGGCACTTATTACGCATTTAATTTATGCCTTTGACGTCTCACATTAGACTACCGTTTGTGGTTGCTAGATTTGCCGGGCGGGTCCGGGCAGTCTTACACCACAAACGAGTCTAACCTCGTGTCTTAGGCATTTATTATTACACATTATTATTCAACTTCAATTTCAATTAATATCCCGATTTTAAATTGCCAATAACTTCCAAATTAATCTATGTCCATAATTTTCACCCAAATTATGTCCATAATTTCAGGTATATAATTTATACCAATTAATGTCTCAAATTAATTATACACATTTAAGGCCATTTTGTGCCAATTCACAATTATGTATATATTTGATATTTTCCCATTTTCCACACGCTATTCGTACGTTTTAATATGACATATGTTAGACTCACAAATAGTCTAACTTATAAAAAGAAAAGCAACATCAAAACTTGCATAACACATAAAATAAATCTAAGAATCTAGACGTAACTTTACATGGCCAATAACTTGCATATATGGATATGGTTTTCCTCTAACTTTCATATGAATTTCATTCAAACTAGCATATGATTCACATACAAAACTAGCATAGAAAATGGGCATATAGAACATAAATTTTCATAATTATGTACTGCCATGGATCTAAACATAAAGATGTGAACTTGCATATGGATCTAAACATGTAAATTAATGTCACATATTTTTCATATAAACTAGCATATGTATCTACATGATTCACATATGAACTTGTGTATAATCCACCTACAAACTTGCATAAGATTCACATATGTTTTAACACCCCAAACTTTCATAAAATGCATAAACTAGCATATGATTTAACATCCCAAACTTTCACATGATTCATATACATATGTTTTAACATCCCAAACTTGCATAAGATTCATATACATAACATCCCAGACTTGCATAAAATGAATCAAGTAAACATGTACGATTTAATAGATCCACAATAACACAACTGTCAATGATAACATCACATGATTCAAAGTCATATTCTCGTAATCCAATTATAAATTGTCATAATTAAATTAATTAATTAATTAGTGAAAGGTATTATACTCATAAACAAAAGAATAGTCTTGTCTTTCTGGGATCTGTATTCTGAAACTGAATTGCTCGCCTTTGATGTAGACTAATCGTTATCCTAATTTAGATTTTGATTTTGATTCTTGCTTCTATCTTGTTTTTGAGTTGAAAGAGACAGTGGCTACTCTAGGTTCTCCAATGACGGCATGGCGGCTATTGGTATGAATTAGTGTGAATTTAGGTTTAGATTTAGGTTGCTTATATAGAATTTAAATTAATTAAGAGCCGTCAGATTAACCTAGAATCAATCAAGACCATCCACTCAAGATAAAATAAAACCTCAGCCCTAATGACTCAGCAACAAGTCAGAACAGTGTCATCTTTCAGATCTGCCCAGGGGGGGGAGGCAGGTCGACTCCTTGGTCGAGCTGTATAGGGAGGTCAACCCCCTGGACGACCTGGCCTTGGGCGGGAATTTTCCCGCCCAGCCTGCTTCCCTGTTTTGAATTCGAATTTCAAATTTTCCGATTTGAACTGTTTTTAATTTATTTAAATTCTGAAACTTTTGAAGGCCATAATTTCTTCATACGAAGTCCAATTCACACAAACTCGGACCCTATCCTAAGCAAAATTCCAAGACGAATGCAATGGCGCAACCTATTTCCCTTAATTCCCACATTTGAAATTAAGTATTCTTTAATTCGTTAATTTTAATATTTAAAATCACAGGGTTTTACATTCTCCCCTCCTTAAAGGATTTCGCCCTCGAAATCTCCAAGTTAAGGAGAATGCGTATCCTAACATCCAATCGTCCATCTACTCAACCATCAAACACATGCATCCATTGTCCTTACAAGATTTCTGTAACACCCCACCTCCCCTAGGATCACTCACAAAGGGAATGCACTAGTTTTTGTGGAGTATTATCTAGGTAAACATACACAGAGATATCATAAGGCAGAACATAAATAAAGCAGCGATAAAGATTAAAAACCAAATTTTTATTACTTTCAAGAAAAGAGTCAAAACCCCGTATATCCAAGGTACAAATTATTCCATTACATCAAGTTCGAAATAAAGAAGCATAAACTTTAGATAACAAAAGTAAATTATTCCCCATAAATAGAAGAAGCAACCATAGCATAGCTCAAGACCAAACCGTACATGAGTTGTCGGAATGCAAGCTAAATCCAAGCTAAGAGCTAGTGTTTCCTCCCTAAGAACTGAGGGGGAGGGGGGAAGAAAGAAAAAGATGCGAAAGGAAAAGGGTCGGTCATAAGACTGGTAAGCCCTAGTGACTTTCAGTATAAAAACTAGTAAAGGTAGTATGACATGTGAAAGCTGGAATTAAACATAAGGATGATAATAGGACTAGTATGACAATTAAGATAACAAGATAAGTCAAGTCTAGCATCGCATATTCAAGGTTCGCTGCACCAACTGTACTAGTATTCTAACCCATGTCAAGTATTAATCATGAAATGATCCCTTGGCCCAGTATCATGAAGTGACCCATTACGGGGTCCTATGGTACTATCTACTAGTCAATCGGCTCCCTACAAGTTCTAGCTCGTCATGTGTCAGTGTCATACGGCCCTATCCTGAAATGTAGTTACCTGTGCTAGGTCCACCATAGAGTGTATCAAGCCCTATGGTGCCAACCACCGACACGAATCAAGCACGCACAGTGTAAACCTACGGGTGCCCAATGCCTGCTTTTTCAACTCCGGACTACGTGCACGACCATAGTCCACCTAAACCTACAATGGCGCACCTACTCAACTGTCGTTCTGGTCGCTTACAATCAGCCCAGTAATCGTGCCCTACCCTGCCTAGACTCAGGGTATCATGATACATCTAAGTGGGTTACAACTGAAAAGGACCGCGTAACTAGTGTTTCTAATGGGTTAAGTGTTGTCATTCAAATTCGTGACTTAACCCTATCCAGATCATGTATCAAGTTGGTTAAGTGTGTTCGAGCGGTTCATGACTTTACCCTATCAAATCATCGTGTCAAGTTGGTTAAGTATATTCAAGGGGTCCATGTCTTAACCCTATCATGTGGCATTAATTCATTAATGCACCTCAACCTCTCAAATTAGACTAATTATTGTGGTCACTGGATTTGCCGGGCGGTTCCGGGCAGATTTACACCACAATATAGTCTAACCTCGGGTTTTACGTGTGATATGACCAACTACTCACATTGGATCCTATTGTTTGTAGTCATTGGATTTGCCTGGCGATGCCGGGCAGATTTACACTGCAAACTCAACCCAACCTCAAGTTGGCCATTTTCAAGTTTATCTACGTGTCATGTCCAGATTCAAGTTTTCGAATCTAAATTCATGTCAAGTTTTTCAGGTCATGTTTCATGTCAAATCGTGTCAAGTTCATGTCCATATTCAGGTTCAAGTTATAATAAGGTTCATGTTCAAAGTCAATTCATGGTTTACCTAATCTACCCAAATCATATCCCCATCGCACATAAACTAGAATTGATACAAATAAATCTGATTAGGGAATAACATAAAAAGGGACGGGTATAAGGTGGCAAAAGTGATTACTAGCATAGCATGGTATGACTTGAGATAAATGATTATAACATTACTGGCATATGGAATAATGGCCTCAAACATAAAGATTCCAAATCTAGCAAAATAAGGTACTAGTCAAGATAACAGTTGTCATAAGGTGATAGTATAGTCATGTTAACGATTGACATAAGGTGATAGTCATAAACTTGTGACTAATAGCAGATTAAACATGATAATATGAGGGGGTTTTCTTTTTGATTTACAACATGAATAGGCCCCAAATCAATGTCATAGTAATATACCCAAAAGTCAAGATCCAAGATGAACAAGAATGAATGTAAAACAGTCATCACACACAGGTCCGATTTCAATTTCCAACATATTCATATTACATTTACAGTTTAAATCTAAAAGTAACTGGGGCTTACAGATCGTGGTTCGAGAATTAGAAAAAGAGGGTCGATGTTGAATCTTTATACGCTTAGTCAAGTCCTAACAGAAATCCCCAGATCAGCAATTCTCTTAACGCAGTTTCAACGTAGAAGAAGTAGTCTCTTTCTCAAACTTTTAAACCAGAATCAGAGCAGCATAAGGTCAGAGAGAATTTTGTGTAGAGAGATTAGTGTTAGAGGCTGTTTATATAGGGTTAGGTCAACGAATGTAGACAGAAACAAGGACAGAAAAATCAGAGTGAATCCAGCTTCAAAAGTGGGCTCGGCCACCAGGTCGACCCCAGGTCGACACTATGGTCGACCTGGTCCTGGGCAGGTCGACTACATAGCCGACCCCCAGGGTGACCAGGTCCTGGGTGGGAAATTTCCCACCCAGTCCATTCTGAGGTTTGAATTTCGAAATTTGAATTCGAATTCTGAGCTGTTTTGAACTTGAAAACTTCTGAAAACTTCGAAAGGTCATAACATGGTCATACAGACTCCGATTTTCGAAAACTCGGACTAGTTTCCAAGTAGAATTTCGAGACGAACGCAATGGAGTAACCCGTTTCCCTTGATTCTTATTTTAAAAATTAATTCTGCCTTGATTTAAAGTTATTACACGTTATAAAAATACGGGTTGTTACATTCTCCCCTCCATAAAGGATTTCGTCCCCGAAATCTCTAAGTTAGAAAGAATATATCCTACCATCCAATCATCCATCTACTCAAAGCATCATCCACAGGAAACCGTTGTCCTTAAAAGATTTCTAGTGCTGTATGAGCATATGCAGAAAGTGTGTGTATATGTACTTATCTAACGCAAAACATCAGGCGGTTACTGATTCAGTAAACCTCCTTAATGAATAATATGTTAGTTTAATGAATCCAACATGTATGCAAATCCCTAACATAGTTTATAATCTCTACATGAGTGCACAAACATTCATTCATATGCAACATCCAAGTGATAGCATAACAAGTTCCATCCATGTACAAGTATAAGCACTCATGCATATGCAACATGAAAATTTGACTGAGCCGATCTAGTGCCTAATGTGTGTCATGCATCCACTGGAAACCACTTGCAAACACTTGCAATCATTTGCAAACATCAACCATAGCATGTTTCAATCACATGTTTACATCCATATGGTTCTTCCTAAGGTTCTTAATATAAGATCGAGAAGACAACAAGACAAACGTAGGTAGTAGAAGTATGATGCGAAAAGGTTTTCAAGTTTATAGGAAAAAGGGATCGAGAATGTACCCTAAAAAAGAAATTGGTAAAGCGCGCATATCTTCTCTTCGGTTTCCCAAGTTGCGTCTTCTTGGGCTTCACTCCACTAGCTTTACTTCGCGATGCCTTAGCTTCTTAATCTCCGTTCCTAAGATACGAATCAGAACTCGCCTCAATGTTGCCTCTTTTTCTACTTCTACTTCTTCAAGGATGCTTGGCTCACCCACTTTGGGCGACTCATGCAAGCACTTTCGGAGATGCGAGACGTGAAAGACATTGTGTACTCCATTCAGTTTCTCGGGTAAGTCTACCCTATAGGCCATCCGTCCAATCCTCTCAGTGATGGAGAACGGTCCTACGAACCTTGGCGCTAGCTTTCCAACTGCTTCAAAACTAACTACATTGCGTAACGGAGAAACTTTTATAAATACCATATCTCCGACTTTGAACTCTAGGTTTGTCCTTCTCTTGTCCACATAAGATTTCTGTCTATCTTGGATCGTTTTCATCCATCTTCGTATCAACTCAACCTTCTCAGAAGTGTCTGTCATCATGTCGGGCCCATGTATAAGCCTGTCTGTTGTCTCCCACCAACAAGTTGGCGACTTGCACGGTCTTCCATACAGGGCTTTGAATGATGCCATTCCGATGCTAGCTTGGTAACTGTTATTATATGCAAACTCTACGAGAGGAAGATGGTCTTCCCAAGTACCACCAAAGTCAAGAACGCGTAGCCTTAGGAGATCTTCTAGTACTCTATTTACTCTTTCGGTTTGTCCATCCGTCTATGGGTGATAGGCCGTGCTTAAATTCAGTCGTGTACCTATTGCTTCTTGCAGACTATTCCAAAACGGGCTAGTGAAAATCGGGTCACGATCACTAACTATACTAGAAGGAACTCCATGCAACCGTACTATCTCTCGATGATAAATAGACGCTAGCCATGATGTGGTCCACTTGCTTTTCACCGGAATGAAGTGAGCACTTTTCGTGAGTCTATCAACTATGAGCCATATGCTGGTATTTCCCTTTCTTGACCTAGGCAGTCCATCCACGAGATCCATCGAGATACTCTCTCATTTCCATTGCGGAACCTCCAAAGGATGTAATAGCCAACCAGTCTTATTCGACTCGGCCTTTACTTGTTGGCACACCATGCACTTCAAAACGAACTCTGCCGCATCCTTTTTCATTCCAGCTCAAAGAAAATGCGTTTCATATCCCTGTACATCTTATCCCCTCCGGGATGTATAGTCGTCTTCGAGTGGTGCGCCTCTTCGAGAACTTTCCTTACTAGGTCTCCCACTTGTAGGACACATAGCCTTCCATCGTGCCTTGGCCATCCCTTGTCATCTATGTCATACCTACTGAGGTGATTTGACGTCTCACCACTAATCAGCTTGTCCATGATTTCGACTATCTGTGGGTCTTCCTTCTGTGAAGTCCCTACTTGATCTAGAAGTGTAGGTCTTAACTCAAGAGATGCAAACATAGCAGTCAATGACTCAACAACAGGTGTAAAATCAAAGGATGTTATAAACTCAAGGCTTTTCCTTCCAACAAACAAGGGGCTCAAAGTCAACCTTTTTCTACTTAGTGCGTCCGCCAGCACGTTACCCTTGCTAGGGTTATAAGCTATATCGAAGTCATATGATGCCAGGAACTCCATCCACCGCTGTTGTCTCAGATTCAAATCTTTCTGTGAGAAGAGGTACTTAAGCGATTTGTGGTCGGTATACAGCTCGAACCTCTCACCTAGAAGATAATGGCGCCAAGCTTTAAGTACAAAAATAATCGTGGCCAACTCCAAGTCATGCGTCAGACAGTTTTTCTCATGAACTTTAAGTTGTCTGCCCCGCAGCATATTACTCTTCCATCTTGCATTAGGACAGCCCCTAATCCCGTGTCACACGCATCTGTGTACACGGTAAACATCTTACCTCCATCGGGTAATGCCAAAACTGGAGTTGTGGCAAGGGCTCTCTTAAGTCTCTGAAAAGCAGCGTCACACTCTATGTCCCATGCAAAAGCTAGGTTCTTCTTTGTTAACTTAGTAAGAGGGGCTGAAATCTTAGCGAAGTCCTTAATGAACTTCCTGTAGTAGCCCGCCAAACCAAGAAAGCTCCTCACCTCCGTTGCATTCTTAGGAATTTTCCAGTCCTGTACAGCAACTACCTTTGCGGGGTCCACGGCTATGCCTTGCTTAGAAACTACATGTCCAAGGAATCGAACTTCCTTCCTCCAAAAATGGCATTTGGAGAACTTAGCCTTTAACTGGTGTGCTCTAAGTGTTTCCATGACTTCCTTGAGATGTCTAGCATGCTTTTCTTCATCTTTTGAGAAGATCAAAATATCATCCGCGAAAACTACCACAAACTTGTTAAGGAACTCCTGAAACACGCTACTCATCAAATCCACAAAGTATGTGGGTGCATTAGTTAACCCAAACGGCATGACGAGCCATTCGAAGAACCCATCTGGACTCCTAAACGCAGTTTTGTCAATGCTATCCTCAGCCACTCTAAGCTGATGAAATCCTGTAGCTAGATCGAGTTGAGAGAAAACAGATGCTCCCACAAGCTGGTCAAACAAATCGTCGATTCTTGGTAGTGGGTGCCTATTCTTCTTTGTCAGCTTGTTTAACTCACGATAATCTACGCACAGACGAAGCGATCCATCCGCCTTAGTAGCAAATACCACTCGAGTACCCCATTCAGAAATGCTTCATCTTATGAAATTTTTCTCAAGCAACTCGTTAACTTGTTTACTGAGCTCTCTTCTTTCTCGTGGGGCCATGTGCCTAACGGGCAATGAAACTGGCTTGGCATTATCAACAAGATAAATTCGGAAGTCTATCTCGCGTTTAGGAGGTAACCCCCTCACTTCATCAAAGACATCTGGATATTCTCGGACCACTCTTACAAATTGCAAATTATCGTCGGACGAGTCAAGGGATTCAAGATAACACAACATGACCGGACCCTTAGGGTTACAAGAAATTTCAGGGGTATTACCGAGGCGAGTCATAAGCCTGACTACCCTTCATTCACAATCAAAAATGGCTCCATAATTGGCCAGCCAATCCATGCCTAGGATCAAACAGTATCCCATATATCCGAGAACATAAGCATTACATGTGAATTCTACGCTTAAGAGATCCTCAAATCCACACACATCATAGATAAATGGGTGGAGCCCCCAACTGGATTTGAAACTATAACGGGATCCCCAACCAGACTAGTACTTAGGTGCAGATTTTCAACAATATCAGAAGAAATAAAAGTATCCGATGCGCCTGAGTCAAATAAGGTTCGAACAGGAAAGTCAGTAATGTAAACAAGGCTTTCTACGGAAATATTACTACCTCGGTCAAGAGCTGGAGTGGTGTTGAGAGCATGCAACTACCCTCTAGAAGGTCCTGCTCGCTGGGTCTGCCCTTGCCCCTGTCCTTGCTTCTTAGGGCAATCCTTGATGATGTGTCCAGTATCTCCAGAATGAAAGCATTCATCCGACTTCCTCTTCTTCTTTCTACAGTCTTTAGCTAGATGTCCAGTAATACCACAGAAGTTGCACTTCCTCCTCTCACGTGGTTTGTTGTTGCTCTTTTTTTCGTGTTGACCCCCTTCTTGGAGTCAACTCTCTTATTTTGAGTCTCGTTAGGCTTAACCTTCTTCTTGTTATTCTTGTCTTCCTCATGAAGTGGAGCCATATCCACCAAGCTTTCAAAGGTCGCCCCCATGGGTATATGAGTTATGGCCAAACTGTGTAGTGGCTCGTTCAATCCTCAAGCAAAGCGTACAGCCTTTTGCTGGGCTATGTTGATCAAATCCAAACCGAACCAAGCAAGCTGATTAAACCTATTCACTTACTCCCTAACAGACATGTCCCCTTGCTTGAGTGATAGGAACCTCTCCATATGAAGGTTCTCTTCTGCTGACGATAAGAATTTAAGCCCAAACCTCTATCTAAAGTCTGCCCAAGTCTCAACTGGCCTGGTAGCGTTGGTGACTTCCCACCAAAATGCAGCTTCCTTTTTCAACAACCATCCTGGCAACTGAACTTTCCTATGGTCCTCCACATCAATGATAATAAACAAGTCTTCAGTCTCCTTTAGCCAGTTCGGTGCCTCAACAAAGGTTTCAGTTCCAACGATGTTCTTGCCGCCCATTGCTTTAAAGTATTTGCATATTTTGGCAAAGGCAGTACCAGGAGGAGGAGGAACCGCGGCCACTGGGGGAGGAGGAGGGATGTCTGTCGGGCCCGCGCCGTTGGCCCTGACTTCTATGTACCTTTGGAACCATCCAGGCACGGGTATTCCCTCAGGCAGGTTAAGATCAGCCATGATGAAAAACGAAAAGAAAAAGATTCAAACGAGGAAACAAAGGAAAGTGCTAATGGCCATAACTTCTTCATACGAGCTGTTTTTAATTTATTTAAATTCTGAAAATTTTGAAGGCCATAACTTCTTCATACGAAGTCCAATTCACACAAACTCGGACCCTATCCCAAGCGAAATTCGGAGACGAACGCAATGGCGCAACCCATTTCCCTTAATTCCCACATTTGAAATTAAGTATTCTTTAATTCGTTAATTTTAATATTTAAAATCACAGGGTTTTACATTCTCCCCTCCTTAAAGGATTTCGCCCCCGAAATCTCCAAGTTAAGGAGAATGCATAACCTAACATCCAATCGTCCATCTACTCAACCATCAAACATAGGCATCCATTGTCCATACAAGATTTCTGTAACACCCGACCTCCGCTAGGGTCACTCACAAAGGGAATGCACTAGTTTTGGTGGAGTATTATCTAGGTAAACATACACAGAGATATCACAAGGCAGAACATAAATAAAGCAGCGGTAGATATTAAAAACCAATTTTTTATTACTTTCAAGAAAAGAGTCAAAACACCATATATCCAAGGTAAAAATTATTCCATTACATCAAGTTCCAAATAAAGAAGCATAAACTTAATATAACAAAAGTAAATTATTCCCCATAAATACTAGAAGCAGCCATAGCATAGCTCAAGACCAAACCGTACATGAGCTATCAAAATGCAAGCTAAATCCAAGCTAAGAGCTAGTGTTTCCTCCCTAAGAACCTGGGTGGTGGGGGGGGGGCGAAAGAAAAAGAGGCAAAAGGAAAAGGGTCAGTCATAAGATTGGTAAGCCCGAGTGACTTTCAATATAAAAACTAGTAAAGGTAGCATGACATGTGAAAGCTGGAATTAAACATAAGGACGATAACAAGACTACTATGACAATTAAGATAACAAGATAAGTCAAGTCTACCATCGCATATTCAAGGTTTGCTGCACCAACTGTACTATTATTCTAACCCATGTCAAGTATTAATCATGAAGTGATCCCTTGGCCCAGTATCATGAAGTGACCCATTACGCGGTCCTACGGTACGATATACTAATCGATCTGCTCCCTACCTGTTCTAGCTCATCATGTGTCTGTGTCATACGGCCCTATCCTGAAATGTAGTGCCTGTGCTAGGTCCACCATAGGGTGTATCTAGCCCTATGGTGCCAACCACCAACACGAATCAAGCACGCACAGTGTAAACCTATGGGTGCCCAATGTCTGCTTTTTCAACTCCGGACTACGTGCACGACCATAGTCCGCCTGAACTTACAACGGCGCACCTACTCAGCCGACGTTCTGGTCGCTTACAATCAACCCAGTAATCGTGCCCCACCCTGCCTAGTCCCGGGGTATCGTGATACATCTAAGTGGGTTACTGCTGAAAAGGACCATGTAACTAGGGTTTCTAATGGGTTAAGTGTTGTCATTCAAATTCGTGACTTAACCCTATCCAGATCATGTATCAAGTTGGTTAAGTGTGTTAGAGCGGTTCATGACTTAACCCTATCAAATCATCGTGTCAAGTTGGTTAAGTATAATCAAGGGGTCCATGACTTAACCCTATCATGTGGCATTAATACATTAATGCACCTCAACCTCTCACATTAGACTAATTATTGTGGTCACTGGATTTGCCGGGCGGTTCCGGGCAGATTTACACCACAACATAGTTTAACTTCGGGTTTTACGTGCGATATGACCAACTACTCACATTGGATCCTATTGTTTGCAGTCACTGGATTTGCCGGGCAGTTTCGGGCAGATTTACACTGCAAACTCAACCCAACCTTAAGTTGGCCATTTTCAAGTTTATCTAGGTGTCACGTCCAGATTCAAGTTTTCGAGTCTAAATTCATGTCAAGTTTTTCAGGTCATGTTTCACGTCAAATCGTGTCAAGTTCATGTCCATATCCAGGTTCAAGTTATAATAACGTTCATGTTCAAAGTCAATTCATGTTTTACCTAATCAACCCAAATCGTGTCCTCATCGCACATAAACTCGAATTGATACAAATAAATCTGATTAGGGAATAACATAAAAAGGGACGAGTATAAGGTGGCAAAAGTGATTACTAGCATAGCATTGTATGACTTGAGATAAATGATTATGACATTACTGGCATATGGAATATTGGCCTCAAACATGAAGATTCCAAATCTAGCAAAATAAGGTACTAGTCAAGATAGCAGTTGTCATAAGGTGATAGTATAGTCATGGTAACGATTGACATAAGATGATAGTCTTAAACTTGTGTCTAGTAGCAGATTCAACATGATAATATGAGGGGTTTTTCTTTTTGATTTACAACATGAATAGGCCCCAAAGCAATTTCATAGTAATATTCCCAAAAGTCAAGATCCAAGATGAACAAGAATGGATGTAAAACGGTCATCATACATAGGTCCAATTTCAATTTACAACATGTTCATATTACATTTACAGTTTAAATATAAAAGTAACTTGGGCTTATAGATCGCCGTTAGAGAATTAGGAAAAGAGAGTCGATGTTGAATCTTTATGTGCTTAGCCAAGTCCTAATAGAAATCCCCAAATTTGCAATTCTCTTAACGTAGTTTCAACGTAGAAGAAGTAGTCCCTTTCTCAAACTTTTCAACCAGAATCAGAGCAGCATAAGGTCAGAGAGAATTTTGTGTAGAGACTAGTGTTAGGGGCTGTTTATATAGGGTCAGGTCAACGAATGTAAACAGAAATGAGGCCAGAAACATCAGAGTGAATCCAGCTTCAAAAGTGGGCTCGGCCACCAGGTCGACCCCCAGGTCGACACTATGGTCGACGTGGTCCTGGGCAGGTCGACTACATAGTCGACCCCCGGGTCAACCTAGTCCTGGGCGGGAAATTTCCCGCCCAGTCCATTCTGAGGTATGAATTTCGAAATTTGAATTCGAATTCTAAGCTGTTTTTAACTTGAAAACTTCTGAAAACTTCAGAAGGTCATAACTTGGTCATACGGACTCCGATTTTCGAAAACTCAGACTCGTTTCCAAGCAGAATTTCGAGACGAACGCAACGGCATAACCCGTTTCCCTTGATTCCTATTTTAAAAATTAATTCTTCCTTGATTTATGGTTATTACACGTTATAAAAATACGGGTTGTTACAATTTCTAATGCCGTATGAACATATGCAAAAAGTGTGTGTATATGTTCCTTATCTAATGCAAAATCAGGCAGTCTACTGATTCAGTTGACCTCCTTAATGCAAATCATGATAGTTCCATGTGTCCATTATGTATGCGAAAGAATCCTAATGATACAAATTACTTCTACATGTGTGCACAACCATTCATCAAAATGCAGCATCCATATGATAACACAACCATTATACATCCATTAATTTAGATATGCACACACATTTATATGCAAATATGAAGGTAATTGAGCCGATCTAGTGCCTAATGTGTGTGTACATGCATCATCGAGCAACCATTTGCATCCATTTGCATCCACCAAACATAGCATGTCTCAAACACATGTTTACAACCATAGGGTTCTTCCTAACTAAAGATCGAAGATGTCATCGGAAAGATAATACTAAATGATAAGACAAGTATCAACAAAGAGTTTGGAAAAGGAGAGAATAAAACATACACTCAAAAAGGAAAGGGTACAACGTACGCATCTTGTCTTCCGTCTCACAAGTCGCGTCCCTTTGATTATCTCCGCATTGCACTTTGACTAACTTTACCTCTTTGTTGCGTTGCTTTTTAACCTCCAATCCGAGAAAGCGGGTAGGAGCTCGTCTAACCATGGCATTGCACTCTACTTCCACTTCTTCGATCTTGCTCTGCTCCACCACTTCCGCCGTATCGTGTAAACACTTATGCAAATGCAAAACGTGAAACACGTAATGAATAAAACTGAGCTTCTCTGGTAACTTTAATCTATGCTCCATCTGACCAGTCCTCTCTGTAATTAGAAACAGTCCTACGAACCTCGGTGCCAACTTCCCAACTGATCCAAAACGGACTATGTTTTTCAACGGTGACACCTTAATAAAAACCATGTCCCCAACATTGAACTCAAGATCGGTCCATCTCTTATTAGCAAATGACTTCTGTCGGTCCTGCGCCGTCTTCATTCGCCATCGAATCAGGTCTATCTTCTCCGAAGTCTCCCTAATCATGTGGGGTCCAAGCAAAACCTTGTCCGTGGATTCCCACCAACAATTAGGTGATCGACACGGTCGTCCATAAAGAGCTTCAAAATGGTGCCATGCCAATGCTAGCCAGAAAGCTGTTATTATAGGCGAACTCCACTAATGGAAGATGCTCTTCCCATGTTCCTCCAAAATCTAGGATACATAACTTCAAAAGATCTTTAAGGATTTTATTCACCCCTTTCTATCCGTCCATCCGTCTGTGGATGATGAGCGCTACTCGAACTTGCCTCCTTTTGCTTATCACCTTTTCCTTTTGCATCGAAAACTGCTCCAAGCCCTTTCCCGCAAGCACCGGTATACACTGTGAATGGCTTATTTCCATCTGGCAAAACCAAAACTGGAGTTGCCGTCAAAGCCCTCTTCAGACGTTGGAAAACATCGTCACAGTCAAGATCCCAAGCAAAAGTTGAATTCTTCTTCATTAATCGAGTGAGTGGGTCTAATATCTTCGCGAAGTCCTTAATGAACTTCCTATAATAGCCAGCCAGCCTTAAAATGTTTCTTACTTCTATTGGGTTCTTAGGAATTTTCCAGTGTTGGATCACCACCACCTTTGCGGGATCCACAGCTATCCCTTCCTTAGTGACCACGTGTCCTAAAAACCTCACTTCTTTTCTCCAAAAATGGCACTTGGAGAACATAGCTTTAAGTTGAGTTGCTCGTAGGGTCTCTAAGACTTTCCTAAGATGTAGGGCATGCTCTTCTTCATTTTTAGAGAATCAGTATATCGTCTACAAAGACTACCACAAACTTGTTTAGAAACTCCCTAAACACCCTAGTCACTAAATCAACGAAGTATGCGGGTGCATTCATCAAACCAAAAGTCATTACGAGCCACTCAAAGAAACCATCAGGAGTTCTAAATGCAATCTTATATATGTTGTCTTCAGCCACCCTTATCTGATGAAACCCTGAAGTCAAATCCAGTTGCGAGAAAACCGAGACACCCACCAACTGATCGAATAAATCTTCTACCCTCGGTAATAGGTGTATGTTCTTCTTCGTTAGCTTATTCAGCTCTCTATAGTCCATGCACAATCCAAGTGAACCATCAGATTTCGTAGCAAAAAAGGCTGGAGCACCCCACTCCGAAATATTTCTTCTTATGAACCCCTTCTCAAGCAACTCTTTCACTTGCTACCTGAGTTCTCTTCTCTCTCTCGGAGCCTTGTGGCGCACTGGTAATGCAACTAGCTTTGCATTATCTACTAGGTATATTCGAAAGTCTATCTCGTGCCTCAGGGGTAAACATCGAACTTCATCGAAGACGTCGCTATATTCATGGAACACACAAACTGATTCCGAATCATCATTGGATGCATCAAAGGATTCTAGGTAGCAAAGCATTACCGGACCTCTAGGGTCACAAGAAATATCAAGGGTCTTTCCACAATGAGTCAACAATCTAACTACCCTTCTTTCACAATCTAGGATGGCACCGTATTTAGCTAGCCAATCCATGCCTAGAATCAAGTCTTAGCCCATGAAGCCAAGAACGAAGGCGTTTCATTCAAACCCAATGCCAAAGATAGACACTCTCAAATACCGACAAATCATAGAAAGATGAGCCGACCCACCAATAGGATTTGAGACTACTATGGGATCCATAACTAGACTAGTATTTAGGTGCAGTGTTTCAACCAAAAAGCAGATACAAACGAGTGTGAAGCGCCAGAGTCAAACAAAGTACGAATAGGATGATCAAACAGAAAAACTAAACTTTCAATGGAAATGTTTCTACCTCTCTCCTGTGCTGGTGCCATGAGAGCATGATCCTGCCCTCTTTCCTGTCCTGGTTCCACGAGAGCCTGAATCTGCCCTCGAGAAGTGGACCCTATCCTTTGCCCTTGCCCCTGTTTCCTCGGGCAGTCTTTAATTTGATGTCTTGCCTCTCCACGGTGGAAGCAGCCATCCTTCTTCTTTTTCCTACAGTCCTTGCTTAGATAGCCTGGTGTCCTATCCATGACTCTCCTCTATATCCTCCATTCGTGACCTCCCACCAAAATGAGGCTTCGTCCTTTATTAACCAAGCAGATAATTGAACCTTCCTCCCATTGTCTATCTTCAGGGTACCAACAAGTCCTCCACTTCCTTCTGGCTTTAACAAACGCCCCAGTCTCATGAAGTGGTTTTTCCGCCAATCGTATGGAAGTTCTTACATATCATAGGAATAGCGTCTATACCTGGAGGAAGAAATTCAAAAAGGAAAGAGGAAGAGATTCAAAACGGAGAATCAAAGGAAAGATATATAGCTCTTGGGGGTTATGTCTTTAAAACAAACTTTTCTCTTGAAAATACTCTCCTTAAGACATATTTTTGAAAGTATTTCTTTACAAAATGCTACTGAAAAATAGTTTTTCAAAATCTCATATCTATTCTGGTAACCATTAGCATTGATACAACGTGTAACACCCCACGTTCGTTAATGTCACTAACAAAGGGAATGCATTAAGTTTCATGGAGCATTATTAGTGTATAGAACAAAATATAACAAGACATATATTGGTAGCTGAAAATTTTAAAACAACTTTTATTGCAGCGGAGAAATAGTTCGATTACAACAACTTCATAAACCAACAGTAAAACAAAGTACACTTAATATCCATCTTGACAAATTGTTTCTGAGTACATAAATTAAAAAGCATAAACCCCAACACAAGTAGCCATAAAAGAGATGAGCTAAACTTTACTTTCAGCAATCTAAGCACTTCCAAAAGAGAGAGAATGAGATCCAAGATCAAGCTCCACTACTACTAGTCCCACCCTGAGAACCTGGGGGAGAGAAGGAAGAAAAGAGGTGAAAACAAGGGTGGTCAGACATAAAGTCTGGCGGGTATAATAACTTTAACAATATAATTATTAAAGTAACTAGGATAAGGCATAAACTAGTAAAACAAGAATTTTCAGTGAAACAAGTGGGCATGACAGAGCAACCAAGAGGAATATTCTGCCATTAATCTAGTTCCCAATCACTATAGGATAATTATTAAACTGCACCAATACTAATTAAATCGCACCATTACTAGTCCCACACTGGAAGCTGATCCCTCTTACTAATCGTAATAATGATAATTATAATAATGGTAGTTTCGTGTACTCCAAGCTACTATCGTAGGTGCTGCCTGCTCCTACCTCCACTAGTTGTACCCACTACACTCCCCAGTCTAATTACTGCATTTATTCATAATGTGGTAGTTTCTTGTACTCCTATCTGCTGTCATAGGTGCCGCTTGCCCCTATCTCCACTAGTTGTACCCACTACCTTCCCCGTTCGATCGACTCCCTAACTCGTAGATACCCGTGCTGGTCCCACAGTGGAGTGTATCACTCCCCAAAGTGGCAACCCGATACGACTAGAGATGCACGATTTATATCTACACGATGCAACAATGTCTTACCTACCAGCCCGGGCCCACGCACGCACGTGACCCCGTAGGGCTTGCGTTGCCACCGCTAACCCGTTTTGACCTCTTACAATCAAACCCAGTAAGTGTGTCCTGTCCTCGATCTAGATCGAGCTCACTTAGATACTAAATGGGTTACTGGTTGAAAAGGGTCCCCACACTTGACACAAGCTTTCCACCTATGCTTGGTCCCCACTAGGATTTCCAACTTAACCGCCTCTTATTCATGTCTTCTTACAAGTTTCAACTTGGTTAAGTGTTTATAATTATATCCCACATGTCACCCATGTTACCCACTTATCAAATCCACATGGGTTATTAGCTAAGCTTGTCTTAACCCTGTCCGCTTATCAAATCAATAAGTATTTTTTGTTAAGCTGGTCTTAACCCTATCCACTTATATATTATTGGTTAA
This sequence comes from Allium sativum, assembly GCA_030737875.1. NCBI lineage: Eukaryota > Viridiplantae > Streptophyta > Magnoliopsida > Asparagales > Amaryllidaceae > Allium > Allium sativum. The sequence continues at coordinate 189,302,722 of CM060915.1, read as the reverse complement.
GTTGGTCTTAACCCTATCCACTTATCAGATCAATATATATATATATATATATATATTATTGGTTAAGCTGGTCTTAAACCTATCCACTTATATATTATTGGTTAAGTTGGTCTTAACCTTATCCACTTATCAAATCAATATATATTATTGGTTATGTTTGTCTTAACCCTATCCACTTATCATGTTATATGTATCATATATATATGTGTGTGTGTGTGTGTATCGTATAACATGTTTTACTTAATTTATGATTAAGTACATCTTAGTTCACAGATACATTGGTTAAGAGAATAACTCCCTAAGTACCAACCCGAAGACCGAAATCAACATGAGATTGGTACTCAGAGAATTACTCACTCAACCAAACTTCTATTTGTCATTAATATTCGTCTTTGATCAGCATTAATTAATTATTAATGCACAGACCTCTCACATTAAGTCGATTTCTTGTGGCTGTTGGATATGCCGGCCGGTTCCGCTAAACTTCCACCACAAGCCAGAATTAACCTCGTGTCTAAGAATCTTTTAATTATGCCTTTGGCTTCTCACATTAGACAACCGTTTGTGGTTGCTGGATTTGCCGGCAGGTCCGGGCAGTCTTATACCAAAAACGAGTCTAACCTCGTGTCTTAGGCATTTATTACGTATTTATTACGCATTTAATTTATGCCTTTGACCTCTCACATTAGACTACCAGTTTTGGTTGCTGGATTTGCTAGGCTGGTCCGGGCAGTCTTACACGACAAACGAGTCTAACCTCGTGTCTTAGGAATTTATTATTACATATTATTATTAAACTTCAATTTGAATTAATATCCCAATTTCAAATTGCAAATAACTTCCAAATTAATCTATATTCATAATTGTCACCTAAATTATGTACATAATTTCTGGTATATAATTTATACCAATTAATATTTCAAATTAATTATATACCTTTAAGGCCATTTTATGCCAATTCACAATTATGTATATATTTGATATTTTCACATTGTCCCCACGCTATTCGTACGTTTTAATATGACATATGTTAGACTCGCAAATAGTCTAACTTAAGAAAAGCAACATCACAACTTGCATAACACATAAAATAGATATAAGAATCATGACATAAGTTTACATAGCCAATAACTTGCATATATGGATATGGTTTTCCTATAACTTGCATATGAACTTCATTCAAACTAGCATATGACTCACATACAAAACTAGCATAGACAATGGGCATATAGAACATAAATTTTCATAACTATGTGCTGCTGTGGAACAAAATATAGATCTAAACATAAAATGTGAACTTGCATAAGGATCTAAACATAAAGAGGTGTACTTGCATATGGATCTAAACATGTAAATTAATGTCACATATTTTTCATATAAACTAGAATATGAATCTACATGATTCACATATGAACTTGTGCATAATCCACCTACAAACTTGCATGAGATTCACATATGTTTTAACACCCCAAACTTGCATAAAATTCATAAACTAGCTTATGCTTTAACATCCCAAACTTGCATATGATTCATATACATATGTTTTAACATCCCAAACTTGCATAAGAGTCATATACATAACATCCCAAACTTGCATAAGGTGAATCAAGTAAACATGTACAATTGAATAGATCCAGAATAACACAACTGTTAATGATAACATCACATGATTCAAAGTCATATTCTCATAATCCAATTATAACTTATCACAATTAAATTAATTAACTATTTTGTGAAAGATATTATACTCACAAACAAAAGATTAGTCTTCTCTTTCTGGGATCTGTATTCTGAAACCGAATTGCTCGCCTTTGATGTAGACTAATCGTTATCCTAATTTAGATTTAGATTTTGATTCTTGCTTCTATCTTGTTTTTGAGTTGAAAGAGACGGCGACTACTCTAGGTTCCCCATTGACAGCATGGCGGCTCTTGGTATGAATTAGTGTAATTTTAGGTTGAGATTTAGTTTTCTTATATAGAATTTTAATTAATTAAGAGCCGTTAGATTAACCTAGAATCAATCAAGACCATCCAGTCAAGAAAGAATAACACCTCATCCCTAATGACTCCGCAACAAGTCAGAACATCGTCATCTTTCAGTTCTTCCCGGGGGGCAGGTCGACCCCCTGGTCGACCTGAATAGGGAGGTCGACCCCCTGGTCGACCTGCCCTTAGGCAGAAATTTTCCCGTCCAGCCTGCTTCCCTGTTTTGAATTCGAATTTCAAATTTTCTGATTCGAGCTGTTTTTAATTTATTTAAATTCTGAAACTTCTGAAGGCCATAACTTCTACATACGAAGTCCAATTCACACAAACTCGGACTCTACCCCAAGCAGAATTTCGAGACGAACATAATGGCGTAACATGTTTCCCTTAATCCCAAATTTGAAATTAAGTATTCTTTAATTCGTTAATTTTAATATTTAAAATCACGGGGTGTTACAAATTTAAAATTTTTATTTTGGCAATTTTAATGAATTTTGAATATCTAAAATGAATTATTTTAAATAATAATGACAAGAAATTTATTTTGAATAGAATTAGAACGTATAAATTTATTTAGATCGACGTTAGAATGAAAATATTTATTTTAATTATAAAAGGAACTAGAAATGGCGTAGCATTTTGAAAATTCAATTTCAAATTTCAAATTTCAAATTTCAAATTTCAAATGAATGTACAGGATTCAAAATATACCGGATTTTAGTAAAACCAGAAATATTGAATCTAGTTGAAAATATCTTTCCAACGGATGTGAAAAATCCAGATTTCATTACGGGAATAAATTTTTTATGTCCAGTTGAAAATTCAGGATAGTCGCTATAGAATTTATATAATATATAGCCCTTAAAAATAGCGATTTTGCAAACGACTGCCATTTTTGATGAGACCACTTTTTTGGATCTGGAATGTCAAATTATTGCTAGATTCCAATTTTCATAATTTTTGGAATTAATATGTGAGCGTGATGAATTTAAACGCGTTTGGTCAATTTAGTTTGAATTTAATCGACTGGAAAATGACCGTTATTCAAATGGTCTCCAAATTCGACGAAATTAGTTTTATTAGGACTGTATCATCAATACATGGCCAGATTTGTAACGACCAGGTTTTTCTGCTACTCGAATCTGAATATTTAAATTTATTTTAAATATTATATTTGAAATATTAATGGAACTTAATATTGAATTCGTTACGTAACGATGGTCGAATGTTTATATTTATATTTAATATAAAACGAACGCAAAACGGCGTGATAGTTCGTAATATTGAGTTTTGAACTTCAACTGAGTATACAGATTCCATTTTAAGCCGGAATTCTGTGAAACAAGAAGCGTTCGAACCATACTGATTTTAGTTTTAAAAAGAAAAATTGAGATTTCATTATAAAGATTGTGAGATATGGCCAAATCAAAATTTAAAATAGTCGCTGTGAAATCGCCTATAAATCATAACGATTATTTAATTTTAATTAAATATTGATTACGAATTTGGATAAGACCTTTGAGGCGTAGTCATAATTTAATTTTTAGAATTTTATTGAAATTTTTAATTCGTAAAATAAGCAACTTTTTATTTGGAATATTCTGCACCCTGTGTCAGCATTTTAGGGTTTCATAATATAAGTTAAACTACCGATATTATTATATTTTTGGGATTGTGACACATCGCTGGACACAATCATATTTTTATTTCTGTCCATAGTCGTCGGTACAGCCACACACATGCTTACCCATTGTCCTAGCGAAACTTCTACATTGATTATTATTTTTGCATTTCCTTGGCGACCAAGGATGAGCAGAACCTCTTTTCAGACACAGCAATCAAGTTAGAAGACACAGCTATGGAGTATTCACATGGAAAATCAAATCGCAGTGGAGTACAGCAACATAGCTACCATCTTATGTCTATCACCCATTTCTTGGACATCACACACTGTAATGAAAAGGAGTAACATTACAGCTATGAGCCATCTATCATCTACACACCAATGCGGTCTAAATGAAAACACACTAGTTAGTACAAACGCTGGCCTAAGAAGAACAACAGTCCCCTACAACTAAATACAAATCTATATTTTAGACAAGGCAACTTATAAAAATTTGTCGAATAAATGATTTAATATAATCAAGTTAGTTCGGAAAGTAAAGTGGATTCAAGCTTTAATTAAAATTAACGCTTGAAATGAAATGGGGAAAATGAATAGAAAGTAAATCAGAAAGAATAGCAATTAAATGCGAATCCATTTCTCGAATAATGAAGTGATAACCAAGTCTACGTGCTAAAGATTTGGCAAAGTTTTGGGAACCGAAAGGTTGGAACTCAAATTAAAATAAATCTGCGTTATGCAAAAAAATTTGAAATATTCCATATTAGCTGAAGCTAAAGTGACCATAATTTTTGACGAGTTAATCGAAATTCGACGATTTCGAACTTTTCAGAAACCTTAGAAACTAAACTAAAACTTTTTCTAATAAGGCCTTGTCTAATTTTCAGGTTTGTTAGGTTGAAATATGAGGATTAGTCATAGTTGCATTCGCAGGAAATAAAAATCTGAACTGAATATCAATGTTGTTTTGGTCATAACTTCCTAATGGAGCATCGGATTTTAATGTATGAGTACAATTCCAAAAGTCCAGGATCTGAACTAAAACTTTTCCTTAATTTGCTGGGTGAAATTTTGCTTTTTAAAGGGTTAAAAACTGGGTTGAACAACTCAGATATGCAATTTTATGTGTATGAGCTGAAGCGTTCGCCTTCACTAAAGTAGCCATAACTTTTGAACGAATTTTCAGAATTCGATGAATCCAGACAATTCGGAAAGCTAAAAGAAATGCTACAACTTTAACCTACACTGTTTTATTCAAATTCCAACATTTAAAGGATGATATACTTCATTTTTGTTGGCTGTCCTGTCATAGATATATTGGTTTTGGGGTTTAAATGATTAACGTATGTTGTTTAAGTTGCATATGTTTGTTATATATTGTATATGCTTCAGTCTCATGTCTATGCAAGTTGTAATAGGTGTAAGGAAGTTGTATTGCACTTTGGGCTCGCGTGCGCTAAATGCTAAGAAAAAAAAATTGCTAATGACGCTAAAGAAGGTAAGTGTTTGCATTATATGGTTTTGGGGTTATATATATTTTTGTTTTCCCCATTTTTGGGATGCCTCATCGTGTGATGAGATGAATATTTGTGTTTTATATGTATGTGATTTTTCCACGTGATGGTGTATTTATAGGTGGAAAATGCTTCTGGAATGGCTTCGGTTCGGATCCACATGGCACCCATCCCGTTACTATCGAGTTTGGATGAGATATGATAGTGACAGCACACCAGGTTAGTGGCAAACATGGGTAGAGCGTTGGTATAACTGCTCTGAATATTAAGGAAACATGGGCTGTAACAGCTGCTACTTGAATTGTCTGGGTTCGGATCGGAAGTACTAAATATTAAGGGTACGGATCGGGTTAACCCGAACTGATCCGGTTTGGCCTGCGCTCCTTCCTTCTCTGCTCTACATTGTTCTGCCTTGACCAAGGAACCCCGATCCGATCCGGTATTTTAGGGAGTGTTCTTCATTCATTGATCTTTTAACTTTGTGTAGACTAATTCACAAAGTAGGCTGATAGGAATACTCAAGCTTAGTTCAGATATCTCTTTCTTCCAGCCTGAAGTTGAAAGGTGTATTGCTTGGCTTTGATTCTGCGTATGGCATCCTTCTGTTGGGGATTATGGCTTTAAACTTATGTACTCTGAAGGTTTTGTACAAGACTGATATTATGTACTTGACTTTTTTTATTTGGAAATGTAATCAAACTTATTTCTATTTCCGCAATAATAAAGTTACAAAATTTTCATGTACTATTGTTTCTGTCTTGTAATATTCCGTTTTGTTTTCTTTTAATGCTCCATGAAACTTAATGCATTCCCTTTGTGAGTGACATTAATCGACGTGGGGTGTTATAAGAGGTCTAAGCACGCAAATACGAATCGAGCTAAGACACATGGTTAGGCCCAACTGTGGAATAAGATTGCCCGGACCTGACCGGTATATCCATCATCCACACGTTGTAGGCCTAATGTGGGAGGTCTAGCCTATTATTAACCATAAATGGACATGGTAACGAATTGTACAACTTAACCAAATCTAATCCATAGGGATTGTATGATATAAAATTGAAGTTATGGTTAAGTAAAATTGATTGAATCAGTGGGAGGTTAAGCAAATCTGGGGAAGGTGGGTAATATTAGTAAATATAGGCCCACAACTTAACCATTAAATAGACATGCTTGGATTAGTGGGACGTTAAGTAAATCTTGGGTAGGTGGGTAATATTAGAATACATAGTCCCACAAACTTAACCACTAAATAAATATGCTTGAATCAGAGGGAGGGTTAAGTAAATCTTGGGTAAGTGGGTAATATTAGTGTATATAGGCCCACAAACTTAAGTCGATAAGGTTATGTTATTAAATACACCTAGTGGTATACATAATCGGTGGCAATAGTAAAGTTATGTAATTAAAGACACCTTTTAGGGTAAACATAACTTGTAGAAATGATAGGGCTATGTATTAAAGACACCTATAGGTAAGCATAACTGGTTGGAAGATTGGGGTTTATGTATTAAAGACACCTGTAGGTAAGCATAGCCGGTAGAAAGATTGGAATTATGTAATTAAAGACACCCTTTAGGGTAAGCATAAATGGTAGAAATAAATAAGGTTATGTAATTAAAGACACCTAGTGGTATACATAACCAGGGGAAAAATATAATAAAGTTACGTAATTAAAGACATCCTTTTTATGGTAAGCACAACTGACATAGGGCTATGTAATTAAAGACACCTAAGGGTATACATACTTCGTGAAAACCCTAGTGGGGATACAAGACAAGGAGGAGAGCTTGTATCATATTGCGTGGGACCCATTTTAATCAGTAACCGAGAGTTGGTATCAAGTAAAGAACTTCGTACTAGGCGGAGAAGGGGCACGCTTACTGATTGATTGTAAGAGAACCAAACGAGGAGGATGGTGTGGGCACGCAAATTGACCGGGGACATGTGCATGCATGGGTCGGAAAGAGGGGGCTTAGATGACCGTGACACCAATAGATATGGTTGTGCGCACCATGGGTTGCCACTTTAGGAAGTGATACCTCCTGCTGTGGGGCCAGTGCATGATATCTATAGGGTAGGGAGCCGATCGATTAGGGTAGTGGTTAGGGTATACTTGGATGTATGACCTAAGTCTACCAACTTATAATGGAAGGGATCATCTCATTTTAGTTATACTAGTAATAGTGCAGAGTAATCATTAAAAGCAAATACACGTTATCCTGTCTACCTTGTCAAACCTGCCATTTTTGTAGTGATCTCTCTGATCCATTTTATATGCCTATCATGTTACTTTTATTTATTTACTGGCTAAAAGTAACTAGACTCGCCAGACTTTATGTCTAACCCTTTTTGTTTCTCCTTCTTTCTTCCGTTTCCCCCCAAGTTCTCATGGGAGGGAATTCTTAGGCTTAGTCAGGATTCTGCTATCGTCTTGCTTGGAGCTTCTAAATGTATTGCTCAAGCTTCTCTCTTTGCTACTATGACTTATGATTTGGGGATTATGCTTTCTTTGTTAGTGCACTCTGATATTTAAAGTACAAAACATAAATTTTAATAATGTACCGAGTTTATGTATTTTCAAGCATATGGTGTAACTGTGATTTATTATTAGTAAAAGTTTTTAATTCCGTTGTTAATTTATGTAACACCCCACACCCGCTATAGTCACTCACTAAGGGAATGCCATAGCATCGGTGGAGTATTTTTAGTGAGTATAGAACAGTAAAATTACAACAAGACAGATATAATGTAATACTTGAAAATTTAAAACATCATCTCATAGCAGCGGAAAGTAAAACATGTTTGGTTACATCATAAAACCATAACAAGAGTCAAGTACAAAATATCCATCCTGAATAAAATAAGTACATAATCCCACTACTCATAACAAATAGCCATAACAGAAAAGATAAGATAAGCTGAGCTCTACATCTACGGTCCAAGCTCCAAGAGATAGATAAAGCAAACTAATCAAAGCCCACTAGCACTAGGCCCAACCTGAGGACCTGAAGGAAAAAGATAAAAACAACGGGGGTCAGACATAAGCCTGAGTGAACCCTATCTCCTTAATAATACAATTATTAAAGTAATTAGGGTATGATATGAACTCGGTATGGTATCTTTGAGGATAATGACTACACTAAGTTGCCCACGAACACAGGACGAACTAAGATAACCGTAAAGACGCATCTACCCACCCAAGGATAATTACTAACTGCACCACACCAGTCACTCCTACTCAAAGGTTGATCCCACCCAAGGATATCAAAGATAGATATAACCAGTAGTTTCCTGTACCCTAGTTGACTACATAGGTGCCGTCTGCCCCTATCTCTACTAGGTGTACCCCACTACCCCAAGCGATCGGCTCCCTAACGTAGGTATCCGTGCTGGGCCCACAGTGGGGTGTATCATTCCCCAAAGTGGCAACCCAAAAGCAACACCGGTGCACGGGTTATACCTACACGATGCAACAACGTCTTACCTCCCAGTCCCGGGCCCACACACGCATATGAAACCCGATGGGCCTGCGTTGCCACCGCTAACCCCGTTTTGGCCACTTATAGACAAGCCCAGTATGCGTGTCCCGTCCTCGGCTTGGGCCGAGCTACAAAGATACATATGGGATACTGGTTGTAATGGGCCCTCCACAAGCTACCCACCAGAGCTTGTTATTAATCTAGTGTTCCCCACTTAACCCTTTAATCATGTTTAATTACATGTTTCACTTGGTTAAGTATTCTAATCGTATTTTCTATTGCCACCCAAGGCAACCCACTAGATTCCTCATGCCACCCAAGGCACCCACTTAACCCCTCATGTCCCACTACATGCTAATATGGTTAAGTGTTTCTTAATTAATTAAGACCGTGATTCCCCATAAAGACCTCCCACATTAGACTGGCTGTTATGACCGCCTGGTTAAGCCGGTAGGGTCCGGGCAGTCTTACGTCATAACAGAGTCTAACCTCGTGTATTTACTTTAATCACATATTTAATTTGTGCCTAAGACCTCTCACATTAGACTGGCTGTTATGACCGCCTGGTTAAGCCGGTAGGGTCCGGGCAGTCTTACGTCATAACAGAGCCTAACCTCGTGTCTTAGTCGATTAATTACACCTAATTAATCACCCCCATATTAATTATCCCTAATTAATATCAATTTATTCATAACATGGGTAGACCTAACTCAATAGGTAAATTCCCATGGGGTAGACCTAACTCAATAGGTAAATTCCCACTTATGTTAATTAATTTTTTATGGTATGCTTAATCATACCCATTTCAACATACTTTTAATTAACATATTAATTAACCCCATCGTTCCCCACGTAAATCGTCATTATGACATAACATAATAAAGGGAAGATTTACCACACATAACATGGGTTTAGCATATAACTTTATCATGGGTTAAGAGGATGTCAACTTGCATATATGAGCATGTATTAACCCAACTATATTCAACCCAAACTTGCATATTATCAAACATGTGTCTTACATAACATGTTGCATATGAACTTACATATCATCAAACATGTGATTTGCATAACATGTTGCATATGAACTTACATATCATCATACATGTGATTTGCATAACATGTAGAACTTGCATTTTAGCATATACTTAACTTGCATAAGCACTCACATACTGGCATAAGCATTCATATACTTGCATAAGCTTGCATATCATGTTAAACTTGCATTTCAACATATACATAACTTGCATAAACATTCACATACTTGCATAGGCTTGCATATTATGTTAAACTTGCATTTCAACATATACATAACTTCCATAAACATTCACATACTTGCATAGGCTTGCATATTATGTTAAACTTGCATTTCAACATATACATAACTTGCATAAACATTCACATACTTGCATAGGCTTGCATATTTTCAACATATACATAACTTGCATAAACATTCACATACTTGCATAGGCTTGCATATTATGTTAAACTTGCATTTCAACATATACATAACTTGCATAAACATTCACATACTTGCATAGGCTTGCATATTATGTTAAACTTGCATTTCAACATATACATAACTTGCATAAACATTCACATACTTGCATAGGCTTGCATATTATGTTAAACTTGCATTTCAACATATACATAACTTGCATAAACATTCACATACTTGCATAGGCTTGCATATTATGTTAAACTTGCATTTCAACATATACATAACTTGCATAAACATTCATATACTTGCATAAGATGTTAAACATGCATATAAGCATATACATGACTTGCATAAGTACTCACATACTTGCATAACATGTTTGCATAATGGATCCATATTCACTTAGTGTTTTGCATCATAAACATCATGAAACAACTTGCATAAAAATATCATGATTACATATTATGAAACTTGCATGACATAAGGCATATAACTTGCAAAACACATAATATTCACTACATCAAGCTTGCATAAATATATGGATCCACAAACATAGCCATACTTTATCACATCTTATCATAATCAATTCAATAATTGATTATTAAGGGGATAGAAGCTCACCAAAACAAGATTAGCAAGTTAAATGAAGCAAATCCCAATGATTAAGTAGAAGAAGATGTAGATTAGCTTGCAAACCCTCTTAGGATTTTTAGTGGAGGCTCTCCAATTTTCTAAGTGGTGGCATAATGGCCTTAGATCTATTTTTGGTAAGGATAAGGGGGGTATTAGGGTGTATATATAGATTAGTTAGATGTTTTAGGACCATAGGATATACCCTAGAACCAATCCTAGCCTTTAAAGCATGTCTTGGGGAAGAAGTCAAGTGTAGGAACCATTTAGGGCCCAAAAAAAACAGCCCAAAACTCATCCCGGGCCTCAAAACATGAGCAGTTTTCGTTTTTGATTTTTCGTGAAACTTTGACGGGCCATAACTTGGTCATACGGACTCCGATTTACGAAAACTCGGACTCTATTTCGCGTATTTTTCCGAGACGAACGCAATGGCACAGCCCGTTTCCCCTGATTCAGAATATTAAATTTAATTCTGCTCTGATTTATGTTATAACAAGTTATTTAACATACGGGGTGTTACAATTTATATCTGTCTTGTAATGTTTAAATTCTATTTACCTATAATGCTTAATGAAACTTAATGCATTCCCTTAGTGAGTGATATTAATGGACAAGGGGTGTCACAAATGCTAGGGCAAATCCATCGCCTTCCTTACGCGAAGACGAACTAAAACATCTTCGTAACGCGAAGGTGCTCTGCTGAATCTCCAACCCCTTTACCCAGCCGGATGAGATTAATGTTGAGGCCAATCCATTTCCTTCATTATGAGAAGATGAACTAAAACATCTTCCTTACACGAAGGTGCTCAGTTGAATCTTCGAAGCCATTACTCGGCCGGATGCGATGAAAGCTAGGGCAAATCAATCGCCTTCTTTATGCGAAGACGAACTAAAACATCTTCCTTACGCGGAAGTGCTAAGTAGAATCTCCGACGCCATTAGTCGGCTGGAAGAGATGAATGCTAGGGCCAATCTATCATCTTCCTTACGCGAAGGTGATGCCAAATGTCTTCGTTAAACAAAGGCGCTGTAACACCCCGTAATTTTAAATATTAAAGTTAACAAATTAAAGAACACTTAATTTCAAATATGAGAATCAAGGGAAATGGGTTACGTCATTGTGATCGTCTTGGAATTCTGGTTGAGATAGAGTCCGAGTTTGCGTAAATTGGACTTTGTATGAAGAAGTTATGGCTGTCGGAAGTTTCCAGAAATTCAAATTTAAATTCAAAAACGAAATCAGACTCAGAACTGGCTAGGGCGGGAAATTTCCCGCCCTAGTCCAGGTCGACCTAGGTGTCAACCTTAGTGTCGACCACCCCCTATACAGGTCGACCTTAGTGTCGACCTTGGGATCGACATGGGGGTCGACTTGCCCTCCCCCCTCCCTCCTGGGCCAGATCTGAAAGATAACAACTTATGACTTATTGCTGAGTCACTAGGGTTTCTGGGTAGTTCTGATCTGGTCTGAATGGTTGTGGTTAACTCTAGGTTCATCCGACGTCTCCAATTGAATTGAAATTCTATATAAACACATGTAGACTCAAACCCTAAAACCTAATTAAAATTAGAACCATGGCCGTCATGCTATCACCCTGCAACCTAGAGTAGCCGCCACCAACTAGAGGAAAAGTAAAGCTAATCAACTCAATTCAACTCAAGCTATAACAATAACAACTACAAAAGGCGAGCTAAATCAATTTCAGAACTCAGATCCCAGAACTCAAGACCTTCTTTGAGTTGTGAGTTCAATTTCTTTAGTAAGATAATTAACAAGTTAATTGGGTTGTGTTATAAATTGGGTTATATGACTACGTTTGTGCAACATTGGAAAGTGTGGTAATTTGTGAATATAAGCTAGTTGTTCATAATGACAGATTTTTACTGTAGATTCCTTTTTATATGCCCAATCACGTATGTTCCACTTGATTCATGTTTGACATCATTTTATATGCAAGTTTGGGTGTAGATTATATGCTAGTTTCTATGTGAATTGTACACAATTTTACATGAGAACTAAGTAAAATGACTATATGCAAGTTTAGGTAGAAATTGGATTCACATATATGCAAGTTTACACCTTTAGATTTAGATCTATGACGTACATAGTTTTATGCAAGTTTGTGACTGTGGCCTATGCATGTTTTGGATGAAAACTATATTCATATATGCAAGTTTTGGGCAAAAAACTATATTCATATGTGCCAGTTCACACCTTTAGGCCTATGGTTAGATTCATGACAATGACAAGTTTATGCCAGATATGTTGTAATCCTTATTTGTAAGTTATATCCAATTTGTATGCTATGCAAATTTGTGACTTTTCTTCTCTTTTATGTATTAGACTAATTGCTAGTCTAATATATATATATATATATATGTGTGTGTGTGTGTGTATATATATGTCATGTTAAACGAACGAACAACGTGGGGACAATAGGGGTAATATTGAATATACATAAATTGTGATTTGGCATAAATGGCCTTAAAAAGGAATATAATTAATTTAAGACATTAATTGGAAAAAAAATTGGCATTTATGGACATAATTTTAAGAGACAATTATGGACATAATTACATTTGGAATTTATTAACAAATTTGAATGGGGATATTAATCCAATTTGGGGAGAAATGAAGATGCGTAACAATAAACTGCCTAAGACACGAGGTTAGACTCTTTTGTGGTGTAAGACTACCTGAACCCGCCCGGCAAATCCAGCAGCCACAAATGCCAGTCTAATGTGAGAGGTCAAAGGCGTGAATTAAATGCGTAACAGATGTAAAGACACGAGCTTAGGCTCGTTTGTGGTGTAAGACTGCCCGGACCCGCCCGGCAAATCCAGCAGCCACAAATGTCAGTGTAATGTGGGAGGTCTTTACAAGGTTATGGTTTTAATGAATTAAGACACACTTAACCAGATAAACATGTGGTGGGACATGGGGGGTTAAGTGGGTGCCTTGGGTGGCATGTGAAATTAAGTGGGTGCCTTGGGTGGCATGTGAAAGACGATTAAATGCACTTAACCAAGATTGAATAATGTAAGAAGACATGAATAAGAATGGGGTTAAGTGGGGAAAACCTTAGAGGGGTCCAAGCATAGGTGGAAAGCTTGTGTCATGCATGAGGGCTCTTTTTAACCAAGTAACCCATTAAGTATCTTTGTCGGCTCGACCCAAGTCGAAGACGGAACACGCGTACTGGGTTTGATTGTAAGAGGTCAAAACGGGTTAGCGGTGACAACACAAGTCCAACGGGGTCATGTGCGTGTGTGGGCCCGGGCTGGTAGGTAAGACATTGTTGCATCGTGTAGATATAAGTCGTGCATTTTTGGTGGTATCGGGGTGCCACTTTGGGGAGTGATTCACCCCATTATGGGGCCAGCACGGGTATCTATGAGTTAGGGAGCCGATCGAATGGGGTAGTGGTACACCTAGTGGAGATAGGGGCAGACGCCACCCCTGAAGGCAACTAGGGGTACACGAAACTACCAATATCATTGTTAAGTTCGGTAGGCGGGATCAACATATAGGGTGCTTTTGGTATGGTGCAATGTAGTAATTATCTTATAGTGATTAGGTGTGCCTTTAACGTTATCTCTGTTCATCTTATTTCCCTTGTTTACCCTATCATGCCCATTGTTCACAGTCATTTCCTTATTTTCCAGCCTATGCCTTATCCTAGTTACCTTAATGATTATATTGTTAAAGTTATTGCGCTCGCCAGACTTTATGTCTGACCATCTTTGTTTCCACCTCTTTTCTTCCTTCCCCTCCCCCCCCCCCCCCCCCGGTGCTTAGGGTGGGACTAGTACTAGTGAAGCTTGATTGGACAGCTTTATCCCTTTCTTTTGGAAGTAGCTTGGATTGCTGAAGTAAAGTTCAGCCTATCTCATTTATGACTATTTTATGTTGGGGTTATGTCTTTTATTTTATGTACTCAGAACTTATTTGTCAAGATGGATAACAAGTACATTTGGTTTTGTAATTGGTTTTTGATGTGATGTAACCAAACTATTTCTCCACTGCAATAAAAGTAGTTTTTTTTTTCCAAATACCAATATATTTATCTGTCTTTTTTACTTTCTGTTCTATACACAATAAATGCTCCACCAAAATTAAGGCATTCCCTTTGTGAGTGTCCATAACGGAGATGGGGTGTCACACGTGGCATCAGAGATGAAAATATGAATTTTGAAAAAATATTTTTCAAAAAGCATTTTTACAAAGAAATACTTTCAAAAATATGTTTTAAGGAAAGTATTTTTAAGAGAAAAGTTTATTTTAAAAACATAACCCCTAAGAGCCATATATCTTTCTTTCGAATTCTCCATTTGAATCTCTTTATTTTCTTTTCTGCATGTCTGGAATTCCCGAGATACCCGAGGGGATACCGATACCAAGATGATTTAGAAGGTATCTGGAAGCTGGGGCCCATGTCACAGGCCCATCAAATGCTCCACCTCCTCCTCCCCGTGTTGATACTTTCACAAAGATATGCAAGGACTTTCAGGAAATCGGCGGGGAAACCTTTTCACGTGTAGGGGATGATTTTTGAAGCTCGAAATTGGCTAAAGGAGGTGGAAGAATTGTTTGGAATCTTTAAGGTAGAAAATGGAAGAAAGGTCTAGTTAGCTGCCTGGTCAATGAAGGATAAGGCTCGTTTTGGTGGGAGGTCACTAATGGAGAGCGTCCAGTTGATACATGGCCGGATTTCAGGCGTAGGTTTAAGGCAAAGTTTCTCTCACAGGCCTAAGAGAATCTACATGGAAAGGTTTTTGGCACTGAGGCAGGAAAATCTATTATTGAAAGAGTACATCAACAAGTTCGTTCAATTGGCAAGATTTGGCTTGAACTTGGTGAATACACCCGAAAGAAGTCCCTGAGATTTGTTAAGGGTTTGAACGAGCCGCTACATGGGTTAGCTATGACCCACATCCTATGGGGGCCACCTTTGAGAGACTAGTTGACATGGAGCTTATGCATGAAGAGGAGAAAGGCGGCAATGCTAACAAGGCACTTGAGAATAAAGGGGATAAAAAAAAACCACAAAAGCAACAACAGAACAAGAAGGGTGGTAAAGACAACAATGGCAAGGGAAAGAAAAGATGATTTAACTATGGGACACCAGGCCATCTATACAAAGACTGTAGGAAGAAGAAGAAGACTGGTTATTTCCACTATGGCGAGGAAGGGCATCTGATTAAGGACTGCCCAAAGAAAGGGAATAGGGCAGGGCCTACCTCTGGAGGGAAGATTCAGGCTCTCATGGCAACATGGCAGGCAAGGGGGCAGGTCCGGGCTCTTGTGGTCCCACCGCTGCAAGAACGAGGTAGAACGATTTCCGTTGGAAGTTTAGTTTATCTTTTTGATCATCCTATTTGCACACTGTTTGATTTCGGTGCATCACACTCTTTTATATCCACTGCTTTAGTTGAGACACTACACCTAAACACCAGTATAGTAGAGGATCCCTTAGTTGTTTCAAATCCAATAGGGGGCTCATCCTGTTTGTCGATGATTTGTTTTGATTTGGAAATTTCTATACTTAGCGTTGGGTTTAGATGTGAAGCTTATATTTTGGGCTTCATGGGCTATGGGTGAATTCTGGGCATGGATTGGTTATCCAGTAATGGCGTCGCCCTAGGTTGTGAAAAGAGAGAGGTTAGGCTTATGAATCGCTTGGGAAACACTCTCGAAATCTCTTGTAATCCAATGAATTCTTTTATGCTAAGTTATCTAGAATCGCTAGACGCGTGTGTTGAGAATTTGAAGTCTGTTAGAGTGGTCTGTGAATACTCGGATATCTTCGATGAAGTTCGAGGTTTACCCCCGAGACATGAGATAGACTTTCAAATATACTTAGTAGATAATGCAAAGCCCGTTACATTACCAGTGCGCCACATGGCTCCGAGAGAGAGAAGAGAACTCAGTAATCAAGTGAAAGAATTGTTTGAGAAGGGGTTCATAATAAGAAGTATTTCGGAGTGGAGTGCTCCAGTCGTTTTTTCTACAAAAGCTGATGGTTCACTTAGGTTGTGCATGGACTATAGAGAGCTGAATAAGCTAACAAAGAAGAACAGACACCCGTTGCCGAGGATAAATGATTTATTCGATCGGTTGTTGGGTGTTTCGGTTTTCTCGCAACTGGATTTGGCTACAGGGTTTCATCAGCTAAGGGTGGCTGAAGATAGCATCGATAAGACTGCATTTAGAACTCCTGATGGTTTCTTCGAGTGGCTCATCATGACTTTTGGTTTGACGAATGCACCCGCATACTTTGTTGACATAATGAGTAGGGTGTTTAGGGAGTTTCTGAACAAGTTTGTGGTAATCTTTGTAGATGATATCTTGGTTTTCTCTAAAAATGAAGAAGGGCATGCCCTACATCTTAGGGAAGTCTTAGAGACCCTACGAGCGCATCAACTTAAAGCTAAGTTCTCCAAGTGCCATTTTTGGAGAAAAGAAGTGAGGTTCTTAGGACACGCGGTCTCTAAAGAAGGGATAGCTATGGATCCCGCTAAGGTAGTGGAAATCCAAGATTGCAAAACGCCTAAGAACGCAACAGAAGTAAGAAGCTTTTTAGGGCTGGTTGGTTATTAAAGGAAGTTCATTAAGGACTTCGCGAAGATATCAACCCCTCTCCCGCGATTAACAAAAAAGAACATGACTTTTACTTGGGACGTTGACTGTGACGATGCTTTCCAACGTCTGAAGAGGGCTTTGACAACTGCTCCAGTTTTAGTTTTGTCAGACGGGAGTAAGGCATTCACTGTATATACCGATGCTTGCGGGATAGGGCTTGGCACAGTTTTAATGCAAGAGGGAAGGGTGATATGCTATGGTATAAGACAGTTGAAAGCCCACGAGAAAAATTACCCTACCCACGACTTGGAGTTGGCGGCCATAGTTTTAGCGCTTAAGTCATGGCGTCATTATTTGCTTGGTGAGAGGTTTGAGTTGTATACAGACCATAAGTCGCTAAAGTATTTATTCTCTCAGAAGGACCTAAACTTGAGGCAACAGAGATGGATGGAGTTTTTGGCATCCTACGATTTTGAGATTGCATATACCCCGGGAAAGGGTAACGTTGTAGCCGACGCCTTATGTGGAAAGAAGTTAACATTAAGTCCTTTGTTCATAGACCGACAGAGTTTGGAGTATATATCTTCCTTTGACTTCAGACCCTCTGTCAATTATGTACCCGGATTATTGGCATCGTTGGAGGTGCAACCTACACTTTTGGGTCGAGTTGGAGAGGCACAGCGAAATGACCCACAGTTGGTTAAGATAGTAGGCAAGATTATAGGAGGGGAGTCCTCAAGACATCTTAATAGATATGCTATAGATGAGAGAGGTTGGTTACGTACAGATGGTAGACTTTGCGTACCATAAGACAAAAGTTTGAAGAATGCAATTCTTGAAGACTCACATCGCTCTAAGATAACCATACACCCTAGTGGTGGTAAGATGTATAGAGATATGAAGCGAGTTTTCTTTTGGGCCGGAATGAAGAAGGACGTGGTCGAGTTCGTTGCTAGATGCTTAGTGTGCCAGTAAGTTAAGGTGGAGCAAAAGAAGCCCGGAGGTTTGCTCCATCCTTTAAAGATTCCGCTTTGGAAATGGGAAAGCGTTCCCATGTATTTTGTAGATGGGTTACCAAGATCAAGGAAGGGTAATACGGGGATTTGGGTAGTTGTAGACCGACTTACTAAAAGTGCCCATTTTATTCCCGTTAAAAGTAGAAGGACCGCCGCATGGTTAGCATCTGTTTACCTTAGATAAATAGTTTGTTTGCACGGCTTACACTCCAGCATTGTGAGCGATAGAGGCCCTACTTTCACAAGCGAATTTTGGAAAAGCTTACAAGAGGCGGTTGGGACGTAGTTCTTCTTAAGTACCGCTTATCACCCTCATACGGACGGCCAGACCAAGAGAGCAAATCGGATTCTGGAATAGCTTCTGAGGCTATGCATTCTAGACTTTGGAGGAACTTGGGAAGAGCACATTCCACTAGTAGATTTTGCCTATAATAATAGTTTTCAGGCTAGCATTGGCATGGCACCTTTTAAAGCTCTTTATGGATGACCGTGCCGATCACCTACATGTTGGTGGGAATCCACATATAAGGTTTTGCTTGGACCTGACATGATTAGGGAGACATCGGAGAAGATAAACCTGATTTGACTGCGAATGAAGGCAGCGCAGGACCGACAGAAGTCATATGCTGATAGGAGACGAACCGATCTTGAGTTCGAAGTCGGGGACAAGTTTTTTGTTGAGGTGTCACCGTTGATAAACGTAGTCCATTTTGTATCAGCGGGGAATATGGCACCAAGGTTCGTAGGACCCTTTCCAATTACAGAGAGGATTGGGAAGATGGCGTATAGAGTAAAATTACCGGAAAAGCTCAGCGGAGTTCATGACATGTTTCATGTTTCGCATTGTTTACACGATACGGCGGAAGTGGTAGAGCCGAGCGCGCTCTAAGAAGTGGAAGTAGAGCGCAATGTATCGATCAGATGAGCTCCTACATGCATTCTCGGATCGGAGGTCAAAAAGCTTTGCAACAAAGAGGTCAAGTTGGTCAAAGTGCAATAGGGAGATGATAAAAGAGACGCGACTTGGGAGACGGAAGATAAGATGCGTACGTTGTACCCTTTCCTTTTTGAGGGTATGTTTTATTTCCTCCTTTTTCTACTACTTTGTTGATACTTGTGCTATCTTTTAGTATTACCTTTGTGATGACATCTTCAATCTTTAGTTCGGAAGAACCCTATTGTTGAAACATGTGTCATAGACATGTTATGTTTGATGGATGCAAATGGATGCTAGTGGTTGCTAGTGGTTGCTCGTGGATGCATGTACACACACCTTAGGCACTAGATCAGCTCAATCACCTTCATGTTGCATATAAATGTGTGTGCATATTTAAAATAATGGATGTATAAAGGTTGTGTTACCATATGGATGCTGCATTTTGATGAATGGTTGTGCACACATGTAGAAATAATATGTGTCGATAGGATTCTTTAGCATACATAATGGACGCATGGCACTATCATGATTCGAATTAAGCAGGTCAAATGAATCATTAGACCGCCTGATTTTGCATTATATAAGGAACATATACACACACTTCTGGCATATGTTCATACAGCATTAGAAATCTTATAAGGACAATGGATGCCTGTGTTTGATGGTTGAGTAGATGGATGATTGGATGTTTGGATATGCATTCTCCTTAACATGGAGATTTCGGGGGCGAAATCATTTAAGGAGGGGAGAATGTAACACCCCATAATTTTAAATATTAAAGTTAAAAAATTAAAGAATACTTAATTTCAAATATGAGTATCAAGGGAAACTAGTTACGCCATTGTGATCGTCTCGGAATTCTGGTTGAGATAGAGTCTGAGTTGCGCAAATTTGACTTTGTATGAAGAAGTTATGGCTGTCGGAAGTTTCCAGAAATTCAAATTTAAATTCAGAAACAAATTCAGACTCAGAACTGGGCAGGGCGGGAAATTTCCCGCCTAAGGCCAGGTCGACCTGGGGGTCGACCTTAGTGTCCACCTCCCCATATACAGGTCGACCTTAGTGTCGACTTGGTGGTCGACCTGCCCGCCCCACAGGCCAGATCTGAAAGATGACGACTTATGACTTGTTGCTGAGTCACTAGGGTTTCTGGATAGTTCTGATCTGGTCTGAAAGGTTGTGGTTAACTCTAGGTCCATCCGACTGCTCCAATTGAATTGAAATTTTATATAAACACATGTAGACTCAAACCCTAAAACCTAATTAAAATTAGAACCATCGCTGTCATGCTATCACCCTGCAACCTAGAGTAGCCGCCACCAACTAGAGGAAAAGTAAAGCTAATCAACTCAATTCAACTCAAGTCTATAACAACAACAACAACGAATTTGTCTAATTCAAAGGCGAGCTAAATCAATTTTAGAACTCAGATCCCAGAACTCAAGACCTTCTTTGAGTTGTGAGTTCAATTTCTATAACAAGATAATTAACAAGTTAGTTGGGTTGAGTTATAAATTAGGTTATATGGCTATGTTTGTGAAACATTGGAAAATGTGGTAATTTGTGAATATATGCTAGTTTTTCATAATGACAGTAATTTTTGTTGTAGATTCCTTTGTATATGCCCAATCCCCTATGTTCAACTTGATTGATGTTTGACATCATTTTATATGCAAGTTTGGTTGTAGAATATATGCTAGTTTCTTTGTGAATTGTACACAAGTTTACATGAGAACCCAGTAAAATGACTATATGCAAGTTTAGGTAGAAATTGGATTCACATATATGCAAGTTTACACCTTTAGATTTAGATCTATGACGTACATAGTTTTATGCAAGTTTGTGACTATGCCCTATGCAAGTTTTGGATGAAAACTATATTCATATATGCAAGTTTTGGTCGAAAAACTATATTCATATATCCAAGTTCACACCTTTAGGCCTATGTTTAGATTCATGACAATAACAAATTTATCCTAGATATGTTGTAATCCTTATTTGTAAGTTAGATCCAATTTGTATGATATGCAAATTTGTGGCGTTTCTTCTCTTTTATGTGTTAGACCTAATTGCTAGTCTAATATATATATATATATATATATATATATATATATGTCATGATAAACGAACGAACAACATGGGGACGATGGGGGTAATATTGAATATACATAAATTGTGAATTGGCATAAATGGCCTTTAAAAGGCATAAATTAATTAAAGACATTAATTGGAAAAAAATTGGCATTTACGGACATAATTTTAAGACACAATTATGGACATAAGTACATTCGGAATTTATTTAAAAATTTGAATTGGGATATTAGTCCAACTTGGGGTTAAATGAAGATGTGTATTAATAAACCACCTAAGACACGAGGTTAGACTCTTTTATGGTGTAAGACTGTCTAGACCCGCCCGGCAAATCCAACAGCACAAATGCCAGTCTAATGTGATAGGTCAAAGGCATGAATTAAATGCGTAACAATTGTAAAGACACGAGGTTATGCTCGTTTGTGGTGTAAGACTGCCCGGAGCCGCCCGACAAATCCAGCCGCCACAAATGCCAGTTTAATGTGGGAGGCCTTTACAAGGTTACAGTTTTAATTAATTAAGAAACACTTAACCAGATAAACATGTGGTGGGACATGGCGGGTGTTAAGTGGGTGCCTTGGGTGGCTTGTGAAATTAAGAGGGTGCCTTGGGTCACATGTGAAATACGATTAGATGCACTTAACCAAGATTGAAACATGTAAGAACACATGAATAAGAATGGGGTTAAGTGGGGAAAACCTTAGAGGGGACCAAACATAGGTGGAAAGCTTTTGTCATGCATGAGGGCCCTTTTCAACCTAGTATCCCATTGAGTATCTTTGTGGGCTCGACCCAAGTCGAGCTCGGGACACGCGTACTGGGTTTGATTGTAAGAGGTCAAAACGGGTTAGCGGTGACAACGCAAGTCCAACGGGGTCATATGTGTGTGTGGGCCCAGGCTGGAAGGTAAGACATTGTTGCATCGTGTAGATATAAGCCGTGCATTTTTGGTGGTATCGGGTTGCCACTTTGGGGAGTGATACACCCCACTGTGGGGCTAGCACGGGTATCTACGGGTTAGGGAGCCAATTGAATGGGGGTAGTGGTACACCTAGTGGAGATAGGGGTAGACTACACCTATGAAGGAAGCTAGGGGTACACGAAACTACCATTATCATTGTTAAGTTCTATAGGCGGGATCAACTTTTTGGGTGTTTGGTGTGGTGCAATTTAGTAATTATCTTATAGTGATTAGGTGCGCCTTTAACATTATCTCTGTTCATCTTATTTCCTTTGTTTACTCTGTCATGCCCATTGTTCACAGTCATTTCCTTATTTTCTAGCTTATGCCTTATGCTAGTTACTTTAATGATCATATTGTTAAAGTTATTGCACTCACCAGACTTTATGTCTAACTTTCTTTGTTTCCAACTCTTTTCTTCCTTCCGCCCCTCCCCAGGTCCTCAGGGTGGGACTAGTACTAGTGGAGCTTGATTGGACAGCTTTATCCCTTTCTTTTGGAAGTTGCTTGAATTGCTGAAGTAAAGTTCAGCCTATCTCATTTATGGCTAATTTATGTCTTTTATTTTATGTACTCAGAACTTATTTGTCAAGATGGATAAAAAGTGTATTTGGTTTTGTAGTTGGTTTTTGATGTAATGTAACCAAACTATTTCTCCACAGCAATAAAAGTGGTTTTTATTTTCCAAATACCAATATATTTATCTGTTTACTTTTCTGTTCTATACACAATAAACGCTCCACCAAAATTAAGGCATTCCTTTTGTGAGTGACCTTAATGGAGATGAGGTGTCATAGGCGCCCAGTCAAGTTTCTGACTCCATTACACAGATGGATGAGATGAACGCTGGGGCAAACAAACGTCTGCCTTACACAAAGATAAAAGCCAAACATCTTACCTACATGAAGATAGATAAAAAATCATCATTACTCAAAGATGAGATCCGAAACTTTCCTTACGTGAAAGTGAATCACATGTCTTCCTTACAAAATGGCAAAACCAAAGTTTTCCTTCCACGAAGGCATCAGCCGGGCTAAACTAAAAATTCCTTCAGATATATGGTTAGGATATCTGGGTAAACACATGAGCTAATAAAAACTCTCCAGTAAAGATAGGTTGACATTGCACCATTGTTCGTCGGAGTAATAAAAAAGGGGCCAAAGCCTATTGCAACAAAGTCACAATGCGGACAATAAGAA
Organism: Allium sativum; assembly: GCA_030737875.1. Lineage (NCBI taxonomy): Eukaryota > Viridiplantae > Streptophyta > Magnoliopsida > Asparagales > Amaryllidaceae > Allium > Allium sativum. The sequence goes on along the minus strand of CM060915.1, from coordinate 189,279,253 downwards.
AATTCCTCTTTCCCCGACAATTTTACACCATATTCTGAAATGCCAAGACGGGCGCACGCTTGGTTAGAAACACATCGAGCTAACACGGAATGGCATCTCTCTGAATGGCTGTTAAAGAACTCAAATAAGAAGCTTCAATGCTAGCAGAACAACAAACAGAAAGATATGTACTCCTTGCAAAGTTCCAAATCCCAAAAATCAAAGTATTTGTACATCAACAAAGGATCGATAACAGCAAGTATGAATTCGGGTGATAATTAACATAGACGAATTCGTGCAACACAGCAACATCGTCACTCATCAATGCATTCGTCATCAACATGCCAAAAACAAGTCTTGATCATTGCTAACGCGGTGGATCCGTACTTCAAACAGTGGTGTCCAGGCATTTTTAAAACAGATTGGTAAAACAAATTCTAATAGTCAAAGGTATTCGAAACGATTCCTGCGTATTTCAGTTCTGAGGAGTTTGCAAATTTCAACGACAAACCGTATAGTACCAAAGCACAAGATTGGCATCGAATTAAAAGCCTATAAAGGTTACCTTAAATTTTAGGAGGTTGAAGCACATAATCATTGTCATAGAGCAAGCTCAGGCTTCAACCAACAAAATACAATAGACGAATGGTTCACTCCACAATACCATGCTGAAACATGAAGGTTGTAAATTACCCATCATACGCGGGGCATCTATATGCAACCTCCGATGTTAGAACTGATCGACAAAGCAGACAAACGCTGAGCAGTGAAAGCCTTTCCTACAGTAAAGGCTAATAATCGACTACTACGCGGGGGTGCAAGCATTCAAGGCTCTTCCAAGAAGGAATATAAGATAATTCACAGATACGTATTCCCCAAATATGAAGTGTCATGAAAATGATGACGTTTAAAATCTATAGTTGGCTTTAGTCGATTAATTGATTATAAGCGTTAACATGAATGCAAATTGGAATATCGCGTTTGTGCTAAATAATATTCAACGGGTTATGGACCATTGGGTAAAATATTCTTGTGAAAACGCTCTATTCAATTCAAAATAAAATGAATTGTAATTCATTTTTTAACTAACCCACTATCGATATGGACAGCCAATGGTAAAGTATAAGCCCAAAATTGTGCGATCACTAGTTTTATTTACAAAACAGGTTGCATAGAACATACGAGCATTAGCCTGATCTAGCGCAAGACGGTCGAATAGCACAACGGTTCGGTCATATATTGTCCGCTCGATCATAAGTGACCACGCACTATAGGGGCAAGCTATGTATATTCAGTCGCGCAAGCTCACAAACCCATCCATACACTTTACGCTTACGCATTACATTATGGCTTGGTCCCATGAAATCCACGCATACAAACAGTTGGTGTTGGCGTGGTTTATCTCTTCAATTTGTGAATCAATGATAAAAGGATCACCTCGTCAATGTTGTGTATAGCGACACGTGAATATAATTCACAATCTTATATGAAACCGTATTCGTGTATCGGAACAGTAGGGCAAATGGGTTCATATGAAAACACCATCCAAAGTATATCTAGAAATGAGAAAATTTGGACTAATGCCAAGTGTGGTAGCATGATGTCAGATATAATAAGTGGATACATGATAAATGAAAAAGAGAATATAAGGCTTTAGTTGTACTCTAACTCATGAATTTTCTAACAAGTTCACAAGATGACAATGTGGAAATTTCAGCACGGGTCGATATGCATATGGGTCGAGCACATACAATGAGGTGCTCGTTCATGCACAGAATGGATCGCTTTCCCCTTTAATATTGAGTTGGTTGAACAGCAGGCTCTGGTCGCTCGCTCACAAAAAGCTGTTGCCTATATAATACTGGATCGTTTGCTATAAAGGGTCGTTCACTACTGCATGGGTTGGTCTTGGTTAACGCGCAGGCAACATGCGAATCTCTGTCGCATAACAGTAATGAGTTGGCAACTGATGAACTAGCCAAATTATAGACAGAAAAAGTAAAGACACTCTTGCACAGTACAAGTCTTGCAAAATGTATCAGCAGCAATGTTCATTTCGAAGCCTGCATTTCTCGCAAGCAAAAAGTACAAGAAAACAGGGGAAAATGTTAACCCCGTTGAGAAAACTCGGTTCATAGAATAATGCATCAACAGTAAACAATGGTTTCAACGCATCTCAAAACATATGTAAACTAGCCCAATCAAGCGTAAGACGGTCGGGTACCACAAACTGAGTCTCGCACAGCGTCCCGATCGTGCATGAACCCTTGCTATCGGGAGTTTCCAACACATGGCCTTAGTACGTAGGATATCAACTGACCGGTTTTGAATATTGCATGAATCAAATGCATGATCACATATGAATGGATCCAATTTTAGATCACTTCTTTACTGCAATTTACTACAAAAGATGTGTATGATGCACCCACAAGCTAAACTATGAATAAATGCACCCTTAATGTAAAGCTCTTAGTATGACTGCACATGCTCAAACGATACTATAATGAAGTATATTATATTCCATAAGACCATATATGGATTGGTCCAAACAAATAAGAAGGACATGTGGATAATTCAGCGCTAAAGCTTCCATATAAATAATATCGAAGATTACCCTGTGCATGCGGCGCTACATGGATCAACGGTGTCGCAGCATAAAGTGTTGGCATCAATTTTGTACAAGGTCGCTCGTCCATGGTAATCTATGTCTCACTTGTCCTAGTTTGATAAATTGGCCTTGCACGCCTCTTGGATCGTTCAGCGCTTGCAAGTGCACTGGTTTGTCGCACAAGTATGGATACCCCGGTGGTGACCATGTAAATATTTCGGACGAGCATAAGTTCATGCATGGGTCGTTCACCTTATAATATATGAACAACTCGCTCATTAGAAATAGAGTGGTCAGTCTCCAGCAATAGAGCTAGATCGAGCGTCGAGCAGCATTAACTAGTATGCCATGATTCAGAAGTATCCATCCACAATGGTTCGAGCATACACTCGTTTATATATTTGAACAAGAAGCAGAATAATATAAACGAAGGTTGCATTTCTGTAATTCTTTATCCCATATATTTTTATTCCACAGAACGTAAGCCACATTGATTGGTCCACGAAAGTAAAAGGCACGCACGTGGAACTGTGTTAAATTTTGGATCAGCCCTCCAGATATCACACGGGATCTCATCAACACTTGTATAAATATTGGTCATAAGTTGGTTGACACGTGGTATGGCGTTTAACGTTAAAGTGTAAAGTTCTTTGGTCGAGAAATTCGTGGATGCTCGCTTATCAGCAAGCACGTCGCACATATTCCATGCATTTGGGTCGCTCATGCAAATGTCACCCTGTTCGCCCATATTTTTTTCAAGACTAGTCGTGCGCTGCATCTTTTTACAGCTGCATAGAGTTGGTTAGAACTGTCCAGTGGCAATTCTTTAAATACAATTGCGTGCGACCCGTACCCAGTTCTATATAATTAGAACTTTGGCACCAAGTCCAAGCTTCTCCTATAAATACCCCATAAATCGAGCAAATTCAGTTTATTTCCATTCCATATCGTTTATGATATTTTATAACGATTTATCGCTATTTTTATTTATTTTAAAATAGCCAATTTATTCAAAACGACGCTTCGGGCCATAACGCGACCGTGGCGCTGTTTTTCTTCAGATTTGATTTACGCATATCTGAAAATCTAACCGTTGGATCTTCACACAATTTACATCATTAGAAAGGTCTTTTCAAAACGAAACCAACGGTTCCAGTTTCGGGAAAATCCGACCATCGGATCTCCCGGTACAATCGTTTGAAGTTTCGATTTCAAAATACGAACTGCAGCGTCGTTATTCGATTAAATATAATTATATATATATATATATATATATAAATATAATCGTTTCTGGCGCTGTTTTTCTTCAGATTTGAATTAAACATTCCAGACAATCCAACCGTTGTATTTTTACAAAGTTGGTGCCGTTGGAAAGATATTTCCAAGGCGAACCCAACGGTTGCGGTTTCGGGAAAATCCAATGGTCGGATTTCTCGCACTAGTTGTTTGAAATCACGGTTTCAAAACACGAACTGCACGGCCACGTTTCATTTTAATTTTATTTATATTTATATATTTATATAAATATAGTTCATTCAACAATTTCAATATCGTTTTCACTTCAAATATTTCACTAACGCCTTTAAATTTTGGAAAATTTCGCCATAACCTCCTTTGTACGGGAGGGGCTGGGAAAATTCCCAATTAGCCACACGGGCGTCCCATGTCAAAAAGAAAAAGAAAAAGCCAAGCGGCTAGCCAACAGGCTCATAAAATCATCACCCAAACAAAATAGTAAATGTGTACCTATTTGTCGGGCATAAAATTTTATTCCTCTTCTCTAGCCCCTTTGCTATAACCTGTTCAATAAATATGCATGTACATATATACAGTTCTTATCACTTATCATTTTCTATTCAACTTCATATTTGATTCCCTTTGGTTTAAAAACACCATTCATTCTAATGTTGCATGCATAGGCAAAAATCATATCATTAGCTAATTAATGAATATTTCAACTCATGCATATTTATTTGAACGAGTGGCTATTTTTAACACTTCACATTTCAACGATTCATGTATATAATAAAAATGTGATTTTTAATTTAAAACAATTCATTTTAAAACACTATTATTTTATATAGTTTATATTGATGTTAAAATTGGGATTTTTATTATAAAACAATTTATTCAAAATATGAATACCATTCAACACATGAATTTCTAATCAACGAATGAATATCGATTCAACACATGAAGGTTTTCTATAGATTCTATATATAGATAAAAATGTGATTTTTATATATAAAACACGAATACAATTCAACACATGAATTTTAATTCAACGAATGAATATCGATTCAACACATGAAGGTTTTCTATAGTTTCTATATATAGATAAAAATGTGATTTTTATATTTAAAACACGAAGACCATTCAACACATGAATTTCTAATCAACGAATGAATATCGATTCAACACATGAAGGTTTTCTATAGTTTCTATATATAGATAAAAATGTGATTTTTATATTTAAAACACGAAGACCATTCAACACATGAATTTTAATTCAACGAACGAATATCGATTTAGCACATGAAGGTTTTCTATTCAGCGAATAAATATAGTTTCAGCAAATGAAAATAATTCAAACACATGAATATTTTTCAAAATTTCGGCAGCATAACGGCAAGGTAGTTAAAACCGGGGCCGCCCCTAGTACGGCTCCTCGCTCTACCTTAAAACCTCGCGGTTTTTGACAATGGGGATCATGCATCTAGTTCGCACGCAGGCGCATGTATATATTTATTTCATTTCCACAAACTAATCCTTTGTGGTTTCAACCAAATATTTCTCAACCACAAGTGGGTGTTTTTCAACCACAATCTCAATCAACCATTTGTTATCAATCAATTTTCACACCAATCACAATCAATAATATCGTCCATGGTTTGTGGACGAGGGGCATATATATATATATATATATAGCAATTCACTTCTATTTCAACACATATATAATTTTTACAACGCATATATAACTTATAAATCGAACATACAACTTATACAACGCTTATACAAGAGGTGTACAATGCTTATATAACTCATACATCGACAATATAATTTATACATCATCATTTTCCATATCGTTTATAAATTAGAAATCTCACATTGGGTTCCACTCCACCAAAAATAGCAGAAGGCTCAGAAAAATATGCGGTCTCTTCTAAAAGGTAGAAGACGTCCACACGGTCACGATGTTTCCTGTTTCATCGAATTTCGTTAACGAACGAAAAAGATATGAATTTTCAAAGTTTTGCAACACTTTAAAGCGTCAAAATCATTTTAGTAAATAAGACCCGTACCTCAGCGTTTTGATTCAAAACTAGGGTTGCAGAAATCTTTCAATCCGCACAGCGATTCGTCAATCGGGCTGCGCCACGTTCAAGAGGCTGGAAGTGCACGCCTGAAGGTGGTCGAGGCGTAAGGTGCAACGGCGGATCGGTGGAGCACAGCGACGATGAACGGCGCAACTTCTCTGGCGCGATTCTCGACGAATACAACTAGATGGAGGGCGCCACCTATATGGATTTGAACCTGGAAGAGAGCTCTTCAAAATCCCCAACAGGGGCAGGGTCTAATTCTTCGTGTGGAGGGAGTAATCAGAGGAGGAAGCGATGAAGAAGAAGCCGCCGTCGATCCGTAGAGTTACGGGTTTTTTAGATTTTTTTTTTATTTAATTTATGAAGGAAATAATTCTATTGGCCGATGGTTTTAAAAAGGGGGTTTCTGACACGACCACCAATCCAAACCCAATGACTATCGTTCCTAGCGTTTTACCCCCATTCCGAACACAATGGGATATGTTTCGAAGGCCCATTCGATTGTTTCAATCAGTTTTCCTTCAAATTAAAATATAAAACATTCAATATTTAATTTGAACGTACATTTCAATTTGCCAGGGCCACAAACTGATTCGAAAAATTCCAGAAAAATAAATCTAACTTTGTTTTGACGATACGGTCCCAACAAAACCAGTTTCGTCGAATTCTGAGACCGTCTGGAAAAAGGCCCATTTCAGGTCGATCCAATTTAACTATAATTGACCAAAACACATTTTCCTTTGCCACGCTCACATACTAGCTTCAAAAATTATGAAATTTGAAACCTAGCAATAACTTCACATCCCGGATCCAACAAAAGTGGTTGCGTCGAATTCCGAGGTCGTATGTAAAATGGCCAATTTCACGGGCTATATAAATTCCATAGCGACCTTTCTGAAAATTCGTTTGGCCATAACTTTTGCTTTCCGCTATGAAAATTCGATTTTTCAGATTCGTTGGAAAGGTATTCACTAACATATTTAAATATTTTTGGTTTAACTAAAATCTATTTTGTTTTGCACCCGGTACAGTCCGACAAAGTTTGAATTCAATTTTTGAAACTGCAGCGCCATTTCAGGCTTTGTTTATAATTAAAATTAATTATATTCATTTTCAATTGTCGATTCAAACCCACTTTTCATTGCCATTATTTAAAATATTCATTTTAAATATTTAAAATCCATTATTTTAGCCAATTTAAAAAAAAATTAATTTGTTCAGATTTTCTGGGTCGTTACAATCTCCCCCACGTAAAACTTTTCGTCACCGAAAAGGAACAAAGTCAAAGGTGGTTTGATAAATCTACAATCACACAACATAACAACCAGTCCAATTGTTTTCAACCTTTCAAAAATATATTAATCAATTTCTATACTCCATTTAAAATCACTCAGACGATAGAATTTAAAAGTGCACGTCCGTGGAAAGAAAATAACAACACAGTAGAGAATTAAATGGTAATGCAAAGTAGGTTAAATGTTCCTTGCACCAGAGTCAATCAGAGATATCCACTCGACATCTAGGATAAGCTTTCTGAATGCTCTCCCCAGTTTCCCAAGTACAATCTCGCGGATCTCCACTCCATTGCACTTTGACTAAGTGAACCTTCTTGTTCCTCAGTTCTTTGGTTTCTTTGCCGATGATCTTTAGCGGCTCTCTTCTCATAGCTAATTCGGGGGTAATTTCAATGTCCTATTGAGCTGCTTCTTCCACGATCAAGTCTGGATCATGAACGTGCTTTTGAAGATGGGAAATATGAAATACATCGTGAACTCCAGGCAACCAATCAAGCAGTTTGACCCTATAAGCGAGAGTTCCGATCCGTTCCAGAATAGGAAACGGACCAATGAATTTGGGCGCCAACTTTCCAGTTTTACCGAATCGGATAACTCCTCTCATCGGCAATACTTTCAAATATACATAGTCGCCAACAGAAAAGGATATATCTCTTCTTCTTCTATCGGGATAGCTCTTTTGTCGGCTTTGAGCGGCGAGTAATCGCTTCTTAACAAAATCGACTTTGTCGGCGGCTTCTCGGATCATATCCGGACTCAACACAAGTCTATTTCCGGGTTCGACCCAACAAGCAGGAGATCGGCACGGTCTACCATACAATGCTTCGAATGGCGACATTGTTAGACCCGCCTGGTAGCTGTTGTTATAAGAGAATTCAGCCAAATGCAGATGGTCTTCCCATGATCCACCGAAATCTATAACACAAGCCCGCAAGAGATCTTCTAAAATACGATTCACCCTCTCAGTCTGACCGTCTGTCTGAGGATGATAAGCGGTGCTCAAGTTCAACTTCGTTCCCAGCTCGACTTGAAATGCTTCCCAGAATTTTCTAGTGAATATTGTATCTCTATCACTGACTATACTGAGCGGCACTCCATGCAGTCTAACTAATTCCCTGAAGTATATCTGCGCCAAACTCTGAGCAGTTCTGTTTGATCTGACAGGTATGAAATGGGCGGTCTTCGTGAAGCGATCTACGATCACCCAAATACTGTCATTCCCCTTTCTGGTTCTGGGCAAACGATCTATGAAATCCATAGAAATATGTTCCCACTTCCAACCAGGAACTTCTAGTGGTTGTAACAATCCAGCCAATTTCTGTTGGTCGCTCTTGACTAGTTGGCAAGTAGGGCATCGGCTAACATATATTGAATCATCTCTTTTCATAGCCTTCCACCAGAATGTTCGTTTGAGATCATTGTACATTTAGGCCACACCAGGATGGATACTCAGCTTGGACTTGTGACACTCGTCTAACACTTCCCTTTTTAACTTTGGGACGTCAGGAACACAAATCCTTCCTTTAAATCTCAGGGTCTCGTCGTTATCTATTTGAAAACACGAGGGTTCGCCTTTATGAATCCTTTTGATCATATCCTTAATAAAGTTATCCTCCTTCTGAAGAATAGATATTTTGTCAATCAAGGAAGTCGTAATAATAAAGCTGGCGATCATTACATTCTTTCGGCTCAGCGCATCGGCCACAACATTGGCTTTCCCTGGAGTGTATATAATTTCAAAGTCATATGCTGCAAGAAACTCTAGCCAACATTGCTGTCTCAGATTTAGGTCCTTCTGGGTGAACAGATACTTTAACGACTGGTGATCTGTAAACAGTTCAAATCTCTCACCCAGAAGATAGTGTCTCCATATTTTCAAAGCGAACACAATAGCCAATAAATCAAGATCATGAGTTACGTAGTTCTTCTCGTGCGGCTTCAGTTGACGGCTAGCATAAGCAATCACTTGGCCTCTTTGCATTAACACTGTGCCAAGGCCTTCTCTAGAAGCATCAGTCCAGACTTTCAAATCCTGGTTGCCATCGATGATGGTTAACACTGGTCCAGTTGTTAGTCTTAATTTTAGCTCTTCAAAAGCCTCCTCACTTTCTGGAGTCCACTTGAATTTAGAGTGCTTCTTCGTAAGTTTCGTTAAATGACCAGATATCTTCGAAAAGTTTTTAACGAACTTCCGGTAATAGCTAGCCAATCCGAGAAAACTGCGGACTTCAGTGGGGGTGCTGGGCTGTTTCCAATTTTGAATAGCCGTGATTTTACTTGGATCCACAGCGATTCCTTCTGTCGATACGACGTGGCCCAGAAATTTCACTTCATCTTGCCGGAATATACATTTGGAAAACTTGGCTTTTAATACATTCCGTCTGAGAATTTCTAACACTTGTTCCAAATGTTTTTCATGTTTGGCCTTTGATTTAGAGAAGATTAGAATATCGTCAATGAAAACCAGAACAAATTTATTCAACACTCCTCTGAACACTCTATTCATCAGATCGACGAAGTAAGCTGGAGCGTTACATAAGCCGAACGGCATTACTAACCACTCGTAGAATAAGACGGGACCTCTGAATGTTTTCATTGGAACACACTCTTCGGCAATTTGAAGTTGTTGGAAGCCTGTAGCTAGGTCCATCCTTGAAAATACTTGTGCGCCATTTAATCGATCCAACAAATCATTAATCCGCAGCAATGGATATTTGTTCTTTATTGTGTGTTTGTTCAGATCACGATAATCCACACATAGACGTAGAGTACCGTCAGATTTTGGGACAAACACCACTGCTGCACCCCAATCAGAGAAACTAGGACTGATCAGATCTTTCCATACTAGCTGTCGTGTTTGATTGTCTAATTCCTCTTTCTCTTTCAAGGACATTCTTCGAATAGCGTGAACTACCGGCCTTGCATTCGGAATTAAAGCAATTTTGAAATCTATTTCTCTCTGCGGAGGTAAGAAAACAACTTCTTCAAACACATCCGCATAATTTTTGATGACAGGAATGTCTTTGATGAGGTCAGGAATATTCTATGTGACCTTAGGGATATTTTCTATTTGAGCTGGAGAAACATCGAGAGCTGACCAGAAATCTTTTCTATTTGAAGTCGGGCCTTCACATGGTATGGTTATATAATTCCCCGATTGGGCCCTTGCTTTAAACACTCGCTCGGCGCATCTAACCTCAGCTTCATATTTGGTTAGCCAATCCAACCCCAAAATAAGATCAAACTCCTTAAAATTCATGACAATGGAGATAGTAGGGAATTTATAGCAGGAAAAAGAGACAGGTACTGCACAAACCCAACTGAGATCGATGGAACCCCCAACCGGATTTTGGACAGTCATTGGTTCTTTGAGTTTTCTCAATTTCAAATCCAACTTCCTAGCTACATTCTTTGGAATAAAGCTTCGTGATGCGCCGGTGTCAAATAGTACTTGAACTGGAATATTTTTGACATTAAGCGTGCCTTCTAAAACATCAGACCTTCCCTGTCTATCTGAGGGTGCTGAGGTTTCTGCCACTTCATTTACCTGAGCCTCATTGGTCTTTTTCGACAGCCAACAGTCTTGCTTTACGTGACCAGCTTGATGACAAAGATTACACTTTCTATTTTCTTTAACCTTGTTCTTTGATTTAGATCCCTCCTTCTTTTGCAATTTCAAGGACTTACATTTCCTGGACAAATGACCTTTTTGATTGCAGTTTGAGCATGTGGCGGTCGTTGCCGGATCTTTTTCAGATTCAGCCATTTTTCTCTTGACACTGGGCTTCTTACTGACATCAGACTTTGCACTGGCCTCAGGACGATCAGTTTCAGATTCAACCTTATCGCTAGAGCTGACTTCCACCTCGTCGCACAACATGCCTTTCTTATGGAGATCTTCGTACTGATAAGCCATATAAATCATTTCTGAAAAAGGGAGCTTCACATGCCCCATTACTTTATTCTGATATTTCCTTTGAAGCCCGTAAATAAATCTCAGATTCTTTCTCTTTGTATTCTGAATTAGATGGGGAGCAAAGTGAGAAAGTTCATTGAATTTCTTATTAAATTCTGGGATTGTCATATCTCCTTGTATCAAATAAGAAAATTCATCGCATAATCGTTCAGTCGCTTCTGGAGGAGTAAATCTTTTCAGGAAAATCACTTTGAATCTATCCCAGGTGGTATCACCTTCTGGATTATCCTTAATAACTAAATCCCACCAGAACAAAGCTTCGTCTTTGAGTGCCCAGGAGGCCAGTAATCTTTTCTGGTCATCCCTCAGCTTTAATTCTTCAAAGATTTTCTCAGCCGAACGAATCCAGGCTTGTGTCTTCATAATAGATTCTTCGCCCGTGAACGGCTTTCCACCCAGATTTCTGTATTTCATATATAGGGCTTCGATATCCAGGTCAGTATCACATCTTCTGTTTCTGGCACTCATTTTCTAGTTCCTCTGCAAATTGCAGATCAAGTGTCAGGTCAACAGAAAAGATATTTCAAAATATAGAGACAAATACTTGAATGTAGATGCGTCTATCTAGATGTTATTTCCTTCTGCTACACATACTAGGATATTACTGATCCTATCTATAATGAGTTACCCGTCATAGAACACTACTAGTTCTATTTTTGACGAGTTTGTTAATATGTTATATTCCAGAACTAAGCTTAACCAAAGCTCTGATACCACGTTGTGACGACCCCAAATCCCGTTCTGACGGAGACAAGGGTTAACTTAGGAATATAACACAGAAACAGATAAAAGCAGAACAGAATTAAATAAATACACCAGATAATGAACAATAGAATATACTGGATAAACAAAATCATCAGAGTTACACAGTATACAGAATCATACTTAGTACAAATACAGTTCAGCTATACATAAATGTCTACAGCGGAAACCAACAAAATATGTACAACAGGAGTTGAACAGCATAAAAAGAGATAAATAATAGAATCCATCTTCAGCTCCGGCTATCCAAAAAGAACCAGCTAAACCTGAATACAAGGCTACCCATGTAGAAAAAGGGGCACCCGAGTTTGAAAGTGAAACAAACTACGAGTCAGTCATGGGACTGGTATGAGAAATCTACTCAACACATTTAATATATGGCTAATCACAGGACCACGCCACTTTCGTGGAACGGGTTTACTCCATTGGATTGCCAGTGCTTTAAAAACAAATCTTTCTTTTAAATATCGCAATGCTTTTTATAAAAATGAAGCCATTATAAGACTCAGTTCCCATCACACAATGCAACGCAAACCAGAGGATAGAGTTTTACCTTATAATGGCCAAATATGCTTGATACGAATAAAACAAAGGCATTTGATATTATTGCTAGTGTTTATATGTTTTGAAAACAATTTCAAATCATAACTATCAATCATAGACGGCATTAATGCCCAATACCACTATGTCGCCATATATAGGTATACAATCAAAATCGCATGATGTCTTATTTGGAAATTGGATTTCCGTCCTGAACCAAGGCAAAAGATAGTCCTTACCGAATTCGAGACTGCCTAGCCCGAGCCTCAGGAACAGCCTCAACTGCCCCTTGGAGCGACAGGGCCGGTCCACCAACGTGGATTATTATGCCTGAACAATACGTTTTCCCGCCCTTTGGGGCGTAAACGAGCCAATGAATGACTCCATCGGACCCGGATCGTCCGATCAAACCGAGGCGCCTCGCAACAGCAACAACCACACAGGTGAAAAGTATATAAATGTCAGGGCTGGTAGGTCACTGACACCACCCTAGCTAGGAAGAAACGCATGCCCTCCCTGAGGTCCTTCTCCCGTTTCTGGTTCACACCGGGGTGTGAGGCTCGCGATTTCACATTATACACAAAGCTACGCCACATAGGCGGGGCTTTGATCATCACCACAAGACTTTGCTTTTCAATAGAAGCCTTGATCATTTGCCACTTAGGCATGCCACACTAGCAATTCATGCCATGCGACTGATGTCCATCGATATACAACCTCTGAGCTCGTGCGTTTCAGAGAAGGGCGTTAAGCAAAAGAATAAATTCTCTGCCGCCAAACAGATGTATATTTAATAGAGATCAATCAACACAGAATAAAATCCAATGTCAGACACACAGTCCATTTACAAGTCCGTTCTGGGTCTGAACGAAACCGGAGGCACTAAATACCTCGCAAACCCATCGATCACCACGTACGTCTGGACGATCACCACTCATTATCCATATTTCGGGATGCCTCCCAATCAGGACCTCGGTTACCATCCAAACGAGGTGAAGATCTCCGGTCTTCGACCACCGTCTTCACCTTCGATTTTCAATCGTCGGTCGATTATTTGAAATGAGAATTAACTCGGCCTTTTCAAATAATTCACGTATATTTAGAATTTCAAATCAATTTATTTCAATGGTTAAATCATTCGACAACACCAATTTTGTTCTTTAATGTAATTTTCACACCAAACACATTCAACCATCAAATACCACATAAATCAAGTAAATTCAGTTTATTTCCATTCCATATCGTTTATGATATTTTATAACGATTTATCGCTATTTTTATTTATTTTAAATAAGCCAATTTATTCGGAACGACGCTTCGGGCCATAATGCGACCGTGGCGCTGTTTTTCTTCAGATTTGATTTACACATATCTGAAAATCTAACCGTTGGATCTTCACACAATTTACATCATTAGAAAGGTCTTTTCAAAACGAATCCAACGGTTCCAGTTTCGGGAAAATCCGACGGTCGGATCTCCTGGTACAATCGTTTGAAGTTTTGATTTCGAAATACGAACTGCAGCGTCGTTATTCGATTAAATATAATTATATATATATAAAAATATAATCGTTTCTGGCGCTGTTTTTCTTCAGTTTTGAATTAAACATTCCAGACAATCCAACCGTTGGATTTTTACAAAGTTGGTGCCGTTGGAAAGATATTTCCAAGGCGAACCCAACGGTTGCGGTTTCGGGAAAATCCAATGGTCGGATTTCTCGCACTAGTTGTTTGAAATCACGGTTTCATAACACGAACTGCACGGCCACGTTTCGTTTTAATTTTATTTATATTTATATATTTATATAAATATAGTTCATTCAACAATTTCAATATCGTTTTCACTTCAAATATTTCACTAACGCCTTTAAATTTTGGAAAATTTCGCCATAACATCCTTTGTATGGGAGGGGCTGGGAAAATTCCCAAATAGCCACACGGGCGTCTCATGTCAAAAAGAAAAAGAAAAAGCAAAGCGGCTAGCCAACAGGCTCATAAAATCATCACCCAAACAAAATAGTAAATGTGTACCTTTTTGTCGGGCACAAAATTTTATTCCTCTTCCCTAGCCTCTTTGCTATAAACTGTTCAATAAATATGCATGTACATATATACAGTTCTTATCACTTATCATTTTCTATTCAACTTCAAATTTGATTCCATTTGGTTTAAAAACACCATTCATTCTAATGTTGCATGCATAGGAAAAAATCATATCATTAGCTAATTAATGAATATTTCAACTCATGCATATTTATTTGAACGAGTGGCTATTTTTAACACTTCACATTTCAACGATTCATGTGTATAATAAAAATGTGATTTTTATTTTAAAACAATTCATTTCAAAACACTATTATTTTATATAGTTTATATTGATGTTAAAATTGGGATTTTTATTATAAAACAATTTATTTCAAAATATGAATACCATTCAACACATGAATTTCTAATCAACGAATGAATATCGATTCAACACATGAAGGTTTTCTATAGTTTCTATATATAGACAAAAATGTGATTTTTATATTTAAAACACGAATACCATTCAACACATGAATTTTAATTCAACGAATGAATATCGATTCAACACATGAAGGTTTTCTATAGTTTCTATATATAGATAAAAATGTGATTTTTATATTTAAAACACGAAGACCATTCAACACATGAATTTCTAATCAACGAATGAATATCGATTCAACACATGAAGGTTTTCTATAGTTTCTATATATAGATAAAAATGTGATTTTTATATTTAAAACACAAAGACAATTCAACACATGAATTTTAATTCAACGAATGAATATCGATTCAACACATGAAGGTTTTCTATTCAACGAATAAATATAGTTTCAGCAAATGAAAATAATTCAAACACATGAATATTATTCAAAATTTCGGCAGCATAACGGAAGGGTAGTTAAAACCGGGACCGCCCCTAGTACGGCTCCTCGCTCTACCTTAAAACCTCGCGGTTTTTGACAATGGGGATCATGCATCTAGTTTGCACGCAGGCGGCATGTATATATTTATTTCATTTCCACAAACTAATCCTATGTGGTTTCAACCAAATATTTCTCAACTACAAGTGGGTATTTTTCAACCACAATCAATCAATATCAACCACAAACAATCCCAATCAACCATTTGTTATCAATCAATTTTCACACCAATAACAATCAATAAATATCGTCCATAGTTTGTGGACGAGGGGCGTATATATATATATATATATATATATATATATTTATATATATATTTATATATAGCAATTCACTTCTATTTCAACACATATATAATTTTTACAACGCATATATAACTTATACATCGAACATGCAACTTATACAACGCTTATACAAGAGGTGTACAACGCTTATATAACTCATACATCGACTATATAATTTATACATCGTCGTTTTCCATATCGTTTATAAATTAGAAATCTCACATTGGGTTCCACTCCACCAAAAATAGCAGAAGGCTCAGAAAAATATGCAGTCTCTTCTAAAAGGTAGAAGACGTCCACACGGTCATGATGTTTCCTGTTTCATCGAATTTTGTTAACGAACGAAAAAGATATGATTTTTCAAAGTTTTGCAACACTTTAAAGCATCAAAATCATTTTAGTTAATAAGACCCGTACCTCAGCATTTTGATTCAAAACTGGGGTTGTAGAAATCTTTCAATCCGCACAGCGATTCGTCGATCGTGTTGCGCCTCGTTCAAGAGGCTGGAAGCGCGCGCCTGAAGGTGGTCGATGCGTCAGGTGCGACGGCAGATCGGTGGAGCACGGCGACGATGAACGGCGCAACTTCTCTGGCGCGATTCTCGACGAATACAACTCGATGGAGGGCGCCACCTATATGGATTTGAAGCTGGAAGAGAGCTCTTCAAAATCCCCAACAGAAGCAGGGTCTAATTCTTTGTGTGGAGGGAGTAATCAGAGGAGGAAGCGATGAAGAAGAAGCCGCCGTCGATCCGTAGGGTTACGGGTTTTTTCGATTTTTTATTTATTTAATTTATGATGGAAATAATTCTATTGGCCGATGGTTTTAAAAAGGGGGTTTCTGACACGACCACCAATCCAAACCCAACGACGGTCGTCCCCAGCGTTTTACCCCCATTCCGAACACAATGGGATATGTTTCAAAGGCCCATTCGAATGTTTTAGTCAGTTTTCCTTCAAATTAAAATATAAAACATTCAATATTTAATTTGAACGTACATTTCAATTTTCCTGGGCCATAAACTGATTTGAAAAATTCCAGAAAAATAAATCTAGCTTTGTTTTGACGATACGGTCCCAACAAAACCAGTTTCGTCGAATTCTGAGACCGTTTGCAAAAAGGCCCATTTCTGGTCGATCCAATTTAACTGTAATTGACCAAAACACATTTTCCTTTGCCACGCTCACATACTAGCTTCAAAAATTATGAAATTTGAAACCTAGCAATAACTTCACATCCCGGATCCAACAAAAGGGGTTTCGTCGAATTCCGAGGTCGTATGCAAAATGGCCAATTTCACGGGCTATATAAATTCCATAGCGACCTTTCTGAAAATTCGTTTGGCCATAACTTTTGCTTTCCGCTATGAAAATTCGATTTTTCAGATTCGTTGGAAAGGTATTCACTAACAGATTTAAATATTTTTGGTTTCACTAAAATCCGTTTTGTTTTGCACCCGGTACAGTCCGACAAAGTTTGAATTCAATTTTTGATACTACAGCGCCATTTCAGGCCTTGTTTACAATTAAAATTAATTATATTCGTTTTCAATTGTCGATTCAAACCCACTTTTCATTGCCATTATTTAAAATGTTTATTATAAATATTTAAAATCCATTATTTTATCCAATTTAAAAATTTTAAATTGGTTCGGATTTTCTGGGTCGTTACAGCAATCCAGATCATAAAAATAGTGAAAAGAGAGAGATTAACATTATCAATGAATCCATGTATTTTGCACTCTTCAAAGTGATAATGAGAATCACCTCCAAAGTTGACGTAGATTTATTTATGATCGAACCACTAAAAAAACTCTATTGTCTTTACTTACTTTTTCCCGCTTACTTTGCAATTTTCGCCCCCATTTTCTACTGCATACAGAATTGGTGAAGTACGATCAACGTATCTTTGGTGTTGAACCATTTTTGACTTAAACACTTTGCGTGTGACGACATTTTTTGTTGTCAACACACTTTATTTGATTTAGTTGTTGTGTGACTTGTGTTTTGAACATGGCAGTGTCGATGTTCAATGTTATAGCCAAAATGTTATTAATTTGGTGAAGAATTTTGTGCTTAACTCATTGAATAAGCATACTTAAGTAAAAGGGTCATTTCTGTTAGTCAAGGATGAAGATAAGGAACTATATCTTTGGAAAGTTCACACATAGCCTAATTCGGTGGATATGCTCACTAAGGCATTACCAGTTGGGAAGTTCGAGCATTAGTCAAACTCGATTCGCTTGGAGAGCCGCTAGGGGCCACAAGGTGGCACAGGCGAGAGAGGAGCTTGGGTTTAGATGAGGAAGTGTATCAGCATGAGATTGTGGTTCTACTTTATCTTTGGTGAGATGGTTTTGGATTTAGTTTTTTCAGCACATAATTGGTGGGTGGGGCCTTTGCCTGCACTCTTGGTGAAGTGCAACGGATGGTGTCTTTTCCGAAACACGTTCGGAAAGAATTCATGCTTGGTTGAAGTGGTGATAGTTGGAGCTATGAATTGATCGAAGATGGTATGGTACCATTGGTGTTGGAGTTGGAAATGGATATAGTGTCAAGGTGGAGTGTTGTAATTACACGACACTTTATAAGTTGGATTAAAGTGGGTGAATGTAGCTTCAGAGCAGAGAAAATGGTTTGCAAATCGAAGCTCAATGGTGAATTAGACAAGACTTCTCATGTTATAGAAGGTGTCAGAGTAGTAGCTCAGATTTCAGACAAGGGTGGTCAAATGTCTGAGCAGGGGTGCTACAAGAGGCAATGAGCAGAACTAGACAACTGCCTCCAAGTCTGACGTTAGACCATCAGGGTCAGACTTCTTGCAATTAGAAACACAAATTTCCAACTGCAAAAGACAGACATCTAACCACAAAGGCCTGATGTACGAGCCAGCTTCGAGACTGGAACTAATTTGTTATTATTAAGTGTCATTTTGGTCAATTTGCATGGATTTTTATTCTCCTATTTAAATTGTCTTTTTTATTTGAAAGGGATCTAGATTACACTCCAAACCATGGTTTTGTCCTTCATTTATTAAGGTTTAGGAAATCTTAATCTTCGTCAATTCTTATCCGCTAAAAAATAAATTTTTCTTTGAGAATTATTTTGATCGTTGTATTCAATCTCTTGTACTCTTCTCATTGTCAGTAATAAAAGCTCACTATCAAGTGGATGTACACTAGCATGACGTTATTGGAACTACTATAACTTTATATGTGACTTATATATCGTTCTTTCTCTTAATATTGCTTGTTGGTTATTTGTGTTAGTTATTAAATTAATTGTATTTGGGTTTGAGATTTTAATTGGCTATTTTACACTTCTATCATGATCTTTCTCATTTTCATTGCGTTATTATTTGTGTTTGAGTGGTCTCGAATTGGAAAACTCCACAACAATATAGTGTTAAAAATAATTGATTAACAATGAGTACTTTAGTTAAATTAAGTTCCACTCTCATTCATAAAATAAATTGACTACTCAATTCAAATTTTGTTAATTATATACGTGAAATACTGATCTCCAAGTTTAAATGAAAAATTAATTCTTCAACAGATGATTAGGAAAAAGAATAGGATTACTCCGAAGGTGAAAGTGGCAACTTTTGTATAAGAAAATATTATGAAGAGAAGAATAAGCTAATTGACTACGCAAAGTTAAAGACCTAATGTCATCTTTAATTCTCTAAAAATGTAATCTAGGATCTCAAACATACATGTCTGTAATCTATATCTCATGAATTTTGTGCAATCCAAATTATATATGAACAAGATATATGAGACGACCCAAACTTCCCCGTGAAGGAAAGCACGGATTGCGTTGAGAACACGACAAAATAGAATGCAAATAGAAGAACATTTCATTGTATATTACAACAATTCCATCAGATTACAAGAATGTACAGAGTATGAATAAATATTATATATTCGATAAATATCAGAGATTACAATAAATTACATTGCAGCGGAAAAACAATACAAAACACAACTAGAAGAAATACACGGATACAGGGCTTTCCGAGCATCAATCCAGCTATAAATCTGGATCCTGTGAATATAAATCTACAAAAACAAAACTACTAGCTGCCCGTGTGGAAAATAGGGGCACCCAGAGTTTAGGTTAAAACAATAAACTCCAGGTCAGTCATGTGACTGGTGTGAGAACTAAAACAGTTATTAATCTTTATTTTAAAGTTCGGTAAATAAAGGGACCACGCCGTATAACACGGAACGGGTTTCCTCCCAAGAATACCGGTGCATAAAACAAACAACACAATGCTAAATAAAGAAAAATGAAGCTATTATAAGACCCAGGTCCCATCACACAATGAAACACAAGCCAGAGGATAGTGTTTTTACGTTATAATAGCCAAAGCATGCTTGATACGTTTAAAACATATTATTTTGATATTACTATAAATGTATAGTGTCAAAACAATTTCAATCATAAATATCAATCATAGGCGGCATGAATGACCCTTGCCACTATGTCGTCATACAAGGTTCTACAAATAAAACTGCAATATCACGTACCGTCATGAGTCAAGGCAAGGGGCAAGCTCCTCTCCTATTCGAGACACTCTAGCAAATTTCTCAGGACCCCATTATGATCCTTTGGAACCTCCAAGGTCGGTCCTCTCTTACTTTTGAGCATTAGTTATTCCTGAACACACGTTTCCTGGTCCTATAGGACCTATATATAATGGTTTGTACGTCGGCTCACATAGTTCCAGTTATCGGCCGTATATTTGAGGCGCCTCGCATTCCAACAACCACACAGGTGAAAAGTATATAAATGTCAGCCGGTTTAAGCACTGATACCACCACTAGCTAGAAAGAAACGTCGTGCACTCCTTGGGTCCTTATACCATTTTTGACTCATACCGAGGTGTGAGGCTCGCGAATTAACGCCATACACAAAGTTGCGCCACACAGGCCGTGCTTTGATCATCAACCACAAGACTTTGCTTTTCAACAGAAGCCTTGATCATCTGCCACTTAGGTGTGCCGCACAGGCAAATCTCTCCATGCGACTGATGTCCATCGATATACAACCTCTGAGCTCGTACGTCTCAGAGAAGGGCGTTAAGCAAGAGAATATATTCTCCACCGCCAAACAGATGTATATTTAATAGAGATCAATCAACACAGAATAAAATCCAATGTCAGACACACAGTCCATTTACAAGTTCGTTCTGGGTCTGAACGAAACCGGAGGCACTTTTCTCGCATATCCATCGATCTCCAAGTACGTCTGGACGATCTCCAACATATTCCCTCATCTTGGGTGTTCAGCCCAATCAATATTTCTAGGAATCATTGAAACGATGTGAAGACTTCCGGTCCTCAACCACCGTCTTCATCTTCGACTTGTCGTCGAATCGGTTATTCAGAATGGGTATAAACCTGGCCTTTCGGAATAACCCGCGTATATAATAAACAAATGTTACACAAACAGAACATACGTCTCATTCCAATTCAGAATATTCTTTTATTCAGATATTCACATTCTTAGGGAAAGGTTCCCATTAATTTTATCAAAGATAAATTCTTCTAAATTTATTCTTTAATCTTCCTTTGGATATCTATTCAAGCCATATTATGGTTTTCCAAACTAGTCGGGATTAGCGAACCACACCGAATTAATTATTTATTTTAATTCCCTATCCCAACCTATCCATCCCATGGAGAAAAACTGGTAATACTGCATATCTAACACCACAATGTTATCGGTAAAATTAATTACCATTTCACGTTCAAATCTAATTAAAGATTTAACTATCGCTCTGGAGCAAAACTGGTGATACTCCATTCTCGATCATTTTAGTCTAATTAAAGATTCATTAAAACTCCACTTAGTTTTAATCTTCCCAAAAATCAATATCCTGTCTTTAACTGGGTTAAAGAACCAATGTCATCTAAAACACGATTCACGATAAACCCAAAATCACTTTCTATTGTTAATCGGGTTAAAGAACAGGTGTTATTCAAAACACCGCTCACGATAAACCCAAAAACCTATTCAAATTCAATTCCAATTAATATTATTTAATTGGTACACTTCAATAAATCTTAATTAAAAGATTTATTCTTTTCTAAACTGGGTTTAAGAACAGTGTTATTTAAGACACCATTCACGACGAACCCAAAATCCCATTTGATATTTAATACAAGGCTCTGAATAGAAAATATATCGGCTTATATTCAACATCAAATTCTGCAACCAACAAATATCGTATTTGAAATAACGATATAAATATATCTTTAAAATTTCCACAACCATATATGTATAATCACGAAATCCAACATCGAAATATTCCGAAGATAATTTCGATTCAAATCCATTCCGATTCGTATATTGGAAATTATGATTATTTTTAAAACCACTTTCAAATCCAATTTATTTATTTTAAAAATAAATTGATTTTAATTCTGGTTCAAAACTAGTTCATTTCGATAAAAATATATTTTTATCTTTTCGATTATGGAGTTTTTCATCCCAATTCATCCCAAATCATTTGTTATGATTTTACACAAATTATTGATATTTTCAATAATTTTATCAAGGCCCGTACAGTCGATTTCCATCAACGGCCATCGAACTGCACTTACAGCGACGTTTTCCAAATTTGATTTGGACATAATTCCAAATCCAACCGTTAGATTTCAAACTTCTAATATTCATTGGAAAGCTCTTTTCGATATGAACCCAATGGTTCTGGTTTCAGGAGAATCTGACGGTCGGATCTCTCGTAATGTCCATTCGAAGTCAATGGTTGAAATTCGCGAACTGCCGCAGCGCGGCGCGTTCTATTCAGGCCATTATATATAATATATATATTATATATATTTCGTTGATTTCCTTTTTAAAACGTATTTTATATATCGTTTTAAATTCTTTTTTGAAATGATTTCAACTTCATATTCAATTTCGAATCAAAATTGAATATTCCACATCATCGATATACAAATGATAATATTTTCAAAACGTCATATTTTGAAATCACTTCTTTTTCTATATTCATTATAAAAACGAATATAATCGATATAAATATCGTTCGCATCAATTGGTGCATCTCTAATCAACATGGCTTTATATATTTCAATAAATTCGTTATTCTATTCAACAAATGAATATTTATTCTATTCAACAAATGAATCTATATTTTTTTCAACACATGAACATTCTCAACACATGAGCACTGTCAACACATGACTATTATATTATTTAATATATTTTATAAAATTATGATAAAGATGTAAATTTTATTGTTTAAAATATTTTACTCAACACATGAATATCTTCAACACATGTATATACATTTATTCTATCCTTTGTTTTCCCGATTGGAATGAGGTCCAATCAATTACCATATAATGTTAATTATATAGATTCCATACAAAACATGTATATAATGGCACTGACAAATAATCAACCATCATCCAAAGTGCACTACTCTATATAAGCATCAAATATAGATATCTAACGCTTATAACAGCCTGTGAATCAATCGATCGACATACAACTAAATAATTGGGATTAGTGTATGCCAAATATCATCCCAACACCCATGTGGGGTTTCAAATCAACAATCACAGATTTTTATTGGTGTAGGTTGGCGATGTGCAAAATTTATCGTCCCAATCAATATCCTTCAAATAGGTGTACATAAACAAACCGTCCGGTTTGTAGATGAATATTTATTTATTCACATTCACATTAAAATTTATATTTTTAATGATAATTTATTTCTTTCAATACATGAATATTTTATTATCCATTTCACATCAACATCACAAACAAATTTCACCACACATCAAACAAGCGTACAAGTCGTCCATGGTCTGTGGACGACGGGTGTCGGGTGCTACTAAGCACCATCTGCATCCTAGTATATATTTTAACTAGAAAACCAGATTTAAAGTGAGAAGTTCTCACCGACTAGCTAAACCAACGCCACGACTCTTCTTATGTAGAAATCTTAGTTGTGCTCGCCTTTTGTCACTTTCATCGTCCGTAACCACTACATATATAAAAATCATATTTTTATAATCACTACATATGGACAAAAATTCTATTTTTACACCGCTGCTATATAGATAAAAATTCTGTTTTTACAACGGTGTTCATATAATAAAGATTATATTTTTATCACGCTATTCTCTATATAAAAATTATATTTTTATATATATAAAGATCGTATTTTTATATCATGGCTTCATATGTAAAAATCACTCCTTTACAACGCTACTTCCATGATAAAAATTATATTTTTATCTTGCTAGCAATATAATAAAAATTATATTTTTATTACTCTACATGAATAAAAATCATATTTTTATATCTCCTACATAATAAAGATTGAATTTTTATTCTTTCTAAAAAATAAAAATCATATTTTTATAAATTAAAGTATAATCTTTTCACTTATATAAATTCGATTTTACAACTTATAAAAATTCCATCTTTCAAATTATAAAAATTCCATCTTTCACATATTCAAAAAATTTAACCTTTCCATGAACAAAAATCTATCCTTTCTTCACTACGCACATAAAAATCATATTTTATTTGTAAAAATCGTATTTTTAATTGTAGAGATCACATTTTTATATGTAAAAACCATAACTTTGTACGTATAAAAATTATACATGCGTTTCAAACCCTTTACACATACTCAAATTAAACTTTTCTATAATATCCCTGATTTTAATGACCTAAAATGAAGAGAATAAAACCCTTACATTGATTTCCAAAGGATGGGGGTGTTCGAATCGGCAAGGGAAGAAGGGGGTCGCGCGAGGTGCAGGAGGAGATAGGTTGGTCGGCAGGTGGCTGACGCGAGGCCGGAGGGGGCGCGCTTGCCTGGGCGGCGGCTACGAACGGGGACGGGTGTCGTGGTCTCGATCCTTGCACGAAGTGGAGGTTCGAGGGCGGAGGATGAGGATCTGCAGAGGAGAGGGCGCACGCGAGGGACGGGAAGGGGGGGTGAGGGGGGTCACGCCGGGTGGTGGCGCCGCCAGTGGGGGAGGGCGATGGCTATTTAGGCGTGCGGATTTTTTTTCTATTTTGAAAAGTGACCGGGGTGGTGAGCGTAAAGGAAGAGAGAGTTTTATTTTATTTATTTTTTTATTTAATTTCAATAAGGTACTTTTTATTTCAACCTCGAAACGAAACCCCCGCCTGTCGTCCATAGCGAACTACCCCATTTCCAACACAATGGGATATGTATCGTAGGATGATTCGATCGTTTCTATCAGTTTTCGTCAAAATCAAAATATAAATCTATATATTGAATTTGAACGCGCATTTCAATTTACCGGGGTCGCATATGGACTCTAAAAATTGCAGAAAAATATTTTCTAGCTTCGTATTGACGATACGGTCCTAACAAAACTAATTTCGTCAAATTCTGAGATCATTTGAAAAATGGCCATTTTCCAGTCGATTAAAATTAAATGAAACTGGTCAAATGCGTTTTCCTTTGCCACGCTCACATATTGATTCGAAAAATTACGAATTTTGAAATCTAGCAATAATTTGACATCCCGGATCCAACAAAAGTGGTTTCATCGAAAACCAAGGTCGTTTGCAAAATGACTATTTTTAAGGGCCAGAATTCCATAGCGACTATTCTGAATTTTCAATTGGACATAACTTTCTATCCCCGCTATGAAATTTTAATTTTTCGGATTCGTTGGAAATATATTCTTAGTTAGATTCTAATATTTTTGGTTTTGCTAAAATCCGGTTTATTCTGCACTCGGTACATTCATTTGAATTTTGAAATCGAATTATCGAACTACCACGCCATTTTCAATTCCTTTATAATTATAAATAATTATTTATATTCTAACGACGATTTATATAAATATATACGTTCTAGTTCTGTTCAAAACAAATTTCTCGTCGTTATTATTTAAAATAATCCATTTTAAATATTCAAAATTCATTAAATTTTCCAAAATAAAAAAAAAAAATTGGCTCAGAATTTCCGGGTTATTACAATCTCCCCCACTTAAAACTTTTCGTCCCCGAAAAGGAACGAAGCCGAAAGTTATTTAACAAATCAACTCAACTTCCAATATTTTCCTTACGGGTTAAGTTCTTCAACTTTTTAGCTTCTAAGAACTCTTCAAATTTTTCAATAATTTGGCTAACACCCTAAATTTTCGCCATAACCTCCCCTGCACCGGGGACTTTGGGATATTTCATATAGCCTCCCATGGCCTTCTTCAATCCAAAAGAAAAAGAAAATGCCAAGCGGCTAGCCAATCGGCTCATAAAATCATCATCACCCAAACAAAACAGTAAATTATGGTAAACATATACCTATTTGTCGGGCAAACAATTTCATTCTTCTGTTATAGCCTCTTTGCAATGACCTGTTCAATGTAAGTACATGTATATGCATGCATTTTCAAACAATTTCCAATACAGTTCACTATTTGGTTCAATTAGGCTAAATGGTTAAAAATATCAAACAAATAAAAGAACAACACAACCATCAATCAATTATTGAATTAATGTTCAAATTCATAATTTTGATACATATACAAAAAATCATGTTTTTGATGTCGATTCACAACAATAAATCTATCTAGTTTTGGGTTCTCACACCAGTCTAATGGAAATATATAGATATCTCACTTTCGATACTCGAAAATAAATACTGATAACACTGCAGCATAATCAAAACCATCCCTGGGCAACTAGAGTGTGATTCTATATCTATCTAGTATATTAAAACTTCGAATATACGTACATGACGCGTATACGCGAAATCTTTATATACTCGATTGTCCAAATCAATACAAATAAAATATTCAAATACGTTTTAAAACGATTTAAATTTCAAAACAAAATTGTTTTCATTTGAAAAATGTACTCTTCACACTCGTTCTAGGATACTACTGATCCCATCTCTAACGTGTCATTCTAATTGGATATTACTAATCTAATATCTGATGAATTCTTTCATATGGTTCTAATGTGTCTTGTTCTCGAGATCTGTAAACCAAAGCTCTGATACCAACTGAGACGACCCGAAGTTCCCCGTGAAGGAAAGCACGGAATGCGTTGAAAACAAGACAAAATAGAATGCAAACAGAAGAACATTTCATTATATATTACAACAATTCCATCAGAGTACAAGAATGTATAGAGTATGAATAAAAATTATATTTTCGACAAATATCAAGGATTACAATAAATTACATAGCAGCGGAAAAACAATACAAAACACAACTAGAAGAAATACATGGACACACAGCTTTTCGAGCATCGTTCCAACTGTAAATCAGGATCCTGCAAATATAAATCTGCAAAACCAAAACTACTAGCTGCCCCTGTGGAAAATGGGGCACCCAGAGTTTAGGTTAAAACTATAAACTCCAGGTCAGTCATGTGACTGGTATGAGAACTAAAATAGTTATTAATCTTTATTTTAAAGTTTGGTAAATCAAGGAACCATGCCGTATAACACGGAACGGTTTCCTCCCAAGAAAACCAGTGCATAAAAAAAATAGCGCAATGCTCAATAAAGAAAAATGAAGCTATTATAAGAACCAGGTCCCATCACACAATGCAACGCATGCCGGAGGATAGGGTTTTTACCTTATAATAGCCAAAGCATGCTTGATACGTTTAAAACACATTATTTTGATATTACTATAAGTTAGTGTCAAAACAATTTCAATCATAAATATCAATCATAGGTGGCATGAATGACCCATACCACTATGTCGACATACAAGGTTCTATAAATAAAACCGCAAGATCACGTTTTGGAAATTGGATTTCCGTCATGAGTCGAGGCAAGGGGCAAGCTCCTCTCCGATTCGAGACACTCTAGCAAATGTCTCAGGACCCCACTATGATACTTTGGAACCTCCAAGGCCGGTCCTCTCTTACTTTTGAGGATTAGTTATTCCTGAACACACGTTTCCCGGTCCTATAGGACCCATATATAATGGTCTGTACGTCGGCTCACATAGTGCCAGTTATCGACCATATATTCGAGGCGCCTTGCATTCCAACAACCACACAGGTGAAAAGGATATAAATGTCAGCCGATTTAAGCACGGACACCACCACTAGCTAGAAAGAAACGTCGTGCACTCCTTGAGTCCTTATCCCGTTTTTGACTCATACCGAGGTGTGAGGCTTGCGAATTAACGCCATACACAAAGCTGTGCCATACAGGTCGTACTTTGATCATCAACCATAAGACTTTGCTTTTTCAACAGAAGCCTTAATCATCTGCCACTTAGGCATGCCACACATGAAATTCACTCCATGCGACTGATGTCCATCGATATACAACCTCTGAGCTCGTAGGTCTCAGAAAAGGACGTTAAGCAAGAGAATAAATTCTCAGCTCCAAACAGATGTATATTTAATAGAGATCAGTCAACATAGAATAAAATCCAATGTCAGACACACAGTCCATTTACAAGTTCGTTCTGGGTCTGAACGAAACCGGAGGCACTTTCCTCGCATCTATCTATCTCCACGTACAACTGGACGATCTCCAACATATTCCCCCATCTTGGGTGTACAGCCCAATCAAGATTGCCAAGAATCATCCAAACAATGTGAAGACTTCCGGTCTTCAACCACCATCTTCATCTTCGACTTGTCGTCGAATCGGTTATTCAGAATGGGTATAAACCCGGGCTTTTCGAATAACCCGCGTATATAATAAACAAATGTTACACAAACACAACATACGCCTCATTCCAATTCAAAATATTCTTTTATTCAGATATTCACATTCTTAGGGAAAGGTTCCCATTAATTTTATCAAAGATAAATTCTTCTAAATTTATTCTTTAATCTTCCTTTGGATATCTTTTCAAACCATATTATGGATTTCTAAACTAGTCGGGATTAGCGAACCACACCGAAGTAATAATTTATTTTAATTCCCAATCCCAACCTATCCATCCCATGGAGCAAAACAGGTAATACTCCATATCTAACACCACGATGTTATCGGTAAAATTAATTACCATTTCACGTTCAAATCTAATTAAAGATTTAACTATCGCTCTGGAGCAAAACTAGTGATACTCCATTCTCGATCATTTTAATCTAATTAAAAATTCATTAAAACTCCACTTAGTTTTAATCTTCCCAAAAATCAATATCCTGTCTTTAACTGGGTTAAAGAACCAATGTCATCTAAAACACGATTCACGATAAACCCAAAATCACTTTCTATTGTTAATCGGGTAAAAAAACAAGTTTTATTCAAAACTCCGCTCACGATAAGTCCAAAAACCTATTCAAATTCAATTCCAATTAATATTATTTAATTGGTACACTTCACTAAATCTTAATTAAAAGATTTATTCTTTTCTAAACTAGGTTTAAGTACAGTGTTATTTAAGACACCATTCACGACGAACCCAAAATCCCATTTGATATTAAATACAAGGCTCTGAATAGAAAATATATCGGCTTATATTCAATGTCAAATTCTGCAACCAACAAATATCGTATTTGAAATAACGATATAAATATATGTTTCAAATTTCCACAACCATATATGTATAATCATGAAATCCAACATCGAAATATTCCAAAGATAATTTCGATTCAAATCCATTCCAATTCGTATATTGGAAATTCTGATTATTTTTAAAACCACTTTCAAATCAAATTTATTTATTTCAAAAATAAATTGATTTTAATTCTAGTTCAAAACTAGTTCATTTCGATAAAAATCTATTTTTATCTTTTCAAATATGGTGTTTTTCATGCCAATTCTTCCCAAATCATTTCTTATGGTTTTACACAAATTGTTGATATTTTTAATAATTTTATCAAGGCCCGTACAGTCGGTTTCCATCAACGGCCATCGAACTGCACTTACAGCGACCTTTTAAAAATTTGATTTGGACATAATTCCTAATCCAACCATTAGATTGCAAATTTCTAATATTCATTGGAAACCCCTTTTCGATACGAACCCAATGGTTCCGGTTTCAGGAGAATCCGACGGTCGGATCTCCCGTAATGTCCATTCGAAGTCAATGGTCGAAATTCGCGAACTACCGCAGCGCGGCGCATTCTATTCAGGCCATTATATATATATATATATATATATATATATATATATATATATATATATATTTCGTCGATTTCCTTTTTAAAACGTATTTTATAAATCGTTTTAAATTCGTTTTCGAAACGATTTCAATTTCATATTCAATTTTGAATCAAAATTGAATATTCCGCATCATCGATATACAAATGATAATATTTTCAAAATGTTATATTTTGAAATCACTTCTTTTTCTATATTCATTATAAAAATTAATATAATCGATATAAATATCGTTCGCATCAAATGGCGTATCTCTAATCAACACGGCTTTATATATTTCAATAAATTCGTTATTCTATTCAACAAATGAATATTTATTCTATTCAACACATGAATCTATATTTCTTTCAACACATGAATATTCTCAACACATCAGCACTATCAACACATGACTATTATATTATTTAATATATTTTATAAAATTTTGATAAAGATGTAAATTTTATTGTTTAAAATATTTTACTCAACACATGAACATACATTTATTCTACCCTTTATTTTCCCAATTGGAATGAGGCCCAATCAATTACCATATAATGTTAATTATATGGACTCCATACAACACATGTATATAATGGCACTAACAAATAATCAACCATCATCCAAAGTGCACTACTCTGTATAAGTATCAAATATAGATATCTAACGCTTATAACAGCCTGTCAATCAATCGATCGACATAAAACTAAATAATTGGGATTAGTGTAGGCCAAATATTATCCCAACACCGTGTGGGGTTTCAAATCAACAAACACAGATTTTTATTGGTGCAGTTGGGCGATGTGCAAAATTTATCATCCCAATCCATATCCTTCAAATAGCTGTACATAAACAAACCGTCCGGTTTGTAGATGAATATTTATTTATTCACATTCACGTTAAAAATTAAATTTTTAACGATAATTAATTTATTTCAACACATGAATATTTTATTATCCATTTCACATCAACATCGCAAACAAATTTAACAACACATCAAACAAGCATACAAGTCGTCCATGGTCTGTGGACGACGGGTGTCGGATGCTGCTAAGAACCATCTGCATCATAGTATACATTTTTACTAGAAAACAAGATTTAAAGTGAGAAGTTCTCACCGACTAGCTAAACCAACGCCACGACTCTTCTTGTGTAGAAATCTTTGTCGTGCTCGCCTTTTGTCAATTTCATCGTTCGTAGCCACTACATATATAAAAATCATATTTTTATAATCACTATATATGGATAAAAATTCTATTTTTACACCACTACTATGTCGATAAAAATTCTGTTTTTACAACGGTGGTCATATAATAATGATTATATTTTTGTCACGCTATTCTCTATATAAAAATTATATTTATATATATATAAAGATCGTATTTTTATATCATGGCTTCATATGTGAAAAAAACACCTTTACAACGCTACTTCCATGATAAAAAATATATTTTTATCTTGCTAGCAATATAATAAAAATTATATTTTTACTACTCTACATGAATAAAAATCATATTTTTTTATCTCCTACATAATAAAGATTGAATTTTTATTCTTTCTAAAATATAAAAATCATATTTTTATGAAAAAAGTATAATCTTTTCACTTTTATAAATTTGATTTTACAACTTATAAAAATTCCATCTTTCATATTATAAAAATTCCATCTTTCACATGTTCAAAAAATTTAACCTTTTCATGAACAAAAATCTATTCTTTCTTCTCTACGCACATAAAAATCACATTTTTAATTGTAAAAATCATATTTTTAATTGTAAAGATCACATTTTTATGTGTAAAAACCATAACTTTGTACGTATAAAAATTATACATGCATTTCAAACCCTTTACATATACTCAAATTAAAGTTTTCTATAATAACCCTAATTTTAATGACCTAAAATAAAGAAAATAAAACCCTTACATTGATTTCCAAAGGAGGGGGTGTTCGAATCGGCAAGGGAAGAAGAGGGGGGGTCGAGCGTGGTGTAGGAGGGGATGGGTTGGTCGGCAGGTGGATGACGCGAGGCCGGAGGGGGCGCGCTTACCTGGGCGGCGGCTGCGAACGGGGAGGGGCGTCGTGGTCTTGATCCTTGCATGAAGTGGAGGGTCGAGGGCGGAGGAGGAGGATCTGCAGAGGTGGGGGCGCACGCGAGAGATGGGGGGTCGCAGCGGGTGGTGCTGGCGCCGCCTGAGGGGGAGGGCGATGGCAATTTAGGCATGCAGTTTTTTTTTTCTATTTTGAAAAGTGACGGGGGGGCTGAGTGTAAAGGAAGAGCGAGTTTTATTTTATTTAA
Organism: Allium sativum; assembly: GCA_030737875.1. NCBI lineage: Eukaryota > Viridiplantae > Streptophyta > Magnoliopsida > Asparagales > Amaryllidaceae > Allium > Allium sativum. The sequence continues at coordinate 189,247,156 of CM060915.1, read as the reverse complement.
TTACAAAAAGGTACTTTTTATTACGACCTCGAAATGAAACCCACCTCCTATTGTCCATAGCTAATTACCCCCATTCCGAACCCAATGAGATATGTATCGTAGGCTAATTCGATCGTTTCGATCAATTTTCATCAAAATCAAAATATAAGTCTATACATTGAATTTGAACGCGCATTTCAATTTACCGAGGTCACATACAGACTCTAAAAATTGCAAAAAATTATTTTCTAGCTTCATATTGACGATACGATCCTAACAAAACTAATTTCGGTGAATTCTAAGACCGTTTGAAAAAAGGCCATTTTTCAGTCGATTAAAATCAACTGAAACTGGTCAAACGCATTTTCCTTTGCCAAGCTAACATATTGATTCGAAAAATTACAAATTTTGAAATCTAGCAATAATTTGACATCCCAGATCCAACAAAAGTGGTTTCGTCGAAAACCGAGGTCGTTTGCAAAATGGCTATTTTTAAGGGCCAGAATTCCATAGCGACTATTCTGAATTTTCAACAGGACATAACTTTTAATCCCTACTATGAAATTTCAATTTTTCGGATTAGTTAGAAAGATATTCTCAATTAGATTCTAATATTTTTGGTTTCGCTAAAATCCGGTTTACTTTGCACTCGGTACATTCATTTGAATTTTGAAATCGAATTATCGAACTACCGTGCCATTTTCAATTCCTTTATAATTATAAATGATGATTTATATTCTAACGACGATTTATATAAATGTAACAACCCGTAAAATGCGAGCCAGTTTGAAATTTTTATTTTGGCCATTTTAGCGAATTTTGATTATTTAAAATGAATTATTTTAAATAATATCGACGAGAAATTTATTTTGAATATAATTCGAACGTATATATTATACGCGTCGTCGTTAGAATATAAATATTTATATATAATTATAAATAGAATTGAAAATGGCGCGGTAGTTCGATAATTCGATTTCAAACTTCAATTGAATGTATCGGGTGCAAAACAATCCGGATTTTAGTGAAACCAAAAATAATGGAATCTAATTGTGGATATCTTTCCAACGAATCCGAAGAATCGAGATTTCATCTTAGAAATGATAAGATATGTCCAGTTTAAAATTAGAAATAGTCGCTGTGGAATTTATATATATTTTTATATATATAAGGCCCTTAAAAATGGACATTTTGCAAACGACCTCGGATTTCGACGAAACCAGTTTTGTTGGGTCCGTGATGTTAAGTTATTGCTAGATTCAAAATTTCATAATTTTTCGAATCAATATGTGAGCGTGGCAAAGGAAAACGCGTTTGACCAGTTTCAGTTGATTTTAATCGACTGGAAATTGGCCATTTTTCCAACGGTCTCAGAATTCGACGAAACTAGTTTTGTTAGGACCGAATCGTCAATACGAAGCTAGAAAATATTTTTCTAGAATTTTTCTAGTTAGTATGTGACCCCGGTAAATTGAAATCTACGTTTAAAATTCAATATAGTGATTTAAATGTAAATTCAACGGAAACTGATACAAACGATCGAATTGGCCTTCGTAACATATCCCATTGTGTTCGGAATAGTGGTAAAACGCTAGGGACGACAGTTGTCGGGTTTCATTTCGAGTCCGAATTTAAAGTCAACCTTTATCGAAATAATATAATATAATATAATATAAAATATAAAATAAATATCTCTCTTTTCCTCTAAACCCTATTTCCCGTTCAAAATTTGATTTCCCCAAACCAGACATCCAGCCGCCGCCTAGCTCCTCCAACCCACCATCGGACCTCGCCACCGTCCACCCCCACGTCGGCCGACCCTCCTACGCCCTCCCCTGGCCACCACGTTCCCCTCCAGCCCTCTATCGACGGTTCAGCCCCACCACGCCCCCAAACCCTCACCAAACCGCCACCACCATCCACCCAGGCCCACGCCCTGACCACCGCACCACCCTCCGACCATCCACGAGCTCGGCCCCCTCTCCGCTGCCCTCGCCCTCACACTCGAACCCTCGCGCGAAACCCTAGGCTGGAGAACCCCCAAACCAACCGCTTGAAAGCAGCAACGAAGGTGACAAAAAGGCGAAACGACGAAGACTTCTGCAAAAGAAGAGCCGTGGAGCTAGGATAGCTTTAAGTGAGAACTTCTCACCTTTCAATTTAATTTTTCTAGTTACATATATACTAGGATGCAGACGGTGCTTAGTAGCACCCGACACCCGTCCACAGACCATGGACTTGTTTGTTTAGTTGAATGTTGGGTGATTGATTTATTCGTTTAGTTGAATTGGAAATTGATTGAAATTGATTTGTGAATGGCGTGGGCCTTCACTAGACCGGGGATAAGGCTAGGCCTTGTCCCGTTTCTAGTATCGTGCCGTTATGCCGCCGAAATTTTCTAAAATATGTTAGAAAAATAAAAATATCATTTTTATTGAATAAATGAACTGAAAAGAAAATTCATGTGTTGGAATAAATATTTTATCGTTAAAAATATAGTTTTTAACGTGAATGTGAATAAAATAAAATATTCATTTACAAACCAGACGGTTTGTTTATGTACACTGATTTGACTGATATGGATTGGGACGATAAATTTTACACATCGCCCAACTGCACGAATAAAATCTGTGTTTGATTGTTTGAAACCCCACACGGGTGTTGGGATGAAATTTGAAGTTCACTCATCCTGATTGATTAAAAATGTCGATCGATTGATTGACAGGCTGTTATAAGCGTTAGATATCTATATTTGATGCTTATACAGTGTAGTGCACTTTGGTTGATGGTTGATTACTTTTCAAGGCTATTATACATGTGTTGTATAAAAATCCATATAATTAACTTTATATGGTAATTGATTGGACCTCATTCCAGTTTTAAAATAGAAATATTTAAAATAGAAATATTCGAAATGGAATATTTGAAAATGTCAATATATGAAGCCGTGTTGATTAGAGTGACGCCATTTTGACGTGAACGATATTTATATCGATTTTATTCATTTTAAAATGAATATAAAAAAGTAATTTTGAAATCAAATATTTCGAAATGAATTGAATTGAAGACGAATTCAAAGTGAATTGAATTGAAAGTGATTTCGAAATGAATTGAATTGAAAACGAATTCAAAGTGAATTGAATTGAAAACGAATTCAAAGTGAATTGAATTGAAAGTGATTTCGAAATGAATTGAATTGAAAACGAATTCAAAGTGAATTGAATTGAAAGTGATTTCGAAATGAATTGAATTGAAAACGAATTCAAAGTGAATTGAATTGAAAGTGATTTCGAAATGAATTGAATTGAAAACGAATTCAAAGTGAATTGAATTGAAAACGAATTCAAAGTGAATTGAATTGAAAGTGATTTCGAAATGAATTGAATTGAAAATGAATTCAAAGTGAATTGAAAGTGATTTCGAAATGAATTGAATTGAAAACGAATTCAAAATGAATTGAAAGCAAATTGAAATGAATTCAAATTGAATTGAAATTTGAATTGAATAGAAATGAATTTTAAAACGAATTTATAGAGAAGAATTCAATTTTGCTTTGAATTGAGATGGAAGTTGAAATAGATTTTGAAACGAATTTTAAAACTATTTATATAATTCGTTTTAAATAGAAATCGACGAAGTATATATTATATATATTATATATATAATATAATGGCCTGAATAGAACGCGCCGCGCCGCGGCAGTTCGCGAATTTCGACCATTGATTTCAAATGGACGTTACGGGAGATCCGACCGTCGGATTCTCCTAAAACCGGAACCGTTGGGTTCGTATCGAAAAGAGCTTTCTAGCGAATGTTAGAAATTTGAAATCTAACGGTTGGATTTGGAATTATGTCCAAATCAAATTTGAAAAAGGTCGCTGTAAGTGCAGTTCGATGGCCGTTGATGGAAATCGACTGTATGGGCCTTGATAAAATTATTAAAAATAGTAATAATTTGTGTAAAATCATAAGAAATGATTTGTGAAGATTTGGGATGAAAAACTTCATGTTTGAAAAGATAAAAATGGATTTTTATCGAAATGAACTAGTTTTGAACTAGAATTATAAATCTATTTATTTTTAAATAAATAAATTGAATTTAAAAAGGGTTTTGAAAATAACCAGAATATCCAATGATTGCATTGGAGTGGAATTGAATCGAAATTGCCTTCGGAATATTTCGATGTTGGAATTCGTGATTATACGGATGTTGTTATGGAAATTTGAAAGATATATATTTATATCGTTATTTCCACTACGACATTTGTTAGTCGTAGAATTCGATATTGAATATAAGCCGATATATTTTCTATTCAGAGCCTTGTATTGAATATCGAATGTGATTTGGGTTTGTCGTGAATGGTGTTTTCACTAACACTGTTCTTGAACCCAGTTGAGAAAAGATTAAATCTTTTTGTTTAGATTTAACGAAGTGTACCAATTAAACGATATTTAATTGGAATTTAATTGGTATTGATTTTTGGGTTTATCGTGAACAGTGTTTTAAATAACACTTGTTCTTTAACCCGATAATTAATGGAAGGTGATTTTGGGTTTATCGTGAACCGTGTTTTTAAATGACACTGATTCTTTAACCCAGTTAAAGATTAAAACTAAGTGGAGTTTTAATGAATCTTTAATTAGATTGAAAAGATCGAGAATGGAGTATCACCAGTTTTACTCCAAGCGATAGTTGAATCTTTAATTAGATTTGAACGTGAAATGGTAATTGAATTACCGATAACACTGTGGTGTTAGATATGAAGTACTACCAGTTTTACTTCATGGGATGAATAGGTTGGGATTGGGAAATAAAATAAATGATTACTTCGGTGTGGTTCGCTAATCCCGACTAGTTTGAATTGATATTCAAAGGAGATTAAAGAATAAATTTAAAGAATTTATCTTGGATAAAATTAATGGGGACTTTTCCCAAAGTATAGGAATATTTGAATAAAAGAATATTCTGAATTGGAATGAGGCGTATGTTGTGTTTGTGTAACACTTTTATAATATATACGCGAGTTATTCAGAAAGACCGGGTTTATCCCATTCTGAATAACTGATTCGACGTGGTGTCGAAGATGAAGACGATGGTCGAAGACCGGAAGTCTTCACGTCGTTTGGGTGATTACTGATGATCTTGATTGGGCTGTAAACCCAAGAAGATGGAAACAGTTTGTGATCGTACAGACGTACTTGGAGATCGATGGATATGCGAGGTACTAGGTGCCTCCGGTTTCGTTCAGACCCAGAACGGACTTGTAAATGGACTGTGTGTCTGACATTGGATTTTAGTCTGTGTGATTGATCTCTATTAAATATATATCTGTTTGGCGGCATAGAATTTATTCTCTTGCTTAACGCCCTTCTCTGAGACGTACGAGCTCAGGGGTTATATATTGATGGATATCAAACGCATGGAGTGAATTGCCTGTGTGGCATGCCTAAGTGGCAATTGATCGAGGCTTCTGTTGAAAAGCAAAGTCTTGTGGTGATGATCAAAGCACAGCCTGTGTGGCACAGCTTTGTGTAACGTGAATTCGCGAGCCTCGCACCCCGGTTGTGAACCAAAAACGGGAGGGGACGTCAGGGAGGGCATGCGTTTCTTTCTAGCTAGAAGTGGCGTCAGTGGTTTTACACGCCCTGACGAGTTTGACTTATGTGGTTGTTGCTGTTGCGAGGCGCCTCGGTTATATCGGTTTCGGCCGATGCATTCTGGTCGGCTGACGGACCAGACTTACACCCCATAGGGTGGGGAGACGTAGTGTTCAGGCATAATAATCCACATCGGTGGACCGGCCCTGAGGATCTAAAGGCTTGCCTGCGCGCTTGCCTGTGGCTCGGGCTAGAGAGTCACGAATCGGTTGAGGACTATCTTTTGCCTCGGTTCATAGACGGAAATCCAATTTCCAAATACGTGACATTTGCGGTTTTAATTGTAGAACCTAGTATGGTGACATAGTGGGATGGGGCGCTCATGCCGCCTATGATTGATACTTATGATTTGAAGTTGTTTTATACACTATGCACTTACAATAGTATCAAATGATTTGTTTTAAACGTATGAAGCATTCTTTGGCTGTTATAAGGGAAAACCCTATCCTCGACTGCGTTGCATTGTGTGATGGGACCTGGGTCTTATAACAGCTTCATTTTTCTTTATTTAGCATTGCGCTGTTTGTTTTATCCACTGGTATTCTTGGGAGGAAACCCGTTCCGTGTTATACGGCGTGGTCCCTTGATTTACCTAACTTTAAAAATAAAGATTAACTGTTTTAGTTCTCACACCAGTCACATGACTGACCTGGAGTTTATTGTTTTAACCTAAACTCTGGGTGCCCTTATTTTGACACGGGCAGCTAGTAGTTTTGGTTTTGCAGATTTATATTCACAGGATCCTGGTTTACAGCTGGAATGATATCCGGAAAGCTTTGTATCCGTATATCTCTTCTAGTTGTGTATTTTATTATTTTCCGCTGCGATGTATTTAATGTAATTTAAATCTCTGATATTTCTGTGTAATATTCATTTATACTCTGTATATTCTTGTAATCTGATGCATTGTTGTAATATACAATGAAATGTTCTTTTATATGCGTTCTGTTGTGGTTTGTTCTCGAACTATCCGACGCTTTCCTTTACAGGGAAGTTACGGGTCATTTCATTTGGTATCAGAGCTTTGGTTTACAAAGCAGAGAACAAGGCACATTAGAACCGTACGAAAGAATTCATCAGAAATTGGATTAGTAATATCCAACGAGAATGACTCGTTAGAGATGGGATCAGTAGTATCCTAGAACGAGTGTGAAGAGTATATTTTTGAAAATGAAAACAAATTTTTGTTTTGAAAATTTAAATCAATTATTCGTATTTGATTATCTATTTAAATTGATGTGGACAATCCAGTATATATAGATTTTGCGTATACGTCTGATCCGTGTGTATTCGAAGTTTTAATATATTGGATAGATATAGAGTCGCACTCTAGTCGCCCGGACATGGTCCTGATGATGAAGTATACCATCACCAGCATTTATTTTCGAGTAACGAAAGTGTGATATCTATATATTTCCATTAGGCTGGTGTGAGAACCAAATCTTATATAGCTAGAACACTTTGTTGTGAATTGGCATCAAAAACAAGATTTTCAGTATATATATCAAAATTATGAATTTGAAACGTTAAATTCACTAATTGATTGATGTTTGTGTTGTTTGTTCATTTGTTTGATAATTTTGAACCATTATGCCTAATAGCATCAAATATTGAGTTATATTGAAAATTGGTTGCGTTTGCTTGCAAATACATATATATCATTGAACAGGTCATAGCAAGGAGGCTAGAGCAGAGAATAAAATTTGTTTGCCCGACAAATAGGTACATGTTTACTACATAATTTCCTGTTTTGTTTGGGTGATGATGATTTTGTGAGCCTATTGGCTAGCCGCTTGGCTTTTTCTTTTTCTTTTTGAGATCTGAAGGACCGGGGAAGCTATTTGAAATTCCCCGATGCTCCCATTGCAGGGGAGGTTATGGCGAAATTTTTCGAAAATTTAGGGTGTTAGCCAAATTTTTGAAGTTTTGAAAATTCTCAGAAACTAAAGAGTTGGAGAATGGAAGCCAGATCGAGCGTAGGGCTGATTAATCAAACCACTTTCGACTTTGTTCCTTTTCGGGGACGAAAAGTTTTAAGTGGGGGAGATTGTAACAACCCGTAAAATGCGAGCCAGTTTGAAATTTTTATTTTGGCCATTTTAGCGAATTTTGATTATTTAAAATGAATTATTTTAAATAATATCGACGAGAAATTTATTTTGAATATAATTCGAACGTATATATTATACGCGTCGTCGTTAGAATATAAATATTTATATATAATTATAAATAGAATTGAAAATGGCGCGGTAGTTCGATAATTCGATTTCAAACTTCAATTGAATGTATCGGGTGCAAAACAATCCGGATTTTAGTGAAACCAAAAATAATGGAATCTAATTGTGGATATCTTTCCAACGAATCCGAAGAATCGAGATTTCATCTTAGAAATGATAAGATATGTCCAGTTTAAAATTAGAAATAGTCGCTGTGGAATTTATATATATTTTTATATATATAAAGCCCTTAAAAATGGACATTTTGCAAACGACCTCGGATTTCGACGAAACCAGTTTTGTTGGGTCCGTGATGTTAAGTTATTGCTAGATTCCAAATTTCATAATTTTTCGAATCAATATGTGAGCGTGGCAAAGGAAAACGCGTTTGACCAGTTTCAGTTGATTTTATTCGACTGGAAATTGGCCATTTTTCCAACGGTCTCAGAATTCGACGAAACTAGTTTTGTTAGGACCGAATCGTCAATACGAAGCTAGAAAATATTTTTCTGGAATTTTTCTAGTTAGTATGTGACCCCGGTAAATTGAAATCTACGTTTAAAATTCAATATAGTGATTTAAATGTAAATTCAACGGAAACTGATACAAACGATCGAATTGGCCTTCGTAACATATCCCATTGTGTTCGGAATAGTGGTAAAACGCTAGGGACGACAGTTGTCGGGTTTCATTTCGAGTCCGAATTTAAAGTCAACCGTTATCGAAATAAAATAATATAATATAAAATATAAAATAAATATCTCTCTTTTCCTCTAAACCCTATTTCCCGTTCAAAATTTGATTTTCCCCAAACCAGACATCCAGCCGCCGCCTAGCTCCTCCAACCCACCATCGGACCTCGCCACCGTCCACCCCCACGTCGGCCGACCCTCCTACGCCCTCCCCTGGCCACCACGTTCCCCTCCAGCCCTCTATCGACGGTTCAGCCCCACCACGCCCCCAAACCCTCACCAAACCGCCACCACCATCCACCCAGGCCCACGCCCTGACCACCGCACCACCCTCCGACCATCCACGAGCTCGGCCCCCTCTCCGCTGCCCTCGCCCTCACACTCGAACCCTCGCGCGAAACCCTAGGCTGGAGAACCCCCAAACCAACCGCTTGAAAGCAGCAACGAAGGTGACAAAAAGGCGAAACGACGAAGACTTCTGCAAAAGAAGAGCCGTGGAGCTAGGATAGCTATAAGTGAGAACTTCTCACCTCTCAATTTAATTTTTCTAGTTACATATATACTAGGATGCAGACGGTGCTTAGTAGCACCCGGCACCCGTCCACAGACCATGGACTTGTTTGTTTAGTTGAATGTTGGGTGATTGATTTATTCGTTTGGTTGAATTGGAAATTGATTGAAATTGATTTGTGAATGGCGTGGGCCTTCACTAGACCGGGGATAAGGCTAGGCCTTGTCCCGTTTCTAGTATCGTGCCGTTATGCCGCCGAAATTTTCTAAAATATGTTAGAAAAATTAAAATATCATTTTTATTGAATAAATGAACTGAAAAGAAAATTCATGTGTTGGAATAAATATTTTATCGTTAAAAATATAGTTTTTAACGTGAATGTGAATAAAATAAAATATTCATTTACAAACCAGATGGTTTGTTTATGTACACTGATTTGACTGATATGGATTGGGACGATAAATTTTACACATCGCCCAACTGCACGAATAAAATCTGTGTTTGATTGTTTGAAACCCCACACGGGTGTTGGGATGAAATTTGAAGTTCACTCATCCTGATTGATTAAAAATGTCGATCGATTGATTGACAGGCTGTTATAAGCGTTAGATACCTATATTTGAAGCTTATACAGTGTAGTGCACTTTGGTTGATGGTTGATTACTTTTCAAGGCTATTATACATGTGTTGTATGAAAATCCATATAATTAACTTTATATGGTAATTGATTGGGCCTCATTCCAGTTTGAAAATAGAAATATTTAAAATAGAAATATTCGAAATGGAATATTTGAAAATGTCAATATATGAAGCCGTGTTGATTAGAGTGACGCCATTTTGACGTGAACGATATTTATATCGATTTTATTCATTTTAAAATGAATATTAAAAAGTAATTTTGAAATCAAATATTTCGAAATGAATTGAATTGAAGACGAATTCAAAGTGAATTGAATTGAAAGTGATTTCGAAATGAATTGAATTGAAAACGAATTCAAAGTGAATTGAATTGAAAACGAATTCAAAGTGAATTGAATTGAAAGTGATTTCGAAATGAATTGAATTGAAAACGAATTCAAAGTGAATTGAATTGAAAGTGATTTCGAAATGAATTGAATTGAAAACGAATTCAAAGTGAATTGAATTGAAAGTGATTTCGAAATGAATTGAATTGAAAACGAATTCAAAGTGAATTGAATTGAAAACGAATTCAAAGTGAATTGAATTGAAAGTGATTTCGAAATGAATTGAATTGAAAATGAATTCAAAGTGAATTGAAAGTGATTTCGAAATGAATTGAATTGAAAACGAATTCAAAATGAATTGAAAGCAAATTGAAATGAATTCAAATTGAATTGAAATTTGAATTGAATAGAAATGAATTTTAAAACGAATTTATAGAGAAGAATTCAATTTTGCTTTGAATTGAGATGGAAGTTGAAATAGATTTTGAAACGAATTTTAAAACTATTTATATAATTCGTTTTAAATAGAAATCGACGAATTATATATTATATATATTATATATATAATATAATGGCCTGAATAGAACGCGCCGCGCCGCGGCAGTTCGCGAATTTCGACCATTGATTTCAAATGGACGTTACGGGAGATCCGACCGTCGGATTCTCCTAAAACCGGAACCGTTGGGTTCGTATCGAAAAGAGCTTTCTAGCGAATGTTAGAAATTTGAAATCTAACGGTTGGATTTGGAATTATGTCCAAATCAAATTTGAAAAGGGTCGCTGTAAGTGCAGTTCGATGGACGTTGATGGAAATCGACTGTATGGGCCTTGATAAAATTATTAAAAATAGTAATAATTTGTGTAAAATCATAAGAAATGATTTGTGAAGATTTGGGATGAAAAACTTCATGTTTGAAAAGATAAAAATGGATTTTTATCGAAATGAACTAGTTTTGAACTAGAATTATAATTCTATTTATTTTTAAATAAATAAATTGAATTTAAAAAGGGTTTTGAAAATAACCAGAATATCCAATGATTGCATTGGAGTGGAATTGAATCGAAATTGTCTTCGGAATATTTCGATGTTGGAATTCGTGATTATACGGATGTTGTTATGGAAATTTGAAAGATATATATTTATATCGTTATTTCCAATACGACATTTGTTAGTCGTAGAATTCGATATTGAATATAAGCCGATATATTTTCTATTCAGAGCCTTGTATTGAATATCGAATGTGATTTGGGTTTGTCGTGAATGGTGTTTTCACTAACACTGTTCTTGAACCCAGTTGAGAAAAGATTAAATCTTTTTGTTTAGATTTAACGAAGTGTACCAATTAAACGATATTTAATTGGAATTGAATTGGTATTGATTTTTGGGTTTATCGTGAACAGTGTTTTAAATAACACTTGTTCTTTAACCCGATAATTAATGGAAGGTGATTTTGGGTTTATCGTGAACCGTGTTTTTAAATGACACTGATTCTTTAACCCAATTAAAGATTAAAACTAAGTGGAGTTTTAATGAATCTTTAATTAGATTGAAAAGATCGAGAATGGATTATCACCAGTTTTACTCCAAGCGATAGTTGAATCTTTAATTAGATTTGAACGTGAAATGGTAATTGAATTACCGATAACACTGTGGTGTTAGATATGAAGTACTACCAGTTTTACTTCATGGGATGAATAGGTTGGGATTGGGAAATAAAATAAATGATTACTTCGGTGTGGTTCGCTAATCCCGACTAGTTTGAATTGATATTCAAAGGAGATTAAAGAATAAATTTAAAGAATTTATCTTGGATAAAATTAATGGGGACTTTTCCCAAAGTATAGGAATATTTGAATAAAAGAATATTCTGAATTGGAATGAGGCGTATGTTGTGTTTGTGTAACACTTTTATAATATATACGCGAGTTATTCAGAAAGACCGGGTTTATCCCATTCTGAATAACTGATTCGACGTGGTGTCGAAGATGAAGACGATGGTCGAAGACCGGAAGTCTTCACGTCGTTTGGGTGATTACTGATGATCTTGATTGGGCTGTACACCCAAGAAGATGGAAACAGTTTGTGATCGTCCAGACGTACTTGGAGATCGATAGATATGCGAGGTACTAGGTGCCTCCGGTTTCGTTCAGACCCAGAACGGACTTGTAAATGGACTGTGTGTCTGACATTGGATTTTAGTCTGTGTGATTGATCTCTATTAAATATATATCTGTTTGGCGGCATAGAATTTATTCTCTTGCTTAACGCCCTTCTCTGAGACGTACGAGCTCAGGGGTTATATATTGATGGATATCAAACGCATGGAGTGAATTGCCTGTGTGGCATGCCTAAGTGGCAATTGATCGAGGCTTCTGTTGAAAAGCAAAGTCTTGTGGTGATGATCAAAGCACAGCCTGTGTGGCACAGCTTTGTGTAACGTGAATTCGCGAGCCTCGCACCCCGGTTGTGAACCAAAAACGGGAGGGGACGTCAGGGAGGGCATGCGTTTCTTTCTAGCTAGAAGTGGCGTCAGTGGTTTTACATGCCCTGACGAGTTTGACTTATGTGGTTGTTGCTGTTGCGAGGCGCCTCGGTTATATCGGTTTCGGCCGATGCATTCTGGTCGGCTGACGGACCAGACTTACACCCCATAGGGTGGGGAGACGTAGTGTTCAGGCATAATAATCCACATCGGTGGACCGGCCCTGAGGATCTAAAGGCTTGCCTGCGCGCTTGCCTGTGGCTCGGGCTAGAGAGTCACGAATCGGTTGAGGACTATCTTTTGCCTCGGTTCATAGACGGAAATCCAATTTCCAAATACGTGACATTTGCGGTTTTAATTGTAGAACCTAGTATGGTGACATAGTGGGATGGGGCGCTCATGCCGCCTATGATTGATACTTATGATTTGAAGTTGTTTTATACACTATGCACTTACAATAGTATCAAATGATTTGTTTTAAACGTATGAAGCATTCTTTGGCTGTTATAAGGGAAAACCCTATCCTCGACTGCGTTGCATTGTGTGATGGGACCTGGGTCTTATAACAGCTTCATTTTTCTTTATTTAGCATTGCGCTGTTTGTTTTATCCACTGGTATTCTTGGGAGGTAACCCGTTCCGTGTTATACGGCGTGGTCCCTTGATTTACCTAACTTTAAAAATAAAGATTAACTGTTTTAGTTCTCACACCAGTCACATGACTGACCTGGAGTTTATTGTTTTAACCTAAACTCTGGGTGCCCTTATTTTGACACGGGCAGCTAGTAGTTTTGGTTTTGCAGATTTATATTCACAGGATCCTGGTTTACAGCTGGAATGATATCCGGAAAGCTTTGTATCCGTATATCTCTTCTAGTTGTGTATTTTATTATTTTCCGCTGCGATGTATTTAATGTAATTTAAATCTCTGATATTTCTGTGTAATATTCATTTATACTCTGTATATTCTTGTAATCTGATGCATTGTTGTAATATACAATGAAATGTTCTTTTATATGCGTTCTGTTGTGGTTTGTTCTCGAACTATCTGACGCTTTCCTTTATGGGGAAGTTACGGGTCGTTTCAATAAATACATACGTTCTAATTCTATTCAAAATAATTTTTTCGTCGTTATTATTTAAAATAATCCATTTTAAATATTAAAAATTCATTAAATTTGCCAAAATAAAAAATTAAAATTGGCTCAGAATTTCCGGGTTATTACAATATAATTAAATTGAGTGAAAGTTGACTTCGTTGTTTACATTAATTTTTTTATAAAAGTAAGTTGGAGGTTAAAAAAAATCATCACTTAATGAGAAAACAAATGATTTGGTCTATGAATACATTTACATGAGAATATATGTATTCTTGAAAAAAGTGGAACTTGAGGTTGTAAGTTTCTCCTCAATGGTAATGAAATATCCTAATGGTGTTTTGATTAGTCTTCCCCAATAATTAAGTCATGTTGCAATTTAAATCTGGTCACTTAAGAAACCTACAACATTAAAGGAGTAAATATTCATTTACAATAAGAGTGTTATTGAATAAAGAAACGTATGTCATAATTTTCAATTTGATGTCGCGAAAAATGTGTTTATATGTAATTATTTTTTAATACATACTGAATCATCGAATTGTTGAATGTGCAGGGAAATTACAACAACATCATGTAACAAATAGTAGAAAAGGTTAAGTGCAAAAGTAAGGGCAGACAGAAATTTCAAAAGAAAGAAGCTTTATTGATTAAAACATTATTTAAAGATTATGACAACAAATTGAAAACCATTAAACACAGGCAAACTACATAGCAACTGGTGGTTCGGCAGGAGGAGACGTAGTGCCTTCACAATCAGCAAAACATTTTGTCTTTTGCTTAACACATTTAAGTACAACCAAATGATGGATGCTTGATGCAGCCAAGCTCACAGGATATGAATGATTTCACGCATAAGCCAAAGCATTCACCATGAGGTAAAGGACTAACATGATCTATAGATGAAGCCATTAGTAATACTGCAATAAAACAAGACAGCAAGCGCATAGAAAAATTCGACATGTTTTTCTCCTTTTTTCCTTTAAATGTTACACAAGCCTTTCTGTGATTTTTGGCGTTACTAACGTTCTTATATATAAGTGATGGATGGTAGATTATTGATTTAGTCTACAAAAATATGATGATGTATATTCTCATAGTTAATATGATAATCAAAAAGAAAATATTTCTCATAGGATTTCATATTTTCTTATTAATTACCAAATCATAGAATGTATTTTTTGTAGTCACGAACTAACTATAAATAGATTAAGTTCGTTGAATGTATTTTAACTTAAGTTTATCACTATGTAATACAATTATATTACTACATAATAAACTTTAATGTATATATTGCATACATAAAATACCATTAAGATATCTGGAAAGTAATGTGTGCATTTTTTATTGTATATCCATTGAGTATGATATATGGTATTAGTTAATTTCCTTTTTATACTAACTAATTAAAGTCTTACTGATAATAATTTTAAATTTATATGTTCATTCTAGTTATAATATTACTTATGTATGTAGATTGATATAAGGTACAAGCAAACAATTAGTAGAGGATTAACATAGTAAATAATAATCAAAATACTAGTTTGTGAGCGTTTGTTTGATTCGTTGATAAGAGATTGTGTTCATAACCTTGAAAATTTAAGAAATATCTGTATCCCTTTAGAATATTAAAATTAATTCATTTTCCTTTTAAAATGTAAAGTAGCCACATATTTCTATTTTCTAACATAGGTAATTAGAGAGAAGCACATGCTTTCGGGAAAAATTAGACTAATTGACACGAATTTTGTTTTTCTGTTGGAGGACAAACTTTGAAGAATAATTTAATTAAAGGAAGTTGATAAATATAATTAGTATTATGTTTAGTTTTTACACTACAAAAATTCCATTAATAACAAGCATTATATTATGTTTTACGCTGTACAAAATGCTTGTTCTACTTAGCACTGTCCTTCAATCAAATTATTTTTTAAAACTTGTCCTTCAACCAAAAAATGAAACGTAGTGCCCTTCAGGCTAATCTTTTTAAGGTTAGTCCTTATGCATATTTCCCACTTCTAAATAAGCCTTAGTATTTACACTCTTTATAATATAACATAATAATATCACCTTAGGCTATTTTTCCATTGAAATTACTAGCATTGTATCATCAAGTAAATATTGCAGGATAACAAATGATATAAATTAATAAATTTTCAAAATCATTGGGTGTCTATCATTTGCTTGGCTTTCTGCTACAATGCAGCTACCTACATATTTCAATTTATTTGATTTATGGGAAAATCCTTGAACTTTATAGTAAAATTTCTGGTTAGATAAAGAATTTTATAAAATTACAAACCATTCGTAGTAATGTATATTTACAAACATTACATGGTCATTTTAGAGCACAACCATCTAATTTGTGCTCAGATTAGAACATAATTATGTTGTAAGTAAAGGAAGGACTTAAAATGATATGAATAATATTTTAAAAATGTTCACTTTCATGAATTTTAGTGATATATATGTACAATACTCTGGAAATACCATCATTCATGCATTGTGTGTTTTACGTTTTCAATGTTGTTAAATAGTATAAATAATATGAACTATCATTTTTGCAATCAATGTGAATTTTTATAGGACTGAACGTATGAAATAGACTGTAACATTTTGTTGCAAAGAATTTTTTTATCATTTTATTATTATGAATTTTAGGTTATTAACATGTATTATAACTAAAATATAAGGATTCTCACTACTTATTTTGTTGGAAACTTTGGCTGTAAAAGATAAATCCCTACAATAATCGATTAAAAATAAACTCCTTCTAATTTAACAAACCAACTAGTAATATATACAATATAATCATAACTAGCATGAACTTATACTAAACTCGTGAAGCTCATCATTCTATTCGGTGCCAGTGCATTTTAAATTCGCTTAGTTGAAAAGTGGAATCATGTATTGGTTTACAGATTACAGTTTATTAAACTAGTCTTATTTCCAAACAACACCGTTAGAATATTGTCGATAAAGTTATTTAGGAGTTTTCGAATAGTACAAAGTATAAAATTCTAAGGATAATAAACCATTCTAAATAATAATAGAATTATACCACAAATGTTGCCATTGGCTACCAATTATTTCAAACTTGCTAATATTTATATTATTGATCTTGCATATTAATTTTCAAATATATGGGATTCATAATTTCAAAATGGTAAATATATACCCACTTCATTGTGGAATCTCCAAATGTCTTAATAAACCACTGGATTCTTCTATTTGTGTTTGATTATTTGAATATATTACACTTCTCAATAAACACAAAACAAGTTGGTTCATAACCCTTTAAAAATTGGTGCATATATCTTATCACCACCGAAATCGATAGCCATCATAAAATAATGACACTATTGAAGAATTCAACAATTGATTATATAATATTTATCATATATAACATATCTATTGTTAATGTGGCAAATACCTTACAACTCCAATGTAAAATACCAACAAATGTACTAAATTGTACAACAATAACCTATATTTTTTATTCTAAGGAATAATCCAAAAAAGTCCTGTAACAATTGGGAAATTCCCTCGATCCGAATCGATCGCTAAACCGACCAAGGTCGTTCGAAACCCCTGATTGTTTTGAGAACACGACAAATCAGAACACAAACAGAAGAACATTTCATTGCTTATTAAGACAATTACATCAGAATACAAGAATATACAGAGTATGAATGAATAAAATACATCAGAGAAATATCAGAGATTTAAATACATTACTGCAGCGGAAAAATAATACAATACACAACTGAAAGAGATATATGGATACAGAGCTTTTCGGAAATCATTACAGCTGTAAACCAGGTTCCTGTGAATATAAATCTGCAAAACCAAAACTACTAGCTGCCCGTGTGGAAAATAGCGGCACCCAGAGTTTAGGTTAAAACAATAAACTCTAGGTCAGTCATGTGACTGGTGTGAGAAATAAAATAATTATTAATCTTTATTTTAAAGTTAGGTAAATCAAGGGACCACGCCGTATAACACGGAACGAGGTTCCTCCCAAGAATACCAGTGCATAAAACGACAACGCAATGCTAAATAAAGACCAATGAAGCTATTATAAGACTTAGGTCCCATCACACAATGCAACACAAGCCGGAGGATCGGGTTTTACCTTATAATAGCCAAAGAATGCATGATACGCTAAATTTCATCTTTTATTATTACTATAAGTGTATAGTGTCAAAACAATTTCAATCATAAGTATCAGCCATAAGCCTCAGGACCCAGACACAGGTGAGCCCTTGGATCGTCAGGGCCGGTCCACCAATGTGGATTAAAATGCCTGAACACTGCGTTTCCCCGTCCTTTGGGGCGTAAATGAGCCAAATGACTCAATCGGCTCCACATAGTCACCGATATGTCCGAGGCACCTCGCAATCCAACAACCACACATGTAACGACCCGCGTTCTACGCATCATAGGATCGTAGGATATTTATTTCTTTCACATACGAAGTCGTATGGTCATGTGACTTTGGGAGACGACTATTGGGGTCATTTCCCATGTTCATGATTTTTCCCGATTTTTAAATGACCATTTTACCCCTAGTTGGCACTGTTTTGGCCATAACTTTTGACTGGAAAGGAATTTTGACCTGAAACCACTTCCATTGGCTTCGGATGATGGTTTCTCTTTCCGTAGAGTGGTCACATTAGCCAAACGGACTTACCGTTTGGGAGATATGGCTGAAACAAGTTTCAGATGGAGAAAAACAGCTTAATTGGGCTTAACCGGGTGATTAACAGGTAGGCCCAAGGGGAATTTCGGGTTTAGAGGTATAGGAGGACTGATTAGGGTTAGGTTATCATTCTCATTTCAGTTTTGAGCCGCCACAAACCTTCTTGACACCTTAGTAATGGCTTCCTACATCTAAAACACCCCAAATCACTCTCTAATTGAAGATTAGGCTTAGCAACACCAAATTAAGGAGAAAAAGCACCAAAGCTAAGTTTGTGCTGCTGTTAGACATCAGTATTCTCCCCAAATCAGAGGAGTTTCAGTTCTGAGAATTTCATTTGTGGCCAAGGTGAGTGATAACATCATTTTGACGCTAATTACGGTTAATTAAGGGTAATTAGTGAAGATTAGCGAATTTATACGTAAATAAATTCTGGAAAAATTCTTAAAATTCTAAAATAATGTTTTAAGGCTCTGTTAGAAATTTGAGATAATTTCGATGTGTTTTGCTAATCGTATGCTTAAACATGATTAAGAAGGATTATAGGAAAATGTGAAGTTTTAGCCACTTTTGATCCATTTTGATTCATTTAAATTGTTGTTGTTGTTTGTGGTTGTTATTACATGTTACTATGACTCTATGGTATGTTTCATGATTGATTAGAATAGTTAAATTGCTCGAAAACGTCGTCGAATGGCGTAGAAAGCTTGCTGGAAAGTTGCAGAAGTGTGCAGGCTCCGAACCGGTTCGGATCGGAGAAAGGGGTCGGATCGGACTAGGGAACTGACCAAGGGAATCCGAACTGGATGAGGACTTGCCACTGGAAGAAGTTTGGCAGGAAGGAAGGCCATTGCTTAGAGTTGGAGTTGGACAGGAGATCGGATCGGAGCGGTGGAGCGGATCGGATCGAGAGTAAGCTAGGGAACGGAGCGGATCGGATCAGAAGAGAGATTGGAGGCCAGATCGGATCGACTTGGAGATGCAGGGCTCGGATCGGAAGCAAAGAAGAAATAAGCTAGGGACTGGAGCGCTGGAGAGAAGGACACCCGACCCGACCTGGAGGAGGACCCCGACCCGACCCGGAGCGAAGTGCCCGACCCGAAGAGACAAGGAGAAGGACCCGAACCGAGCATGGGTGACCGAACCGAACCGAGCATGGGTGACTGAACCGAACCGAATTTTAGAGCTGCTACTGCACGACAACTTTTCTGAAGACCCACTCCAATTCAACCAAACCCGAGATGCAAAGGGAGTCCAAATGAGAAGTTAGAGCTTAAGATTCAGATGGGAATCAACGAGTTCACTTCATGATTGGGCTTTGCTGCGGGACGCGTGCTAAGGAGTTATCGACACCTATAGCTTTGGACCACTATGGTAGGAGGTACGAAGGCGGATTCAGGGCCATTATGGCATTGGTAGAACCAAGGGCTATGACCAATGAAGTGGGTCATTGAAATGTTTGGTCATGACTCCAAGTGTTTGGCTTGGTCACAGCAGGGTTTCTACAAGTCGGGATTCGTCGTTGCCTCAGTTTGTCTAGTGTTCCAAAGTGGTAGATGTCGTACGCTTTACGCACTGAGTGAGAGACGTGAGGATGGTTGCCATGGATGATTTGTTTGCTATCATTATGACATGCACACCCCACCCCCGTATTCTTACACTATTTATTATGGCACCTTGGAGTATTGTACGGTATGTGGTACTAACTCTTTGGTTGCAGGTCCAGGTTCAGGTATGGTTTAGTATACCTGTTATCATTCTGTTTAGATGTTTATCGCTCATACCAGGCTTTATGTCTGACCCAGAGTTTTATGTCTCCTCTTATTACTCTGGGTGCTCTCACGAGCAGACTAGAGACAGGTTAGCTGGTGATGCACGGGTAGATGATCCGGAGACGAGCAGGAGGCTTCCACGTAATATATATATAGTATTCTCCCTGTGTTGTTGAAGATCACTGCTTGGGCATTGTTGGTGTATCTTCTACTTCAGCTTTCTTTTGTTTAGAGACAGTAAATTTGGAAAGTTGTAATAAGCTGTATTTGGATTTCCGCTGCTTTGAGATTGATGTTGGTTTTAGTTATCAGCTTATGCACTGTCTCGCCTGTTTTATGTCAAGTATGTTATTATTATATTTTATTCCATGCGCTGTGAGACATTCTACAGGTTCTTTGATTAGTTCGTCCCCTTCTTTCTTTTCTTATGACGACCGTCTTGTGCTAGCCGGGCATGTGTACAGCGCACTTCTGGAGGAAATGCAGGCTGGTGCGAGGCGGGCCGTCACACTTGGTATCAGAGCTCTAGGTTGCGTAGTTAACCCAGGGAAGTTATCAGGGAGAGATAATATACGTATACGAGAGAGCGTATTTGTGATTACTTTGGTTTTTAAGAAGCTATATATATATATACTATTAGTAGTATAAGGATGAAGTCGTACTGCACTAGCACCACTATGGAATCGTTAATCATTTCCTTTTTCAGATTGACGATGAGCCGAGATACTAGAGGTGCTGGTAGGGGAGCCAATAATGGGATTGCTGCTGACATGAGGACGATGTTTACTGACCTCATGAGAGAGATGCTTAGAGATGTGCAGAGGGCAGCTCCCAATGGTGGAAATGGTGGTGGTCCAATAGTGCAGGCGCCAAGAGTCGATTTCGCCAGGCTGAATAAGGATTATACTAGCCTTGGTGGGAAGCCGTTCCACGGAACGGAGTCGGCTACAGATGTTCAAGATTGGTTGGATAGTTGCGAACGTATCTTCGAGGATTTGGGTATCGAGGATGCGATGAAGAGAAAGCTAGCGTCCCGTCAGCTGCAAGGGCGGGCAATGAATTGGTGGAATGCTATAAAGGCAGCTACTCCCGAAGATCAGATTACTTGGGAGCAGTTTAAGGCTCGCTTTGGTGAGAAATTCATCCCAGCTGCTCAGAAGTCAATGTTGTTTAAGAAATTCTTGGAGCTCAAGCAGAATGGCAGGGCTGTCTCGGAGTATATTGCTGAATTTGACACTTTGTCAAAATATGGGTTATCTCTTATAGATACTGCCGAGAAAAAGAATGAGAAATTCATAACTGGATTGGATCAGTACTTGGGGGAAAAACTTATTAACCACATCGATGAGACGTTTGAATCGATTGTGGGGAAAGCGTTAAGATCAGAAAGTCTCTATCCTAAGCCAAAGACTGAGGTTGCATCCGCAGATGAGCCAAAGCCACAAGCTAGTGGTGGAGGCAAAGGTGGTTCCCAGAATAAGAGAAAGCAGAATCAGGCTAAGGATGGCCAGAAGAAAAAGAATAAGCAAGATGTGGAGTGCTTCAGCTGTGGTAAGAAGGGCCATTATGCTAGTAATTGTCGGGCCAAGCCAGCGGATAGGAAGTGCTTCAACTGTGGCCAAATGGGACATCACAAGGACAAGTGTCCACGGCCCCCTAAGGAAAAGCAAATGGTGAAAGCATATGCTCTTAATGCTATTCCTTCTTCGTCGAATGCCCCAACTGCGGCGGAGAAGGGAAAGAATGTCGTCATTCAAGGTATGCTTTCTGTTTATGATGTTCCTGTTAGAGTTTTGTTTGATACCGGAGCTTCCAGTTCTTTCATATCTAGTGACCTGGTAGATAGGTTGGGATTGGAGCCCGAGATTGTCGATAGACCTTTAGTAGTGACGAACCCGATTGGTGGTTCAACTAGCCTTAGCATGATTTGTCGTAATGTGGTTCTATCGAGTCATGGATGCATGTTTGTTTGTGATTGCTTTGTTTTGGGCTTTACTGGGTTTGGCATTATTTTGGGAGTAGATTGGCTCCAAAGATACGGGGTGGTGGTAGACTGTGAGGGCTTGTTGGTGACAGCTAGAGCGGATGATGGGCGGAGGATAGTGTTTGGTGGTCTACCCAGTAAGGGGGTATTGGCTAGTTTTCTAAACTCCCTCGACATTCCGCATAGTGAGTTGTCAGGTTTGCCCGTGGTTGGCCAGTATCCGGATGTTTTCGAAGAAGTGACCGGACTTCCACCACACCGAGAGATTGAGTTTCGCATTGATTTGGTAAAAGATGCCAGACCTATAGTGATGCCACTTCGTCGTATGGCACCAAGGGAGCAGCGAGAGCTCGAGGTGCAAGTCAGCGATCTTTTGAGGAAGGGATTTATCAGAAGGAGTGTTTCTGAATGGGGAGCACCAGTTGTGTTTGCTACCAAGGCGGATGGTTCCCTTCGTTTGTGTGTAGACTACCGCGAATTGAATAAAGTGACGAGGAAGAATAAGTATCCTCTACCGCGGATAGATGATTTGTTTGATCAGTTGAGTGGCGCAAGAGTATTTTCTCAGTTGGATCTCGCGACAGGTTTTCATCAGCTTAGAGTGGAAGCTGAGAGTATAGCTAAAACGGCATTTCGAACGCCGTCTGGATTTTATGAATGGTTGGTTATGCCATTTGGGCTGACTAATGCCCCGGCATATTTTGTGGACCTTATGAATAGGGTATTCAGAGATCAGCTGAATAAGTCTGTCCTTGTGTTCGTTGATGATATTTTGGTCTATTCGAGGGCAGAGGAGGAACACAAGGAACATTTAAGAGTAGCGATGGGGGTGTTGAGAAAACACCAATTGAAAGCAAAGTTTTCTAAGTGTCACTTCTGGAAGAGGGAAGTGAGGTTCTTGGGCCATGTTGTATCAGAGAGTGGTATTACCGTGGACCCAGCAAAGGTGGCTACGGTACAAGATTGGCCTACGCCCAAGAATGCAACAGATGTAAGAAGTTTCTTGGGATTAGCGGGATATTATCGTAAGTTTATCCAAGGTTTCTCCAAGATAGCAGCACCATTGACCCAGTTGACCAAGAAGAATCAAGCTTTTGTCTGGGATGAGAGGTGCGAGAATGCGTTTAAAAGTATAAAGGATAAGTTGACAAGCGCACCAGTGTTAGTCATTCCTAAGGGGGATGAAGAGATGACGGTATACACGGATGCCTGTGGTACCGGGCTGGGTGCTGTATTGATGCAAGGCGGTAGGGTTGTAGCTTATGCAAGTCGGCAATTGAAACCGCACGAGAGAAGATACCCTACCCATGATTTAGAATTGGCAGCGATCGTATTCGCGTTAAAGATGTGGAGACACTATCTCTTGGGAGAAAGATTTGAGCTGTTTACAGATCATAAGTCGTTAAAGTATCTGTTCTCCCAGAAGGATTTAAACCTCCGTCAGCAGAGATGGTTAGAGTTCTTAGCTTCCTATGATTTTGACATCGCATACACACCAGGAAAGGGCAATGCGGTGGCTGATGCATTAAGTAGAAGACATGCCAGCTTGGGGGCTATGTTCCTTGAATGGAAGCAACTGGAGTTTATCGCGGGGTTTGATTTCAGACCAAAGTGCGAATTGGATCCAGAAATGTTAGCGAGTTTGACGATCAGACCCACTTTGATTGAGCGGATCGGCTCTAGTCAGAGGGACGATCCTAACCTATTGGAAATCATCTCCAAGTTAGAGATGGGAATCAATGAGGAGATGAACAAGTATGGGCTTGACCGAGATAGATGGCTTAGAAAGAATGGAAAGCTTGTTGTACCCAATGTCAATGGATTGAGGGATGAAGTGCTTAGAGAATGTCATCACTCAAGGCTGACTATACACCCCGGTGGTAATAAGATGTATCGAGATATGAAGCAGACCTACTACTGGGAAGGGATGAAAAGAGATGTTGGGAAGTTTATATCCAAGTGCATGAATTGCCAGCTAGTTAAAGCCGAGCAAAAGAAGCCTAGTGGGTTGTTACAGCCCTTAGAAATTCCCGAATGGAAATGGGAGCAAGTCTCGATGGATTTCATCGATGGGTTACCAAGGACTAGATCGGGATATGACAGCATTTGGGTAATTGTAGATCGACTGACTAAAAGTGCAAGGTTTATACCAGTCAAATCGACTAGAACGGCAGCTAAGTTAGCAGAATTGTATATGAAGTGGGTAGTGAGATTTCATGGAGTACCTAAAAGCATTGTGAGCGACCGAGACCCGTTGTTCACTAGTGGGTTTTGGAGGAGCTTGCAAGAGGCGCTAGGGTCAGAGTTACATCTCAGTACCGCATATCATCCTCAGACCGACGGTCAGACGGAAAGGGTGAATCGTATTTTGGAAGATCTCTTGAGAGCATGTATATTGGATTTTGGTGGATCATGGGATGACCATTTGCATCTAGTAGAGTTTGCATATAATAATAGTTACCAATCCAGTATCGGTATGGCTCCATTTGAAGCTTTGTATGGAAGACCGTGCAACTCACCATCATGTTGGATAGAAACTGGCGAGAAGTTTATGCTTGGACCAGATGTGGTGAGGGAAACTTCAGATAAAATCAAGATCATTCAGCAACGAATGAAGGCAGCCCAAGATAGGCAGAAGAGTTATGCTGATAAGAGAAGAAGAGACTTAAAATTCTCCGTTGGTGACTTGGTGTTTGTCAAGATTTCTCCGTTGAAGAGCGTAATACGATTTGGCAGGAGAGGTAAATTAGCACCAAGATTTGTTGGCCCATTCCCTGTTCTTGAACTAGTCGGGAATTTGGCATATAGAATTGACTTACCAGAGAAGATGGCGGGAGTTCACAACGTATTTCATGTTTCCCAACTAAGGAAGTTCGTTCACGACTCAGATATGACTATCTCACCTGATCAGTTGGAAGACTTCGAAGTAGAACCCGAGGCGGTTGGAAACCGCAAGCCGGCCCGTATTGTCGCACACGACATGAAGCAACTTCGAAGGAAGTCGGTGAAGCTAGTCAAGGTACAGTGGAGCGAAGACGAGAATGATTGTACTTGGGAAACAGAAGAGGACATAAGGAAGAAGTATCCAGAACTCTTTGTCTGGTAAGATTTTATTAGCGATTTAGTTTTCCGCATGCTAGGATAGACTTGTTTGCTTGCTTTGCATGTTTGATTGTTGTATGTGGGTGTTAGGCATGCGGGATCCTTTGTATGTTTGGGTTAAGGAATTTCGGGGGCGAAATTTCTTAAGGGGGGGAGAGTGTAACGACCCGCGTTCTACGCATCATAGGATCGTAGGATATTTATTTCTTTCACATACGAAGTCGTATGGTCATGTGACTTTGGGAGACGACTATTGGGGTCATTTCCCATGTTCATGATTTTTCCCGATTTTTAAATGACCATTTTACCCCTAGTTGGCACTGTTTTGGCCATAACTTTTGACTGGAAAGGAATTTTGACCTGAAACCACTTCCATTGGCTTCGGATGATGGTTTCTCTTTCCGTAGAGTGGTCACATTAGCCAAACGGACTTACCGTTTGGGAGATATGGCTGAAACAAGTTTCAGATGGAGAAAAACAGCTTAATTGGGCTTAACCGGGTGATTAACAGGTAGGCCCAAGGGGAATTTCGGGTTTAGAGGTATAGGAGGACTGATTAGGGTTAGGTTATCATTCTCATTTCAGTTTTGAGCCGCCACAAACCTTCTTGACACCTTAGTAATGGCTTCCTACATCTAAAACACCCCAAATCACTCTCTAATTGAAGATTAGGCTTAGCAACACCAAATTAAGGAGAAAAAGCACCAAAGCTAAGTTTGTGCTGCTGTTAGACATCAGTATTCTCCCCAAATCAGAGGAGTTTCAGTTCTGAGAATTTCATTTGTGGCCAAGGTGAGTGATAACATCATTTTGACGCTAATTACGGTTAATTAAGGGTAATTAGTGAAGATTAGCGAATTTATACGTAAATAAATTCTGGAAAAATTCTTAAAATTCTAAAATAATGTTTTAAGGCTCTGTTAGAAATTTGAGATAATTTCGATGTGTTTTGCTAATCGTATGCTTAAACATGATTAAGAAGGATTATAGGAAAATGTGAAGTTTTAGCCACTTTTGATCCATTTTGATTCATTTAAATTGTTGTTGTTGTTTGTGGTTGTTATTACATGTTACTATGACTCTATGGTATGTTTCATGATTGATTAGAATAGTTAAATTGCTCGAAAACGTCGTCGAATGGCGTAGAAAGCTTGCTGGAAAGTTGCAGAAGTGTGCAGGCTCCGAACCGGTTCGGATCGGAGAAAGGGGTCGGATCGGACTAGGGAACTGACCAAGGGAATCCGAACTGGATGAGGACTTGCCACTGGAAGAAGTTTGGCAGGAAGGAAGGCCATTGCTTAGAGTTGGAGTTGGACAGGAGATCGGATCGGAGCGGTGGAGCGGATCGGATCGAGAGTAAGCTAGGGAACGGAGCGGATCGGATCAGAAGAGAGATTGGAGGCCAGATCGGATCGACTTGGAGATGCAGGGCTCGGATCGGAAGCAAAGAAGAAATAAGCTAGGGACTGGAGCGCTGGAGAGAAGGACACCCGACCCGACCTGGAGGAGGACCCCGACCCGACCCGGAGCGAAGTGCCCGACCCGAAGAGACAAGGAGAAGGACCCGAACCGAGCATGGGTGACCGAACCGAACCGAGCATGGGTGACTGAACCGAACCGAATTTTAGAGCTGCTACTGCACGACAACTTTTCTGAAGACCCACTCCAATTCAACCAAACCCGAGATGCAAAGGGAGTCCAAATGAGAAGTTAGAGCTTAAGATTCAGATGGGAATCAACGAGTTCACTTCATGATTGGGCTTTGCTGCGGGACGCGTGCTAAGGATTTATCGACACCTATAGCTTTGGACCACTATGGTAGGAGGTACGAAGGCGGATTCAGGGCCATTATGGCATTGGTAGAACCAAGGGCTATGACCAATGAAGTGGGTCATTGAAATGTTTGGTCATGACTCCAAGTGTTTGGCTTGGTCACAGCAGGGTTTCTACAAGTCGGGATTCGTCGTTGCCTCAGTTTGTCTAGTGTTCCAAAGTGGTAGATGTCGTACGCTTTACGCACTGAGTGAGAGACGTGAGGATGGTTGCCATGGATGATTTGTTTGCTATCATTATGACATGCACACCCCACCCCCGTATTCTTACACTATTTATTATGGCACCTTGGAGTATTGTACGGTATGTGGTACTAACTCTTTGGTTGCAGGTCCAGGTTCAGGTATGGTTTAGTATACCTGTTATCATTCTGTTTAGATGTTTATCGCTCATACCAGGCTTTATGTCTGACCCAGAGTTTTATGTCTCCTCTTATTACTCTGGGTGCTCTCACGAGCAGACTAGAGACAGGTTAGCTGGTGATGCACGGGTAGATGATCCGGAGACGAGCAGGAGGCTTCCACGTAATATATATATAGTATTCTCCCTGTGTTGTTGAAGATCACTGCTTGGGCATTGTTGGTGTATCTTCTACTTCAGCTTTCTTTTGTTTAGAGACAGTAAATTTGGAAAGTTGTAATAAGCTGTATTTGGATTTCCGCTGCTTTGAGATTGATGTTGGTTTTAGTTATCAGCTTATGCACTGTCTCGCCTGTTTTATGTCAAGTATGTTATTATTATATTTTATTCCATGCGCTGTGAGACATTCTACAGGTTCTTTGATTAGTTCGTCCCCTTCTTTCTTTTCTTATGACGACCGTCTTGTGCTAGCCGGGCATGTGTACAGCGCACTTCTGGAGGAAATGCAGGCTGGTGCGAGGCGGGCCGTCACAACACAGGTGAAAATAATATAAATGCCTGGGCAGGTAGGTCACTGACACCACCCCTAACTAGAAGGAAACGCATATCCTCCCTGAGGTCCTCTCCCGTTTCTGGTTCATACCGGGGTGTGAGGCTCTCGAATTAATGTTATACACAAAGTTATGCCACACAGGCGGTGCTTTGATCATAAACCACAAGACTTTGCTTTTCAACAAAAGCCTTGATCATTTGCATCTTAGCATGCTACACAGGCAAACCACTCCATGCAACGGATATCCATCAATCACACAGAATGATATCCAATGTCAGACACACAGTCCATTTACAAGTCCGTTCTGGGTCTGATCGAAATCGGAGGCACCTTGTACCTCGCATATCCATCGATCTCCATGTACATCTGGACAATCACCAACTAATTCCCTCTTCTTCGGTTTACAGCCCAATCAAGGTCATCAGTAATTATCCAAATGATGTGAAGACCTCCGGTCTTTGACCACCGTCTTCATCCTCGACACCTCATCGAATCATTTATTCAGAATGGGATAAACCCGATCTTTCTGAGTAACTCAAGTATATAATAAACAAATGTTACACAAACTCAACATACGCCTCATTCCAATTCATAATATTCTATTATTCAAATATTCATATACTTTGGGAAAGGTTCCCATTAATTTTATCAAAGATAAATTCTTTTAAATTTATTCTTTAATCTTCTTTTTAATATCAATTCAAACCAAATTATGGTTTATCAAAACTAGTCGGGATTAAAGAACCTTACCGAAGTAATCATTTGTTTTAATTTCCCAATCCCAACCTATCCATCCCATGAAGTAAAATTGGTAATACTTCATATCTAACACCACGGTGTTATGGGGTAAGTTCAATTACCATTTCAATTACCATTTCACGTTCTAATCTAATTAAAGATTTAACTATCGCTTGGAGCAAAACTGGTGATACTCCATTCTCGATCATTTCAATCTAATTAAAGGTTCATTAAAACTCCACTTGGTTTTAATCTTCCCAAAAATCAATATTAATGATTGTTTAACTTGGGAAATCATATCCTGTCTTTAACTGGGTTAAATAACCAATGTCATTTAAAACATGGTTCATGATAAATCCAAAATCACATCCAATTTACAATGGAATCTTCATAGAAAACAAATCGATATAAACCTCCAAATCCAACTAATAATATAAATGGAATAACGGAAAAGCCTTTTAAATTCTAGATATATAAGTTGTCTTCCTCCACCGAAATTCACTTCGATTATTGCCAAATCGAATTACATTCTATTCCAATTTATTTTATCAAATTGGAAAACTTTACTTTGGAAAATCTCCTTTAAATCTTAACAAAAGATTTATAAATTCCAAATCACATTTCACTGTAAATCAGGTTAAAGAACGAATGTCGTTAACACACAGTTCATGATAAACCTAACTCACATTCCATTAATTATCGGGTTAAAGAACAAGTGTTATTTAAAACACTATTCACGATAAACCCAAAAATCAATTCAAATTTAATTCCAATTAAATTCCATTTAATTGGTATACTTCATTAAATCTAAATAAAAAGACTTAATCTTTTTCTCAACTGGGTTTAAGATCAGTGTTAATGAAGACACCATTCACGACAAACCCAAATCCCATTTGATATTAAATACAAGGCTTTGAATAGAAAATATATCGGCTTATATTCAATATCAAATTCTACGACCAACAAGTATCGTATTGGAAATAACGATATAAATATACCTTTCAAATTTCCATAACAATATCTGTATAATCACGAAATCCAACATCAAAATATTCCAAAGACAACTTCGATTCAAATCCATTCCAATTCAATTATTGGAAATTCTGGTTACTTTTAAAACCCTTTCAAATCCAATTTATTTATTTCAAAAATAAATGGATTATAATTCTAGTTCAAAACTAGTTCATTTCGATAAAAATCAATTTTTATTTTTTAAAATATGGAATTTCTCATCCCAATTCTTTCAAATCATTTCTTATGATTTTACACAAATTATTGCTATTTTTAATAATTTTATCAAGGCTCGTACAGTTGATTTCCATCAACAACCATCGAACTGCACTTATAGCGACCTTTTCCAAATTTGATTCGGACATAATTCCAAATCCAACCGTTAGGTTTCAAATCTCTAATATTCGTTAGAAAGCCCTTTTCGATACAAACCCAATGGTTCTGGTTTTAGAGAATCCGACGGTCGAATCTCCCGTAATGTCCATTCGAAGTCAATGGTCGAAATTTGCGAACTACCACGGCGCGGCGCATTCTATTCAAGCCATTATATATAATATATATATATATTATATATTTCGTCGATTTCCATTCAAAACGATTTCAACATCCTATTCAATTTCTAATCAAAACTGAATATTCCATATCATCGATATATAAATGATACTATTTTCAAAACATTAGATTTTGAAATCAATTCCTTTTCGATATTCATTATAAAAATGAATAAAATTGATATAAATATCGTTCACGTCAAAATGGCGCATATCTAATCAACACGGCTTGATATATTTCAATTACTTCGTTATTCTATTCAACAAATGAATATTTTCTTCAACACATGAATTTTCTTTTATTCAACACATGAATATATATTTTATTCAACACATGAACTTTCTTTTATTCAAAACATGAATATATATTTTATTGAACACATGAATTTTCTTTTATTCAACACATGAATATATATTTTATTCAACACATGAATTTTCTTTTATTCAACACGTGAATATATATTTTATTCAACACATGAATTTTATTTTATTCTCTATTTTCCAAATTGGAATGAGGCCCAATCAATTATCATATAATGTTAATTATACGGATTCCCTACAACACATGTATATAATAACAACGATTAATAATCAACCATCATCTAGAGTGCAACACACAACTGCATAAGCATTAAATATAAATAATTAATGCTTACACAATCTTTCAACCAGTTGATCGACATACAGCTAAATAATTGGGATTAGTGTACGCCAAATATCATCACAACACCCGTGTGGGGTTTCCAATCAACAAACATATATTTTTATTTTTGCAGTTGGGCGATGTGTAAAATTTGTCATCACAATCAATATCAGTCAGATGGGTGTACATAGACAAACCGTCCGATTTGTTTATAAATATTTAATTTACATACACGTTAAAAATTACATTTTTAACTATAAAATATTTTCCACTATAAAATATTTTATTCCATTCCACATCACACAGTTAACTATCACAACACACCAATTAAACAAACTAGTCATCCATGGTTTGCTAACAGCGGGTGTCGAGTGCTACTAAGCACCGTCTGCATCCTAGTATATATTTCAATGAGAAAACAAATTAAAAGTGAGGAGTTCTCACCAAGAGCTAAACCAAACACCGTGACTCTTCATACGTAGAAAATCTTCGCCATTCTCGCCTTTTATCACTTTCGTTGCCCGTATTCACTACATATATAAAAACCACATATTTTTACTTTGCCTTCAAGATGATAAAAATAGCATTTTTAAAACGATGTTTTCATTATAAAGATTATATTTTTATTCTATACCTTTTCTATAAAAATGACATTTTTATATGATCTTCATATAATTAAAAATCACATCTTTATATGGTTTAAAAATCTAATCTTTTTATATTTGAAAATATAACCTTTTCTAAATTAAAGATCTAATCTTTCTATTTCAAAAATATAACCTTTTCCTTTAATAAAAATATGGTCTCTTCTTTTGTAATGATTTATTTATAAAAATCCTACCTGTCATATATATGAAAATCAAATTTTTACTTCGCTATTATATATAAAAAATCGTATTTTTATCGCTAACAATCCTATTAAATATAAAAACTAATTTGTTTATCCTTTTCTTTTTTTGAATAAAAACTATAGCATGAAGAACAAAATAAAACTGAAAATATAAACACTCACTGTGTTATCGGAGGAGGAGGGAGGTCTAACGTGGTGGTCAGAAGTGGTGCTGGGGTGTCGAGTAGCGAAGATGGGGGTGGTGGTTGCGCTCTGGCGACGCTGGAGGGGGTTGTTCTGTCATTGGCGGCGGGGCTTGGGTGCTGGAGGGGCAGTGGCGAGGTTTCAGGCGGGGTTTGGGGGAAATCGAAGAGGAGGGACACTGGAGAGAGAAGTGGAGGAGAAGGGGGGTCTAGGGTGGAGGCGCGGTTGAGTGGAGGGCGGCTCTGGCGGCGCGAGGTCCAGTGCAGCGATGCGATTCATTTTGTTTTGTTGTTGTTTTTTCTTTCTTTTCGTTGATCTGAGAAAACGTGGAAAGGGAGGAAATAAAGGGGAGTGTGTTGACCGGGGAAAAGAAGAAAGAGGGGTAATATATAATTTTATATTATTTTTAATTTAATTTTCCATAAAAAGTAACCTTCATATTCGAACTCCAAACGGGACCCAACGACTGTCATCCATAGCATAATACCCCCATTCCAAACATAATGTGATATGTCTCGTTAGTCAATTCGACAATTACGATCAGTTTTTATTTAAATTAAAATATAGTTCAATATATTCAATTTCAAATGTACTTTTCAATTTACCAGGGTCACATACAGACTCTGAAAATTCCAGAAAAATTATTTCCTGCTTCATATTGACAATACGGTCCTAACAAAACTAATTCATCAAATTTGAAGACCGTTTGAGAAATGACCATTTTCTGGTCGATCCAAATTGACTAAATCTGTTAAAACACGTTTTCTTTTGCTACGCTCACATATTGCTTTCAAAAATTACGGAAATTTGAATCTAGCAATAATTTAACGTCCCAGATCTAACAAAAGTGGTTTCGTAGAAAACCGAGGTCGTTTGCAAAATTTCCATTTTTAAGGGCCACAATTCAATAGCGACTATTCTGAATTTTTAATTGGCATAAATTTTTATCCCCGCTACGAAATTTCAATTTTTCAGATTCGTTAGAAAGATATTTTCAAATAGATTCAAATATTTTTGGTTTCACTAAAATCCGGTTTATTTTGAATCCTATACACTCATTTCAATTTTTGAAATCAAATTTTCAAACTACCGCGCTATTTTCAATTCCTTTTATAATTAAAAATAATTAATTATATTCTAAAGGATTCAAATAAAAATATACATTCTAATTCTATTCAAAATAAATTTCTCGTCGTAATTATTTAAAATAACTCATTTTAAATATCCAAAGTTCGCTAAAATTGCCAAAATAAAAAATTTAAATTGGTTCTGATTCCCGGGTTATTACAATCTCCCCCACTTTGAACTTTTCTTCCTCGAAAAGAAACAAAGCTGAAAGTTGTTTAACTAATCAACCCAACTTCTAGTATTTTCACTATGGTTTAAATTTTTCAAATTTTAGTTTCTAAGAGCTTTTCAAAATTTTCAAAAATTTGGCTAATACCCTAAATTTTCTAAAAATTTCGCCCTAACCTCCCTTGCACCGGGAGCTTCGGGATATTTCAAATAGCCTCCCATGGCCCTCACCAATCCAAAAAGAAAAGGAAACAGCCAATCGGCTCATAAAATCATCAAAAACCCAAAGAAATACAATAAATATGTACCCATTTGTTGGGCAAACAATTTTATTCCTCTGCTCTAGCCTCCTTTCTATGACCTGTTCAATGTAAGTACATGTATATGTATGCAAATGCGACAAATTTTCAATATCGCTCAACATTTGGTTCAATTTGGCTAAGGTTCAACATTTAATTAATTGAACAATAATCAAACAACACAATCAGCAATCAATTTGTTGATTATCATTTCAAATTCATAACTTTGATATATAGTTAAAAATCATGTTTTTGATGCTAAGTCACAACAATATATTCTAACTATATTTTTGTTCTCACACCAATCAATTGGAAATATATAAATATCACACCTTCGATACTTGGACCAAATGACTGATGCTGTACAATCATCAATAGTTTCATCTCCGGGCGACAAGAGTGTGATACTATATCTACCCAATATATTAAAACTTCGAATACCCATGGATCAGGCGTATATGCAAAATCTTTATATATTGGATTGCCCAAATTCAATACAAATAAATATTCAAATACGTTGAATAAAGTTTAAATTTTCAAAACAAAATTCGTTTTTATTTTAAAAATATACTCTTCACACTCGTTCTAGGATACTACTGATCCCATCTCTAACGAGCCATTCTCATTGGATATTACTAATCCAATCTCTGATGAATTCTTTCGTTTGGTTCTAATGTGTCTTGTTCTCCGAGCTCTGTAAACCAATGCTCGGATACCACATGTAACAATTGAGAATTCCGCTCGATCCGAATCGATCGCTAAACCGACCAAGACCATTGGAAACCCCTGATTTTTTTGAGAACACGACAAATCCGAACACAAACAGAAGAACATTTCATTTCTTATTACAACAATTACATCAGAATACAAGAATATATAGAGTATAAATGAATAAAATACATCAGAGGTATAAATACATTACTGCAGCGGAAAAATAATACAACAACTGAAAGAGATATACGGATATAAAGCTTTCCGGATATCATTCTAGCTGTAAACCAGGTTCCTGTGAATATAAATCTACAAAACCAAAACTACTAGCTGCCCGTGTGGAAAGTAGAGGGCACCCAGAGTTTAGGTTAAAACAGTAAACTCCAGGTCAGTCATGTGACTGGTGTGAGAACTAAAACAATTATTAATCTTTATTTTAAAGTTAGGTAAATCAAGGGACCACGTCGTATAACATGGAACGGGTTTCCTCCCAAGAATACTAGTGCATAAAACAACAAAGCAGTGCTAAATAAAGAACAATGAAGCTATTATAAGACCCATGTCCCATCACACAATGCAACACAAACCGGAGGATAGGGTTTTACCTTATAATAGCCAAAGAATGCTTGATACGGTAATTTCATCTTTTATTATTTCTATAAGTATATAATGTCAAAACAATTTCAATCATAAGTATCAATCATAGACGGCATAAGTGCCCCATACCACTATGTTGCCACAAATAGGTTCTACAATCAAAACCGCAATGTCACCTATTGGAAGTTGAATTTCCATCTATGTACCAAGGCAAAAGATAGTCCTCACCGATTCGAGACACTCTAGCCCGAGCCTCAGGACCCAGAGATAGGTGAGCCCTTGGATCGTCAAGGCACGTTCACCGATGTCCATTAAAATGCCTGAACTTGGCGTTTCCCCGCCTTATGGGGCGTAAATGAGCCAAATGACTCCATCGGCTCCACATAGTCACTGATATATCTGAGGCGCCTCGCAATCCAACAACCACACAGGTGAAAATAATATAAATGCCAGGGTTGGTAGGTCACTATCACCACCCAGTCTAGAAGGAAACGCATGTCCTCCCCGAGGTCCTCTCCCGTTTATTGTTCATACAGGGGTGTGAGGCTCGCGAATTAATGTTATACATAAAGCTATGCTACATAGGCGGTGCTTTGATCATCAACCACAAGACTTTGCTTTTCAACAAAAGCCATGATCATTTGCATCTTAGCATGCCACACAGGCAAACTACTCCATGCAACCGATATCCATCAATCACACAGACTGATATCCAATGTCAGACACACAGTCCATTTACAAGTTCGTTCTAGGTCTGAACGAAACCGGAGGCACCTTGTACCTCGCATATCCATCGATCTCCTAGTACGCCTGGACGATCACCAACTAATTAACTCCTCTTCGGTGTACAGCCCAATCAAGAACATCAGTAATTATCCAAATGATGTGAATACCTCCAGTCTTCGACCACCGTCTTCATCCTCGACACCTCGTCGAATCAGTTATTCAAAATGGGATAAACCCGGTCTTTCTGAATAACTCGCGTATATAATAAACAAGTGTTACACAAACACAACATACGCCTCATTCCAATTCAGAATATTCTTTTATTCAAATATTCATATACTTTGGGAAAGGTTCCCATTAATTTTATCAAAGATAAATTCTTTTAAATTTATTCTTTAATCTTCTTTTTAATATCAATTCAGACCAAATTATGGTTTATCAAAACTAGTCGGGATTAACGAACCATACCGATGTAATCATTTGTTTTGATTTCCCAATCCCAACCTATTCATCCTGTAACACCCCACATCCGTTAGTGTCACTCACAGAGGGAATGCACTAAGTTCTGTGGAGCATTTTAAGTTAAATATGCAGATAAATTACAAGACAGACAAAAATTAAAAAACGGAAAATAAAACTTTGCTTTATTGATAAAATAGTTTGTACAATGATTTCTTTACAATATCAGAGTATCATCTGTCTTACAAAATAAAGAAGCATAAAACAACATTTATATTCCCCAAACTTAGCAAGAGCCAGCCATATCATCTGAAAAGAGAATCCAAGCAAACTTCGACGAATCTTCAAGTTGGGAAAGAGTGACAGTCCAACTTAACCTGAGCTATACTGTCCCGTCCTTTACTACCTGGGGGGGGGGGGAATGGAAGAAAAGAAGACGAAAGAAAAACAGAGTCAGACATAAAGCCTGAGTAAGTTCAGTAACTTCTAGCATGTGAACATGAAAAAACAGAACGATATGAATTAACTGAATACAAGATAACACCAAGATGATAGGGTTGGCAAGATTAGACAAGATAAACACAAGATAAGCTAAGCTAAGATAAACTGGATATGCTCTAATACTTTCGCCGCTTCGCTATTTCCTTATTATACTGGTTTCTATATCTCTGCACCGCCTAACTAGTGTGCCAACTAGTAACGATAACGTGATCCCAATCCCTGTAGTTTCCATTGCCTTTAGGCATACATTAATTATTTGTTTCCTAGATTTACAGCTAGGGTTTTCTATCAAGTGCTTTCTAGTTTCAACTAGAGTTTACGCTATCTGCTGAACGCTTCTCGGATTCAGGGTTTATGCCCCCTAGTCCAATCGATGGCCCCAAGTCTAGGACACACTACCTAGAGTGGTTTATGTTCCTATACTTCCCCACGCATGTATCACGAATCGTTATCGCTTGTCTAGATGCACATGTCCTGTAATGTGCGACCCGAGTCCTGTGTCAGGGCAAATCAAGCAATATAGAACTCGGTCGGGAGCTTTCAGATATCTGCCGATGCAGATGCTAAGGTCTGTTTTTATTTCAGTGGCTATGGTCCCACTTGACCCCTCCATCAACTAATGAAATGCACACCTTTAAAAATGAGAACTGTACGCCGGCCCCCGGTGCCCCACTATCCTATGGCCATCCTCACCCATAAATAGATAACAAGTATATGGTTTTTGGAGTTCTCTCCCTTTCCGCTTCACGTATCTCGATTGACTGAAGATGGATGGTAGACGACGAGTTGCTATCACAAGGCTACCGTTTTCTCGCCGAATCACGCCGGTCCAACCTAGTCTTTAGGTTGCCATATATTGCAACCAAGGCATACTCCTGGTTCTTCTACGCAGACCTTAACCTCTGTGAGCCCAGGAGGATCATCTGCAGCCTCACAGAGGGATACCAAGAGTACCCTCACGTCCCCTCGAAGCCTCGGGCTTCGTAACCCAATTCGTTGGAGCCTCCTTTTTACTCAGACAGACATTCGCTCCTTCCCGTGTTATACTAAGAATTACTACTTGGTTTTACTAACTAAGATTTACCACTTAGTTTCCCGAATCGTTGTTTTCTTAACTAAGGTTTACTACTTAGTTCCCTTTCCGGTCAATTTGGATTGGTTAAGTGTCATTAGTCAATTCAAGCCAACTTAACCCTCTTCATTCATCCTGTTAAACTGGTTAAGTGTTATCAGTAATTCATGATGACTTAACCCTACCACAAACCAAGTTATATTGGTTAAGTATTTCTTATTACTTAACCCTACCCATTCATCCTGTATTGGTTAAGTGTTCCTTGCCCGTCTGTTTTAACTGTCATGTTATTATTAATGGTTAAGTATTATCCCTTCATGTTTTAGACTTAACCCTATTCCATTATCACAATCTGATGGTTAAGGGTTCAAGTTTACATAACCCTACGGTCTAGCCCAACTAACGTATCAAATTGGCTAAGTATATATACTTAACCCCAACCTCTAGTCTAGTTAACATGTTAATTTGGCTAAGTGTATTAACTTTACTTAACCCCACCTAGTAGTCTAGCTAACATGTTAATTTGGCTAAGTGTATTAGATTTTACTTAACCCCTACAAATCTTGTCTTGCTACCTTGAGTTTGGTTAAGTGTTTCTATGGACTTAGCCCTCCCATTCTGGCTTAACTGTGTTAAGTTGGTTAAGTGTTCCTATGGACTTAACCCTCCCATTCTAGCTTAACTGTGTTAAGTGTCAGCCTGAACCTAACCCCACCCATCAGTTTAGTTATCATGTTGAACCGGTTAAGTGTCTTAGTTAACTTAACCCTACCTTTCTTGTTCTAGCTTTAACTAAATAAATTAAAGCCGCGACCACTCACATTAGACAGATATTGTTGCGAATACTGGATATGCCGGTTGGTTCCGGGCCGGTTTACATCGCAACTCAGTCTAACCTCAGTTTAGGCATATTCGTGTTTTCTAAGTTCAAAGGGTTTCAATTTATTTTCAAATCAAGTTTTGAAAGTAACCATCCCATTCGTCGGATCAGTTAGGGATAGCCAGGGAGAGCAGGAAACTTGTATTTTCCAAACCCAAGCCTAGACACTATCCTCTCTGTCACCCTAGAACTTTCTGGTGTGTCATTAAAAGAGATGTCGTTAATAAACCTTTAATTTGTCTAAATTTACATTTCCTCATTCAGGCCAAATTCTATAAGTAAATTACTCCTAATTTACTTATTTCCTAATTACTATTTTAATGTGAATTGTCAACATTTATTCTTATGGCCCATTCTCCCCTCTATATCATATTTATGCCCTTTTGGTATGTAAACTATACCAAATTAGATGTCACTAACCATGATTTTGCTAAACCTGACAGTTATTCCCAATTATGGCCAATTTCACATTTCTGACAATATACTTACCGTGCCAAATTAGCTAATCCAATTCCGATTCAACATTCTAATTCACGTCAAACTAGGCTTATTACTCTAGTTCACTATTCATGTAAATGTTAGATTATCACGTCAATACTACATTCAAATTAAACATCTTATAATTCATGTCAAATTTATCCAATTTGCACTTCTATGAACAAGCCATAATACATGTTCCCAATTTATGCCAATTCCAAGTTAAACTACGTTTTTAGTAAACTTCATATTTTGCCCAAACCGCATTCCCACTGTTCGTATAATCGTGATTCAGTCTAGATTATAAATAAAGCTAGGTTCGTAGAAAATAGGGAATGAACCAAAGATGCTATGCAAAAGATAGACATACCAACTGGCATAAAAAGGGTTGAATAACGACGTCGGTTCAAGAACTTGGGTAGACCTTAACTTAATAGGTAAATTCCCAAGGTCTAAAACCAAATAAAACCAAGAATAGACAGAATAGAGACGTAGGTTCAAGAACATGGGTAGACCTAACTTAATAGCTAAATTCCCAAGGTCTAAAACCAAAGATAACCAAGAATAGAAAGAATAGATAATCGGGTTTAGACCCAATTTCATAGTCACAAAACTTAAGCAACACTTTCCTAGTCATGAGTTTCCTAGTCATGAATCACATGTGTTTAATCACAGATGTCCTTGTTATGTCATAGGCAATAGTTTATATTTCCTAATCAAAGGCATAGGCTTAGTCAAGGAAATAATCCTCATAGTCACAGTCACGGTCATAGGCAATGTTCATAGTCATAGGCAATGTTCATAGTCAAAGGCAAATGTTCATAGTCATAGGCATATGGTTTTTAAGGTCCATAGTTTCATAGTCGCGGTCTTATTTGTCCTCGAATCATAACAGTTCTTAATTAGGTTCAAGAGTATAGGCACTGATTTGAATAGAGAGAGAGATTTGGCATATTCTTTTGTTCCTTTAATTTCATGTCACGAATAGAGAAAAACGTTCAAATCTAAAAAGTAACTGACTTACAGAGATTAGATTAGAATAGAAAGAAGGCGTTGCTATGATTCGTGCGACGTTAGCCTTTAATCCTTATCTTGAAGCTTTGATCTTGATTTGAATCTCTTCAGGACAATTTGAGCAGCATTACCTTGCCTTGGATTTTCATAGTATTTTCTTATTTTTATTTATTTATATATTTTCTCGGAGGCAGCATAAGGATAGAAAAGAATTATGGATAGAGAATGAGACTAGGGCTGTTTAGACAGTGTTGGGCGGACGAATCTGGTCAGAATGGCGTCTAGATTCATAAGAACGAACTAGGTGCAGAAAACTGGATTTCGGACCCAAGTCGACTACCCAGTCGACCTGGTCAGGGGGATCGACCCCCAGGTCGACTACCCAGTCGACCTCGATGACCCAGGTCGACTACCAAGTCGACCTGGGTGCCCCAGGTCGACTACCCAGTCGACCTGGGTGCCTTGGGCGGGAAAATTACCATCCAGCCCAACCTGGATCTGTTTTTGAATTTGAACTCCTTTTCTGCCCTGTTTTGAAATTTGAACTTCGCTGAATCTTCCAGAGGCCATATCTTCCTCATACGGACTCCGATTTACGCAAACTCAGACTCGTTTTCATGCAGAATTCCGAGACGAACGCAATGGCGCAGCCCTTTTACCTTACTTTTGACTTTAACTTTTAATTCTGCCTTGATTTGTGAATCCTAGTGTTTTAGAATGATGGGGTGTTACATTCTCCCCCACTTAAAAGGATTTCGTCCCCGAAATCTTCAAGTTAGGAAGAATGTGTCCTACCAGCCAATAACCCATCTACTCAACCCTTCAATCACAGGCATTCATTGTCCTTAAAAGATTTCTAATGTTTTCATGTTCATATGCATAGTGTGTGTACATGTCTTTATCTAATGCAAAATCAGGCGGTCTACTGATTCAGCTGACCTCCTCAATGCGAATCATGTCAGTGCCATGCGTCCAATCATGTATGCAAGCATCCCTAGTTATGTAAATACTACATGCGTGCACAGCCATTCATCCATATGCAACATTCATATGATATCATATCAAGTTCAACTTACAAACAAATACATATTTGTAAAATGCAAGATGAAAGCGTCCGAACTTGATTTAGTGCCTAATACGTATGCATATGCATTCACGAGCAACCATTAGCAACCATTTGCAACCATCAACCATAACATGTTTCAAATACATGTTAACGTCCATTAGCTTCTTCCTAAGGATCGAAGATACGACCTAGAGGATATACTTTGGAAAGAGAGAAACAATTATGCGTAAAGCTCCTACCAATGAAATCGAGGATGCACCCTTAAGGAAAAGGGTATGTTGCTAGTATCTAGCCTTCTTGAGCTTTACTCCATTGTATCTTAACTAATTTAACTTGATGATTGTGAAGTTTCTAACCTCCATTTCCAAAATAAACAGATGTCAATTACGGTACCAAGTGTACATACCAAGTTGGTTTGAGGCCTTTCCTCTTAGCTTATACATCACGCCATAACTATGAGGGTCGAAAGGTCACTATGTGCTTTTTGGAGTGCCTGCCACAACTATTCATCTCTCACGCAAACCATCCTAGTCAAACTCGACATTCCTCAAGTACAAGCACCCAAGGAATATCTCCTCCGAATTTAGACGATCTACGTGAGATGATATAAGAAAACTCGATAGCTATCCTCAAATCCCTACTAACCAAAAATAAACTGGTCGGACCACCAATTGGATTTGAGACTCTAGTGGAATCTTTCTACTATACAAGTACTATGGTGCAGAGACTCAACTATGGAAGTGGATATGAACAAACGCAAAGCGCTAAAACCAAAGGAAAGAGTACGAACAAAAAACTAGACTCTTCCAACAGAACTTTACTACCTTTATCCTAGGTATGTTTGGTGGTGAAAGTATGTACTTGCCCTTTTGAAAATCTTGTTCCTAGTTCTTGCCCTTTCCTGAATTATATACCCTATCATATC
This sequence comes from Allium sativum, assembly GCA_030737875.1. Taxonomy (NCBI): domain Eukaryota; kingdom Viridiplantae; phylum Streptophyta; class Magnoliopsida; order Asparagales; family Amaryllidaceae; genus Allium; species Allium sativum. The sequence continues at coordinate 189,205,251 of CM060915.1, read as the reverse complement.
CTAGTAAAGATACATCCTCTTGTCTTAGGTTTTATAATTTCTTCCTCCTTCGTCAGCTAAATCTACATCCATGAATTCCTCATCCTAGGGTTGTGCTCCTTAGCCAAACTCCTCATCCCTTTCCGTGTGTAGTCATGTTGACAAATCTCTCGGAAGCTGCCTCCATCGTACAGAAAATCCTATAAGCTTTGAAAGAAAATTGGCCGCAAGTGAAACAACCACAGCCCCAGATGGATGTCGGGTACTACTTTGCTCTTCGATGTGGTTACCTCCCAGAAAGCCAGGAGCCCCAGAGACTGAAGAAAGAAGGAGATAAGAATTCAAACAGAGGAAGAGAAATTAGTGCGTATGGCTTTGGGGAATATGCCTTTAAAACAAAACTTTTCTTTTGAAAATGCTTCTTTTAAAACCGTTTTGAAAATAATTTTTCAAATCCTTTATCTGATCTGGTAACCTTCAGCTCTGATACCACGTGTAACACCCCACATCCATTAGTGTCACTCACAAAGGGAATGCACTAAGTTCTATGGAGCATTTTAAGGTAAAAGATGCAGATAAATTACAGGACAGACAAAAATTAAAAAACGGAAAATAAAACTTTGCTTTATTGATAAAATAGTTTGTACAATGATTTCTTTACAATATCAGAGTATCATCTGTCTTACAAAATAAAGAAGCACAAAACAACATTTATATTCCCCAAACTTAGCAAGAGCCAGCCATAGCATCTGAAAAGAGAATCCAAGCAAACTTCGACGAATCTTCAAGCTGGGAAAGAGTGACAATCCAACTTAACCTGAGCGATACTATCCCCTCCTTTACTACCTGGGGGGGGGGAACGGAAGAAAAGAAGACGAAAGAAAAACAGAGTCAGACATTAAGCCTGAGTAAGTTCAGTAACTTCTAGCATGTGAACATGGAAAAACTGTAACACCCCACACCCGCTAAGGTCACTCACCAAGGGAATGCCTTAACTTCGGTGGAGTATTTTTAGTGAATATAGAACAGAAAAATTACAACAAGACAGATATAAATAATACTTGAAAATCTAAAACATCATTTCATTGCAGCAGAAGATAAACATGTTTGGTTACAATACCAAAACCAACTAAAACAAGAGTCAAGTACTAAATATCCATCCTGCTAAAAACATAAGTACATAATCCCACGACATAACTAATAGCCATAATAGAAAAGATAAGCTGAGCTTTACATCAACGGTCCATGCTCCAAAAGATAGATAAAGCAATCTGATCAAAGCCCACTAGTGCTAGGCCCACTCTGAGAACCTGAGGGTTGGGAAAAAGATAAAAACAACGGGGTCAGACATAAGTCTGAGCAAGTCCTATAACTTTAACAATACAATCATTAAAGTAATTAGGGTATGATATAAACTTGGTACGGTAATGACTGGGGATAAATGACTACACTAAGCAGCCAACTAGACATAGGATGAACTAAGATATCGGTAAAGACGCATCTACCCACCCAAGGATAATTACTACACTACACCACACCAGTCATTCCTAACTTAAAAGTTGATCCCACCCAAGGACTTAGAAAATTTAACTAGTAGTTTCGTGTACCCCTAGCAGACCACATAGGTGCCGTCTACCCCTATCTCCACTAGGTGTACCCACTACTCCCCAAGCGATCGGCTCCCTAACGTAGATACCCGTGCTGGCCCCACAGTGGGGTGTATCACTCCCCAAAGTGGCAACCTGATACAACCAACGGTGCACGGCTTATACCTACACGATGCAACAACGTCTTACCTACTAGCCCGGGTCCACACACGCATATGAAAACCGTTGGACTTGCGTTGCCACCGCTAACCCGTTTTGGCCTCTTATAGTCAAACCCAGTACGTGTGTCCCGTCTTCGACATGGGTCGAGCCCACAAAGTTACATATGGGTTACTGGTTGAAATGGGCCCCCACAAGCTACCCACCTAAGCTTATCCCTTTTCTAGTGCATCCCACTTAACCCTTTAATCATGTTTAATTACATGTTTCCACTTGGTTAAGTATTCTAATCGTTTTTTCTATTGCCACCCAAGGCAACCCACTAGATTTCCACATGCCACCCAAGGCACTTACTTGATTTCCACATGCCACCCAAGGCACCCACTTAACCCCTCATGCCCCACTACATGCTTATCTGGTTAAGTGTTTCTTAATTGATTAAGAACGTAACCTTTGTAAAGACCTCTGACATTAGACTGTCTTTTATGGCAGCTGGATTTGCCGGTCGGGTCCGGGCAGCCTTACGCCATAACAGAGTCTAACCTCGCGTCTTTACACTTGTCACGTATTTAGTTTATGCCTAAGACCTCTCACATTGGGCCAATCATTTGTAGCTGCTGGATTTGCCGGTCGGGTCCGGGCAGTCTTATGCTACAAAAGGGACCAACCTCGTGTCTTAGTCGATTAATTACACCTAATTAATCACCCCCATATTTTGAATTAATTTTCCCTAATTAATTCCAATGTAATGATGTACATAATTGACTCAATTATGTCCATCCACTCATGGTATGCAACATCATACCAATTTCACCACAATTTTGTTAACATGTATATTAACCCCATCGTTCCCCAAGTAACACGCTAACATGACATACTTAAAAGGGAAGATTCATCACAAACACAATGGGTTCCACTTTGCATAACATTAGCATCAACATGGGTTTTAAAGGTGTCAACTTGCATATATGACAATAGCATCAAACCCAACTAGCATAAATAACCAACCCAAACTTGCATGAATCACATATGTCATAAAGAGGGTAACTTGCATAGATGTTCATGTCATAGACCTATCATAAGGGATAAACTTGCATACATGTCATAGGTCTAAAAAGGATGAACTTGCATATGTTACTCATATCATAAAAAGGGGTAAACATGCATATATATGCATGGCATACAAAGGGGTAAACTTGCATATGTATGCATATCATACAAAGGTGTAAACTTGCACATGTTACTTGCATATAATCAAACACCAAACTTGCATAACATGTCATATATGAACTTGCATATAATCAAACACCAAACTTGCATAACATGTCATATATGAACTTGCATATAATCAAACACCAAACTTGCGTAACATGTCATATATGAACTTGCATATAATCAAACACCAAACTTGCATAACATGTCATATATGAACTTGCATATAATCAAACACCAAACTTGCATAACATGGTGTCATAATGGATCAATGTTTATCATAGTGATTTGCATAACTAGCATCATGAACATATAGCATAAAACTTGCATAACTAGCATCATGAACCCATAGCATATGATAACATAACTTGCATTGATCCACATACATAACCATAACCTCATTATATCCTATCATAATTAGTTTAGCAATTGCTTGCTAAAGGCATAAAAACTCACAACTTGTTGATTAGCACTCCTACAAAGAAGATTTAGTTGCTAGAGTTGATTAGAAGTTGATTTGAGAAGCTATCTTCCTCTTTAATTTGTTGGTGGCTCCTTCTAGTTGCAATTTGACGGCATGATGACGTTGTATCCAATTTTAGTATGAATTAGGGTAGTCTTAGGGTGTATTTATAGATTAGTTAAGTGTTTAAGGCCATAGGATTAACCCTATGATAGTTTAGAGCCATCAGATCTCGTCACAAGCCACCAAACACAGCCCAAACCTGGCCAATCTCACTCAAATGGTGCACCAGGCAAAACTGCCCGGCCACCTGTGTCAACTCCCAAGCCGACAGGGCAGTCGACTTGGGTCTAGCTGTGTCGACTCCCAAGTCGACTCCCCAGTCGACTTGGGGCGGCTGGCGGGAATTTTTCCGCCTAGCTCCATTTCTGCATTTGAAATCTGTTTTTCAAAATTTGAATTTTCTGAAAACTTCTTCGGGCCTTAACTGGGTCATATGGACTCCGATTTTCGAAAACCGGTCTCTATTTCGCGTATTTTCCGAGACGAACGCAATGGCGCAACCCGTTTCCCCTAATTCAGATTTTAAAATTTAATTCTGCCCTGTTTTATATTATAGCAAGTTATTCAACATACGGGGTGTTACATTCTCCCCTATTTAAAGGATTTCGTCCCCGAAATCTCTAAGTCAAGAAGAACGTATCCTACCAACCAAACAACCATCTACTAAACCATCAAACACTGGCATCCATTGTCCTTAAAGTTTCTAATGCTGTATGAACATATGAAAAAAGTGTGTGTATATGTTCCCTGTCTAATGCAAAATTAGGCGGTCTACTGATTCAGTTGACCTCCTTAATGCAAACCATGATAGTGCCATGCATCCAATATGTATGCGAAAGAACCCTATCGACACATACAATTTCTACATGTGTGCACAACCATACACCAAAATGCATCATCCATATGATGATCCAACCATTATACATCCATTAATATAGCTTCCTACACACAGTTATATGCAATATGCAACATGAAGTGACTGAGCCGATCTAGTGTCTAAAGTGTGTGTATATGCATCCACGAGCAACCACTAGCAAACACTTGCATCCACATGCATCCATCAATCATAACATGTCTCAAACACATGTTTCAACCATAGGTTTACCCTATCTAAAGGTCAAAGGTACTAACGAGAGGACATACTAAAGATAAGATAAGTACTAGACAAACGATAAAGGAGAAGTTAAAAGACATACCCTCAAAAAGGAATGGGTACAGTGAACGCATCTTCGCTTCTGTCTCCCAAGTAGCGTTGCTCTCATCATCTCCCCATTGCACTTTGACTAGCTGAACCTCTCTGTTTCTCAACTTCCTAATCTCTGACCCAAGGATGCGAGTAGGAGCTCGTCGAATCGTCGCATCACACTCTACCTCCACTTCTCTACGCAAGCTCGGTTGTACCAGCTCTGCGGTCTCATGTAGGCACTTCCTCAAATGTGAAACATGGAATACATCATGTACACCACTAAGTCTCTCGGGCAACTCTACTCTATATGCCATCTGTCCAATCTTTTCCTTAATAGGAAACGGCCCTACAAACCTTGGTGCTAACTTCCCAACGGACCCAAAGCGAACAACATTCCATAATGGAGATACTTTAACAAAGACCATATCCCCAACATCAAACTCAAGATCCGTCCTCCTCTTATCCGCGTAAGATTTCTGTCTGTCTTGCGCCGCTTTCATCCTTCTTCGAATCAAATAAATCTTTTCCGATGTCTTTCTAACCATATCACGCCCAAGCAAGATCTTATCCGTAGATTCCCACCAACATGTAGGTGATCGACAAGGCCTTCCATAAAGAGCTTCGAAAGGAGCCATGCCAATACTAGACTGAAAGCTGTTATTATACGCGAACTCCACTAATGGAAGATGCTCTTCCCATGTACCTCCAAAATCTAAGATACATAGCCTCAAAAGGTCTTCTAGAACACGATTCACCCTCTCGGTTTGGCCGTCCGTCTGAGGATGATATGCGGTGCTCAAACACAACTGAGTCCCTACCGCCTCTTGCAAACTCTTCCAAAACTCGCTAGTGAAGATAGGATCTCGATCGCTCACTATGCTAGAAGGTACACCATGCAATCGAACTATCTCTCGAAGGTAAACTGAAGCTAGCCATGGAGCAGTCCTCTTACTCTTCACGGGTATAAAATGGGCGCTCTTAGTAAGTCTGTCTACCACAAACCAAATTCCCGTATTACCCTTCCTCGATCTCGGTAACCCATCAATAAAATCCATTGAGACGCTATCCCACTTCCATTGCGGAACTTCCAATGGGTGAAGCAACCCACCGGGTTTCTTTTGCTCCGCTTTCACTTGTTGGAACACCAACCATCTAGCGACATACTCGGCCACATCCTTCTTCATACCGGCCCAAAAAAAAACTCGGTTCATGTCTTGGTAAATCTTGTCCCCATCGGGATGAATGGTCATCTTCGAACGATGTGCATCATCAAGTATAGCCTTCCTCAAACCCTCGTCTTGCGGTACACAAAGTATACCGTCTCTACGCAACCACCCCTTATCATCTAGGGTGTACCTACTCTAATGGCGGGACGACTCCCCCCTTATGAGCTTCTCCACTAACTCAACCAACTGTGGGTCGTCCCGCTGTGCCTCACCGATCCGTCCCAAAAGAGTAGGTCTGAACTCTAAGGATGCTAGCAAACCAGGTAAAAGTCAACGGAAGGTTTGAAGTCAAACATCGAGACAAATTCCAAGCTTCGTCGTTCCACGAACAATGGACTCAAGGACAACCTTTTTCTGCTTAAGGGGTACGCCATCACGTTACCCTTGCCAGGGGTATACGCTATCTCGAAATCATAGGATGCTAAGAACTCCATCCACCTTTGCTGTCTTAAGTTCAAATCCTTCTGAGAAAAAAAGTACTTCAATGATTTGTGGTCAGTGAACAATTCGAACCTCTTGCCAAGAAGATAATGGCGCCAAGTCTTAAGCGCAAAAACAATAGCGGCCAACTCTAGATCATGTGTAAGGTAATTTTTCTCATGCACTCTCAACTGCCTTCCCCCATAGGCTATTACCCTTCCCTCTTGCATTAAGACTGCGCCTAGTCCTGTCCCACAAGCATCGGTATAAACAACAAATGGCTTACTCCCATCTGGCAACACTAAGACTGGAGCTGTGGTTAAAGCTCTCTTTAACCGTTGGAACGCATCATCACAATCTACGTCCCATGTGAAGACTAGATTCTTCTTTGTCAAACGAGTTAATGGGGCTGATATCTTCGCAAAGTCCTTGATAAACTTCCTATAGTAGCCAGCCAACCCCATGAAACTCCTCACCTCGGTAGCATTCTTCGGAACCTTCCAATCTTGGATGGACACTACCTTCGCGGGATCCATAGTTATCCCTTCCTTAGAGACCACGTGCCCTAAGAACCGCACTTCCTTCCTCCAAAAGTGACATTTAGAGAATTTAGCCTTAAGGCTATGCACTCGATGAGTCTCCAACACTTCCCTAAGATGTAGGGCATGCCCTTCTTCACTCTTAGAAAAGACTAAGATGTCATCCACAAAGACCACCAAGAACTTATTAAGGTACTCCCTGAACACCCTACTCATCAAATCAACAAAGTATGCAGGGGCGTTTGTCAAACCAAATGGCCTCACCAGCCACTCATAGAAACCATCCGGAGTCCTAAAGGCAGTCTTGTCTATGCTATCCTCAGCCACTCTCAACTGATGAAACCCCGTGGCTAAGTCCAACTATGAAAACACTGAGGCGCCAACCAACTGATCAAAGAGATCATCAATCCTCGGCAATGGGTGTCTATTCTTCTTTGTAAGCTTGTTTAGTTCTCTATAGTCTACACAAAGACTGAGGGACCCATCCGCCTTCGTGGCAAAAACCACTGGAGCACCCCACTCCGATATACTTCGTCTTATGAAACCCTTCTCAAGCAACTCCCCTACTTGCTTATGGAGTTCCCTCCTCTCACGAGGAGCCATGTGGCGCACTGGCAAAGATACTGGCTTAGCATTGTCCACCAGATATATTCGGAAGTCAATCTCCCACTTCGGAGGTAAACCCTTCACCTCCTCAAACACATCCGAGTATTCCCGGACCACTCTAACAGATCGCAAATTCTCGACCGAAGCGTCAAGCGATTCAAGATAACTTAGCATAACAGAATCCATGGGATTACAAGAGATCTCGAGAGTGTTACCCAAGCGGGTCATGAGCCTAACAACTCTCCTTTCACAATCAAGAACGACACCATTACTGGATAACCAGTCCATGCCCAAAATCAACCCATAGCCCGTGAAGCCCAAAACAAAAGCATCACATCTAAACTCAACGCTAAGTATAGAAATCTTCAAAGCCAAACATAACATGGAAAAATAAGTGGAGCCCCCAATTGGGTTTGAAACAACCAAGGGATCATCTACTAGACTGGTGTCTAAGTGCAGTGACTCAACTAATGATGATGAGATAAACGAATGCGATGCGCCAGAGTCAAACAATGTACGGACAGGATGATCAAACAGAAAAACCAGACTTTCAACGGAAATAGTTCTACCTCTTTCCAGAATTGGTGGAGCCGCGAGAGGCTGAACTTGCCCCCTTGCCTGACCTGGTGCCATAAGAGCTTGCACCTGTCCTCCTGAGGTTGATCTTGTCCTTTGCCCCTTCTTAGGGCAGTCCTTCACTAGATGCCCTGCTTCGCCACAGTGGAAGCAGCCAGTCTTCTTCTTCTTCTTCCGACAATCTTTGCTTAGGTGGCCTGGTGTCCCACAATTGAAGCACTTCTTCTTTCCCTTGCCACCGTTGCCTTTCCCACCATTGTTTTGCTGTTGCTGTTGAGGTCTCTTCTGATCTCCTTTCTTCTCGGGTGCCTTATTAGCATTGGGACCTTTCGCTTCCTCATGCATAAGTGCCATGTCTACTAGCTTCTCAAAGGTGGCCCCCATAGGGATGTGAGTCATAGCCAATCAATGCATCGGTTCATTCAAGCCTTTAACGAACCTCAAAGCCTTCTTCTCGGGTGTATTCACCATGTCTATGCCAAACCTTTCCAACTGATTAAACTTGTTGACATATTCCTTCACTGATAGGTTTCCTTGCTTTAGAGTCAAGAACCTTTCATATACAGATTTTCTTCCGCCCTTGAGAGAAATTTTGCCACAAACCTTTGCCTGAAATCCGCCCAAGAGTCAACTGGGCGCTCTCCATTAGTGACCTCCCACCAGAACGAGGCCTCTCCCTTCATTAACCAAGCAGCTAATTTGACTTTCTTTACTTCTTCCATCTCAAAGATGTCTATCAACTCTTCCGTTTCCTTAAGCCAATCCCTAGCTTCCACAAAAGTTTCTGATCCTTGAAAAGGTTTCCCTCTCATAGCCTTAAATTCCTTGCAAGTCTTAGCAAAAGTATCCGCGCGAGGAGGAGGAGGAAGATCGGGTGCAACTGGTGGTGGAGGAACATCTGCTGGACCCGCAGCGGCGGCCCTAGCCTCCATCAATCTCCTATACCATACTGGTATCGTCACACCCTCCGGAAAGTTCAGATCTTCAGCCATGCTGAAACGAAAAAGGAAAGATTCAAAACGGAGAATTCGAAAGATAAAGATATGGCTATTGGGGATTATGCTTTTCTTTCAAAAACTTTTCTCTTAAAAGACATGTTTTTGAAAATATTCCTTCAAAAATGTTTTTAGAAAAATAGTTTTTCTAAAAAATTTATCTGTCTGGTAACCTTCAACTCTGATACCACGTGTAACACCCCACACCCGCTAAGGTCACTCACAAAGGGAATGCCTTAACTTCGGTGGAGTATTTTAAGTGAATATAGAACAGAAAAATTACAACAAGATATAAATAATACTTGAAAATCTAAAACATCATTTCATTGCAGTAGAAGATAAACATGTTTGGTTACAATACCAAAACCAACTAAAACAAGAGTCAAGTACTAAATATCCATCCTGATAAAAACATAAGTACATAATCCCACTACATAACTAATAGCCATAATAGAAAAGATAAGCTGAGCTTTAAATCAACGGTCCAAGCTCCAAAAGATAGATAAAGCAATCTGATCAAAGCCCACTAGTGCTAGGCCCACTCTGAGAACCTGAGGGTTGGGAAAAAGATAAAAACAACGGGGTCAGACATAAGTCTGAGCGAGTCCTATAACTTTAACAATACAATCATTAAAGTAATTAGGGTATGATATAAATTTGGTATGGTAATGACTGTGGATAAATGACTACACTAAGCAGCCAACTAGACATAGGATGAACTAAGATATCGGTAAAGACGCATCTACCCACCCAAGGATAATTACTACACTTCACCACACCAGTCATTCCTAACTTAAAAGTTGATCCCACCCAAGGACTTAGAAAATTTAACTAGTAGTTTCGTGTACCCCTAGATGACCACATAGGTGTCGTCTGCCCCTATATCCACTAGGTGTACCCACTACTCCCCAAGCGATCGGCTCCCTAACGTAGATACCCGTGCTGGCCCCACAGTGGGGTGTATCACTCCCCAAAGTGGCAACCCGATACAACCAACGGTGCAAGGCTTATACCTACACGATGCAACAACGTCTTACCTACCAGCCCGGGTCCACACACGCATATGAACCCGTTGGACTTGCGTTGCCACCGCTAACCCATTTTGGCCTCTTATAGTCAAACCCAGTACGCGTGTCCCACCCTCGACATGGGTCGAGCCCACAAAGATACATATGGGTTACTGGTTGAAATGGGCCCCCACAAGCTACCCACCTAAGCTTGTCCCTTTTCGAGTGCATCCCACTTAACCCTTTAATCATGTTTTATTACATGTTTCCACTTGGTTAAGTATTCTAATCGTATTTTCTATTGCCACTCAAGGCAACCCACTAGATTTCCACATGCCAACCAAGGCACTTACTTGATTTCCACATTCCACCCAAGGCACCCACTTAACCCCTCATGCTCCACTACATGCTTATCTGGTTAAGTGTTTCTTAATTGATTAAGAACGTAACCTTTGTAAAGACCTCTCACATAAGACTGTCTTTTATGGCAGCTGGATTTGCCGTCGGGTCCGGGCAGCCTTACGCCATAACAGAGTCTAACCTCGTTTCTTTACACTTGTCATGTATTTAGTTTATGCCTAAGACCTCTCACATTGGGCCAATCATTTGTAGCCGCGGGATTTGCCGGTCGGGTCCGGGCAGTCTTATGCTACAAAAGGGTCCAACCTCGTGTCTTAGTCGATTAATTACACCTAATTAATCGCCCCCATATTTTGAATTAATTTACCCTAATTAATTCCAATTTAATGATGTACATAATTGACTCAATTATGTCCATCCACTCATGGTATGCAACATCATACCAATTTCACCACAATTTTGTTAACATGTATATTAACCCCATCGTTCCCCACGTAACACGCTAACATGACATACTTAAAAGGGAAGATTCATCACAAACACAATGGGTTCCACTTTGCATAACATTAGCATCAACATGGGTTTTAAAGGTGTCAACTTGCATATATGACCATAGCATCAAACCCAACTAGCATAAATAACCAACCTAAACTTGCATGAATCACATATGTCATAAAGAGGGTAACTTGCATAGATGTTCATGTCATAGACCTATCATAAGGGATAAACTTGCATACATGTCATAAGTCTAAAAAGGATGAACTTGCATATGTTACTCATATCATAAAAAGGGGTAAACATGCATATATATGCATGACATACAAAGGAGTAAACTTGCATATGTATGCATATCATATAAAGGTGTAAACTTGCACATGTTACTTGAATATAATCAAACACCAAACTTGCATAAGATGTCATATATGAACTTGCATATAATCAAACACCAAACTTGCATAACAAGTCATATATGAACTTGCATATAATCAAACACCAAACTTGCATAACATGTCATATATGAACTTGCATATAATCAAACACCAAACTTGCATAACATGGTGTCCTAATGGATCAATGTTTATCATAGTGATTTGCATAACTAGCATCATGAACATATAGCATAAAACTTGCATAACTAGCATCATGAACATATAGCATAAAACTTGCATAACTAGCATCATGAACACATAGCATATGATAACATAACTTGCATTGATCCACATACATAAACATAACCTCATTATATCCTATCATAATTAGTTTAGCAATTGCTTGCTAAAGGCATAGAAACTCACAACTTGTTTATTAGCACTCCTATAAAGAAGATTTAGTTGCTAGAGTTGATTAGAAGTTGATTTAAGAAGCTATCTTACTCTTTAATTTGTTGGTGGCTCCTTCTAGTTGCAATTTGACGGCATGATGACGTTGTATCCAATTTTAGTATGAAATAGGGTAGTCTTAGGGTGTATTTATAGATTAGTTAAGTGTTTTAGGCCATAGGATTAACCCTAGGATAGTTTAGAGCCATCAGATCTCGTCACAAGCCACCAAACACAGCCCAAACCTGGCCAATCTCACTCAAATGGTGCACCAGGCAAAACTGCCCGGCCACCTGTGTCGACTCCCAAGTAGACAGGGCAGTCGACTTGGGTCTAGCTGTGTCGACTCCCAAGTCGACTCCCCAGTCGACTTGGGGCGGCTGGCTGGAATTTTCCCGCCTAGCTCCATTTCTGCATTCGAAATCTGTTTTTCAAAATTTGAATTTTCTGAAAACTTCTTCGGGCCTTAACTGGGTCATACGGACTCCGATTTTCTAAAAATCGGACTCTATTTCGCGTATTTTTCCGAGACGAACGCAATGGCGCAACCAGTTTCCCCAAATTCAGATTTTAAAATTTTATTCTGCCCTGTTTTATATTATAGCAAGTTATTTAACATACGGGGTGTTACATTCTCCCCTATTTAAAGGATTTCGTCCCCGAAATCTCTAAGTCAAGAAGAGCGTATCCTACCAACCAAAAACCATCTACTAAACCATCAAACACTGGCATCCATTGTCCTTAAAGTTTCTAATGCTGTATGAACATATGCAAAAAGTGTGTGTATATGTTCCCTGTCTAATGCAAAATTAGGCGGTCTACTGATTCAGTTGACCTCCTTAATGCAAACTATGATAGTGCCATGCATCCAATATGTATGCGAAGGAACCCTATCGACACATACTATTTCTACATGTGTGCACAACCATACACCAAAATGCATCATCCATATGATGATCCAACCATTATACATCCATTAATATAGCTTCCTACACACAGTTATATGCAATATGCAACATGAAGTGACTGAGCCGATCTAGTGTCTAAAGTGTGTGTATATGCATCCACGAGCAACCACTAGCAAACACTTGCATCCACATGCATCCATCAATCATAACATGTCTCAAACACATGTTTCAACCATAGGTTTACCCTATCTAAAGGTCAAAGGTACTAACGAGAGGACATACTAAAGATAAGATAAGTACTAGACAAACGATAAAGGAGAAGTTAAAAGACATACCCTCAAAAAGGAATGGGTACAGTGAACGCATCTTCGCTTCTGTCTCCCAAGTAGCGTTGCTCTCATCATCTCCCCATTGCACTTTGACTAGCTGAACCTCTCTGTTTCTCAACTTCCTAATCTCTGACCCAAGGATGCGAGTAGGAGCTCGTCGAATCGTCGCATCACGCTCTACCTCCACTTCTCCACGCAAGCTCGGCTGTACCACCTCTGCGGTCTCATGTAGGCACTTCCTCAAATGTGACACATGGAATACATCATGTACACCACTAAGTCTCTCGGGCAACTCTACTCTATATGCCATCTGTCCAATCTTTTCCTTAATAGGAAACGACCCTACAAACTTTGGTGCTAACTTCCCAACGGACCCAAAGCGAACAACATTCCATAATGGAGATACTTTAACAAAGACCATATCCCCAACATCAAACTCAAGATCCGTCCTCCTCTTATCCGCGTAAGATTTCTATCTGTCTTGCGCCGCTTTCATCCTTCTTCGAATCAAATCAATCTTTTCCGATGTCTTTCTAACCATATCACGCCCAAGCAAGATCTTATCCGTAGATTCCCACCAACATGTAGGTGATCGACAAGGCCTTCCATAAAGAGCTTCGAAAGGAGCCATGCCAATACTAGACTGAAAGCTGTTATTATACGCGAACTCCACTAATGGAAGATGCTCTTCCCATGTGCCTCCAAAATCTAAGATACATAGCCTCAAAAGGTCTTCTAGAACACGATTCACCCTCTCGGTTTGGCCGTCCGTCTGAGGATGATATGCGGTGCTCAAACACAACTGAGTCCCTGCCGCCTCTTGCAAACTCTTCCAAAACTCGCTAGTGAAGATAGGATCTCGATCGCTCACTATGCTAGAAGGTACACCATGCAATCGAGCTATCTCTCGAAGGTAAACTGAAGCTAGCCCTGGAGCAGTCCTCTTACTCTTCACGGGTATAAAATGGGCGCTCTTAGTAAGTCTGTCTATCACAAACCAAATTCCCGTATTACCCTTCCTCGATCTCGGTAACCCATCAATAAAATCCATTGAGACGCTATCCCACTTCCATTGCGGAACTTCCAATGGGTGAAGCAACCCACCGGGTTTCTTTTGCTTCGCTTTCACTTGTTGGCACACCAAGCATCTAGCGACATACTCGGCCACATCCATCTTCATACCGGCCCAAAAAAAAACTCGCTTCATTTCTTGGTACATCTTGTCCCCACCGGGATGAATGGTCATCTTCGAACGATGTGCATCATCAAGTATAGCCTTCCTCAAACCCTCGTCTTGCGGTACACAAAGTCTACCGTCTCTACGCAACCACCCCTTATCATCTAGGGTGTACCTACTCTAATGGCTGGACGACTCCCCCCTTATGAGCTTCTCCACTAACTCAACCAACTGTGGGTCGCCCCGCTGTGCCTCACCGATCCGTCCCAAAAGAGTAGGTCTGACCTCTAAGGAACCTAGCAAACCAGGTACAAAGTCAACGGAAGGTTTGAAGTCAAACATCGAGGTAAATTCCAAGCTTCGTCGTTCCACGAACAATGGACTCAAGGACAACCTTTTTCTGCTTAAGGGGTACGCCATCACGTTACCCTTGCCAGGGGTATACGCTATCTCGAAATCATAGGATGCTAAGAACTCCATCCACCTTTGCTGTCTTAAGTTCAAATCCTTCTGAGAAAACAAGTACTTCAATGATTTGTGGTCAGTGAACAATTCGAACCTCTTGCCAAGAAGATAATGGCGCCAAGTCTTAAACGCAAAAACAATAGCGGCCAACTCTAGATCATGTGTAGGGTAATTTTTCTCATGCACTCTCAACTGCCTTCCCCCATAGGCTATTACCCTTCTCTCTTGCATTAAGACTGCGCCTAGTCCTGTCCCACAAGCATCGGTATAAACAACAAATGGCTTACTCCCATCTGGCAACACTAAGACTGGAGCTGTGGTTAAAGCTCTCTTTAACCGTTGGAACTCATCATCACAATCTACGTCCCATGTGAAGACTAGATTCTTCTTTGTCAAACGAGTTAATGGGGCTGATATCTTCGCAAAGTCCTTGATAAACTTCCTATAGTAGCCAGCCAACCCCATGAAACTCCTCACCTCGGTAGCATTCTTCTGAACCTTCCAATCTTGGATGGACACTACCTTCGCGGGATCCATAGTTATCCCGTCCTTAGAGACCACGTGCCCTAAGAACCGCACTTCCTTCCTCCAAAAGTGACATTTAGAGAATTTAGCTTTAAGGCTATGCACTCGAAGAGTCTCCAACACTTCCCTAAGATGTAGGGCATGCTCTTCTTCACTCTTAGAAAAGACTAAGATGTCATCCACAAAGACCACCAAGAACTTATTAAGGTACTCCCTGAACACCCTACTCATCAAATCAACAAAATATGCAGGGGCGTTTGTCAAACCAAATGGCCTCACCAGCCACTCATAGAAACCATCCGGAGTCCTAAAGGCAGTCTTGTCTATGCTATCCTCAGCCACTCTCAACTGATGAAACCCCGTGGCTAAGTCGAACTGTGAAAACACTGAGGCGCCAACCAACTGATCAAAGAGATCATCAATCCTCGGCAATGGGTGTCTATTCTTCTTTGTAAGTTTGTTGAGTTCTCTATAGTCTACACAAAGACTGAGGGACCCATCGGCCTTCGTGGCAAAAACCACTGGAGCACCCCACTCCGATATACTTCGTCTTATGAAACCCTTCTCAAGCAACTCCCCTACTTGCTTATGGAGTTACCTCCTCTCACGAGGAGCCATGTGGCGCACTGGCAAAGATACTGGCTTAGCATTGTCCACCAGATATATTCGGAAGTCAATCTCCCACTTCGGAGGTAAACCCTTCACCTCCTCAAACACATCCGAGTATTCCCGGACCACTCTAACAGATCGCAAATTCACGACCGAAGCGTCAAGCGATTCAAGATAACTTAGCATAACAGAATCCATGGGATTACAAGAGATCTCGAGAGTGTTACCCAAGCGGGTCATGAGCCTAACAACTCTCCTTTCACAATCAAGAACGGCACCATTACTGCATAACCAGTCCATGCCCAAAATCAACCCATAGCCCGTGAAGCCCAAAACAAAAGCATCACATCTAAACTCAACGCTAAGTATAGAAATCTTCAAACCCAAACATATCATGGAAAAATAAGTGGAGCCC
This sequence comes from Allium sativum, assembly GCA_030737875.1. Lineage (NCBI taxonomy): Eukaryota > Viridiplantae > Streptophyta > Magnoliopsida > Asparagales > Amaryllidaceae > Allium > Allium sativum. The sequence continues at coordinate 189,189,106 of CM060915.1, read as the reverse complement.
CCAATTGGGTTTGAAACAACCAAGGGATCATCTACTAGACTGGTGTCTAAGTGCAGTGACTCAACTAATGATGATGAGATAAACGAATGCGATGCGCCAGAGTCAAACAATGTACGGACAGGATGATCAAACAGAAAAACCAGACTTTCAAAGGAAATAGTTCTACCTCTTTCCTGAATTGGTGGAGCCGCGAGAGGTTGAACTTGCCCCCTTGCCTGACCTGGTGCCATAAGAGCTTGCTCCTGTCCTCCTGAGGTAGATCCCGTCCTCTGCCCCTTCTTAGGGTAGTCCTTCACTAGATGCCCTGCTTCGCCACAGTGGAAGCAGCCAGTCTTCTTCTTCTTCCGACAATCTTTGCTTAGGTGGCCTGGTGTCCCACAATTGAAGCACTTCTTCTTTCCCTTGCCACCGTTGCCTTTCCCACCATTGTTTTGCTGTTGCTGTTGAGGTCTCTTCTGATCTCCTTTCTTCTCGGGTGCCTTATTAGCATTGGGACCTTTCGCTTCCTCATGCATAAGTGCCATGTCTACTAGCTTCTCAAAAGTGGCCCCCATAGGGATGTGAGTCATAGCCAATCAATGCATCGGTTCATTCAAGCCTTTAACGAACCTCAAAGCCTTCTTCTCGGGTGTATTCACCATGTCTATGCCAAACCTTTCCAACTGATTAAACTTGTTGACATATTCCTTCACTGATAGGTTTCCTTGCTTTAGAGTCAAGAACCTTTCATATACAGATTTTCTTCCGCCCTTGAGAGAAATTTTGCCACAAACCTTTGCCTGAAATCCGCCCAAGAGTCAACAGGGCGCTCTCCATTAGTGACCTCCAACCAGAACAAGGCCTCTCCCTTCATTAACCAAGCAGCTAATTTGACTTTCTTTCCTTCTTCCATCTCAAAGATGTCTATCAACTCTTCCGTTTCCTTAAGCCAATCCCTAGCTTCCACAAAAGTTTCTGATCCTTGAAAAGGTTTCCCTCTCATAGCCTTAAATTCCTTGCAAGTCTTAGCAAAAGTATCCGCGCGAGGAGGAGGTGGAAGATCGGGTGCAACTGGTGGTGGAGGAACATCTGTTGGACCCGCAACGGCGGCCCTAGCCTCCATCAATCTCCTATACCATACTGGTATCGTCACACCCTCCGGAAAGTTAAGATCTTCAGCCATGCTGAAACGAAAAAGGAAAGATTCAAAACGGAGAATTCGAAAGATAAAGATATGGCTATTGGGGATTATGCTTTTCTTTCAAAAACTTTTCTCTTAAAAGACATGTTTTTGAAAATATTCCTTCAAAAATGTTTTTAGAAAAATAGTTTTTCTAAAAAAAATATCTGTCTGGTAACCTTCAACTCTGATACCACGTGTAACACCCCACACCCGCTAAGGTCACTCACTAAGGGAATGCCTTAACTTCGGTGGAGTATTTTAAGTGAATATAGAACAAAAAAATTACAATAAGATAGATATAAATAATACTTGAAAATCTAAAACATCATTTCATTGCAGTAGAAGATAAACATGTTTGGTTACAAAACCAAAACCAACTAAAACAAGAGTCAAGTACTAAATATCCATCCTGATAAAAACATAAGTACATAATCCCACTACATAACTAATAGCCATAATAGAAAAGATAAGCTGAGCTTTAAATCAACGGTCCAAGCTCCAAAAGATAGATAAAGCAATCTGAACAAAGCCCACTAGTGCTAGGCCCCCTCTGAGAACCTGAGGGTTGGGAAAAAGATAAAAACAACGGGGTCAGACATAAGTCTGAGCGAGTCCTATAACTTTAACAATACAATCATTAAAGTAATTAGGGTATGATATAAATTTGGTACGGTAATGACTGGGGATAAATGACTAAACTAAGCAGCCAACTAGACATAGGATGAACTAAGATATCGGTAAAGACGCATCTACCCACCCAAGGATAATTACTACACTTCACCACACCAGTCATTCCTAACTTAAAAGTTGATCCCACCCAAGGACTTAGAAAATTTAACTAGTAGTTTCGTGTACCCCTAGATGACCACATAGGTGTCGTCTGCCCCTATCTCCTCTAGGTGTACCCACTACTCCCCAAGCGATCGGCTCCCTAACGTAGATACCCGTGCTGGCCCCACAGTGGGGTGTATCACTCCCCAAAGTGGCAACCCGATACAACCAACGGTGCACGACTTATACCTACACGATGCAACAACGTCTTACCTACCAGCCCGGGTCCACACACGCATATGAACCCCGTTGGACTTGCGTTGCCACCGCTAACCCATTTTGGCGTCTTATAGTCAAACCCAGTACGCGTGTCCCATCCTCGACATGGGTCGAGCCCACAAAGATACATATGGGTTACTGGTTGAAATGGGCCCCCACAAGCTACACACCTAAGCTTGTCCCTTTTCTAGTGCATCCCACTTAACCCTTTAATCATGTTTAATTACATGTTTCCACTTGGTTAAGTATTCTAATCGTATTTTCTATTGCCACCCAAGGCAACCCACTAGATTTCCACATGCCACCCAAGGCACTTACTTGATTTCCACATGCCACCCAAGGAACCCACTTAACCCCTCATGCCCCACTACATGCTTATCTGGTTAAGTGTTTCTTAATTGATTAAGAACGTAACCTTTGTAAAGACCTCTCACATAAGACTGTCTTTTATGGCAGCTGGATTTGCCGTCGGGTTCGGGCAGCCTTACGCCATAACAGAATCTAACCTCATGTCTTTACCCTTGTCACGTATTTAGTTTATGCCTATGACCTCTCACATTGGGCCAATCATTTGTAGCCGCGGGATTTGCCGGTCGGGTCCGGGCAGTCTTATGCTACAAAAGGGTCCAACCTCGTGTCTTAGTCGATTAATTACACCTAATTAATCGCCCCATATTTTGAATTAATTTACCCTAATTAATTCCAATTTAATGATGTACATAATTGACTCAATTATGTCCGTCCACTCATTGTATGCAACATCATACCAATTTCACCACAATTTTGTTAACATGTATATTAACCCCATCGTTCCCCACGTAACACGCTAACATGACATACTTAAAAGGGAAGATTCATCACAAACACAATGGGTTCCACTTTGCATAACATTAGCATCAACATGGGTTTTAAAGGTGTCAACTTGCATATATGACCATAGCATCAAACCCAACTAGCATAAATAACCAACCTAAACTTGCATGAATCACATATGTCATAAAGAGGGTAACTTGCATAGATGTTCATGTCATAGACCTATCATAAGGGATAAACTTGCATACATGTCATAGGTCTAAAAAGGATGAACTTGCATATGTTACTCATATCATAAAAAGGGGTAAACATGCATATATATGCATGACATACAAAGGGGAAAACTTGCATATGTATGCATATCATATAAAGGTGTAAACTTGCACATGTTACTTGAATATAATCAAACACCAAACTTGCATAAGATGTCATATATGAACTTGCATATAATCAAACACCAAACTTGCATAACAAGTCATATATGAACTTGCATATAATCAAACACCAAACTTGCATAACATGTCATATATGAACTTGCATATAATCAAACACCAAACTTGCATAAAGTGGTGTCCTAATGGATCAATGTTTATCATAGTGATTTGCATAACTAGCATCATGAACATATAGCATAAAACTTGCATAACTAGCATCATGAACATATAGCATAAAACTTGCATAACTAGCATCATGAACACATAGCATATGATAACATAACTTGCATTGATCCACATACATAACCATAACCTCAGTATATCCTATCATAATTAGTTTAGCAATTGCTTGCTAAAGGCATAAAAACTCACAACTTGTTTATTAGCACTCCTATAAAGAAGATTTAGTTGCTAGAGTTGATTAGAAGTTGATTTAAGAAGCTATCTTCCTCTTTAATTTGTTGGTGGCTCCTTCTAGTTGCAATTTGACGGCATGATGACGTTGTATCCAATTTTAGTATGAAATAGGGTAGTCTTAGGGTGTATTTATAGATTAGTTAAGTGTTTTAGGCCATAGGATTAACCCTAGGATAGTTTAGAGCCATCAGATCTCGTCACAAGCCACCAAACACAGCCCAAACCTGGCCAATCTCACTCAAATGGTGCACCAGGCAAAACTGGCCGGCCACCTGTGTCGACTCCCAAGTAGACAGGGCAATCGACTTGGGTCTAGCTGTGTCGACTCCCAAGTCGACTCCCCAGTCCACTTGGGGCGGCTGGCTGGAATTTTCCCGCCTAGCTCCATTTCTGCATTCGAAATCTGTTTTTCAAAATTTGAATTTTCTGAAAACTTCTTCGGGCCTTAACTGGGTCATACGGACTCCGATTTTCTAAAAATCGAACTCTATTTCGCGTATTTTTCCGAGACGAACGCAATGCCGCAACCCGTTTCCCCTAATTCAGATTTTAAAATTTAATTCTGCCCTGTTTTATATTATAGCAAGTTATTCAACATACGGGGTGTTACAAAAACAGAACGACATGAATTAACTGAATACAAGATAGCACCATAATGATAGGGTTTGCAAGATTAGACAAGACTTATAAAAGATATATTAAGCTAAGATAAACTGGATATGCTCTAATACTTTCGTTGCTTCGCTATTTCCTTATTATACTGGTTTCTATATCTCTGCACCGCCTAACTAGTGTGCCAACTAGTAACGATAATGTGATCCCAATCCCTGTAGTTTCCATTGCCTTCAGGCATACATTAATTATTTGTTGCCTAGATTTACAGCTAGGGTTTTCTACCAACTGCTAGAGTTTACCCTATCTGCTGAACGCTTCTCGGATTCAAGGTTTATGACCCCTAGTCCAATCGATGCCCCCAAGTCTAGGACACACAACCTAGAATGGTATATGTTCCTATACTTCCCCACGCATGTATCGCGAATCGTTATCGCTTGTCTAGATGCACATGTCGTGTAATGTGCGACCCGAGTCCTGTGTCAAGGCAAATCAAGGAATACATAACTCGGTCGGGAGCTTTCAGATATCTGCGGATGCAGATGCTAAGGTCTGTTTTTATTTCAATGGCTATGGTCCCACTTGACCCCTCCCTTAACTAATGAAAGGCACACCTTGAAAAATGATAACTATACGCCGGCCCCAGGTGCCCCACTATCCTATGGCCATCCTCACCCATAACTAGATAGCAAGTATATGGTCTTTTGGAGTTCTCCGCCTTTCCGCTTCACGTATCTCGATTGACTGAAGATGGATGGTAGACGACGAGTTGCTATCACAAGGCTACCGTTTTCTCGCCGAATCACGCCGGTCCATCCTAGTCTTTAGGTTGCCATTTATTGCAACCAAGGCATACTCCTAGTTCTTCTATGCAGACCTTAATCTCTGTGAGCCCAGGAGGATCATCTGCAGCCTCACAGAGGGATACCAAGAGTACCCTCACGTCCCCTCGAAGCCTCGGGCTTCGTAACCCAATTCGTTGGAGCCTCCTTTTTATTTAGACGGACATTCGCCCCTTCCCGTGTTATACTAAGAATTACTACTTGGTTTTACTAACTAAGATTTACCACTTAGTTTCCCGAATCGTTGTTTTCTTAACAAAGGTTTACTACTTAGTTCCATTTCCCGTCAATTTGGATTGGTTAAGTGTCATTAGTCAATTCAAGCCAACTTAACCCTCTTCATTCGTCCTGTTAAACTGGTTAAGTGCTATCAGTAATTCATGATGACTTAACCCTACCACAAACCAAGTTATATTGGTTAAGTATTTCTTATTACTTAACCCTACCCATTCATCCTGTATTGGTTAAGTGTTCCTTGCCCGTCTGTTTGAACTGTCATGATATTATTAATGGTTAAGTATTATCCCTTCATGTTTTAGACTTAACCCTATTCCTTTATCACAATCTGATGGTTAAGTGTTCAAGTTTACTTAACCCTATGGTCTAGCCCAACTAACGTATCAAATTGGCTAAGTATATTTACTTAACCCCAACCTCTAGTCTAGTTAACATGTTAATTTGGCTAAGTGTATTAACTTTACTTAACCCCACCTTGTAGTCTAGCTAACATGTTAATTTGGCTAAGTGTATTAGATTTTACTTAACCCCTACAAATCTTGTCTTGCTACCTTGAGTTTGGTTAAATGTTTCTATGGACTTAGCCCTCCCATTCTAGCTTAACTGTGTTAAGTTGGTTAAGTGTTCCTATGGACTTAACCCTCCCATTCTAGCTTAACTGTGTTAAGTGTCAGTCTGAACCTAACCCCACCCATCAATTTAGTTATCATGTTGAACCGGTTAAGTGTCTTAGTTAACTTAACCCTACCTTTCTTGTTCTAGCTTTAAATAAATAAATTAAAGCCGCGACCACTCACATTAGACAGATATTGTTGCGAATACTGGATGTGCCGGTTGGTTCCGGGCAGGTTTACATCGCAACTCAGTCTAACCTCGAGTTAGGCATATTCGTGTTTTCTAAGTTCAAAGGGTTTCAATTTATTTTCAAATCAAGTTTTGAAAGTAACCATCCCGTTCGTCGGATCGGTTAGGGATAGCCAGGGAGAGCAGGAGACTTGTATTTTCCAAACCCAAGCCTAGACACTATCCTCTCTGTCACCCTAGAACTTTCTGGTTTGTCATTAAAAGAGATGTCGTTAATAAACCTTTAATTTGTCTAAATTTATATTTCCTCATTCAGGCCAAATTCTATAAGTAAATTATTCCTAATTTACTTATATCCTAATTACTATTTTAATGTGAATTGTCAACATTTATTCTTATGGCCATTCTCCCCTCTATATCATATTTATGCCCTTTTGGTATGTAAACTATACCAAATTAGGAGTCACTAACCATGATTTTGCTAAACCTGACAGTTATTCCCAATTATGGCCAATTTCACATTTATGCCAATATACTTACCGTAACAAATTAGCTAATCCAATTACGATTCAACATTCTAATTCACGTCAAACTAGACTTATTACTCTAGTTCACTATTCATGTAAATGCTAGATTTTCACGTCAATACTACTTTCAAATTACAAGTCTTATAATTCATGTCACATTTATCCAATTTGCACTTCTATGAACATGCCATAATACATGTTCCCACTTTATGCCAATTCCAAGTTAAACTACGTTTTTAGTAAACTTCATATTTTGCCCAAACCGCATTCCCACCGTTCGTATAATCGTGATTCAGTCTAGATTATAAATAAAGCTAGGTTCGTAGAAAATAGGGAATGAACCAAAGATGTTATGCAAAAGATAGACATACTAACTGGCATAAAAAGGGTTGAATAACGACGTCGGTTCAAGAACTTGGGTAGACCTTAACTTAATAGGTAAATTCCCAAGGTCTAAAACCAAAGAAAACCAAGAATAGACAGAATAGAGACATAGGTTCAAGAACATGGGTAGACCTAACTTAATAGGTAAATTCCCAAGGTCTAAAACAAAAGATAACCAAGAATAGACAGAATAGATAATCGGGTTTAGACCCAATTTCATAATCACAAAACTTAAGCAACACTTTCCTAGTCATGAATCACATGTGTTTAATCACAGATGTCCTTGTTATGTCATAGGCAATAGTTTATATTTCCTAATCAAAGGCATAGGCTTAGTCAACGAAATATCCTCATAGTCACAGTCAGAGTCATAGGCAATGTTCATAGTCATAAGCAATGTTCATAGTCATAGGCAAATGTTCATAGTCATAGGCATATGGTTTTTAAGGTCCATAGTTTCATAGTCACGGTCTTATTTGTCCTCGAATCATAACAGTTCTTAATTAGGTTCAAGAGTATAGGCACTGATTCGAATAGAGAGAGAGATTTCGCATATTCTTTTATTCCTTTAATTTCATGTCACGAACAGAGAAAAACGTTCAAATCTAAAAATTAACTGACTTACAGAGATTAGATTAGAATAGAAAGAAGGCGTTGCTATGATTCGTGCGACGTTAGCCTTTAATCCTTATCTTGAAGCTTTGATCTTGATTTTAATCTCTTCTGGACAATTTGAGCAACATAACCTTGCCTTGGATTTTCGTAGTATTTTCTTATTTTTATTTATTTATATATTTTCTCGGAGGCAACATAAGGATAGAAAAGAATTGTGAATAGAGAATGAGACTAGGGCTGTTTATATAGTGTTAGGCGGACGAATCTGGTCAGAATGGCGTCTAGATACAGAAGAACGAACTAGGTGCAGAAAACTGGATTTCGGGACCCAGGTCGACTATCCAATCGACCTGGTCAGGGGGGTCGACCCCCATATCGACTACCCAGTCGACCTGGGTGCCTTGGGCGGGAAAATTCCCGCCTAGCCCAACCTGGGTCTGTTTTTGAATTTGAACTCTTTTTCTGCCTTGTTTTGAAATTCGAACTTCGCTGAATCTTCCGGAGGCCATATCTTCCTCATACGGACTCCGATTTGCGCAAATTCGGACTCGTTTTCATGCAGAATTCCGAGACGAACGCGATGGTGCTGCCCGTTTGCCTTTATTTTGAATTTAACTTTTAATTCTGCCTTGATTTGTGAATCCTAGTGTTGTAGAATTACGGGGTGTTACACATCCGATGAAGTAAAACTGTTAATACTTCATATCTAACACCACGACGTTATCGGTAAATTCATTTACCATTTCACGTTCAAATCTAATTAAAGATTTAACTATCGCCTAGAGCAAAACTGGTGATACTCCATTCTCGATCATTTCAATCTAATTAAAGATTCATTAAAACTCCACTTGGCTTTAATCTTCCCAAAAATCAATATTAATGATTGTTTAACTTGGGAAATCATATCCTGTCTGAGGTAACCCCAAACCCCATACTGACGGCGGCAAGGGTAATCCATGGAATATAGCACAGAAACAGATCATAGCAGAACAGAAATAAATAAATACATCAGATAATGAACAATAGAATATACTGGATAAGAGTAATCATCAGAGTTACACAGTATACAGGATCATACTTAGTAAAAATACAATTCAGCTATGCATAAATGTCTACAGTGGAAAACAAACATAATATGTACAATAGGAGCTGAACAACATAAAAAATAAATAAATGGTAGAATCCATCTTCATCTCCCGCTATCCAGAAAGAACCAGCTAAACCTGAATACAAGGCTGCCCGTGTAGAAAAAGGGGCACCCAAGTTTGAAAGTGAAACAAACTACGAGTCAGTCATGGGACTGGTATGAGAAATCTACTCAACACATATATAATTTGGCTAATCACAGGACCACGCCACTTTCGTGGAACGGGTTTACTCCATTGGATTGCCAGTGCTTTAAAACAAATCTTTCTTTTAAACAACGCAATGCATTTTATAAAAATGAAGCCATTATAAGACTCAGTTCCCATCACACAATGCAATGCAAACCGGAGGATAGAGTTTTTACCTTGTAACGGCCAAGATATGGTTGATACGAATAAAACAAAGACCTTTGATATTATTGCTAGTGTTTATATGTTTGAAAACAATTTCAAATCATAACTATCAATCATAGACGACATGGGTACCATATATCATGTCGCCATATATATATACAATCAAAACCGCATGATGTCGTATTTGGAAATTGGATTTCCGTCATGAACAAAGGCAAAAGAGAGTCCTTACCGAATTCGAGACAATCTAGCCCATGTCTCCGGAACAGCCGCAACTGCCCGTTTGGATCGTCAGGGCCGGTCCACCGATGTGGATTATTATGCCTGAACACTACGTCTCCCCGCCCTTTGGGGCGTAAATGATCCAACGAATGACTCCATCGGACCCGGATCGTCCGATCAAACCGAGGCGCCTCGCAACAGCAACAACCACACAGGTGAAAAGTATATAAATGTCAGGGCTGGTAGGTCACTGACACCACCCTAGCTAGAATGAAACGCAGGCCCTCCCTGATGTCCTCTCCAGTTTCTGGTTAATACCGGGGTGTGAGGCTCGCGAATTCACATTATACACAAAGCTACGCCACACAGGCGGTGCTTTGATCATCTCCCCAAGACTTTGCTTTTCAACAGAAGCCCTGATCGTTTGCCACTTATGCATGCCACACTAGCAATTCATGCCATGCGACTGATGTCCATCGATATACAACCTCTGAGCTCGTGCGTCTCAAAGAAGGGCGTTAAGCAAAAGAATAAATTCTCCGCCGCCAAACAGATGTATATTTAATAGAGACCAATCAACATAGAATAAAATCCAATGTTAGGCACACAGTCCATTTACAAGTCCGTTCTGGGTCTGAATGAAACCGGAGGCACTAAATACCTCGCAAACCCTTCGATCACTACGTACGTCTGGACGATCACCACTCATTATCCATATTTCGGGATGCCTCCCAATCAGGACCTCGGTTACCATCCAAACGAGGTGAAGTCTTCGGTCTTAGACCATCGTCTTCATCTTCGATTTTCAATCATCGGTCAATTATTTGAAATGAGAATTAACTCGGTCTTTTCAAATAATTCACGTATATTTAGAATTTCAAATCAATTTATTTCAATGGTTAAATCATTCGACAACACCAATTTTGTTCTTTAATGTAATTTTCACACCAAACACATTCAACCATCAAACACCACATAAATCGAGCAAATTCAGTTTATTTCCATTCCATATCGTTTATGATATTTTATAACGATTTATCGCTATTTTTATTTATTTTAAAATAGCCAATTTGTTCAAAACGACGCTTCGGGGCATAACGCGCCCGTGGCGCTGTTTTTCTTCAGATTTTATTTACACATATCTGAAAATCTAACCGTTGGATCTTAACACAATTTACATCATTAGAAAGGTCTTTTCAAAACGAATCCAACGGTTCCAGTTTCGGGAAAATCCGACGGTCGGATCTCCCGGTACAATCGTTTGAAGTTTCGATTTCAAAATACGAACTACAGCGTCGTTATTCGATTTAATATAATTATATTTATATATATAAATATAACCGACTCTGGCGCTGTTTTTCTTCAAATTTGAATTAAACATTCTAGACAATCCAACCGTTGGATTTTTAAAAAGTTGGCGCCGTTGGAAAGAATTTTCCAAAGCGAACCCAACGGTTGCGATTTCGGGAAAATCCAATGGTCGGATTTCCCGCACTAGTTGTTCGAAATCACGGTTTCAAAACACGAACTACACGGCCACGTTTCGTTTTAATTTTATTTATATTTATATATTCATATAAATATAGTTCATTCAACAATTTCAATATCGTTTTCACTTCAAATTTTTCACTAACGCCTTTAAATTTTGGAAAATTTCGCCATAACCTCCTTTGTACGGGAGGGGCTGGGAAAATTCCCAAATAGCCACACGGGCGTCTCGTGTCAAAAAGAAAAAGAAAAAGCCAGGCGGTTAGCCAACCGGCTCATAAAATCATCACCCAAACAAAACAGTAAATGTGTACCTATTTGTCGGGCACAAAATTTTATTCCTCTTCTCTAGCCCCTTCGCTATAATCTGTTCAATAAATATGCATGTACACATATACAGTTCTTATCACTTATCATTTTCCTTTCAACTTCATATTTGATTCCATTGGGTTTAAAAACACCGTTCATTCTAATGTTGCATGCATAGGCAAAAACCATATCATTAGCTAATTAATGAATATTTCAACTCATGCATATTTATTCGAACGAGTTGCTATTTTTAACACTTCACATTTCAACAATTCATGTATATAAATAAAAATGTGATTTTTATTGTAAAACAATTCATTTCAAAACACTATTATTTTATATAGTTTATATAGGTGATAAAAATAGGATTTTTATTATAAAACAATTTCTTTTAAAACGAGATTATTTTACATGGTCCATATAGTTGATAAAAGGTGATTTTTATTATGAAAAAATTTATTTCAAAATATGAATACCATTCAACACATGAATTTCAATTCAACGAATGAATATCGATTCAACACATGAAGGTTTTCTATAGTTTCTATATATAGATAAAAATGTGATTTTTATATTTAAAACATGAATACCATTCAACACATGAATTTCAATTCAACGAATGAATATCGATTCAACACATGAAGGTTTTCTATAGTTTCTATATATAGACAAAAATGTGATTTTTATATTTAAAACACGAATACCATTCAACACAGGAATTTCAATTCAACGAATGAATATCAATTCAACACATGAAGGTTTTCTGCTCAACGAATAAATATAGTTTCAGCAAATGAAAATAATTCAAACACATGAATATTATTCAAAATTTCGGCAGCATAACGGCAGGGTAGTTAAAACCGGGACCGTCCCTAGTACGGCTCTTCGCTCTACCTTAAAACCTCGTGGTTTTCGACAATGGGGATCATGAATCTAGTTCGCACGCAGGCGGCATGTATATATTTATTTCATTTCCACAAACTAATCCTATGTGGTTTCAACCAAATATTTCTCAACCACAAACGGGTATTTTTAAACCACAATCAATCAATATCAACCACAAACAATCCCAAACAACCATTCGCTATCAATCAATTTTCACACCAATCGCAACCAATAAATATCGTCCATGGTTAGTGGACGAGGGGCGTATATATATATATGTATGTATATATATATATATTTATAATAGCAATTCACTTCTATTTCAACACATATATAATTTTTACAATGCATATATAACTTATACATCGAACATACAACTTATACAACACTTATACATGAGGTGTACAATGCTTATATAACTCATACATCGACTATATAATTTATACATCGTCGTTTTCCATATTGTTTATAAATTAGAAATCTCACCTTGGGTTCCACTCCACCAAAAATAGCAGAAGGCTCAGAAAAATACGCGGTCTCTTCTAAAATGTAGAAGGCGTCCACACGGTCACGATGTTTCCTGTTTCATCGAATTTCGTCAAGAAACGAAAAAGATATGATTTTTCAAAGTTTGCAACGGTTTTAAACTGTTAAAATCAGTTTTAAATTAAACAGCCGATTACCTCCCTAGATCTTCAAAACTAGGTTTCGATCTCTTGCGAAATCCGTTGCGTTAGGGGTTGATCGGGGTTGACCACGACCTGCGCCTACGAGAGGGATTCCCGACGAGGTGGGTGTTGCTCGGCTCGAGCTCCAGGTGGCGGCGGAATCTCCTCCGACGCGGGCGAACTTCCTGAGCCCAGCACTTGACGATTCCTCCACCATGCCGAGCGAGACCAGGATGGATTTGAAGCTGAGAGGAGGGGCTTCAAAAAGTTGAACTGGAGCTTGGGCTATCGATGCGCGTGGCGGTCGGAAAATGATCGGGAAGGTATGGAGGCGTTTCCGTCGTCGATCGGGGGGGGGGGGGGGTCTGAGGATTTTTTTTTTTTAAATTCTGATTGGCCGGTTGGTCTTTAAAGGGGTTTTCTGACACGACCACCAATTGAAACCCAACGACTGTCGTCCTTAGCGTTTTACCCCCATTCCGAACACAATGGGATATGTTTTGAGGGCCCATTCGAATGTTTCAGTCAGTTTTCCTTCAAATTAAAATATAAAACATTCAATATTTAATTTGAACGTACATTTCAATTTTCCAGGGCCACAAACTGATTCGAAAAATTCCAGAAAAATAAATCTAGCTATGTTTTGACGATACGGTCCCAACAAAACTAGTTTCGTCGAATTCCGAGACCGTTTGCAAAAAGGCCCATTTCTGGTCGATCCAATTTAACTGTAATTGACCAAAACACATTTTCCTTTGCCACGCTCACATACTAGCTTCAAAAATTATGAAGTTTGAAACCTAGCGATAACTTCACATCCCGGATCCAACAAAAGTGGTTTAGTCGAATTCCGAGGTCGTATGAAAATGGCCAATTTTCCGGGCTATATAAATTCCATAGCGACCTTTCTGAAATTTCATTTGGCCATAACTTTTGGTTTCTGCTATGAAAATTCGATTTTTCAGATTCGTTAGAAAGGTATCCCCTAACAGATTTAGATATTTTTGGTTTCACTAAAATCCGTTTTTTTTTTGCACCCGGTACAGCCCGACAAAGTTTGAATTCAATTTTTTTGAAACTGCAACGCCTTTTCAGGCCTTGTTTATAATTATAATTAATTATATTCGTTTTCAATTGTCGATTCAAACTTACTTTTCATTGCCATTATTTAAAATATTTATTTTAAATATTTAAAATCCATTATTTTAGCCAATTTAAAAATTTTAAATTGGTTCAGATTTTCTGGGTCGTTACACTGTCTTTAACTGGGTTAATGAACCAATGTCATTTAAAACACAGTTCACGATAAACCCAAAAACACATCCCATTTACAATGGAAACTTCATGGAAAACAAATCGATATATATGATCGATATAAACTTCCATATCCGACTAATAATATAAATGGAATAACGGTAAAGCCTTTTAAATCCCAGATATATTAGTTGTCTTCCTCCATAGAAATTCACTTCAATTATTACCAAATCGAATTCCATTCTATTCCAATTTATTTTACTAAATTGGAAAACTTTACTTTGGATAATCTCCTTTAAATCTTAACAAAAGATTCATAAATTCCAAATCACATTTCACTGTAAATCGGGTTAAAGAAAGAATGTCGTTAAAACACAGTTCACGATAAAACCAATTCACATTCCATTAATTATTGGGTTATAGAACAAGTGTTATTTAGAACACCATTCACGATAAACCCAAAAATCAATTAAAATTAAATTCCAATTAAATTTCATTTAATCGGTACACTACATTAAATCTAAATAAAAAGATTTAATCTTTTTCTCAACTGTGTTTAAGAACAGTGTTAATGAAGACACCATTCACAACAAACCCAAATCCCATTTGATATTAAATACAAGGCTCTGAATAGAAAATATATCAGCTTATATTCAATATCAGATTCTACGACCAACAATTATCGTATTGAAAATAACGATCTAAATACATCTGTCAAATTTCCGTAACAATATCTGTATAATCACGAAATCCAACATCATAATATTCCAAAGACAATTTCAATTCAAATCCATTCCAATTCAATTATTGGAAATTCTGGTTACTTTTAAAACCCTTTCAAATCCAATTTATTTACTTCAAAAATAAATGGATTATAATTCTAGTTCAAAACTAGTTCATTTCGTTAAAAATCTATTTTTATCTTTTCAAATACGGAATTTTTCATCCCTATTCTTTCCAAATCATTTATTATGGTTTTACACAAACTATTGCTATTTTTAATAATTTTATCAAGGCCCGTACAGTCGATTTCCATCAACGGCCATCGAACTGCATTTACAACGACCTTTTCCAAATTTGATTTGGACATAATTCCAAATCCGACCATTAGGATTAAAATCTCTAATATTCATTAGAAAGATCTTTTCAATACAAACCCAACGGTTCTGGTTTTAGGAGAATCCGACTGTCAGATCTCCCGTATTGTCCATTGGAATTCAATGGTCGAAATTCGCGAACTATCGCGGCGCGGCGCGTTCTATTCAGGCCATTATATATATATATATATTTATATATATATATTATATCTAGTCGGTTTCCTTTCAAAATGTATTTTATAAATCATTTTAAATTAGTTTTCAAAATGGTTTCAACTTCCTATTCAATTTCTAATCAAAATTGAATATTCCATATCATCGATATATAAATGATAATATTTTCAAAACATTAGATTTTGAAATCAATTCATTTTCGATATTCATTATAAAAATGAATAAAATCGATATAAATATCGTTCACTTCAAAATGGCGCATATCTAATCAACACAGCTTGATATATTTCAATAACTTCGTTATTCTATTCAACAAATGAATATTTTCTTCAACACATGAATTTTCTTTTATTCAACACATGAATATATATTTTATTCAACACATGAATTTTCTTTTATTCAGCACATGAATATATATTTTATTCAACACATGAATTTTCTTTTATTCAACACATGAATATTTATTTTATTCAACACATGAATTTTCTTTTATTCAACACATGAATATATATTTTATTCGACACATGAATTTTCTTTTATTCAACATATGAATATATATTTCATTCAACACAAGAATTTTCTTTTATTCTTAATTTTCCAAATAGGAATGAGGCCCAATCAATTACCATATAATGTTAATTATATGGATTCCATATAACACATGTATATAATAGTAACGATAAATCATCAACCATCATCCAGAGTGCAACACACAACTGCATAAGCATTAAATATAAATAATTAACGCTTAAACAGTCTGTCAACCAATTGATCGACATACATCTAAATAATCGGGATTAGTATACGCCAAATATCATCCCAACACCCGTGTGGGGTTTCCAATCAACAAATACAGATTTTTATTTATGCAGTTGAGCGATGTACAACATTTATCGTCCCAATCAATATCAGTCAAATGGGTGTACATAAAAAAAATGTCCAATTTGTTTATAAATATTTGTTTTATATACATGTTAAAAATTATATTTTTAACTATAAAATATTTTCCACTATAAAATATTTTATTCCATTTCACATCACACAATCAACTTTCACAACACACCAATTAAACAAACAAGTCATCCATGTTCTGTGGACAACGGGTGTCGGGTGCTGCTAAGCACCATCTGCATTCTAGTATATATTTCAACTAGAAAACAAATTAAAAGTGCGGAGTTCTCACCAAGATCTAAATCAAACGCCGCGACTCTTCGTATGTATAAAATCTTCGCCATTCTTGCCTTTTGTCACTTTCGTTGACCGTATTCACTACATATATAAAAATCACATATTTTTACTTTGCCTTCAAGATGATAAAAATAGCATCTTTAAAACGATGTTTTCATTATAAAGATTATATTTTTATTCTAAACCTTTTCTATAAAAATCACATTTTTATATGGTCTTCATATAAATAAAAATCACATCTTTATATGGTTTAAAAATCCAATATTTTTATATTCGAAAATATAACCTTTTCTAAATTAAAGATCTAATATTTCTATTTCAAAAATATAACCTTTTCCTTTCATAAAAATATGTTCTCTTCTTTTGTAAAGATATAATCTTTCTATAAATAAAAAAAATTCCTTTTATTTATAAAAATACTACCTTTCATGTATATGAAAACAAATTTTTACTTCGCTATTATACACATAAAAATCGTACTTTTTATCGCTAACAATCTTATTTAATATAAAAACTGATTTCTTTATCCTTTTCTTTTTCTAAATAAAAACTATAGCAAGAAGAACAAAATAAAACTGAAAATATACACACTCACGGTGTTATCGGAGGAGGAGGGTGGTCTAACGTGGTGGTATTGGTCAGAAGCAGTGTTGGGGTGTCGAGTGGCGAAGAGGGGGGTGGTGGTGGCACTAAGGCGACGCTGGAGGAGGTTGTTCTGTCATCGGCGACGGGGCTTGGGTGCTGGAGGGGTCGTGGCGAGGTTTAAGGCGGGGTTTGATGGAAATCGAAGAGGAGGGACGCTAGAGAGAGAGGTGTAGGAGAAGGGGGGGTCTAGGGTGAAGGCGCGACTGAGCGGAGGGCGGCTCCGACGGCCCAAGGTCCAGGGCAGCGACGCGATTCATTTTGTTTTGTAGTTTTTTTTCTTTCTTTTCGTCGATCTGAGAAAACAAAGGGAGGGAGGAAATAAAGGGGAGTGTGTTGACCGGAGAAAAGAAGAAAGAGCGGGTGATATACAATTTTATATTATTTTTAATTTAATTTTCCATAAAAAGCAACCTTCACATTCGAACTCCAAACAGGACCCTACAATTGTCGTCCCTAGGATAATACCCCCATTACGAAAATAATGGGATAGGTTTCGTAGGTCAATTCGACAGTTACGGTCATTTTTTATTTAAATTAAAATATAATTCAATATATTCAATTTTAAACGTACTTTTCAATTTAGTAGGGTCACATACTGAATTTGAAAATTCCAGAAAAATTATTTCCTGCTTCGTATTGACGATACGGTCCTAACAAAACTAATTTCGTCAAATTTGAAGACTGTTTGAAAAATGGCCATTTTCTGGTCGATCCAAATTGACTGAAACTGTTAAAACACGTTTTCTTTTACCACGCTCACATATTATTTCAAAAATTATGGAAATTTGAATATAGCAATAATTTGTCGTCCCGGATCCAACAAAAGCGGTTTCATCGAAAACCTAGGTCGTTTGCAAAATTTCCATTTTTAAGGGCCAAACTTCCATGGCGACTATTCTGAATTTTCAATTGGACATAACTTTTTATCCCCGCCATGAAATTACAATTTTTCGGATTCGTTAGAAAGATATTTTCAAATAGATTCTAATATTTTTGGTTTCACTAAAATCCGATTTATTTTGAATCCTGTACATTCATTTGAAATTTTGAAATTGAATTTTCAAACTGCCGCGCTATTTTCAATTCCTTTTATAATTAAAAATAATTATTTATATTCTAATGATGATTCAAATAAAAATATACGTTCTAATTCTATTCAAAATTAATTTCTCATCGTAATTATTTAAAATAATTCATTTTAAATATCCAAAGTTCACTAAAATTGCCAAAATAAAAATCTTAAATTGGTTCGGATTCACGGGTAATTACAAGTCCACTTGTAACGAATATATTTATTACAAAGAAAATTTATAACTAATATAGTCGCGAGTGATACAGGCATAGGGTATGTCATTATAAACATTCGTAACGTCCTAAACCCGTTATTAACTTTAAGGCTTAACAACAAATTGTGTCTTTGGAAATATAATATTTTTTATTGGAACATTTCATTATTCATAGCATTGCTTTGCAACAAGTATTCTCCGTTACCAAGTTTCTCTTTGCATGGTTGAAGTAGGCATTGGCGATGCAGATTATAATGGCTATGTGCATTACATACTTTTCTTTTGTTAACAAATATGCTTGTAATAAATTCCTTTATTAGCAACTAATGTGTTCGTTATAGTTACCAAACGATATATTACTAAATTCCTACTAACATTTCTACTCCAGAATTATTTACTATAATACAATAGATACATGCATATCAAAGGTTCCTAAATTTCATAATAATAAACAGTTATGAATTTAAACACGCACCTTGAATTGCAAAACGTATTTAACAACAATTAAAGGAAGATTTAAAATTTAACAAATTCGTTATAAATAACTAAAGAGTGTGAGATAAAAATATATCGACTTCTAACTTGACTTCGAAATAAATTCCAAATCCTACAAATACCTAATACGACACTCAGGCCAAATAAAAAAACCTCCACCAATTATAACAAATGGATTTTAATTTCCATTTTGTGGTGCTCTATAAATAGGTGCTGCTTCATTAAACACTTTCTCCACCCATGAAACTCTTTACCCATGCATTACCTTTGTCTGATGGCACGTTTTCCATGCCACAAGTCGACCCTTGTCAAACTTTTTCAACTCTTCTAACAATAAGACTACAAACTGACTATCAATTGTGGAATATCTAATAGCACCATTGAATTGACTACCCAAGCTAGCTCCCGGACTCTCATGCTAGCTATCGGAACCCACCTCATTTCTTGGAGCGACTGAAGCGACCCGAACTTCCCCTGTCTCCGAAGAGAAGAGAAAGAACGAATTACTTTGAGGACAAGACAGATCAGAACATAGACGGAAGAACATTTCATTGTTAAGTACAACAATTCCATCAGAATACAAGAATATACAAAGTATGAATAAATATTACACATTATAAAATATCATAGATTACAATACATTACATAGCAGCGGAAAATAATACAATACACAACCAGAAGTAATGCACGAATACAGAGCTTTCCGAGTATCGTTCCAGCAGTATAACACGGAACGGGTTTTTACCCCAAGAATACCAGTGCATAAACAAACAGTGTAACGCTAAATAAAGAACAATGAAGCTTTTATAAGACCCAGGTCCCGTCACATAATGCAACGCAAGCCGGAGGATAGGGTTTATACCATATAATAGCCAAAGAATGCTTGGTACGTGAAATTTCATGTTTTATTATTACTATAAATGTATAGTGCAAAACTATTTCAAATCATAAGTATCAATCATAGACGGCATGAGCGCCCCATCCCACTATGTAGCCATATATAGGATTACAACTAAAATCAGAACGTCACGTATTAGAAGTTGGATTTCCATCTGTGAACCGAGGCCAGTTATCATCCTCAACCCAATTCGAGACAATCTAGCCCATGTCTCAGGAACAGACGCAAATGCCCCATGGATCGTCAGGGTCGGTCCACCGATGTGGATTATAGTGCCTGAACAATACGTCTCCCTGCCCTATGGGGCGTAAATGAGCCAACGAATGACTCCATCGGCTTCACATAGTCACCGATATATCCGAGGCGCCTCGCAACAGCAACAACCACAAAACTCAAACTCGACAGGGCATGTAAAACCACAGACGCCACTTCTAACAAGAAGGAAACACATGCCCTCCCTGATGTCCTCTCCCGTTTCTTGTTCACAACCGGGGTGTATGCTCTTGAATCAACGCTACACAAAGCTATGCCACACAGGTCGTGCTTTGATCATCAATGTGACGGCCCGCCCCGCACCAGCCTGCATTTCCTCCGAAAGTGCGCTGTACACATGCCCGATAGCACGGGACGGTGGTCAGAAGAAAGGAAAGAAGGGAATTAACTAACGAGGAATTTGTAGAATGTCTCACAGCGCATGGAATAAAATATAATAATAACATACTTGACATAAAACAGGTGAGACAGTGGATAAGCTGATAACTAAAACCAACATCAACATCAGAGCAGCGGAAATCCAAATATAGCTTATTACAACTTTCCAAATTTACTATCTCTAAACAAAAGAAAACTGAAGTAGAAGATGCACTACTAATACCCAAGCAGTGATCTTCAAAAACACAGGGAGAATACTATGTATGTCATACGTGGAAGCCTCCTGCTCGTCTCCGGATCATCTACCCGTGCATCACAAGCTAACCTGTCTCTAGTCTTCTCGTGTGAGCACCCAGAGTAATAAGAGGAGACATAAAACTGTGGGTCAGACATAAAGCCTGGTATGAGCGATAAGCATCTAAACAGAACAATAACAGGTATACTAAACCATACCTGAACCTGGACCTGCAACCAAAGAGTTAGTACCACATATCGTACAATACTCCAAGGTGCCACAATAGATAGTGTAAAGAATACGGGGGTGGGGTGTGTATGTCGTAATGATGGCAAACAAATCAACCATAGCAACCATCCTAACATCCCTCACTCAGTGCGTAAAGCATACGATGTCCACCACTGTCAATCACTAGACCCATCGAAGTAGTGACGAAGTTCAACTTGTACAACTACTGCTACTACCAAGCTTACCACATGGAGTCATGACCAAATCTTTACAAATGACCCCACTTCATCGGTTTATAGCCCTTTAGTCGTACCTAGGCCACTATGGCCCTGAATCCGTTCACGTACTTCACATACATAGTGATACAAAGTCATGGACATCGATAGCCCCTTGGCACATGTCCCGCAGCAAAGCCTAATCATGAATTGAACTCATTGGTTCCCAACTGGATCCTGAGCTCTAACTTCCCATGTTGGACTACATTTGCATATCGGGTTATTGGTCAATACTGGATCGGGTCGGGTTCACCTTCTAGCCATCGGTTCGGGTTGGGTCCTCTACCTTGTGTTGGTTCTGTTCGTAGTCTTCTCCTGTAGTGGTTCGGTTCGGGTCCACAGCGTTGCATCGGTTCAGGTCCACAGCGTTGCATCGGTTCAGGTCGGGTGCCCCACTTCCGGTCGGGTCGGGTTGCCATTTCCCATCCAGTCCGTGCTTCAGCTCCGATCAGCTCCCTCGTTCTTCACATGCTCCGCTCCGATATCTCCTCCTTTATCCGATCTGATCCCAGTTCAATTAGCGTGGCCTTCCTTTTTGCCAGTCTTCTCAAGTGTTAAGTTCCGATCCGATCGAATCCCTTGCCCAGTTCAACTTATCCGATCCGAGCCCCCAATATCCGATCCGATCCGGTCCAGAACCTGCACTTTTTCTGCAACTTTTCCAACAAGTGTTTTACGCCATTCGACGACGTTTTCGAATAATTTAACTATTCTAATCAATCATAAATCATTCCAAACAGTCATAGCAACATAGCAAACTTACCACAAACACCAAAACAATGAATTTACATGTCAAAATGTATCAAATATATAGGGTTAACAAAACTTAACCAAATTAAACCAATTTTCTAACAAAGGCATAAAATATTATTTTCGAATTTATGGATATTTTTCCAGAATTTATTAGTGTATAAATTCGCTAATCTTCACTAATTACCCTTAATTAAATGTAATTAGTGTCAAAACAATGCTAATCACTCACCTTGGCCACAAATAAAATTCTCAAAACAGAAACCTTACCGATTTGGGTGTATACTGGTGTCTAACAGCAGCTCTAACCTTGCTTTCGTGTTTCCTCTCCTTAATTTGATGTAGATTAAGCCAAAACTTGATTAGAAGGTGATTTGGGTGTTGAAGGCCATTGCTAGGGTTCCAAGGATGAAAGTGGAAGCTGAAAGAAATGTTTTCTAACCCTAATCAGCCCCTATACATCTTCAATCCCGAAATCCCCTTTGGGCCTAGCTGCTAATTACCCGGTTAAGCCCAATTAAGCTATTTTTCTCCATCTGAAATTTGTTTCAGCCATATCTCCCAAACGGTGAGTCCGTTTGGCTAATGTTACCACTCTACGGAATTGTAAACCATCATCTGGAACAAATGGAAGTGGTTTCAGGTCAAAATTCCTTTCCAGTCAAAAGTTATGGCCAATACAGTACCAACTAGGGGTTAAATGGTCATTTAAAAATCGACAAAAATCATGAACATGGGAAATGACCTCAATAGTCTTCTCCCAAAGTTACATGACCGTACGACTTCGTATCTGAAAGAAATAAATATTCTACGATCCTATGATGCGTAGAATACGGGTCGTTACACTCTCCCCCCCTTAAGAAATTTCGTCCCCGAAATTCCTTAACCCAAAACATACAAAGGATCCCGCATGCCTAACAGCCACATACAACAATCAAACATGCAAAACAAGCAAACAAGCCTACCTTAGCATGCAGAAAACTAAACTGAAGTTAAAATCTTACCAGGCAAAGAGTTCTGGATATGCCTTCCTAATGTTCTCCTCTGTCTCCCAAGTACAATCATTCTCGTCCTCGCCCCACTGAACCTTGAATAGCCTCACCGCCTTCCTTCGAAGTTGCTTCGCATCGTGCTCGACAATACGTATCGGCTTGCGGTTCCCAACTGCCTCGGGTTCTAATTCGAAGTCCTCTAACTGATCAAGTGAAATAGTCATATCTGGGTCGTGAACGAAATTCCTTAGTTGGGAAACATGAAATACGTTGTGAACTCCTGCCATCTTCTCAGGTAAGCCAACTCTATATGCCAAATTCCCGACTGGTTCAAGAACGGGGAATGGGCCAACAAATCTTGGTGCCAACTTGCCTTTCCTTCCAAATCGTATCACACTCTTCAACAGAGAAATCTTGACAAACACCAAGTCACCAACGGAGAATTTTAAGTCTCTTCTTCTCTTCTCGGCATAACTCTTCTGCCTATCTTGGGCAACTTTCATTCGTTGTTGAATGATCTTGATCTTATCTGAAGTTTCCCTCACCACATCTGGTCCAAGCATAAACTTCTCGCTAGTCTCTATCCATCATGATGGTGAGTTGCACAGTCTTCCGTAAAAAGCTTCAAACGGAGCCATCCTGATACTGGATTGGTAGCTATTATTATATGCAAACTCTACTAGATGCAAATGGCCATCCCATGATCCGCCAAAATCCAATATACAAGCTCTTAAGAGATCTTCCAAAATACGATTCACCCTCTCCGTCTGTCTGTCGGTCTGAGGATGATATGCGGTACTGAGATGTAATTATGACCCTAGAGTCTCTTGTAAGCTCTTCCAAAACCCACTAGTGAACAACGGGTCTCGGTTGCTTACAATGCTTTTAGGTACTCCACCAAATCTCACTACCCACTTCATATACAATTCTGCTAACTTAGCTGCCGTTCTGGTCGATTTGACTGGTATGAATCTTGCACTCTTAGTCAATCAATCCAGGATTACCCAAATGCTATCATGTCCCGATCTAGTCCTTGGTAAACCATCGATGAAATTCATCGAGACTTGCTCCCATTTCCATTCGGGAATTTCTAATGGTTGCAACAACCCACTAGGCTTCTTTTGCTCAGCTTTAACTAGCTGGTAATTCATGCATTTGGATATAAACCTCCCAATGTCTCTTTTCATCCCTTCCCAGTAGTAGGTCTGCTTCATATCTCGATACATCTTGTTACCACAGGGGTGTATAGTCAGTTTTGAGTGATGACATTCTCTAAGCACTTCATCTCTCAATCCATTGACATTGGGTACAACAAGCTTTCCATTCTTTCTAAGCCATCCATCTCGATCAAGCCCATACTTGTTCATCTCCTTATCGATACCCATCTCTAACTTGGAGATGATTTCCAATAGGTTAGGATCGTCCCTCTGACTAGAGACGATCCGCTCAATCAAAGTGGGTCTGATCGTCAAACTTGCTAACATTTCTGGATCCAATTCGCACTTTGGTCTGAAATCATACCCAGCGATGTACTCCAGTTGCTTCCATTCAAGAAACATAGCCCCTAAACTGGCATGTCTTCTACTCAATGCATTAGCCACCGCATTTCCCTTTCCCGGTGTATATGCGATGTCGAAATCATAGGAAGCTAAGAACTCTAACCATCTCTGCTGACGGAGATTCAGATCTTTCTAGGAGAAGAGATACTTCAACGACTTATGATCTGTAAACAGTTCAAATCTTTCTCCCAAGAGATAGTGTCTCCACATCTTTAACGCGAACACGATCGCTGCCAATTCCAAATCGTGGGTAGGGTATCTTCTCTCGTGCGGTTTCAATTGCCGACTTGCATAAGCTACAACCCTACCGCCTTGCATCAATACAACACCCAGTCCGGTACCACAGGCATCCGTGTATACCGTCATCTCTTCATTCCCCTTAGGAATGACTAACACTGGTGCGCATGTCAACTTGTCCTTTATACTCCTGAATGCATTCTCGCACCATTCATCCTAGACAAAAGCTTGATTCTTCTTGGTCAACTAGGTCAATGGTGCTGCTATCTTGGAGAAACCTTGGATAAACTTACGATAATATCCAGCTACCCCCAAGAAACTTCTTACATCTGTTGCATTCTTGGGCGTAGGCCAATCCTGTACCGTAGCCACCTTCGCAGGGTCCACAGCAATACCATTCTCGGAAACAACATGACCCAAGAACCTCACTTCCCTCCTCCAGAAGTGACACTTAGAAAACTTTGCTTTCAATTGTTGTTTTCTCAACACCTCCATCACTATTCTTAAATGTTCCTTGTGTTCTTCCTCTGTCCTTGAATAGACGAAAATATCATCCATGAACAGAAGGACAAACTTATTCAACTGATCTCTGAATACCCTATTCATAAGATCCACAAAATACGCTAGGGCATTGGTCAGCCCGAATGGCATGACCAACCACTCATAAAATCCAGACGGCGTTCGAAAAGCCGTTTTAGCTATACTCTCCGCTTCCACTCTAAGCTGATGAAAACCTATCGCGAGATCCAACAGAGAAAATACTCTCGCGCCACTCAAATGATCGAACTAATCATCTATCCGCGGTAGAGGATACTTATTCTTCCTCGTCACTTTATTCAACTCGCCGTAGTCTACACACAAACGAAGGGAACCATCCACCTTGGTAGCAAACACAACTGGTGCTCCCCATTCAGAAACACTCCTTCTAATAAATCCCTTCTTCAAAAGATCGCTGACTTGCACCTCGAGCTCTCGCTGCTCCCTTGGTGCCATACGACGAAGTGGCATCACTATAGGTCTGGCATCTTTCACCAAATCAATACGGAACTCAATCTCTCGATGTGGTTGAAGCCCGGTCACTTCTTCGAAAACGTCCGGATACTGGCCAACCACGGGCAAACCTGACAACACACTATGCGGAATGTCGAGGGAGTTTAGAAAACTAGCCAATACCCCCTCACTGGGTAGACCACCAAACACTATCCTCCGCCCATCATCCGCTCTAGCTGTCACCAAAAAGCCCTCACAGTCTACCACCACCCCGTATATTTGGAGCCAATCTACTCCCAAAATAATGCTAAACCCAGTAAAGCCCATAACAAAGCAATCATAAACAAATATGCATCCATGGCTCGATAAGACCACACTACGACAAATCATGCTAAGGCTAGTCGAACCACCAATCTGGTTCGTCACCACTAAAGGTCTATCGACAATCTCGGGCTCCAATCCCAACCTATCTACTAGGTCACTAGATATGAAAGAACTGGAAGCTCCTGTATCAAACAAAACTCTAACAGGAACATCATAAACAGAAAGCATACCTTGAATGACGACATTCTTTCCCTTCTCCGCCGTAGTTGGGGCATTCGACGAAGAAGGAATAGCATTAAGGGCATAGGCTTTCACCATTTGCTTTTCTTTAGGGGGTTGTAGACACTTGTCCTTGTGATGTCCCATTTGGCCACAGTTGAAGCACTTCCTATCCGCTGGCTTGGCCCGACAATTACTAGCATAATGGCCCTTCTTACCACAGCTAAAGCACTCAACATCTTGCTTATTCTTTTTCTTCTGACCATCCTTAGTCTGATTCTTCTTCCTCTTATTCTGGGAACCTCCCTTGCCTCTACCACTTGCTTGTGGCTTTGGTTACTCTGCAGATGCAACCTCCGTCTTCGGCTTAGGGAAGAGACTTTCTGACCTCAATGCTTTCCCCACAATCGTTTCAAACGTCTCATCGGTGTGGTTAATAAGCCTTTCCCCCAAGTACTGATCCAAACCAGTTATGAATTTTTCATTCTTCTTCTCGGTAGTATCAATAAGAGATAACCCATACTTCGACAAAGTGTCGAATTCAGCAATATACTCCGAGACAGCTCTGCCATTCTGCTTGAGCTCCAAGAATTTCTTAAACGGCACTGACTTCTGAGCAGCTGGAATGAACTTCTCGCTAAAGCGGACCTTAAACTGCTCCCAAGTAATCTGAACTTCGGGAGTAGCTGCATTTATAGCATTCCACCAATTCATTGCCCGCCCTTGCAGCTGATGGGACGCTAGCTTTCTCTTCATCGCATCCTCGATACCCAGATCCTCGAAGATACATTCGCAACTATCCAACCAATCCTGAACATCCGTAGCCGACTCCGTTCCATGGAATGGCTTCCCACCAAGACTAGTATAATCCTTATTCAGCTTGGCGAAGTCGACCCTCGGCGCCTGTACTATTGGACCACCACCATTTCCACCATTGGGAGCTGCCCTCCGCAAATCCCTAAGCATCTCTCTCATGAGGTCAGTGAACATCGTCCTCATGTCAGCAGCATTCCCATTATTGGCCCCTCTATCGGTACCTCTAGCATATCGGCTCATCGTCAATCTGTAAAAGGAAACGATTAACGACCCCATAGTGGTGCTAGTGCAGTACAACTTCATCCTTATACAAGTTATAGTATATATATATATATATAACTTTTGAAAACCAAAGTAATCACAAATACGCTCTCTCGTATACGCATACTATCTCTCCCTGATAACTTCCCTAGGTTAACTATGCAACCTAGAGCTCTGATACCAAGTGTGACGGCCCGCCTCGCACCAGCCTGCATTTCCTCCGAAAGTGCGCTGAACACATGACCGACTAGCATGGGACGGTCGTCATAAGAAAGGAAAGAAGGGAATTAACTAACGAGGAACTTGTAGAATGTCTCACGGTGCATGGAATAAAATATAATAATAACATACTTGACATAAAACAGGTGAGACAGTGCATAAGCAGATAACTAAAACCAACATCAACATCAGAGCAGCGGAAATCCAAATACAGCTTATTACAACTTTCCAAATTTACTGTCTCTAAACAAAAGAAAACTGAAGTAGAAGATGCGCTACTAATGCCCAAGCAGTGATCTTCAACAACACAGGGAGAATACTATATATATCATACGTGGAAGCCTCCTGCTCGTCTCCGGATCATCTACCTGTGCATCACCAGCTAACCTGTCTCTAGTCTGCTCCTGTGAGCACCCAGAGTAATAAGAGGAGACATAAAACTCTGGGTCAGATATAAAGCCTGGTATGAGCGATAAGCATCTAAATAGAACAATAACAGGTATACTAAACCATACCTGAACCTGGACCTGCAACCAAAGAGTTAGTACCACATACCGTACAGTACTCCAAGGTGCCATAATAGATAGTGTAAAGAATACGGGGGTGGGGTGTGTATGTCGTAATGATGGCAAATAAATCAACGATAGCAACCATCCTCACATCCCTCACTCAGTGCGTAAAGCATACGATGTCCACCACTGTCAATCACTAGACCCATCGAAGTAGTGACGGAGTTCAACTTGTACAACTACTGCTACTACCAAGCTTACCACATGGAGTCATGACCAAATCTTCACAAATGACCCCAATTCATTGGTTTATAGCCCTTTAGTCGTACCTAGGCCACTGTGGCCCTGAATCCGTTCACGTACCTCCCATACATAGTGATAAAAAGTCATAGACATCGATAGCCCCTTGGCACACGTCCCGTAGCAAAGCCCAATCATGAAGTTAACTCATCGGTTCCCAACTGGATCCTGAGCTCTAACTTCCCATATTGGACTACCTTTGCATCTCGGGTTATTGGTCAATACTGGATCGGGTTGTGTTCACCTTCTAGCCATCGGTTCGGATCGGGTCCTCTACCTTGAGTTGGTTCTGTTCGTAGTCTTCTCCTGTAGCGGTTCGGTTCGGGTCCACAGCATTGCATCGGTTCGGGTCCACAACGTTGCATCGGTTCAGGTCGGGTGCCCCACTTCGGGTCGGGTCGGGTTGCCATCTCCCATCTAGTCCATGCTTCCGCTCCGATCAGCTCCCTCGTTCTTCACATGCTCCGATCCGATCTCTCCTCCTTTATCCGATCCGATCCCAGTTCAATTAGCGTGGCCTTCCTTTTTGCCAGTCTTCTCAAGTGTCAAGTTCCGATCCGATCGAATCCCTTGCCCAGTTCAACTTATCCGATCCGAGCCCCCCATATCCGATCCGATCTGGTCCAGAACCTGCACTTTTTCTGCAACTTTTCCAGCAAGTGTTTTACGCCATTCGACGACGTTTTCGACCAATATAACTATTCTAATCAATCATAAATCATTCCAAACAGTCATAGCAACATAGAAAACTAACCACAAACAACAAAAAAATGAATTTACATGTCAAAATGTATCAAGTATACCCAAAACCCCATATTTTCCCTTAAGCATGTTTAAGCAAAACTAATCATAGGGTTAACAAAACTTAACCAAATTAAACCAACTTTCTAACAGAGGCATAAAATATTATTTTCGAATTTATGGATATTTTTCCAGAATTTATTAGTGTATAAATTCGCTAATCTTCACTAATTACCCTTAATTAACTGTAATTAGTGTCAAAACGATGCTAATCACTCACCTTGGCCACAAATAAGATTCTCAGAACTGAAATCTTGCCGATTTGGGTGAATACTGGTGTCTAACAACAGTCTAACCTTGCTTTCGTGTTTCCTCTCCTTAATTTGATGTAGATTAAGCCAAAACTTGATTAGAAAGTGATTAAAAGGTAATTTGGGTGTTGGAGGCCATTGCTAGGGTTCCAAGGATGAAAGTGGAGGTTGAAAGAAATGTTTTCTAACCATAATCAGCCCCTATTCATCTCCAATCCCGAAATCCCCTTTGGGCCTAGCTGCTAATTACCCGTTAAGCCCAATTAAGCTGTTTTTCTCCATCCGAAAATTGTTTCAGGCATTTCTCCCAAACGGTGAGTCCGTTTGGCTATTGTGACCACTCTACGGAATTGTAAACCATCATCCGGAGCCTACAGAAGTGGTTCCAGGTCAAAATTCCTTTCCAGTCGAAAGTTATGGCCAAAACAGTACCAACTAGGGGTAAAATGGTCATTTAAAAATCGACAAAAATCATGAACATGGGAAATGACCCCAATAGTCGTGTCCCAAAGTTACATGACCACACGACTTCGTATGTGAAAGAAATAAATATTCTACGATCCTATGATGCGTAGAATACGGGTCGTTACAATCAACCACAAGACTCTGCTTTTCAACAGAAGCCTTGATCATTTGCATCTTAGCATGCCACGGTAATTCACTCCATGCGTTTGATATCCATCAATATATAACCCCTTAGCCCGTACGTCTCAGAGAAGGGCATTAAGCAAGAGAATAAATTCTCCCCCGCCAAACAGATATATAGTTAATAGAAATCAATCACACAGATTAAAATCCAATGTCAGACACACATTCCATTTACAAGTTCGTTCTGGGTCTGAATGAAACCAGAGGCACCTAGTACCTCGCATATCCATCGATCTCCAAGTACGTCTAGACGACCACTAATTGATTCCCTCGTCTTGGGTGTACGGGCCAATAAAGATCATCAGTAATTATCCAAACGACGTGAAGACCTCCGGTCTTCAACCACCGTCTTCATCTTCGACTTTTCGTCGTATCAGTTATTCATAATGGGATAAAGTCGGTCTTTCTGAATAACTCACGTATACAATAAACAATTGTTACACAAACACAACATATGCCTCATTCCAATTCATCAGCCACTAACCGTAAATTAACAAGAGAATAATTCCCCAAATACTAACCCCGAAGGCCGAAACCAACATCAGATCAATACCCAGAAAACCATTCTGCTTTGCTAACATACAGTTAGTTTCTAAATTTCGCATTTCTTATGGAAAGGTTCCCATTAATTTTATCAAAGATAAATTCTTTTAAAATTATTCTTTAATCTTCCTTTGAATATCACTTCAAACTGGTCGGGATTAACGAACCTTACCGAAGTAATTATTTGTTTTAATTTCCCAACCCCAACCTGTTCATCCCATGAAGTTAAACTGGTTATACTTCATATCTAACACCACGGTGTTATCGGTAAATTCAGCTACCATTTTACGTTCAAATCTAATTAAAGATTTAACTATTGCTTGGAGCAAAACTGGTGATACTCCATTCTAGATCTTTTCAATCTAATTTAGTTTTAATCTTTAACAGGGTTAAAGAATCAGTGTCATTTAAAACACGGTTCACGATAAACCCCAAAATCACATCACATTTCAATCAGTCTCTAACCGTAAATTAGCAAGTGAGCAATTCCCTAAGTATTAACCCCGAAGGCCGAAACCAACATCAGATCAATACCCCAGAAACCATTCAACTTAACTAATTTTCAGTTAGTTTCTGATTTTCTTAACTCCTTTGGGTCAAAGAATAGTATTATTGAAGATACCGTTCATGACAACCCAAAATCACAATTCATTAATTATCGGGTTGAAGAACAAGTGTTATTTAAAACACTATTCACGATAAACCCAAAAATCAATACCGATTCAATTCCAATTAAATACTATTTAATTGGTACACTTCATTAAATCTAAATAAAAAGATTTAATCTTTTTCTCAATTGGGCTTAAGAACAGTGTTAATGAAGACACCATTCACGACAAACCCAAATCACATTTGATATTAAATACAAGGCTCTGAATAGAAAATATATCGGCTTATATTCAATATCAAATTTTTCGACCAACAAATATCATATTGGAAATAACGATATCTATATATCTTTCAAATTTCCATAACGCTATCTGTATAATCACGAAATCCAACATCGAAATATTCCAAAGACAATTTCGATTCAAATCCAATTCCACTTTATATACTGGAAATCCTGGTTATTTTCAAAACCATTTCAAAACCTATTTATTTATTTGAAAATAAATAAATTATCATTCTAATTCAAAACTAGTTCATTTCGATAAAAATCTATTTTTATCTTTTCAAATATGAAGTTTTTCATCCCAATTCTTCCCAAATCATTTCTTATGATTTTACACAAACTATTACTATTTTTAATAATTTTATCAAGGCCTATACAGTCGATTTCCATCAGCGGCCATCGAACTGCACTTGCAGCGACCTTTTCCAAATTTGATTTGGACATAATTCCAAATCCAACCGTTAGATTTCAAATCTCTAATATTCGTTAGAAAGATCTTTTCGATACGAACCCAATGGTTCCAGTTAGGAGAATCCGACGGTCGGATCCCGTAATATCAATTCGAAGTCAATGGTCGAAATTCGCGAAATGTCGTGGCGCGGCGCGTTCTATTCAGGCCATTATATATATAATATATATATGATATATATAATATATATATGATATATATTTCATCTATTTCTTTTCAAAACGTATTTTATAAATCATTTTAAATTTGTTTTCAAAACGATTTCAACTTCCTTTTCAAATTCAAATCAAAATTGAATTTTTCGATATAAATTCGTTTTAATTTCATTTCAAATCGATTTCAATTCAAATTAATTTTCAGTTCAATTTCAATACGTTTTAAATTCAATTCAAAATGATTTCAATTCTATTTCAATCTAATTTGAATTTCAATTCTATTCAGTTTAATTCGAATTTCAATTCTTTTCAATTTAATTCGAATTTCTATTCTTTTCAATATAATTCGAATTTCAATTCTCTTCACTATAATTCGAATTTCGATTCACTTCAATATAATTCGAATTTCAATTCACTTAAATATAATCGAATTTCAATCCTTTTCAATATAATTTGAAATTCAATTCACTTTCAATATTCATTGAAAAATGAATAAAATCGATATAAATATCGTTTGCGTCAAAATGGCGTCAATCTAATCAACAGGGCTTCATAAATTTATATTTTCAAATATTCTGTTTCAAATATTTCTATTTTAAATACTTCTTTTTCAAATATTTCTATTTCAAATATTTCTTTTTCAAATATTTCTTTTTCTAAACTGGAATGAGGCACAATCAATTACCATATAATGTTAATTATATGGATTTTCTACAACCCATGTGTAAAATAACAACGATAAATAATCAACTATCATCCAGAGTGCACCACACAACTACATAAACATTAAATATAAATAATTAACGCTTACACAGTCTGTCGACCAATCGATCGACATACAACTAAACATTCGGAATTACTGTACGTCAAATATCATCCCAATACCCGTGTGGGATTTCAAATAATCAAACACAGGTTTTATTTATGCAGTTGGGCGATGGTTAAAATTTATCATCCCAATCAATATCAGTCAAATGTGTGTATATAAACAAATCGTTCGATTTGTTTATATTAATTTATTTCATTTCATATATACGTTAAAATTTCTATTTTTAACTATAAAATATTTTTAACTATAAAAATATTTTATTTCCTTTCACACCACATCACACAATCAGCTACACATCAAAATCAAACAAACAAGCATACAAGCCGTCCATGGTCTGTGGACGACAGGTGTCGGGTGCTACTAAACACCGTCTGCATCCTAGTATATATTTTAACTAGAAAATTTAGATTAAAAGTGAGGAGTTCTCACCGACTAGCTAAACCAATTCACCGCAACTCATAATATGTAGGAAATCTTCACCTTGCTTCTAATGAGATCTGTTTTACGCAGTCTTATGTTAAAAACCACATTTTTATATTGCTACTCCATATGTAAAAATCATATTTTTATAACGATGTATATATAATAAAAATCAAATTTTTATAAAGCTCTTCTATATAAAAACCAATTATTTTTCGCTACATATATATAAAAATCGAATTTTTATCGTTACTTCATATATATAAAAATCGATTTTTATCTTCACTTCATGTATATAAAATCGAATTTTTATCCTCACTTCATATATATATAAATCGAATTTTTATCTTCACTTCATATATATAAAAATCGAATTTTTATCTTCACTTCATATATATAAAAATCGCGCCTTTAATATTATAAAGATCTCGCCTTTAACATACTTTAAAAATCTAATTTTTCATTGTTTAAAACCTTAATCTTTAACCTCATGAAAACAATGCTAGTTTTATACTTAACATCGATTTTTTTTATTAAATCAGAAAATGAAATTAAATAAACAGATTAAACACTTACAGTAAAAGGAAGAAGAGAGGGGGCTGTTTGAGTCATTGGAGGGGAGCATGGGGTTGGCCGCGGCAAGGGGATGGCTTCTTTCGTCGATCTAGGGTTTGGGGGTGCGTTGGGGCGTCGGATTGAGCTGGAGAGGGAGGGGGTTTGCGCGAGGAGGGGGGAGAAGCTAGGGGAGGGGGTGCGGCGTCAGTAGGTGGCTGGGCGGAGGGCAGGTCGATGGCGACGGGTTTTTGAATTTAGGGTTTTTTTTCTTCTTTGAAAGAAACTGACGGGGAGGAATAAAGGAAGGGGGAGGGAAATAAGGGGAATATAAAATATATATTTTTATATTTAATTATTTCTATATTCTATATGGTTGACTTTTATGCAAGTTTGGTTGATCATTATATGCAAGTTTGGTTGATCATTATATACAAGTTTGGTTGATCATTATATGCAAGTTTGGATGATCATTATGCAAGTTGGTTTAATCATTATGTATGACACATGTTGCTATGTTATGCAAGTTTGGGTTGATCATGCTATCATGTTATGCAAGTTAAACTTGAGGTTTTGAGCATAAAGCTCCAAGCTTTATATTAAAGGTTGCATTTTGACAACATGAAAGTTATCATATCCCTTATGATAACTCGCATGTGAGGCAAAATGCGAACTTCTAGCAACTTCTACATGTCATTTATCACCATGTATCACTCATATGCTAAGTTTGGTTTTATGCATGCTTTTGAAGCCTAATAATGCAATATGCAAGTATATGAACATATGTACATTTCATATGCCACCATGTTAAACTTGTGGCTTCAACACCTTTATGTCATGGTTATGCCAAGTTCCCTATTTTATCCTTTATGCGTTGTTGCGATTATGTAAACGATGGGATTACGTTGGGGTTGGGTAAAATTATGACATGAACATGATTTTTATAACATAACGTGATATGTTAACTTGTAATTATGTTTTGGAAACATAATGGACATGACACTTAGAAAATATGAGTGTGGCCAACTCGAGGTTGTGTTGAGTTTGTAGCATAAATCTACCCCGACCCGCCCGGCTTAACTAGTGGCTACAAACAATAGGACCCAATGTGAGAAGTTGGTCATGTTGTGCTCGAACCCGAGGTTAGATCTAGTTGTGGTGTAAAGCTACCCGGACCCGCCCGGCTTAACTAGTAACCACAACAAAGTCTAATGTGAGAGGTTGAAGCGCATTAAGTTAATTAATGCCTCCTGATTAGGGTTAAGTCATGGCCCACTTAATACTTAACCAATTTGGGCTTGATGGATTAATCGAGGTTAAGTCAGGAGCCTTGGGTACTCTTAACCGATTTAATCCACGTTTGGATCGGGTTAACCACATTTAACCCGTTAAGAAACCCTAGTTGCGTGGTCCTTTTCAGCAGTAACCTTCTAGGTAGTATCATAAGACCCTAGGACTAGGCTAGGGGGGGCACGATTACTGGGCTGATTGTAAGAGACCAAAAGAGACGGCTGAATGATGCCCCGGTTGTTCAGGCGGACCATGGTCGTGCACATCAAGTCCGGAGTTGAACACAGGCACCGGTAGGTTTGGACTATGCATCCTGTAATGGTGTCAGAGGGTTACACCATAGGGCCTGATACACCCTAGGGTGGACCCTGCACAGTCAACTACATTACATGATTAAGCCGCATGACACCGACACTTGACGAGTTAGGCTTATATGGAGCCGATCGACTAGACCGTGTAGTTGGACCTTAATTTAGGTCACCTCATGATGATGGGCCAAGCTTGGGCCAAGGGATCAATTTTTGTTTTTACTTGACATGTTAGAATGCTAGTACAACCGTGGTGCAAAACTTAACCTTAATTATGCGATGACACCTTTATCTATCTTGTTAGTTAATCATCATGCCAGTATGTTGTTATCCTTATGTTCATCTCAGCTTCTCATGCCAGTTAACTTTACTAGTTCATAGACAGATAGTAGTAGGGCTTACCAGTCTTTTTGACTGACCTGTTTTCTTTCGCCTCTTTTCTTCCGTTTCCCCCCCCCCCACACTCAGGTTCTCAGGGTGGGAACATTGGAGCTTAGCTTGGATCTTTACAGCTTGCTTACTGGATTTGCTCATGTACGGTTTTGGACGTTGAGCTAGCTATGGTTTATCACTTCATTTTGGGGATAGTACTTTATGTATTTTAGTTTTTCAGTTTATGCTTTTATCTAGACTTTGTTGTTGGAAAAATAATGACCAAGTACTTTGTTGTAACATGACTATGGTTTTGAAATGCTAAGTTTTATCCGCTGCTTTACTACTCTGTTTTACTTATATGTTCTGTCTTGTGATATCTGCATGCATGTTTACCTTGTTTAAACGCCCCTCCAAAGCTAGTGTCCTTGCAAGAGTGGCACTGGCGGAGGTGGGGTGTTACATTTGGTATCAGAGCATAAGGTTTACAAGATTTGAGCAAAAGTGTTTTTGAAACTTACCTTTTGAAAAACTATTTTCAAAACCAATTAAGTATTTTCCAAGAAAAGTCTAGTTATTTTAAAAAGGCTATTCCCCAAAAGCCATAGCACTATCCTTCGTTTCTTCGTTCTGAATCTATCTTTTTCCTTTTTCAGTATGGCCGATCTTAACCTTCCCGAGGGAGTGACCATTCCCGGATGGTTCCGGAGATACTTGGAAGTTAGGGCCAACGATGTGGGCCCAGCAAATACCCCCAATATAACTGAGGTTCCTCCTCCCCCTCCTCAGAACCCGCAAGCAAATTTCGCAAAGATTTGCAAAGACTTTAAGGCGATGGGTGGCAAGAACTTTATTGGGACGGAGACTTTTGTGGAGGCAAGAAATTGGTTGAAAGAAACTGAAGATCTCATCGCCATCTTTGATGTGCAAGATCATAGAAGGGTTCTATTGGCAGCATGGTTATTGAAAGAAGAAGCTGCTTATTAGTGGGAGGTCACCAATGCTACGAGGCCTATAGAGACTTGGGCCGACTTTAGGACAAGATTTGGGCTTAAGTTTCTATCATCAGCTGAGGCGAATTTGCAATTGGAGAAGTTTATATCTTTGAAGCCTAGAGACATGACAGTGAGGGAGTACGTGAATGAGTTTAACAAGCTCGCCCGATTTGGTTTGGACATGATTAATACTCCCCTGAAGAAGGCTTTGCGCTTTGCACGAGTGTTGAATGAGCCACTACAAGGTTTAGCCCTGTCTCATATACCTATGGGGGCCACTTTCGAAGGTCTAGTAGACATGGCATTGCTTCAAGGAGACGATAAGAATGGCAAGAAGGAAGTGAAGGCTAATGAGACCCAAGACAAGAAGACATACTCCAAGTGGGGAGGAAATCAGAGCAATCAGAACAACAAAAACAACAAGAACAACAAGGGCAACAAGGCCAAGGCAAAGGACCCAAGAAAATGCCACTACTGTGGGAATGAAGGGCACATAGCTAAAGACTGTAAGAAAAGGAAGAGGAAGTCGGGCGAATGCTTTCATTGTAGAGAGACCGGACATTTTAGCAAGGATTGCCCCAAGAAGCAAGGGCAGAATCAGCATGCAGGACCTTCTGGAGGGCAAGTGCATGCTCTCAACGCAGCTCCAGTTCAGGATCGAGGTAGCATTTCTGTAGAAAGTCTTGTTTATATTTCTGATTATCCTGTTCGCACCTTATTTGATTCTGGCGCATCGCATAGTTTTATTTCTTCTGACATTGTTGAAAGTTTGCACCTAAGTACTAGCTTAGTTGAGGATCCCGTTTGTGTTTCAAATCCAATTGGGGGTTCCGCCCATCTATCTATGATTTGTGTGGATTTAAAGATTTCTATCTTGACTATAGAATTCACGTGTAATGCTTATGTTCTCGGATTTACGGGATATGGGTTAATCTTGGGCATGGATTGGTTGTCCAGTTATGGAGCCATCCTTGATTGTGAACATAGGGTGGTGAGGCTCATGACTCGCCTCGGTAATACCCTAGAAATTTCTTGTAACCCTTGAGATCCCGTCATGTTATGTGATCTTGAATCTCTCGACTCGTCCATCGATGATCTGCAATCTGTAAGGGTGGTCCGAGACTATCCCGATGTCTTTGAAGAAGTTAAGGGGTTACCCCCTAAACGAGAGATAGATTTCCGCATTTATCTAGTCGATAATGCCGAGCCAGTTACATTGCCCGTTAGGCACATGGCCCCGCGAGAAAGGAGAGAGCTTGATAAGCAAATCAAGGAATAGCTTGGGAAAAATTTCATTAGGCGAAGCATTTCAGAATGGAGTGCGCCTGTGGTATTCGCTACTAAGGCGGATGGTTCGCTTCGCCTACGTGTTGATTATCGAGAATTGAACAAGCTAACAAAGAAGAATAGGCACCCGTTACCGAGGATTGATGATCTCTTTTACCAGCTTGTTGGTGCTTCTGTTTTCTCTCAGCTCGATCTAGCCACCGGATTCCATCAGCTTAGAGTGGCTGAGGATAGTATCGATAAAACTGCGTTTAGGACTCCAGACGGATTCTTTGAATGGCTTGTCATGCCATTCAGTTTGACTAATGCACCCGCCTACTTCGTAGATTTGATGAGTAGGGTGTTCAAGTAGTTCCTTAACAAGTTCGTGGTTGTCTTCGTGGATGATATTCTGATCTTCTCAAAGGATGAGGAAGAACATGCTAGGCATCTCAAGGAAGTGATGGATACGCTTAGAGCGCATCAGTTGAAAACCAAGTTCTCCAAATGTCATTTTTTGGACATATAGTTTCTAAGCAAGGCATAGCGGTGGATCCCGCGAAAGTGGTTGTGGTTCAAGACTGGAAGAGTCCTAGGAACGCAATCGAAGTGAGAAGTTTTCTCGGTTTGGCGGGCTACTATAGGAAGTTCATCAGGGACTTCGCTAAGATTTCGGCCCCTCTTACTAAGTTAACAAAGAAGGACTTAGTCTTTGCATGGGACTTGGACTGTGAGCTTGCTTTTCAAAGGCTCAAGAGAGCCCTTACCTCAGCTCCAGTTTTGGCAACATGGATTGGCACTTGTTTTCAAGAGATAGTTTTCTGCGTGGGATACCGTATAATATGTAAACGAGATCCAAGATTCACTAACGAATTTTGGAAAGCTTGCATGAACCATGAGCACGCAGTTATATTTAAGCCAAGTATTTTAGGAAAAGGATAAGTGGAAGGGGAATGAGAGGCAACAGTGAAATGAGTTCTAACTCATATTTTGGAAATAAGGATTAAGAACTACAGAATTATGAAGTTAAAAGACGGTCAAGGCACGATGGGATTAAGCACAAGAAAATGCAGCTTAGAAGACTGAAGACTAGATACGCGTGTTATATCTCTTTCTAAGGGTATATCCTTGATCCCTATTGTTCCGTAGAGCTTACTCGCATGCTATCTTTTAAGTATATCCTCTTGGTCCTATCCTCAGTCTTAGTTATGTTGCAAACCCCATAAGGAGTATGACTCGCCTGTTTGTGAGATATAGTTGGGGTGAAGATGTTCGTCACCAAACTATTTGGGCTTTATGGGATATGGGTAATAATTGATAGACTTACAAAGAAAGCCCATTTTATTCCGGTGAAAAGCAAGAGGACCGTATCATGGCTAGCATCTGTTTATCTTCAAAAGATAGTGCGGCTGCATGGAGTTCATTCTAGCATAGTTAGCGATCGTGACCCAATATTTACTAGCTAGTTCTGGAACAGTTTGCAAGAAGCAATGGGTACGCGATTGAATCTGAGTACAGCCTATCACCCCCAGACGGATGGCCAAACCGAAAGGGTGAATAGAGTGCTAGAAGATCTTTTGAGGTTTTGTGTTCTCGACTTCGGTGGTACTTGGGAAGACCACCTTCCTCTTGTAGAGTTTGCTTATAATAATAGCTATCAAGCCAGATTAGGGATGGCACCATTTGAAGCTTCGTATGGGAGGCCGTGCAAGCCACCAACATGTTGGTGGGAAGACAACAGATAGACTTATACTTGGGCCCGATATGATACGGGACACATCCGAGAAAGTTGAATTGGTGAGAAGAAGGATGAAAGCAGCCCAAGATAGACAGAAATCCTATGCTGACAAGCGAAGGGCAGATTTGGAATTCGAAGTGGGAGACATGGTTTTTGTTAAGGTTTCTCCTTTGCGTAATGTGGTACGTTTTGGAGCAGTTGGGAAGCTGGCACCAAGGTTCGTAGGACCCTTCCCTATCATAGAGAGAATTGGAAAGATGGCCTATAAGGTGGGATTGCCCGAGAAGCTAGCCGGAGTGCATAATGTCTTTCATGTCTCGCATCTCCGAAAGTGCCTACATGAGTCCGCTGAGGTGGTCGAACCAAGCATTCTTGAAGACATTGAGGTACAGAAAGAAGCAACCTTGAGAAGAGCTCTGATTCGTATCTTGGGAACAGAGATCAAGAAGCTAAGGAATCGAGAGGTCAAGTTGGTGAAAGTTCAGTGGGGTGAAGCCGACGAAGATGAAACTTGGGAAACTGAGGAGAAGATGCGTGGGCTTTATCCATTTCTTTTTTAGGGTACATTCTCGATCTCTTTTCCTAATTAGCATATCTTTCTTTTTATCCGCGTTTATCTAGTTTATCTTGTTTCGTAGATCTTGTCATGAGAACCTTAGGTAGAAACCCTTGGTTGAAACATGTATTTGAAACATGTTATGCTTGATGGTTGCAAGTGGTTGCAAGTGTTTGCACATGGATACTCGTGGATGCATGATACACATTATGCACTAAGATCGGCTCACACACTTTCATGTTGCATATGCATGAGTGCTTATACTTATTCGTGGATGAAACTTGTTGAGCTATCACGTGGATGTTGCATATGGATGAATATTATGTGCACTCATGTAGAGATTATAAATTATGTTAGGAATTTGCATACATATGGACTCATTTCACTAACATATTTTGCATTAAGGAGGTTTACTATATCAGTAACCGCCTGATTTTTGCATTAGATAAGT
The DNA here is from genome assembly GCA_030737875.1 of Allium sativum. Classification (NCBI taxonomy): domain Eukaryota; kingdom Viridiplantae; phylum Streptophyta; class Magnoliopsida; order Asparagales; family Amaryllidaceae; genus Allium; species Allium sativum. Next base: position 189,148,000 of record CM060915.1, on the reverse strand, counting down.
ACATATACACACACCTTTGCATATGATCATACAACGTTTAGAATCCTTTAAGGACAATGACTGCACGTGGATGATGTTTTGAGTAGATGGATGATGGATAGTAGGATACGTTCTTCCTAACTTGGAGATTTCGGGGACGAAATCCTTTAAGGAGGGGAGAATGTAACATCTCGTAATTTGAACATAAAAATTCACAAATTAAAGTATACTTAATTAAGTGAAATGGGTTGCGCAGAGAAATATATATATATTGATATATATATATATATATAATTGAAAATTAAATAAATAAATATGCAAAAATGTTCAAAACAGCGAATTGGGAGAGGGGAATAACCGAACCGGCCGATTTTTGACGTCGACCCGAGCTCGCTGGGTCGACTAGGGGTTAATCCAGGGTGTTTGGCTGTCAACCCGTGGGCCGATTCGCTCAAATGCAGATTTTGCATTTGAATGGTTCACATGATTCAGCTTTAATCTAAAGGCCCTAGATGGTTCCTACACTTGACTTCTTCCCCAAGACATGCTTTGATGGCTTGGATTGAATCTAGGGTTAATCCTATGGCTAATACTATCCTAATCCTCTATAAAAAGACCCCTTAACCTAGCCTAAATCACCATTATTCAATCCTACAACTAAACTATGTCAAATTTGTTCCTCTCATGGCCTCCACTCTCATGCTAAAATTCCTAAGCCTATTTCTATGAGAGATTGTGAGTTCATACAAGTGCTTTCAAACTTGTATGAGTGTTCTTAGTTTGCATTCAAGTCAAGTTGCAACATTTCTATTTCAAAGCAAGGATTTTTATTGATTTGGCGCAAGGGTTTTTCAATTGGGGCTTTCATATTTTGGTGCTTGCATAAGGGCTTCGTCTCAATCTTTATAATAAATATTCATTTGTGTCTTCATAGCGTAGTAAGCCTTTTTCTACTTTCTTTCTTTGAACTCTAAAGTGAAATGAATGATGCAAGTTTGGGGTTGATCATTATATGCAAGTTTGGTTGATCATTCTATGCAAGTTTGGTTGGTCATTATATGCAAGTTTGGTTGATCATTATATGCAAGTTTGGATGATCATTATGCAAGTTGGTTTAATCATTATGTATGACACATGTTGCTATGTTATGCAAGTTTGGGTTGATCATGTTATCATGTTATGCAAGTTAAACTTGAGGTTTTGAGCATAAAGTCCAAGCTTTATATTAAAGGTTGCATTTTGGCAACATGAAAGTTATCATATCCCTTCTGATAACTTGCATGTGAGGCAAAATGCGAACTTCTAGCAATTTCTACATGTCATTTATCACCATGTATCACTCATATGCTAAGTTTGGTTTTATGCAAGCTTTTGAAGCCTAATAATGCAATATGCAAGTATATGAACATATGTACATTTCATATGCCACCATGTTAAACTTGTGGCTTCAACACCTTTATGTCATGGTTATGCCAAGTTCCCTATTTTATCCTTTATGCGTTGTTGCGATTATGTAAACGATGGGATTACGTTGGGGTTGGGTAAAATTATGACATGAACATGATTTTTATAACGTAACGTGATATGTTAACTTGTAATTATGTTTTGGAAACATAATGGACATGACACTTAGAAAATATGAGTGTGGCCCACTCGAGGTTGGGTTGAGTTTGTAGCATAAATCTACCCGGACCCGCCCGGCTTAACTAGTGGCTACAAACAATAGGACCCAATGTGAGAAGTTGGTCATGTTGTGCTCGAACCCGAGGTTAGACCTAGTTGTGGTGTAAAGCTACCCGGACCCGCCCGGCTTAACTAGTAACCACAACAAAGTTTAATGTGAGAGGTTAAAGCGCATTAAGTTAATTTATGCCTCCTGATTAGGGTTAAGTCATGGTCCACTTAATACTTAACCAATTTGGGCTTGATGGATTAATTGAGGTTAAGTCAGGAGCCTTGGGTACTCTTAACCGATTTAATCCACGTTTGGATCGGGTTAACCACATTTAACCCGTTAAGAAACCCTAGTTGCGTGGTCCTTTTCAGCAGTAACCTTCTAGGTAGTATCATAAGACCCTAGGACTAGGCTAGGGTGGGGCACGATTACTGGGCTGATTGTAAGAGACCAAAAGAGACGGCTGAATGATGCCTCGGTTGTTCAGGCGGACCATGGTCGTGCACATCAAGTGCGGAGTTGAACACGGGCACCGGTAGGTTTGGACTGTGCATCCTGTAATGGTGTCAGGGGGTTACACCATAGGGCCTGATACACCCTAGGGTGGACCCTGCACAGTCAACTACATTACATGATTAAGCCACATGACACCGACACTTGACGAGTTAGGCTTATAGGGAGCCAATCGACTAGACCGTGTAGTTGGACCTTAATTTAGGTCACCTCATGATGATGGGCCAAGCTTGGGCCAAGGGATCAATTCTTGTTTTTACTTAACATGTTAGAATGCTAGTACACCCGTGGTGCAAAACTTAACCTTAATTATGCGATGACACCTTTATCTTTCTTGTTAGTTAATCATCATGCCAATATGTTGTTATCCTTATGTTCATCTCAGCTTCTCATGCCAGTTAACTTTACTAGTTCATAGACAGATAGTAGTAGGGCTTACTAGTCTTTTTGACTGACCTGTTTTCTTTCGCCTCTTTTCTTCCGTTCCCCCCCTCAGGTTCTCAGGGTGGGAACATTGGAGCTGAGCTTGGATCTTTACAGCTTGCTTACTGGATTTTCTCATGTACGGTTTTGGACATTGAGCTAGCTATGGTTTATCACTTCATTTTGGGGATAGTACTTTATGTATTTCAGTTTTTCAGTTTATGCTTTTATCTAGACTTTGTTGTTGGAAAAATAATGACCAAGTACTTTGTTGTAACATGACTATGGTTTTGAAATGCTAAGTTTTATCCGCTGCTTTACTACTCTGTTTTACTTATATGTTCTGTCTTGTGATATCTGCATGCATGTTTACCTTGTTTAAACGCCCCTCCAAAGCTAGTGTCCTTGCAAGAGTGGCACTGGCGGAGGTGGGGTGTTACACCCGGTCTTCAACCAACGTCTTCTTCTTCGATTTATCGTCGTATCAGTTATTCAGAATGGGATAAACCCGGTCTTTCCGAATAACTCGCGTATATAATAAACAAGTATTACACAAACACAACATACGCCTCATTCCAATTCATCAGCCACTGACCGTAAATTAACAAGAGAATAATTCCCCAAATACTAACCCCTAAGGCCGAAACCAACATCAGATCAATACCCAGAAAACTATTCTGCTTAGCTAACCTACAGTTAGCATATAAATTTCACATTTCTTAGGGAAAGGTTCCCATTAATTTTGTCAAAGATAAATTCTTTTAAATTTATTATTTAATCTTCCTTTGAATATCACTTCAAACTAGTCGGGATTAACGAACCTTACCGAAGTAATCATTTGTTTTAATTTCCCAACCCCAACCTATTCATCCTATGAAGTAAAACTGGTTATACTTCATATCTAACACCACGGTGTTATCGGTAAGTTCAATTACCATTTTACGTTCAAATCTAATTAAATATTTAACTATCGCCTGGAGCAAAACTGGTGATACTCCATTCTCGATCTTTTCAATCTAATTAAAGATTCATTAAAACTCCATTTAGTTTTAATCTTTAACTGGGTTAAAGAATCAGTGTCATTTAAAACACGGTTCATGATAAACCCCAAAATCACATCACATTTCAATCAATCCCTAACCGTAAATTAGCAAGTGAGCAATTCCCTAAGTATTAACCCCGAAGGCCGACCAACATCTGATCAATACCCCAGAAACCATTCAACTTAACAATTCTCCAGTTAGTTTCTGTTTTTCTTAACTCCTTTGGGTCTAAGAACAGTATTATTGAAGAAACCGTTCACGACAACCCAAAATCACATTTCATTAATTATCGGGTTAAAGAACAAGTGTTATTTAAAACAATGTTCACGATAAACCCAAAAATCAATACCAATTCAATTCCAATAATACTATTTAATTGGTACACTTCATTAAATCAAAATAAAAAGATTTAATCTTTTTCTCAACTGGGCTTAAGAACAGTGTTAATGAAGACACCATTCACGACAAACCCAAATCACATTTGATATTAAATACAAGGCTCTGAAAAGAAAATATATCGGCTTATATTCAATATCAAATTCTACGACCAACAAATATCGTATTGGAAATAACGATATCTATATATCTTTCAAATTTCCATAACGCTATCTGTATAATCAGGAAATCCAACATCGAAATATTCCAAAGACAATTTCGATTCAAATCCAATTCCACTTTATATATTGGAAATCCTGGTTATTTTCAAAACCATTTCAAAACCTATTTATTTATTTGAAAATAAATTAATTATCATTCTAGTTCAAAACTAGTTTATTTCGATAAAAATCTATTTTTATCTTTTCAAATATGGAGTTTTTCATCCCAATTCTTCCCAAATCATTTCTTATGATTTTAGACAAATTATTACTATTTTTAATAATTTTATCAAGGCTCGTACAATCGATTTCCATCAATGGCCACCGAACTGCACTTACAACGACATTTTCCAAATTTGATTTGGACATAATTCCAAATCCAACAATTAGATTTCAAATCTCTAATATTCGTTAGAAAGCTCTTTTCGATACGAACCCAATGGTTCCAGTTTTAGGAGAATCCGGCGGTCGGGTCTCCCGTAATATCCATTCGAAGTCAATGGTCGAAATTCACGAACTGTCGCGGCGCGGCGCGTTCTATTCAGGCCATTATATATACATATATATATATATAATATTTTTTATATATTTCGTCGATTTCTTTTCAAAACATATTTTATAAATCGTTTTAAATTCGTTTTCAAAACGGTTTCAACTTCCTTTTCAAATTCAAATCAAAATTGAATTTTTCGATATAAATTCGTTTTAATTTCATTTCAAATCGATTTCAATTCAAATCGATTTTCAGTTCAATTTCAATTCGTTTTAAATTTAATTCAAAACAATTTCAATTCTATTTCAATCTAATTCGAATTTCAATTCTATTCAGTTTAATTTGAATTTCAATTCTTTTCAATTTAATTCGAATTTCTATTCTTTTCATTGTAATTCGAATTTCGATTCTCTTCAATATAATTCGAATTTCAATTCACTTCAATATAATTCGAATTTCAATTCTTTTCAATATAATTTGAATTTCAATTCACTTTCAATATTCATTGAAAAATGAATAAAATCGATATAAATATCGTTCGTGTCAAAATGGCGTCAATCTAATCAACACGGCTTCATATATTTCTATTTTCAAATATTCTATTTCAAATATTTCTATTTCAAATACTTCTTTTTCAAATATTTCTATTTCAAATATTTTTTTTTCAAATATTTTTTTCCTAAACTGGAATGAGGCCCAATCAATTACCATATAATGTTAGTTATATGGATTTTCTACAACACATGTATAAAATAATAACGATAAATAATCAACCATCATCCAGAGTGCACCACACAACTGCATAAACATTAAATATGAATAATTAACGCTTACACAGTTTGTCGACCAATCGATCGACATACAACTAAACAATAGGGATTAGTGTACGTCAAATATCATCCCAATACCCGTGTCGGGTTTCAAACAATCAAACACAGGTTTTATTTGTGCAGTTGGGCGATGGGTAAAATTTATCATCCCAATCAATATCAGTCAAATGTGTGTACATAAACAAATCGTTCAATTTGTTTATATTAATTTATTTCATTTCATATATACGTTAAAAATTCTATTTTTAACTATAAAATATTTTTAACTATATAAATACTTTATTTCCTTTCACATCACATCACACAATCAACTACACATCAAAATCAAACAAACAAGCATACAAGCCGTCCATGGTCTATGGACGACGGGTGTCGAGTGCTACTAAACACCGTCTGCATCCTAGTATATATTTTAACTAGAAAATTTAGATTAAAAGTGAGGAGTTCTCACCGACTAGCTAAACCAATTCACCGCGACTCTTCATATGTAGGAAATCTTCATGTTGCTTCAAACGAGATCTGTTTCACGCAGTCTTATGTTAAAAATCACATTTTTATATCGCTACTCCATATCTAAAAGTCATATTTTTATAACGATGCTTATACAATAAAAATCATATTTTTATAAAGCTCTTCTATATAAAAACCAATTCCTTTTCGCTACTTCATAAATATAAAAATCGAATTTTTATCGTTACTTCATATATATATAAATTGAATTTTTATCTTCACTTCATATATATAAAAATCGAATTTTTATCTTCACTTCATATATATAAAAATCGAATTTTTATCTTCACTTCATATATATAAAAATCGCGCCTTTAGCATTATAAAGATCTCGCCTTTAACATTATTAAAATTCTCGCCTTTAACATTATAAAGATCTCGCCTTTAACATACTTTAAAAATCTAATTTTTCATTGTTTAAAAACATAATCTTTAACCTTATGAAAACAATGCTAGTTTTATACTTAACAGCGACAATTTTTTTATTAAATCAGAAAAGGAAATTAAATAAACAAATTAAACACTTACAGTAAAAGGAAGAAGAGAGGGGGTTGTTTGCGTCACTGGAGGGGAGCATGGGGTTGGCCGCGACATGGGGGTGGCTGCTTCCGTCGATCTGGGGTTTGGGGGGAGGGGCCGTTGGGGCATCGGATTGAGCGGGAGAGGGAGGGGGTTTGCGCGAGGATGGGGGAGAAGCGAGGGGAAGCGAGGGAGGGGGTTTGCGCGAGGAGGGGGGAGAAACGACGTGTCGAAACGTGGGGCGGCGAGTTTTTTAATTTAGGTTTTTTTTTCTTCTTTGAAACAAACTAACGGGGAGGAATAATGGAAGGGGGAGGAAAATAAGGGGAATATAAAATATATACTTTTATATTTAATTATCTTTAAATTCTATACGGTTGACTTTTCATACGAATCTCTAATCTAGCCCAACGACTATCACCCCTAGCGTTTTACCCCCATTCCGAACATAATGGGATATGTATCACAGGCCAATTTGGATGTTTCGATCTGTTTCCATTTAAATTAAAATATAAATCTTTGGATATTCAATTTGAACTTACATTTCAAATTACCGGGGTCACATATGTCTAAAAAACCCAAAAAATATTTTCTAACTTCGTATTGATGATACGGTCCTAACAAAACTAGTTTCGTCGAATTCTGAGGCCATTTGAAAAATGACCATTTTCCAGTCGATTAAAATCATCTGAAACTGGTCAAACGCATTTTCCTTTGCCACGCTCACATTTTGATTCGAAAAATAACGAAATTTGAAACCTAGCAATAATTTGACATCGCGGATCCAACAAAAGTGGTTTCATCGAAAACCGAGGTCATTTGCAAAATGGCCATTTTAAGGGCCAAAATTCCATAGCGACTATTCTGAATTTTCAACTGGGCATAACTTTTTATCCCCGCTATGAAATTTCGATTCTTCGAATTCATTGGAAAGGTATTCTCAAATAGATTCTAATATTTTTGGTTTCGCTAAAATCTGGTTTATTTTGAATCCTGTAAATTCATTTGAAATTTGAAATCGAATTATCGAACTACCGCGCCATTTTCAATTCCTTTTATATATATAAATAAATATTTATATTCTAACGACGATTCAAATGAATATATACGTTCTAATTCTATTCAAAATAAATTTCTCGTCGATATTATTTAAAATAATTCATTTTGAATATTCAAAATTCGCTAAAATTGCCAAATTAACAATTTTTAATTGGCTCAGATTTCCGGGTTATTACAGCGACGTTCCCTCCAAATTGATTCATAAATTGTAATAAACTATGTTGCATACTCCTTATAGTCGAACACATTGATCTAAATTCTTCGATTTGCCTACCTTTTTTGTTTTCCTTCTTTATTTTCTACTTTCTATCTTCATCTAACTTGAAATTGGTTGGGAATGCTTCACTTGCTTTATAGCCGATATAGAGCTAATTTGACGATAATAGGTTTTTATTTTCACATTTCCAAACACTTTAACAATGGGATCAATATCAAAATCTTCTTAGCTTCTACTTCGATTGATTCCACTGAGTACATCCTCTTTCCTTTCCTCTACTATTTCAATTAACGCCTACATAATGCCCAAATGCATCAATATAAACGAAATATAAGAAAAATAAATAGCCTATTATTGTTTATGATATACTAACTGAAAATATAACACATAAATGAGTTTCCATTAAGTGCAATTTTTTTAATCTAGACCCACAATTTTTCTCAACCTACACAATTATGTGCAGCATCAAGTAATAACATATAATAGGGAGTTTATTTAACTAACAGGAAATAATAAGATTCATTAATAAAACTTACATTTGTATGCATCTGACCAAATCCATGATAAATCAATTCAGTTAGTTAATACTCTAACCATCTCAAAAAAAGATAACAAAATCCTTTTCATGTATATCAAAATAAAATGCAGAGGCATAAAGAGGACTTAATTGCCTAATTAACAATTAATGGCACCTACACTCTACTTATTGAATATAAAATGAATTTAATTTGATTTAAGTATGAATTTGGGTTAATTATAAAATAAATTTATAGTATAGTTTTAATATGATTAAATAATAAAATAAATGTTAATTTTTTCAAAATATGATGATATAATTTTAGTAAGAATTTATCAGGTTTTTTCATAACATATTTTCCAAATACGTATTTATAAAACTATTTTTTAGCGTAATCTTCTCTAGTTAAATAAATATTTTAAAATTTATATAATAAAGGTAAAATAATTATTTTGAAAAGTTATATAAGTTGCTGACATCGTTTGAATTTGATAATGTTAATTGTCATACGATCAAACGATTAAATATAGCCTCGAACATGGATTTTGTAACATATAGAACACTTTGTTAAAATGGAAACACTTTAGAAGTGTTACTAAATGTTTCAAACTGAAACCATGTCGTAAGATAATGGTTTTGGAATGAGCTAGTTGTTTTGAAAGGTGGTATTAACACATGTAAGTATGCATGTTATAGGGTTGATTTACGTCCCTAATACCAATTACTAAAATGCTCTTTAGCATGGCTATATAAGGCACTAAAAACTCTTCATTGTCGTTTCGCCCCTTCTCTTCCCTTTCTCAGTCTCTTTCCCTTCTCCTTATACCCCTTTCCCTCCCTCCGTTTGAATGGCAATTTGGCCTCCACTCTAGGCCTTAGGCCCACCAAGCACCACCCCGACCATGGCCTCTACATCCCCTCCAAAATCCAGCGTCACCACCTTTATTTCTCCCTCCCCTTGACTCAGATCGCCTCTACACCACTAGGCCGCCCCCTTCCAATCCCACGCTGCCATCACCATCACCACCCTCCGAACACCCGATGTTCGCCCATTCTCACCTCCACCTCGGCCATGGACACCACCTAAGCTCGTCCCCCTCACTCCTCCTTTAAAAAAAAGAAATTATATATATATATATATATTCGAGTTGATAGAAATAAATAGTTCAAGATGCGGTGACGCTGCCCGATGGTCTAGTCAAAGTCTTATAGTGAAGATATAAGGAGATATGCGGGTTGGAGCTCTAATTTAAGGATATTTATGTTAGTGAGACCTTCTAAAAATATTTTTGGTTTAATTAGTATTAGTAAGAAATTTTACACGTTTTAATATGGTTAATTATGATTAATAAATATATATGTGTGTAATGTTGGATGATTGGTTGTGTAGTTAGAAACACTGATAGACTTATGAGCGTTGATTACCATAAAACTTGCATGCAGTTTATAACGATAATTGATGATGTTGTTGTTGGTTGGCATTAATGTTCATATGCTATTAGTTGATGTATGAATGTAATCACACACCATGACACCGAAATTATGGGATTAAAAAGGAGATTAGCTAAGTCTTTGTTTCATATAAATTGTATATATTATTTTAATGTTAAAATAATGACCCAAAATAGAATTTCGAGTTTGGTATCTGAAACAGTTTAAAAATGAAATAAAATTATATACAATCAACTTTTGTGAAGGTGGAAAGGTATTTGAAAAATATTTTGACTATATACGGCATGTACAAGTTTAAAGTCGATTTTGTATAGAGATTTTCAAAATGGAGATTGAATTACGTATGTAAACAATGGTCTAAATTCAAGACAATTATTTCAATGATTTTAAATAATATTTAATTTCTGTCCTGCAAATTTTAAAGTTCATTATATTAATTTTTGAAAAATAATATTATTTTATTAATATTACATTATTAAATTTTGAATTTAAAGTCAAAATTGTAAAAATTTGTTCTCAAATGAGTTTGTATATGTTTATAAAGGTCTATGATCATATTTGAGGTAAATCGGATGAATTTTTATTATAAGACGTAATATGGTCTGAATACGACGTGTCGTGTTGCGACATTTCACAAATTCGAACATAAATTTTAAACGGTTATGACCAATACAAATTAAATCGAATCTAAGTGAAATGAAAAACGTTTACTTTCTAGTAATAGTAGTTTTCAATTCTGAAAATAATTTTTGAATATTGGTGTATATATTTTAAGTTATGTCTAAATCTATTTTCAAATAGAACCGTAGTATTCCAATTCGATGACTGTAATTGGAAATCCAATTAAAGGACTTTATAAAAATTATTAAAAATATAAAATAATTATCATAAATCATAATTAATCATTTAAAGGTTCATTAGATGGAAAATATTAAGTTTTAGAGTGTTTAAATTTTATTTTGATTAAACTAGCTATTTTGTAATGATCTTATAAAGCGTTTGCCACAATTTTTGGAAATTTTGAAGTTTTAAACTGATTAATTATTATTCAAATCTTAAATAATCATTTTTTAAATAATTTATGAAATATTTTTTTCAATTATATAACCCTTAAACATATTGGTTTAAAAATCTATTTAATCTTTAAAAGAAGAAGCTTTCCAATTATAAAAAAGATGAAAATGGTAGAAAGTGACCTTCGAGGGTCATTATCAATTCCATATGTAAACTTGTACTATTTTGGGAATTTAAAAGGTAGAGTTACCGTTGTTCCGCTTATAGTTTCGGTCGAGAATGGAAATTAATATCAAATATAAGCTGGCGTAACTTATGTTCAGTTCCTATATAAAATGATTTCAATTTAATCTTTTGGAATAAAGGTTTTCCAGAACTAATAAGATGGGTTTGCATAGGAATAATCTTCGGATAATTGATATGGAATTCCGTTATTAGACATACTCTATTTGAGTAATTTAAAAGATATTCATATCGTTATTTCAGTTATAATATTTGCTAATTATGAGTGTTGGTATCGAATAAGCTGATATAATTTTTGATTTAAAGCATATATTTAATTCTATCGGTTTTGGTTTTCTCGATCTATAGACTAAAGGACATTATTTAATCTGTGAAACTTATCAATAAATCCCTGAATTAATGTTATTAAAAGAAATTTGGTTTTAAAAATTTTTGTTAATAATATTTTCTGTTAACACCCGGATTAAGTTATTAGGACATGTGTTCATGGGATTTGACATCGTCATGATATAGAGTTATCGATGGTCATTTTGAAGCCTGTGAATCTAAGCTAATCTGCCTTCCCTTAGGCATCAGAATTATGACTCTAACGACTGGTTATCCCACATCTGAAGGTTGGACATCACATATGCTGTGCAACAATGTTCCATAAAGACCTTAGGAAGGTTATTTAGCTTGATATTGCTAGACTTTATGAAATCAATTTCTCCCTAAATCATGAAAGTGACGCTATGTACTATGATAAGAAGAAAATAGGCTAACACATCCCCCTATTCTAGGAAAAACGGCATTGTAATATTTATTAACTCAAATAATCAATTTGCACCGGACCAAGACAAAGAGGGGTTCATATCACATCAGAGATTATGTTACAAACCGACGGATGACCCTGTTTCCCTGAGGTCAGGAAGCGTTAGGCTAATCATGAGAGTGTCGATCAAAGTGGCAAACCCTCGAGGTATGGGGAAGGAGACTTTGCATTTCTACAAAGCCCCTCCTCCATTGCTAAGGTGCCATCATTGATTTTCTCATAAGAAATGTTATAGTTAACTCCTTATTTCATCATTATAGCACAATAAGATTATCAAATCGACAGATGTTTAAGACTCGGAATTCTCCATTCATAAATTGTAGATGTTTTACAAGAGTTGAGGATTTGCACATTTTTAGAAGAAAGAACTAGATTGAGAAATAAAAAGTTTGTTCCCCTTTATGTGGCTCTTGGTGTCTTATCTATAGAGAATTCAGGTCTCATTCCACTTATAGGCTATTGGGAATACATAGGCCTTGGTAGGCCGCTTTTTTCTTGGTCTCGGGCGTTTGGCTCTCGGTCGTCCTTGTGGTGTTGATCGTAGATTTCAAAGTGAGGGTCCCGGTCAACTGGGGCTTTTCCGAGACTAATATAGGCTTGTTGTCGTGGTGGTTTTCGAATGGCAGTTGAACTTCTCGTGGCAGCTCCTAGGTGAAGGCTTCCAGGTACAAGCTTGCAGATTAGGCTTCTGGCTTTCTCTTGAATACTTTAAGGAGCTTGTCCTCGTGACATATGTAGATAGTTGCCGGTTTGAAACCGCTTTTAGTTCTTGTACTAGGTAAATTAGTACTGATAGCCTGTATCTCTACTAGGGAGTCGGTTAGCCTTTTGGTGGAGCTATTGGGACAATCTGATTTTTCGGAGGACGGTTTTCGGTGATGTATCTGTTGTCTATTGATGTGATCCTTCATCATTCATGAAGTAGCTATTTCGGAAGCTGGTTCGGAATAATTTTTATGAATTTTTGGCTTGATGCCTTTCGCTTTAGGACTTTCTCTTCACGTAGACCCTTTCGGATAGACTCGCTCGGATAAACCTCGATATCATTTTGTAGGCTCTGAACTACTTACTTCCTAGGGGTGTTGGTTTGTGTTGATCTCAAATCATCCTTTCCCCTTTTTGGCCTTCTCCATTTGTTCTTTCATAAGGTTCTTATGTGTTTGTGTTCCTCCGATACCCCTTCACTGTCAACCTATGTTAGGGGTTTATTTTGGTAGTAACATTTGCCCCTAGTGAAGCGGTGTTTTCGACATTCCAAGTAAAACTTTTGTTTCAAGATTCTTTTTCTTTTGAATTGTTCCACAATGCTAGATTTCATAATGAAATCGTGACAGTAGTTCTAAATCAACCCTTGCTTGGGTAACCAAAAGGTCGAAGATCAGATTTCTCCTTTAGGCATTTGTTGAGGACGAAATCGAGCCAGACTAGGGAATTGATAGGACATCAGAACCCATTCCAGTATTTGTGTGCAGTCTAGTTAACCCAAATTCGGGTATTAATATAAATAGAAGACAGAAAAACTCTTCTGGCATATGTGATTAGCATAATCGACCCAGATTCGGGTATTAATATAGATAGAAGACCGGAAACCTCCTCCCGAATTTATGAAGAGGCGTATCGCCCCAGATTCGTGTATTAATATAGATAGAAGTATGAAAACCTCTTTCGGCATATGTGAAGATCGGAATCGACCCTGATTCGGGTATGAATATACTGAGGACAGGAACCCCTTCTGGTTTTTATGAAGAGTCTAATCGACCTAGATACCGGTATTAATATAGATGGAAGACGGAAACCTCTTCCAGCATTTGTGAGGAGCCCATTCGACCCAGATTCAGATATTAATATAGATAGAAGTCTGGAAACCACTTCCGGCATTAGTGAAGAGCCGAATCGACCTGGATTCGGGTATTAATATATAGTAGACCAGAACCCCTTCCAATATTTGTGAAGAGCCAAATCGACCCAGATTCGAGGATTAATATATATAGAAGACCGGAAGCCTCTTCTAGCATTTGCAAAGAGCCGAATAGACCCAGATTCAGGTATGAATGTAGACAGAGGTCTGAAAAGATCTTGTAACATCTGGGATTTTTGACTGTTCAAATCGATAGTAATCCTCAAATGCCGACTCAAAGAAATCAAAAATACCTGTAGTTATTGGAATTAAAATAAGAAAAGAGAAGAAAAAAGAAAAAAATACAGAATCTCGCCATGGAAGGATAAATATAACAAATAAATAATAGTTGATGAAGCTATCAAAACATTTATTTGATTATATTTTATTATAATTATCAGAGTCAACAATTAAAAAAATATACCAATAATTTTGCACCAGAGTAGTAATAATAATACGTCTGTTGAGCTCAATCTTCATCTTCATAATGGTATCTTCAAAGCAAGGAAATCTTCACTAACTGCAATTTCGATTGACCCGAGCGTATTGCATAAAAAGAAAGCACAAGAAACTCTCAGATTAGAACTAAATCATTCACATATTAGTCAAATTAAAATACGAAATAACATGAGTGTTATAGCTGCAGTAACCTAAAGAAGTATTATGGAAAATTTGCCAATGTTTTTTGAAAAATGGAGCTATCATAAGCTCGTCTCAAATCACACAATGCAAGCTCATAGAAAATGGGCGAGTTTTGTCTGATGATAACCAAACATGCTTCTTATGTGGAAATCCTCTTTCAGTACTATTATTAGTGTGTAGTGTTGAAAACCATTTCGCAAATAAATATATTAATCTTAGCAAGCATAGTGGCTATGCCCACATACATAGTTAACAATCAAAACGAAAGGCTCATATTGGTTGATGGGTTCCAATATGATGGTTCCTTACACCAAAGTTCAATTGGGATGTTCAAGGTGCATTTCACGGTTTTCATCCAGACATGGACACCAAACACCAAGTAAATCACTGGTTTAGATCTAGACATGGACATCGAACATACCCTTATTTTTCCTTGGTTTCAAAGTAGATCTACAACTGAAGGTTTCGAGTTTAAATAGTGATATATGTACAACCTAACCGCCAGTTTACAACAATCTGGGTTGCGAGGTTCATCGAGGTCATGATATACATAATGTTATGCTTCAATAAACCAAGCTTTGATCATTACTAGCTCTGTCCATAATTTGAGTATGCCACATTGTCAATTTACAACATGTCATTGATTTCTATCAATACATAACCTCAAAGCACGTAAAACTTAGAGACGGGAATAATTAATTGTCCCAATCTGATATATATTAATAGAAATCAATGCTATGCAGTCAATTACAATGTCACACACACAATCCATACAAGTCCATCTTGGGTCTGAACGGAACAAAATCCGAAAATTCTCAAATATATTCGGACCTCATGCCACTTATAACCTCGTATTGGATGATCAGCCCAATCGAGATATCAGTAGTCAATGCAAATAAATCCAAAGATTCCCGATCTTTATTTGTCATTTCCACATTTTTAGTTTCTTTATCACATCAAATTATTACTTGGAATGGTTTTCGAACATATATTCGATCCTGGTCTCCCCGAATAATAAGCACATTTTTATACAATAGTTATGGATCATTATGGATTTATCCTTCTAATCTTCCTCCAAAATCATATTCAAATTATACTGAAATTTCAAATCTATATCATGATTATTTAAACATCGATTTTTTTATTCAAAAACGGAATATTTTTATTTCAAATCTTGATTCGAATCAATGGTTTAAATCAAGAAATATTCCAATTTAATAAACATTATAAATATTTACATAACTTGAAAAAATAGATGATAATAAATAAAACTTTTTTTGAAAATATATAATAAAATAATTAGAGTATAATAAAATAATTTAAATCACTACACATATACATATATTCTATTGCTTTACCTAAAAAAACTTTAAATAATAAATAACATAATATAATTTACTTTACTTCAAATTACATGTATATATATATAGTAAATGCTTTACTAAAATAAAATTTAAATAATTAATGTAATAACCCAGAAATCCGAGCCAATTTAAAAATTTTATTTTGGAAATTTTAATGAATTTTGATTATTTAAAATGAATTATTTTAAATAATAACGATGAGAAATTTATTTTGAATAGAATTCGAACGTATGTACTTATTCAAATTGTCGTTAGAATATATATATTTATTCATATATATATAAAAGGAATTGAAAATGGCGCGTAGTTCGATAATTCGATTTCAAAGTTCAAATGAATTTACAGGATTCAAAATAAACCTGATTTTAGTGAAACTGAAAATATTTGAATCTAAATGAGAACATCTTTCCAACGAATCCAGGAAATTGAAATTTCATAGCGGGAATCAAAAGATACGTCCAGTTGAAATTTCAGAATAGTCGCTATGGAATTCTGGTCCTTAAAAATGGAAATTTTGCAAACGACCTCGGTTTTCGACGAAACCACTTTTGTTGGATCCGGGATGTCTAGTTATTGCTAGATTCCAAAATTCGTAATTTTTCGATTCAATATGTGAGCGTAGCAAAGGACAATGTGTTTGGTCGATTTCTATTAAATTGGATCGACCAGAAAATGGTCATTTTTCAAACAGTCTCAGA
The DNA here is from genome assembly GCA_030737875.1 of Allium sativum. Classification (NCBI taxonomy): domain Eukaryota; kingdom Viridiplantae; phylum Streptophyta; class Magnoliopsida; order Asparagales; family Amaryllidaceae; genus Allium; species Allium sativum. The sequence goes on along the minus strand of CM060915.1, from coordinate 189,131,505 downwards.
ATCTGGCAAAATTAGTTTTGTTAGGACCGTATCGTCAGTACAAAGCTAGATATATTTTTTCTAGAATTTTTAAAGTCAGTATGTGGCCCCAGTAAATTGAAAGGTGCGTTCAAAATCAATATATAGATTTATATTTTGATTTTGACAGAAACTGATCGAAACGATCGAATCAGCCTACGATAAACATCCATTGTGTTCGGAATGGGGGTAATTAGCCATGGACGACAGGCGGTGGGTCTCGTTTAGAGGTCGAAATTGAAAGTTGCTTTTTGCAATTAAATAAATAAATAAAACCCTCTCTCCTATTATCTCCCAGCCCCCCTCCCCCATTTCGATCATTCAAGAAAAAATAAAAAAAATAAAATATTTAGAAGAAGGATGGAGCGGAGGAACCGCCATCGCCCCCCCCCCCTAGGGCGGCGCCGCCCACCGCCGCTCCGACATGGACCCCCCCTTTTCTCGATCCGCGCAGACCACCTCCCCCCTCGCTATCCTCTCTCCTCTTCCAATTCAAGACCGCGCCGCACCTTAAAGACACGCCCTGACCACCGCCGTGGCCTACCACCGCCACCACCGGCCAGTTTCCGCCGATGAAGCCCCCCTCACTTCGAACGATGTAAGTTCTTATTTGTTTATTTATTTTAATTTATTAAAAATAAGTTTTTATTCATAGATAAAATAAAAGATCAAATTTTTAATAGGGGAAAAGGTTAGATTTTTGATTAGAAAAAGTATAGGATTTTATATATTTTGATATTGAATAAAGATTATATTTTTATTTATATAGTAACGATATAAAAATATGGCTTTTATATGAAGTTAGCAAGAGAAAGATTTTTTTTTTATCACTAAAAATATTTGATTTATAACTACAAAAATATAATTTTTATATATGTAACATAATATAATTTTTATATATATGGAGTGAAGATAAAAATTCGATTTTTATATATATGAAGTCAAGATAAAAATTCGATTTTTATATATATGAAGTGAAGATAACAATTCGATTTATATATATATGAAGTGAAGATAAAAATTCGATTTTTATGTATATGAAGTGAGGATAAAAATTTGATTTATATGTATAAGAATTGAAATAATATACGTACTTTATTTTTATCGAGAAGTAGAGAGAATATAAAAATGTGATTTTTATATATGTAGTGAATACGGGCGATGAAAGTGACGAAGTGCAAGCAAGATGAAGATTTCCTACGTATGAAGAGTCGTGGAGTTTGGTTTAGCTAGTCGGTGAGAACTTCTCACTTTTAATTTAATTTTCTAGTTGATATATACACTAGGATGCAGATGGTGTTTAGTAGCACCCGACACCCGTCGTCCACAGACCATGGACAGCTTGTTTGTTTGTTTGATTTTGATGTGTAGTTGATTGTATGATGTGGATGGAAATAAAAATATTTTTATAGTTGAAAATAGAATTTTTAACGCGTATTTAAAATGAAATAAATATAAACAAATCAGACGATTTGTTTACATACACACATTTGACTGATATAGATTGGGACGATAAATTTATTACATCGCCCAACTGCACAAATAAAATCTGTGTTTGATTGTTTGAAACCCCACACGGGTATTGGGATGATATATGACATACACTAATCCCAATAATTAGTTGTATGTCGATCGATTGATGGACAGACTGTTATGAGCGTTAAATATTTATATTTGATGCTTTTACAATGTAAAATGCACTTTGGATGGTCTTTGATTATTTATCGTTGTTATTTTACACATGTGTTGTAGAAATCCATATAATTAACATTATATGGTAATTGATTGGGCCTCATTCCAGTTTTGAAAAAGAAATATTTGAATAGAAATATTTGAAAAAGAAATATTTGAAATAGAATATTTGAAAATAGAAATGCGAAGTCGTGTTAAGTAGTTAGACGCCATTTTAACACGAATGGGAATTTTGTCGATTTTAGAATGAATATTGAAAGTAATTTCAAAATTGAATTTTTTGAATTGAATCAAATTGAAATTGAATTGAATAGGAATTCAAATCGAATTGAAATTGAATAAAATTGAATAGAATTGAATTCGAAGTGAAATTGAATAGAATTGAATTCGAATTGAAATTGAATAGAAATGAATTCGAATTGAAATAGAATAGAATTGAATTCGAATTGAAATTGAATAAAATTAAGTTCGAATTGAAGTTGAATAAAATTGAATTCGAATTGAAATTGAATAAAATTGAATAGAATTGAATTCGAATAGAAATTGAATAGAATTGAATTCGAATAGAAAGTGAATAGAATTGAATTCGAATTGAAATTGAATAAAATTGAATTCGAATTGAAGTTGAATAAAATTGAATTAGATTTGGAATTGAATAGAATTGAATTCGAACTGAAATTGAATAAAATTGAATTCGAATTGAAATTGAATAGAAATGAATTCGAATTAAAATTGAATTAATTTGGAATTCAAATTGCATTGAAAACGAACTAAAATTGAATTAAAAATCGAATTGAATTGAAATCAATTTGAAATAAATTTAAAACGAATTTGTAAGGGTAATTTCAATTTTGATTTAAATTTGAAAAGGAAGTTGAAATCATTTTCAAAACGAATTTAAAACGATTTATAAAATACGTTTTAAAAGGAAATCGACGAAATATATATAATATATATAATATATATATATACATAATGGCCTGAATAGAATGCGCCGCGCCGCGGAAGTTCGCGAATTTCGACCATTGACTTGTAATAGATATTACGGGAGATCCGACCGTCGGATTCTCCTAAAATCGGAACTGTTGGGCTCGTATCGAAATGAGCTTTCTAACAAACATTAGAGATTTGAAATCTAATGGTTGGATTTGGAATTATGTCCAAATCAAATTCAGAAAAGGTCGCGGTAAGTGCAGTTCGATGGCCGTTGATGGAAATCAAATGTACGGGCCTTGATAAAATTATTAAAAATAGTAATAATTTGTCTAAAATCATAAGAAATGATATGGGAAGAATTAGGATGAAAAACTCCATATTTGAAAAGATAAAAATAGATTTTTATCGAAATGAACTAGTTTTGAACTAGAATTATAATCCTATTTATTTTTAAAATAAATAAAGTGGATTTGAAAGGGTTTTGAAATTAACCAGAATTTCCAATGCGTGAATTGGAATGGATTTGAATCGAAATTGTCTTAGAAAAATTTAGATGTTGGGTTTCGTGATTATACAGATATTGTTACGAAAATTTGAAAGATATATAGATATCGTTATTTCCAATACGATATTTGTTGGTCGTAGAATTTGATATTGAATATAAGCCGATATACTTTCTATTCAGAGCCTTGTAATTAATATCAAATGTGATTTGGGTTTGTCGTGAATGGTGTCTTCATTAACACTGTTCTTAAGCCCTGATGAGAAAAAGATTAAATCTTTTTATTTAGATTTAATGAAGTGTACCAATTAAATTATACTTAATTGGAATTTAATTGGTATTGATTTTTGGGTTTATCGTGAACAATATTTTAAATAACACTTGTTCTTTAACCCGATAATTAATGGAATGTAATTTTGGGTTGTCGTGAACGGTTTCTTCAGTAATACTGTTCTTAGACACAAAGGAGTTAAGAAAATCAGAAAATAACTGGAGATCGGTTAAGTTGAATGGTTTCTGGGGTATTGATCTGATGTTGGTTTCGGCCTTCGGGGTTAGTACTTAGGAATTGCTCACTTGTTAATTCACGATTAGGGACTGATTGAAATGTGATTTTGGGGTTTATCGTGAACCGTGTTTTAAATGACACTGATTCTTTAACCCAGTCAAAGATTAAAACAAAGTGGAGTTTTAATGAAACTTTAATTAGATTGAAAAGATCGAGAATGGAGTATCACCAGTTTTGCTCCAGGCGATAGTTAGATCTTCAATTAGATTTGAACGTGAAATGGTAATTGAATTTACTGATAACACCGTGGTGTTAGATATGAAGTATTACCAGTTTTACTTCATGGGATGAACGGATTGGGATTGGGAAATTAAAACCAATGATTACTTCGGTAAGGTTCGTTAATCCCGGCTTGTTTGGATAAACCATAATTTGGCTTGAATCGATATTCAAAGAAGGTTAAAAATTCAATTTAAAGAATTTATCTTTGATAAAATTAATGGGAACCTTTACCTAAGAATGTGAAATTTAGAAATTAACTGTAGGTTAGATAAGTTGAATTGTTTCTTGGATATTGATCTTATGTTGGTTTCGGCCTTCGGGGTTAATATTTGGGGAATTATTCTCTTGCTTATTTATGGTTAGTGACTGATGAATTGGAATGAGACGTATGTTGTGTTTGTGTAACACTTGTTTATTATATACGCGAGTTATTCGGAAAGACGGGGATTATCCCATTCTGAATAACTAATAAGACGATAAGTCGAAGATGAAGACGGTGGTTGAAGACCGGAGGTCTTTACGTCGTTTGGATAATTACTAATGATCTTGATTGGGCCGTACACCCAAGAGGAGGGAATCAGTTGGTGGTCGTCCAGACGTACTTGGAGATCGATGGATATGCGGGGTACTAGGTGCCTCCGGTTTTGTTCAGACCCAGAACGGACTTGTAAATATTCTGACATTGGATATCATTCTGTGTGATTGATGGATATCGGTTGCATGGAGTGGTTTGCTTGTGTGGCATGCTAAGATGCAAATGATCAAGGCTTCTGTTGAAAAATAGAGTCTTGTGGTTGATGATCAAAGCATAGCCTGTGTGGCATAGCTTTGTGTAACGTTGATTCGCGAGCCTCACTCCCCGGTTGTGAACCAGAAACGGGAGAAGGACCTCAGGGGGGACATGCGTTCTTTCTAGTTAGATGTGGTGTCAGTGGTTTTACACGCCCTGACGAGTTTGCCTTATGTGGTTGTTGCTCTTGCGAGGTGCCTCGGATTTATGGTGACTATGTGAAGTCGATGGAGTCATTTGTTGGCTCATTTACGCCCTAAAGTGCGGGGAAACGTAGTGTTCAGGCATTATAATCCACATCGGTGGACCGGCCCTGACGATCCATGTGGCGGTTGCGGCTGTTCCTGAGGCTCATGCTTGAGAGTCTCGAGTCGGTTGAGGACGATCCCTTGCCTCGGTTCACAGATTGAAATCCAACTTCCGACACGTGATGTTTTGATTTTAGTTGTAATCCTATATATGGCGACATAGTGGGATGGGGCGCTTAGGCCGTCTATGATTGATACTTATGATTTGAAGTTGTTTTATTCACTATGCACTTATAATAGTATCAAATGATTTGTTTTAAACGTATCGAGCATTCTTGGCTATTATAAGGTAAAAACCCTATCCCCCGACTTGTGCTGCATTGTGTGATAGGACCTGGGTCTTACAATAGCTCAATTTTTCCAAAAAAGCATTGCGCTGTTTCATTATATGCACTGATATTCTTGGGAGGAAACACCTTCCGTGTTATATGGCGTGGTCCCTTGATATTTCGGATTTAAAATATAGTTTTAAATAACTGTTTTAGTTCTCACACCAGTCACATGACTAACCTGGAATTTATTGTTTTAACCTAAAATATGGGTGCCCTTATTTTGACACGGGCAGCTAGTAGCTTTGGTTTTGCAGATTTATATTCACAAGATCCTGACTTACAGCTGGAACGATATCTGGAAAGCTCTGTATCCGTATATCTCTTTCAGTTGTGTTTTGTACTATTTTCCACTGCGATGTATTTAAATGTATTGTAATCTTTGGTATTTTTCTGTGTAATATTTATTTATACTCTTATATTCTGATGGAATTGTTGTAATTAACAACGAAATGTTCTTCTGTGTGCGTTCTGATTGGTCTTGTTCTCAAAGTATCCGCTCTTTCCTCACCGGGGAAGTTACGGGTTCTTACAGTGGTATTAGAGCTTTGGTTTACAAAGTTCGAGAACAAGCCACGTTAGAACCATGCGAAAGAATTCATCAAAAGTTGGATTCGTAATATCAAAAAAGAATGACTCGTTAGAGATAGGATCAGTAGTATCCTAGAACGATGTGAAGAGTATATTTTAAAAAGTGAAAACAAATTTTGTTTTGAAAATTTAATTCAATTATTTGTATTTGAATATTTATTTATGTTGATTTGGACTATCCAGTATATAAAGATTTTGCGTATACGTCTGATCCGTGTGTATTCGAAGTTTTAATATATTGGGTAGATATAGAATACACTCTAGTCGCCCGGGGGTGATTCTGATGATTGATATATCATCATCAGAATTTATATTCGAGTGACGAAGGTGTGATATCTATATATTTCCCTTAGACTGGTGTGAAAACCATGAGATAGGGCTTATTGTTGTGATTTGGCATCTAAGATCTGATTTTTTGACTATATATCAAAGTTATGAATCTGAAACGTTAATCAACTAATTGATTGTTTATTGTGTTGTTTGATTCTTGGTTGATTTATTAAATGTTGAACCTATAAGCAAGTTGAATCAAATAGTGAATTGTATTGAAAATTTATCGCATTTGCATGCATGTACATGTACTTACACTGAACAGGTCATAGCAAGGAGGCTAGAGCAGAAGAATAAAATTGTTTGCCCGATAAATAGGTACATGTTTACCATAAATTACTGCTTTGTTTGGGTGATGATGATTTTATGAGCCGATTGGCTAGCCGCTTGGATTCTTCTTTTTCTTTTTGATTGAAGAAGGCCATGGGAGGCTATATGAAATATCCCGAAATCTCTTGTGCTGGGGAGGTTATGGCAAAAAATTTCGAAAATTTAGGGTGTTAGCCAAATTTTTGAGAAATTTGAAAAGTTCTTAGAAACTGAAAAGTTGAAGAACTTAAGCCGTAATGAAAATAACGAAAGTTGAGTTGATTAGTTAAATAACTTTCGGCTTCGTTCCTTTTCGGGGACAAAAAGTTTTAAGTGGGGGAGATTGTAAGAACCCGAAAATCCGAGCCAATTTAAAATTTTTATTTTGGCAATTTTAGTGAATTTTGATTATTTAAAATGAATTATTTTAAATAATAACGACGAGAAATTTATTTTGAATAGAATTCGAACGTATGTATTTATTCAAATCGTCATTAGAATACAAATATTTATTTATATATATAAAAGGAATTGAAAATGGCATGGTAGTTCGATAATTCGATTTCAAAGTTCAAATGAATGTACAGGAATCAAAATAAACCGGATTTTAGTGAAACTGAAAATATTTGAATCTAAATGAGAATATCTTTCCAACGAATCTGAGAAATTAAAATTTCATAGCGGGAATCAAAAGATACGTCCAGTTGAAATTTCAGAATAGGCACTACGGAATTCTGGTCCTTAAAAATGGAAATTTTGCAAACGACCTCGGTTTTGGACGAAACCACTTTTGTTTGATCCGGGATGTCTAGTTATTGCTAGATTCCAAAATTCGTAATTTTTCGATTCAATATGTGAGCGTGGCAAAGGAAAATGTGTTTGGTCGATTTCTATTAAATTAGATCGACCAGAAAATGGTCAATTTCAAACGGTCTCAGAATCTAGCGAAATTAGTTTTGTTAGCACCGTATCGTCAATACAAAGCCAGAAATATTTTTTCTGGAATTTTTAAAGTCAGTATGTGGCCCCGGTAAATTGAAAGGTGCGTTCAAAATCAATATATAGATTTTGACAGAAACTGATCGAAACGGTCGAATCAGCCTACGATACACATCCCATTGTGTTCAGAATGGGGGTAATTAGCTACGGGCAACAGGCTGTGGGTCTCGTTTAGAGGTCGAAATTGAAAGTTGCTTTTTGCAATTAAATAAAAAAAACTTCTCTCCTATTATCTCTCAGCCCCCCCACCCCCGTTTCGATCATTCAAGAAAAAATAAAAAAATTTAGAAGAATGACGGAGCAGAGGAACAACCGTCCCCCCCACCCCACCCCCCCTCCCCCGGGCGGCGCCGCCCACCGCCGCTCCGGTAGGGACCCCCCTTTTCTCGATCCACGCAGACCAGCCCCCCTCGCGATCCTCTCTCCTCTTCCAATTCAAGACCGCGCCGCGCCTTAATGACACGCCCTGACCACCGCCGTGGCCTACCACCGCCACCACCGGCTAGTTTCCACCGATGAAGCCCCCCTCTCTTCGAACGATGTAACTTCTTGTTTGTTTATTTATTTATTTTAATTTATTAAAAATCAGTTTATATTTATAGATAAAATAAAAGATCTGATTTTTAATAGGAGAAAAGGTTAGATTTTTGATTAGAAAAAGTATAGGATTTGATATATTTTTATATAGAATAAAGATTATATTTTTATTTATATAATAACGATATAAAAATATGGCTTTTATATGACGTTAGCAAGAGAAAGATTTGATTTTTTATCACTAAAAAGATTTGATTTCTAACTACAAAAATATAATTTCTATATATGTAACATAATATAATTTTTATATATATGAAGTGAAGATAAAAATTTGATTTATATATATATGAAGTGAAGATAAAAATTCGATTTTTATGTATATGAAGTGAAGATAAAAATTCGATTTTTATATATATGAAGTGAAGATAAAAATTCGATTTTTATATATATGGAGTGAAGATAAAAATTCGATTTTTATATATATGAAGTGAAGATAAAAATTCGATTTATATATATATATATGAAGTGAAGATAAAAATTCGATTTTTATATATATGAAGTGAGGATAAAAATTCTATTTTTATATATAAGAAGTGAAATAAAATATGAACTTTATTTTTATCGAGAAGTAGAGAGAATATAAAAATGTGATTTTTATATATGTAGTGAATATGGGCGACGAAAGTGACGAAGGGCAAGCAAGAGGAAGATTTCCTACATATGAAGAGTCGTGGAGTTTGGTTTAGCTAGTCGGTTAGAACTTCTCACTTCTAATTTAATTTTCTAGTTGAAATATATATATTTTGATGCAGACGGTGTATAGTAGCACCCAACACCCGTCGCCCACAGACCATGGACGGCTTGTTTGTTTGTTTGATTTTGATGTGTAGTTGATTGTATGATGTGGATTGGAATCAAAATATTTTTATAGTTGAAAATACATTTTTTAACGTGTATTTAAAATGAAATAAATATAAACAAATCAGACGATATATGTCATACACTAATCTGTGTTTGATTGTTTGAAACCCCACACGGGTATTGGGATGATATATGTCATACACTAATCCCAATAATTAGTTGTATGTCGATCGATTGATGGACAGACTGTTATGAGCGTTAAATATTTATATTTGATGCTTATACAGTGTGGAATGCACTTTGGATGATGGTTGATTATTTATCGTTGTTATTGTATACATGTGTTGTAGAAAATCCATATAATTAACATTATATGGTAATTGATTGGGCCTCATTCCAGTATTGAAAAAGAAATATTTGAATAGAAATATTTGAAAAAGAAATATTTGAAATAGAATATTTGAAAATAGAAATGCGAAGCCATGTTAAGTAGTTACACGCCATTTTAACAGAAACGGGAATTTTGTCGATTTTATAATGAATATTGAAACTGATTTCAAAATTGAATATTTTGAATTGAACCGAATTGAAATTGAATTGAATAGGGATTCAAATCGAATTGAAATTTAATAAAATTTAGTAGAATTGAATTAGAATTGAAATTTAATAGAATTGAATTTGAATTGAAATTGAATAGAATTGAATTCGAATTGAAATTAAATAGAATTGAATTCGAATTGAAATTGAATAAAACTGAATTCGAATTGAAGTTGAATAAAATTGAATTCAAATTGAAATTGAATCGAATTAAATTCGAATTGAAATTGAATAAAATTGAATAGAATTGAATTCAAATTGAAATTGAATAGAATTGAATACGAATTGAAATTGAATAAAATTGAATTCGAATTGAAGTTGAATAAAATTGAATTCGAATTCAGATTGAAATTGAATACAATTGAATTCTAATTAAAATTGAATAGAAATGAAATCGAATTAAAATTGAATTAATCTGAAATTCAAATTGCATTGAAAACGAACTGAAATTGAATTAAAAATCGATTTGAATTGAAATCAATTTGAAATAAATTTAAAACGAATTTGTAAGGGAAATTTCAATTTTGATTTGAATTTGAAAAGGAAGTTGAATTCCTTTTGAAAACGAATTTAAAACAATTCATAGAATACGTTTTAAAAGGAAATCGACGAAATATATATAACATATATATTATATATATAATATCTATAATATATATTATATACATATATAATGGCCTGAATAGAACGCGCTGCGCCGCGGCAGTTCGCGAAATGAATTCGAATTAAAATTGAACTAATCTGAAATTCAAATTGCATTGAAAACGAACTGAAATTGAATTAAAAATCGATTTGAATTGAAATCAATTTGAAATAAATTTAAAACGAATTTGTAAGGGAAATTTCAATTTTGATTTGAATTTGAAAAGGAAGTTGAAACCCTTTTGAAAACGAATTTAAAACGATTTATAAAATACGTTTTAAAAGGAAATCGACGAAATATATATAATATATATATATTATATATAATATATTATATATATATATAATAGCCTGAATAGAACGCGCTGCACCGCGGCAGTTCGCGAATTTCGACCATTGACTTCGAATGGATATTACAAATAAATTTAAAGGGAAATTTCAATTTTGATTTGAATTTGAAAAGGAAGTTGAAATCCTTTTGAAAATGAATTTAAAACGATTTATAAAATACATTTTAAAAGGAAATCGACGAAATATATATAATATGTATATTATATATATAATATATTATATATATATATAATGGCCTGAATAGAACGCGCTACGCCACGGCAGTTCGCGAAATGAATTCGAAATAAAATTAAATTAATCTGAAATTCAAATTGCATTGAAAATGAACTGAAATTGAATTAAAAATCGATTTGAATTGAAATCAATTTGAAATAAATTTAAAACGAATTTGTAAGGGAAATTTCAATTCTGAATTGAATTTGAAAAGGAAGTTGAAATCCTTCTGAAAACGAATTTAAAACGATTTATAAAATACTTTTAAAAGGAAATCGATGAAATATATATAATATATATATTATATATATAATATATTATATATATATATATATATATATATATATATATAATGGCCTGAATAGAACGCGCTGCGCCACGGCAGTTCGCGAATTTCGACCACTGACTTCGAATGGATATTACGGGAGATCCGACCGTCGGATTCTCCTAAAACTGGAACCATTGGGCTCATATCGAAAAGAGCTTTCTAACGAACATTAGATATTTGAAATCTAACAGTTGGATTTGGAATTATGTCCAAATCAAATTTGGAAAAGGTCGCTGTAAGTGCAGTTCGATGGCCATTGATGGAAATCGACTGTACGGGCCTTGATAAAATTATTAAATATAGTAATAATTTGTGCAAAATCATAAGAAATGATTTGGGAAGAATTGCGATGAAAAACTCTATATTTGAAAAGATAAAAATAGATTTTTATCGAAATGAACTAGTTTTGAACTAGAATTAGAATCCTATTTATTTTTAAAATAAATAAAGTGGATTTGAAAGGGTTTTGAAATAACCAGAATTTCCAATACGTGAATTGGAATGGATTTGAATCAAAATTGTCTTCAGAATATTTTGATGTTGGGTTTCGTGATTATACAGATATTGTTATGGAAATTTGAAAGATATATAGATATCGTTATTTCCAATACGATATTTGTTGGTCGTAGAATTTGATATTGAATATAAGCCGATATATTTTCTATTCAGAGCCTGGTATTTAATATCAAATGTGATTTGGGTTTGTCGTGAATGGTGTCTTCATTAACACTGTTCTTAAGCCCTGTTGAGAAAAAGATTAAATCTTTTTATTAAGATTTAATGAAGTGTACCAATTAAATAATATTTAATTGGAATTAAATTGGTATTGATTTTTGGGTTTATCGTGAACAGTGTTTTAAATAACACTTGTTCTTTAACCCGATAATTAAATGAATGTGATTTTGGGTTGTCGTGAACGGTATCTTCAATAATACTGTTCTTAGACCCAAAGGAGTTAAGAAAATTAGAAACTAACTAGAGATCGGTTAAGTTGAATGATTTCTGTGGTATTGATCTGATGTTGGTGTCGGCCTTCGGGCTTAATACTTAGGGAATTGCTCACTTGCTAATTCACGGTTAGGGACTGATTGAAATGTGATGTGATTTTGGGGTTTATCGTGAACCATGTTTTAAATGACATTGATTCTTTAACCCAGTCAAAGATTAAAACTAAGTGGAGTTTTAATGAATCTTTAATTAGATTGAAAAGATCGAGAATGGAGTATCACCAGTTTTGCTCCAGGCGATAGTTAAATCTTCAATTAGATTTGAACGTGAAATGGTAATTGAATTTACCGATAACACCGTGGTGTTTGATATGAAGTATTACCAGTTTTACTTCATGGGATGAACAGGTTGGGATTGGGAAATTAAAACCAATGATTACTTCGGTAAGGTTCATTAATCCTGGCTTGTTTGGATAAACCATAATTTGGTTTAAATTGATATTCAAAGGAAGTTAAAGAATCAGTTTAAAGAATTTATCTTTGATAAAATTAATGGGAACCTTTCCCTAAGAATGTGAAATTTAGAAATTAACTGTATGTTAGCTAAGTTGAATGGTTTCTTGGATATTGATCTGATGTTGGTTTCGGCCTTCGGGGTTAATATTTGGGTAATTATTCTCTTGCTAATTTATGGTTAGTGACTGATGAAGGCGTATATTATGTTTGTGTAACACTTGTTTATTTTATATGCGAGTTATTCGGAAAGACCGGGCTTATCCCATTCTGAATAACTGATACGACGATAAGTCAAAGATGAAGACGGTGGTTGAAGACCGGAGGTCTTCACTTCGTTTGGATAATTCCTGATGATCTTGATTGGGCCATACACCCAAGAGGAGGGAATCAGTTGGTGATCGTCGAGACGTACTTGGAGATCGATGGATATGTGGGGTACTAGGTGCCTCCAGTTTCGTTCAGACCCAGAACGGACTTGTAAATAGACTGTATGTATGACATTGGATATCATTCTGTGTGATTGATCGATATCGGTTGCATGAAGTTGTTTACCTGTGTGGCATGCTAAGATGCAAATGATCAAGGCTTCTGTTGAAAAGCAGTGTCTTGTGGTTGATGATCAAAGCACAGCCTGTGTGGCATAGCTTTGTGTAACGTTGATTCGCGAGCCTCACACCATGGTTGTGAACCAGAAACGGGAGAAGGACCTCAGGGGGGACATGCGTTTCTTTCTAGTTAGAAGTGGCGTCAGTGGTTTACACTCCCTGACGAGTTTGACTTATGTGTTGTTGCTGTTGTGAGGCACCTCGGATTTATCGGGGACTATGTGAAGCCGATGGAGTCATTTGTTGGCTCATTTACGCCCCAAAGGGCGGGGAAACGTAATGTTCAGGCATTATAATCCACATCGGTGGACCGACCCTGACGATCCAAGGGGCGGTTGCGGCTGTTCCTGAGGCTCGGGCTAGAGAGTCTCGAATCGGTTGAGGACGATCCCTTGCCTCGGTTCACAGATGGAAATCCAACTTCTAATACGTGACGTTTCGATTTTAGTTGTAATCCTATATATGGCGACATAGTGGGATGGGGCACTTATGCCGTATATGATTGATACTTATGATTTGAAGTTGTTTTATTCACTATGCACTTATAATAGTAACAAATGATTTGTTTTAAACGTATCAAGCATTCTTGGCTATTATAAGGTAAAAACCCTATCCCCCGGCTTGCGTTGCATTGTGTGATAGGACCTGGGTCTTATAATAGCTTCATTTTTCAAAAAAATCATTGTGCTATTTTGTTATATGCACTGGTATTCTTGGGAGGAAACCCGTTCCGTGTTATACGGCGTGGTCCCTTGATATATCGAATTTAATGTAAAATTTTAAATAACTGTTTTAGTTCTCACACCAGTCACATGACTGACCTGGAGTTTATTGTTTTAACCTAAACTCTGGGTGCCCTTATTTTGACACGGGCAGCTAGTAGTTTTGGTTTTGCAGATTTATATTCACAGGATCCTTACATACATCTGGAACGATATCCGGAAAGCTCTGTATTCGTATATCTCTTTCAGTTGTGTTTTGTATTATTTTCCGCTGCGATGTATTTAAATGTATTGTAATCTCTGATATTTTCTATGTAATATTTATTTATACTCTGTATATTCTTGTATTCTGATTGAATTGTTGTAATTAACAACGAAATGTTAGTCTGTCTGCGTTCTGATTGGTCTTGTTCTCAAAGTATCCGCTCTTTCCTCACCGAGGAAGTTACGGGTTCTTACAATTAATATAATATAATTTATTTTAAAATCCATATATATATATAGCTAACTAATTTTAAATACATAATTTTAATAAATATTATATAATTTATTTCGTTTCCATATCTCGATTTCAAATAATATTCAAATTTGACCTTTCAAATAATAGGGCTTTTAAATTCTTATTCAATCCAAATCTCGACCATTCCAAGTATCTTCGAATACTTTTATTTTTAAAAATTAAATTCAAAGAGAACTACTAAATTTAGCTTTTAAACATTGAGATATCAAAATCGTAATGAAATACATTTCCAAATCCACAATTTAATTTGGAATAATTGCTTTAACTAATTCAATGAACATTTTGGTGATGATATCAATGCAATAACCAATTTCAAATCAAAACATACCATTTCATCCAAATAGTCAATTTTATATCGTTTCACTAGTTAACAAATGTCAGGGTTTCAGACTAGCAATGTAATTTCGAATAAATAATTTAATGTCGATACCAAATTTACACTGTAATTAACTTGCATATCAATTTAAGCAACCAACAAAATATATCACAGCCAGACAATCAAATTTATTTCATAATTTAATTTAATTAAAATGGGAACAGTTCGGTTAATTGTGAGTGAACCTTGATTTCAAACAAGATTAGAATTTAAAATTTAGCCCAAAAATCAATAGTCTCAAAATCTATCCAAATCAGCGCCATCGCGAAGAGCTCGTCAATGTGATTCCAACGCAACAAACAGCATGTCATTCTGAAGTCGTATGCAAAAGTTATACGATTTTTATCATTTGAATTTATATTAAAATAATGAAATACAATCCTCACCCAAAAATCTCTTTGTCGCGTCACCACCCTATTTCCTCCTTGTTCACTAACGCTCCAGTAAAATTTTCACCCGTCTATGCCTACAAAACCAGCGACTTCTCCTGTAACGACCTGGAAATCCGTGCCTTTTGAATCGACAATATTCCATACATGTCTAACTCAAAATTGTACGTATTTACAGATTGTAAAATGACGATCCACATCTTTAACCAATATAGTCAAAAATATAGATAATTAAGGAGATTGATTCAGAATTAGAAAGAAAGAAGAAAACAAGCACAAAATCTCGCAATGGAATGAAAAAAATATAATAATCAAATAATAGTTCATGAAGCTGTTTAAAATAAACATTTGATCATTTTGCAACATTTATCAGAGTTATACATTTATATACATAAATGATAATACAGAGTAATGCGAAAGAATAGTAGTGGAATACAATAGTAATAATAGTATAACATCTTTGTCTTCATCCTTTAGAAGATAACCTTTGAAACTGGAATGCTCAAGTCTGACCCGAGCGTAATACCATGAAAATAAAACAAGCTCGGATCAGGAAAAATATTCTTATCTAAGTCAAATTGACATCTTATGAACATGCACACACATAACTCAAGAGATGTTACGGGAATTTACATCTCCTAAGGATCCGTCAAACTTGATACTATAATTATAATTTCGTTATTATAATAGTGTATATTCACAAATACTTATCAGAAAATATAGTGTAAGCGGGGTTACATTGATTACCCTTACACAGTTTACAAGCACATGGTCTATGCAGGTCTTGTAACACCGCCAGTATAACGTCAGTAGCCATTGAGTCCCCTATAGACCTATGCCAATAATAAAAATCGTGGTTGTCTCGCATAAGGATAAATGTATGACAAGGCACATGAGGCAATACCCAAGGTAGTATGCTACCAGTTTGTCTGATCCAGATTGGTGGTTACCTCTAATGGCCCAACGTAGACATCTGCCCCATATCGAATCAAATGGTAATACATCCCATCAAGGGTGCGCACCACAAAACAACAACAACTGAATAGTAATAATATGGACCCGAGGCCCAGTAAAATCGAAGAGCAGATGTCCACTAAGTGGTAGTCAAGCCTCATTTGGTCTGGTACGGCTCCTGTTTTAGTCATTTCAAATTGACACAAGTTCGGGGTCATCAATTATCATTCACTTTCTTCAATCTAGTAATCACCTCCAAATTCATTCTACTTCATTTCTGTAACTCCACCGCATACACAGTTGTTAAAGTGGTTCCAACATTGGCAGAGAGTATGTCAATAAGAGGCTCCAATCTCTTTAACAACAAAACATCATGTTACACACCGATTGGTATTTTATATTTCAAAAGTGAATCATTATGATATCAAAATATCATATTCATCTAAACAAATTTCACATTAAAATATCATATTATTTTAATCACTATAATATTTAATTTAAAATTTCATATTCACTTGAGATAAATTTCAAATTCAATAATTTGTTACAACTTCAATTAACCGCATTTTCTTTGAATCATTCAGTTTACTTCAAAATTCGTTTTGAATTCTTTTATGATTTTAACATCAAACTAATCATATCTACTTTTAAATTAGAGATTTAAATGTAATCAATTTTAGTTCAAATTTCAAATAACAAATTTTAAATAATTTCAATTCGAAATTTTTTTCAAAGTTTAAATAAAGATTTAAACCTTTGAAGCAATTTAAATTATAATCAATTTTAGTTCAAATTTCTAATAACGAATTTTAGATTATTTCAATTCGAAATTGATTCCAAAGTTTAAATAAAGATTTAAACCTTCGAAACAATTTGAATTATAATCAATTTTAGTTCAAATTTCAAATAACAAATTTTAGATTATTTCAATTTGAATTTAATTTCAAAGTTTAAATAAAGATTCAAACCTTCGAAACATTTTAAGTTATAATCAATTTAGTTCAAATTTCAAATAACAAAATTTAGATTATTTCAATTCGAATTAAATTTCAATGTTTAAATAAAGATTTAAACCTTGTAAATAGTTCAATTTCAGCATTTCAAATTCAAATTCGAACGTATAATTCAATTTTTATAATTTCAATTTATTTCCAATGATGCCCACAACACTCAAGGTGATAACACTGATGTAAAAATATAAACAACATCCGTACAGTTCAATATATCCATAAATAGACATCCATCACAACCATCATCCAAAACAGTTCAATTTGCAATAATGAACTGATTTATATGTGTCGGTATTAAACTAGCAATTTAGTTCAAAAATAAACTAACTAGCAATTTAATTTCTTATAGTTTAAATTTGATGTCCATCTAAAATAGCAGTCAACAAAAAAATAATCAAATCAATCACAGATTTCAATTTCACAAAAATGTGAATATTTTTGCAGTGTGGGAAAACTCACATTGGTTTGAATTTGAATTTGCCTTAAATTTACATTTGCTCATTTTCCGTTCTGGTCAGCTCTAGAATGTAGTGCTCGACGACTCGAGTGCAGCGCAACTTGTTTCACTGAATTTCGATATCATATGGGAAAGTTATACAATTTTAAACTTCGATACATTAATTAAATAATTAATTTAATTAAACATTAATTAATAACCATTCGATTGCTAATCACCCTCTAACCCGTCTCTTCTTCGTTGATTTACTAGAGCCTTCAATCGCAAAAACCTATTATCGCGCCTCCTTTAAACCATCATTCACCTCCGCCTCGACCACCGAAGGTCGATCCAGCGGCGGCGCCACGTAGTCCAGTCCACCCTCTTCCTTCTCCAGCCTTGGTGGCGATTCCGACCACACCCTTGCTCCCCTATTTCGGTTCAATGCAACCCTCTTTGGCCCCCGATTTCAACGCCTCCGTCTAACCATAATACATCACAGTCGTTCATCTTGTTGACCTCTCCAAGCCCTACCATTTTCTCTTTAAAACCCTAGCCTAAATCAAAACAGGATGGGATAATTTAGTGGGAGAAATCGTGACGATTTTGGCCACTAATATGTTCGATGTCGGCTGAGAAAGGGGGTTGATCGTGGCTTTTATTTTGACCTAGGTTTTAGGGACACTTGTATTTATAATAATATTTAATTTCCAAAATATTTTGATTTCACTTCGTACTCCAAACGAAACCCAACGACTATAGCCCCTATCTAATTAACCCCATTCCGGACACAATGGAATGTGTTTCGTAAGTCAATTCGACAGTTTCAACCAGTTTTCGTCAAAAATAAAATATAAATTAGTATATTTAATTTTAAACGTACATTTTAATTTACCGGGGCCGCATACTAACTCTAAAAATTCCCGAAAAATAAATCTGGCTATGTTTTGACGATACGGTCCTAACAAAACTATTTTAAACGAATTCCGAGTCCGTTTGAAAAATATCCATTTTCTGGTCGATCCAATTTGACTGAAACTGAACAAGCACGTTTTCTTTTCCCACTCACATATTAATTTCAAAAATTATGAAAATTGAAACCTAACAATAATTTGATATTCCGAATCCAACAAGAGTGGGTACGTCAAAAATGGAGGTCGTTTGCAAAATGGCTATTTTTAAGGGTTATATATTATATTAAAATATATATATAAATTCCCTAGCGAATTTTCTGAATTTTAAATTGGACATAACTTTCAGTTTATGAAGTGAAATCTCATTTTTTTTACATTCGTTAGAAAGATATGATTAAACAAATTCAAATATTTCTGGTTTTACTAAAATCTGATTTATTTTGAACCTTGTACATTCATTTGAAATTTAAAATTGAATTTTCAAACTACCACGCCATTTTAGGCTCGTTATATAATTTAAATAAATTTATATGTTCTAACTTCGATTAAACTAAATTTTTAGTCGTTATTATTTAAAATAATCATTTTAAATATTCAAAATTCATTAAAATAACTAAAATAAATGTTTTAAACTGGTTCTGGAAATCAAGGTCGTCACAATTCCCCCACTTAAAACTTTTTGTCCTCGAAAAGGAATGAAGCCGAAAGTGGTTTAGCCAACCAGCTCAACTTCCGTTCTGGCTTTCATTCTTCAACTTTCCAGTTTCTAAGAAATTTCAAATTTCTCAAAAATTTGGCTAACAACTTAAATTTTTGAACATTTTCACCATAACCTCCTTTGTACAGCCCTATCGGTAAAACCATAACTAGCCTCACAAGGGCCTCATCAATCCAAAAGAAAAAGAAAAAGCCAAGTGGCTAGCCAATCGGCTCATAAAATCATCAAATCCTAATCAATATAGTAAACATGTACCTATTGGTCGGGCACACAATTTTATTCCTCTTCTTAGCTTTCATACTATGACTTGCTCAATATATATACATATATATGTGTGCAATTCCAATCAATTTTCACTTGAGTTCAATATTATATTCGATTTGGATAATTTTACTCTTTTCCCTAATATTGGTGTTATCATTCCAATATATTATTAATTTACTTAATAATCACACATCACAACCAGCAATCAATTTATTAATTAGCTTTTCAAAACATATAACTTTTGTATATACTCAAAAATCATATTTTTGATGCCAAATACCAAACACTAAACTCTAACTAAGTTTTGTTTCTCGCGATTTGTAAACCAAAGCTTATCCATTAAATCTTAGTTAAAAGATTAATAAATTTCAAAAGATAATTTCACTGTTAATCGGGTTTTAAGAACTAATGCCATTTAAAACGTTGTTCACAATCAACCCAAAACCAACTTTCACTTAATTCAAATTATATTTATTAACTTGAAAACTTCTTTAAACCTTAGTTAAAAGATTTATTCTTTTCTCAAATGGGTTCAAGAACAGTGTTATTTAAGACACCATTCATGACAACCCAAAATCCTATTTGTTATTTAAAATTGTTGGATTTTTTATACCGGTTATTTCAAATATATTAAAATTTCTATATGTTGGCATTTCATTTTATCTACACTTATTCTCAACATATTTGAAATTTACATACTTACTCATTTCAATTTCTACATATGTTAATACTTTAATTCATCTACATGTTATTATCTCTATGTTTTTAATTAACTTGCTTAAATATTTTTGTAAATTTTCTTAAGCTTATTATTGACATTTGATTCAACCAGAATCTAAGTCCATTTTCCTTTATTCATAACTAACCAAAATTTTAATTTATCATTAATTCACATTATTTCACAACTTATAGACTTTAGCACCTTTGTTATTTACGTTACTTTATAAATTTATTACTATGGAATGACTTGTTACTTAATTTCTTAAGTTTATACATTACTTCAAACTCATTTCATTTTTTTAATACAATTCTATTCAAGTTTACAATTATCTCAGGAGGTTACAATTTTAGTTATTACCAATCCTTTGCAAATATTCCATCCATTTGCCAATCATTTCATAACATTAACAAATACAAAAATTTATTATTACCACCACTTGATTAACCTTAATAAACATTTCTATGGTTCTAATTAATTTTTCAAAGTCCTTACTTTTCTTTTTCTTCTTAACATTTCTATGATTCAACATATCATTTTGGAACATGTTATTTATTTAAAATTCATTGGTAAAATATTTCATTACATATTTATACACTCTTAACTTTTCATGTAAGCTGGTTTGTATATATATAACAAATGAAATTTATTATTTCACGACTTTACTCTTTATTATCAAAGTAACATGGGTATTTGTGTAACACCCTACCTCTGTTAAGGTCACTCACAAAGGGAATGCCTTAACTTCGGTGGAGCGCTTTAGGTAAAAGATGCATATAAATAACAAGACAGACAAATTTAAACAGCGTAAAATAAAATTTACTTCATTGACTAAACAGTTTGTACAACAAGTGTTTTCCAATACCAGACTATTTGTCTTACATAACAAAATAAAGAAGCATAAAATAACAATGATATTCCCCAAATAAAGCATAAGCCGTCCATAGAAGTGGCAAAGAGAGTTCAAAGCAATGCGTCTAAGAGTCTCCAAGCTTGGAAAAGAGTTAAGGTCCAAACTAAGCTAGGTTGTTCCCTCCCTGACTACCTGGGGGGGGGGGGAGGAAGGAAAGAAGACGAAAGAAAACATAGTTAGACATAAAGCCTGGTAAGTTCAGTGACTTTTAGCATGTGAACAGGTAATAGCAACATGACATGAATTAGCTGAATATAAGACAACACCATGATGATAGGGCTAACAAGATAACATAAGATTACAGCAAGATATGATAAGGCAAGATAAACTGCATATGCTTCAATACTTTCTCTTCTTCGTTATTACCCTGTTATTCTGGTTTCTATATCTCTGCACCAACTAACTAGTGTCCCAACTAGTAATCTATATAAAATGATCATATGATAACGTGATCCCAATCCCCGTAATTGTGGTTGCCTTTAGGTGTACATCGTTTTTGGGGATTTCATTTGTTACCTTGATCTAATCTAGGGTTTTCTATCGAACGCTTCCTAGATTCAACCAGGGTTTATGCTACCCAGGGCCACTGGGGTTTATGCTACCTATCGAGCGATGCCCCAAAGGCTAGGACACACTACCCAGAGCGGTATATGTTCCTAGAATTTCCCTGCGTATGTGTCGTGAATCGTTTTCGATGTCTAGATGCACATGTCCTCTATATGTGCGACCCGAGTCCAACGGCAGGGCTACTCAACAAACACGAAACTCGGTCGGGAGCTTTCAAATATATGCCGATTGCAGATGCTAAGGTCTGCTTTTACAGTGGCTATGGTCCCACTAGACCCCTCCCTCAACTAACAAATGAAAGGCACCCAATTTGACATGACACGTAGGCGGGTTAAGTCACGAACTTGAATAACAACACTTAACCAACTTGACATGCTAGACTGATAAGGGATAAGTCATGAATTTAAATGACAACACATAACCTGTTGGATGGAAACCCTCGTTATGCGGTCCATTTCAGTAGTAACCCACACAGATGTATCAAGATACCCTGGAACTAGGCAGGGTAGGGCATGATTACTATGCTGATTATAAGCGACCAGAACGATGGATGAGTTAGTGCGCCAGTGTAGGTTTTGGCGGGCTATGGTCGTGCACGTAGTCTGGAGTTGAAAAACAGGCATTGGGCATCAGTAGGTTAACACTGTGCGTGCTTGATTCATTTCGGAGGTTGGCACCCTAGGTCTTGATACACACTATGGTGGACTCAGCACAGGTAACTACATTCATTATAGGGTCGTATGACACAAACACATGAACAAGCTAGGATTTGTAAGGAGCCGATCGATTAATAGATCGTTTCGTGGGACCAAGTAATGGGTTATTTCATGACATTGGGCAAGGGATCATTTTATAGTCAACACATGACACAGGTTGGGATACTAGTATGGGTGGTGCAGAGCAAATAGATATCATAGAAATATTTTAATGATGAAGCTTAGAAATCTTGCGATGTTATACTTGACAGAAACCTTGCGATGTGATACTTGGTAGGAACCTTGTGATGCTACTCTTGATAGGAATTATGGGATGTTATACTTGATTCATCGTGCCTTCATCTTATCTTGTCATCAGGCTTATGTTTATTTTCAAGAGATAGTTCTTATGCGTGGAAATACCTTATAGTGAGTAAACGAGATCCAGGATTCACTAGTGTATTTTGGAGAGCTTGCATGAAACCCTGAGTATGCAGTTATGTTTGAGCCGAGTATACTAGAAGGAGAATAGATGAAAGTGGAACGAGAGGCAACATGAAATGACTTCCAACTCATATTTTGGAAACAAGAATTAAGAAGCTACGAAATTGTGAAGTTAAAGATGGTAAAAGCACAATGAAGTTAAGCTCAAGACAATGCGAATTAGAAGATTGAAGACTAGATACGCGCATCATATCTCTTTTTAAGAGTATATCCTTGATCCCTCTTTTCCTGTAGAGCTTACTTGCATGCTATCTTTTAAGTATATCCTCTCGGTCCTATTCTCAGTCTTATTTCTGTTGCAAAACCCATAGGGAGTTTGACTCATCTGTTAGTAATAAATGTTAGGGCTTGAGTGTGTTCGTTAGGTTGACTAAACTTTTTGAGTTTTATAGGATATGGGTTAGTTTTAGGAAGGGATTTCTTGTGACCTTAACGGATGTGGAGTGTTACAATTTGTTTCTATTTTAATTCAACATTTTCCTTAATTTATGTTTCAGTTTTATAATATTATATTATATTTTCATTTATGTTTCCCTTATTCATTTATTTTATTTCTTTATTCACCCATTCAAAATTTTATTTGATATTAATGCTGACAAATTTTTTATTTCATCGATTATCAACAAGGAGAGTAATTTATATAAATGGAGGCTTGAGAAGCTTAATACCAATTTCTTTCAAAACATTTTGAAATACTATATACTATGCATAATTTTTTTATATCAAAACATACTCAAGATTTCAAATTAGAATTTCAAAACGAATAAGCATCAATGCTACCAAGTGGTCTGCCCTACTTTGAGACTCGAAAACGAAAGTCGATGACTATGATCATCTCATCATCGAAGTCTATTTACCAGTAGCAAAATAGAGTACTAAACCAATTTCTATTTGAATATCCTTCAAATATTACTACTATATTTTTTTCAAAACCTTGAAAAACATTTACAAATCATCGGAATTTAAAGATCTCATATTCTCCATTTAAATTCATTTGGTTTATAGTTAATTATAAAACATATGTAAAAGATTGATTTATTTTTATAGTCAATAGGTTAAGAGTATTGGCTAAATTTACCATCAAATTTCAAAAAAAATTATCTTACATATATAAAATATATATGAAAACAATATTGTGTTAGAATGCCTTGTTCAAGTGTTTCGAAATCCCATTCGGTAACGCTTGCAACACGCATCGACTGGAACTTTGAACTCAACTCAATAAGCCAAATAACACAATAAAACCATTTTTTATATCAAAAGCACAAGTACGCTCTCTCGTATATATATACACTCAGAACTCATTCTAGTGTGCTACTAACCCTATCACTAATGAGTAAATCCCAATAGAGCCAAGGTTTACCGCTAAACCATAAGCTTTGATACCAACTGTAATGACCTGGAAATCCATACCTTTTGAATCGACAATAATCAACACATGTCTAACTCAAAACTGTACGTATTTACGGATTGTTAAATGACGATCCACATCATTAACCATTGAAGTCAAAAATATAGATAATCAAGGGGATTAATTCAGAATTAGAAAGAAAGAAGAAAATAAGCATAGAAACTCGCAATGGAATGTGACGAAAAGGAATTTCGCTCGGTCCGAACCAGTCGCTAAACCGATCTAAACCGTTCGAAACGCCTGATCGTTTCGAGAACACGACAAATCAGAACGCATTCCGAATAACATTTCATTGTATATTACAACAATGCATCAGATTACAAGAATATACAGAGTATAAACAAATAAATATTACACAGAAATATCAGAGATTTAAATTACATTTAAATACATCGCAGCGGAAAATAATACAATACACAACTAGAAGGAGATATACGGATACAAAGCTTTCCGGATATCGTTCCAGCTGTAAACCAGGATCCTGTGAATATAAATCTGCAAAACCAAAACTACTAGCTATCCGTGTCAAAATAGGGGCACCCAGAGTTTAGGTTAAAACAATAAACTCCAGGTCAGTCATGTGACTGGTGTGAGAACTAAAACAGTTATTAATCTTTAATTTAAAGTTAGGTAAATCAAGGGACCACGCCGTATAACACGGAACGGGTTTCGTCCCAAGAATACCAGTGCATAAACAACAGCGCAATGCTAAATAAAGAAAAATGAAGCTGTTATAAGACCCAGGTCCTATCACACAATGCAACGCAAGCCGGGGGATAGCGTTTTCCCTTATAACAGCCAAAGAATGCTTGATACATTTAAAACAAATCGTTTGATACTATTATAAGTGCATAGTGTATAAAACAACTTCAAATCATAAGTATTAATCATAGGCGGCATGGGTACCATATATCATGTCGCCATACTAGTTTTAAAATTAAAACCGCAAATGTCGTATTGGAAGTTGGGTTATCATTTATGGTACGAACCGAGGCTGGGGGCAAGATCCTCAACCGATTCGAGACGCTCTAGCCCGTGTCTCAGGAACAGCCGCAACTGTCCCTTGGATCGTCAGGGCCGGTCCACCGATGTGGATTATTATGCCTGAACACTGCGTTTCCCCGCCCTTTGGGCCGTAAGCCTGGCCTGTCAGCCGACCAGAAGCATCGGCCGAAACCGATATCACGAGGCGCCTCGCTTTTCAGCAAGTAATAATAAGAAACATCCACATGAGTCAAACTCGTCAGCCAGTTCAAGCACTGACGCCACTCCTAACTAGAAAGAAACGCATGTCCTCCCTGATGTCCGTCTCCCGTTTTTGGTTCATACCGGGTGTGATACTCGCGAATCAACGTTACACAAAGCTACGCCACACAAGGACGTGCTTTGATCATCAACCACAAGACTTTGCTTTTCAACAAAAGCCTTGATCCATGCAACTCAGCATGCCACATTGTCAGTCCATACTATACCACTGATTTCTGCCAATATATAACCTCTAGGCTCGTACGTCTCAGAGAAGGGTGTATAGCAAGAGAATAAATTCTCTGCCACCAAACAGATATATATTTAGCAGAGATCACCAAATACAGTATAAAGGAATACAACATCAGACACACTATCCATTTACAAGTCCGTTCTGGGTCTGAACGAAACCGGAGGCACCTTGTACCTCGCATATCCATCGATCTCCAAGTACGTCTGGACGATCACCAACTGTTTCTCTCCTCTTGGGTGTACAGCCCAATCAAGATCATCAGTAATCACCCAAACGACGTGAAGACCTCCGGTCTTCGACCATCGTCTTCATCTTCGACCTATCGTCGTTTCAGTTATTCAGAATGGGATAAACCCGGTCTTCCCGAATAACTCACGAATATTTTAAATAAGTGTTACACAAACACAACATACGCCTCATTCCAATTCATCAGTCACTAACCGTAAATTAATCCAGAGAATAATTCCCCAAATATTAACCCCGAAGGCCGAAACCAACATCAGATCAATATCCAGAAAACCATTCTGCTTAGCTAACCAACAGTTAGTTTCTAAATTTCACATTCATAGGGGAAAGGTTCCCATTAATTTTATCAAAGATAAATTCCTTGAATTTATTCTTTAATCTATCCTTTTGAATTTCGATTCAACTAGTCGGGACTAACGAACCTTACCGAAGTAATCATATGTTTTAATTTCCCAATCCCAACCTATTCATCCCATGAAGTAAAACTGGTTATACTTCATATCTAACACCACGGTGTTATCGGTAAATTCAATTACCATTTCACGTTCAAATCTAATTAAAGATTTAACTATCGCCTGGAGTAAAACTGGTGATACTCCATTCTCGATCATTTTAATCTAATTAAGGATTCATTAAAACTCCACTTAGTTTTAATCGTTAACTGGGTTAAAAAAACAGTGTCATTTAAAACACGGTTCACGATAAACCCAAAACCACAATCCATTAATTATCGGGTTAAAGAACGAGTGTTATTTAAAACACTGTCCACGATAAACCCAAAAATCAATATTAATTCAATTCCAATTAAATATCATTTAATTGGTACACTTCATTAAATCTAAATAAAAAGATTTAATCTTTTCTCAATTGGGTTCAAGAACAATGTTAATGAAGACACCATTCACGACAAACCCAAATCACATTTGATATTAAACACAAGGCTCTGAATAGAAAATATACCGGCTTATATTCAATATCAAATTCTACGACTAACAAATATTCTATTGGAAATAATGATATATATATATATATATCTTTCAAATTCCCATAACAATATCTGTATCATCACGAAATCCAACATCCAAATAATCCAAAGACAATTTCGATTCAAATCCATTCCAATATAATTATTGGAAATTCTGGTTATTCTCAAAACCATTTCTAATTCAGTCTATTTATTTTAAAAATAAATAGAATTATAATTCTAGTTCAAAACTAGTTCATTTCGATAAAAATCTATTTTTATCTTTTCAAATATGGGGTTTTTCATCCCAATTCTTCACAAATCATTTCTTATGATTTTACCCAAATTATTACTATTTTTAATAATTTTATCAAGGCCCGTACAGTCGATTTCCATCAACGGCCATCGAACTGCACTTTCAACGACCTTTTTCAAATTTGATTTGGACATAATTCCAAATCCAACCGTTAGATTTCTAATTTCCAATATCCATTAGAAAGCTCTTTTCGATACGAACCCAACGGTTCCGGTTTTAGGAGAATCCGACGGTCGGATCTCCCGCAATATCCGTTCGACGTCAATGGTCGAAATTCGTGAACTGCCGCGGCGCGGCGCGTTCTATTCAGGCCATTATATTACATATAATATATATAATATATACTTCGTCGATTTCAATTTAAAACGTGCTTTATAAATAGTTTTAAATTCATTTTCAAAACGGTTCCAACTTCATGTTCAATTTCAAATCAAAATTGAATATTCCAATATAAACTCGTTTTAAATTCATTTCAAATCGATTTCAATTCAAATTGATTTCTAATTCAATTTCAGTTCGTTTTCAATTCAATTCAATTTCAATTCGAATTCGTTTATATTCAATTTCAATTCTTTTCAATTCAATTTCAATCCGAATTCGTTTATATTCAATTTCAATTCTTTTCAAAATATCAGATTTTGAAATCACTTTCGATATTCATTATAAAATGAATAAAATCGATATAAATATCGTTCACGTTAAAATGGCGTCAATCTAATCAACACGGCTTCATATATTTCTATTTTCAAATATTTCTTTTTCAAATATTTCTATTCAAATATTTCTATTTCAAAAACCTTCTTTTACAAAACTGGAATGAGGCGCAATCAATTACCATATAATGTTAATTATATGGATTTTCTACAACACATGTATATATCAACAACGATGAATAATCAACCATCATCCAAAGTGCATTCTACACTGTATAAGCATCAAATATAAATGTTCAATGCTTATAACAGCCTGTCAATCAATCGATCGACGTTCAACTAAACAATCGGGATTAGTGTACTTCAAATATCATCCCCATACCCGTGTGGAGTTCCAAACAATCAAACACAGATTTTATTTGTGCAGTTGGGCGATGTGTAAAATTTATCGTCCCAATCAATGTCCTTCAAATAGGTGTACATAAACAAACCCTCCGGTTTGTAAATGAATATTTATTTATTCACAATCACTTTAAAAATTATATTTTTAATGATCAAACTATTTTATTCAACCTGTGAATATTCTATTCGATTCATTTATTAAATAAAATGTTATCTTTATTTTTCTAACTTATTTTTAGAAAATTTCGACGGCATAACGGCACGATACTAGAAATGGGACAAGGCCTAGCCTTATCCCCGGTCTAGTGAAGGCCCACGCCATTCACACATCAATCAAATCCATTCAATTCACCAAACAATTCAATTCAAACCAAATAATCTAACCAACTACACAACCAAACAAACAAGTCCATGGTCTGTGGACGATTGTGTCGGGTGCTACTAAACACCGTCTGCATCCTAGTATATATATATAACTAGAAAAGAAATTGAAGAGTGAAAAATTCTCACCGAAAGCCATCCACACATCTTGACTCTTCTTTTGATAGAAATCTTCATCGTTCTCGCCTTTCGTCGCTTTCTTCGTCCGTATTCTCTACATATGTAAAAATAGAATTTTTACTTTGTTATTCAATATATAAAAATCGTATTTTTACTTCGCTATTCAATATATAAAAATCAAATTTTTTACTTCGATGTTCAATGTATAAAAATCACATTTTTACTTCGATGTTCAATATATAAAAATCACATTTTTACTTCGATGTTCAATATATAAAAATCGAATCTTAATCTCGCTGTTTCATGATCAAAATAAAATTTATATTTTTATTTCACCTTGTATAAAAACCATATTTTTATTCTCCACTTCGTTATAAAATTATATTTTTATATTGCTCTTCTCCTAATAAAGATTATATTTTTATTACTATACATGAATAAAAACCATATTTTTAATATGCCACTAGTATAAAAATTATATTTTTGACTTTCCTATATTATAAAAGTATCGCCTTTCTATAATTAAAAATCCAATCTTTTTGTTTTCAAAAATGAAATCTTTCTATTTAGAAAAAAACTAACTTTTTCTTGTTTAAAAATCAAACTTTTTTCACGTTCAAATCCTAGCTTTCTACTTATAAAAATCCAATCCAATATTTTAAAGTTGCATGAATAAAACTGATTTTAAAATCAATTCTTTTTAGTTAACTTTAACTAATCATTTTAAAAGAAATCAAAATAAACACTTACAGCGGAGAATGGGGGTGGGGAAGGTGGTCTTCTGCGCGTCGACTCGAGCTCGCGGCGACAGCGGAGCCTAAGGAGGAGAAGGAGATCGAGAAGGAGGGAGAAGGTCGGAGTCAGTGGGGCTTCTGGCGATGACGAGGTAGAGGTGGTGAGGGGGTCCGGCGCGCGGTGGTTCTTGGCTGCTCCATTCGATTTGGGTCTTCCTGGGCGTGGCGCGGGTTTGAACGGGTTTTGCGAAGAGGGGGGAGGAAATGAGGACGTCGGAGGGGGGGAGGGCTCCTCGCCGGAGGCGGCGTCGCTGGTGGGGTCGGAGGCCAGCCGAGGGGGTTCGGGTTTGGGTGGCTCGCGGTGGGGTCTCAGTTCGAGTAGGAGAGGAGAGAGGAGCGAGAGTCAAGAGGGGGGCGATGGACAGAGGTGAGGGGAGGGACCACGACGGTCACGGCTGCGGTGGACTGGGTGGAGGCGGGTCTCGATGGGGGACCGATTTTTTTTTCCTGTTCTAAATTGTGACGGGGAAGGAAGGGAAAGGGGGGAGGGGTATATGAAAAAGGTTTTATATATTTAGTTTAATTTAATTTATTTTCTCCTTATAGTTGACTTTTGTCCCGAACCCCGAATCGATCCCAACGACTGTCGCTACTAGCTAATTACCCACATTCCGAACACAATGAGATATGTATCGCAGGCCAATTCGATCGTTATGATCTGTTTTCATTAAATTTACATTTAAATCTATATATTCAATTTTTAACGTACATTTCAATTTACCGAGGCCACATACGGACTCTTAAAATTCCAGAAAAAATATTTCTAGCTTCGTATTGACGATACGGCCCTAACAAAAGTGGTTCCATCGAAATCCGAGGTTGTTTGCAAAATTTCCATTTTTAAGGGCCTGAATTCCATAGCGACTATTCAGAATTTTCAACTGGACATATCTTTTGATTCCCGCTATGAAATTTTGATTTTTCGGATTCGTTGGAAAGATATTATTAATTAGATCCTAATGTTTTTGGTTTTGCTAAAATCCGGATTGTTTTGCACCCAGTACATTCAATTGAAGTTTGAAATCGAATTATCGAACTACCGCGCCATTTTCAATTCCTTTTATATTTATATATAATTATTTATATTCTAACGACGACGCGTATAAATATATACGTTCTAATTATATTCAACATAAATTTATCGTCGATGTTATTTAAAATAATCTATTTTAAATATTCAGAATTAGCTAAAATTGCCAAAATAAAAATTTTAAACTGGCCCAGATTTTCGGGTTGTTACAATCTCCCCCACTTAAAACTTTTCGTCCCTGAAAAGGAACAAGGTCGAAAGTGGTTTGATTAATCAACTCTACGCTCGATCTGGCTTTCATTCTCCAACCTTTCAGTTTCTGAGAATTTTCAAAATTTCAAAAATTTGGCTAACACCCTAAATTTTCGAAAAATTTCGCCATAACCTCCCCTGCACCGGGAGCCACGGGAAAATCCCGAAATTGCCATACAGGCCTTCTGATCTCAAAAAGAAAAGAAAAAGCCAAGCGGCTAGCCAATAGGCTCATAAAATCATCATCACCCAAACAAAACAGTAAATTATGTAGTAAACATGTACCTATTTGTCAGGCAAACAAATTTTATTCTTCGGCTCTAGCCTCCTTCCTATGACCTGTTCAATGTAACTATATGAATGTGCAAGCAAATGGGACCAAATTTCAATAATATTCACTATTTGATCAAATTGGCTATATGGTTAACATTTCAACTAACAAACTATAATCAAACAACACAACCATCAATCAATTAGTAGATTAGCTTTTCAAATTCATAACTTTGATACATAGTCAAAAATCAGATTTTTGATGCCAAATCACAACAATAAGCCCTATCTAATTTTGGTTCTCACACCAGTCTAATGGAAACATATAGAAATCCAACCTTCGAAACTCGAACATAATTGTTGATGATGCGATCGCTATCATCAATAATATCTCCGGGCGACTAGAGTGTGATGCTATATCTATCCAATATATTAAAACTTTGAATATACGTTTGCAAGGCGTATATGCAAATTCTTTATATACTGAATTGTCCAAAATCAATATAAACAAATAATCAAATACGAATAGTTGATTTAAATTTTCAAAACAAAATTTGTTTTCACTTTAAAAATATACTCTTCACACTCGTTCTAGGATACTACTGATCCCATCTCTAACGAGTCACTCTCATTGGATATTGCTAATCCAATATCTGATGAATTCTTTCGTACGGTTCTAATGTGCCTTGTTCTCTGCTTTGTAAACCAAAGCTCTGATACCAACTATGACGAAAAGGAATTTCGCTCGGTCCGAACCAGTCGCTAAACTGATCTAGACCGTTCGAAACGCCTGATCGTTTCGAGAGCACGACAAATCAGAACGCATACGGAAGAACATTTGATTGTATATTACAACAATGCATCAGATTACAAGAATATACAGAGTATAAACAAATAAATATTACACAGAAATATCAGAGATTTAAATTACATTTAAATACATCGCAGCGGAAAATAATACAATACACAACTAGAAGGAGATATACGGATACAAAGCTTTCCGGATATCGTTCCAGCTGTAAATCAGGATCCTGTGAATATAAATCTGCAAAACCAAAACTACTAGCTGCCCGTGTCAAAATAGGGGCACCCAGAGTTTAGGTTAAAACAATAAACTCCAGGTCAGTCATGTGACTGGTGTGAGAACTAAAACAGTTATTAATCTTTAATTTAAAGTTAGGTAAATCAAGGGACCACGCCGTATAACACGGAACGGGTTTCCTCCCAAGAATACCAGTGCATAAACAACAACGCAATGCTAAATAAAGAAAAATGTAGCTGTTATAAGACCCATGTCCTATCACACAATGCAACGCAAGCCGGGGGATAGGGTTTTCCCTTATAACAGCCAAAGAATGCTTGATACGTTTAAAACAAATCGTTTGATACTATTATAAGTGCATAGTGTATAAAACAACTCAAATCATAAGTATTAATCATAGGCGGCATAGGTACCATATATCATGTCGCCATACTAGTTCTAAAATTAAAACCGCAAATGTCGTATTGGAAGTTGGGTTATCATTTATGGTATGAACCGAGGCTAGGGGAAAGATCCTGAACCGATTCGAGAGGCTCTAGCCCGTGTCTCAGGAACAGCCGCAACTGCCCCTTGGATCGTCAGGGCCGGTCCACCGATGTGGATTATTATGCCTGAACACTGCGTTTCCCCGCCCTTTGGGGCATAAGCCTGGCCCGTCAGCCGACCAGAAGCATTGGCCGAAACCGATATCACGAGGCACCTCGCTTTTCAGCAAGTAATAATAAGCAACATCCACATGAGTCAAACTCGTCAGCCAGTTCAAGCACTGACGCCACTCCTAACTAGAAAGAAACGCATGTCCTGCCTGATGTCCGTCTCCCGTTTTTGGTTCATACCGGGTGTGATACTCGCGAATCAACGTTACACAAAGCTACGCCACACAAGGCCGTGCTTTGATCATCAACCACAAGACTTTGCTTTTCAACAAAAGCCTTGATCCATGCAACTCAGCATGCCACATTGTCAGTCCATACTGTACCACTGATTTCTGCCAATATATAACCTCTAGGCTCGTAAGTCTCAGAGAAGGGTGTATAGCAAGAGAATAAATTCTCTGCCACCAAACCGATATATATTTAGCAGAGATCACCAAAAACAGTATAAAGGAATACAACGTCAGACACACTATCCATTTACAAGTCCGTTCTGGGTCTGAACGAAACCGGAGGCACCTTGTACCTCGCATATCCATCGATCTCCAAGTACGTCTGGACGATCACCAACTGTTTCTCTCCTCTTGGTTGTACAGCCCAATCAAGATCATCAGTAATCACCCAAACGACGTGAAGACCTCCGGTCTTCGACCATCGTCTTCATCTTCGACCTATTGTCGTTTCAGTTATTCAGAATGGGATAAACCCGGTCTTCCCGAATAACTCGCGTATATTTTAATTATGTGTTACACAAACACAACATACGCCTCATTCCAATTCATCAGTCACTAACCGTAAATTAATCCAGAGAATAATTCCCCAAATATTAACCCGGAAGGCCGAAACCAACATCAGATCAATATCCAGAAAACCATTCTGCTTAGCTAACCAACAGTTAGTTTCTAAATTTCACATTCATAGGGGAAAGGTTCCCATTAATTTTATCAAAGATAAATTCCTTGAATTTATTCTTTAATCTATCCTTTTGAATTTCGATTCAACTAGTCGGGATTAACGAACCTTACCGAAGTAATCATATGTTTTAATTTCCCAATCCCAACCTATTCATCCCATGAAGTAAAACTGGTTATACTTCATATCTAACACGACGGTGTTATTGGTAAATTCAATTACCATTTCACGTTCAAATCTAATTAAAGATTTAACTATCGCCTGGAGTAAAACTGGTGATACTCCATTCTCGATCATTTTAATCTAATTAAGGATTAAATAAAATCCACTTAGTTTTAATCGTTAACTGGGTTAAAGAAACAGTGTCATTTAAAACACGGTTCACGATAAACCCAAAACCACATTCCATTAATTATCGGGTTAAAGAACGAGTGTTATTTAAAACACTGTTCACGATAAACCCAAAAATCAATATTAATTCAATTCCAATTAAATATATTTTAATTGGTACACTTCATTAAATCTAAATAAAAAGATTTAATCTTTTCTCAACTGGGTTCAAGAACAATGTTAATGAAGACACCATTCACGACAAACCCAAATCACATTTGATATTAAACACAAGGCTTTGAATAGAAAATATACCGACTTATATTCAATATCAAATTCTACGACTAACAAATATTCAATTGGAAATAACGATATATATATATATATATCTTTCAAATTCCCATAACAATATCTGTATCATCACGAAATCCAACATCGAAGTAATCCAAAGACAATTTCGATTCAAATCCATTCCAATATAATTATTGGAAATTCTGGTTATTCTCAAAACCATTTCTAATCCAGTCTATTTATTTTAAAAATAAATAGAATTATAATTCTAGTTCAAAACTAGTTCATTTCGATAAAAATCTATTTTTATCTTTTCAAATATGTGGTTTTTCATCCCAATTCTTCACAAATCACTTCTTATGATTTTACACAAATTATTACTATTTTTAATAATTTTATCAAGGCCCGTACAGTCGATTTCCATCAACGGCCATCGAACTGCACTTACAGCGACCTTTTTCAAATTTGATTTGGACATAATTCCAAATCCACCGTTAGATTTCTAATTTCCAATATCCATTAGAAAGCTCTTTTCGATACGAACCCAACGGTTCCGGTTTTAGGAGAATCCGACGGTCGGATCTCCCGCAATATCCGTTCGACGTCAATGGTCGAAATTCGCGAACTGCCGCAGCGCGGCGCATTCTATTCAGGCCATTATATTATATATATAATATATATAATATATACTTCGTCGATTTCAATTTAAAACGTGCTTTATAAATAGTTTTAAATTCATTTTCAAAACGGTTTCAACTTCATGTTCAATTTCAAATCAAAATTGAATATTCCAATATAAACTCGTTTTAAATTCATTTCAAATCGATTTCAATTCAAATTGATTTCTAATTCAATTTCAGTTCGTTTTCAATTCAATTCAATTTCAATTCGAATTCGTTTATATTCAATTTCAATTCTTTTCAATTCAATTCAATTTCAATTCGAATTCATTTAAATTCAATTTCAATTCTTTTCAAAATATCAGATTTTGAAACTACTTTCGATATTCATTATAAAATGAATAAAATCGATATAAATATCATTCACGTTAAAATGGCGTCAATCTAATCAACACGGCTTCATATATTTCTATTTTCAAATATTTCTTTTTCAAATATTTCTATTCAAATATTTCTATTTCAAAACCTTCTTTTACTAAACTGGAATGAGGCGCAATCAATTACCATATAATGTTAATTATATGGATTTTCTACAACACATGTATATATCAACAACGATGAATAATCAACCATCATCCAAAGTGCATTCTACACTGTATAAGCATCAAATATAAATGTTCAACGCTTATAACAGCCTGTCAATCAATCGATCGACATACAACTAAACAATCGGGATTAGTGTACTTCAAATATCATCCCCATACCTGTGTGGGGTTTCATACAATCAAACATAGATTTTATTTGTGTAGTTGGGCGATGTGTAAAATTTATCGTCCCAATCAATGTCCTTCAAATAGGTGTACATAAACAAACCCTCCGGTTTGTAAATGAATATTTATTTATTCACAATCACGTTAAAAATTATACTTTTAATGATCAAACTATTTTATTCAACTTATGAATATTCTATTCGATTCATTTATTAAATAAAATGTTATCTTTATTTTTCTAACTTATTTTTAGAAAATTTCGGCGGCATAACGGCACGATACAAGAAACGGGACAAGGCCTAGCCTTATCCCCGGTCTAGTGAAGGCCCACGCCATTCACACATCAATCAAATCCATTCAATTCACCAAATAATTCAATTCAAACCAAATAATCTAACCAACTACACAACCAAACAAACAAGTCCATGGTCTGTGGACGATTGTGTCGGGTGCTACTAAGCACCGTCTGCATCCTAGTATATATATATATAACTAGAAAAGAAATTGAAGAGTGAGAAATTCTCACCGAAAGCCATCCAAACATCTTGACTCTTCTTTTGATAGAAATCTTCATCGTTCTCGCCTTTCGTCGCTTTCTTCGTCCGTATTCTCTACATATGTAAAAATCGAATTTTTACTTTGTTATTCAATATATAAAAATCGTATTTTTACTTCGCTATTCAATATATAAAAATCAAATTTTACTTCGATGTTCAATATATAAAAATCACATTTTTACTTCGATGTTCATATATAAAAATCACATTTTTACTTCGATGTTCAATATATAAAAATCGAATCTTTATTCTCGCTGTTTCATGATAAAAATAAAATTTATATTTTTATTTCACCTTGTATAAAAACCATATTTTTATTCTCCACTTCCTTATAAAAAATATATTTTTATATTGCTCTTCTCCTAATAAAGATTATATTTTATTACTATACATGAATAAAAATCATATTTTTGACTTTCCTATATTATAAAAGTATCGCCTTTCTATAATTAAAAATCTAATCTTTTTGTTTTCAAAAATGAAATCTTTCTATTTAGAAAAAACAAACTTTTTCTTGTTTAAAAATCAAACTTTTTTCACGTTAAAATCCTAGCTTTCTACTTATAAAAATCCAATCCAATATTTTAAAGTTGCATGAATAAAACTGATTTTAAAATCAATTCTTTTTAGTTAACTTTAACTAATCATTTTAAAAGAAATCGAAATAAACACTTACAGCGGAGAATGGGGGTGGGGAAGGTGGTCTTCTGCGCGTCGACTCGAGCTCACGGCGACAGCGGAGCCTAAGGAGGAGAAGGAGATCGAGAAGGAGGAAGAAGGTTGGAGTCAGTGGGGCTTTTGGCGATGACGAGGCGGAGGTGGTGAGGGTGTCCGGCGCGCGGTGGTTCTTGGCTGCTCCATTCGATTTGGGGCTTCCTGGGCGTGGCGCGGGTTTGAACGGGTTTTGCGAAGAGGGGGGAGGAAACGAGGACGTCGGAGGGGGGGAGGGCTCCTCGCCGGAGGCGGCGTCGCTGGTGGGGTCGGAGGCCAGGCGAGGGGGTTCGGGTTTGGGTGGCTCGCGGTGGGGTCTCAGTTCGAGTAGGAGAGGAGAGAGGAGTGAGAGTCGAGAGGGGGGTGATGGACGGAGGTGAGGGGAGGGACCACGACGGTCACGGCGGCGGCGAACTGGGTGGAGGCGGGTCTCGATGGGGGACCGATTTTGTTTTTTTTCCTGTTCTGAATTGTGACGGGGAAGGAAGGGAAAGGGGGGTATATGAAAAAGGTTTTATATATTTAGTTTAATTTTAATTTATTTTCTCCTTATTGTTGACTTTTGTCCCGAACCCCGAATCGATCCCAACGACTGTCGCTACTAGCTAATTACCCCCATTCCGAACACAATGAGATATGTATCGCAGGCCAATTCGATCGTTATGATCTGTTTTAATTAAATTTACATTTAAATCTATATATTCAATTTTTAACGTACATTTCAATATACCGAGGCCACATACGGACTCTAAAAATTCCAAAAAAATATTTCTAGCTTTGTATTGACGATACGGTCCTAACAAAAGTGGTTTCGTCGAAATCCGAGGTCGTTTGTAAAATTTTCAGTTTTAAGGGCCTGAATTCCATAGCGACTATTCAGAATTTTCAATTGGACATATATTTTGATTCCCGCTATGAAATTTTGATTTTTCGGATTCGTTGGAAAGATATTATCAATTAGATCCTAATGTTTTTGGATTCGCCAAAATCCGGATTGTTTTGCACTCGGTACATTCAATTGAAGTTTGAAATCGAATTAACGAACTACCGCGCCATTTTCAATTCCTTTTATATTTATATATAATTATTTATATTCTAACGACGACGCGTATAAATATATACGTTCTAATTATATTCAAAATAAATTTCTCGTCGATATTATTTAAAATAATCTATTTTGAATATTCAGAATTCGATAAAATTGCCAAAATAAAAAATTTAAACTGGCCCAGATTTTCGGGTTGTTATATGGAATGAACATAATATAATAATCAAATAACAGTTCATGAATTTTTTTAAAATAAACATTTGATCATTTTACAACATTTATCAGAGTTATACATTTATATACCTAACTGATAATACAGAGTAGTGCAACAGAATAGTAGTGGAATACAATAGTAATAATAGTATACCACCTTCGTCTTCATCCTTTAGAAGATAACCTTTGAAACTGGAATGCTCAAGTCTGACCCGAGCGTAATACCATGAAAATAAAACAAGCTCGGATCAGGCAAAAATATTCTCATCAAAATCAAATCGACATCATATTAACATGCAAACACATAACTCAAGAGATGTTACAGGAATTTTCATCTCCTAAGGATCTGTCAAATTAGATACTATATAATATAATTACGTTATTATAATAGTGTCTATTAACAAATAATTGTCAGAAAAAATAGTGTAAGCGGGGTTACAATGATTACCCTTACACAGTTTACAAGCACATGGTCTATCCAGGTCCTGTAACACAACCAGTATAAAATCGGTAGCCAGTGATTCCCCGATAGACCTATGCCAATAATAAAAATTGCGGTTGTCTCGCATAAGGATAAACGTATGACAAGGCACATGAAGCAATACCCAAGATAGTATGCTACCAGTTTGCCTGATCCTGACTGGTGGTTACCCCTAACGGCCCACCATAGACATCTACCGCATATCGAATCAAAGGGAAATACATCCCATCAAGGGTGTGCACCAATAAAACAACAACAACTGAATAGTAATAGTATGTACCCGAGGCCCATGAAAATCGAAGAGCAGTTGTCCACTAAGAGGTAGTCAAGACTCATTTGGTCTGGCAAGGCTCCTGTTTTAGTCATTTCAAATTGACACAAGTGTCGGGGTCATCCATTATCGTTCACTTTCTTCAATCCAGTAATCGCATCCAAATTCATCCTACTTCATTTCTGTAAATCCACCGCGTACACAGTTGTTAAAGTGGTTCCAACATTGACAGAGAGTATGTCAATAAGAGGCCCCGGTCTTTTTAACAACAAAATGTCATGTTACACACCGATTGGTATTTTATATTCCAAAAGTGAATTATTATGATATCAAAATATCATATTCATCTAAATAAATTTCACTTTAAAATATAACAATATTTTAATCGCTATAATATTTACTTTAAAATTTCATATTCGCTTGAGATAAATTTCAAATTCAATAATTTGTTACAACTTCAATTAACCGCATTTTCTTCGAATCATTCAATTTACTTCAAAATTTGTTTCGAATTCAATTATGATTTTAACATCAAACCAATCATATTTACTTTTAAATCAGAGATTTAAATGTAAACAATTCCACTTCTAAAACAGTTTATAACTTTGTAATAGTTTTGGGGTTTAAATAAGTACTTCAATAATTGTAAATAGTTGGGAGATTTGGAATAGTTTGGGAATCAAAAAAGCTTGTGTATTGAAAATGGTTATGTATATATAAAATACTTTATAAAATAACTACTTAATACATATACCGAAAGAATAGGCTTTGGAAACAATTTATATAAAATACCCCATATATGAAAGGGATAAAATTTAGAAAATAATTTATATTTAAAATTGTTTGTATAGAAGTAATTTCAAATCAGCGGTTTCTTTCCATTTTCAATAAATATGAACCTAAGTTCAAATATCAAAACAAACCAAATCGATTTCCAATATCCAATCCAAATCGATTCCCAAAATAAAAAAATTATTTGAGAACAATCGATTTTAAAGGATAACTTCCAATTTTGAAATATGATTTGAATCTATTCTATTCAAATCAAATCCAAGTTCAAGTTCAAGTTCATAATATTTATTTGAGCCGTATAGTTTGAGTTTAATTTCGAAGTTTAAATAAAGATTTAAACCTTTGAAAAAATTCAGTTAATAATCATTTTTAGTTCAAATTTCAAATAACAAATTTAGATCATTTCAATTTCGAATTTAATTTCAAAGTTTAAATAAAGACCTTCGAAACAATTTAAATTATAATCAATTTTTGTTCAAATTTCATATAATTTTTTTTAGATTATTTCAATTCGAATTTAATTTCAAAGTTTAAATAAAAATTTAAACCTTCGAAACAATTTAAATTATAATCAATTTTAGTTCAAATTTCAAATAACAAATTTTAGATTATTTCAATTCGAATTTAATTTCAAAGTTCAAATAAAGATTTAAACCTTCGAAACAATTTAAATTATAATCAATTTTTGTTCAAATTTCAAATAACAAATTTTAGATTATTTCAATTCGAATATAATTTCAAAGTTTAAATAAAGATTTAAACATACGAAACAATTTAAATTATAATCAATTTTAGTTCAAATTTCAAATAACAAATTTTAGATTATTTCAATTTGAATTTAATTTCAAAATTTAAATAAAGATTTAAACCTTTGAAACAATTTAAATTATAACCAATTTTAGTTTAAATTTCAAATAACAAAATTTAGTCATTTCAGTTTAAATTAAATTTCAAAGTTTAAATAAAGATTTAAACCTTTGAAATAATTCAATTTCAGCATTTCAAATTCAAATTCAAATTCGAACGTATAATTCAATTTATATAATTCAATTTATTTCCATTGATGCCCGCAATATTCAAGGTGATAACACTGATATAAAAATATAAACAACATCCGTACAGTTCAATATATCCAAATATAGACATCCTTCACAACCATCATCCAAAACAGTTCAATTTGCAATAGTTAACTGATTTATATATGTCGGGGTTTAACTAGCAATTTAATTCAAAAATAAACTAATTGGCAATTTAATTTCTAACAATTTAAATTTGACATCCATCTAAAATAGCAGTCAACAAACAAATAATCAATTCAATCATAGATTTCAATTTCACAATCTAGTGTGAGAAAACTCACATTGGTTTTAATTTGAATTCTCCTTCAATTTTCGTTTGCTCCTTTTCCGTTCTGGTCAGCTCTAGAATGTAGTGCTCGACGATACGAGTGCAACGCAACTCGTTTCACTGAATTTCAATATCATATGGGAATGTTATACAATTTTAAACTTTGATACATTAATTAAATAATTAATTTAATTAAATATTAATTAATCACCATTCGATTGCTAATCACACCCTAACCCGTCAACTTCTTCATTGATTTACTAGAGCCTTCAACTGCAAAAACCCATTATCGCGCCTCCTTTAAACCATCGTTCACCTCCGCCTCGACCACCGAAGGTTGATCGAACAGCGGTGCCGCGTAGCCCAGTATGCCCTCTTCCATCTCCGGCCTTGGTGGCGATTCTGACCATCCCCTTGCTCCCCTATTTCCATTCGACGCAACCCCCTTTGGCCCTCGATTACAATGACTCCGTCTAACCATAATACATCACAGCCTTTCAGCTTGTTGACCTCTCCAAGCCCTACCATTTTCTCTTTACAACCGTAACCTAAATCGAAACAGGATGGGAGAATTTAGATGGAGAAATCATGACGATTTTGGCCATTAATATGTTCGATGTCGGCTGAGAAACGGAGTTGACCATGGCTTTTATTTTGACTTAGTGTTTACAGAGAAAACCCTTGTATTTATAATAATTTTGATAATATTTAATTTCCAAAATATTTCAATTTCACTTCGAACTCAAAACGAAACCCAACGACTGTCGCTCCTAGCTAATTACCCCCATTCCGCAAACAATGGAATATGTTTCGTAATCCAATTCAACTCTTTCGATCAGCTTTCGTCAAAAATAAAATATAAATCAATAAACTGAATTTTAAACGTACATTTTAATTTACGGGGGCCACATACTGACTCTAAAACTGCCCGAAAAAAAAATCTAGCTATGTTTTGACGATACAGTCCTAACAAAACTAATTTCATCGAATTCTGAGTCTGTTTGAAAAATGGTCATTTTCTGGTCGATCCGCTTTAACTGAAACTGAACAAACATGCTTTCTTTTGCCACGCACACATATTAATTTCAAAAATTATGAATATTGAAACCTAACAACAATTTGACATTCTGAATCCAACAAAAGTGGATTCGTCGAAAACGGAGGTCGTTTGCAAAATGGCTATTTTTAAGGGTTATGTATTATATTAAAATATATATAAATTCCATAGCGACTTTTTCGAATTTTAAATTGGACATAACTTTCAGTTTATGAAGAGAAATCTCCGTTTCTTACCTTCATTAGAAAGATATGATTAAACAGATTCAAATATTTCTAGTTTTACTGAAATCCGATTTATTTTGAATCCTGTACATTCATTTGAAATTTAAAATCGAACTTTCAAACTACCGCGCCATTTCTGGCTCGTTATATAATTAAAATAAATTTATACTTTCTAACTTCGATTAAACTAAATTTTTAGTCGTTAATATTTAAAATAATCAATTTAAATATTCAAAATTCATTAAAATAACTAAAGTAAATTTTTTAACTGGTTCTGACATTCAGGGTCGTCACATCTCCTTCCATACCTCTCCGCGTCATGAAACTTAAACTGATTGAACCATTGTTCTTTTCTTCACAAGCCTCACTATCCCATCGCCGACTCATCAAACTCGCGCGTCATTCGATGATCGCGTCCACTAGGCTAGCACTTACAGCCAACACCTGTTTGAGACATTTTTTTACTAAACTCCCCAAATTTTTGCCATACTATTCTATATTCCATTACAAACATGAATACAATCATGATTTTTCACATTAATCTCTACGTACATGATTAAACTGAACACTTATATAATTGCTTAACTGGTAAATTTTTGAACCCAATAAAAATTGTTCGCACCATGTAAAATTTGGATAGAGTCTAAGAGAATTGGGATAGGAATTCAGTTGTAACGACCCGAACTTCCCCGGGCTCCAAAGAGAAGAGAAAGAACGGATTTGTAAATGGATGTGTGCCTGACATTGGATTTTATTCTGAGTTGATTGATCTCTATTAAATATATATTTGTTTGGTGGTAGAGAATTCATTCTCTTGCTTAACACCCTTCTCCGAGACGTACGAGCTCAGAGGTTATATATCGATAAACATCAGTCGCACGACGTGAATTGTCAGTTTGGCATGCTGAGATGCAAATGATCAAGGCTTATGTTGAAAAGAAGAGTCTTGTTGTTGATGATCAAAGAACGGCTTTAATATAGCATAATTTTGTCGATAGCGTTAATTCGCGAGCCTCAAACCCCGGTCTTGACCAGAAATGGGAGAGGACTTTTGGGAGGACATTCGTTTCGTTATAGCTAGGAGTGGTGTCATGGTATGGGGCCCAGACATTTTACTTATGTCGATGATGGATAGCGAGGCGCCTTGGTTTTATCGGTCACTACGGGACCAGTGGATGGTTTGGTCGATATACTGTCAGTTTTATGCCCCATAGGGCAGGGAAACGTATTATTCAAGCATTTTAATCCACTCCGTGTGGACCGGCCCTGACGATCCAAGGGCCCACCCGCTTCTGGGCCTTGAGACATGGGCTAGATTGTCTCGAAGCGGTAAGGACGATCCATTGCCTTGGTTCACAGATGGAAATCCAACTTCCAATACGTGACTTTGCGTTTTCCGTTGTAGAACTAGTATCACGACATAGTGGGATGGGGTACTATGCTGCCTATGATTGGTACATTTATATTTGAAGTTATTTACATACACTTTACACTATAATAGCATCAAAATGATTTATTTTAAAAGTACCAAGCATGTTTGGCTATTATAAGGTAAAACTCTATCCTCCGGCTTGAGTTGCTTTGTGTGTTGGGACCTGAGTCTTATAATAGCTTTAGTTTTCCAAAAAGCATTGCGCTGTCTGCTTTATGCACAAGTATTCTTGGAAGGAAACATATTCCGTGTTATACGGCGTGGTCCCTTGATATATCTGGTTTTAAAGTAATGTTTTAAATAACTGTTTTAGTTCTCACACCAATCACATGACTGACCTGGAGTTTACTGTTTTAACCTAAACTATGGGTGCCCCTATTTTCCACACGGGTACCTAGTAGTTTGGTTTTGTAGATATTATATTCACAGGATTCAGGATTAGCAGCTGGAACTATACTCGGAAAGTTCTATATCCGTGTTTTCCTTTCAGTTGTGTTTTGTATTATTTTCCGCTGCACTATAATTTGTAAATCCTAGACATTTATAAAATGTATTTAATTTGTTCATACTCTGTATATTCTAGCACTC
Source organism: Allium sativum (assembly GCA_030737875.1). Lineage (NCBI taxonomy): Eukaryota > Viridiplantae > Streptophyta > Magnoliopsida > Asparagales > Amaryllidaceae > Allium > Allium sativum. The sequence goes on along the minus strand of CM060915.1, from coordinate 189,086,938 downwards.
TGTTGCAAATTATTGTAATAAGTAATGAAATGTTCTTCTATTTGTGTTCTGATTTTTCGTTTTCCCATATAATCCGTTCTTTCTCTCCTTTTCGAAGACCGGTGAAGTTCGTGTCGTTACAGTTTGGTATTAGAGCTTTGGTTTACAAAGCTCGAGAACAAGACACATTAGAATGGAACGAAAGAATTCATCTGAGATTGGATTTGTAATATCCAATATGAATGACTCGTTAGAGATAGGATCAGCAGTATTCTAGAATGAGTTAAAAGAGTATTGATAATAAAAACAAATTTTTTTTTGAAAATTTAAAACCATTTTATACGTATTTGAATAATTATTTTATATTGAATTGGACAATCGAGTATATGAAGATTTTGCATGTACTCCTTGCAAATGTATATTCAAAGTTTTAATATACTGGATAGATGTAGAATAACACTCTAGTCACCCAGGAATGATTCTGGTGATGGGGCCCCATCATCGGTGTTATTTTCGATCTTCGAAAGTGGGTTATCTATATAATTCCAATTGACTGGTGTGAGAACCAAAACTAGATACGGTCTATTGTTGTAACTTGGCATCAAAAATGGATTTTTATATATATAAAAATTATGAATTTGAAAAGTTAATCAACAAATTGATTGCTGATTGTGTTGTTTGATTATTGCTTTGATTAACTAAAATTTTGAACCATTAAGAAAAATTGAGTCAAATATTGAACTGAAATGAAAATTGCTTGAAATTACATGCGTGTACATATATATGTGTGAACAGGTCATAACAAGGAGGCTAAAGAAGAGGAATAAAATTGTATGCCCGGCAAATATGTATATATTTACTAATTTATTGGGTCGGATGATTTTATGAACCGATTGGCTTTTTCTTTTTATTTTTAGATGATGAGGGCCCTGCATGGCTAGTTGCGGTTTTAAATGTCTCCCCATACAAAGGAGGTTATGGCGAAATTTTTCAAAAATTTAGGGTGTTAGCCAAATTTTTGAAGAATTTGAAAATTCTTAGAAACTGAAAAGTTGAAGAATGAAAGCCAAACTGAATGTTGAGTTGGATAGTTAAACAACTTTCATCTTCGTTCCTTTTCGAGGACTAAAAGATTTTAAGTGGGGGAGATTGTAATAACCCGTAAAATCAGAACAAATTTTGAAACACCCCATGTCCGTTAATGTCACTCACGAAGGGAATGCATTAAGTTTCATGGAGCATTATTAGTGTATAGAACAGAATATAACAAGATAGATACATATATTGGTACTTGAAATTTTTTGAACTTTTATTGCAGCGGAGAAATAGTTTGATTACGACAACTTCATAAACCAGCAGTAAAACCAAGTACACTTAATATCCATCTTGACAAATTGTTTCTGAGTACATAAAGTAAAAAGCATAAACCCCAACACAAGTAGCCATAAAAGAGATGAGCTGAACTTTAATTTCAGCAATCCAAGCACTTCCAAAAGAGAGAGAAAGAGATCCAAGATCAAGCTCCACTACTACTAGTCCCACCCTGAGAACCTAAGGGGATAAAAGGAAGAAAAGAGGCGAAAACAAGGGGGGTCAGACATAAAGTCTAGCGAGTATAATAACTTTAACAATATAATTATTAAAGTAACTAGGATAAGGCATAAACTTGTAAAACAAGAAATGACAGTGAAACAAGTGGGCATGGCAGAGAAACCAAGAGGAATATTCTGGCGTTATTCTCGTTCCTAATCACTATAGCAAAATTACTAAATTGCACCAATACTAATTACAGAGCATCATTACTAGTCCCATACTGGAAGTTGATCCCTCTTACTAATCCTAATAATGATAATTATAATAACGGAATTTTCGTGTACTCCTATCTGCTATCGTAGGTGCCGCCTGCTCCTACCTCCACTAGTTGTACCCACTACCCTCCCTAGTTTAATTACAACATTTATTCAAAATATGGTAGTTTCTTGTACTCCTATCTGCTGTCATAGGTGCCGCCTGCCTCTATCTCCGCTAGTTGTACCTACTACCTTCCCTATTTGATCGGCTCCCAAACTCGTAGATACCCGTGCTGGTCCCACAGTGGAGTGTATCACTCCCCAAAGTGGCAACCCGATACGACTAGAGATGCACGGCTTATATCTACACGATGCAACAACGTCTTACCTACCAGCCCAGGCCCACGCACGCACATGACCTCATTGGATTTGCGTTGCCACCGCTTACCCGTTTTGACCTCTTACAATCAAACCCAGAAGTGTGTCCCGTCCTCGATCTAGATCGAGTTCACTTAGATACTAAATGGGTTACTGGTTGAAAAGGGTCCCCACACTTGACACAAGCTTTCCACCTATGCTTGGTCCCCACTAGGATTTCCGACTTAACCCCCTCTTCTTCATTTCTTCTTACATGTTTCAACTTGGTTAAGTGTTTATAATTATATCCCACATGTCACCTGTAACACCCCACCTCCGCTAGGGTCACTCTTTCGGGGGAACTAGCTTCTGGGGGGCGTTAGAACTGGGTGAGCATGCATAATGATATATCAAGGCAGAACAAGAACATAAATATATATGTAAAACAGAGTAAGTGAGAATAAAACAGCGGAATATCTCAAACCATCTCAAAA